>CM062818.1:459460599-460895727 GCA_031772625.1 Pinus tabuliformis
GTACAGGGAGAACAAATCCTTACTAGCACATATCAAATCAGAGAGGAGGAATCACCCAACCTTAGTGAAAATGATAGCCACTAGGTCCAAAGATACTGGAACACGTCTCTAGCCTAGACCTCTATATGTTTTTTGTTAATTCACAATGTGTTATTAGATTAATTGATGTTTATCTTAAGTTGATCTTGTTTAGAAATTTGACTTTCAAATTCACCGTGTGATGTATTCTGAAATTCCTAGGAATGCAACTATCATGATCAGTGTTCTTTCCATTTAATTTCAACAATGAAAATCCTAGCTATAAGGGATAGAGCATACAAGTACTTTTTGAACAAGCAACAAAGAGAATAAACTAATGCAATTCCCTAAACCATTCCCTTTGAACACAAAAACTCAAACTCTAAAATGAAAATTGCATGTATTTCTTTTTAGTTTCTCTTAATGTGAATGATGCAATAAGAAAAACTAATGCACAAATGATTCATAACTCTTTTCATAAAAAATGACGATTTGTGACAATTCCTTTTAAAAGGGAAAGGAAGATTGTATGACACTTTCGATTTTAAAGAAATGAATATTTTTGACACTTTAAATGAAAATAAAAATGAAATGCACAAATAAATCAATCGATTATTTATGAAGGAAGACTTTACGAAACTTCATTTTTTGAAAACAATGACGATTTTATGACACTTTTCTATTCACAAAACAATTGATCAAAACTACCTTTCGACAATGGATTGCAATTGATAAAGAAAAAACTTAAAAAACATCCAACAATCCAGTCTCAATAGGGCCAATTAAGGAGATGAAAAGCTATTTTCAAAGACAAAACATCATTGACATTCAACAACTCATTCAAACAAGAGAAAATTGGCAAAAACTCTTAGTTCCTAGATGGGAAACTGACCCTAAAGGGATCACCACAGGTAGTAGATAGAGATAGTGCGATGAATCACACTAAAACTATGTGGGAAGTGCACTGCAGTGCACTGTGTCCTTCATCAGAATGTGCTAATGACAGTAAGCAATTCTGAAGGTAATTTTGTCACAGTTTCGACTCAATTTTCAATGAAAGAGGATTGAAATCAATAAACGACCACAAGTACCATATGTAGAAATATCTTAAGAGGATGTTAAGCTAATAAGATAGATAAACACTCCCCAGCAGAGTTGCCAATTTGTTTAAGGAATATTTAGTGTTCTTGGAAAAATGCCTAACCCTCTAGATCTAGTAGCAAGTCTAGAAAAAACGGACAAAGTAATCTCTACCTTTTCTATAATCAACAGATAAAACAAGAGAGAAGAGAAACCTACTTGCAGTTTTCACTAGCTCCTTGTCTCCCTTGACCTATCTTGCTGCTCCTTTCCATATTTAAACTGCTTGGAAAGTACCTGCATAACTACAGAAACAAAAACCCATCAAGGCAAATGATAACGATCTATTGCTTATAAATAGCATGGAATCGAAAACATGATATACATATGAAAGAATTAACATGTAACACAAGCATAAGGAAAAAGTCATGAAAACTTTATTGATAAGAGGAAACATTACAACCCATATGAGCTCAATCTAGTAGCACTCTTCCAATTCAATCCCTCTTCACCTCATGAAAACCAAGACACTCCAATGCTATTACAATACTTGCACTTAATTCTAATCTCATATCACCGGCATCTCCTTACAACTCAATATTTTTCAGCCCCTTATCTCTTAGACGAGTGATATTTTTATCGGTGAGTGAAGGAGGTTATGCCATCAATGGTGATAATTAATTCCTTTCTAAATTTAGAAATTAGTTCCATGGAAGAAGGGATAGGGGATTGATGTTTCCTAATTCCCTTCCTCATCCAAATGCGAACTCGAAGGAGTAGGTGGCATTAAGAAACTTCTAGAGGTTTCCAATGGATAAGGAATCTTCAAACCCTCACGAAAGTTTGCTCAAATTCACTCAGCGCAGGCCAAAGAAGGACCAAGTGCACTGCATAGTACCCTCTCAGTGTATTGTTTGTATTTCAGTGCACCATAATGAAGGCCTACCTGCACTAATCTTCTTAGAGGTAGTTTTTGGATGTTTTCAATGATGGAACTTATTGGGAAGTGAGGCATTCTAATGAGTAACTTCTTTAGGGCATGTAACAACTGCACTAGGGGTTGATGGGCCCAAATAGTATCAATCTATAATTTGGGGTTGGTGTGCCCAAATGGATCTATAATAGATGGATTGACATGGCCTTGGCCCTATTGGAGCATCTGCGAAAAGGAGGAGAAAACCTAAGTTTGACTTCCTTTTACTAGATTTTTGACACTTTTTCTTTTGGTGCTAACTTGTTTTTGTTGCTTGTAAAGGTTGGAGAGCACCTGCATTCATTATAGAGAGATACATAGAGAAAATATCTTTTTTGTTGTTTTCATATGTTTTCTCTTTTCTTAGGCCTGCTTGATGCCTCAAAGAGGTTTTCAATGAGTAGGAAGAGAGTAAAGAAATGGCCCTTCAAACTCCAATGCTTAGTGGATATATATTCCAATGTCCATTGGAATATACACAAGAAGATGGTAATGTAATGGAACTACTCTGATCAAGTGGAAAAAAAAAATATCCTACCATGGAATTGTGATCACTACCATCATAGTGTGCTATGAACACCCCTGGTGCCGAATGAGTTTGGGCATGGGATGCTTTGAATCTAGGGGACCCGACTCTTGGGAACCCAACCCATTATGATATGATATAATGGGTTGGGACACTTTGACCAAGAGGAGTGATAATTACTAGTTTTGCATCAGATCAAGAGGAGTGCTAATTACCAGTTTCGTATCAGAGATGAGTTGACCAATTTGCAAGAATGGGCAGCAAAAAGAGTCTTCAAGAGCTAGAGGAGAAAAAATTGGTTCTTTGGATAGAGAACATAGAATTGAGAACAATGTTAGATATAGTTGAAGAGGAGAAGAGACACATTCCCTTTGCATCACAATGAGTGCTCTGATTAGTTCCCCATATAGTTTCTTCATGCCATGGTTTCATCATGGAGGTGAAACCATGTGACCATGCATTTTACATATGGGGTAAGAGAATGGTGCATGGCGATGTCGATCACATTTGGTGAAGATTCAAGCCAAATAAATGATATGAATCATTTTGACAACAATTTTCAGGTTGGAGATAAAGTAAGGCTTTTCACTAGCAAAGAAAAGATTCAGAGTGAGAAGAACTTAAAGTTACATAAGCCTCCTTTGATTGATGACCTAGGAGAGAATGTTTCAGATTCTTTCAAGAGGATTTTTCTCTCCTAAAAATGTTGAAGAATTACAAAAAGATCCTAACCTTGATAGAAAAACAAGAAATTCAATGAGAGGGAACGTGAAGAATCTCAATGGGGCTCAAAGGTAAAAGAATAGGTAAAGCCAAAAGGATTGAAAAGGGAAGGGTGAGGGAACTGTATCCTCATATGTTTGTTCCCAAAAATAGTCTTTTTGAGGTTCAAAAGCTTGAAGTTAGAAGGAGTGATCCTGGGTATCAGTAAACTGCTCAAAATACAAAGTGCTTAAAAGTGCTCTAAATTTGTGTGAAAGCATAGATCTCGGAAAACTGAATCTAATGCAATTCGAATTGCTAAAAACCAATATCATATGATCCAGATATCGCACTCTGATCGTTTTCCCAAGCAGGTAAAAATTTGTAGGTAGGTCCCAGGACTGTCATATAGGCAGTCTGTATGCTAAATAGGTAGTATGTACATTAACTAGCTAGGGTGACTCGGTAGGTTGATTATGTTTATTGGGCTAATTATAGGTTGTCGATTTCCCACTCTGTATTGGTTCGGTGTTGTTGCATTCTAATTGGTTGAAGTGGTGTTTATGTGGTCCAACGAATGGAGGCCATGTGGGCCAATGGAGGGCATCCACGTGGCCTCCAAAACATGCATTAAAATTTTTGTTATGTCCTAACATGGCTCTGATGAGTTGAACACAAGACTGATCGAGCACCATTGCAGTTCGTTAACGCTAGGGCACATGGTGGTTCTTAACTAACATAGTCCCAAACTTCTATTTAAAATTTTTTCATTTTTTATTGGGGGACAATGTTAGGGCTAAGCCCTAGCCCATGATTACCCCATCCCATGAGACCATAGGAAGGGAAGCTAAGGGCTTGGGCTTAGCCCTAGCCCAAGGTTCTAGTAGCTACATACTTTAACCATATGAGCACAATCATAACCTGAAAGCACTAAAAAATGGATGGGGACAGAACTTAGGGACCATCCCTAGATCATATGCCACTGCATATAACCATATGCTAGCACTAAAAAATTGGGGGTAGACTTTCAGGACCAACCCACGATATCATACACACACCATATGAATAGCTCAGAGAGCTGACAGTTATGGGGTGAAGTTTGGGGACCAGACCCTGGTCCGAACACTTTCCATATGACGACAATAGCATTTCGATAGAGTTTGGTATTCTGGAGAAGAGAAAATGGGAACGACCCCAGGTTTTATGTGCCACATGTGACTAGCACTATAAGAGTGGGATATCCAATGGTGAGGGTGATCCATTCACCTTGGCCCTCGGCCACATGGCCAATGTGGCCTAATTTTTCCGCTCAAGGGGGTCATTGGACATTTAAATGCTGCAATAAAATGCAACCAAACTAGCGGGAATCCCACTGGTGTTGGGAAATATTGGCGCATGACAAACCATAGAAAAGATAGATTCATAGGATGAATAACATTCCAGTGTAGTTTGTATAGCAATTAGAAGAGAAAAATTTGAGAGGGCATAACTTCTTCATATTTTGGCTAAATTGAGCCCAACAAAAGCCTAGCTAGGGGTTTTTGATTGAATTTTAAGCCTTCCAAGGATGTGATGCAACATTAGAATTTGATTTAGTTTAAGTTGTTCACACATGTGATAAGATGTTTCAAGAATTTAATGTAGTGGCTCCTAAAAGAGGAAAACAACATGAAGTTCATTTGCAACAAGATGCATCATTTTTTAACATTGGTTTAAATAAGATGTCAGTGTTAGAGAATGAAAGAATCAAGAAGCAGATGTAAGAGCTACATAAAAAAGGAACATTTGTTCTAATACATCTTCTTATGTGTCTCCTAGTATTTTTTCTTTGATGATGATGGTGCATGGCGATGTCGATCACATTTAGTGAAGAGTCAAGACAAATACAAGGCTAGACATGATAAGCATCATGTTGACCACAGTTTTCAGGTTGGGGATAAAGTAACACTTTGCATCGGCAAAGAAAATCTTTAAGGTGAGAAGAAATTGAAATTGGGTAAGCCTCTTTTAATTGAAGACCAAGGAGAGAATATTCAGGTTCTTTCAAAAGAACTTTTCTCTGCTAGAAATATTGAAGAATTACAGCAAGATCCTAACCTTAACAGAAAAACAAAAACTTTAAAATAGGGAACATGAAGCATCTTCATATGTGCTCAAAGGTACAAAGCCAGGAGAAACCAAATAGATTGAAAAGGAAAGCGTGAGGGAACTATACACTCATCTGTTCATTGACTAAAAATAGTCTTTTGGAGGTCCAAAAGCTTCCAGTTAGGAGGAGTGATCCAGAGGATTAGTAAATTTCTCAAAATTTAGAGTGTTCAAAAGTGCTCGAAACTAATGCTAAGGCATATAGCATGATGACTTGAATTCAAGGCAACTTGAATCACTAAAAATGGATATAGTATGGTTCTGATATGATGCTCTGATCATTTTCCCAAACAAGTAAAATTTGCGAGTAAGATGAAGGACTGTTGACTGGGAAGTCCATACGATGAATGGGAAAGGTTACTAGGCATGCTTACTATACAACTTGGGCCAATGAATGGCTTCCAAGTGTCATATTCTGATTGGTTAAAATTTGGGAGAATTTGAATTGGTATTTGAATTTGTGAGTTGGACTAATGGTGGGATGCCACATGGCCCAATCATGGGATGTTATGTGGAAGCCCAAGGTTCATGAAAATTTGGTGATGTCCAAATAACAACTGAGCGAATTTTGACATAGAAACTATGGTCTAGCAGTAAGGAGCCTTACCTCCATGCCAACCAGGTGTTACTTAAGAGTTATTGTACTGACCCACTCTATTTGATGGACAGTGATATGAATTTAACATTTATTTAGGCCTAAGGCCCACACTTTATTCTTTTAGGACCTCAGGTTGAAGATCTGGACACGTGACTCTATTATTAGTGGTTGTGATGTTTATGTATGTTCTCCATTGATATTATGATGAAGATAGCATTAATGGTTATGTATGTTATCTATTGGTATTATGGTGATTGTAGCATTAATGGTTATGCATGTTCTCTATTGACATTATGATGATTATAGCATAAATGGTTATGTTTGGTCTTTATTGAATTTGTGATGAAATGATACATGTGCTCTCTATTGATATCATGATGATGATAGCTTCGATGGATAGGTATGTTTTCTGTTTATGTTACGATGTTGATATCTTTGATGGATATGTATGTTTCCATTGATGTTATGATGATCATAGCCATTCTGGATGTGTCCCCTATGTTACCTACTTGCATTAGTTATGGTTCACAATGAACACTGATGTGAATGACTAGGTGATGTTGATGATGCTACTATGACAATGACTAACAATGAGAAACCTTGTTACTGATGATTATTGAGTATGGCAGGAAACTACTAGAGGCACTCCCATACGACAAGTTGAGGACACCTGGTTTGATGAAAATTTATATTTTTTCTTTCAAATTCTAAGTCAATTTTGAAACCTGCTATATATGTTTATTTATATTTTGATGATATGTTAGTGGTTGCAGACACAGATTAGTTACTTGGCTAGCTGAATCACATATAGGTGATGGGGTTGCACAATTGGGTGGAACTGCATTGGAGGGGTGGGACAGTGTCCTTGATCTCCCCCACTAGCACACCCATCATGATTTGGATTGGAAAGTTTGAAACACCTTTGCCTTGAAGATCACGATGTCATGAGGGCAGGTCCCAAAGCTGGGTCGCTCATGAGGATTTTACTGGGGGATGCGCATCAAGCCGGATTCCTTGATCCCTGACACCATTAGTCTCACTATAGAAGGCAACATAAGAGATGATAGTGGTCTCTATCGTTGCACTCACCTATAGTTTCCCCTTGTAGCCACTGAATGCTTGAAGGGCAAGTGGCGTGGCACCCTTGGAACCTGAAGGGAATTTCTTGAAGGGCATGACCAACTTGGCATACTTGGCATCACAAATATATTGTTAGGCATGACACCCTCGGAAATTCAAGGGAAGTTCTTTAAGGGCATGACCAAACTTGGCACCCTTAGAATCATTAAAAAATACATAAATTAATAAGTATAATCACGATATGAAAACCAGGTAAATTCACATCAAGGGTAAATGATGTTAGAAACCAAGGTAACTAAATCAAGAATAAAACTTGGATTAAGAGGATCATAGGAAGGAATAAAATATTTTACCTTAAAAATCAACCATCCCCATGTTGGAAAATATTAGGTAGATAATGTAGTTTAATTAGGTAAAAAGGGGAAAGAGCGACATAAATGTAAGGATAAATATTAATCCTAAAATAGTTAAACCTAATTAAGAGAATAGGATGGTGAATTAAAATAAGATTAACAAATTAAATTTTAGAGAAATTTAGAGAACCTCCATGTGGCAACAACCAACATAAGAATATCCATCTAAGAGATAACCTGTGTTAAATTAGGGAGTAGATAGGGGATAAAATCTTGACTTATCAGATGAATTTAGTAATGAACACAAATTAAGGAGTAAAAAGGGGGATCAAGAGACAACTAGGAGAAGAAATAGGAATCTTGTTGAGGTGAGGAAAAATATTACTTCTAAATTCAAATTTAAGTAAATAATTTTGGAGATCCTTGATGAGAGAGTGACACATGGGTGGGTGAATAATCAAACTATTGGATTATCAAAAATAATTAATTATACATGAAAGGCCAAGTTTCAGCTATGAGGACTCCTATAAAAGAAAGGGCAGGTCATGAGAGAAATGACTTTTTCTTTACCCTATTGATGGATGGATGAGACTATGTCAGAGTAGTGACTACAAGCTATAGTGAGTTTGGTGAGGTAGAGGACTTTAGAGAGGGGACTTTTGAGCCCAAGAGTTATCTCCTTTACCAGCTAATACATTCCTCCATTGTACAACCCCATTGTAGCTTGATTATCTGCGGGGAAGGAGAGTGCCCAAGGAGTAGGCTAGGAGGTCAACGGGTGCATCATTGCATTCAGATTAAGCATGTTGACATTCACCCTTGGAGGTGACTGACAATAAAGGAGGGAAATTAGCGGAAATTCAAGTTTGAATCTCATCTCCTAGTGAGCTGTACCTATGTTGTTATAATATTCTTTTGTATGACATCATTATGGTTTAGTTAATAACATGTAAATTGGATGATATGTTCAACGAAGTGAAACTTAGGAAAATTTTATATAATGCTTAATAATTTTTTAGTTCCCAATGATATTTTCTTATGGTTGTATTTTTAGTATTAAAATAAAAATAAAAATATAGGATTGGTCCCTACACTTGGTATCAAAGCTTTGCTGAACCCTTGGGACCTATGGGCCCATGCATGAATGACTAGTTTTGTTAAATATCTACTACATTATACCAAATAATGACCTACCAGGTCTATGAATCCCCAAATTTGTAGCCTTAAGACACCAAAGACTGCATGACAATCTCAATACAAAGATAATCAAACCCAACTATTAGAAAGACCCTTATCACAGTTCCCTTAGGTAAGAGTGAGATCTAGCTTGGTTCCATAGTGCACTGATCTCCCCTTCCACATGACCATTGTCCCTCAATGGATGAACCCACTGCCTTGTAATAATAAGTAGTACTGATATCCATCCTATTAAGAACTATTGCAACATAAAACTAAGAAGAAGAGGAGTAAAAAAATAAACCCCCATGTGGGTAGAGAGAGTATGGCCATCTTGGAGGAGTGATGTTTCTTGAAGTAAACCTTTTTCACAAAATTTGATTGTGGCAGCCACCTATGCCTTTTGATGAATATTTTGAGCTAAAATTTCAACATGCAATATTTTGTGTTTGTTTATAGGTAATCTCATAAAATCATAAAAAATTAGAAACTTATTTTCTCTCTTTTACTAAGGACATTCTCAGTTTATGTTATGATAATGCTACCAACCCCCTCTACCATTTACATGACATGATGTAGTATAGACATACTAATTGAGTAGATTGATGGTATTCTTTGGATTAAATCTTCTATGAATGTTTGGAATTGATAGGTGAATTATATAATCAACAACTTATAAATGCAATGATTTAAACATAACAATAAATTATAGAACCGCTGAGGTTGGTTATGATTTTTATCTGATTTCTATTTATTTATTTTTATCTTATAAGGAAAACTCATGTTAAATTGTGGTAGGATTCATTGGTGAACCATGGTTAGAAGAGGTACAAGAAGAAGTGGGGCAACTAAAGGGTGCAATATAGCACCACCACAACAACAAACTCCTACCTCCCCACCCAATGGTGGGGAAAACATTACAACACCAGAACACACACCAGCTAGAGAAGTGTTGAACTTAATGAGATCGTTCCAACATATGTCTGAGGAATTAATAAACCGTTTGGAACGAAAGCATGGAGGACCTGTCATAGAAAACGAAGTACCCCAAAACACTTAAATAAATGATGTATGTCGAGATTTGGAAAAAATAAAATTTCCACAGTTTTTTGGGTCCATAGATGGTCAATCTGTAGAGGCATGGTTATAAAACATGGCTTTATGCTTTACCATGAGAAATTACACCTCAAATATGAAGGCCAAGATGGGTATATTCTAGCTAGAGGGAAACACAGTACTTTGGTGGAAGACATTATTAACCCAATTGGGGATGGATATATCAGAAGTAACTAGGGAACTATTTGAAGAAAAATTTAGAGAAAGTTACATGTTTTAGGAGTTTCTTGAGAGGAAACTAATGAATTCAATGCATTAAATCAAGGGAGTCACTCACTACCAAAGTATGAGGCTTGCTTCATGGAATTACTTCATTATGACCCTCGCTTAAACATAGAAAAGCTCAAGGTGAAAAAAATTGTCTATGGACTAAATGTTAACATTTGGGCCAAGGTTAGAATCTTAATGCCTCACACTATGCACGAGGCAGTTCAGTGAGTAATCATTGCAGAGGAGGAGATCATGAGCAATGGACCTAGTAATTCAACAAGGCCCATAGGATTAGGAGTACCAAGTGGAAATAATATGGAACGTAGAAATTTTCAAGGGGGTCCTGTGCTCAATCATCAAATGTGGTTAGTAGGAAATCAAAGGATGCCATATAGGCATCCAGCTCAACACTCACACAGGGTACCCCAACAAACTCATCAACCACAACAACATCGACCTATGTCATAGACCAAGTCTCACCTCCTCAGTGCCAATGCCAATAGTCTGGCTCTTTCATGTGGAGTTCTAGGCCAACTCTCGGTTCAGTTGGTAGTAGGATCCAAGCTCCTAAGAGGGGGTGTTGGACTTGTGGAGGTCCTCACTATGAGAGGGATTACCCTCAAAAGACAGGTAATACTGAATTAAGTAAGAATGAAACTACGGTGGGGGATATGGGGAAGGCTCATCCCATCCATGTAGTGGTGAACAATCGCTAGGTCGAACACCAGTCCATTGTGTTGGAAACCTCAGGTAATATTGATGGTATGAGTTTTTTCATTTTAATAGATCTAGGAGCTACTGATTCCATTATTTCTCTAAATGCATTATCAAGGATTAAACATAATGCAATTTCACAATATGAACTTAGACATGTAGAAATGGCATGTGGTATGAAAATTAATGTAGGAAGGATGGTAAAGGATTGTGAGGTGGACCTGGGGGTATGTAAGACCAAGCTATTCTTGTACTCTACAATTTTAGGAGACTATGATGTAGTTATAGGAATGGAATGGTTGGAATGACATGAGGCACTCTTAGACTGAAAAGACAAGTTTCTACATTTCACAGATGATGACGGCCAAAGAAAATCATTAAGGGGAAAGAACCAAGGGGTGTCCCTGAGGTTCATCTCCTCCATACAACTAATGAAATATAGGCGAAAGGGATGTCAAATGTTCTTAGTGCTAGCTCTAAATGATAAGGGTGGTTTTGGAAACCTTGATAAACATCCATTTCTTATTGAATTTAAGGATGTATTTCCCAAAGAACTACCTGGGCTACCCAAAAAAATGGAAATTGATTTCACCATCGAACTTAAACCAGGAAGGCAATGAGCCTATTTTAAAGGCACCCTATCGTATATTGGCTCTAGAGCTAAAGGAATTGCAAATCTAATTAAAGGAACTATTGGACTTGGGGTTCATATGACCTAGCATATCTCCGTGGGGAGACCCTATGATTTTCGTTAAGAAGAAGGATGGGTCTTGGCGATTGTGCATTGACTACTACCATTTGAATAAAGTGACCATAAAAAATTAATACCCTCTGCCAAGGATAGATGACTTATTTGATCAAACGAGGTGGGCAAACATGGTTTTCAAAGATAGATCTAAGGTTGGGATATCATCAGTTGAGAATCACGGAAGAAGATATCACAAAACCAGCCTTTAAGACAAGATTTGGGCATTATGAATTTGTAGTTTTACCCTTTGGATTGATAAATTCCCTAGGTATTTTCACGAGTTTTATGAATGGAATATTTTAGGATTACTGAGACAAGTTTGTAAAAGTTTTTATCAATGACATTTTGATCTACTCAAAGATCCCAAAAGAGCATGTCGAACACTTGAGGATAGTTCTACAATGTCTTAGAGAAAACCAATTATACGGGAAGTTGTGAAATTGTTCCTTTTACCAAACCAAGATTCGTTATCTTGGACACATTATCTCTAGGGATGGTATTGCAGTAGACTCAGTAAAGAT
The DNA here is from genome assembly GCA_031772625.1 of Pinus tabuliformis. Taxonomy (NCBI): domain Eukaryota; kingdom Viridiplantae; phylum Streptophyta; class Pinopsida; order Pinales; family Pinaceae; genus Pinus; species Pinus tabuliformis. The sequence goes on from CM062818.1 coordinate 459,472,563, forward strand.
CGAGGCCATCATGGAATGGCCAACACCAAGCAATGTTCATGAAATACAAAGTTTCATGAGCATGGCAACGTATTATCGTAGATTTTTCAAAGGGTTTTTGAAGATAGCAAGCCCCATTACCAAGCTCCAAAGAAAAAACAAGAAATTAATTTGGAAAAAAAAATGTGGAGAGGCATTCCAAAGGTTAAAGATGTTATTAATGACAACAACAATTTTGAAGGTGTCGAATATGGAACAAGAATTTTCGGTTTGCACTAATGCCTTCAAGGAAGGGTTGGGTTATGTATTGATACAAGGAAGAGTAGTAGCTTATGCATCAAGGAAAATTAGAACCCATGAAGAAAACTACGCAACCGATGGTCTGGAAATGGAAGCAATTGTTTATGCACTAAAGATTTAGAGACACTACCTTCTAGGAAGGATGTTTGATCTTAGGACTAACCATTGTGGGCTACAACACATATTCACTCAAGACCACTTAAATGAAAGAAAAGGACGATGGTATGAGCTAATTAGTGAATATAATTTTGATATCACTTACATAAAAGGAATGCTAAATAGGGTAGTTTATGCTTTAAGTAGGACGCCTTAGATATTTTCAGAGATTTCCTTAAAGACAAATTTGAGGCAGAAACTGCTTGATTTACAATTTAAAGACACCTAGTACCAAAAGGTTATCAAAAGTTTGAGGGAGGAAGAAATAAGGGTCCCAAAATATGAAGAATACTCCCTTGATAGCGATGGGTTACTATGATTTCAAGGAATGATATATTTACCACCGAATGAAGATATACATCAGTTAATCTTGAATGAAGCACATCACGCAATATACATGGCACACCCTGGTGCTAAGAAGATGAGTGTGGACCTGGAAACACTCTTCTTTTGGAAAGGGATGAAGAAGGACATTGAAATCTGGTAGAAATATTCTTAGAGTGTCAATGAGTAAAAGATAAACACAGACATCCAATAGGATTATTGCAACCTCATGTGTTAAAATTGGCGACTAGGGCCAAACTCTAGGTGGGTCATCTTATTAATGGAAGCTGATATTTTTCTTGGATCCCTCTCATCGAGAGGTGTACGATTGATCTAAATATCATCTAATTCCAATAAGTATTCATGGAGATATGAATTTATTTGTGTTATGGGACAATTCGAGAAGGTCAGTGAGGAACCAAATAAACCCCACTTGTGCTCAACGTTTTAGTATAAATAGAGGTGGCCTTCAAGTCATTTCAACACACCTAGGATCTCTGCCTCTCTACTTGTCTTTGGGTTTTAGTAGGAGGAGAGATCCTAAGCAATAACGCTACCATAATCCAAAGGGCAGAAGCTGGAATAGCTAGAATTGCCAGAACTATCGGAATTGTTGGAACTGCCGAGAACTCCCGAAACACTTAGAACTATCGAAATAGTCGGGCAATTTCGGGAACAGCCGGAACAACTGAAACAACTGAAACAACCAGAACTATCAGAACTGCTGGGAACTTTCGGAACTGCGGGGAACTATTAGAACTACTAGAACTGCCAGAATTATTGGGAACTACGAGGAACAGCCGGGAACAACCAGAAACTACCGAAATAGCTGAAATAACTAGAACTGCCGAGAACTGCTGAGAATTGTCAAGATTGTTGGAACTGTCGGGAACTACTAGGAATAGTAGAATTGCCAGAACTACTGGGAACTGCTGGAACTGCTGGGAACTGCCAGAACTATCGGGAACTGCCAGAACTTCCAGAACTACTGGAACTGCTGGAACTACTAGAACTGCCTGGAATAGTTGGAACTGCTGCAGCTACCAAGACTGCCAGGAACTATTGGGAACTGCTGAGACTACCGAAACTTTTGGGAACTATCGAAATTTCCAGAACTGCCAGGAACAACTGGAACAACCTAAATAGCCAGGAACTACTGCAAGTGTAGAGAATAGATGGAACTACGAGGAACTATTGGAGCATTTCTCTCTAAAGGGGAGCAGCATGCAAGGGACAACTAACTAACATTGGGATAGTTATATTTTACTTAGCAAAAAATACACCAAGCATGCAATGGTATAGCTAGCATGCAACAGCAAGCATCTTAAGGACAAAAAGCATGTTAGTTACAACAATCAAGCAAGGGACAACAAGCAAGCAAGGTGGAGCCAGAGCATAGGTCAATACAACAACGTATTATAGCAATGGCACATAATGCAGTATAGTGATGGGGATAGTCATGATTAATGAAGCATGATTAGATGCAGCATACTGATGATGGGTGCAGCATGGTGCAGCATGGTGAGGTGCAGCATGATGATGAAATGTAGCACAATGATAGGTGAAGGAGTCACCTTGGAGAATTAGTTGAAGCGGCATGTCTTCAACTGATCTCATGCATCATCTTCGTAGAGATGATCTATGCTCTTATCTAGATAAGTCAAAGTGTTGACTTTTGTTGTAAACGTACTAACTCTCTCTCTCTCTTTGCTAAACTATTGAAGACTGTATAAGAAGAATTGATCAAGGGTTTCCCCACATTAGGGTTTGTCCCTGGCTAGCGCCACATCTTGTGTCCTCTTGTCTTGGCTTGTCTTCTACGATTTATGTTTATGTTCTATCTACACTTTACTTGAATACTGATGTGATTGCTAATATGGAAAAGATATTGAGCTAACTACGAAAATTGAACTAAATTGCTCTTAGCATAGAACATACCTAAACTTAACATGGTATCAGAGCTGATGTGAAGACAAAGCCCAAGCAAGAGTGAAAGAGAAATCATCGAAGACAATTGGGATATGACAGAAGGATCGATGGGTTCCTCATCCCTCTTCAAAATCATCGAGGGTGAAGTCGAAGCAGAGAATATTATTAGAATGGTGCAGCAGAAGTTTTTAATGGCCTACCTAATGATCACTTCTATGGGGAGTCAGGATCTAAGGATGTAAGGAAAGGATGTTTGACCATTATGCGAAGGAGTGTCGGACTGGTAGGGACACATCACTTGATGATGATAACAATAATTCTAGAGACATCTTCAGTGATCAGAGGAATGACTAGTAGTGCAGGTCATCAAGGATATAGCCGACTCTTCAATGAAAGCAAGGAACCCCAGGTATGAAGAATCAAATGTTGTTTCTGATAAGATAAAGAAGCATTATCTTGTGTTGGCCCTCTCCTTCAGATTCTTTGGGAATCTCGCTTATTGATTGTAGTGCTTCAAGGCACCTCATCGGATAGAAGGGTGCTCTTTCGAATCTGGTAGAGATGGAAACAATTGCGGGATTATACTTGGAGTCGATGCCACCTATCCTGGAAATGGTGTAAGGAATGTTACCCCTCAATTGAGTGAGGGTAACTTAATTCATTTACTAAATCTCTTTTATGTACCTATTTTCAAGAAGAACCTGGTGTCCATTTCGGCAATGGAAGTCAAAGGTTAGAGGGTGGAACTCATCAATGGAAAGGTATGTGTTTGAAAATATAATTTTCAAATATTTTTTTAAGTTCAGGGTTGTATCAAGTTGCAGGAAGTCCACTGGGGACCATGTCCATTAACACATAACACTAGAGGTCTGTGAGTTAGATGGTGATAGGGATGCTTGAATTCAAAAAGAGCATGAAAGTACATGTCTGAGATGTACTGAAGGAAAATATTACAAGGGGACCATTCCCCTCATGTAGCAGGTCCACTGGTTTGGAACAACCCGAGGGGTTTGAGATTCATGATCAGGAATCTCATGTATGTAGGTGGAAGAGAGCCCTCTATGGCTTGAAGCAAAATTCCCTAGGCGTAGTATGAGAGGATTGATAATTGTCAGATGAAGCTGAGATTCACTAAGAGTGAAGCCAATCGAAACCACTGTTTGATGGTTGTGGATGATAGACCTCTCATACCAGCACCTTTTGAGGATGATCTGTTTGAAACCAGTGCAGACCCTCTCACTTGCGGAAGTAAGAGGGAGTTGGATTCCGAATGTGGAATGGTAAACTGCAAGCCCGTGACTACCTCAAGGATCTTAACTTTCAGAAGCTATATGGTGATGATGTCGGACCACATTTGGGAAATGCCTCTGATTTTCATAAACTCATTCGCATTGATGTTCTTGGTGAACTTCCGTATGGAAATATGTTTTGAAGTTATCATGGTGAGCTCATATTTGGTTGAGCCTCACTGGATTGGTGCCAAGAATATTTTGAGATATCTTCGAGGCACAATATCTCATGGATTGAGATACATGGCTGGAAATATGAAGCTGCATGATTATTCGAATGCTGACTAGGCAAACAGTGTGGAGGATCACTAGAGCGCTTCTCAGTGCTGGTTCTCTTTGGGTTCTACTTCAATATCATGGATGAGCAAGAAGTAGAAGTTGGTTGCTAGAAGCACTGCCGAGACCGAATACATAGCTATGAGTATGATCTCGTATGAAGCTACCTAGTCGTGGAAGCTCTTTAGTGAGCTGTTTGTACACACGATGAATAGCCCTGTGATTCTTTGTGATAATCAAAGGGGCATTCGATTATTGAGGAATTCCGTATTCGATGATTGCTCCAGTAGATAGACATCAGATACCACCTTATCTAGGATATGGTAAGTCGATGAGCAAGGAGGCTCCATCGCATTAAGACTGATGTATAGTTCATAGACATTTTGTCAAAGCCTTGGGAAAGATAAAATCTGTGACTTTCCCAAATGACTTGGAGTTGTTGAGAGACCTTCTTATAAGGGTCTTGCATGTTGCATGCATTGAGCTCTGGTAGCTCTAGGGGGCTTGGGGTACTTACTAGAGCAACATATGACCATGGGGTGACTCACCCTCCCCTGGTGGTATGCTATGTACAGGATGATAGGCTCAACCTTCACCTCTGATACCCTATGGAAACTGTGAAACATGATGATTAGTTGTCCTATGGGCCAGGATGATTAGTTCTCTTGTGGCAACTGTGAAACAGGATGATTAGTTCTCATGTTAGCCGATATGATTAGTTCTCCCATGGTGACTGTGGGGCAGGATGATTCATTCTCCTGTGGATAGGATGATTAGTTCTCCTGTCGAGGCATCCTACCCATGTAGTCTGGGACTCATGGGAAGTACCTCTCATTTGATCAATGAGCAGGGAAATGGGGTTGGGGACCATAGTAGTACTATCGATGGATGCATTGCTGTATCTACCGTACTCCCTATCCTAGGATGACCTCCATTGATCTAGGATCAATGAAACTAATCTGGGATCAGTATGAGTGGTTTGAGACACTCTCTTGTGATATTTATCTATTATCAATAAAAATAACTTCGGATCAATAAGAGTGATGTGACACACTCTCTTTAGATAAAACTGACTTTAGGTCAGTACATAATGGTATGAGACATTCTCGATCAATTCTTCTTCTTCATGGTTCAACAGAGCAAAGTAGAGCAGAGCAAAGTAGATCTTAGCAGAGCAGAGCTCAACATACTAGAGCAGTGCAAGGCATTGATGGCAGAGATAGTATAGTCAGACATATGGATCAGCGGATGGAGTTCTCCCTAGTTGAGAGGGAGTTTTAAAATTAGCAACTAGGGCCAAAATCCATGTGGGTCATCTTATTATGAAAGATGATATTTTTCTTGGATCCTTCTCATTGAGAGGTGTAGGATTGATCTAGAAATCATCCAATTGTGATAAGTATTCATGGAGATATGATTTTATTTGTGTTATGGGAAAATTCATCAAGGTCGGCCAGCAACCAAATAAACCCCACTTGTGCTCAATGTTTTAGTATAAATAGAGGTGGCCTTCAAGTCATTTCAACACACTTGGGATCTCATCCTCTCTACTTATCTTTGGGTTTTAGTAGGAGGAGAGATCCTAAGCGATAACATTGCCCTAATATAGAGGGAAAAAGCTAGAACAACTGGAATTGCTAGAACTGTCGAAACTGCTAGAACTATCGAGAACTACTGGAATAGTTGGAACTGTCGGGAAGTGTCGGGAATAGCTGGAACAGCCAAAAATATCCCGAACTGTCAGGAATAGCCGGAACAACCGAAACTTCTAGAACTTCTGGGAACTTCTGGAACTGTCGGGAACTGCCAGGAACTATCAGGAACTACCGGGAATAGCTAAGAATAGCCGGGAACTATCAGAACTGCCAGAATAGCCGAAATTGCTGGGAAATTCTGGGCATAACCAAAACTTCCGAAACTATCGGGAACTTTTGAGAACTGCTAGGAACTGCCGAGAATTTCTAGGAACTACCGGGAACTGCCGAGAATAGCCAGAATATCCGGAACAATTAGAACTGCTGGGAACTTTTGGAACTACTAGAACTATCAGAACTACTGGTAACTGCCTGGAACTGTCAGAGCTATCAGAGCTACGGGGACTTCTAGGAACTACTGGGAACTACTGGAACTATCGGAACTACCAAAACTATTAGGAACTACCAGAACTGCTGCAACTGCTGCAACTGCTGGGAACAACCAAAACAACTAGGAACTGCCAGAACTACCGGGAACATTTGGAACTACCAGAACTGCTGGGATCTGTCGAAGCATCTGTCTCCCAGAGAGAGCAGCATGCAAGGGATTGTTAACTAACATTGGGACTATTGGATGGCACTTAACAGCGAATACCCCAAGCATGCAATGTTATAGCTAGCATGCAAGGGACAACTACCATGGAACAACAAGCATGCTAAGGACAACAAGCATGCTAGGGACAACAAGCAAGCAAGGGACAATAAGCAAGCAAGGTGCAGCCAGAGCATAGGTTAGTACAGAAATGTGGTGTACCAATGGCACATAATATAGTATAGTGATGGGGATAGTCATGATTAATGAAGCATGATGAGATGCATCATAGTGATGATGGGTGCAACATGGTGCAAAGCAGTGAGGTGTAGCATGATGACGAAATGTAGCACAATGATAAGTGGAGGAGTCACCTTGGAGAATTAGTTGAAGCAGCATGTCTTCAGCTGATCTCATGTGTCATCTTCTTAGAGATGATCTATGCTCTTATCTAGATAAGTCAAAGTGTTGACTTCTGTTGTAAACTTACTATCTCTCTATCTCTCTCTCTCTTTGCTAAACTATTGAAGAACATATAAGAAGAATTGGTCAAGGAATTCCCCACATTGGGGTTTGTCCCTAGCTAGTGACACATCTTGTGTCCTCTTGTCCTGGCTTGTCTTTTGAGATTTATGTTTATGTTCTATCTGCAATTTACTTTAATGTTGATGTGATTGCTAATCTGGAAAAGGTATTGAGCTAATTGTGGAAACTGAAATGAATTGCTCTTACCATAGAACATACCTAAACTTAACACCATGAGATACCAAAATCTAAATGGGGAGTTATATTAATGGACTTCATTGTCGAACTACCAATGACCTCAAGAAGACATGATTCCATATTTGTAGTGGTGGAAACGTTGACCAAGAGCGCCCATTTCATACCAATTAACACTACATATAAGGCGTCATAAATAGCAAGTGTTTTTATTGATGAGATTATGAGATTGCATAGAGTGCCTAGGAAGATCATATATGATAGGGGACCAATGTTTACAGGAAGGTTTTGGATCAGTTTCTAAGAAGCCTTGGGAACCCAATTGAACTTCAACACTGCTTATCACCTTGAGACAGATGGATAGATTGGAAGGACTAATCAAATCCTTGAATACATGCTTTGGATGTATGTGATGGACCAATAAAAGAGATGGGAGGAGCTTTTACCCCTCATGGAATTTTCTTACAATAATAATTATCAAAGTTTCGTCAATATGGTGACATTTGAGTATTTATATGAAATACCTTGCAGAACACCTCTTAGTTGGGACGGACTAGAGGATCGCATATTAATAGGACCAGAAGTGGTGTAAGAGATGGAAGAAGAAATGACTATGATTAGGGGGAGGCTAAAAGAAGCACAAGATCGACAAAAGATCTATGGTAATTCTCATCGGGTAGACCGAAGTTATGAAGAGGGAGATAGGTTGTTCTTGAGAGTAAGGCCCTAAAAATTCTCTATAAGATTTGGAAAGGGAGAAAAATTTTATCCACGGTTTGTGGGACCTTTTGAAATCTTAGAAAGGAGAGGGTTGGTGGCATATAAGCTTCCCTTACCTCCATCTTTAGTGCATATGCATGATGCGTTTCATATTTCTAGTTTGTCTCATTATATTTAAGATCCTTCACATGTTATTGACTTTGGTCATTTTTAGATTTCAGACGAGGGAACAGTAATGGCCGAACCAGTTTGCATACTAGACCAATGAACCTTGCAGCTTAGATGATGGCTAGTGGACCAGGTTAAGGTCTAGTGGGACATCTATAGTCTTAGTTTAGCGACTTGGGAGGGCGCTGAGGATATGCGTCATCATTTTCCTTACCTATTCCAAGGACTTCAAGACGAAGTCTATTATTATGAGTGGGTGTATGTAGTGCCCCGCTCTAGTTGACTGAAAGTGACATGAAATTAACATTTATTTGACATTAAGGCCCATAATTTATTCTTTGAGGACTTTATGTTGAGGATCCGGACACATGACTCTATTATTAGTGATTATGATATTAGTGGTTTTGATGTTTGTGTATGTTCTCCATTGATATTGAGATGAAGATTGAATTAATGGTTATGTATGCTATCTACTAGTATTATGATGATCGTAGCATTAATGGCTATGCATGTTATATATTGATATTATGATGATTGTTGCATAAATGGTTATGTTTGGTCTCTATTGAATTTATGATGATGATAGCAGTAAAGGATACATATGCTCTTTATTGATATCATGATGTTGATATATTTGATGGATAGGTTAGTTTTCTATTTATGTTACAATTTTGATAGATTTGATGGATATGTATGTTTCCATTGATGTTATGATGATGATATCCATGATGGATGTGTCCCCTATGTTACCTACTTGCATTAGTTCTGGTTCACAATTAACAATGATGTGAATGGCTAGGTGATGTTGATGATGCTATTATGACAATGACTAACAATGAGAAACCTTTTTACTGATAATTATTGAGTATGGTAGGAAACCACTAGAGACACTCCAATATGGTGAGTTGACAACACCTGGTTTGATGGAAATTTATATTTTGCCTTTGAAATTCTAAGTTAATTTTGAAACCTGTTATATATATTTATCTATATTTTGATGATATGTTAGTGGTTGCATGCACATATTAGTTGCTTGGCCGAATGACTCACACTGGGTGATGGGGCTATACAATTGGATGGAACTGGATGGGAGGGGTGGAACAATGTCCCTGATCTCACCCACTAGCACTCCCACCATGACTTGGGTTGTAAAGATTGAAACACCTTCACCTTGAAGATCACGATGTCATGAGGGAAGGTTGCAAAGTTGGGTTGCTCATGAGGATTTTACCGAGGGGCACGCATGAAGGTGGATTCTTTGATCCCGTACACCATTAGTCTCACTATAGAAGGAAACATAAGAGATGATTGTGGTCTCTGTCGTTGCACCTATACTTTCTCCTCATAGCCACTGAATGATTGAAAGGAAATTAGCATGGCACCCTTGGAACATCAAGTGAATTTCTTGAAGGGAATGACCAAACTTTGAACCCTTGGAATCATTAAAAATAAATAAATTAATAAATATAATCAAGATACAAAAACCAGGTAAGCTCACATTGAGGGTAAACCGAGGTAATTAAATCAAGAATAAAACTTGGGTTAAGAGGATCATAGGAAGAAATAAAATATTTTACCTTAAAAACTCTACCCTCCCCATGTTGGAAAATATTAGGTAGATAATGTAGTTTAATCAGGTAAAAAGGGGAAGGAGGGACATAAATGTAAGGATAAATATTAATCCTAAAATAGTTAAACTTAATTAAGAGAAGAGTATGGTGAAGTAAAATAAGACTAATAAATTAAATTTTAGAGAAATTTAGAGAACCTCCATGTGGAAACAACCAACATAAGAATATCCATCTAAGAGACAACTTGAGTTAAGTTAGGGAGTAGATAGGGGATGAAATGTTGACTTATCAATTGAATTTAGTAATGAACACAAATTAAGTAGTAAAAAGGGGGATAAAAAGACAAATAGGAGAAAAAATAGGAATCTTGTTGAGGTGAGGAAAAATATTATTTTTAAATTAAAATTTAAGTAAATAATTTTGGAGATTCTTGATGAGAGAGTGAAACATGGGTGGTGAATAATAAAGCTATTGGATTATCAAAAATAATTAATTGTGCATGAAAGGCCAAGTGTCACCTATGAGGATTCCTATAAAAGAAGGGGTAGGCCATGGGAGAAAGGACTTCTTCTTTACCCTATTGTTGGATGGATGAGACTATGTCAGAGTAGTGACTACAAGCTATAGTGACTTTGGTGAGGTAGAAGACTTTAGAGAGAGGACTTTTGAGCTAAGGAATGCTCTCATCAACCAACTAATACATTCTTCCATTATACAACCCATTGCAGTTCAGGGGTTTGCGGGGAAGGAGAGTACCCAAGGAGCATGCTGGGAGGTCAACTGGTGGGTCATTGCATTTAGATTAAGCATGTCAACATTCACACTCCGAGGCGATTCACAAAAAAGGAGGGAAATTATTGGCAAGTAAAGTTTGAATATCATCTCCTGGTACCTATGTTATTATAATATTCTTTTGTATGACTTCATTATGGTTTAGTTAATAACATGAAAATTAGATGATAGGTTCAATGAAGTGAAACTCAGGAAATTTTTATATAATGCTTAATAATTTTTGAGTTCCTAATGCTATTTTCTTATGGTTGTATTTTTAGTATCTAAAAATAAAATAAAATTATAGGGTTGGTCCCTACAGCTATGGTGGCGCGTTTTCATTTAACATATAACGAGATTTGTATTGAGTGATGGGGTCGAGGCTAATCCCTGGCCACCGGTCACCCTATGCCCATGAGACCACAGGTAGGGGAGTTGAGGGCTTGGGCTTAACCTCGTCCCATGGTTCCAGCACCAGCAGTACCATTTGCTGGACCATATACCAAACAGTGCGTGCACCAATAGATAAGGGTGGAGTTTAGGCACCAACCATGGTCACATAACCACCATGAAGGCATAGTCCACCACAACAGAGGGGTTAGCACAGATTTTCAATGGGCACAGAATATTGGGAGCATACCCTAGTCTGATGGGCTACATGGAACCAATATCTGCAGAGCCAAGGGCTATGCCGAAGGTAGCAAGCAGTTAGCCCCAGGCCTAGTTTTCCATCTTAAGCCTTATTGGAAAATTAAATGGGGCTCAAAAAGTGTGCAATTGGGGGTTTTTTGATTTTCTAAATCCATTAGTAACCTATAATTTCTGATTTGAGCATATCTACAAAGTATTTTTGCAGGTTTGAGACTAAAGTTGTATGGACCAGCCAGGGTTTGGAAGCAGTTCTAGAAGGTTTTTGTGCATGGAGAAGAGCTTATAGGGGCATTCTCACTTCCAGAAGTATACTACTATGGCTATAACTAGTAGGGTTTATTTCAGGTTCAAATTCAATTAACATGAGGTTTTTATTATGCTCTTCAATGTGGAAATGAAGGGTTCACTTTCTCTTTTTAGTTTATTTTATTTCGAGCATGCCATCTTTGTAGGAGATGTTTTGAGTTGTTGTTGTTTGTGAGAGTTATTTGTAGGAGAACATTGCCTTTTAGGGGTAATAGCGACATATTTACTTATAGCAAATGTTTATGTACTTCATTTGATATTGAATATATGAGTGGTCTAGTCATGTTGATAGGCCGAAATATGTAACCCAGGAGGGGTGAACTCTGTCAACAAAAATTTTGTTTCTATCTTCATTATGCCTGCATGGATTATGTATTGCTATGTTCATTATGGATTTAAGACCTCTATGATTAATATCTTGTAACTTAGTAACCAGAGAACCCACAATAAAAACTATTTTCCGTCAACGTTTCAAATCCCAATAGCGATCCATAATTAGGACTATTTTGAATGTTGATAGTAGAAGAGCTCAATTGTGAGATCTAAATAGTTATGAGATGAAAATTTTTAAGAGATTGAAGGTCTGCAGCTCTCCTTGCTATCTTCACCATAAATTTTTCGAGTAAAATGATTTCACTCCATGTATCCCCTCCGCGTAGGGAAATGATTCTAGATTTAAGACCATTGTGGTTAATATCTTGTAACTTAGTAACCGGAGAACCCACAGTGAAAACCATTTTCCATCAATGTTTTAAATCCCAACAGGGATCCATCATTAGGACTATTTTGAATGTTGATAGTAGAAGAGCTCAATTGCGAGATTTAAATAGTTATGAGATGACAATTTTTAAGAAACTGAAGGTTTGCAGCTCTTCTTACTATCTTCACCCTAAATTTTTTGAGTAAAATGATTTCACTCCATGTATCCCCTTCGCATAGGGAAATGATTCTGGATTTAAGACCTCTGTTTTTAATATCTTGTAACTTAGTAACCGGAGAAGCCACAGTAAAAACCATTTTCTGTCAATGTTTCAAATCCCAATAGGGATCCATCATTAGGGCTATTTTGAATGTTGAAAGTAGAAGAGCTCAAGTGTGAGATTTAAATAGGTATGAGATGACAATTTTTAAGAAATTGAAGTTCTGTAGCTCTTCTTGCTATCTTCACCCTAAATTTTTCGAGTAAAATGATTTCACTCCATGTATCCCCTCTGCAAAGGGAAATGATTATGGATTTAAGACCCCTATTCTTAATATCTTGTAACTTAGTAATCAGAGAATCCACAATTAAAACCATTTCCCATCAACATTTCAAATCCCAATAGGGATCCATCATCAAGACTATTTTGAATGTTGATAGTAGAAGAGCTCAATTGCGAGATTTAAATAGTTATGAGATGACAATTTTTAAGAAATTGAAGGTCTACAGCTCTTCTTGCTATCTTCACCCTAAATTTTTCGAGTAAAATGATTTCGCTCCATGCATCTCCTCCACATAGGGAAATGATTCTAGATTTAGGACCTCCGTGGTTAATATCTTGTAACTCAGTATCTGGAGAACCCACGGTAAAAACCATTTTCCGTCAAGGTTTCAAATCCCAACAGTGATCCATCATCAGGACTATTTTGAATGTTGATAGTAGAAGAGCGCAATTGCGAGATTTAAATAGTTATGGAAAATTTTCAAGAAATTGAAGGTTTGCAGCTCTTCTTGCTATCTTCACCCTAAATTTTTCAAGTAAAATGATTTCACTCCATGTATCCCCTTCGCATAGGGAAATGATTCCGGATTTAAGACCTCTGTGGTTAATATCTTGTAACTTAGTAATCAAAGAACCCATAGTAAAAACTATTTTCCGTCAATGTTTCAAATCCCAATAGGGATCCATCATCAGGACTATTTTGAATGTTGATAGTAGAAGAGTTCAATTGCAGACCTTCAATTTCTTAACTATTTAAATCTCACAATTGAGCTCTTCTACTATCAACATTCAAAATAGTCTTGATGATGGATCCCTGTTGGGATTTGAAACATTGATGGAAAATGGTTTTTACTGTGGGTTCTCTGGTTACTATGTTCATTATGTTAAGTCACATATGGAGACTAATTTGTGATTTCAAGAGACATTGGAGAAACCTGTTGTTTCAAGACCAATTTTAACCTTGCAAAGCATCGACACAATCCTAATTTTGTTTTATTTGATTTTTGGAAAAAGGAAGAAATCACTTAATACAATTTAAGATCAGTTTGGTATCAAAGCTTTCGAGTTATGGTTGTGGGCCTATGGTTAAATTAAGTAGGTGCCAGAACCTTGCATCGGGGCTGGGCCGAGCCCTTGGATCCACTTCCTTCAGTTTCGTGGGTGTGGGGTGATCTAAGCCCCAACCCTGTCCCAGTCGTTTTGTTGGCCTTTATGTGTTGCTTTTTCAAATTGGATGATACCCTTAGAGAGGAATGACACCATGTCTTTGAGCCTAACAAGATTACAAAGATGAAGAAAAACTATTGAATCAATTAATTAAGATCAGTGCCCTGAAGCATGATCTACCCTTTCACCATGAATACTATCCTGAAGTGGGTTCCATGGATCCATGGATTATCCAACAACACCTAAGGTTATGCTTAGAGATTCCCAAACCATCATGCTATGGGCCTTGTCATGCAGAATGGGTTGGGTGCCAAAGAATGCACCCAACCCTGGCTGCACAATGGGAATATACCATAGTGATGAGCACCAAGTGAAAATTTATGTATTTTGTGTAATGGACCACTTTAAAAAATGCATAAAATAATGGTTTTTAAACTTAGTTAACAACATAAAACAGAGACAAGATATGATATTAACAACACATGAAAAAAAAATGATAAAGGAGTTCACCCCTCTCCTGGGCTACATCTCGTAGTCTAATTTCCAATGTTTGGCCTCTTTTATTAAGTGCTAAAATTTGTGTTTATTTAGATTTACAGTGCAAAGAATGTAAATATTATGTCTTCAATGGCTTAAGAATACTAAAAAACCCCTAGCTTGGATTTTGTTGGGCTCAATTTGGACAAAAACATTGTCCTGAGGATGAACCACATTAGTTGGTTCGAAACATCAACCAAATCCTAATACTGTGATTAATTTGAAAGACATATATCTATGGTATGCTCTCTCAAATTTTTCTTTACTAACTAATCTACAAACTACACTAGACTGCTATCCATCCTATGGATCCACCTTTTCCAAGGCTCGCTGAGCACAAATTTTGCCTGGTGCTGGAGAGATTCCTGTCGTTTCAGGTGCATTTTGTCGCACCATTTCAGCCATAACAAAAAATTTAATGCACCATTGGGAGGTCGTGTGGCTTTTGTCCATTGGCCCACATGGCCTCCCTTCATTGGACCACATAAACACCACTTCAACCAATCAAAATATAGTAGAACCGAGCCAATATGGAGTGGTCACATGGAAACCTACCATTGGCCCAATAAACAAAATCAACCTACCCAGCCACCCTTCCCAGTCAACAATCCTACAACTAACCTGGATATTTTTACCTATTTGGGAAAATGATTAGAATGCGATTATGGGAGCATATGATATCCATTTTATGTGATTCAAGTTGCATTAGATTCAGGTTTTCGAGCTCTACACTTTGGCGTTGGTTTCAAGCACTTTTGAACACATTGAATTTTGAGCACTTTATTGATCCCCTAGATCATGTTGGGTTGTGTTATATTCATTCCACATAGTTAATAGGGGGTTTGAAGGGCACTTGTAACCCTAGTTTATGGGGTCCGAGGTAGCACCTTGGAAAATTTTGGTTTTGGACCCTATGTTAGGTTGGGTGGACCCACCTATGGTTTTGTGCATGATTTTCACACATGTTTTTTGGATGCAACAGTTTTAGGTCCATGGTATTGGATGCTTTGGCATGTATAAATATGTATTGTAACATCGAGAGGAACATAATGAAAAATCAAGCTAGTAGTATCGGTTTTGGAATCCAGGGGAAAATCTCTGTGTATATGTGTTTTATGTGTTATGCTCTCGCATTGTTTATTTTCCTTGTTTTAGAATTCATATGCAGGTAATTTCTGTACGGGTTTAAAACCTACATTTGGTATCAGAGCTATTTTGGCTTCAATGGGACGCCTTTGTTGCTAAGGGGTTTCACTCGGGCCTATGGTAGACCCTGTTCAGTGGGAGATCTATGAGATCGATTCCGATGGTGAAAGAAGATGGCGAGCAGTGGAAATATAGAAATCGAGAAATTTACTAGTCAGATTTTTGAGTTGTGGAAACTCAAGATGGAGGATCTGTTGGTGGATAAAGACCAATGGATTGCTGTAGATCTGGGTACTAAACCAATGGGAGTGTCCGATGAAGAATGGAAGAAGTTGGATCGGAAGGCAAAGATCACAATATGATTGTGCGTCTCAGATTCAGTATTGCTGAATGTATCAGGGGAAGCTATGGCGAAGGATTTATGGGACAAGTTAGGGACTTTGTACCAATCTAAGTCTTTGGTGAATAAACTGTTCCTATGGAAAAAGTTGTATAACCTGAGGATGAAAGATGGAGACTTGGTGATAGAGCATTTGAATGCATTTAATATTGTGGTAAGTCAGTTAGCATCTGTTGATATTAAAATTTCAAATGAAGATAACTGCATCAGTTTGTTGTGTTCTCTACCAGATTCGTTGGATTGTTTGGTTATTGCAATAGGTAGCAATGCAACTGCCTTGCATTTTTATGAAATAGTCTCATCCTTGCTAACGGAGGAGATCAGACAGAAAAATATGGAGAGCCAAAATGGTGATGCCTTGTCTGTATGAGGGCGGACCCAGAACAGAAACAAAAATAAGTCATCAATTGGGAGATCTAAATCTCCAGGAAAGCCTGTAAAGGTTGTGTGTTGGAAATGTGGAAAGGAAGGGCACTACAAAAGGGACTTTAAATCTAAATCTCCTGACAAAGGAAAGGGATCTAATGAGCCTCCTTCTGCAGAGGCGAAAACCACCTCAGATGAAGGTGGGGATGTGTACTTGGCTTCTTCAAGTACACATGTAGATCATGAGGCATGGTTGATTGACTCAGGTGCATCCTTTCACTTCACTCCCCATAGAGAGTGGTTCTGTGAGTATGAGAAATATGATGGTGGTGATGTCTTCTTGGGGGGTGACAGGAAGGCTAGAGTTGTTGGTCGCAGAAAAGTAAATTTGAAGTTGCAAGGTGGAAGGGTTAGAACGCTTCCAGGTGTTCTACATATTCTTGTATTAGCCAGAAATCTTATTTTTGTTAGCAAGCTAGATGATGCAGGTGTAAAAACAGTGTTCGAGAAGGATACTTGCAAGATGGTTCGGGTAGCACTGGTATTGATGTGGGGAGTTCGGATTGAAACTCTGTACAAGCTGCAAGGTACCATGTTATTGATAGGTGCAATAGTTCTATGGTTCCTGAAAGTGGAGCAGAAAATATAGTGGTATCTAGAGAGAAGACCATGCTGTGGCATCAAAGGCTTGGACATATTGGAGAAAAGGGCCTTCGGATACTTCATTGTAAAGGTATGGTAGAAGGTATGAGTAATAGCTCTCTGGATTTTGAATTCTATGAAAATTGTGTATATGGGAAGCAGAATCGGGTGAGTTTCCCCTCTGGTAGTAAGAGGGAAAACTAGATATTAGAACTTGTGCACAGTGATGTGTTTGGACCTGTGAAGGTTCCATCACTAGGTAAGTCTGTGTGCTATGTATCATTTATAGATGACTTCTCAAGGAATACATGGATATATTTCCTTACAAAGAAATCTGAAGTCTTTGACAGGTTTAAAGAATTTAAGGCTCTGGTGGAAAACTAGACAAAGAAGAAGATAAAGGTGCTGAGGACAGATAACGGTGGAGAGTTTTGTAGTAAGGAATTTGAAGAATTCTGTCAGTAGTGTGGAATAGCATGGTATAATATTACTCCATATACACCTGAGCAAAATGAAGTTGTAGAAAGAATGAATAAGACCATATGCAGTATCCACCGCCTTTGCCCAGAATTCTTGTCCTAACCCGGCACCACTGAGCAACATCAATAGGTCACCTTGATCAACGTTGGAGGATAAGACTCCACAAGAGGTATGGACTGGTAAGAAACCCTCTCTTTCACATATGAGGGTATTTGTATGTGATGCATATGTACATGTTCCAAAGGAGAAACGAACCAAGTTGGATAGAAAGAAAAGTGCATCTTTATTAGATATAAGGATGGTTTAAAGGGTTATAAGCTTTGGAACCTAGTCACATGGAAGGTTGTGTACAGTGAAGATGTGGTGTTCAGAGATGTGAAAGATGTTATTAAACATTAAGTCCAACAAAAAGAACCTGAGAAGATAGAGTTTGAGCTAAAGGAGGAAGAATCGGACTCTACAGCAGAGGAGGAATCAGAAGATGAAGAGCCACAAACTCTGGCTGTGAGAAGATCAGTTCGAGAAAGAAGGTAGCCTGAAAGGTATAGTCCATCTGCTTTCTATTCAAATTTTTCTTTATCTATTACTGACGATGATCCCAGAACTATGAAGCAAGCAATAGATTGAGAGGACGAAAAACTCTAGATAGAGGCCATGGTTGATGAAATGGAATCTTTGCAAAAAAATGAGGCTTGGGATCTAGTGGAGTTGCCAGCTGGAAGGAAACCCATTGACAGCAAATAGGTGTTCAAAAAGAAGACAAATGCAGAAGGAAAAGTGGAGAAATACAAAGCTCGGTTGGTAGCAAAAGGTTATTCCCAGGTGTTGGGAATTGATTTTGGTGATATTTTTTCTCCTGTTACCAAGGTAACTTCTATTAGATTACTTTTATCTGTTGCTGCTGCTTTTGATTTTGAGGTAGAATAGATGGATGTGAAGACAACATTTCTTCACGGGGATCTGGAAGAGGAAATCTACATGAAGCAACCTGAAGGCTTTGCAGTGAAGGGTGAGAAAGAACTGGTATGCAAGTTAAAGAAGTCTCTATATGGGTTAAAACAGTCACCAAGGATGTGGTATCAGAAATTTGATACATTTATATAGGGACTTGGCTTCACCAGAAGAAAAGCAGATCACTATGTGTATTTTAAATTAATTGGTGACCGTGTTATTTATTTGGTCTTGTATGTGGATGATATGTTGCTGGTTGGAAATGACAAAGAAATTATCCAGGATTTGAAGACCCAATTATCCTCCAAATTCGACATGAAAGATCTTGGTGATGCAAACTATATTTTGGGCATGGAAATTAAAAGAGATCAAGAAAAGAGGAAGCTCTGGTTAAACCAGACGAAGTATGTCGAGACAATACTGTAGAGGTTTAATATGCAGGATAGTAAACTGGTGAAGGTTCCTATTCCTGTAGTTGTGAGGTTATCTCCTGAACAATGTCCCAAGACATAAGAAGAGGAAGAGGACATGTCCCATGTTCCATATGCAAGTGCAGTCAGTAACCTGATGTATGCAATGGTCTGTACTAGACCAGACATTGCACATGCAGTGGGAGTATTGAGCAGGTTTATGTCGAAACCAGGAAAGGAGCATTGGACAGCAGTGAAGTGGGTTTTTAGGTATTTGCATGGAACTAGTGATTATGGTCTCTGCTACCAAGGAAGACTAGGATTGGATAGAGTGTTGGATATTCATGGCTATGTTGATGCAGACTGGGATGGAGATCTGGATTAGAGAAGATCTACAAGTGGGTATGTGTTTAACCTATTTGGAGGTGCAGTCAGTTGGATGAGTAAGAAATAATCTGTATTGGCACTATCAACTACAAAGGCAGAATACATGGAAGACACTCATGCAAGCAAGGAAGCAATTTGGTTGCAGAGATTGTGTTCAAGTATGGGGTTAGTACAGGAAGCTATAAGGATAGACTGTAACAGCCAAGGTACAATTTTCTTGCCAAAGAACCCTGCATATCATTCAAAGACAAAGCACATTGATGTTTAGTATCACTTTGTGAGGGATATGATAGAAGACAAAAAGGTGTTGCTGGTAAAAGTGGACACTTTGAAGAATACTGCAGATGCATTGACAAAATCTGTGAGCTCTGAGAATTTCTCTTGGTGTAGAGAGACAATGGGCATTTCAGGGCTGGGAAAATGACTAAGCTTTCTTGTGGCCCCCTGTGGAAAGAAAACAACAAGTGGGAGAATGTTGGGTTGTGTTATATTCTTTCCAAATAATTAATAAGGGGTTTGAAGGGCACCCGTAACCCCACATTATGTGGTCCGGGGCAACGCCCCAAAAAAATTTGGTTTTGGACCCTATGTTAGGTTCGGCGGACCCACCTATGGTTTTGTGCATGATTTTCGCACATGATTTTTGGACGCAATGGTTTTCGGTCCATGGTATTGGATGCTTTGGTATGTAAAAATATGTATTGTAACACTAAAAGGAACATACTGAAAAATCAAGATGGTAGTCCCGGTTTTGGGATCTGGGGGAAAATCTCTGTGTATATGTGTTTTATGTATTACGATCTCGCATTGTTTATTTTCTGTGTTTTAGAATTCATATGCAGGTAATTTCTGTACGGGGTTAAAACCTACAGATCACTTCTCCCAACTGAAAGCTTTTGGACCTCCAAAAGACTATTTTCAGTCGAAAAACATATGAGGGTACATTTCCCTCACCCTTCCTTTTAAAATACATTTTTCTTTGCCCGATTTTGTACCTTTGAGCCCCATATGAAGATGCTTCACATTTCTTCCTTTTGAAGTTCTTGCTTTTCTGTCAAGGTTTGGATCTTGCTGTAATTCTTCAAGATTTTCAGTAGAGAAAAATTCTCTTGAAATAATCTGAACATTCTCTCCTAGGTCTTCAATCAAAGGAGGCTTACCTAATTTCAATTTCTTCACACCTTGAAGCTTTTCTTTGTTAATGCAAAGGCTTACTTCATCTCTGGGTCAACATGATGCTTATCATTTCTAGCCTTGTATTTGGCTTGGATCTTCACCAAATGTGATCACCATCACCATGCACCATTCTTGCTAAAAGCCAAAACACTAGGAGACACAAAAGAGGATGTATTAGAACTAATCTTCCGTTTTTCAAGTAGCTCTTGCATTTGCTTCTTGACTCCTACATTCTTTAACACTTGCATCTTGTTCAAACCAATGTTAAAAAATTATGCATCCTATTGCAAATGAAATTCATGTTTCTTTCACATTTTAAGAGGCAACATATTAAATTCCTAAAACATCTTATCGCATATGTTAAAAACTTCAACTAAATCAGATTTTAATGTTGCATCACATCCTAGGAAGGCTTCATATTCATCAACATATTTATGTTTAATCATCGACAATGCAAAATTATGACTAGCTTAAACAAACCTCTTCATTTGTCCAGCAGTCACAAGAGACAAATTCAACTTCTTGTGATGTACTTTAACAATATACTGAATCCTATTTTTAAACAAATAATACTTGTTCTCATGACACTAAAATATGAATTTCCTGTGATATAGGTATGGGATTCCCAAAACGATCCCAAAAATATCAAGTGGTACTAAATTCAAGTTTTACATATCAATAAAATTTGCAGTGACAACAAATCTAAGTATGCATTTTCTTGTCACTTGCAATTTGGCATTGTCACATACCCAACCCAAAGGATAAGGTTTAGGATGAGGAATAGTTTCAAAATTTAATTTCTTGACAATGTCTTCTAAAATGAGGTTTGCTTGTGATCCAATGTGAAACAAAGTATCTACTTTCTTATGATTTGTGATTACTCTAATAAGGAGAATATATATTCTTTCTCTTTCATTTTGAGTTTCAATTGGTTTTCTAGAATAATTAGTACTGGAAATTGAATCCTTACCTTTCAATTCCATGGATATGATTTTTTTTTTCATCTCTAGAATAAGATCCTAGATCTTGTTGTGTAGTTGAAAAAATCTTTTCTTTCTCCTTGTTATTAAACTTTTTGGGTCTCGTCTGAGGATGAAGTTTCCAATAGTGGTCTTCATAATGGTATTCTTTAGAAAAAACTTGGCATATGATTTTTTCTCACTTCATTTGTACTGAAGCATTCTTTTTATCCTTTCCTTTGAACTTCCATTTTCCTTTTTCTCTAGACTTAGATGAATTCTCACGAGTTTCTTCAAAAACATTCTTCCTTCTAGCTTCTAAACGAGTTGAATGTACACAAATTTCATCTAGTTTTGTAGGGTTAAACATGAGAATTGTGTGTCTCAAATAACTAAGTAAACCTCCAATGTATTATTAGAGTATCTTGGCAGGAAAAATATATACCCAAAATTAAAGATCTTTTCCTAAATTCTTGAGCATAGCTTTGTACATTTTGACCCTTAGCTTTCCTAAAGCTTTTCCAATCCATTATAGCTTTTTGCATGTATGCTAATGGATACAATTATCTTCTTATTACAACAACAAAATCATTACAAGAGGATAAAACCTTACCACGTTTCTTCATGTCCTCTTGAGTTTTGGCCTCGCACCAAATAAGTGCTGCACTTTTCAACCTATGAGAAGAAAGCAAAATTTTGGTCTCATCATCCTTTATTATTTGTATCCTGCAATACACTTCAATCTGACAAATCCAATTATGTAATTTCTCAGCATCTACCTCTCCATCACACATAGGCAATTCAAACTTTATGTTAATCTTGAACAAAGGATTTTTACTATGTCCTTTTGGAGAATTTGGAGGGGTTTGTGAAAGGGTAGAAGAATTAGAAGAAGATGAGGATGAAGATGAGGAGGTGAAGATTGTGGCTTGTCACCATTACCTCAATTCCCTTTTGGAGGTCTATCTCCTTTTACTCCATCTCATTTTGCAGTTCTTAAGCTCTCTCCTTGCAACCTTGAATTCCTCTCCTCATAAATAATTATTACCAATTCATACATTTCAATGAAATATCTTCTAGAAGTTCTTTCATCCTCATACATCCCTTCATGACCCTCTTCATGAGCCATGAATAGTGAAGCTCGAGGTGTGAGTGTTCTCCTTGAAACAATTTGGGACCTTGGTTGCACAAGTTCTTCTTCTCCTCTTTTAAGCTTCAACATTGTAAACATCAAAAAACACTTGCAAGCAAAATCAAACCTTCAAAATAACCTTGAGCTTTGATACCAAACTTTTCCTCAGCATTGCAGTGCCCACATGGAAAATTGTTTTCAAACTTAGTTAACAACATAAAACAGAGACAATATACCATATTAGAAACACATGACAACAAAAATGATAAAGGAGTTCACCCCTCTCCTGGGCTATGTAGCTTGGTCCAACTTCCAATGTTGGGCCTCTTTCATTAAGTGTTCAATTTTTTTTACATGGATTTAGAGTGCTCAGAGTGTAAAAATTATGTCTCTAATGGCTTTAAAATAGTCAAAAACCCCTAGTTGGGATTTTGTTGGTCTTAATTTGGCCAAAAACTTAAGAATTTATGCCCTCGCAATGTTTTCTCTGCTAACTGATCTACAAACTGCACTTGACTGCTATCCATCATATGAATCTGCCTTTCCTGTGCCTCATCGAGTGCAAATTTCACTCGGTGTCGGTGAGATTCCTGCCAGTTCAGGTGCATTTTTTCGCATCGTTTAAATGTCCAATGACCCCCGCGAGCAGAAAAATTGTGTCACATGGGCCTTCTGGCAGAGGTCCAAGGCCAACGACCCATCCCCAGCTTCAAAGTCCCGTCTCTTACTGTGTTAGGTCACATGTGGCACATAAAACTTGTGGCCATTCTGATTTTCTCTCTGCCCGAATACCAAACTCCACCAAAACTACGCTGTGGTCATATGACAAGTGTTGTGACTCGTGTAGGGACCAACCCTATATTTTTTTTCTTATATTGTTTTTAATCTAAGAATACAACCACAAGAAACTAGCATTGGGAACTCAAAAATATTAAGAAATTATATAAAACATCCCTGAATTTCACTACATTGAACATATCATCTATTTTACATGTTATTAACTAAATCCATAATGAAGTCATATAAAATAACATTATAATAACATAGGTACCATTCACTAGGAGATGAGATTCAATCTTGACTTGCCGCTACTTGCACTCCTTTGTTGTCAGTCACCTCCAATTTTGAATATTGACATGCTTAATCCAAATGCAGTGACCCACTGGTTGACCTCCCAGCCTACTCTTTGGGTACTCTCCTTCCCTGCGGACCCCTAAGCTGCAATGGGGTTGTACATTGGAGGAAATGTATTAGCTGGTAAAGGAGAGCACTCTTTGGCTCAAGAGTCCCCTCTCTAAAGTCCTCTACCTCACCAAACTCACTATAGCTCGTAGTCACTACTCTAACATAGTCTCATCCATTCAACAATAGGGTAAAATAAAAGTCCCTTCTCCCATGGCCTGCCCCTTCTTTTATAGGAGTCTTCATAGGAGAAACTTGGAATTTCATGCATAATTAATTAGTTTTGTTAATCCAATAGTTTGATTATTCACCCATCCATGTGTCACCCTCTCACCAAGGATCTCCAAAATTATTTACTTAAATTTTACTTTAGAATTATATTTTTCCTCCCCCCCAACAATACTTCGTATTTCTTCTCCTAGTTGTCTCTTGATCCCTCTTTTCTACTCCTTAGATTGTGTTCATTACTAAAGTAAATTGATAAGTCATAGATTTGATCCCCTAACTACTCCCTAATTTACCTCAATTTTCCTCTTAGATGGATATTCTTATGTTGGTTGTTGCCACATGGAGGTTCTCTAAATTTCTCTAAAATTAAATTTAGTAATCTTATTTTGATTCACCACCATGTTCTCTTAATTAGGTTTAACTATGTTAGATTTTAAGCTTCTGTGGAAGTTTTTTGTAGTGTCATGATCCGGATTATCCACAGTTTCAAGTTCATTCTGCCAACGTTTCAAACCCCAAAGGGGGTCCATCATCAGGACAAATCAGATAGAATATGAATGAAAGATTATTGAGAGAAGAGAGCCTTGCGACCTAGAAATAAATAAACCAAGAACCCTAATTTTATAAAGTCCGACACATGATTTCTTATTTTTATTTATTATTTTCCTTTTTATAATAATTTTATAAATTTTTTTATAAAATCTTTATAAAATCTTTATAAAATTCTATTTATAAAAGTTTTATAAAAACTTTAATTAATTATCTAATTATTCATTATTAGTTCAGGTTTAATTATTTTAATCATGAACAAATAAGTTTACTTTATTTTATTAATTTTGTACTTCATTTATTAATTATTTTAGTTTTAATTGATTAATTCTTTTTTATTTTTATTTAATCAAATTCAATAAGGATTATTTAAATCAAAATTGATTAAATAAAATAAATTAATTTAATTTAATCAATTAATTATATTAGAAAAAAAGAGAAATTATAAATTAAATATTAATCAAATAAAAAAAATTTAAATTAAATAAAAAATTAGAGCATTAGTATTATAAATTAATTTCTTTATCAATTTTAATTGGATTTTAATTAAATTTAATGGAGTCTAATTAATTAATTAAAAACAAATTTATTTAATTATACTAATTCCAAAAATTAGTCAATTTATTAATCAAATAAAAATTAACATTTAATTTATAAATAAATAAAAATATAAAGATTAGAAATTAATTAATTAATTAATTAGATAAATTAGATAAATTAATTAATTAATTAGTTAGTTAATTAATTAATTAATTAATAATTGATTAATTAAAGGTTTATTTAATTAATTAATTTAAATTAGATTATTAATTATTTTTAGCCTTCCTTTAATTAATCAATTATTAATTAATTAATTAATTAATTAATTAACTAACTAACTAATTAATTAATTAATTTATCTAATTTATCTAATTAATCAATTTATTAATTTCTAATTTTATATTTTTATTTATTTATAAATTAAATGTTAATTTTTATTTGATTAATAAATTGACTAATTTTTGGAATTAATATAATTAAATAAATTTGTTTTTAATTAATTAATTAGACTCCATTAAATTTAATTAAAATCCAATTAAAATTGATAAAAAAATTAATTTATAATACTAATGCTCTAATTTTTTATTTAATTTAATTTTTTTTTTTTTTGATTAATATTTAGTTTATAATTTCTCTCTTTTTCTAATATAATTATTTGATTAAATTAAATTAATTTATTTTATTTAATTAATTTTGATTTAAATAATCCTTATTGAATTTGATTAAATAAAAATAAAAAATAATTAATCAATTAAAACTAAAATAATTAATAAATGAAGTACAAAATTAATAAAATAAATTAAACTTATTTGTTCATGATTAAAATATTTGAACCTGAACTAATAATGAAGAATTAAATAATTAATTAAAGTTTTTATAAAACTTTTATAAATAGAATTTTATAAAGATTTTATAATTTTTTTTATAAAATTATTATAAAAAGGAAAATAATAAATAATAATTAATAAAAATAAGAAATCATGTGTCGGCCTTTATAAAATTAGGGTTCTTGGTTTATTTATTTCTAGGTCGCAAGGCTCTCTTCTCTCAATAATCTTTCATTCATATTCTATCTGATTTGTCCTGATGATGGACCCCCTTTGGGGTTTGAAACATTGGTAGAATGAACTTGAAACTGTGGATAATCTGGATCATGACACTACAAGGTTTAACTATTTTAGTACTAATATTTATACTTACATCGGTGTCCCTCTTTCCCCCTTTTACCTCATTAAGCTACTTACGTAGATTATCTACCTAATATTTTCCAAGATGGGAAGGGCAATTGAGGTAAAATATTTTATTTCTTCCTATGATCCCCTTAACCCAAATTTTATTCATGATTTAATTACCTTGGTTCTAACATCAATTACCACTTGATGTGAATTTACAAGGTTTTCATATCTTGATTATATTTATTAATTTATTTATTTTTAATGATTCCAAAGGTGCCAAGTTGGTCATGCCCTTCAAGAACTTTCCTTGAAGTTCCAAGGGTGCCACACCTAATAGTTTATTTGTGATGCCAAGGGTGCCAAGTTGGTCATGCCATTCAAGAAATTCCCTTGAAGTTCCAAGGGTGCCATGCCACTTGCCCCTCAAGCATCCAGTGGCTACGAGGGGAAATTATAGGTGCAAGGACGCAAACCACTATCATATCTTATGTTATCTGCCATAGTGAGACTAATGGTGTTAGGGATCGGGGAATTCACCTTGATGCATGCCCCTTAGTGAAATCCTCATGAGTGACCCAAATTTGGTACCTTCCCTCATAACATCGCGATCTTCAAGGCAAAGGGGTTTCAACCTTTCTAGCCCAAGTCATGGCGGGAGTGCTAGCAGGTACGATCAGGGACACTGTCCCACCCCTCCCACGCAGTTCTATCCTATTTTACAACCCCGTCACCCAGATGTGAGTCATTTGGCTAAGAAAATAATCTATGCCTACAACCACTAACATACCATCAGAATATATATATATATATATATATATATATATATATATATATATATAGCATGTTTCAAAATTGACTTAGAATTTCAAGGACACAATATTAATTTTCATCAAACCAGGTGTCATCAAGTCATCATATGTGAGTGTCTCTAGTCATTTCTTTTCATACTCAATAATCATTAGTAACGAAGTTTCTCATTGTTAGTTATTTCCGTAATAGCATCATCAACATCACTTAGTCATTCGCATCATTGTTCATTGTGAACCAGAACTAATGTAAGTAGCTAACATAGAGGACACATCTATCATGGCTATCATCATCATAACATCAATGGGACATACATATCCATCAAAGCTATCATCACTGTAACATCAATAGAAAACATACCTATCCATCAAAGCTATCGCCATCATGAAATCAATAGAGAGCATACATATCCTTTACTTCTATTATCATTATAATTTCTATAGAGAACAAACATAACCATTTATGCTACAATCATCATAATACCAATAGATAACATGCATAACCATTAATGCTACAATCATCACAATACCAGCAGAGAACATACATAACCATTAATGTTATCATCATCATAATATCAATGGAGAACATACATAAACATCACAAACACTAATGTCAAAACCACTAATAATAGAGTCATGTGTCTAGATCCTGAACCTGAGGTCCTCAAAGAATAAAGTGCAGGCCTTAGGGCTAAATAAATTTTAATATAATACCACTGTCTGTCAACTAGATCAAGGTACTACAATTGGGTGTTGGTCCCAAAACCCCGCCCTGCAACTATTAGGTCTTCGCGCTAGTCTTATGGTGTCGATACGAGACCATGGGTTGGTCCCAAAACTCCTCCCCCAACTGTTCAGCGTTGACATTTGGTTATAAGTAGTGTCATATGGTCTGGGGTTGG
The DNA here is from genome assembly GCA_031772625.1 of Pinus tabuliformis. NCBI lineage: Eukaryota > Viridiplantae > Streptophyta > Pinopsida > Pinales > Pinaceae > Pinus > Pinus tabuliformis. The sequence continues at coordinate 459,500,346 of CM062818.1, forward strand.
TCCCCAAGTTCCACCCCTGTCAACTATTCAACGCTTTTGGGTTATGGTTGCGGTCCTGTAGTTAAAGTATGTAGGTGTCTGAACCTTGGACTGGGGCTAAGCTCGAGTCCTCGGCTCGCTTTCTTGTAGTGTCATGGGCATGAGGTGACCTGGGCCAGGGCTTAGCCCAAACCCTCTCCCCCAATAAAAAATGATGAAACTTTAAAGAATTTTGGGACTATGGTAGTTAAGAACAACCATACGCCCTAGTGGTAAAGTGCTGCAATGCTTCTCGACCAATCTCATGTTCAACTCCTCGGAGGCCTATTTGGCCATAACAAAAATTTTAATGCAGTGTTGGGAGGCCATGTAGTTGCCCTCCATTGGCCCACGTGAGCTCCATTCATTGGACCACATAAAAACTACTTCGACCAATCATAATGCAACAACACTGAACCAATATGGAATGGTCACTTGGTAGCTTTCCATTGGCCCTAAAAACATAGTCAACATGAGCAGTCGGTGTATGGATTTCCCAATCAGCAGTGCTGCAACCAACCTACAAATTTTTACTTATTTGGAAAATGACCAGAATGTGATATCGAGAGCATACGATATCGATTTGGTGTGATTCAAGTTGTGTTGTATTCAAGTCATCGATCTTTATGCTTTGGCAGTGATTTCGAGCACTTTTTAACACTTCGAATTTTAAGCACTTTTTTAATAGCCTAGATCCCCCATTGGGCTTGAAGGGAACAAATTGAAAATTTTGAATTTTGGATTGAGTTTTTGGGTGTTTTTAGTTCTAGCCTCTTTATATTGAATACGAAAGTAAACGTTTGGAGTCCAAAAGTTCCTAGTGGGGAGGTGTGATCATGTGACCACTTTTAAGATAGAAAATGAAAGTGCCCAAAAAAATGAAACCAGCAGCAAATCAAAGACATCACTGATATGAATTCAACACAACTTGAATCACTCAAAACCGATATTGTATTCTATTGATATTGTGTTCTAATTTTTTTCCTGAACAAGAATTTTTTTTGCAGATTGGATGTAGATACGGTGACTGGGCAGTCCATTCATTGAATGGGTAGGGTGACTGGACAAGTTGACTATGTTTATTGGGCCAATGGTAGGCTACCAAGTGGCCTCACCACATTGGTCGAATTTTGTTGTGATTTGATTGGTTGAATGTGTGTTGATGTGGTCCAATGGGTGGAAGCCACGTGGGCCAATGGAGGGCAGCAATGTGGCCTCCCAATGGTGCATTAAAATTTTGGTTATGGACCAAACTTCTGTCATAGGAATCAAACATGAGACCTTATTCTGGACAATATAACACCTTACCATCATGCCAAGGGTGGTTCTTATTAGCTATGGGTGCATATTATTATTTAACTTTATGTGTTATTATATTGGGGGACGAGGCCAGGGTTGGGGCTAAGCCTTAGCCCCTTGTCACCCCACACCTAGGAGAATGCAGGTAGGGGAGCCAAGGGCTTGGTCTTAGCCCCAACCCATGGTTTCAACACCCTTGGTCACCTTACCACTGGATGATATGCCAAACACATAGGGTTTCAATAGTTAAGGGACTAGCCTCGGATCATATGCCACACCATATAACCATTGGCGCGAAGAGTTTGGCACTCGGAGAAGGTGCTACTAAAGGGAGCCATCCCCAGGATTACATAGACACCATGTGGCTAAGGCCCGCGTGTTTAAGAACCAACGGACTAGGGTTTTGGTAGTAGCTCTATTTCCAAGTCATATGCAACCCCAACGTGACTATGTGCTGAAGTTTAAGTGGCTCGCCGAAGGTTTACCTTGAACGTGAAGGCTAGGCCACACCCGATAGCATATGGTGTTTAACCTGATAGTGTGCCAACAGTTAAGGGCTTAGATGGTTAAGGCAGGTCGTTGGCCCAACCCTCGGCCACTTGTGGCACCAAATGACCATGTGCCGAAACTTAAGGGCTTAACCAATGAGGACAGGCTTTAAGGCTTAGCCCTCAACCCTATGTGGCCCATGTGAACTTGCTTTTTAGATTAAGGGGTTTGAGGCTGAATTAATTGTCCAATAGAATGCACTTGTGGTTAGCGATATTGCCGCTCCATTAGCAATTTTCAGGGTGGACATGTAGAACCAACTGATAGAAGGTCGAATTTTTAGGATGATTAATCGTAAAGTTCATGGGAGAGCTTAGGAGCTCATATATTTTTGACTTTTTGAAAAAATTGAGCTCAAAAAGAGTGCACTTAAGGGTTTTTGGATGTTCTAGATCCATTGTTAACCTAGAATTATTTTTTTTCTTTTATTTTTATTTATTTTTTTCTGAGAACAGATACAGAGTTGTTTTGTAGGTTTGAGACTAAAGGTCTATGGATGAGTCAGGGTTTGGAAGCACTTCTGGAAGGTATTTGGGCATGGAGAATACCTTGTATGGATATTATCACTTCTAGAAGTCTATTGTAGTAGTTGTAACCAACGAGGTTTAGTTCAGGTTTAACTTCTATTAACATGAAGTTTTGATTTTGTTCTTCAATGTGGAATTGAAGGGTTCACACGCTATTTTTAGTTCATTTCAATTGGAGTATGTCATCTTTGTAGGATATGTTTTGAATTGTTATTGCTTTTTGAGTTCCTTGTAGGAGAAAATTACCTTCTAGGGGTAATCTCCACTTATTTACCTAAAACAAATGTTTATGTACTTCATTTGATATTGAATATATGAGTTGTCTGGTCATGTTGATAGGTCCAGAGGTGTAACCCAGGAGGGGTGAACTTCATCAAAAAACCTTTTGTTTTTCTCTTCATTATTTCTACATGGATTATGTGTTCTTATGTTCATTATGTTAAGTTACATATGAAGACTAATTCATGACTAGAAGAGACATTGGAAAAACCTGTTGTTTCAAGACCCATTTTGACTTTGTAAAGCATCAACATGGTCCTAATTTTTATATATTTGATTTTGGGGAAAAGGAAAAAGTCACCTACATCAATTTAAGATTAGTTTGGTATCATAGCCAAGTTTACCAAGTTGCAAGAATGGGAAGAAAAATGACTGGGATAGCACTGGGTCTAAGCCCTAGCCCTCGATCACTCAACACCCACAAGACCGCATGTAGGGGAGTTGAGGGCTCAAGCTTAGCCCCGACCCAAGGTTTTGACACCTACATACTTTGACCACTATACCACATCCATTACCTGAAAGCTGTGATACCAAATTGATCTTAAATTGGATTAGGTGGTTTCTTCCTTGGATCACCTAATCTTAAAATTGGTCAGGTGATCAATTTTAAGCGTAAAAATGAAAGTGCCTAGAAAGTATTGAAACCAACGCTAAATCAGGGTATCACCTAAGCAAGTAATGGATAACCTCATTTGGTAACATCCTTATCACAACTTACCAAACTATATAATCCTCCAAGAGGACATGAATTGTTTCAATGGCTAGTGAGTTAGGATCCTACAACACTCATGGCCCACATGAAGAAACTTGAGTGAGACTATGGCCACTTGATATGAAAATGGTTTGAGATACCAAGTTTTAGGAGGTAACTAGCATCTCAAGTACCACTCCTTCCGTTTTTGTGCATAACAATTCTTTTGCAGCGTTTGAGCAACATACCAAGGGCACAGGTATGATGTTGCTTTCCAAGATAAGATATGAATTGGAGGTCTTGGCATAAATAATGTTGGCTTGGGAGAATCATCAGGGAAAAGACCCCAAGTTCAGGCACGGAGGCCAAAAGTGGTCTGATGTAGTCTAGGACAGCGCTGGCATTTCCATGTCACCTCGAAGGGCGAGTAGTCTCACCTGAAGCATGCCCGAACCAAAGGGGAGAAGGCTTTAGCATGGGATTGAGATAATAACAATCAAGCACAGGCAATCATACAAATATGCATCCATAATACATGAGACAAAGATAGTGATACCCTAAACTCATACACATGTATCCATCATGAATAACCCAAAACTAACAATATTCTAGTATCAATCTATTAATCACCATCTTCGTGCAACAAGTAGACTATTTAAAATTTTAGTAAGCCCACAAAACACGATACACAATACATTATAAGTCTCAACAACCATCAACTCTGATTACATTAAATCAATAGGACATAGAACATCATAAATCAGCATCTCACCATAAACAATACATAGAATACTTGGCTTAGTAGCTTGGGTCAGATCGATTTTGAAACCTGGTTCCTCAGTTCCCAACTCTTCCTACTTCGACCTCTGCATCCGCATACCTCCACGACAACCAAGTCCTCCCTGGCGGGTTCAACAACAACCCCTTCCTTTCTATTCTTCCTATTTTTATATCCTTCCTGACTGCCTGAACTGCTAGTTCTCACTGGAATACTTGTTCCCTTGGCTGCTTCTATGCCTTCCCATCTCCTCAGCTGCCTTTACCTTCCACTGCCACTTTGCCATCACTCCCTCGCAACTGATCATTCCATCGCCCTGTCTTTTCTTCCATTTGTCCTTTCTTGCCCTACAGTTGGTCAAAAATGGTCAAAACTTCTTCAAAATTAACAAAGGCTCCAACAGGACCTGACCACAATTTCTTGACTCGTCCCTCAGTCAAGTCATTTCAACCTTTGGTAGCTTTGTCGTTGCTTCCATGTATTCTCTGAGTGGTGGTTGTGTTGTTACCAACACTGTCTCCACTGTATGTTGTGCCAGCACCTCTATTACTATGATACTTTCTTACGGAGTAGGAATCTCTTCCATCTCAATCCTAACTTGTGGCATGGCATTTGTATGTGTGGTCCTTTCTTCACCTTCTGGCTCCTTCGTTCCAAATGAAGGCTCTAACTCTAGGACTGTTGTTCTTATTTGCTGCCTAAACCCATTGTATCATTGAATTGCCAGGTCCTAGTTAGCGAGGATTGCATTGGTGCTTTGTGTGATTGCCTCGACTGATTATGATGTTAATGTTGTCAGTCGTTGGCCCTGCAGGTCATCTCAATGTTGCCTGCTTGAGTCACACACTTCCTTCAACAGCAGGACCTACATCTGAACTGAGGGCCACAGGTCTTAGATTATTCTTTTCGTCCTCGGTAATTCCTCTTTAATTGCATCAACCTATGCCTAGAGGACATCAATTTTTTCACTTATTTGTTGGAGCTGCACATGGTTTGTGCATGCCCTTGTGCTGGAAAATAGGGATTGAATTTCTTCCCTTAAAGGGTAGACCTGGTGAGTTTTCAAAGCTAGACTGCCTGACCAATCATGGACCTTGCCCATTAAGGCATATCCATTAGTGAGGGCTTTGGCTAAGGCTTGTTTCTTCATATCTAGCTCTCTAACCTTGCTTTCAACTGACCGTGCATAGATTTCTACATGACCGAGTAGTGTAGACCTGATCATCCCTAGCTTCCACTTCATTTATGCATTTTTGGTTGCTAGGTGCATGCATGTCATCTATATATGATCGCAACAATCGATCAATTTGCAGGCAGACATGTCCGTCGATGCTTCTGTGTTGCCTTCAGTGTCAGTTGGCCAATATGGATTGGAACCGCTGCGTAAGCTGATTCACCTAGGATTGCAATCCTGTATTTTCTTCCTGCAAGCGATCTTGTTCTTCCGTCACTATGAGCAATTGCATTTGTTACTGCTCATGTTCCTTGGCCAAGTCCTCATGAAGGGTCTCGACTTTGTGGGTTGCTTTCTGAATAAAAGAGAATAGATGGGCTGATGACCAGTGTTGGAGTGTATCTCCAACATTGTGTCTGGTTTCGAGAATTCTTGCTGTAAGGGTAGGCTACTCGCAATGGTCTTATCGGAGTGGGAGGGCAGTGAATGTTCTTATTGGGATGGTTGCTGGGATGGTTGAGTGGACTATGGTGTTCTTGGAGTGATGCTAGGGTTTGGGGGGACTGTGATCTTTATAGGGAAAGTGGGTAAGTATGGTCGAGTCCTTTCACCCTACCAACCGGTATCCAAGACTCTCCAAGTTGGTGGGTCCAACTCAAGCATTGGTGTTGTACTCTCATTGGGTGGCATCCTGATGGTTGAGGTGGTGCCTTCTATCTGACCAACTGACTAAACCTCTGCTTCTGCAGAAGTCCGTTGGTGGCCGAACGGGAGGATCTCAGACACAGTTGCGGAGGTGGAAGCGGTTTGCGAGGATGACTCTCATGATGGGTGTACTACAATGGATGTGGTGGCGGGGATCTCCTCAACTATGGTTGTTGTGGGAATTGTGTTTTTGACCTTAACAATAAGGTTGATGACTGGAGCTGGGGGGTTAACTTTTGACGTTTTGGTAGGCAACTTTTGGACTTGGGGTGTGCAAATAACTCACTTCTTTTGCGGCTTGGGAATCGGCATTGGGGAGGGAGCCTGGGCTATGCCGGCAGAAGGTGCCATTGAGAGAGGTGGCATTATAATGGGAAACAACATGGTTGAACCTTGAAAATTCTCGGGATAGTCACCCTCACCTAGCTCGAAGCTTGTGATTGTCCTTCTTACTTCAAACATTTTCTCCTCCATTTGGAGCAACATTGGTTGGAGTACTTCTTCTATTGACCTCTTCCTGCTACTTTCTACCCCCTCACCCTCTCAGTTTTATGGTATCAGAGCTCTGAATGGGTATTTGGGCTTCCCTTCTCTCACTTCATGGGTCACTCCCAGCCAGGACTCCACTTCTCTGCGTAAGGCCTCTTTTGTCAGGCTAAACCTCAGTGGCCTTAATTTGAATGTGGTGGGGTTGACACATTGTGGTCTGAGATAAGTGTGCGTGTGCGAGGCACTGAACCAGAGCTCGCCTAAGAAATCATCCAGGAGAGTCCTATGTATTCTCTTTGTGGATTGAATGGCATCCACCATCTGTGTGTACTAGCTCTTGAAGGCTATTTCATTGATCTATTTTTTGTAGGGATCCTCTAATGCCCTCCATAGTTCATACATGAGCGCAATTGGTTGGTCTTTAGTAATGGTTACCATCTGCCTCTCTAGTGGTGGCCCCCACTTCCACATTGCTAGCACCATTACCAAGTACCCGAACACAAAGCCAGTGCTCCGCTGGTAGACATCCTCACATGCCTCAAAAAGTTTATTAAGTGCGAAAGCTGACCAGTTGAGCATCTCTCCCTAGCAGTAATGTTCTGCTATTGAAACGATGTAGAGTGTGCACTCATTTCTTGTGAAGTGTCACATTGTCTTTCCTGCAATAAGGTAGCAGGCAAACTAAATGTTACCTTTTTTGATCTTGTCCACCTTCGCACCCTTTCCCCCTCGATCGATTCCATAGTGGGCGTAGATGTTGTCTTATGTCGTTTCTTTGCCCACTTGGCCCTAACCTAGAATGTTTTGCTGACTGCATTCCCCATTTATTCAAATCTAGTCAATCGATAGATATCTTCGGCATGAATAGGGTATTCTTTGTCGAACGATAGTGAACCTCCATGCATCCTACTCGCCAATAGCTTGGTGCATTGCATGGTGGTCAATTAGGTGCCAAATACAGGCAAATTTTGTAGGTTGAACAACCTAGACCTCCGTAGCCCTCTAAAGTCCTCTGTGATTCTTGAGTTCCTGGTGCCATACCCCCTTTGAAATTCCTCTATGTATACTTCCCTCTTCATTGTTGGAAATTAGAATCTATCTGTGAAGTCCTTGTTGATGAGGTTCGATTGGTCATACTTCTCGTATAGGTTGTCCATGACTTCAATTCTTTCATCCAGAGTGGTTTGTGGGACTAATATGATTCTTTTTTCCATTGTTCTCCTTCTGCTGTAAACAATTTCAACTGGTGGTCTCCTATTTTTCTTGTCCTACTCCTGTTCTTCCAAGTGATCCTAGAATCCTTCTGTTATTTGAAGTTCTACCATTCTTTGCATTATCTTGAGATTTATATAGCCAATTTTGACATGATGTCCCCTAACTGACGAGGCTTTAATCAACTAATTACTCCGATGACCTTTCCATGTATTTTAGCCATATTTTTCTATTATCGGCCGACTGGTATGTACAAACTATGATGTCAGTTTCGAACGTACAGAGTGGGCTGCATGGCATCTTTATTCTGCCATGATGGGCTTATTTATTAACTAATTCTATGCTTAATGAGAAAGATTTTATGACCCTATCTTGACAGTTGCCTTATTGATTACTTAATTGGGAATTACCTATTGGTATGGTGGATGGGTTGGGTACTTGTGCAGTCATCATTTCTGGAAAAGGTGCAAACCTATGTATATTATGCTGATTGGGGTTGACACACATGGCTACTGTTCCTGCTAACTAGGCCTACCACTACGATATAACATTCTTTGGCCACTGACACTAACCCCCCCCCCCCCCCCCCCCCCCCGACCACAAATGGGTTGCGGTATCCCAAATTGGCTATAACCTTATTATTCGGAAGAAACTCAATTTTTCTTTCTTTCTTTTAATTCTTTTCACTTGCGAAAAGGTTTGAAGCATGCACCTTTCACCCATCCCTATAGTAGAACTCCATCCAGTTGTGTGAGTCTTACTACACCTTATTCTTTTATTTGTGTAATGATGAATGGGCCTAACCAGTGAATTTGTAGCTTTCCTTGAAACTTGAGGAACTTGTTTTCATAGAGGAGCACTTGGTCGCCAACATCAAACAATTTGTTCTTGATGTGTCTATCATGCCAAGCCTTTTGTCTTCGTTGCTAGACATATTGATGGAACTCTGCCAGGAACTGGGTTTCATCGAGTTCCATCAACTGGCTCAGTCTGTTCGCAAGGCACTGTTCTCAGTCATTCCTGTAGCCTCTCAAATCAACATGTTGGGCAATATGAACTCCCCTAGCACCACCACCTCTATGCTGCAGAGGAGCTAGAATGGTGTTTGTTTGTGGAGTCTTTTGAATATTGTCCTATATGCCCAGAGAGTCACTGGGACTCTTTCATCCTAGTCATCCCGGTTAGTCGATACGATTTTTGTTAGCCCTCTTTCCAGTATTTTGTTAAATGCCTCAACTCTACCATTTTCCTGTGGATGATAAGGAATACTCTTATTATGTTGTACCATAAAAGTTGTTAAAAAAACTTCAATTGTTTTGTTCAAAAAATGTGTGCCCTGGTCGCTTGTGAGGCTCCTCGGGCATCCAAACTTTGAAATGATATTTTCAAAAATCAATCTCGTCATTGTTTCTACTGTGTAGTCTTTTACTCATGTGGCCTCAATCCATCTTGTTAGGTATTCGGTTGCTGTGATGATGTATCAGACTCAAGAGTGTATTACTGGTGGGGAGATTGGTCCAATGAAATCAACTACCCACTTATCAAATATCTACACTATATGGATCAGCTGTAGTGGTAGCTCATCGTGCCAGGAAGGCTTACCGATCCTTTGACATACATCACAAGTATTAGCAGATGCCTTTGAATCCTTATGTATAGTGGGCCTTGTGGTAGCCTTGCCCCCTACATGACCTCCTGCGACCCCTGTGTGGCACTCCCATAGGACGACTTCTCTTTCGTGTTGTAGCACACAACGTCTAAGTATTTGGTCCAAGCCCATTTTGTAAAGGTGTCCTGCTCTGAGCTAGTAATCTGCAGCTCTGACCACTAAATGCCTCTTCTGCATTGTTGTTTATCCTTGTGGGAAACTTCCTATTGTTATTAAAGTAGTAATTTCCTCTAGCTAATCAGGTATGGCTTCTAACCTGAAGAAGTCGGCATTGGGTAATCGATCGTCTATTGCCCCATAATTCTCCCCTGTTTCTAGGTGGGACAGGTGATTTGTGCCTACATTCAATCTGCCTAGCTTAAAAACCACCTCAAACGTGAATTCTTGAAAAATTAATAGCCACCTGCATATTCTTCCTTCTAGTATCGGCTTGTTTAGTAGGTACTTCAGTGCAGAATGGTCTGTGAAAAATTTGAATGGCGCACCTAGCAGGTAGTGCCTAAACTTTTGGAGAGAGTAGACCATTGCTAGAGCTTCCCATTCTGTTGATGTGTAGTTTTCTTCCACCATGGATAGATTTATGCTTGTGTATTATACCAGATGATCCATCCTCTCTCCTGGCTGCACTAGGACTACTACTCATGCTATTCCAGACATGTCAATGTGTACATGGAATATTTTGTTCCTGTTGGGTTACACCAATATGGGGGCACTTACTAACCTTTCTTTCAGTTTGTTCAATGTTGCTTGACAATCAGTTGTCGAGATGAATTCATCCGTCTTCCTTAACAGTTTCTCCATTAGGGTTGTTATGGTTGTGTAGCTTCTGATGAACCTTTTGTAGTACCGCGTATGGCCTAGAGATTCTCTTAGTTGCTTCACATTGCAGGGTGGTTCCATGTGGACAATTGCTGCTATTTTGGTACAATCCACTTAGACTCCATCCTTGTAAAAAATATGGCCCAATGTGTTCCAAAGGGATCTGCGAAAATGATTTTTTTTAAATTTAAAGAGATTTCCGACTGTCTGCATCTTTCAAACATTACCCTCAATAAACTGGCATGCTTCTTCAGCAGGCTGTATACTGTCTAGTCATCCATGTAGACTTGTAGGAACTTATGAATGTAATCTTGGAATGCAGCTATTACAATCCTTGAAAATATTGTTGGTAAATTCTTTAACCTGAATAGCATTACATTGTATGCGTATGACCCCCACTAAGTCGTGAAAGTTGTTTTCCTTTTATCTTTTTCGGCTATTCGGACCTGGTGGTAGCCTGAGAAGCAATCTGTGAATGAGTATGCCTTGTTCCCCACAACATTGTCTAGGACTCCATCACTAAATGGCATGGGGAACGGGTCATGCACACATGCATTGCTCAGGATTCTGTAGTCAACGCATACTCTAATCTCGGTCACATATTTCTTTTTCTGAATAACTATAGGGCTTATCCAGTCAGCCTCATTGACTAAAAATATGATTCCTGCATCCAACATTTTTTCATTCTCCCTTTAAACATTCTCTTTGACCCTTGGGTTCAATCGGTATGGTCTATGCTTCACTGGTCAGACACCTATTTTCAGAATAATTTTCATCTCTCCCAAGTTACCTTTTATCCCCTCGAGTTTTGCTACTGAAGCTAAGAACAAGTCCTAGTATTCCTGTAATAAATCAAAAATTTCTTTGGTGGTCTGTTCATCCCAGTAGTATCCCACTTATGTTATCTTAGGCTTATCTTCTATCCCTACATTCTGTTTTCTCAGCTTCACTGGTAGGAGATGGGCGCCTTTTGTCAAGGGATTCTCCTAAATCCCCCTTTCTCCTTCTATTTCTTCAAAGGCTAGGTATCTAAACCCTTCTAATTCGTCTTCTTCTGGTTCTGCATGAATTTTGTCATAGGTTACAGATCCTAGCAATTCCATATCATACAAGCATTGCAGAAAGTTTTCTTTGTGCTCCCCTTCAACTAGCGTCTCTGGGGTGAACAAAACCCTCTTCACCGCTTGAAGTACTTTTGTCATTTGTGCTTCACTACTTTTGAATGAAACATCACCGATGAACTATTCTTTCAAGGCATCCCAAGCAACCATTTGTCATCGTAGTTCCTCCTAGATGTACCAAGCATATGGGATGGAACTGAGGGTATGTATAAAAGCATGCACCCACAGGTCCTTTGGTAGCCTTGAGCTTTCCCAGTTGGTCATGCACTTTTTGATATGCTCCTTAGGACTTAAATTCCTCGTGTATTCTTTTTCATCTAGTGGCCGATCTTCTTTCTTGTAGGACCTCTCCTTCATTTCTCATTTGGAATCCTTTGAGTTTCTTAATACTTCGCAGTGTGCTTTCCACCACCTTTCTGGTGTTTCCATGAGTGCAATGTCCAGTAAGGGAGTTCTCTACTTTTCTGGTACATCCTGGTCCATCATGTTCAAGAATTGATCTCCCGGTTCAAGGCCACAATACTTTGGGTTGTCGCCCTTTCCTATGTCTCCCAAGGTTACTCGGCTTATAATTGCACATCGTCGGGTTGTCAGTTCATACCCACCCTATTTCCATGCATCCCATGCAACTTCTGAACCAGCTTCTAAACTTTGGATGCTCCTCCACCTGACTGATCCTCTGGCTGTGGGATTTATGTAGTCCTACCTCTTTCCAACCATGAGTGTATACAACTGATCTAACATCTCTAGTTCCTCCCTCTCATCCATTGGCTCTGTAAACTTGGGTCCTTGGTAAGGGTCCAACAGCTAAATCACCCTTAGTCCTTCTACTTCAAATATCATTAGTTCCTTCTTCAAATCTATTACATCATAGTTCTTGTATGCCCAGTCAATCCCCAAGAGTGCTAGATACAAGTCTTTAACACCCATAATGCCTATTACTTCGAAATTAGTGCGCGTTTTCACTCCCACCACATTAATGTCTACATTCTCCAATCTCCCGATAGGAAATATACAATACTGATTTTCCATTCTAAATTGAATTGTTGAATACTTCAGCTGTGACTTCCTCATTGCCTCCCAGGTCTTTCGCGGTAGGGTGTCTACATCCGACCGAAGATCTAGCATGGTGTCACTTATCTGGAATCTTGCTACCTGCACGTTGATTCCAAACTCCTTCACACTTGTTTTCTTATTCCACTTCACTCTCCTAGAGGATTTTTCTATCCAGGTTTCACATGGTTGTCCCATGTGCTCTCATTATGTGGATACCACACCTTTAATCTTTTCCATAATTCCTTTATCATGGCCTCATCTTCAACGACTTTTAAGAATAGTTTAAACCCTTCACTAATGGGCTAGGAAGGAGTAAGCCCATAGACTTGCAGTCTTTGGGTGTCCATATCTTCAGTCATTCCCTTGAACAACTTGGCTGCTTCTTGATAATACTGCTTTTGGTGCTCGAGCTGATATGCATTTTGTGGTGATGCTACTTTAACAATCATGGAGGGTTCCTCGGCGTAGCAATCTTCCCATGTCTTCTTCCCTCCTTAGGTTACTATATTAATATTTTTTGCAGGGAAACCCTCGTCAGTCCGAGGCTCAACATTCACCAGGTTGGACCCTTGATGTCTAGTTCTCTCTTCCAATTTTGCAATGAGTTCTGGGCAATCTTCTGTCACATGGGTGTTAACTCTACATTGCGAACACCATGGTCTCCTCAAGAGTAGGCATTCCCTTGTGACATGTCTTTCTTGATCATAATGGTAGCATCTTAAGGGTCCCCTGCCCCCATTCTTCCTCCACACCCATTTCCTCGCCCCCCTCAACTCGCTTCATTGACCCTGAATGTGGATCTATCTGGCCTTTCTACTAGAGCATCCAGTGCTCAACACTGACTGGTGTGATGAGTGGTTGATGCGTAGAACTTGCAATAGTTGTTATTGGGGACATTGGAGTACTTTTGCAGAACTGGACACATCCATGACACATGTTTTGGCTTATTGGGGCCTGACCCAGGTTTGGAAGTGTTTTGGCCAAACAAATCCTGCACTACCGACCCTTCCAGCAATAATGTGCGAAGCGTGGATTGAAGTCTCACCCAAGGTAGTATGGGAGGGTGTTGGAACTAGTTTTATGCACCCTAGGGATGTCTTGATGAGGTCTGGAGGGGTCGCGAACCGATCGGTGCGCTTGCGCTATGTTGCACAACTGCCTGGCCCTCACGTAGCTCTGTGACAAGGCACTTCCTAGATTCCTTATTATTATTTCAGTTATTATGGATCTGATCTAATTCTTAGAGTCTTAATCAAGAATTCAATAATTTGAACTAGTGCGCGAAACCATAAATCTTAAAGATATGCATAAAATTATAACATAAGAATAAACATACAGATCTGTGACCAGATGCACAATAATTCAGAAACACATATCTTTATTAATCTTCTATTTTAATACAATCCACTTCCACCCTTCGCACTCAACTACAAGGGTCCGCACACACAGTTGCAGAATCTACCAAGCCTTTGCACACACAGCTACGGAGCCTACACTAACTACCATCGACCCCAACATGGACTTACAGACTTAGAGCAATCTAGTCTTTACAAACCTATAACACTTTTTTATCTTTGACAAAAGCTACCTTCTACCCTTAGAGCCTCACTCTATTTATACTTTCCTATCATTCGCGGACCATGGGCAGGCCGACTCACTTTCTATTATCTTACATTATTTTCAGGCAGACAACCCTTTGACTTGGCCCATTACAATTCACGCTCCACGCTCTTTGCGGAATTTTTACAATATCAATACCAAAAATTGTGGACTTTAAGCCCCAAAATCGTTATGCGGGGGATCTGCTACCCAACAATATGTCCATACATTCTATAAATCTCACAAAATTCTACATTATTCCTTCCTGGCAAGGGTCGTTACACTCCAATTGTCACAACTCCTACGATGGGAGCGGTTCTAGATGATCCTGCCACCCTCCCTATTTGGTTAAGACCCCGCAATCACGGGCACTGAATCGCAATATGCCCTTCCACTAGGAAATGGGTGCACCAAATGTTGGGCCTGGCTTGGCGTATGGGCTAGAGGTCTCTCGACTTCTCGATCATATTCATGATATGTCTTTGCAAGCCCGTGATTGTTGCATCGTGCAGACTCGTGCCTCCCATGTATTCATGGGGATACCCTGCCATTACTTCTATTCAAGATGCTTTCTCTAATACATCCTGCAAGGTTCCTATCTTCTATTGTGTAAGCAGTGTCCTGGTAAGGTGCAAGAGTTCCTTGATGAATTAGTCCCACTGGTGGTTCAGGTCCAGGGTGTAACTTAGCTTGGCAATGGCATCCATAAACCTTTGCATGAGCTCCCAACATTCTTGCCCTCCCTCTACTTAATTTCCAACAACTATAATAGCCCCTGAATATTTCTTTGTAGTGCCTTGAATTCTTGCACAAATACCCTCTTAATATCATATATGGTTGGGTTTTGGTTCTGTTCTGCCCACTTTATGAACCAATGTAGAGCCTTTTCTCTTAGTGTGGTCTAGAATTCCACCATGCGAACATTATCCAAAGTCTGATAGGCCCTCTAGATGGCTTCGCAAAGGTACTAGTGTTTCTCCACATCCTCATTCCCCTTTCTTACAAACTCTGGGTATCTAGTAAATGATCATGCCATACTACTCTAAGTATTAGCTAATAGCACAAAACCTGTGGTTCCTGGCTATAGGGATCCCTGTAGTCCCAAGTTACTACTATAGCTAGCTCTTGTATTACTTCCAATATTGAGGCTGCTTATGTATTTCTCTCATGCACTGTATACTCATGCCGCCTTGGCTAAGTTAAGGATGAATTATTTTGGTTTGTGATAAGGTACCATGGGAAGGTCGGGGAAAATGCCACTCACATTGCAGGGATGGGGTTGTTTAAACTTGGTATATGCCTGTTCTTCATTGAATAACCTCCTCATCCCATCACCCATATTGTCATCATCTTCATGGAAACATGGGTGTTGGTCTTGCGTTCCTTCTTCCACAACCTTCAGGGAGGATCCCCCATCCGTTCCCTGTTGTGATTCCCAATCTACAACATTTCGAGATGATCCTCCCCTTGTCTCTTGTTGTGATCCTATTTTTGCAACCTGCAAGGAATGTCTTTCCTTCTCTTCCTGATTCCAACATCCCTTCTTCCCACATCCACGTTGCCTAGCATCATCCTCTCCCTTCATCCCAACCTGGGGTTTTCTCCTCACCACTCCTATTTGGCGAGCCCCTCTCCTTCCTTCTCCTAGGGCCCAAGTTTCTCTTGCCTGTCACTTGTTTGCTAGATGCGCCCTCCTCTATGCTCTAACATCCTTAGCTCTCTTGAATCCTTCTACATCCATCTCCTCACATTATCCCTATCCCCTTTTGGGCAGCATTTTCCCCTTTAGTTCCTTCCCTCGATACTGGGGTTTTATGCTTCCATTCGAGTAGTGGGTAAAGATAGCATCTCTCTTCTACCAGAAACATCTTAATCCATGTCAAAACTTCCCCTATCAATTCCCCCCTTTGCCTAGAGTTGAACACCACCTCTACCTTTGAGTAGGACTTGAACACGTATCCCTCCACCGTAGTCCTCACCCAGAAATCAACTGCTCTTGTCCATTCGTTATCCAACTGTTGTAGTAATGCAGTGTCAGATAAAGTCCAACTATGGTGGGCTATTGCCGATTTTCTCGATGGACTTTGCCGCTTCAATTCCCTCAACCAATTAGATAGGTCTTCAGAAAACTTGCACCAGAAAATTTCATACTGGTCATTTGAGTTATCAGCGTATGAAATCTCCACACGCACTTTGCCAATCAGTTCATTCCTATGGGTAGCTCTTTTTTCCACAAATTGGTCTACTTTGTGGTTCCACTAGTTTCTAATCTCTCCTTTAAACACCCTTGACACCATATTTTGAACTAGTTCTCATAACTTCGAGTCCCGACCAAGGAACCATTTTTTGGCTGGAGAGAATCATAAAGGAAAAGACCCCAGGTTTAGGCATGGAGGCCAATAGTGGTCTGCTGTAGTCTAGGATAGTGCTGGAATTTTCACCTCACCCCGAAGGGGGACTGAAGCTCGCCATGACTAAAGGGGAGAAGGGTTCAGCATGGGACCAGGAGAATAACAATTGGGCACAGGCAATCATACACATATGTGTCCATAATAAATGAGACAAAGATAGCGATACACTAAACTCATACACATGGATCCATCATGAATAACATAGAACTAACACCATTCTAGTATCAATCTAGTAATCACCATCATCGTGCAACAAGTAAACTATTTAAAATTTTAGAAATCCCACAAAACAGGATACGCAATACATTATAAGTCTTAACAACCATCAACTCTGATTACATTAAATCAACAAGATAGAGAACATCATAACTTGGAATCTCTCCATAAAAAATACATAGAATACCTAGCTTAGTAGCTTGAGTCGGATCAGATCTACAACCTAGTTCCTTAGCTCCCAGCTCTTCCTACTTCAGCCTCTGCATCCACATACCTCCTCAGTAACCAAGTCTGCTTGCATCTGGCGTATTCAAAAACAACCCCTTCCTTTTTGTTCTTCTCGTTTTTATATCCTTCCCGGGTGCTTGAACTACCAGTTCTCATTCAACTGCTTGTTCCCTTTGCTGCTTCTGCGCCTTTCCATCTCATCGGCTACCTTTGCCTTTCACTGCCACTTTTGCATCACTCCCCCGCAACTGCTCATTATACCACCCAAACGTTGCTGCCATTTGTCCTTTCCCACCATATGGTTGGTCAAAAATGGTCAAAAGTTCTTCAAAATTAATGAAGGCTCCAACAAATGGCCATGGTATTACCAATCCAATTATGGTTGAGGAGAGACTAAAGTATTAAGGATTGGGATATGACTGAAGGGAGTTTTGAGAATGCTCCAAAAGGCTTGAGGCACATCAGGCATTTGAGGATGAGTTGTCATCACCTTGTGACAATGTTTATTCATCTCTCAAGAAAGATGCATGTTTGAACTAACCTTTCATGGCATCATCCATTCCACTCCGTCGAAGCTACAACTCTAGAGACATCTAATTGAAGGGAGTTTCGAGAATGCTCCAAAAGACTCAAGGCACATCAACCATTTGAGGATGAGATGTCACCACCTTGTGACAATGTTCATTCATCTCCCAAAAAAGATGCATGTTTGAAGGGACCTTGCATGGCATCGTCCACTCCACTCCGTCGAAGTTGCAGCTCTAAAGACATGTATAACTCTCAAGAGTGTTTTTCATTGCATTGAAATTTTGAATACTTGTGGAATAAGTACCCTTTTACATTTTGTGATCCAATTGACCATTGCGTGGATGTATGTGAACAAGGGATGATAATGGTTAAAATAATGAACAAAATTTTAGGCATCGAGCATAATGGATTATCTTTGCATGAGAGAACTCCCATGTCAACAAACACAAGGAAGTTATTCTATACTCATTGCAAGGTGCGTGGACATGATTCTATATGATGTTGGAAGTTACATCCAGAGCTTTGTTCAAATAAAGGTAAAGAGATTATGCTACACAATGCAAGGGAAACAAGAGGTGGAAAAGAGGACTTGCACCACTCCTAAGCGACCTTAAAGACAAAGTGGATGCAAGAAGAGAACCCATTAGCCTAGGAGAGGCAAGGTTTTGGTATATTTATTGTAAAAGTTGTTTTGTAAATTTTGTAAATACTTGTTCTCATTACCTATTTAGGTACTTTTTTAAAGTGAACATTCATTGTCACTATGTTCAAACAGTAGATTTTTTTCATTGATGCATATTTTGGCTCCTTAAATTCGACATGTTTAAGGACTTTTATGAATGTAGAAGGTTGTCATTCAATGTTGTCTACAAGTTTGTGGTATGTTCACTGATGCAAGTATTCGATTTGAAACTTGTGTTAATAATATCTTGTTTTTCAAGATTGTATAAGATGAATATGTATTGTAGGCAAGGCCAATCATATCATGGAAAATTTTGCAACAATCTAATTTTCATGTACAAATTCAGCTTGAAGATGTTAAAGAAAATTTATGTTGTTTCTGGTTTCCAAGATGTAGTCAAGTTTGTATTAAACAGTTTAAAATTCAAGATGAAGTGTTTTTGGAGCCATGTAAAGATTAAAGTAAAGTGAGCATTCAGATTCCACTCATCAGTATTTTTTTCCTGCAACAAAGATAAGAATGGTGACTCAATTATTTCTAGGACAACAGGTCTTCACAAAGAAGAAAGGTGAGTGCCTTGATTGGGGCTTGAAGCGCACCTATTGAAAAATTTTCATTTTTGGATTGAGTTTTGGGTGTTTCTGAGTTCCAACCTCTTTATATTGACTAGGGAAGTAAAATTTTTGAGTCCAAAAGTTCCTAGCAGGGAGGTGTGATCAGGTGATCATTTTAAAATAAAAAATGAAAGTGTGCATAAATTGTTGAAACTAGTTCCAAATGGATGTTCTTGCCGTTCTTAATCCAGCGACATTCATTTCACCTCAATCTGGTAGTGTATGCTCCATATATCGCATTTTGATCATTTTCCCAAATAGGTAAAATTTGAGCAGGCCTATTGACTAGCCATTTGACTGGGTTGACTATACCACTGAGTCAGCAAGGTGATTGTATAGGTACAAGCCAACTAGATGATGACACTTGGCATGTTCTGCTTCGCTAGTTTTCAAGCACGTGGTCAAAATATGATTGGGGGTTAAGTTTGTAGTTGGAAAAATGGTGTGATGCCACATGGCCCAATCATGGGTTTCCACATAGCACCCAGGGGTTCACTAAAATTATGCTATGGCCGAACAGGTCTCCGTGTGAGTTGAACATGAGATGGGTGGAACAACATTGCAACACCTTACCACTAGGGTTCATGATGGTTCTTAACTACTATAGTCCTGAAAGAATATTTAAAGTTGTTGTGTTTTTCATTTGGGGGATAGGGTCGGGGCTAAGCTCTAGTCCCTGGTCACCCCACGACCATGCGACCACATCGAGGGGAGCCAAGAGCTCGAGCTCAGTCGCAACTCACACTTCTAACACCAACATTACAAGACTCCAAGCCATATACCAAACACCTCAGAGTGAAACAGTTGGGGCAGAGTTTACGGACCAAACCATGGTCACCACAGGCCATGGAACAACATGCCTTCACAGTGGAGGGCTAGGCTAATTAAGGATCAATATTTTAGCTAAAAACTGAAAGTGCTAAGAATTGATTCAGACCCACGTGACTAGATAGAGTTCATCTCCAGTATTCCAATGCCATGAATGGTTCAAAAAACCGACATCATATGCAAAAGTTATAGCTTCTAAAAGTTTAGTAAAAAACAATCCCCGCGGGGCCAACCCCCACCCCATGTGACCAACTGCCTGAACCGATAGCTACGGGCCAACTGTTAAGCAAGATTAGTGAACCACTACTTAGTTTAGCATTTAATTAATCTATAATTAAGTTGGCATTATTTGTGGTGGAGCCACTAAATCCGAAAGCACAACCAAACTTGGCAGACCTAACTGGAGTCTCTCCAGATTTAGCGGAGGTTTTCGAGGGAAAGTTGTTTGAGCCATAACTTACTCAATTATCAGCCAAATTTCGAAAATGAATAGTAATTTTTGGCTAATTGGCATGCTATGAACTCATTGGAGTAGGTTTAGGGGGTAGAAGAGGTCATCTACAGGCGTTTTTTGTCACTTGAAGATCTTTGACGCCTAGTGCTACCAGTTGTTGGAGGCCATTACCAGAGCAGCTGGTAACCAAATTGAGTAAACAAATAGTCATTTTTGGCTAATTGGCATGCTAGGAACTCATTGGAGAAGGTTTCATAGGTAGAATAGGTCATCTACATGCATTTTCTGTCACTTGAATATTTTTGAAGCCTAGGGCCACCAGGTATTGGAGGCCATTCCTAGAGCAGTTAGTAACCAAATTGAGTAAAAAATATAGTCATTTCTGATAGATTTGAATGTTTTAAACTCATTGGAATAGGTTACAATATAGTTGGATGCATGTAACATCAATTATAGCACTAATGAAGCTAATACAAAGGCCCAAAATATGAAGTTGGACCAAGGAGATGTAGCCCAGGGGGGGTGAACTCCTTCAGCAAAAGATTACGTATTGAGCTCTATTATTTCTGCTTGTCGTGTTTTTATAGGATGTTGTTTAGCCACTTAAATTCATTATTTTAAGTTAATGGAAAACACTAAATTTCCCCAAGTTTGATAAATTTGCATTCACATGTTCATGGATAAACTCTTGATGGATAAGAAAACCAAAGCAAAGAAAATTTTATATATAGAAATAATACTAGCACAACATTAATTAGCAACTAATTTTAGATCAAGTTGGTATCAGAGTGCAAGTTTTCTTTCTTGATTTGCTTGAAGGGTTTAATAGTTGAAATTGTTGTTATTATTACAAGGTTGAAGTTGTAGAGAGGAAAAAGGAAGTTATTGATAGCTATTCCTTAGATTAGGAAAAGAAGGAAGAAGGCTGAGAAAGCATCATCCTCACCCAAAGGACCACTCAAGGTAGCACCTAAATCACCTCAAGTTCCATCTCCATCAGTTGAGATAGAAGAGGCACAGATTGCACAAGAGGCTAAAGTGATTGAACAGGTACAATCAATACAAATTTCTGAGCCTGAATCCATAGTCATTATGTTTGGAGAAAGAGTACATGAAGGTCCCTCTTTAGAAGAGGAAGAATTCAAGAAATATTTCTATACTTTGACTGAGATGGTTAAATTCCTCTTTGAAGAGAGGAACACCAGAATGGTTGGAGAGAGTTCTAAACCTCCACATGGAGAAGGAAGCTCATAGGAAAAAAAAGATGAGAAGAAGGATTCCAAAGGGAATGGTCGAAAGCCACCTCCATCTCCACTATCCTCATCATCTTCCTCATGATCTCCATCATCTCACACACCATCATCTTCCACAACCACCACTACCCATACTCATTCCAAAACCCCAAGAGGAAAACCTCCATTACTGAAATTGGACATAAAATTCGAACTTCCCATGTACAATGGAGAAGTGAATGCAGAAAAGTTGGACAATTGGATTCAACAGTTGGAGTTATACTACAGAATTTAGTACCTTCAAGAAGATGATGTAAAGATCTAGTTGGCTTCACTAAGGCTAGAAGGATCTGCACTAGTTTGGTGGGAATCAAAGACCCAAGAGGGAATGTGAATCCATGGTAAGATATCCATTTCTTGGGCTGAATTTGTTTCTACAATTAAAAGACATTTTTGTCCTTTAGCTTATATGCAAAAAACCATCATGAGTTGGCAAAACTTTAGGCAACTAAAAGGCAAAACTGTCGAAGACTACACACATCATTTTCAGAAGAGGGCTTTATTGTTGGGAGTATACTTGAATTCACAAGACACACTCTTGAAATATATTGGAGGTTTACATTCCTATTTGCATCATATTATCCTGATGTTTAACCCAAGCAACTTAGATGAAGTATGTGTGCAAGCCACACATGTTGAGGCAAGGGGAAAACAAAACATAGAGGAGAAAGGTGAAATTGAGGGTAAGGGAAAAGAGAAGGTAGGAAAATGGAAGGGAAAGAAGAATGCAAGTATAAAAAATAAGAAGGAAAATCTCACATGCAGAAACTGTTCAAAGACTGGACATGGTGAAGACCATTGGTGGCAACTTCATCTAGAACTAAAACTAGATACATTGAAAGCTAAAGAGAAGGGAAAAACTATTTCTATAGCTGAAAAAGACTTAGGGTCAGACTAAGGAGATGAGACAAAAACTAGAGTTATGGGTTTGAAAGGTAAACATGTTGAAAGCACTAGTTCCTCAAATAGTCACAACAACACTCCAAATGAAGACAAAAGGGAAGAGTTGTTCACTGTTAGAGTAATCTCAAATCATACCAAGATTGGTGCACTCTTTGATAGTGGATCACAAGCAAACCTGATTTCAAAAGACTTAGTTAAAGAGCTTAAACTTGAAACTGTACCACATCATAAACCATGCCCTTTGGGTTGGATAGTTAAGGATGGCAATTTACAGGTTTCAAGGAAATGCATTTTTAGATTTGGTATTATTGCAAACTTTGTTCATGAAGTTGAGTTAGACGTGGTTCTACTTGACATTTCTAGAATTATCTTGGGAAATGCATATTTGTATGGTGGAAAGCGGTGTTTCATCACTATGAGCACAAATATCATTTGCTTAAAGATGGGGTGAAGTATATTGTGAGGGCTCATTACAAGAAACTAAACATTTCGTTAGTTAATGCAGGGAAAATGAAGAGGCTAGTGAATGCAAGTCAAAAATTGACATTGTTGATGATCAAACAAAGAGAGGTTTTGAATCATACTTTTCATAAATATGCTTATATTTGTAATGAGTTATTTCATAATGATAACAGGTCACCTTTGAAAGAAGGTGAAAAAAATTTATAGCACACAACATTGGTGTTGAGTGGTGTTGAAAACAAGGTGTTGGTGCAAGAAGTTGCAAAGGTAAAAGAGAAGAGGATAAAGTAGCTTCACAAAGAAGGCATAGGTTTCATAAATGTTCATTGCTAGTTTATAAAAGGCACATTACAATGACGAGGAAGCTTGGGCAAAAGTCAAATCAAGTACAAGGCAAAAACAGCTAAAAATTGCTATTAAGACAAAGTGCAAGGTGAGAAAGATTCCAAGTTTCTTTTGATTATTGACCAAGGTAGGAACAAGATGTTTTTTGCAAAATTAGATTGTTGTTTTGAAAATCCAGAAATATTGCAGCATGATAGTGTCAAAGACAATAATAGATGGTTGTTGGAATTAAGGAAAAAGTTGACTTTTTATGAAAAGCTTAAAATGATGAAATTAGGAAAATTTCAATGGATAAAGACAAGAAGGATGAGGGAACAGTTCCCTCATCAACATAGTCAGTGATCAAGAGATATTTTGGGGTCCAAAAGGCTTCTAGTGGGGAGGAATGATCAGATATCAGTATTTTAGCTAAAAAATGAAAGTGATCAAAATTGCTTCAGACCCAAATTAATGAATAGTGTTCATCTCTAGGATTCCACAACCATGAATGGTTTGAAAAACTGACATCGTATGCAAAAGTTAGAGCATCTGAAAGTTTTGTAAGAAAGCAAGCCCTGCGGGGCCAACCCCCACCCCATGTGACCAAGCGTCCGAACCAGGAGCCAGGGGCCAACTATTAAGTGGGATTAATTTGCCACTAATTAGTTTAACATTTAATTGATCCATAATTAAGTTGGAAAAATTTATGGTAGAGCCACTAAATCTAGAATCACCACCAAACTTGGCCGACTTAACTGGAGTCTCTTTAGATTTAGCGAAGGTTTTCTAGGAAAAAATGTTTGAGCCATAACTTACTCAATTATCATCCAAATTTCAAAAGTGAATAGTCATTTTTGCTAATTGGCATGTTTGGAACTCATTCGAGTGGTTTATAGAGGCAAAAGAGGCCATCTATAGGTGTTTTTGGTCACTTGAAAATTTTTGAATCCCAAGGCCACCAGGTGTTGGAGGCCATTACCATGGTAGCTGGTGACCAAATTGAGTAAAAAAATAGTTAGTTTTTTGCTAATTGGCATGCTAGGAACTCATTGGAGAAGATTTTAGAGGCGAAAGAGCTCATCTACAAGTGTTGTTGATCACTTGAATATTTCTGAAGCCCAGGGCCACAAAGTGTTGAAGGTCATTCTCAGAGCAATTGGTAACCAAATTGAGTAAAAAAATAGTCATTTATGATAGATTTGAATGTTTTAAGCTCGTTGGAATAGGTTACAATAGAATTGGATGCATGCAACAAAAATTCAAGCACTATTGAAGCTAATACAAAGGCCCAAACTATGAAGCTGGACCAAGGAGATGTAGCCCAGGAGGGGTGATCTCCTTCAACAAAAATTTGTGTATTGAGCTCTGTTATTTGTGCTTGTTGTGTTTTTATATGTTGTTGTTCAACCATTTGAATTCATGCTTTTAAGTTCATGCAAAACACAAAATTTTACCAAGTTTGTTGAATTGACAATCACCTGCTCATGGATAAACTCTTGATCAGTAAGCAAACCAAAGCAAAGAAAAATTTATATCTAGAAATGATACTAGCACAACATTAACTAGAAATCAATTTTAGAACAATTTAATTTCTATTTAATGTTGTGCCAGTACCATTTCCAGATATAAAATTTTCTTTGCTTTGGTTTGCTTATCCATCAAGAGTTTATCCATGAGCATGTGAATGTCAATTCAACAAACTTGGTGAAATTTAGTGTTTTGCATGGATTTAAATGGATGAACAAAATCATATAAAAACACATCAAGCAAAAATAACAAAGCTCAATACACAAATTTTTGTTGAAGGAGTTCACCCTTCATAGGCTACATCTCCTTGGTCCAGCTTCATAGTTTGGGCCTTTGTATTAGCTTCAATAGTGCTCAAATTGTTGTTACATGCATCCAATGCTATTGTAACCTATTCAAATGAGTTTAAAACATTCAAATCTATTATAAATGAGTAATTTTTTACTCAATTTGGTTATCAGTTGCTCTGGTAATGGCCTCCAACACCTAGTGGCCTTGGAATAAAAAAATATTCAAGTGACCAAAAACACTAGTATATGACCTCTTCTGCCTCTACAGCCTACTCGAATGCTTTCCCAGCATGCCAATTAGACAAAAGTGACTATTCATTTTTGAAATTTGGCTACGAATTGAGTAAATTATGGCTAAAACAATTATTCCTAGAAAACCTCCACTAATTCTAGAGAGACTCCACTTAAGTCCACCAAGTTTCGTGGCGGTTCTAGATTTAGTGGCTCCGCCATAAATTCTGCCAACTTAGTTATGGATTAATTAAATGATAAACTGATTAGTGGCACATTAATCTCGCTTAGAAGTTAGCCCCTAGCTCTTGGTTTGGGCACTTGGTCACATAGGGTGGGGTTGGCCCCGCAGGGCTTGGTTTTTACCAAACTTTTAGAAGCTCTAACTTTTGCATACAATGTCAGTTTTTCAAACCATTCATGATGTTGGAATCCTGGGGATGATCTCTATCCATTCATTCAAGTTTGAAGCAATTATGAGCACTTTAATTTTTTTAGCTAAAATAATGATCCCTAATCATAGGCGGAGGTGCTAAGGAAGGTGGGTAGCCCCAAGGTTGCATGGACCCCACATGACCAATTCCTTAGTGCTTAAGAATCAAGGGAGTAGGAGGTTGGCAGTAGCTCTAGGCATAGAACCTTAGTAGAGTGCTAACAATCAAGGGTGTAAAGGTTAGGCCCCATCCTTTAAGTTTAAGGGGCTCGCTAGAGGTTTGCGATGGAAATGAAGGCTAGGCCCCAACCTAGGCAATATGGCCTTTAACATGACCACACAGTAATAATTAAGCACTTTGATGGTTAGGGCAAGCTGTTGGCCTAGCCCTCAGCCTTGTGGGGCACCAAATGATCACGTCCGAGGAATTAAGCGCTTAATTAGTGGGTTTAGGCGTTAATGCCCAACCCTCGACCCTATGTGGCCCATGTGGCCTTATTTTTTGGATTAAGGGGTCTGACCCTGAATTAACTGTCCAACATTATGCACCAGTGGGTAGTGAAATTTTTACTCTATTAGCGATTTTTAGGGAATATTTTTAGTAACGATAGACATAAGGTCGAATTTGTAGGATGTGTACATTCAAGTTCATTGGAGAGTTTAGGAGCTCATATATTTGTGAGTTTTTTACCAAATTGAACTAAAAAAGAGTGAAATTAGGGGGTTTTGGATGTTATAAATCCATTGGTAACCTCTAATTCTAATTTGAGCACATATACAGAGCATTTTTGTTGGTTTGATAATAAAGGTGTATGGATCAGTCATGGTTTGGATACTTATTCCAAGATGGGATAGAAAACTGATTTGTAATGTAAAGTTGAGGGTGATGGAAAAATTGCAAGTGAAATTTTATGTATTTTGGATAATGAATCACTTTAAAAAACACATAAAATAATGGTTTTTAAAATTAGTTAACAACATTAAATAGAGATAAGCTACCATATCAAAAACACATGACAAAAAAAAGAGTAAGGAGTTCACCTCTCTCCTGGGATACATCTCCTAGTCCAACTTCCAATGTTTGGCCTCTTCCATTAAGTGCTCAAATTTGTATTTATATGGATTTATAGTGCTAAGAATGTAAATATTACGCCTCAAATGGCTTCAAAACAATCAAAAGTCCCTAGCTGGGATTTTGTTGGGCTCAATATGGCCAAAAAATAAAGAAGTTATGCCCTCTCAAAGTTTTCTCTGCTAACTAATCTAGAGACTACACTGGACTGCTATCCACCCTATGAATCTTCCTTTTTCGGGGCTCTCCAAGCACTAATTTTTCCTATTGCCGGTGAGATTCCTGTCGTCTCAAAAGCATTTTTTTGCACCATATAAATGTCCAACGACCCCTATGAGCGGAAAAATTGGGCCACATGAGCCATGTGGTCGAGGGCTAGGGCCAATAGGCCACCCTTATCATCGAAGCCCATGTTCTTATCACGCTATGTTACATGTGGTGCATAAAACCTTGGGTGTTCCCATTTTCTCCATCTGTGAATACAAAAATTTGTTGAAACTTCATTGTGGTCATATGGCAAGTATTGTGACTAAGGTTTGGTCCCCAAAATCTACCCAAAAACTGTTAGCTCTCTGCACATGTCATATGGTGTGTGCATGAGGTCATGGGATAGTCCCAAAACTCTACCCCCAACTGTTCAACATTGGCATGTGGTTATAAGGAGTTCCATATCATCTGGGGTTGGTCCCCAAGTTTCACCCCCGTCAACTGTGCAAAGTTTCTGGGTTATGGCTACGGTCCTGTTAGTCTTGTTGGAAAATGGCACATAAATGAATCCAAATATGCCCTTTAAGTCTTTAAAAGCTAGTAAAATCATACCAAGGATAAAAACCAGTGAAGGAGAAGAACCCTTAGAGTGGCGGAAAAGCACTATCGCGAGGATAAAACACATAAAAATAGTGAAAAACCATGTATCACAGACATAAACATTGAAACGCACAGTAGTCGTCAGACCTGGCTGATCAATGGCGTAGTTCTAAGCGGCAAATCACAATCAACCAAACATAGAGGAGGACTTAAGGTTGGGCGGAAGACATCCTCGATCAGCAATGTTCGATGATCGGATCAACGGGTCACAATCGGGGGAGGAAGCTAGCGGATTAAGGGCAGACCAAGTGGAACTTGCTATGGTGATCAGTGATGCAATGTGGACCGTCAATCAAGCATACAGATCGACTACCCACATCACGTCACAGGATCGCTATCAAGGAATACAAGGAGCACTAGCAATGGCCTAGGGCATGAACAATATGCAATTGCGATTAGATCACATCACTATATTGCAACGAGGCAACACCATGGAGTAGGGCCTTTACACATATATGGGTGCGACCCGATGAATCGGACCTGACGATATTATAAGTATTATTTCATAAGATTTCAGGTTCACAGGAAGGCCCTTTTCAATGCATTTTCACAGTTTGGCGTATTTCAAAGAAATACAAAGGGAACCTTGGAGCAGCACTAATGTGATAAGACTTGGACCCGAAAGGGTTCGGGAACGAAAATATATAATATTTTCAAGTCCACTAAAGCCATTTTTTAATGTATTTTCAATGTTTTGATGCATTTATGAAAAAACCAAGGAACAGGCCTCTAGCGACTTGAGATAGCAACCTAGAGGGCAGACTCAATAGAGGAATAGGTCATGTTTAAGGACTTTTAAAGTCTAAAATAAACAAATATGGGTGGGATTTTACATTGTTGCAGTGTTTTCAGTATAAAACCTAAAAAAAAAATCATTGATTAATATTTGAAGGGATTTCAAAGGGCCAAAGACCCATTCCATCACAGAGCAGAGGCGTTATGCAATAATATCTACATGCCAGAAGAGGGATTCAAGTGGGAGACAAAATCTGGCGGACAGAGACCAGAAAGGGAAAAAGCCCAGCACGATGTAGCCACAACCAACAAATGATCATGGAGCATCAAGAACGCAACATAGCAAAAACAAACAAACGTGATCGTGGGGCATCTTTTGCATGAGTGAGCTCCCTTCCAGCACAAAAAATTACTAGAATGAGGTTACTCTGCTGTTAGAGAAGAAACCTGTCAACCCATGCTTGTGTAGTCAGGGCATCAAACAGTTAAAAAGACAGAGGATAGATTAAGACACTCCGAGCCTTTGAGAGCTCAGGAGCATTGTAAAAGGCCTATAAATGGCTAAAAGTTAAATGTATGAAGGCTTCAACTTTTGGGGACTGTGGAGTCTCTACTACTCAAGCTTGTCATCTTCATTCTAGAAATATAAGCTTCTTTTGCTATTATATGTTCAATTTCCATTTTATCTTCTCTTCTAATCTTGTACTTGAATAGGTTGTTCATGTTTTCTTTTGTGTCTAATTCCTGATAACTATCATCTTATCTCTGTGTTGATAAATTAGATTCACAAGCTTCATTTACTACCTAGAGCTAGCCATTCATATGTGTTTATATATGCATCTGCCGGTACGGTCAGTATTCTCCATCTATTCATTGAATCTACAAACTATTGAGCATTAGTGGTCTAAAGCCTTGTAAAGATGAGGGTGGTCATGCATGTCTTGAGTAAAAACAGAGTTAAAACAGTCATCCGACCTGATCCAAACCATCATCCATTCCAATAGTTCAAAGAACAATATTGAAGATTATATGTTACTAGGCATCTCCGAGCTGCAACCTAGGAGAGTTTCTTGGAGTGATAATAGGTCCTATGGTTAAAGTATGTAGGTGTTGGAACCTTGGGTTGGGGCAAAGCTCAAGCCCTTGACTCCAATAACTGTGGTCTCATGGGAATGGGGTGACCAGAGACTAGGGCTTACCCCCAACCCCATCCCCAAATACCAAATGCAGAAACTTTAAATAGAAGTTTGGGACTATGGTAGTTAAGAACCGCCATGCGCCCTAGTGGTAACGCATTGCAATACTAGTCAACCAATCTCATGTTCGACTCATGAAGGTTTGTTCAGCCATAACAAATAAATTAATGCACCGTAGGGAGGCCATGTGGCTGCCCTCCGTTAGCTAATGTGGCCTCTCTTCATTGGACCACATAAACACCACTTCGATGAATCAGAATGTATCAACATCGAACCAATACAAAGTGGCCACTTGAAAGCCTGACATTGGACCAATAAACACGCTCAAGCTTCCAAGTCACCCAACCCATTCAGTGTTTAGAGAGCCCAATTAGAAGTTCTGTAATCAACCTATGAATTTTTACCTATTTGGGAAAACAATCAAAAAGTGATATCGAGATCATATGATATCAATTTTGAGCGATTCAAGTTGAATTGGATTGACATCGTCAAGCTCCACACTTTGGGACTAGTTTCGAGCACTTTTGAGAACTTTTAATTTTGATCACTTTATTGATCCCCTAGATCACTCATCCCAACTAGAAATTTGGGTTCTCCAAAAGACTATTTTCAGTCAGGAAATAGATGAGAGTCTAGTTCCCTCACCGTTCCTTTTCCAATCCATTTGGATTTTCCTGCTTTTGTACCTTTGAGCTCCATATGAAGATGCTTCACGTTTACCCTTTTTGAAGTTATTTTTTTTTCTGTGAAGGTTAGGATCTTGCTACAACTCTTCAATATTTTCAGGAGAGAAAAATTATCTTGAAAGAATTTGAACATTCTCTCCTAGGTCTTCAATCAAAGGACGAATGCCCAATTTCAAGTTTTTCTCACCCTGAAGCTTCTCTTTGCTAATGTAAAGCCTTACTTCATCTCTAACCTAAAAACTGTGGTTAACATGATGCTTACCATGTCTAGCTTTGTATTTGGCTTGAATCTTCACCAAATGTGATTTCCCTCGCCATGAACCATTCTTCCTTAAAGCCAAAAGATAGGAGACCCACAAGAAGATGTATTAAAACTAATGTTCCCTTTGTCAAGTAGCTCTTTCATCTTCTTCTTACTTCATGCATTCTCTAACACTAACACTTTGTTCAAACCAATATTAAAAAATGATGCATCCTTCTGCAAATGAACTTCATGTCATTTTCCTCTTTTGGGGAGCAACATATTAGATTCCTGAAACATCGTATCACACATGTGAAAAAATTCAACAAAATCAGATTTTAATGTTGCATCACATCCTTGGGAGGTTTTAGATCCACCAACATCTTTTTGTTTAATCATCAACAATGCAAAATTATGTCTAGCATTAACAGACCTCTTCATTTGTCCAACATTCACAAAGAGAGAAATTCAAATTCTTGTGATGTGCTCTAACAATGTACTCAATCCCATTTTTAAACAAATGATACTTGTTCTCATGGAGATGAAATATGGCTTTCCTATCATATAACTATGGGCTTCCCGAGACAATCCCACAAATGATAAGTGGTACCACATCAAGTTCTACCTCATCATTAAAATTTGTAGTGCTAGCAAATCTAAGTATGCATTCTCTTACCACTTGCAATTTGGAATTGTCACATACCCAACACAAAGGATAAGGTTTGGGATGAGGAATAGTTTCCAAATTTAATTTCTTGATAATGTCTTCTTAAATTTGATTTGCTTGTGATCCACCATCAAATAAAGTATCTAGTTTGTTATGTATTATGATTAATCTAATATGGAAAAGCTCTATTCTTTCTTTTTCATTTTGAGTTTCAATGGGTTCAGTAGAAGAACTAGTACTTGAAATCGAATCCTTACCTTTCAATCCCATGGCTATGATATTTGTTTCATTCTAGAATCAGACCCTAGATCTTGTTGTGTAGTTGCAGCAATATTTTCTTTCTCCTTGTTTTTAAAATTTTTTGGTCTCATCTCAAGATGAAGTTTCCAACAATGGTATTCACCATGGCATTTTTTAGAGAAGTGTTTACATATGATTTTTTCTCCCTCTTCTATGATTGAAGCATTATTTTTATCCTTTCCTTTTAACTTCCCTTTTCCTTTTACTCCTGACTTAAATGACTTCTCAATAGTTTCTTCAGAAACATTCTTCCCTATTTCTTCTAAATGAGTTTCATGTACACAAACTTCATCTAATTTTGTAGGGATGAATATGATAATTGTGTATCTCAAATAACTATGTAAACCTCCAATGTATTTCAGTAGAATATCTTGGGAGGACAAAGCTATACCCAAAATTAAATATCTTTTCCTAAATTCTTGAGTATAGCTTTGTACATTTTGACCCATATCTTGCCTAAAATTTTGCGAATCCATTATACCTTTTTGCATGTATGCTAATGGATAAAAGTGTTTTCTTATTGCAACAATAAAATCATTCCAAAAGGATAAACCATTACCATGTTTCTTCATGTCCTCCTTAGTTTTTAAGGAGGACATGATTAACCCACCATGTATTGCACCATGTCTCTAACACGAATACCAGGTATTCGTGTCGTACCATCTCATTGGCTAGTGATCACCCCATTAACCCTTGTTTGGCTTTGTTGACAAGGTTAATTCTCTACGGGCAGAGACAATCCCTCTAGCCTAGAGGGTCTAGCAACTAAAGTGACAATCAACTAGACATATTCCTAGCCTATAACTGAAAAGAAGAACGAAAGACATGACCTACCTCATTCTAATGTTATTTCGATTTCCTTTGTTGAGGGCCTTAAACTGCTTGTGTCAAAAACTTGTTCCTGCTTCTCTCATTGTTTATGTACCTGCAAAAGTGTCCAAGAGATAACAAAACATGCCAAAACCAATATAAAATCCAATAACAACCTACCTATCTGATAAGGGAATCTCAACCTCAATAATACATGAACATATCTATTTTGGGAAGATGAATTAGAAGTTGTGTATTATTAGGAAATAAAGGGAATCTTACAACCAAAGCCTTGATGTTGAAAGGCTCTCCTTGAGTGGTAATCCAAGTCCAAGCCAAGAACTCTCCAGGCACTCCTTCTCCAAGTAAAATGAATAGCCTTATGCACAATCTCAGCATAAGGGTTCAAATAGACATAAAACAACCATTTGGGAATGGGAGAGGATAAATTTATAGATTAGGAAAGGGTTATGACTTCTACAAAGATAGGATTAGGCCCTCATCTCATGGAGGTAGCTCATAGGGATAATACCAAGAGGCCAAGTTGGGAGGATTCTACCTCATCTATGCAAAACAACCTCTAGCTCGTCACTCTAGAAGCTTCTAGATCATGAAGCTTCTCATCCTCTTTCAGAAAATCACCTCTTTGGGATCATCACAGATATGCAAGGGAATAGAGTGATGACATTGTTGGTGAAGTATAGTGTTACACAGTAATTTGTCACCATTGGTCACCGTCCCTGTTACGCCTTCCCCGCACTTTGGAGGACTCATTCTGGGACCTGTGAGCAGTGACATAACTTAAAAACACTTGCATTATGTTCCCCTAAGTATGGACTTCATGTGCCTTGAAGACATCTCCTGCAAAATATCCCTGAAAAGTGCCCTTTTTCCATTAGCGCGGGTCCACAATGTACTACCCGCGCCAATGAGGGAAATCCTCAAAAGAGGGCGCGCCAGTTGGCGCTCTGTCTTAGAGTTACACCTGCGCCAACCAAGTTTGGAAAAGATTTTTAACAAACGCGCGCCCAGATGTTTTTCCCTTCAAATCATGAAGTTTTTGAGGATAATGCTAATCTCTTGGATGTCGAGATTCATCATCTATCCCTTACGTCTATCCACAATGGCTTTTTGGGGATAATGCCAATCCATAATGGGTGTCTTGATTCATTGTATCTTCTTCCCCTCCTCCATCTATAAAAGCCTGTCCTCATGCATTTGACAAGCTAGTGATAGTGCTAGTTTTTGAGTGATAGTGCTAGTTTTTGAGGGATAGCAAGAGTTTTGGAGCATGGGGAGATTATACTGTCAGAAGTCTGAGTTGTGCATTCATAATCAAAGAGAGAGAAAGGCTTATTACAAGACATATGTAGTTGTTCGCCCAGCCAGAGGAGGGATTCAACGTTAGAACCTTGGTTGTACTTTTCTCTGTTGATTACTCATTAATAAACGATTATCATTATGGTTCGATCTTATTGTTCATTATGATAATGTTTGATCTATATCTTTTCTGATTGATATATGGTTGTATTTAGTGGATTTTATGCTTGTATTTGCTTCGTTCTTTGCATGTGCAGGTATCCATTCGCGGAGATCGTGAGGATCGTGACCCGCTAGAGCAAGGGAATGGGAGTATCAACTCTTCCACGACACTAGCGTTGGACTTCAGGTTGGTTCTCATAATCCACTTTCAATTTGCAACTAGGAACTTGCATGGCAGCGTTGATTGATTGTTGCTAGACCCATTTTGGGCTAGTGGGATCGCCTTTGTCCGCAGAGGGGATTTACCTCTCCAACATATAGTATGACAAGCGACCATTGTGGTTTTAAGCTTCATAGGAGCAATGCCTCTCATTTTAGGGTTTTAAAAGTTATTTCTTCAGGGAATGGTCAATGTATTTTCCAATCAAAGTCTTAGGAGGGAGCTGATCTTAATACCTGTATGAGTATACTATATAATGGTGATGTTTCGGGAACTTCGGGGTATGTCACATGAATTTATAGTATGGGAAAGGGAGTTAGGAATTATTCAAAGATAGAATTAGGCCCTCATCCTAAGGAGGTAGCTAAGAGGGATTAGGCCAAGAGGCCATGTTGGGAGGTATCAACCTAATCTATGAAAAACAACCTCTAGCTCATTACTCTAGAAGCTTCTATATCATGAAGCTTCTCATCCTCTTTGGGGAAATTACCTCTTTGAGATCATCGCGGGTATGCAAGGGAACAGAGTGATGAAATCACTGGTCAAGTATAGTACAACATGCGACCATCGCGGTTTTAAGCTCATAAGAGTGATGACTCTCATTTTAGTGTTTTAGAAGCTATTTCTAAAAGGAAAGCTCAATGTATTTTCCAATGAAATTCTTATGAGGGATTTGAGATGTATACCTTGATGAGTATATTGTTTAAGGGTCATGTTTCAGGCACTTTGGGGTATGTCACAGGGAAGTGCAGGAAGCGTGACAAAATAATGTGTAACAAATGCCCTCTAAGGCATGAAGGCAGAACAAGGAGTGACAACTGAGATGCTTTATAGGCTCTTGCAAGGATGAGGACACACACTATCAGGAGACCTACAAATCAAGGATGCATATACATATAGATAGATGAGATCAGGACATGAATCTATGACATGGAAACAACCATCCGGATGATGAAGACTATATGAAAAGATCCATGGGAAGGGCATAGCCATCTGTTATGAAACCATCTCACAAAAAGATAGAAAAGATTGATCAATGCCTTAGAAATCAGCCTCTTCAAGGGGGAAACCTCATTTCCATTACACAAATGAACAATTCATGCATGATACAAATGAAAATACCTCCTTTCTATATATAGTAGTCTAAGGGGTCATAATATAATCAAAGTCGACATAACAATAATAATGTAAGGGCACAATAGTAACAATAGTGGGCTTCTATGGGGCACAATAATAACAATATGAGGACTACATGGGAAGAAAAATATAATAAAGGGTTGTATTAATAACAATAAGGGGTTACACTAGTAGTATAGGGACCTAGCATGCCCCTCTCCTTCAAAGAGTGTTTTCCTCAACGCTTGAGTAGTTCTTGATGCCTCTATATAAAATTCTTGTCCTCCCATGTGGAATCTTCAACAAGTAAGTTCTTCCACTTGATGAGATACGCTGAAATTGATCGATTTTGTAGTTGTCGAGTTCTTGTTTCTGTGACCACTCCAGGCTCCAATATGATTTTTCCTTCCTCGTCAAGTTCAAATAATATTGCTTGAAATAGGATATTCTGCAACTTTTAAATGAGTGGCCACACTTCCTCGTCCTTCTTCCATTCATCCCTTGCTTCATTTGTCCAATCTGGTTGGATAATCGAAATAACACAAAACAATGCTTGCACATCCTCATCCTTCTTAAGAGTGCATCTACAACAACATTTTTCTTCCCTTTTTTGTAGATTATTTCAAAGTCATAACCTAATATATTTGTGACCCATTTTTTCTATTTTTCAAAATATAATATTTGTTCTAAAATATATTTAAGACTATCATGATCCACTTTTACCTTGAAGTGTCTTTCCATTAGGTAAGTTTACCATTTCTTAAGTGCATGTAGTATTGCCAACATTTCCTTCTCATAAATAGCTTTCTTGATAGTAGCCGTAAAAATACCCAATCGCCTGCATCAAAACTTCTTTCACTGCGATGTTGATCTGCTTGTTGTTTCATTCGATTCTACACCAAAGTGGCATTATTCTTTAAAGGTTGGAGAACTTCTTGTTGACTCTCGATGTGATATTTCACTACTTGAATCCTTTTCTTCTTGATATGTACTTCTATCTTGAGAGTTTGAGGAGTGGTAATTTCTTCCAATGCATTACAAGATATGGTTAGATTCATTTCTTAATGCTCGATGTGATCTTTCACTTCTTGAACATTTTTCTTCTTGATATGTCCTTCTATCTTGATAGTTTGAGGAGTGGCAATTACGACCAATGCATTACAAGATATGGTCAGATTAATTTCTTCTTTCTTGATGTGATATTTCACTTCTTGAACCTTTTTCTTCCTGATATGTCCTTCTATCTTGAGATTTTGAGGAGTGTAATTCTTGCCAATTCTTTACAAGATACGGTCAGATTCATTTATTCTTCCTCTGGGGTTGGTTTCTGTTGTATATCCTCTTCTTTTGATGTTTCTTGATCCTTTTCATCCTTCTCTTCAAAATCAATGTAAAATAATTTCTTCTCAACACACTTATGACCTTTAATTTATTTGTTATCATAATTGTAACAAAGCCCTTTTTCTCTTTTTTCTTCCAATTATTGTGGTGTCAACCTTTTAGGTTGTGGAAGGCTAGGAGAAACAACACTCCCATATTTGTAGTTGTGAGGGGTAGACTTCCTTGTTTCCATAATTTTGCTTTCCACTTTTCTTGCCAACCTGAATGCCCTCTCCAATGAATCAGGTTCCCAAAGACAACCCTTATGTTGAATGTTATCCTTTAAAGTCCCTATGGTGACATCAATCCTTTGCTTCTATGGGATATCATTTTCCCTTATATTCAATTTTTTAAATTCCTCAATCTGCTCTACCATTAAACACTTTTGTTTGAGATTTATCAATTGGCTAAAGAAGGTGTTTCTCTTTGTATCCTCATACTATGTTATCATTTCCTCCGTGAAAATTGACCACGTAACAAGTGGTTTATGAGAGAAAAGCTCTTTATACCATAAAAATTGATTCGGTTCTAAATAATTAGATACAATACGTACCTTTTGTAATAGTGGTACACCATATAGATAAAAATATTTCTCCATCTGTAGTATCCAATTTACTAGATCCTTTCCATCAAACTTCCTCATCTCACTTTTTATTGATTTTAGGAGCTTGATCTTGAAATGACCTTAACTCTGTAATTTTAGATCCTTAAGTTCTAAAATTTCAGCTTGTAATAGACGTCTAAGTCCTCTTTCTAACTCCGTAATTCTGGTCTCAATTGGATTCCTGAAGAAATATTTATTCTGAATATCCCGCGATGACCTATTATAGACTATTTTAGTAGAATGACCTTGTACGACATTCCACGTGTCACTGTTTCAACCTTAGGTTATGGAAATTATACCCAAACACAATACAATCCATCCTCTTTCTGTAACTTCTTAGGAAATTTCAATCTGCTGCTCAAAGAGAAAGTTATGATGATTTTCCCAAGGTCATCCATTTAGGATGTAATTCGAGAGTCTCCAAAAACCCTAAATTCCTCATATCATATATCTGAAAATGTAGTAATATAATATCTGAAATTCACACCCGAGGTTTAGACTACTTTTGTCTCAAATGGGTTTTTTTTTTTACTTCTAAACTTTGTAGCGAACAAGTTATAGCAAAAATTCTATGATGACCTGTTTTAGATGAAATTCTAGAGCTTGCACAAACCCTAACTTCCTCAGATGATATCTCTGAAAATATAGTGAGACAAGATCTGAAATTCGAACCTGAGGTTCAGCGAGACTTGTTCTCAAATGGTTTTTTCTGTTAGCTTTTGAAATGTAAAAGAAGAAAAGTTATAGCAAACATTTCAAGATGGCCTATTTGGAGCATCGAAACCCTAGAATCCCAAGCTCTGATACCAAATGGTATGATACCAACTCATAAAATGATAGAAAAGATAGATAAACGCCTTAGAAATCGGCTTCTTAGAAGAGGAAACCTCCTTTACATTACACAAATGAAAAATTCTTAGATGATACAAATGAGAAGGATCATCTATAAATATAAGATCCAAGGTATACTCGCAACCATCTAATGTAGATAGACCATCATAAATGTAAAGTCCCACTGTATGGTCACAACCATGTGTATAATGGAAACATGTGTACAATCATGAATAACATATAACTCCATGCAGACTAAGTCGTATCACATAAGACTCAGGGTCTTGTGCTCCATCCCAACCCGATCAAAGTACAAATTCTAACATGTGAATAAATGTGATGAAGTCGAACATTCTAGAAAACCACTTGATTATCGGCCAATGATGTGGACTGTTAATAGGTACGAGAGAAACTACCAATAATGAAAATGGTTCTTAAGGTAAAATAATACAATTTCTGAATGTGATAATGAATTTGAAGTTGAGCACTTATGGAATCATCCAATTGAAGGCCAATGATGAAGATCTGTTGTCAGATGTGAAGAACATTCCATTAGGGCATGCAAGATTTAAGGTACTGAAAGGTAGTTTCTAAGTCATATTCCTGGATAATGAGTTGAATTCAGCTGGAAGTAACCCATCGAAGGAGGGAAATGACGAGTCCCTCATTATCAACATGAAACAAGGAATAAAGTGGAATGAAATGAATGAGATCCAAGACTGTAGAAATGGGTCAGACAATGTATAGGGAAATAGTTGTAGATTAGACTTCTCTTGAACATTGGTGATGTGACTTTGTGGTGTGGTAGTATCTAACTCGACATAGGACTAAACGTCATCATGAAAAAATGGAATAGTCAAAGGAGAGGCAAAAATGGATCATCCAAACCCGGGAGGACATGTGACTGAGTGAGGATATCCCAAACCCCACATGAGAGAAGAAGAGTTTTATGTTAAAGAGTGACATGCTGTCTATACAAAGGATGTTCCATCTTCATTCCCCCCCCGCTATTTCTAGTGAGTACCCCAATTATTTTTATCACAAGCTTGAAGGGCATAACATATGCTTGTCATGCAAGTTCATTCTTTGAATGAATCCATCCTAGTAATTTTTACGAGCCTTAGGAAGGAGAAGCTCAGTCTCATCATGGTGACGAGTCTTTCATTGAGTTTTAATGAGTTCTGTGTAAGAATAACTCGATATATTTTTCATATTTAGAGAGTTTGAAAAAGAGATGAAAAAGAAAACACCATCATTTCCTTTTTGTGATTTGTCCCTCCAATCCGAAAAGGTAGAAAACAATATCTGAGGGAACCTCCTAACCATGTTGATCAAGGTGTACCCTTTTCGTAAATAGTCAATCTCAACCCAAAAAAGGGGTAAACATATACTGAGTGTTATAGACATTTTTGGGCACTACAACCCCAATCATCCATGTCCATAAAACAAGGGCTCCTAAGTCCCTAAAAGTGTTGCTTCACACCCTAAAGGAACAAGGTCAGCTGATTACATCATCTCCCAGAAGTTCTCCACAGAAAACTACTCAGAAATGGTCAAAATTTGACCATACTGATTGCTCAGTGCTGCGGGTGAGATGCGTCACACCTATTATACATGGGGGGTGCGATGGACGAGAGTAGACAAATGGCAGAGGCAGTTTGCTAAGTGGATGATCTTGGAATATTACAGAAACTTCCCCAGGACACTTGTCTCTCTGAATTCGCCTAGGGATGAGTAAGAGATCATCAATCTCCAAGTGGAATCAAGAACTATTAGAGAGAAGACAATAATCAAAATCCTAGAAGTTGACTCACCTCCCTGCAATCATCTATATATGGATCCCTCATCCTAGAGATCCAGAGGCTGGAATTTTGTATCTTGTAAGGAAGTGATGTTGGTTTCTTGGTGGAACATCATAGTGTTGGGTGATCTGAGCTTTTCATGAGGTGAAGAAGGGCTTTCATGCTAAGAGGATGACGCTGGGTCAAAAAAATTGGTTGTAATCCTCTTTGCTATTGTTGATGTTAATAAAGCTCAATTAGTTTTCCTACACTTGAAATATATTTTTTAGTTTTCAAGTAGGGTAGGATAGAAGAACAAATGAAAAAAGGAAAATGAGGAAAATTAAATAAAAGAAAAGAAAAATAAAATCTCATGTGAAAAACGCCTTTGAGGAGCCTGAGATTGGGTCATTGATTGAAAACCTTCATGAGGTAGTCAATTGGTTGGAATTCAGCAGTTACAGGCTTAGATTTCAATGAGAATGACATTAGTAAGGAGGTAAAGTATGTCAAAAAAAATAAAAATAAAAATTCAAGGAGAAGTGTCAGAGGAAGACCAAGAAGACAAACCAAAAGAAAGGTGTTTCGCTCACATATATAAACCATTACAATTGAAGAATCACCTAAGAGGAGGAAGCAAGCTAAACCTGCATTAGAAGTTCTATGGGAAACTGACATAAGGGAATAAATGCATAAATCTTTCTTTCTACACTTAATAATGTTTTTTAGATTTAATATGTTCTTAGGAAGGTTTAGAGATAATTGCATATTATGTGCCTAATATTATTTATTTTTGTAGAAAATTGAGAGAATATTGAGTAAATTATTGATGAGATAATATAGGGAATTGCTACGTACCACAATATGGAATTTGATAATAAATGAACAAAATATCATGAAATTATTGACAAATTATAGAGCTCCACTAATTGAAAAAATCTAGGAATGCGTTCCCTATCATTTAATGAATATTCCTAGGGTGGGGACCAGATCCACTTTTTGAGGGATTTTGGAGGGGAAAGCTGCCTCATTTCGAGTAAAATTCTTTCTCATCACTTTGTATAATTACCAATTAAAATTTTCCTCTAGGGCCATGTATTGGTTAAATGATTGAATTGAGTTTTTTTTCAAGTTATGTATTCATTCACTACCATGATGTTTCCTTATAACAACTTTGAAAAGTTAGATTCATCATTCAGATACTTTGATTGGTTTACTAGTTCACAAATCTAGATTTTTTGGAAGTCCATTGTAGTAAAATAGCAGTAATATTATACTATTTTTAGAACGTGTTAATGAAATTCATTTGAGTTGATTACAATTGTATTGGGTCATAAAATCATTCGAGTTAACAAAAAAATTTACCGTATAGCATTTGGACTTGGTTAGCTTAGACATTTGGTAGGTTAACTAGCTCACTAGTTCTTGAATTTCACTTTTTGAGAGTAATAATTTTCTTCTACTTTTTAGCACTTGTTAACAAGGGTATTTTAGAGTGATTCCACTTGGAATAGAGTCATAGGAAATCCTACTTAATAAAATAAAAAAATTCCCATCTCATTTTCATTTTATTTACCTGGGCATTCAACAAGTTACCTCAGTCCTGTGGCAAAATAGGGCCTGCTGTAGCACAGGTAAACCTTGCCATATTTGCTGTAAAAGTTTCACTTTTGTCTCTTAGGTTTGAATAATGACCCATAGTCTCTAAATCTGTGATTTGGTAAGACCAAAATACCTCTTAATCATTTTCCTCTTCTCCATTGAAATTAACCTCTACAGTTTGGTGGACCGATTGATGACTTGAAGAGCATAATAATGATTTTCATGATTACTTTATGAAGCACCTTGTGAAATCTATTGACAAAACATATCTTTAATGGGGTGATTAAAGAATGATTCCATTTTATTTCATACATCTTAATCTAAAATTTCCATTCTCAACATTGCTATTTCTATTGCATAGACTAGGCTTCCTTTTGATGTACCATTTACACTCTGCAAATAGGTTAATGTTTACATTCGTACAAATACTATTAAAATTTACATTCATGAAAAGAAGAATAGCCTTTCCTTTGTACAAAAGTAACTAGGATTTCCTCTTTGAAAAAGTAATTAAGTTTTCTTTCTACAAATACAGTAACATATCCATTTCTACAATTCATTTGGGCTTAGATTTCATGGAATTCACTTCATTAAATCATATCAACAAAATAATGACACATTTCATGCTACACATATAGCACTGACACCTCTTTAGTTTGTACAAACCCCAGGATGATAATTTAATTTGGTATCCTTAGGAGTTGGAGCATTCTTGTTGCAATGCTGGGGCAAGAATATGAATGGGTTGCTTAGACGATAAACAATAGTTTCAGTAGTGGGGTATGATGAGCCCCCAAATTATATACAAATTAAGGCCCATATAACCTTTCCTAGTCACATAAACACTATTTTAAATTTGTCCTTCTATGCTTAATATTGTTTTTTTCTCTTTTAATATGTTCTTATGAAGGTTTAGAGATAATTGCATATTACGTTCCTAATATTATTTATCTTTGTAGAATATTGAGAGAATATGGAGTAAATTTTGAATGAGATAATATTTGATAAAAGAAACTCGGGAATGTGAGTTGGAATTTGTGACATGTAAAAGCAAATTTCCATGATACCTTCTATGTCCATGATCTAAGTTCTTAAGGCACATATCCCTTTGTGATACGAACTATTTTGTGATGTATTTATCTCTATAATACAAGCTACATTGTCTCCCTAAGATGCAAACATTTGATAATATCTCTGTGTGATGTGGATTTATAACAATCTTTCTTATTAATTTTTCATCAATAATTGTTCTATGCTATAACTATCACTTCAAAAATTTGCAATAGCATCCAAATTACAATTTCCACTTCTTCAATTAACCAATAAAAATAGAGGAATATTAGATAGAACAATTATGGAAAGTGCACAATGAAAGAAAACCAAGAGACATTAGACACAATATTTGGTCAATGACTAGGTAAAATTCCCATAAGGTGGAACACCATTTGCAATTATTCTTTTATTTGATTGTTTTAAAATGTTTAGTAGAGAGAGTAAATCATTCAAGAGTCAAAGTCAAATTTTGACTAGCCAATATCTAAAACCAATATCAAATCAAGTCAATATGCCAAGCAATTTATCCAAAATAGAGACAAGAGAGAGAGAGAGACAATAGTCAACTACACCAATGTGTGGTCTAACTAGTCATCACTCAAAGGTCAAAGCAGTCCTTTAGCATCTTGCTCAACAACCCACAAACTCAACATTAATTTCTTGTCAAATTCATCCCAAAATAGTTAACAAAAGTCCATTAAAACTTGGTCAAAAGAGAGATAAAGTTTGCAGTCAAGGTCCATATTTTCTCGTGGTCAAAGTCTGTAGTCAAAACTTGATCAAACTACCTAGATTTTCTCATTCTCTATGCCAATCTATTCGTCCTCGAAAAATCAAATTTTTCGCACTCAAAGAAAGTCAAAACATGAAATAAAACTCAGACAAACTATTGTCAAACCATCCAGTTGAAAAATTCTATGCAGAAAGTCAAGGATGCCCAAGAGAAGCTCACATGTGTGATGAGAATTCGACTTCCAAGGACCTCTACAAACAAACAAAAAAACTAAGAGAGAAAAGAAGACTGTGTTGATGTGAAGACCAAATGAACTTGAGGTGTCCTTAATTTATAGGCGTTGGACGAGAACTAACTTGTTCTTAGGTTAACCTTGACAATATTGAAATTATGGCATCCACCTCAAAACTACACTTTTCCTTGTCCAAATTGAGTGTTTCAAAGGTCAATTTTTGTCCTCTATGAAAGAGGAATCCTAGCTAATGGTTGGAATTTGTCACCGGGCTACCAAATTAACACTCCCTTCGAGCTAGAAAGAAATTCCAGTGACATCATGTGATTATATCAAGTATCTTGACATCATGTCACATGCATCCATGCTCATATTTGTTTGTCTCTACTCATCTCATGTTAAACACTCTTGAATCTATCACCATTGTGGAGACTTTGCTACCACCCAGAATTATTATCATCGGGGAGCCTTAATTACCACCCAGAAGAAAATACAATGGGTGAGATCAAACCTACCCCACTATGTAGGATCACAATTTATCCTAAATTCCCTAATAATATGTGAGATCAAGTTATAGGATGTAAGGATCACACTCTACCATATTGTCTCTGATCATCATATTAACCTTAAAGAGTCTGCTGGTAGAACACTTACATCCACAAACTTGGGCAAGATCCACCTATTTCAAAGGCTAGGGATTGCACTCTTCCCCAAGTACCTCATCCCATTGAGCAGATGGGGTGATTATTCCATAGATGGGTAAGGATGCTAACTGGGGCATACTATGACAAGCAAAGATCCTACATTTGTACATCCTATCAGTCAGAGGTCTCTCATTCCAAGAGCTTATTAGCTCCATTCCTAACCCTAAGATCACAACTAGAGGGGAATAGAATTGATGAGAATTCTTGATTACTGAGGACCCTTATTTGAAAGGGCCATATCAACCAATCCATGTTCCTCTCTAAAGACAAAGAAGTTCCCTTCCGGCAAACCCTTGGTGGGGATATCAACTATCTGCTCATCTATCGAAATGTGAAGGAGTCACACAACACTTCTATACACCATGTCTCATATGTAATGATATTTGATCTTAATATTATTGGAATTATTATGGAACACAGGATTCTCTGAAAAATGAATCCCACTCTTATTTTCACAATATGTAACTGTCTTATAAAAAACCTACTCAAATAGATCTCCAAAGAGCTTTCTCAACCAAATTGTTTCACAACTTTCTAGGCTAGATGTAATATACTTGGCCTTAGGTATGCTAAGGGATATAGACTTATTCTTTCTACTCATCCATGATATCATCACAAATCCTAGACTAAAACAACATATGGATGTACCCTTCTTCTCGAAAACACTTCCATCCCAATCTACATTTTTATATCCATGTAGTCTATAATCCCCAATGGCATTTCTCATTCCAAGGTTAATAGTCCGAAGTATATATCTCAATACATGCTTGGAAGTGACCCAATGTACATGGTGAGTCTCCTTCGTAAAGTGACTCTAAGTGTTAACTACAATCATATGTTAGGATGAGTGTTCATGATGAAAATCAAAGCACCAACCAATTGTTTATACTCAGAAGTATTTGTTAGGTTTGGTCTGACAAATTCTCCACATATCTTCTTGAAATTCATCTCCATAGGTGTAGGCAAGGACTTTCATTCAACCATGCCAAATATCTCTAGCAGTTTCATAATGTATTTCCCTTGTGAAAGGAAAATCTCACTCAATCATTGCCATACCTTTAATCCCAATAAATAGTGCGCCAAACCAAGGTCTTTCATCTCTAATTTT
Source organism: Pinus tabuliformis (assembly GCA_031772625.1). Classification (NCBI taxonomy): domain Eukaryota; kingdom Viridiplantae; phylum Streptophyta; class Pinopsida; order Pinales; family Pinaceae; genus Pinus; species Pinus tabuliformis. Next base: position 459,545,174 of record CM062818.1, read on the forward strand.
GAAGACAATCCATTTTATATTCAAGAATGAGAGGGTTTTCACCTTTAAAGTATAATTCATCAACATATAATGAAAAAGTGAGAGGCTTAACTTTGAACATTTTTAACTACAAGTTTGGATCAACACTACTCCTTGTGAATCAACCTCTACATCAGGAAAACTGATTCCTTGATGCTTATTGGGTGGCCTCTCTCAAATAAGTAACTAAAGGTTGGTCGAATAACTATCAATGTAGGAATACCAAGCACGGAGGGGGCTTCTTCAATCCATAGAGGTATTTATTCAATCAAAATGCATGGGTATTTTGGTAATACACTTCAAATCCTAGAGATTGTTCAACATATACATCTTCTTGAAGCAAACCAAGCAAGAAAGATGTATCTACATCTATTTGGTAAAGAGTCCATCCCTGACTAGTTGGAAACATAATATTGGATCAAATGGTGGTGTAGCAAGAAACTATAGAAAATATATCATTATAATATTCTCCCTCTTTTTGGGAGAACCCTTAGGATATGAACCTTTCCTTGTATTTTTTGATGCTTCCATTATCCCAATTCTTGATCTTGTATAGCCATTTTGAAGTCACCACAGATTTCCCCTTCGGCTTTTACACAACATCCCATATGATGTTATTCATAATAGATGCATATTATTTAGCCATAACAACCTTCTAGAATTCTTCTTTCATGGCTTCTTCAAAGGTAGGAGGCCCATCTTGAATCATATTTCTCACCATTACCACATATCCCTAATACCTGCATGACTTCTTGCTTTCTCTAAAGGTCCCTTTGGTGATAATTTGTCACTCTGCATCTTGTAATGTGTCACAAAGATGGAGAGACCTCTTCCTGGTAGGAGGATCACATGGAGGAGGATCCAAGGTGTCCCTGGTCTTCATGAGATCATCAACAATGTCTCTTTCAGATTCAGGCATGGATGGACCTTCAAAAATATCCATAGCATCACTCTTCTTTTCAGGTGTAGAAGACGAACGAAGGTCCCTTTTTTTTCCAATGGCGAGGTATTCATCGAACATTATATCACTACTAATATAAACCTTACTTTGACCAAGAATGTATATTCTAAATGATTTACAATCTTCACAATATCCAACAAACATACATTTTATTCCAGGGGCTTCTAGATTATTTCTTTTGTCCTTCAGCACATGGAAATATATGGAGAAACCAAATATATGGAGGTGACCAATCTCAGGCTTAACACCTGTGAATACTTCTTTGGGGGTCTTGTTATCCAATTCTTGATGAGGAACCCTATTTTGAACATATACCATTGTATTTGTTGTTTCTCCCCAAAGGAACTTCAACATATTTCAATCATGGAGCATGGCTCAGGCAACTTATATAATATACTGGTTGATACGTTCTTCCTTGAAAAATTATATGAATTCATTTCAAATGTATTCCCCACCCTTGTCGAATATGAAGACCTTAATTGTCTTCCTTATGTCATTTTCAACCAAAGTCTTGAATTCCTCGAATACGTCAAAGGCCTCGTCCTTGTGCTTCAAGTAATATATCCATGTCTTTCTTGAGAAATTTTTGATGAAGGTAATATAGTACAAATGGACACCAAGCGAATGGATTGGCACCAAACCATATATATCTGAGTGAATGAGATGGATGATGTATTTTGTCTTATTATTTCTATAGGAGAATTGTCCCCTTGTCTTTTTTCCACTGGCCCTAGAGATATTCCATCATGTTGAGCTTGAATATCAGGGATCCCAGATACTAAATTCTTCAATTTAAGAAGTGCTTCAAAGTGGAGATGGGTCAATATTCAATGCCAAGCACTCTTTGATGATTTATATCATGGACCATCACGAGAATAGGTCTTTCAGTGACTCTATAGAGTTCTTCAAATCTAGATCCCAATCGAAAAGAATCTCTCATAGAGGATCCAACAGGCCATCAATAGTGTCATGTAAAGATGGTTTACATGTTAATCATGTGTGTTATTGGTTTACCTTTGTATGGTTATTTTTATTCTTGGAGCTTTGTGAAGAAGTAGTTTTGTTGAAACCCTAATGATGATAAGGAAACCATGTGCATGTTCACTATTATGATTTGATATGGGTTAGATGACTCTTGATTTGTTGTTAGATCATTTTAGTGTTGTTATCTGTTGGTGGTAACATATTCCATATGATGGCTATCATTTTGATGTTGAATACACCCTACAAGAGGTAGGTTACTAATTACATCTACATAGGTTACTATGATTTCTTATGAATGATTTCAACATGTGGTGATGAAAGGTTGGCATGCGTCTATGGGAAGCATTTCATATGCCTCTAGTATCTCAGCTATTCATTGTTGGCATTATACTCTTTTGTTAGGAACGGAAGGATTTTTTCCTCTTCTGCCATGTATGATGAGATTTATGATGTTCCATACATGTGAGTTGAACATTGTACAATTAGTCTACATAGTCTTCTATGAGTTTATTTATCCAAGATAAAGAGATCACATATATGTCACATATTTTTATTCATTTCATGTACATGTGTGTTGCAAACACATTTATGGATATTCTTTGATCATATATTACTAATCACAAAGCATGTTTATATTAACAACGTGATTGAGATGATATTATGAGCTACTAGTAGTGCTATATTGCAAGATTCCATATTGATCCATGTTCTAGCCACTGATAGATGCTAATAAAATCCACATAGAATTTATTTTCTATTGGTGCCATAAAAGAAAATCTTATGCTTGAATGGGTGTATGAGTTGTAGCAATAGGAAATCTAATATACTAATGGGGAGAATGTTTAGTTTGATGGATATATTAGTAGTTGATCAATTATTTTCACTGGTGACAAAATGGCATTCTTCTAACAGGCTAGCCAACCTTTGTCATTGATGTCAAAGGGGGAGAGAAGGACATGATGATTTGGTGTTTTGTAGGAGGTTGACATAAATTCCAAAGAGGGAGTTTGTTGAAATTATGGCTAGTTGGATGGTTGGCACTGATGTCAAATAATGTTTTTCTTGGTTTCTCCATGGTTTGGATAAATTATTAATACTTAGTGTGCTGAAGACGTGTTTCTGAGCTATGTAAAGGTGGTACAAATGTCTAGAAAGTGAAAAAATTTGAAAAAAGTTTAGACAACGTAACCTTTATTTTCCTCAAGTTAGCATATTATTGCTTGGAAGATAACTGGCACATAGAGATGATTGTAGCATCTTTGTCAAGTGTTCATATTATCTTTGCGATGATCTTCTCTAAGAGACAATGTCATCCCCGTGATGATGCCCTGTATGTGAGAATGAAAATTATCCTTATCCTTACCCACTGTAATTGTTCATGGTAATATCTAGAACATTTGATTGAATTATAACTCATTCCACTGTGGTGAGAATGAAATAAATTGTTGTATGATGTAAATGGAAAATCTTGTTCATCCTCAGTTATATACATATGGTCCAAGCACCTCAAACAATGATTATGTTATGATTTATTTGAAATGATCAGGTGGAAGGGTTGAATTTGTTTGTTATGATCAAGACTAAAATTAATACATAGAGATGGAATTAATTGTCCCCTGGTCATCAACGGTTTGTAGCTAAATACTTTATTTAGAAATTGATTTGGTTTGAAGGGTGGTTTGGAAAATCAATCAAACTTAACATTTGTTTTTTCTCATGGTAAGTCATGATTGAAAAACTATCCAGAGCTATACATATAGAGTGATATTGAGAAGTGAATTATGTACCCTTGGGTGGAGTGATCAAACTCTCTTACACTAGTATTGAACATATATATGTGTTTATATTTCCTTTTGCATATTTTTTCTAGCACTGGTTTGTCTATTGATCTGATGATTTAAGTGCACTTTTGAGTAATCATTGTGGAACCAACATAGATTAAAAATATATATTTTATATTTTTCCTGGTTTCATTTATGTCCTATCAAGCTTTCAAAGGAGTATTTCCTTTATTTTGATTTCATGGAAAAATGAATCGCACCATGGGTGCAATATTTTCATTGTTAATGCAATGAATGTAGGTGTAGTGATTTGATACAGTCAGACTAGAGAATGGTATATGATATTGATATATGGTTTCTGTTATGCTATGATCATTCAACTGGGAGTATTTTATAGAACTAGGACAAACGCAATTTCATCATATGTGTATCTCATCCTACGAAGAGAGATGAATGTTATGATGATGAGTAAAAGAAAGAGGATATCTCCTAAGCTACATATGGAATGACTAAATTCATGGTTAGATAATTTGATTGACTGACATATGTAGGGACTAGCTGCTGAAGATAATGTGAATGAGAAAATGTCAAAAAGTTAAACCAAGTGTGTATGGGAGATATTGGAAGGTCAACTGTAGAGGTGAGTGGTAGCAGAGAGAGAGTGCACAAAGAAAGTTTCCATTGGGATGATTGTGATGACACGATAGATCTCTAAAATTTTAATTGGTTTTGATAGAGCTACAATTATAATATGTGATGGAATAATCCATGTTGTTAGAGATAAATTTTTAGGTCAAAGGAAATGTTGTGATAGCACAATTTTGCAGAGCCTATGTGATGTGGAGTTTAGAGTGGTAGTGTGATTTCATGAACATTATTTTTGGATACCTGACAATCCTTGTAGGCTAAAGGATGTTTAATTTGATGAAATTATTTTATTTTAGATCCTTGATGTCATGGATATATCATTGATATGTTGAGCCTATATGATATTATTGTAGGTGCTAGATAAGTGTTCCTAAAGTAGAGTTTTAATTGGACATGTCTAATGTTGTTGATATAATGTTATATGGAAGAGTTACAATATTGTAGTAGTTAGTGTTTATTCTGTGTGAATTATTATAGCTCCCACTATTGTATAATTTTCTTTAGATGTATGTTTTTTGTTCGTACAATGATGTAAGATAGTTCCTTTTAGTTTCACTATTCTCTAGCTACCATGCACGACATAGTTGCTATATTATTTCTATACATGTGCACGTGATGTTGTTATTGGGTTAGGTAGGATTAAAACAAAAAAATGAGAGCGAAGGACCGAGAGCTCTGCAACTAGGGTTTATGCAAACCACTGCTATGGCGCAAAGCGCATCTCCCCAGTTGCACCACAGCAGTCGCCAAACTGAGCACGTCAATAAGCCATTGGATTAACAAGAGCGGAAATGGGCAACCCCCAGGGGGGGGCCTCAAAGCCCTCCTCCACCTCTGAACGAGAACCTTCAACGCAAACCTGGTCATTACCTTCAAGGTCAGAGCATGAGGAAGCAGATAATAGAGAACCCCATCTACAAGACAAGACAAATGCGCTCCCCAGTCAGTTCCAAAGAAGCAACGAGATACCAGAAAGGAAAACAAAGCATGCAGAAGCACCCAAGGTCACCTTGAAGACATGCAAACCCATAGCAGCTGAAAGGCCCAAGATAGAACTACCCAGTCATAGGATCAATGGAAGAATCCAGTATATGAAGGACCATGCACTCATTGGAAAATTTATAGGATTCTGGCCAACAGAAAAAGCATTGCATGGATGGATCTCGGCCAAATGGAAACCCAAGGGTCACATCACTCTACAGCTAGGACCAAAAGGGTTCTTCACGGTGATTTTTCTCTGCATCGAAGACAGGAATCGAATAATGGATGGAGGGCCATATTTTTTCAACTCTGCAGGTCTGTATCTAAGGGAATGGGTGGAAAGATTTAGCCCAGACAAGGAGGACCGCAGTTGGGCGCAAGTATGGATCAGGATGTACTCACTACTAGAGGAATATTGGGATGAAGAATCGCTTAAAGATATTGGAAACGGGCTGGGGGAATATATAAAAGCGGCAGACGAAACGAAGATGCGCAAATATACATCCTATGCCCACATTTGTGTCTTCACGCACTTGGATAAGGCCTTTCCGGATTTGGTAAGTATCTCCCACGATGATTATGAATGGACTCAACCATTGGATTATGAACATGTACCCTTTCGCTATCGCAAATGCCATGCTCATGGGCATCTCTTTCGGGACTGCCTGCTGAATGCCAAGCCTTAATCCCCTGATCCCTCTGACATGCAGACCCAAGATGGCTTCACCAAAGTAACGAATCGCAGAAGATCGCAAAAAAAACCCTCGAATGGGAAAAAACCCCAGATAGAAGCCGCATCCTTTCCTTCTACCAGCAACAACTTCGAGATTCTTGCCAATACCTCTGAAGACCAGCCCCTGAACTCGAAGCCTAGATCTCCGCCCTTCTTCGCTCCTGCCAACTCTCCTCCCTCTGGATCCTCTCCCACTCCTAGCCATCCTGAAGTGGACCAAGGGAAACCTAAGGAGAATAGGAAGATCTCGGATGGGAAAGCAAAGGACATGGATGTGGAGGACATCCCCAAGCAATCAATGAGCATAGCCACAGCCTCAGAAGACATGAACCAGCCATAGTTGATGGAAGAAGAACCGGAAAGCATCGACCTGGGAGGACTTGACATTTTGGAGCTTAAACCAGCATGCAAAAAGAAGGACTATGACAAGATTCCAGAACATCAGCTTAGCACATTGGAAGTCATCATAGCCAGGGCGTACCAGCAACAACAGCTAGGCATTCAACCGGGCAGTCATTGGGATGGTGGTCTCATCTCAAAAGACTCCAAGAAGAGAGGGAGAAGAACTGATCTCCAACGAACAATCGCAATAGGGAAAATCCTGGTTGACTCAGGCAGGTATGCAAAGCTGACTAAGTACTACAAGCCCACCGCTAGTAGTGAATCATGAAGCTTACTTCATGGAATTTAAGGGGGCTCAATAGCCCAGGGAAACTAAGAATGATAAAGAACATGATAAAGCAGGAGAAGCCACAGATTTGCTTCCTTCAAGAAACAAAGTGTAACAGTGACACTCTGGGAAACATACTTTCTAGAGCTTGGCCAGGCAGTTGTTCAGTAGCAGTGGATGCCTCAGGGGCCTCAGGTGGACTGGCTATTGCCTGGAATTCACAAGCGATAATGCTCTTAGATTTTCATGCATCTCACCACATTATTCATGCCACTTTTCACATATTAGGTACAAACATTCATGGCCATATTACCAACGTCTATTTCCCACAGGAGGCAGGTAAGAAAATAGCTTTATTAAATATGATAGAAGCATTGAATCTCCATAGAGTCCATCCCCTTTGGATTATTGGAGGAGACTTTAACATGATCACTAAATTAGAGGAAAAGCAAGGGGGCTGAGCCAGGATGGAGCAGGAAAATGAACACTTCAAAGAGTTCATCCAAAAAAATGCTTTAATCAATCTACAATTCTACAATGGTACACATACATGGAGTAATGCCGGACTGGAAGGCAACAAATCACATCCAAACTAGACTGATTCCTCATGTCTGATAATGCAGTCCATTTAGGAGGAGATATGGCGGCAACAATTCTCCCTTACGCAGGCTCTGACCACTGGCCCATATCCCTTCAGTGGCAAAGACCGGGCAATACCAATAAGAGACCATTTTGCATTGAAGCATTCTAGCTCACTCATCCCGCATTCAAACACTTCATCAGAAATACATGGAACAACTTCCAACCACCAGAGGGATCGAAAATGTTCCAGTTTCAATAGAAACTCAAATATCTTAAATCCCGTATTAAGATCTGGAATCAAGAAACCTTTGGAAACATTTTTCAGGTGCAACAGGACCTAAACAAGGAAATGAAAGAGCTCCAACAGAAAATAATCATGGGGGGACACAATGAAGAAACTTTGGAACAGGAGCAATGAATACACAATCAATTGGAGGAGAGGAGAAAGTAGGAGGAAATATTATGGAAGCAGAAACCCAAGATAAGGTGGCTGAAGGAAGGAGAGAGAAACACTAAGTTCTTCCACAGAACCACTGTACAACGGAGAATGCACAACAATATACCATTCATTCAGAAGCAGGATGGGGAAAGAGTAGAAGAGCATGATGAGATCGAGAAGGAATTTATAAGGAACTTTCAGCAAGTTCATCAAGAGCCCCAAACAGATAGACGGCCAGCTATTGGAAAAATCACTCAAAATGTGCCAAAAATCATCACTGAAGAACACAATAAACTCCTTCTACGCCCTATTCTACCTCAGGAGGTGGACACTGCAATGCATCAGCTCAAGGAAGGAAAAGCCCCTGGCCCGGATGGCTTTACAACCACATTCTTCCATACCTTCTGGGAGCTGATAAAAGATGAAGTCTGGAAGGTGGTGGAGGAATCGCACACTCTTCACTGGCTTTTGCCCTCTCTCAATTCTACATTCATTGTGCTCATTCCAAAGGAAGAAAGAAACAACACTCCGGATAAGTTTCGTCCAATCGCTCTATGTAATGTAATCTACAAGGTGATATCAAAGGTCATAGACAATAGATTAAAGCCGATGTTGTCCCTGCTCATTTCGCCTGAACAATCCGGCTATGTGGAAGGGAGACGGATCTTGGATGGCATTATCCTCATGCACGAAATCATTCACTCTCTCAAGCACACCAAACAAGCAGGTATGATTCTCAAGCTTGACCTGTCAAAAGCTTTTGATAAGCTAAGTTGGGTATACATACAAAAAATGTTAATAGCTTTTGGTTTTTCTCCAATGTGGGTTCGATGGATTCTGAGTCTCATATCTTCAACTTTCTTCTCCATCCTTGTAAATGGCATACCATCCCGTCCCTTTAGTCCCTCAAGAGGCATTCGGCAAGGCGACCCTCTCTCGCCATTCCTTTTTGTTCTCATGGTGGAAGGTTTGGGCCGCCACATCAAACAAGCTCTCCTTTCCCAGCAAATCAAAGGTCTATCAATTCACAACTCCCCTGCTATAACCCATCAGTAGTTTGTCGATGACAACATGCTTTTTGGGTACCCATCTATTCAAGAAGCTTCAATGTACAAATCCCTGCTGAACGACTTTGCTGAGGCTTCGGGAACTAGCATTAATAAGACCAAATCTCAAATTTTTTTCTTCCACACTCCTCCTGTTGTCCAGCATGCCATAGCTCGTATTCTGGGTTTCTCCATAGACTCTCTCCCTTCTAAATATCTTGGAGCCCCCCTCATTGATTCGGCCATCAAGCATACCTCTTGGCGTATGCTCCTCGAGAAGCTTGAACTTCGACTCAACTCATGGACTCACAGATCTCTGAATATAGCTAGTAGACTGGTGCTAATCAAGGCTGTGCTACAGGCAATGCTGCTTTACCTATTTTCAATCCTTGCAGCTCCTAAATGGGTAATTAAAAGAATAAAGGATCTACAACGCAACTTTCTTTGGGGGGCTACGGGTACAAATCGCAAATGGGCTTTGGTAAAATGGACCACTGCGTGCAAGCCTAAAGAACAAGGGGGTATTGGACTGAGAGACCCCAGTCACAGTAATGCTATTATGTGTGCAAAAATCTGGTGGCAATGGCTATCCACCCCCAAAAAACCATGGGCGGCCATTTGGACTGCTAAATATGCCAACCACAGGCCACAGGAGGAGCTCATCAGACTAACGCCCAATGCAAAAGGTTCACTCATATGGAACGCAACCAAACAACACTTCTTAATGATACAACAACACAGTTTTTGGGAAGTAAGAAATGGCAGAACAACTCGTTTTTGGACGGATGCATGGAACCAGTTGCCAAAGCTCAATGGCATTCTCAGTCAACTTCCAGGCCACTCCGGGGAAGAGCAGCATCAGGAAGAGATATGGCATTATTGGACTCAGGAAATAGATCAAGGATACAGGCAGTGGCAGCGAAGTGACATGATAATCAGTAGAGCGGATCACCTAACTATAAGGGAACTGGAAAGGGAGCTCCAAAAACACCAAGTAAGATACACCGAGGGCAGAGACATCCTTCATTGGGGCTATTTTCCAAAAGGAACCTTCTCCACCACAGAGGCGTACAAAATCATATGTTCAAATACCTCGCCCCTCGATCCCATATGGGGAAGAATATGGACAACAGGTACCTAGCCCAAAGTTTCACTCTTCCTATGGTTGGTGGGACATAGGAAAATACTCACTTGGGACAAACTCAGGCGAAGAGACTATCACGGTCCTTTAATATGTGTTACTTGTAAATCGTAGGAGGAAACTCTTCAGCACCCTCTGGATTCCTGCACCCTTGCTAACCACATGTGGGAGAAAGCTAGTTTTTGTTGCCAAAGAAGATGCAGGGTATCAGACGATATCACCAACTCCATTCGCCAATTTCATTAGAATCCATACAAAAGTGAAGTTCTGAACCAATTGTGGAGATTGATTCCTGGGCTCCTCACTTGGTGTATCTGGAAGGAAAGGAACAAGCGCATATTTAAAGATCAAATAACTCCTTTAGAGATCATCTGGGGCAACTTCTATCAGAACCTCAAAGAGACATTGGCACTTCGCACGTGGAGGCCAGAAGATTTTCCCACTCTGGCAAATGAGAAGGCCATTTGGGCTAATTGGATTTTGCCTCTCCCACACAGAAATCCAACTCAAGCCCCCTCAGAAAGCAGCAATGTAAAGAAGGAATGCTGGACCTCCCCTCCAAAGCACACTTTCAAGCTCAACTTTAATGGAGCATCAAAGGGCAACCCTGGAAATGCTGGGTATGGGGGAATTTTCAGAAACCATGAAGGCTCACCCCTCCTTATTTACTTTGGCAACATAGGATGGGATACCAATAACTCGGCAGAATTGGAGGGACTGTGGCAAGGACTTCTCCTTTCCAGAAAACACAACTTTCACCCCCTGGAAATTGAAGGTGATTCCCTCATCCTCATCAACATGGTCAAACAACTCCTTAATGGGACTCATGCTAGGAAAATTGCCAATAGCTGGAGACTTGAAGCTAGATTGGAGGCCATAGAACAATGGCTTCACAATAATCGAGCCATCATCTTCACTCATGTTAAAAGGGAAGGAAACAAGGTAGCGGACCTCCTAGCCAACCTGGGTGTGGACTCTGAACACACTCTAATCACAGGGACGCTCGACATAATCCAAAACCATGATCATGAACAGGAATGCAAACTTCTGGTTCAAAAGGATACTGCCCTCCTGGATGCAAGTGCTTGAGGTGAGTATTAAACTGATGGGACAGAGTTTGGGCAAGGTAGACCGCCACCTGCCTAACCAGTACGAGAATTGTAAAGGGGATACGGCATCTGGGGCATGACATGAGCGCAAATATTGTTACATGGGATTTCATTACAAACGGTTCAGCTCGCACATCAGGTTCATAGTTATGGACACCACCTCCGCATGCACCAGCTTGCAATAGAAGGCGAGAACTATCAATGCAGCAGTAATGGGAGGAGCCTCCTGAGGCATGACAAATGATGATAAGGTCAGGCGAGGACCTAGGGAGGCAGAAAGTTCACTGGTTTATCTGCTCCTCTCGCTCACCTCTGGTCTCACAAAGAATTTCAGGGATTTCTCTGAACAAGGTTTGGCTCATCAGAAGGACGGGTTCAAGCTCAGCAAGGGAGGTTCGAATAGAAGGAAAAGCTACTGCCAACAGTTGGTTAGTGCTCGGGTGTTGCATTCCTGGACCTTGGTTGTTGTCACTCTCAAGATGCCTCGTCTGAGACCAAGGATGGGCTCCCATAGAGGACAGCCGAGGCGTGCACCAACTGAATCGTTTTCCAGTGAATTATCAGGGGGCGTGGTGGGATCCATTATTGTAGCAATAATGCTACAACTCCTGGAGCTTCCTATCTCTAATTTTATCAACCCGGTAGTTCGTACAAACTTGGAAGCGATGGTGCTGTATGCACAAGTACTAGCTCTTGTCGCAGCTGTCACTTGGTCAGCTGGCACAAGTCCGCTAGGGCTCAAGCCAACTTCTATATGCTCTCAGAATAAGCTTGCTAAATGATGGACGAAGGCTATCTTAGAGGAAATTAATCTACTTTGCAAAAATGAACTGAAAGCCAACCAAAACATGGAAACCCTAGTTAACCCTAATCTGACTAGCTTAACCTCTATGATGCAATGGTGGGAGTGCAAGTGTCTAGAAATGATGCCATTACTTCTAATGATGTGAAATGCATGAACTTAAACTACTTTTATTGAAAAGAACATGTTTTTGTATTTTTGCTTAAATGGTTGGAGTGATGATGATTTTGTTTCTTATTAGGGTTTGGTTGTGCAGAGGTGGTGCGAAAGGAAGGAAAGCTTGGGAAAGGACAGGGGGGCTAGGAGAGGTCCCAGGGGATCCTTAGCATCAGTCCACAGAAGTCTACAACGTTCGGATGCTCAGCAACCAAGTTTGCAGGCTTCTACAGGATGTCTGCAGGGGATCCTACAGGAAACTAAGGAATTCTACAGGAAATCTGCTAACTTCTACAGGATGTGCTGTAAGTGGAAGTTTTGGGTGATGGTGAAGTGATGGAACAGTATGGGTGGATAGGTAAGGTGGAGATGGAGCTTGTGATGACTCAGGGGCAGAGAAATAGGACGGAGAAAGAGTGCACGAAGTGGTTGGTGGATAGAAGGATGGGATCAACGAAAGGTCAAAAAGATGAAGCTACGTGGGCAATGGAAGAGTTGGAAGGTGAACGAGCTGAACAGAGGTCGAGTAGATGGCTTTAGGCGTGGTTAGGAAGAAGAAGAAGAAAGTAGAAGGATATGGAGCAGTGTAAATAAAACAAATTACTTATGTCTTGCACCAAAAACGAGAATTCATTAACCAGTGCTACCTGTGCTATTAAACCAATGAACAACGTTGTAAATCATGAAGAAAAGTAGTGCATGGAACTGTAGTGACGAAGTATGGCTCAAGAGAAAAATGCATGAAAGGATCCACGATTAAACCGACTGTGTTGCAGCTTGCATAAAAGTAGAAAAGACTGCGTTTTTTTGGTGGTTGGTAAGACTGCACCCCAATCCCTAAACAGAGATGGCAGTGTAGGCACTAACAACCTTTTTCTTGGAGCTCCAGTGAATTACAAACCTCCTATCCTAGTCTAAGCAACTGAAAGTAATTTGACCATAAGCTAATCCTACTCAATCTTGTTAAAGAAATCAAATCAGCAAACTGTATTCTTTGAAATGCATATCAAAACAAGGAAACACAATGCTGGAAAGAAAGGTAAATAACACTACAAGAAGAGGAGATCTATTGCTCTCAGGTTGGGCCCTAACCTGAGAGCTATAGCTCCCTTAAAAGCTCAGAATTAGATCCAAATCTGCTTGCCTTTATTCATAATCAAAAGTCTAATGTCATGCCAAAACTGGCTTACAAAACAAACAAACACCGAGCTGTAACTCGTGCTCAGAAATTACAATAGTAATTCAAAAGGTCAAAAAGCTTCCAACAAAGGCTACGACCTTCATATTTATACACAATGAAGATCAAGCTGGCTTCCTCCATTCGTGGAGCTTGGCTGTCCAACTGAAAGTCAAACTGCTGTAAAACTGCTGATCCTGTAGAACGTGTTGGCTGCCTTTAAGCTCGGTGGGGAGAGCTGTTGGAGCTCGAAGTTAAGGTGAAAATCACGAGGAAGGTCATCAAGACTATGGACAACCTCCCTATGAATCCGTAATGTCACCTTTGCTGTCTCCTTGTCTCCATTTACGTGGTCTTTTGCTCTCTTTAATGCCACAAACCTGAAATCATCATGTATTAGTCACATAGATATAATGCCTGCCCTTCTTCCTACAAACAACACGAATATACTAAGAAATGAATGCATAAGTGGTAAAAGATGAATGGTTGAGCAAGGTAAGTAGGCCAATATGAGCCCAAATTGTACCAAAAATTGGGGCTCATCATCACCCCCCAGCTAAAATATTTGCTCATCCTTGAGCAACTTAGTCCAAATCTTCATCCTTCATTGCTTTTACTGCTTCCCTTACATCCCAAGGCTCTGTGGTAGTGTCCTCTTTGCTGATATGAAACCCTGCTTTCCTGTTCACCTCTTCCCATTGTTTACTGTCATCCTCCTCTGTATTGCCTTCAGTCAACCCTAACAGTAGTGGTGGGCTGAGTTTAAGGCCAATCCAGCTGGCTTGGAGGCTTTGCATGGATTTCTTGTAAAGGTCTACCCTTGCCAAAGCTTCCCTCATCCGAATTGGGGTATGGTACTCCCGGATTTTCAAGCTGTGTGCCAAGGTATTCCATCTGCGTGTACATGCTTGGGCAGCACCTTCTCCTAACAATCTTTCCATGTCTTCAAAATGAGCTATGGCTTGGGCCTGTTGGTCCATAAATTTCAAGGAAGCTGTGGGATCAGTAGACAATTGTTGGTGGGCTGAGATGAGTGCAACCGGATCCTCTGGTTCTGTTCGAATGAACAGTGGCTCGCTCAATTCTCGGTTCATGACCGATTTTGCTTCAGCTGCTCTTTGATCCTCATGGTTCAACCATGAAGCGAACGCCATCAATTGCATATCACCCAAGGCAATATTGGGATCCCAGGAGACTTCATTAGGCAAAGCCAAATTGTGGAGGTAGAACTCTGCTAATTTGGCTTTGTCTTCTGACGAACTAGTACTGCACAATTCAGAAAATTGCTGTGGGTTTTGGATATGTGAAATACCTCTTTGTGCCAAGGTATTTATTTGGAACTGCAGCCATTGATCTTTTAAGTACAATCCATAGGATTTTGCAGGTTGTCTGCACTGTATTGCCTCCATGGCCCAACTGGCCATGCAGGCCAATTGTGCTTCCTTTTGCTGCAGCTGTTCTTTTAGAGCTTGCACTTCAATTTTTGTTTGCTGTCCTGCTTCCTGTAGAAGTGTCATTGGTTCCTCAAGAGTGGTGGTCAGCTCCTTTTTGCCCTGTTGTTCTTCTGTGGTGTCTTTGGAGGATGTACCTACCCCTGCCCTTAGCTCCTGTAGCTGCAATCTCAGCTTCTGGTTTTCTTCCTGTAGAAGCACACGTTGGCAATTAGCCACATGCTTAGCCATGGCGAATTCACTCCTGACCTCCTTGAGTTGCTCTTGTAAGGGACCTATGTCCGCCACACCCTTTGACTTGGCGATCTGCATCCATGTGTGGGTACGGACTCTTTCCTCCTCTAATGCAAAAAATAGAGGCACAGTAAATTTCTGCGGTATGATTTTGCCCGCCTCTAAAAAGGTGTAGTATGAACTCAGACTAGGCAAAGGGCTAGGTTCTGGTATATGTTCTCTTTCTATCTCTTCAGGTGGCTCTACCTCACGCTCCTTTGGTGGTGATGAGGGTCCTTCTCCTTCCCTCTTCTCTGTTTCCTGTAGCCGGGCCAGAGTGTCCTGTAGAATATTTTCAGCTTCCTGTAGCCGAGTTTGTTCAGTCAACAGGTCTAACCTTTCTTGCCACGTATTTTTCTTTGGACTCCCCTTCTCGTAGGTGACTGTTATCCTTGAGGGGGAATTTTCCTTGGGAGAAGCAGGGGTATCTTCGATAACTATCGGGCTGCTGGACGGAGGCTGTGGTTTGCCTGTCTTTATTCGGACACTTCTTCGAGCTTTAAAGTATAGAGGGGCCTCCCTCTTCCTCTTTCCTTTTTGCTTAGGTGGCGTGCTGAGGCCAGCTAATACAGCTGCTACCTCCCTTGCCAGAATGTCCACCTTCTTCTCCTTGGGTTTCACCTTTTCAGGGCTTCCTGTAGAAGCCCCTGTTTTGGTAATTTTCGGGCTTCCTATAGAAGACCCTTTTGCCAATTTTAGGCTTCCTGTAGAAGACCCTTTCTCTGTTTTCGAGCTTCCTGTAGAAGCCTGTTTCTGCTTTCCTGTAGACACGGGTGTCACCTCCTTTGCTTGCTTTGCTGCATGGGTTTTGCTTTTTGGTTTGGTTGCAGGTGCTGATGAGGTACCTGGGCTGATGTGGACCACCTCAGCTTTGTCCGTTCTGCTCTTCAACCTCTTTTCTCTTGCTGACACGATGGGTGTGTCACCTTCTTCTTTGTCATCCTTTTTCTCATGCTTCTTCTTTTGTTCTTTCTTCTGCACTATGGTCGGGGTCTTCTGGCCTGTTTCTTTCTTTCCCTCGGCCACTGATTCTTTTTCCTCACTGCTGGAGGAACCACTTTCTTCAGTCAGCATCCTTATGTCTCCATCTCTTGTTAAATTCCTGAATGATTCCCATGAGAGGGGAACCTTATATGAATGAAGTGCATCCTCCACAAGAAGTTTGATCAACCCATGGTGGGCTACCTGATCTGGTATGCCTTCTTTTAACTTTGTGGCACACTCAATTAGGGACTGTAGCAGGAAATAAGGAATGCTCAGTTTCTGTTCTACAGGAAGATCAATCCGGTGCCTCAATTCAGTGAGCAACCGAAAGTGATACCCATACACGATGCTATAACGACCTTCACAGGTTATATACTTCATGATTTGCAGGCTAACTTCATTCCATGGTGGCAACAAACTTGTTCTTCGCACCCCATTTTTGTCCTCCGAGAATTCCTCCTCAGGTGGAAAGAATTCTTTCTTGGCCTGCTGGCTCAACTTCCTTTCTTCCTTATCCCATGGCAAACCCATCGGAAGTTCAGTAATTTGACTGATATATTGCGGGGTGAGCTTGAGGCTTAGACCCCTGAAGTTCACTGTGGCCAGTGTCTTGGATTTCGGCTTCAGAGCCTGCAAAAATTCTTCGGCCACTTCATCGTCGTAACCCTGCAGCTTATCACAGAAAGATATCCATTGAACCCGTGTGAAGAGCTCTACCACTTCCTGGTTTTCCCTTAATTTGGTTGAATCAGTGGGTTCTCTTCTTATAAACCCACCCGGCATGATAACACAGTTTTCTTAACCAGAGGTGGTGGTTGTGGAAGAGGTTTTGGTTTACTGAAACAGAGCGTAGAATGTCATGCACATAACCCACAAACTTATCCCTGACGAACTTAACACAGTTTAATTACCCTGACATCCTATAGAATGACAGTATAGGCACAGCAGACAACAATTTCACCATTTTTCTATGACCAGACTGTGGACGACAATTCTGCCACCTTTAATAACCAGTTGCATGAAGAGTTCAGGGTTACCTTTTTAATTGGCCACCTTTTTACGTGAGGCACCCGCTTTCCTGTAGAAAACTGCGTTCCTGTAGGATGACAGCGTTCCTGTAGAATGCAGCGCGCGATTTTCGGGAGAGACTGCAGTCGGTCTGCGCCTTGGGTGTGCTTCTCAATCGTTCTGATGGCCAAAGGCTCGGCGTATCACACTGCAGAAGGATCAGGATAGCCGCTCGAGTTCAAAACGGTGGTTGATAAATGCATGAGTGCAATCTAGCCGATTAGATTTTGAATTCGGTGGAATTCGTGGCGCGGGGGGTGAGCTGTCCCCGCTGGACCGTTGGGTGATGTTAGCCCATTATTCAACTGCGCGTTCACTTGCTGCCGCACCAATTCCCGCAGATCTGCCGCCGCCTCTTCGATTGAACTCGTTCTCTTCGATGGGATTGCTCTCACGTGCATGCTGCCCATTCTTTTTGTCATGGCCGCCACCCACACGTCCAACTAGACCATGAACTGGCCGACGTGGCCGGCCAAATGGCCATACGACCGCTCAACCCATTCACCTTTACACTTAGCAATCAATCAAAGTAACATTCATGCAGTCTAATGGAAGGAAGGGTCGAGACACTTACCTGCGCGGCTGCACACGATGTTTGGGCTCTTTGGATGCTGATGAGTCGATTTACCTGCTGCTGGCAAACTTACACAGGCCCGGAGGTCCATGTTCACGAGCTGCCATCGATGGATGGGATGTTTTAGTTGCATGCGCTCACGTTTCACTGCATATGGCCAGCGCTGTGAAGAGTATACACTCTAGCGGGCTCAACTGTTACAGGACTCCCGCGGGATGTCTGGTAACAGTTCTTCCTCCTTGGGTGCATGCTGCACGACGATGGATGGCCTCCCGATCACGCTCTCGGGGCTTCTGGATGACTGAGATGGATATGGTATGAGATCTCCAGCGTTTTTTGTTTACGATTTGCTTTTTCTTGAGAACTCATCGATCTGCTTTGCTGGTGCAGGTAACTTTGTTGCATGTCGACAAGGATGGTGGAACAAGATAACAACAATGTGCAAGGGTGATAACAGTGGCTTGCATGCGTCCAAACCGATCCTTAGCCGTTAGATCTCTTCAT
The DNA here is from genome assembly GCA_031772625.1 of Pinus tabuliformis. Lineage (NCBI taxonomy): Eukaryota > Viridiplantae > Streptophyta > Pinopsida > Pinales > Pinaceae > Pinus > Pinus tabuliformis. Next base: position 459,563,256 of record CM062818.1, read on the forward strand.
GAAATGAATTCTGGGCCGTTCTGGGCTTCTACAGGAAGTTTCCTGTAGAAATACAGAGCTTCCTGTAGAAAGGCTGCGTTTCCTATAGAGAGTCTGCACCTTCCTATAGAAAATCTGCATCTTCCTGTAGAAAAGTTGCGTCTTCCTATAGAAGACTCAAGCTGTAATAAAATTGCACATACCTTGGAAAAAATGAGTATTCCTGGAGGGGGTGCTGGTGAGGTGTCCTGACTGCATGATGAGGACCCTTGGCTTTGAGTTGAGAGGCTTCCTCTCCTCCATAGAACACCTGCATGCAATTTTACAATATGAACTTGCTAACCTTGTTTTTTCTTCTTTTTTTTTTTTTTTTTTTTTTGAAAGATAACAGGGGCGCCTCATTGAGGTTTTCACCCTTGCCATCTGCCTTAAGCGCCTCAAAGAGGTTTTCACTCAAGGATCTTTTTCCCATCTCCCTTTTTTTTGAAAAGACAATAGGGGCGCCTCAATGAGGTTTTCACCCCTACCACCTGCCTTGGGCGCCTCAGAAAGGTTTTCACCCAAGGATCTTTATTATTTTTTTATTTTTTTAATTTTTTTTAGATTTTTTTTTTAGATTTTTTAGGGTATGCCCAAAGCAGGGGCAGAACCCTTCTCTATGACCAACACTGCCTTCTCCATAGTCTTGATGAACTCTTGTCTTGAGAGGGGCTTCCTGTAGATCTTCAATCGATGCCCATTGACAAGCATGGGGATGGCTTCCTCATCAATGGTCTGAATAAGAACAGATCCATTGTCATGACATTTTTCCACTGAATATGGCCCTAGCCATCTGGTTCTCAGCTTTCCCTTGAAATCTTTGTATCTGGAGTCATACAACAAAGCCCAATCTCCCGGCTGAAATTGCTTGTCATGGAGATGTTGGTCATGCCACACCTTTCTCTGAAGTTGAACCACTTCTGAGTGAAGGAGGGCCTACATTCGGTGCTCATCCAGTCCATTCAGCTGTAATAACCTTTCTTGTTGTGCATGGCTGAGATCTAGGTCCAGCTAAGCTGCCATCCTCAAAGTGTTGTATTCAAACTCAATGGACAGCAAAGCTTTCTTCCCATAGACTAGCTCATAAGGTGTGAAGCCGGTGGTGGTCTTCCAAGTGGTGTTGTAAGCCCATGTGGCTTCAACCAGGCGATCTGCCCAGTCCTTTCTGCTGCTGCTCACCACCTTAGTCAAGATCCCTTCTAATGCTCGATTGGTGACTTCCACCTGCCCATTTGCTTGAGGGTGATAGGGGGTGGAAGTCCTATGCTTGATCTTGTGATGAGCTAGTAGATCTTCAACCAGGTTGGATGTGAACTGGCTCGCTTGATCGGTGACCAGCTCTCTTGGATAACCAAACTTATAGAAGATGTTTTCTCTTAGGAACTCGGCCACCTTCTCTTCTGTTGCTGCTTTGATTGCTTTAGTCTCTGCCCACTTTGTCAAGTAGTCAGTACACACAATGATGTAAGACCTTTGCCTCGAATGAGGGTTGATCGGGCCCACAAAGTCCATACCCCACTTCTCAAATGGCTCAAGAGTCACTTGAGGTTGGAGAGGCATCTCATCCCTTTGGGTCGGTTTCCCCATTCTTTGGCATTGGTCGCACTGGCTGACATATCTTCTGACATCTTGATGAAGTGTGGGCCAATAGTAGCCTGCCTGCAGGATTTTGAAAGCAGTTCTCTTTGCTGCAAAATGTCCTCCACAAGGCCCATCATGACAAGTGAGGAGGATATCAAAGACTTCCTCCTCCCTTACACAACGCCTTAAGATCTGATCGGGGCCAAGCTTGAACAGATTGCCCCCGATCCAAGTAAATGAGGCACTTTTTCTGATGATTCTGCTCTTCTCTCTTGAAGATAGGTGCGGAGGGAACTGTGCTGAAACAAGGTAGTTTGCTATATCAGCAAACCATGGAGAGAGTACTGAAATAGCAAACAGATGTTCATCGGGCATCTGGTCATCCACTGTTCCATCCTCATCTGCAGACAAATCCAATCTAGATAAAAAGTCAGCAACAACATTTTCTCTACCTGGTTTGTCAACAATGGTCAAATCAAACTGCTGCAATAAAAGTAACCATCTAATAATACAAGCATTCACATCTGGTTTATTCATTAAATATCTAATTGCAGCATGGTCAATATGTACAAATGTTTGATAGCCAGTGATATAATGTCGGAACTTGTTCAGTGCATGGACCACAGCCAAGAATTCTTTCTCGGTTACAGTGTAATTCAGCTCAGCTTTGGACAAGTTTTTGCTAACAAAGTAAATGGCATATGGAATTTTTTGCTCAACTTGTCCTAAAGCTGCACCTATGGCTTTGTTCGAGGCATCAGTGTGGATGTGGAAAGGTAGGGCCCAGTTTGGACCTCTCATTATTGGGGCTGACACCAACTTGTCCTTCAATTCATTTAAAGCCCTCTGACAATCATCAGTCCATTTAAACTCCACATCTTTTGCCAACAGGCCAAACAATGGCGAGGCTAGCTTGCTGAAGTCTTTAATGAATCTCCGGTAATATCCTGCTAATCCCAAGAAACTCCGGACATCCCTTACCTTTTGAGGAGGTGGAACCTTCTTGATGAGAGCAATTTTGTTAGGATCCACCTGTAACCCTTGGCAAGAAATGGTATGGCCTAGCATGGTCCCTTCAGTCATTAGGAATTCACATTTTTCAGGACTAAGGGACAAGTTCATCTCAATGCATTTGGTTAGGACTTTTCCCAGATTGGACAATGCTTCCTGAAAGTTGGCCCCATAAGGAGTAAAGTCATCCATATAGATTTCTACTGCATCATGGACCAGCTCTGAGAAGATGCTTAAGACAGCTCTCTCGAAGGTAACAGGAGCATTGCATAGCCCAAAGGGAAGGACTCGGTAGGCAAAGGTGCCCCAAGGACAAGTGAAGGTGGTCTTATCTTGGTCTTCCGGGCTGATTTGGATTTGGTTGTACCCGCTAAACCCATCCAGGAAAGAGAAGAACTTCTTTCCTACCAGTCCATCCAACACTTGATCTATGAAAGGTAGAGGGAAATGGTCTTTCTTGGTAGCTTTGTTCAGTTCTCGGTATTCCACACAGATTCTCCATTTCCCATTTTTCTTGGGAACCAACACCAGAGGGGACACCCATTCACTATCTGAGATGGGGTAGATGAATCCGGCATCCAACAGTTTTTGCAATTCTTCCTTGACAATGTTCTTAAGAGCTGGATTCATTCTCCTCTGAGGCTGCCTAACTGGTTTACAATCCTCTTTGATGTATATATGATGGGTACAGACCGAAGGATGGACTCCTTTCATCTCCTTATAGCTCCAAGCAAAAGCATCTAGGTGGCTGGCCAATAGGCTACACAGCTCCTTTTCCTGGGAAGAAGATAGGGAGGAGCTGATCTTCAATGCTCTCTCAGGGCCGAACTCCACATTCTTGACTCTGGGAGTAACAGGGTTGGTTGTACAAAGATCCACTAAGGTGCTAGCTTGGGCATCCTCCACCAATTTCTCTAAGGATAGTGCACTGGAAGGTGGATTCTGGATCAAGGTCTCGATCAAGTCATCCTCGGTTGGGGGGTCTCTTCTAGTGGTATCTAGGGTGCACAGAGGTGCTGAGTACACCTCGTCTTCCTCTCCTTCCTCCAACCAGAGTGGTACGTCATGCTCTAAGGAGGGTTGGGCAGGAGGGTATAGGACTAGCTGCTTGGACATGGGACCATTTTTGATGGTCATGTTTCCTGCACGACAACTTATGTAAGCATCTGCAGTAGCTAACCAAGGCCTTCCCAAAATGAGAGGATATCCCGTAAGCTTTGCCTTTGGTTGCAGAACCAGGAAGTCTGCAGGGTATTCCCAAGAGTCAATAGAGACCAAGACATCCTCCACAATCCCTTCGGGAGTCACAGTGGAGCGATCTGCTAGTTGCAGTACTGTCGAGGTCTTCCTCAAGGAACCCTGAAGATTGAGTTTGAGCATGGTATCCCTGGTCATCACATTAATGGCAACCCCCAGATCAATCAAGGTGTGAGGTATGATGGTGCCATTGATGTGGACATCTACTACAGGACTTCCAGGATCTAAGTACTTTGGGCAGATGACTTGTCCTAGCATAAGGTCAGACAGTTGTCCTATGACATTAATGGTTGAAGCATCTTTCTTCCGCCTGCCTGGGTGTTTGAAGCACTTTTCCTTAACCAGTTTGTTGTATATTGGCACATCCTTGATGGCTTGGAGAAGTGGTATTTTCACACACAACTGCTTGAGCTCACCCAGAATCTCATCCTCCTCTGGGTTGGGTTGTGTGGTGGCTATTAGTCTCTCAGGAAAGGGTGGAATAGCCTTTGGTTCACTTTCCTGTTTATCTTCCTCATCCTCTGGGGAAGGAGGTTGGCGATCTGGAAGAGTCTTTCCAGATCGAAGATTGATCTCCTGGATCTCCATAGCATAGGTAGGGCATGAGGTTTCCCCAGTGTATACCTGCTGAGCCTGTCTATTGTTGGGGTTCGGGTTCGGTTGAGCAGGCATTTGAGGTTGCCTTGGAGGAGCAGGAGGTAAAGGCTGAGGTTGAACTGGTGGTGGAGGCAGAATGGCAGGAGGAGTGTTGTATTGGGGCCTCCACCCCGACTGAGGTGCATTCCACTGAGGCTGTGGCTGGGCATGTGAATGATATGAATGAGAAGTAGGTTGAGTAGGGTACTGAGGTGGATAAGACCAGGGAGGAGGCATGGACCAGGAAGGATGAGCAGGGGGACCCCAGGAAGGCATAGGAGTCGATTGGTTGGGGCTGTAATAAGCTTGAGGTGCCCCTTGCAATCCCTGCTGATAAGGTCTAGATCCTTGTGGCCTCCTTTGGTTGAGGTAATAGAGAGGTTCAGTGGGAGCTTCTGTCCCTTGGTACATGGCTTTAAACCCAGGTAAGGTTGGACACTGATTTGTGGGATGGTCCTCCTCACAAACGAAACACACTTCAACCGAATGCAATGGGCATTCGTTCTTAGGGTGTCTCCTTGTGCACCTAGGGCAGAAGACAGCCAAGGCTCTCTCAGCTTCTTCTTTCTTTTGCTGGATCCTAAATGTGTCCAGCTGCATGGCAATGGTCTGTCTCACCTCACTCTTGAGATCTTCTAATTGATTTGCAAGCTCATGTTTGGAGAAAGGGACACTAGTTGAGAGGAGGTTTCCTCTACCTCATTTCCGAGCTGCCCTGGAGTGGTTTCTAAACACAGTCTTGATGTCCTCATAAGGCAGTTGGTAAATGTCCCCCCCAGCTAACATGTGAAGGGTATCTAAGAGGTCTTCAGGGACTCCTCGGAGCAGGACCAACTTGAGGGATTCAGGGTCAAGTGTGCACCTGGCCCGCTTATAGCTAAGTTGGAACCTCTCCTCATAATCTTCTAAGGACTCATCATTTCCCATGGTCATCCGAAAGATTTCCCCCTTGGTTTCCTTAGACCTACAGTAATCCCTGTACTTGGTATTGAAAGCTTGCTGCATCTGAGCCCAAGTGGTGATACTATTCCCAGGTAAACCCATGAACCAGCGTAATGCTGCATCCTTAAGAGTTGAAGGGAAGAGTTTCAGCTTTTGCTCATCTTCAGTATAGTCATAGGTTCTACAGAGGACAACAAACTCAAACAGGAAGGTATCAGGATCTTCAGTAGTCAGTCCATGGAAGTGAGGTAAGGCGGAGGGGCTAATGTTCTTCATTTTCATCTCTCCATTGGTCTCTCAGATGGGGAAGCCACCTTCTATTCTCTCATCTTCTCTTCTATTGTCAGCCATAGCTTCAGATGGAGTGGTCTCTAACTCTTCTTCTTCTATAGGATCTTTGTCTATCTCAGGATGTTCACCTATAGGTTCTTCTAGGTCACTGTCACCAAAGAAGAGAGAAGGGTGACTCAGTGATGTGGTGGGGGTGTTGGGTAGGAATTTGCCTGATTTATCTCGGTTCCTATGAGGCATGAAATGGAGAAAACTTCTTTTTGATGCCTTTTGTTTTTTTTTCTTGGTACCTGCAAAACTGAAACAGATTGATCTACAACTAACTATCTTACTGAAATAAAGATGCGGAATTGAATTGAAAGCAGGAAAGAACTAGTCTACTTTGCTCAAATGAAATTGCAGGAATGGAAATGCTAATATACGCTTGCAGAATTGAAATTGCGGAATTGAAAGGCTAATCTATGAAAGCAGGAAATGCTAATCTAGGAAAGCAGGAAATGTCTATGCTACTTTTGCAGAATGGAAATGAAATAAACTACTTAGCAGAAGGAAAGAGTAATAAAATAGAAGAAAAGCAACAATTACTAATACTCTAACGCTTCCCCGGCAACGACACCAAAAAGATGGTGGGCTCCAGTATTGTACCAATAATGCTACAACTCCTGGAGCTTCCTATCTCTAATTTTATCAACCTGGTAGTTCGTACAAACTTGGAAGCGATGGTGCTGTATGCACAAGTACTAGCTCTTGTCGCAGCTGTCACTTGGTCAGCTGGCACAAGTCCGCTAGGGCTCAAGCCAAATTCTATATGCTCTCAGAAGAAGCTTGCTAAATGATGGACAAAGGCTATCTCAGAGGAAATTAATCTACTTTGCAAAAATGAACTAAAAGCCAACCAAAACATGGAAACCCTAGTTAACCCTAATCTGACTAGCTTAACCTCTATGATGCAATGGTGGGAGTGCAAGTGTCTGGAAATGATGCCATTACTTCTAATGATGTGAAATGCATGAACTTAAACTACTTTTATTGAAAATAACATGTTTTTGTATTTTTGCTTAAATGGTTGGAGTGATGATGATTTTGTTTCTTATTAGGGTTTGGTTATGCAGAGGTGGTGCGAAAGGAAGGAAAGCTTGGGAAAGGACAGGGGGGCTAGGAGAGGTCCCAGGAGATCCTTAGCATCAGTCCACAGAATTCTACAACGTTCGGATGCTCGGCAACCAAGTTTGCAGGCTTCTACAGGATGTCTGCAGGGGATCCTACAGGAAACTAAGGAATTCTACAGGAAATCTGCTAACTTCTACAGGATGTGCTGTAAGTGGAAGTTTTGGGTGATGGTGAAGTGATGGAACAGTATGGGTGGATAGGTAAGGTGGAGATGGAGCTTGTGATGACTCAGGGGTAGAGAAATAGGACGGAGAAAGAGTGCACGAAGTGGTTGGTGGATAGAAGGATGGGATCAACGAAAGGTCAAAAAGATGAAGCTACGTGGGCAATGGAAGAGTTGGAAGGTGAATGAGCTGAACAGAGGTCGAGTAGATGGCTTTAGGCGTGGTTAGGAAGAAGAAGAAGAAGAAAGTAGAAGGATATGGAGCAGTGTAAATAAAACAAATTACTTATGTCTTGCACCAAAAACAAGAATTCATTAACCAGTGCTACCTGTGCTATTAAACCAATGAACAACGCTGTAAATCATGAAGAAAAGTAGTGCATGGAACTGTAGTGACGAAGTATGGCTCAAGAGCAAAATGCATGAAAGGATCCATGATTAAACCGACTATGTTGCAGCTTGCATAAAAGTAGAAAAGACTGCATTTTTTGGTGGTTGGTAAGACTGCACCCCAATCCATAAACAGAGATGGCAGTGTAGGCACTAACAACCTTTTTCTTGGAGCTCCAGTGAATTACAAACCTCCTATCCTAGTCTAAGCAACTGAAAGTAATTTGACCATAAGCTAATCCTACTCAATCTTGTTAAAGAAATCAAATCAGCAAACTGTATTCTTTGAAATGCATATCAAAACAAGGAAACACAATGCTGGAAAGAAAGGTAAATAACACTACAAGAAGAGGAGATCTATTGCTCTCAGGTTGGGCCCTAACCTGAGAGCTATAGCTCCCTTAAAAGCTCAGAATTAGATCCAAATCTGCTTGCCTTTATTCATAATCAAAAGTCTAATGTCATGCCAAAACTGGCTTACAAAACAAACAAACACCGAGCTGTAACTCGTGCTCAGAGATTACAATAGTAATTCAGAAGGTCAAAAAGCTTCCAACAAAGGCTACGACCTTCATATTTATACACAATGAAGATCAAGCTGGCTTCCTCCATTCGTGGAGCTTGGCTGCCCAACTGAAAGACAAACTGCTATAAAACTGCTGATCCTGTAGAACGTGTTGGCTACCTTTAAGCTCGGTGGGGAGAGCTGTTGGAGCTCGGAGTTAAGGTGAAAATCACGAGGAAGGTCATCAAGACTGTGGACAACCTCCCTATGAATCCGCAATGTCACCTTTGCTGTCTCCTTGTCTCCATTTACGTGGTCTTTTGCTCTCTTTAATGCCACAAACCTGAAATCATCATGTATTAGTCACATAGATATAATGCCTGCCCTTCTTCCTACAAACAACACGAATATACTAAGAAATGAATGCATAAGTGGTAAAATATGAATGGTTGAGCAAGGTAAGTAGGCCAATATGAGCCCAAATTGTACCAAAAATTGGGGCTCATCAGGGCGCTGCCCTTTAACTCGTAGTAGAAGAGGGAGATCTCGCGCCACTAGCTTACTCCCCGGACCTATCCCTACCTTTGGTTCCGCCATCTTCACCTTCGATAGCACACTGAATAGGCCCAGGATCACTGCCTATTTCACGGTGGTTTTTCAAGAGGAAAGCCAAGCTGAAGATACAAGGACTCAAACAGGGAATTCGAGGTCAATCCCAGCTCCCTCCTCTTCATTACAGTTGAATGTTGAAAATGTTCCTCGGCAGGTGACAAATGAACAGACATGCAGAGCTCAGGATGCGATGATGGTGGATCCAGATCCCTCTGCCCAGAACGTGGCTCAAGCAGAGGATGTGCCAGACATAGGTTGGTGTCGAATTACAGAAGAGCCCCTTGATGATTAGCTCGTCCACCCAAGCCTCTTCTTCTAGCAGTGTGCCCCTCACCACTGGGCATGAATATAAGGCAAATCATTTCTGGGATCTTTGGTGTTTCTCAGTTTTTTGGAGTTTTTTGCATGATCATATGTATCTCAAATCGGTCGCCTGTGTGGGTCATAAAATTAGACAGTTTTCACATATGTTTTTTGGATAGTTCTGCCTCCTACCGGAGCAGAGTTCTTGACTCAAGTCATGATGTAAATTTACCTTTACCTTGTTAATATAATAGAAATAGTCTTATGTAGAAAAAAAAAAAAGATGTTGCTATTGGGTTGATGAATCAACGTTTTGTCAAAGTATGACATTAGGTCCTTATCATTGTATGTCAAGGAGAGTATGAGTATTTTAAAGTATTGGGAAAAACTATTTGATGAGCCTTGTTACCTTTACCATGGTTTTTGTTGGTAAATATCATGAAAGTATGTTGAGATGATGAGTAAGAACAATGATTCATAAGTTGATGTATGAGTGAGTGAAGAATGATTTGATGAGTTATGGTTTTTCTATGAGTATGTTATTAGGGTTTGATCACATGTGTGAGCAGAGAGTATGGTCTAGTATATTACTGGTCAAAATCACTGATACATTCTTTTTTTTAGTGTTTAATAATATTGATGTATATGGCAGAGTTACAGTTGATGTTCTATTGAGAAGATATGATTCTTGATTAGAGATTTACTTTCGAGGTTTTGGTATCTTGTTTGAGCAAAGAAGTAGTGACATAAGCTGAGTGATTGAGGTAATGAATTGTGGTTGATATAAGGGATTTGCTAGACACATACTTCTATTATATCGTGATACTATTAAATCATGTCTTCTACATTTCATTTCAATAGTGAGAGATGTATCATACTATTGTTGTTCTTATGAGTCTTCAATGTGTTGTAATTTGTTGATTTCTCTACAAAGAAAGCATGATTAAATACTTTTTGATATATTGTATTATAGAGAGCTTCATGTGATATTGTGTTCTTGTATGTGAGTATAATCTCATTAGGGTTTGGAAAAGGCATTGAAGTTATATTATTTGTTGGTGAGTAGAGTTTTCATTGAAAAAAGGATTTGATTTTGTATTTAGGTTGATGAGAATAACGTTTTATGTTAGTCCAATTTGAAAACTAGATGAAACATATCTTACAGGATTTGAGTTTTGTTGTAGGCGGATCCAGTCAGAAATATTTTGAAATGAGGTCCACAAAGGGTGTAAGGGTTGGAGCCTCTAATGAGGGAGTGTAAGCTTCATTCCTATCGTAGTTGGAGAACATGCTCAGGGAGTAGTAGCTTCCTTCCACCGATAGTTGAAGAAACAATAGGAGGTGATAGACTCTAGTAGGTTGAATCTTGTGTACTAGTAAAATCCTACATTGGTGCAAGATGTAAAAGATGATTTTCTAGATATTAATAACAATAAATGAAGACAACAACAATGTGGTTTTTCCCAGTTGGGTTTTCTACCTAATATCCAATGTATCTATGTGATGATGATGATGTTAAATTGTTGATGTGTTCTGTTCTTTCATTTAGCATTTATGATGCTCATGGTTCATATATGTTACTTTTGTATGCATAGATCTACTGTTATGCAGTTAAAATTATAAAGAACAATGAAAACAAGGTAAATGGTTAATTATCATGAAATATTGATTCACCCATCCTCTCAGTATATCTAACATTTCTATTCCTACTACACTGCATCAATCTAATAAAAGCGTGAATATCCTTAATGTGGTGAAATAATATATCATTAATAACATATGCCAAACATTGGAAACTATTGATCATGCATGGAAATCGTTTTTTTCATTTACTGTGTTTAGCACAAGAAAATAAGTTATGTTTTTATTTGCTTAAGAGTAATATTTACGTGGAGAGGCAATTCATTTGACAATAAGTTGCTTAATTTTAGTTAGAGACTTGCATTAATCTCTCATCTAGAGAGAATAAAAAGGAATTCGAAATGATAAATCTATGAAGCAAGTGGAAGATGGATGGTCTAGGAGAATCAGGGCATTAGAGGACTTAATTTTTGAATGTGAAAGCATAAACACTAAAAGATTTCATCGCTTTCTCAAGGTGGTTCATATTTTTTAGGAGTTAAATGATCCATGCACAATATGAAATTCTTAATTAATTTGAAGAGACATGCTAATAGCTAAATTGGAAAAGCTAAAACAGTCAAAGGAAATAGATTTTGATGACATAATTGATGCAAATATAGAATAAATTAGCACATGGTTAATTAATTTTGTTAATATCAATGAACAAAAGATTTCCTTGGATGCACAATTGTAAGAAGAGGCTAGAAAAATGAGAAAGAGATATTCAATGAAAATGTCAAAATGGAGATTACAACCACTCCTGTTAAAGATTCATTAAAACTATGGTGAAAAATTTTATTGAAGAAATCATGAACCTAATAGACAACTAACATATATATAATCATGGTGCATGATTTCACATACTATGAGTGTTCTCAAATGCTTCAACATTCATTTTTCTATCCACTTTTTTCTATTAAGTTATTCAAATTTGTTGGTTATGATATCATGACCTAAGGTAATTCCTGTATACAATTTCTTGTTTTTACTTTCATATGACTTTTTCATATTATAGTTCACAAGAGGAAAATCCTAGTCCCCATTAGGACAAATGCACTTACTTTTACAATTAAGTATTGGAATTTTCAATTTTGGCATTTCAAGTTCTATCTCTATTCACCAATTTTGTGAAGAATCCTAACATAATGTTTTGAATTCGATCTTGTATATGTTTGAATTATAGTTATGGTGATTAGCATTTGAATCTACATATATTTCTTGTTATCGTCACCATATTGCATACTCTTCAATACATCTCAAACAAAAACACTGATTACTATGTTCCAATTCTGAGTTTGTGCCAATTTTGTGATAATGTTTTGTATAACTTTTCAAACATATGCTTTGATCCTTTGTATTATATCCAATTTCATGTTATTGATTAAAAATGGAAATGAGAATTTGACAAAATTTTTGGATCTCATACATACATCTCTCAAGCATACAACAATAACACAATAAATATGTTATGTGTTTTAATCTATTGAAGTTTGAAATATGTTGTGTGTTTAGTATCGAGTTAATTTGATTGTGTGGAGTATGGATGTGCGTAGGAAGGTTTCTTTGTGCTTCCTCCACACTCACACACTTTGCACAATCAAATATTCCTCCATTGTACATGATGCTAATTTGAAGTATTGTGTGTCAACGTTTCTACTGTCAAGCTAATTTGTACTTATTCAATCTTGAAATTTGTATATTAGAAATCTTTTTTTTTAAATGTAGAAAAGTTTTTCCGCATATATTATTATTAAATTAAGACATTCAATCCTAAGCCTATTTGGCTTTTTACCAATATTTCTCATGAATCAATATCATAATTATTTTTTGGCTTTTAGAAACATTAGGAATATATTCCCCAAGAAAAATTCCCATGAATCAATATCATAATTACTTTTTGGCTTTTAGAAACATTAGGAATATATTCCCCAAGAAAAACATTTCTTGAACTTCGCAACAAATAAAACATTTACTTTCTATAAAATACTCTTGCCGTGGATAAAAAATCCATGATATCATTTTGAAATGTTTGGTTTTTAGCAAGAAATATACATCTCCTAAAATAGATATAATGACTTTTCACCTCTGACAATTATTGGTAATTCTCCAATATAAATCTAGTAAATGATGTTATGGAAAAAACGATAAATCAATCACTTGATATAATAATAATGATACGTGTTCTTGTGAGATCTTCATATTCAAAATACGACTTGCAAAGAAATTGCATAAATGAATCCCTGGAGATATATTCAAAAGCATTCATATATTCCATGTCGATACTTACAAATATTTGTCTTATATCATTTGTTAGGATTCTATAAAATACATTTCATAAGAAATGAAAAATAGATTTCCTCGGAATGTGAAAGTGGATAGTAAGCTTTCGTTATGCATCTTCCGCACGTGCACTTTCACATCTCGACACTCTCCTTTCTTGTATCTCGGTGTGAAATCGATGTATTAATTTTATTATTATTAGTATGCTATTTATATGTATATAATGTTGCTAAGTTTTTTCTTTGCATCTAGCTTTTTCTATTATATAAAGTTCAAAAGAAGGTATATGTTTTAATTTTGTTTTTTAATAAATCATGAATTCGAAAACCAACTAACAGTCAAAGTGTCACAGTTTTTGTTTTTTGTATGTGTTCTCAAATATTGGAACATTTGTTTTCATATCTACTAGAGTTTAATTATTGAGCCTTTTTGGATACGCTATCATCAAATTTATGTAAATCAAATTTATTAAAACAATATTCCTAAAGAAAACAATTCTCAAAGAGACGTGAATTGTGGAGAGACAGATGAAGCTTTAATCATACAGAACATGAATAAATATTTCATTGTACCCACTGTGCAAGTGCATGAAAATATTTCATTGTGCAGTATCTAGATGTATGGAGGAAGTTTTCATTGCATGAATAAGGAGAATGTGAATATAGAAATGAAGCTTTCATTGTTTGGAGTGTAAATGTGTGCAAATGCGGAGGAGCTAAAGAAATTGATATATAATATTACATTTCAAGACAATTGTATATCTCCAAGTTTAGCTTTCATTGTGTGGATAGCATATGTATAGAGGGAGTTTTCGTTGTGGGGTATGCATAGGTGTGAAGAGAGAATTCATTGTGCAAAGGAAAATTTCGTTATGGGAATGAAGTTTTCATTGTTCATAGTGTAGACATGGGATTTTATTGTAGGGTATACACATATGCAAAGAAATATTTCATTGCAGGGAGGATATTTTCATTGTGGGTTTGAAATTTTCATTGTGTAGAATGTGAAATTGTGTGAGTGAAAAGATGCAGAATAGAATAATATACAATATTTTCTTAGTATTTGTTTAATATGAACTTCTAGGCTTCATACAATGTGTTGATTGAAATGTGTGCACTTCACACACAATAAGATGGAAATCTTAATATTTCTAATTGTTCAAATTGTCCTCACATGCTTTGCATTACATGAAATTGGAATTAAAAAAGAAAAAAAAAAACAAAACAAAACATTCTCTTAGAGAATTTATATGGCTATGACCTCATCATCTACTACATTATTCAACTATAAAATATCTGGTAGCTTGAGATGTTGCAGCTACTTCTCATATTCAATATGAAGAGCATGTTGGAAATACTATTCAAAAACATGGTTGTCTACATCCCATATCATTACTTTTTTGTACTTTGGATTACTTTTAAAATGGTTGTGAAAATGACAGTTTCCTTTATAGCTTTAGAAATTTATATTTTATTACCCACATTGCATGCTTTCCCCCATCGATTATTTAAACGTTGAAAAATCATGAAACATTTCATTGTATGAAGTGTCGACATGTGAAGAAAGCTTTTATTGTGTGTATATGCATGAATGTGGAACTGCATAAGAAACTAATAGGTAATATTCTTGTATGGTTCACTCACCTCCATTTAATTTAGCTACTTAATATGAATTTCCAAGTATGCACTTGCCTTGGACAATTTCTTTATCTTGTATGACAGTTTAAATTTTGTTGTAACAAATGTGAAGTTACAGATAAAGCTTTTATTATGCAGTGTTCATATATAAAAAAAGATTTAATTGTGCAGAAGAAGATATGATTATGGGCACAAATTTTTCATTATGCGAAGTGTGGACATGTATGAGCACGAAGGTGTGAAAGAAACAGGTATATAATCTTGCCCAATATTTTCTCAATATGAATTTTTGGGCTCTACATAATGTATGAATCCACACCTCTGCACACATTCCCCTCCATACAAATCTATGATTTCCCACCCTTATTTAAAGATATGAGCATTGCAGATGAAGGATTATGTTATTTGCGCTACACACCTGTTCTCTCACGCACCTCTTCCTCACACACATTAAAAACACACTTCATTTAATATTTGATAATAAGTACCAAGATTGTGCTATGAATACCAAATGCACATAGTATTCGAAAGCCGTGAATAGTAAGAATTTCATTTTCTACTTATCTTCCATTATAATTCTTAAGGCAGATTGTTGGGAAAATATGTGGAGGAAGCTCTAGCACTTCGGGGAAACCATATATATTAAGTTTCAACTTTCATTATACAGAGTGTAGAGGTAAGGAAAAAGATTTCATTGTGTAGAGTGTGGATATCTGAAAGAATATTTGATTGTGCAAAGTAAGATTTCATTATGCACACACGGTTTTCATTATGAAGAGTGTGGACATATGCGAGTCTAGAAGTGCAAAAGAAGCTGATATATAATGATACATGATATTTTCTCAATATGATTTTTTGGGCTTCACACAATGTATGAATCTACACCTCTGTAATATGCATAATGTATCAATAATAGTAGTGACAAGAGATAATTTTCAACTCTTAATATCTTGTTATAATTCTATGATGGATTGTTGGACATCCACATGTGGAGAGTGTGGAGGTGTAGAGGAATTTGTACAGAGGTGCCTTTCATTGTGTGTAGTGTGGAAGTGCGGAGGTGGTAATAACTACATATGGTAGAAATAATTACTGAAATGAAGGATTCTCGAATAACGAAAAAACACAGACCTTGCATTGTCTTAATCAATTAGTTAGTGGTCGATATAAGGACTATGATATGTTGCATAAATTAATATTGTTACTTTATTCTTTATGTGCTACTTATACACATTGCTTAATATCTATGAAAACACTATGGTTCTAGAAAGATAATGATTATGTGCAAAAGAATTTGGAGTATATTGGAGTATATTAATGTTCATTTTAATTAAAATATTATCTAAAATTTTGATAAATACCAAATTATCCTTTGAGAGACCATTATTCTCATGAAAAAATATGTATAACTCTCAATTAAACTTGAAGTTAAGATAACCTATTTAGCCTAAATCTACATTTATTTAAAACTATTTTTTTTAGTTTCTATATATTGTATCTTTTTGTTTATTCCTAACATTCCCTTTCAACTGGAAATAAATTTTCTACAATACACAATTTATTTTTACAAATTTTAAAGTTATTATTTCCAACATGCTTGCTAAATATGTCAGTAAGATTTTAATTTATATTAAAATATGCCAAGTCATTTTATTTTACTACATAATGATGTTTGTTTGAATATGTTTTAACCTAGCATGATGCATTGGGTTATTTACCAATTTTATTAAAAATTCATTATCCTAATTGATAATAGTTGGTACTTATTCTCATCACCCATATCTTAAAGATTCCTCTAAACCACAATGCTTCATATGCAACAATAGAAAATGACAGAAAAATAGATGATAGAAAAATTGTAAGTTGTTTCTTGCTACTCACCATATATTATAGATAATAGAAAAATTGTAAATTGTTTCTTGCTACTCACTATATATTATATTAGATCCTATATTAAACACATACACAAAAATAAACCTCTTATCATCTAGGTTTCTAGCCTAAGTAAAACCAAAATAACTTGTCAACTGAAC
This sequence comes from Pinus tabuliformis, assembly GCA_031772625.1. Lineage (NCBI taxonomy): Eukaryota > Viridiplantae > Streptophyta > Pinopsida > Pinales > Pinaceae > Pinus > Pinus tabuliformis. The sequence continues at coordinate 459,579,708 of CM062818.1, forward strand.
ATTAAAATGATTAATATATTCAATATCAAAATTAACACTTTTTTGAAATATTAAAAACCTTCTTTTCAACATTCCAATGAATTCTATTTCTAAAAAATGACAGTAAAAGTTAAATCAATTAAAATAATAAAAAATTATATAAATATTTAAGTTTAAATAAACTTTGTATAATTTAATAAAAAATTTCTTAAATATATAAAACATATTGCCTTTATAAACTAACTTCCATACCAATTTAAAAACTATATATTATATAACTATGATCCAATCATTATTAATGGTCACTTGACATAACCTTTATTAAATAAACCTCATTCAAAAAATTTACTATATAAATATAATTTAATCATTATAGATAGGTGTATGATATAAATTTTATTAATTAGATATACATTATTTTTAAATAGATAAGTACTAACTATGAGATAAGCATTCTAGATCCATCTTAAATATGAATTTATTAAGCATGAGATAACCACTTTAGATCCATCTTAAATATAGATTTATAAAACTTGAGAGATTAAGTATACACCTAAGATATATCTATTACATTTCATAATGAAATTTTTTTAACCTGATTTCATCATAACAAATGACATGAACAAAACCATGGCTTGTGAAAAACTTGTGCCAAAAATCCTTACTATTTTATTATTTTTAATGTTTATATTTGCATTACAACAAATACCATGAACATGACCCTGGCTTTTGAAAACTTTGTGCCAAAAATCCTTTTTATTTTATTATTTTTAATGTTTATTTTTACATTACAACATGTTTTAAGAGTATCTACACACAATCAATGATGTGATGCTTCTAACAAAGATGAACCAACTTTATTAGAATACGAATGAGCGTCATGAGTCCAACAAAAGTGAATTGGATCTAAAACCGGTTTGATTAGAATATGATTAACTTCATCATTAATGCTTCCAACAAGGGTGAACCAACTTTATTAAAATATGAACGAGCGGCATGAGTCCAACCAAGATGAATCTGATCTAAAATCAGTTTGATTAGAATATGAATAACTTTTTCAATTTTTTTAAAGCATGGTCTAACTACGGAATAAAACTAGTTTGATTAGAATATTAATGTAGGAGCATCCGAACTTTGTTAGCAATGTGAAAGTTTGTTTATATGTTGTGGCTAAACAAGTTGAATTCCATTGATCTAATTGGTCAAAAGTTAGTTTTACTGAGAGGGTTGGATCTCTCAAGAAATGAGTTGTATTTCATTATTTTAATAATTAGAAATTGTCTTATTTTATATTGAAATATAATTTGTTAGCATAGGTGTGCGGTAGAGCTAGGAATTAGATATTTGTTGCTAAATTGATTAAAAATAGGGATTGAATTGTTCGGCACAGAATAGAGTGTTATTCAATTGATAAAAATAAGGAAAAAATGTAATGAAAGAAGGATTGAGTGGAGTGAGAGCAAGCATAGTGTGTGGATTGTATTTTGAAACAAATGTCTTTTATTTGTGTAATTGGGCCAAGACCGAGACTCTGTAACAGATATTATATTAATGAAAATGATGCAACTTGTATTTGTATTGTAATCATGGTGTAAACTCTTTTTTCTTTCGGTGTGTCCACATCCAGACAATTAACCAGGTATTTTTTGTAATCTCACATTTAATGCAAATATTAGTGGTTGTGGGTTTTCTGTGTATTGACAATAAATCGGGGTCAATTAGCATTAAGGGTTAATTTCATGATTAAGTACTAAAATTAGTCATTAAGGGCTTTGATTAATTTAATGCATGTGGTTATATCCAAGGGCAGGGTTTAAACAGTGAAAGTGGTATTTCAGGTGGTCTTAAAACCATAAGTGGTAAAAATGAGCAGTCCCCTGATTCCATTTAGTGGAGGACACGTAGCAGCGAGGAGGTGAGAGGAAACCACATTTCGAGCGGGTACTCTCCATGCAGGTTGCGCCCCTAATACCCTTGTGAACCATTGGATCTATTACAAGTTAATCGACAGTGGAGGATCATCGATTAGTTTTGTTGATTAGGTGTAACGTCAACCATTGGATCGATGAATGAAATGGGTGGTGGAGGTTGATTGATAGAGTTCAGGTGAAAAGAGTAGACCCAAGAAATTTATAGATGCGGGCATAATTCATTTGAAGTCCGGCCTTATGTGTTGAAGCGTGTTTTTCCTGTGTTTCCCGTGTCATTCATATTTTATGTGTTGTTAGGGTTTAAAGCCAATAACATTTCCGATAGGTGTTGTGAACCCATAATCCAGAGTCCCGTGCACATTAATTTCATATTGAGCTTTGCTGCATCATTTGTGGCATCAGAGCATAGAGATTAAGGTTGATTGTAGAAAATAAATGCCACCAAGGAGAGGAGCTGGCATTGGTCGAGGAAGACTTGAAGCAAATGCAGTACTACTGGAAGAGATCTGGAGTCTGTGTACAAGAATGCAAACAATTGAGACTTCTCAAAGAAGAACACCTGATGAAGGAGCTGACAGTACTAAAGAAGAATATTCTGAGGAAGAAGAAAAGGAGGAAAATGAAACTACCAGAGTTATCAATATGTTGGCAAAAGTAGGAGGAAAACCAAAGATGGAAATTCCTACGTATGAAGGGGGTCTCAATGCAGAAGAGCTAATGGATTGGATCAATTCATTGGAAACATATTTTAACTATGAAGAGGAAGCTGACAACAAAAAGAAGGTGAAATTTGCAATTACCAGATTGAAGGGTCATGCAGTTATTTGGTGGGATGAATTACAAACATCCAGAATGAGGAAAGGAAAGTCGAAGGTCAAGCAGTGGGAAGAAATGGTGAGTAAAATGAAAGCCAAATTTATGCCTAAAGATTATCAGTTAAATCTTTTCAAACAATTGAAAAATTTAAGGCAAAAAGGAATGTCAGTTAAGGAATACACATAAGAGTTTTATAGATTGAGTATTAGAGTAGGACATGCAGAAGGTGACATGGAGAAGGTAGCTAGATATTTCAATGGCTTAAGGTATGACATCCAGGATGAGATTAGCTTGTTGAGCCTAAAGACTATTGGAGATGCCTATCAAGCAGGTTTGAAGGCAGAAGAGAAGATGTTGAGAAAACATAGTAAGAGGAATAGAGGAAGAAGATCAGTAGGAGGTAAAGGAACTACCAAACCAAGGGGACAACAAAATCAGCATGAAGCAAACAGCTAAAGTAGCAGACCACCACAGAGGGGAGAGCTTAACAGAGGAGGATTTGCGCCAAGAGGAAGATACTGAGGAAGAGATGTTCGGTGTTACACATGTGGAGAATGGGGACATGTGTCATGGGACTGTCCTCGTAATAAACCAGAAAGTCAATGGAATGCAAATGTGGTTGAGGCAAAGCCAAAACCACCTCGACTTATGGAAAAGGAAGAACCCCCCGAAGTAGGAGAATCCTTGTTATTGAGAAGGGCCTTGCTTAAGACAGAGAAGGAGATTGAAGAACCAGCACAGAGGAAGAATTTATTTAGAACTACTTGTAAATGAAAAGGTAAGTGTGGTAAAGTAATAACTGACAGTGGAAGCACTGACAAACTTGTTTCTACAAAGATGGTGGACAAGCTTGGCTTACCAAAGGCAATACACCCTACTCCTTATAAAGTGCCATGGTTATAGAAAGGACATCAGATTATTGTGACAGAACAATACAAGGTTCAGATACAAATTGGTATGCATAAAGATGTGATATTATGTGATGTAATGCCCATGGATGTATGTCATGTATTACAGGGTAGACCATGGCAATTTGATTGAAAAACTGTTCATGATGCGAGGAGAAACACTTATACACTAGAGAAGGATGGAACTAGACATACATCACTGCCATTGAAGGATGACACTGACAAAGCAACACATGGAAGTAGTGTTATGCTGATGAGTGTGAAGGACTTGTTGCAAGAGGTTGAAAAAGGTGAAGAAATGCATTTTTCTATCATAAGGAGACCTAAGGTAATTTTGACTTCCAAAATCTTAGATGATTTACCTGAAGAAGTAAAAACTTTGTTGAATGATTTTTCTGATATTGTTGTGGATGTGTTTCCAAATGCATCGCCACCGATTAGGAGTATTAGTCATCATATTGATCTAATACCTAGAGCAAGTTTGCCAAACAAAGAAACATATATATTAAATCCTCAAGAGAATGTAGAAGTTGGAAGACGAGTGCAAGAGCTGATGGATAAGGGGCTAATCAAGAAAGTCTTAGTCCATATGTTGTAGCAATAGTACTCAGTCCAATGAAAGGATGTGAATGGTGAATGTGTACAGAGTCCAGAGCTATAAACAAGATCACTATCAAGTATATATTTCCTTTACCACGCATGGATGATTTGATGAATTGTTTGATTGGATCCAAATATTTTACTAAAATAGATTTGAAGAGTGGATATCATCAAATAAGAATTTGAGAAGGCAATGAATGGAAGACTGCATTTAAAACAAATAGTGGGTTGTATGAGTGGTTAGTGATGCCTTTTGGACTCACTAATGCACCTAGCACATTCATGAGATTGATGAATGAAGTTTTGAAGGAATATGCAAACAAGTTTGTTATTGTTTATCTTGATGATATTTTAGTCTTTAGTAGAAGTAAAGAAGAACATTTAGAGCATCTTAAGTTGGTTCTAAGAACTCTGCAGAAAGAGAAACTACTGATAAATCTGAAGAAATGTAGTTTCATGAAGGAAAAATTAATTTACTTGGGATTAGTAGTTTCTAAACAAGGATTGAAAATGGATCCAGAGAAATTCCAAGTAATTTGGAACTAGTCTATTCCAGGGAATATATTTGAGGTAAGAAGCTTTCATGGTCTGCAAATTTTATAGGAAATTTATGAGAGGTTTTAGTTAGATTTGTGCACCAATTCATGAAACAATCAAGGAGACTAATCAACCATTCAAGTGGATAGAATTAACAGACAGGAATTTTAAATTGTTGAAGGAGAAAATCAGAAAGAAACTAGTTTTGGATTTACCTGATTTTGAAAAGGTATTTCAAGTTGAAACAAATGCCAATAGAGTTGCAATTGGAACAGTTTCGAGTCAAGAAGTGAGAGCAATAACATACTTTAGAGAGAAACTAGATAAATCTAAGAGGAAGTATTCTTCTTATGATAAAGAATCTTATGCTATTATACAAGTGTTGGGTCCCTATAATACTAGTGATTACCCCATTACTATTGTAGTTATACCCCTTATTTATATTGATGTACCCATGTAGTGCCCATATTGTTACTATTGTGCCACATAGAAGCCCACTATTTTTATTGTTGTGCCCTACAATATTATTGTTATGTAGGCTGTGATTGTATTGGGACCACTTAGACTCCTATATATAGAAAGGAGGTATTTTCATTTGTATCATCCAAGAATTGTTCATTTATGTAATGTAAAGGAGGTTGCCCCCTCGAAGAGGCTGAATTCTAAGGCGTGGATCTCTCTTTTCTATCTTTTTGTGAGCTGGTTTCATAACATTTGGTATCAGAGCTTTGGATTCTAGGGTTTCGCTGCTCCAAACAGGTCATCGTGGAATTTTCGCTATAACTTTTTTTCTGTGACGTTTCAGAAGTCGCAAAAAAAACCCATTTGCGAAGAATTGGCGCTGAACCTTGGGTCCGAATTTCAGAGCTTTTCGCGTGATATTTTCGGAGATAGGATCTGAGGAAGTTGGCCTTTCTGCAGACTCCTGAATTACATTCAAAACAGGTGACCTGGGGAAAATTGTCATAACCTTCTCTCTGGGGATCGGATTGAAATTTCGTAAGAAGTTATAGAAAGAGGACGGACTGTAGTTTCTTGTGTGTGAGTTTCAGATTCAAAGGTTGAAACAGTGACTCGTGGCACGTCATACAAGTTCGCTCTGCTGAACCCGTCTAAAGGCAAGTCACTATGGGAGATTTCACATAACTCTTCCTTGGAGAATTCAATTTGGCTCAGACTTGTGGCATTGGAAAGAGGACACAGAAGGCTACTACAGGTAGCAATTTCATAATTGGATGATCCGAAATTACAGAGATACATCAGATTCAATATCAGGCTTCTATAGAGTGAAAAAAGGTGTGTAGTTTTTTTTTAAATTTTTGTGTAAGCTTGGTTTAACGGAATTCAAAGGGCATAGTAAAGCATTATTATCGGTAACTGATGCCCCGAGGAAAGAAAATGCAAACACCTAGTAAGGAACCTGAAAGCTCTAGCATGACTCATGAAGAAGAGGAAGAAATGCTACATGATATATCAAAATTACAAGAACAAGTGCAACAAATGTCACGCTCACAAAAGCTAACAGAAGCTAAGATAAGTGGCGTGGAATCTAAGGTAAATGGCGTGGAATCTAAGATAAAGGGCATGGAAGCTAAGATGGATGATTTGAAGATAGATTTGAAGACAGACATGGAAGCTAAGATGGATGATTTGAAGATAGATATAAAGACAGACATGGAAGAATTGAAGAAGTTGCTACAAGAAAGGGTTACTAATGGTGAGAAGGTAGTAAAGGAACCTCATGATGAGAACAAAAGAAACGTTAATCATGATTCCATAGATGCTAATGTTGGATCGAAGAATCACCACATTCCAAAAATCGATATGAGGAAGTTTGATGGCAAGGATCCCACCACATGGATATTACAGATGGAGCAATTCTTCGATCTCAATAATGTGCAAAACACACAAAAGGTACGTATGGCAACTTTATATTTGGAACCAAATCAGTTTGTATGGTATCAATGGCTTTGTTCTCGTAAACAATTTATCACTTGGGCAATTTTTACGGAAGAATTGATAGCACATTATGAGGATACAAAAAGCAACACTTTTTTTAGCCAATTGATGAGTCTCAAACAAAAGGGTTCAATAATGGAGCACATTGAGGAGTTCCAAAAATTGAACATAAGGGTAAAAGATATTCCAGAGGAGCATAGGATTGATGTGTTCATAGGGTCTTTAAAGGATAATATCCAACATGATGTGCGCCTTTGGGAACCTGATTCATTAGAGAAGGCATTCAGGTTAGCAAGAAAAATGGAAAGCAAAATTATGGCAACTAGGAAGCATACCATTCACAACTATAAAGATGGAAGTGTTGTTGCCCATAGTCTTCCACAACCTACAAGGTTGACACCACAACAATTGGAAGAAAAAAGAGCAAAAGGGCTTTGTTACAATTGTGATAGCAAATACACAAAAGGTCATAAGTGTGTTGAGAAGAAATTATTCTACATAGATTGTGAAGAGGAAGAAGAAAAGGAGCAAGAAAGGTCAAAAGAAGAGGATATATTCCAGGAACAAAGCCTATATGAAGAACAAATAAATCCGACCATATCTTGTAATGCATTGGCGGGAATTACCACTCCTCAAACCATCAAGATAGAAGGACAAATCAAGAAGAAAAAGGTGATAGTGTTGATTGATTCAGGAAGCACCCACAATTTTATTCATTGTAGGGTAGCAAAAGAATTGAATTGCTTCCTATATCCAGCACCAGAGTGTCAAGTGATGATTGCAAATGGAGGAACAATAAATTGCTCGTGAAAGTGCCATAATATCAAGCTATCCATGGGAGAATATGTATTGACTAGCCCAATGCTTTCCATTCCAATGGGAGGTGCTGATGTTGTACTAGGAGTCCAATGGCTACAATCCTTGGGTACAATAGCTTTTAATTTTCAAGAAATTTTCATGAAATTTTCTGTGGAAGGAAAGGAAGTTGAATTAAGGGGTATTGCAGGGAAACCAGGAAAGATAATCAGCTCTAATGGTATGACAAAGCTTCTAAAAAAGGAGCAAAGGGGTGTAATTGCACAATTATGTTCGCTAGATGTTTCCACATTAGAATCATCTATTTCTCCAGATCTCCAAAAAGTCCTGGACAATCATTCCAAGGTATTTGAGACTCCCAAAGGTCTCCCACCTATGCGTGATCATGATCATGCTATTCATCTGATTCCAGGAAGTGTTCCTCCAAACATCAGGCCGTACAGATATCCCTATGTCCAAAAAAGTGAAATTGAACGTATGGTTGCAGAAATGCTAGAGGCTGGTATAATTCAACCAAGTCAAAGTTCTTTCTCTGCTCCAGTAGTATTGGTGCACAAGAAGGATGGATCATGGCGCATGTGTCCAGATTATAGGGAGCTCAACAAGCTCACTATTAAAGATAAGTTCCCCATTCCTGTCATTGATGAATTACTGGATGAATTGCATGGATCAATTTACTTCACCAAGTTGGATCTTCGTTCAGGATATCATCAAATCAGAATGAAGATTGAAGACATTCCGAAAATGGCATTTAGAACTCATGAGGGTCATTATGAATTTTTGGTCATGCCTTTTGGCCTTACCAATGCACCTTCAACATTTCAAGGTTTGATGAATTCAATTTTCAAACCATTCCTTAGAAAATTTGTGTTAGTATTTTTTGATGATATACTTATCTACAGCAAGTCTTGGAAGGATCATGTTGAACATGTTGACAGGGTGCTACAACTATTGGAAGAGAAACAATTATATGCCAAAAGATCCAAATGTTTCTTTGGAGTCCAGGAGGTGGAATATTTGGGTCATATTGTATCTCATGAAGGAGTTAAGGTAGACCCTACCAAAATTAAAGCCATTAAGGAATGGAAAATCCCCACATCCATAAAGCATTTGCACGGATTTCTTGGGTTGACAGGGTATTATCGCAAGTTTGTTAAGAATTATGGGAGAATAGCAGCACCTCTAACGACATTATTGAAGAAAGATGCATTTTCATGGACTCCGGAAGCAACAAAGGCCTTTGAACATCTTAAAGAGGCAATGTGCCAAGCACCGGTCTTAGCTACACCGGACTTCACAAAAACCTTTATTGTGGAATGTGATGCTTCAGGAAATGGAATTGGTGCTGTTCTAATGCAAGATGAAAGACCCATTGCTTTGAAAGTCGTCCAATCAAGGGAAAGTTTCTAAGAAAAGCTATTTATGAGAAGGAAATGTTGGCAATACTCCATGCACTTAAGAAATGGCGACCCTACCTAATGGGAAGACACTTCAAGGTAAAAACAGATCATGATAGCCTTAAATACTTTTTAGAACAAAGATTATCCTCTGAAGAGCAACAAAAGTGGGTCACAAAGATGTTGGGTTATGACTTTGAAATCATCTACAAAAAGGGAAGCAAAATGTGGTGGCAGATGCACTCTCAAGAAGGATGAGGATGTGGAAGCATTGTTGTGCACTATTTCTATCATCCAACCAGATTGGATAAATGAAGCAAGGGAGGAATGGAAGAATGACGAAGAAGTGTGGGCACTTATTCGAAAGCTACAACAAGATTCCAGTACGTCTGATACATTTAGCTGGAAAAATGATTCGTTATGGTACAAAGATCGCTTATACCTCTGTAAGAATTCCCAGCTAAAACAAAAGATTCTTATGGAATTGCACACTTCTCCCTTAGGAGGGCACTCAGAATTTTTAAAAACTTACCACAGGGTGAAGAAGGAATTTTTTTGGGATGGCCTTAAATCAGATATTCAAAAGTTTGTGGCAGAATGTTTGGTTTGCCAGCAAAATAAAGTTGAAACAATTAAGACACCGGGTCTATTACAACCTTTACCCATTCCAAGCCAACATTGGGAGGAGGTATCAATGGATTTTATCACAGGTTTACCCAAGTCTGAGGGAAAGAGTGTCATCATGGTGGTAGTTGACAGACTTACCAAGTATGCACACTTTTGTGCATTATCACATCCATTTAAAGCCAGTACAGTTTCTACTGCATTTATGGAAACAATTCAAAAGCTACATGGAAACCCAAAGATTATTGTAAGTGACAGAGATCCCATTTTCACTGGAAATTTTTGGACAGAATTATTTTCTTGTCTTGGTACTCAGTTAGCTCATAGCTCATCTTATCATCCTCAATCTGATGGGCAAACTGAGATAGTAAACAAATGTTTGGAAGGATATCTTCGTTGCTTTGTATCTGATAAACAGACACAATGGGTCAAATGGTTGCCTCTGGCTGAATGGTGGTATAACACTTCCTTTCATACAGCAACAAAAATGACCCCATTTATGGCACTTTATGGGTATCAACCACCATCCATCACATCATATTTAAGAGAAAATTCTAAGGTTCAGGCAGTGGAACATCACATCGAACATCAACAACAAGTCCTCCAACTCTTAAAGGATAACCTTGTGTTGGCACAGAATAGAATGAAACAACAGGCAGATCAACATCGCAGTGAAAGAAGTTTTGATGTAGGTGATTGGGTATTCCTACGGCTACAACCATATAAGCAAATGTCCCTCAAGCAAGCTAAGAAGGATAATAAATTATCACCAAAGTATTATGGTCCGTACAAGGTGTTGCAAAAGATTGGTACTATGGCATACAAATTGGAGCTTCCTGCAGCTTCTCGATTGCACCCAGTTTTCCATGTTTCATGCTTAAAGAAGGTTATAGGCGACAAGCTCCCAGTTCAAACAATATTGCCAGAACTTGACGAAGAAGGAAAAATTATATTGGAACCGGAAGCAGTTATAGAAACAAGAACTCGACAGCTACAAAATCGATCAATTTCAGAGTACCTTATCAAGTGGAAGAACTTATCCGCTGAAGATTCCACATGGGAGGACGAGAATTTTATGCAGAAGTATCCTGAACTACTCAAGCGTTGAGGACAACACTTTTTTGAAGGAGAGGGGCATGTTGGGTCCCTATAATACTAGTGATTACCCCATTACTATTGTAGTTATACCCCTTATTTATATTGATGTACCCATGTAGTGCCCATATTGTTACTATTGTGCCACATAGAAGCCCACTATTGTTATTGTTGTGCCCTACAATATTATTGTTATGTAGGCTTTGATTGTATTAGGACCACTTAGACTCCTATATATAGAAAGGAGGTATTTTCATTTGTATCATCCAAGAATTGTTCATTTATGTAATGTAAAGGAGGTTGCCCCCTCGAAGAGGCTAAATTCTAAGGCGTGGATCTCTCTTTTCTATCTTTTTGTGAGCTGGTTTCATAACAACAAGCCTTGAAAAAATGGAGACTTTATTTGGTGCCAAAGGAATTCATATTGTATTTGGACAATCATGCCTTACAGTTCATCAATAACCAGTCGAAGTTGAACAAGAAACATGCCAAGTGGGTAGAATTTCTGCAGAGCTTTACTTTTGTGATAAAACACAAGAGTGGTAAGTCAAATAAAGTCCTTTACGCATTGAGCATGGTAGGTTTTATTGTGCAAGAATTGAAAGTGGGTGTTGTAGGATTTGAACAAATGGTCGAAATGTATAAAGATGATGTAAATTTCAAAGATATATATATAGCAGTTCAAAATCCAATAGTTCATAACAAAATTCAGTGGTTAGATTATCTTATTCAAGGAGGGTTATTGTTTAAAGGTAACAAGTTGTGCATTCCCAAGTGTTCTATGAGGGAAAACATAATAAAGGAGAAACATGGTGGGGGATTATTTGGTCACTTTGGACAAGACAAAACCTTTGCACAGGTTAATGATTTTTACTATTGGCCAAAGATGCAGATTAATATTAAGAGATTTGTTGATAAGTGCAAGATATGTTAGCATGCTAAAGGAAAAAGCCAGAATATAGGATTATATCGGCCATTGTCAACACCAAACCGACCATGGGATGCAGTTAGTATGGATTTTGTTTTGGGCTTACCTAAAACTCAAAGGGGGAATTATTCCATTTATGCTGTATTAGATAGATTTTCCAACATGGCACATTTCATTGCTTGTAAGGAGGCTTGTAATGCAACACATATAGCTAATCTATTTTTTTTAGAAATTGTAAGATTACATGGATTGCCTGTAAGTAATGTGTCTAATAGAGATACAAAGTTTGTAGGGCATTTTTGGAGAACTCTTTCGAAGAAATTGGGAGCTAACCTTAGTTTCAGTTCAGCATACCATCCTCAAACAAATGGAAAAACCGAGGTAGTAAACAGGAGCTTGGGAAACATATTGAGAAGTTTAGTGTATGAAAATCCTAAGCAGTAGGATGTAGCACTAGCCCAAACTGAGATTGCTTATAATGACACTCCAAACCGAAGTACTGGGATGAGTCCATTTTAGATTGTCTTTGGAATGAATCCTAGAGGTGTGTATGAGCTCAGAAATTTGGCTAAACAAGAGACAAGAAGTGCAAAAGCTAAAGAGTTTGCAGATCAGATGCATAAACTACAAGAAGATGTCAAAGGCAGATTGCAAGAAAGCAGTGGAAAATACAAACTGAGAACAAATATAAAAATAAGAGAGAAGGAATTCCAGGTGGGAGATTCAGTGATGATGTATTTGAGAAAATAAAGATTTCCTGCTAAGACTTACAATAAACTAAAGATGAAAAAGATAAGACCATGTAGAATTAAAAGAAAGTTTTCAAGTAATTCTTATGAAATTGAATTGCCATAAGGGATTGGAATATCACCTATCTTCAATGTTGCAGATTTGTATCCATACAAATAAATAGAGACAGAGCTACAGGAAGAGACTACAGAAAATGAAGTTCAAACTGTAAACTGGGAAGAACAAATGCAAAACACAGCTAGGAAAGAAGTGGAAGTTATTTTGCAGAAAAGAGTATCCAAAAGAACCAAAGGACAGACTTATTTCCAATATTTAGTCAAATGCAAAGGACATCTAGTACAGGATGCTAACTAGTTGAAAACAACAAAATCGCAGAAGTATGGAGTAAGTCCTGAAATTTTGAAGGATGGTTATTTTCTTCCTCGAGAATGTAATGCAAGAGCATTCGGACTTAGCCAACAATGTGAAAGTTTGTTCACATGTTGTGGTTAAACAAGTTGAATTCTATTGACCTGATTGGTCAAAAGTCAGTTTTATTGAGAGGGTTGGATCTCTCAATAAATGAGTTATATTTCATTATTGTAATAGTTAGTAATTGTCTTATTTTAGGCTCAAAGTTAAGTTGTTAGTATAGATGTGTGGTAGAGCAAGGATTTAGAGATTTGTTGTTAGATTGATTAAAAGTAGGGAGTGAGTTGTTAGGCACAGAATAGAATGATATTCGATTGATAAAAATAAGGGAAAAAATGTAATAAAAGGAGGATTGAGTAGAGCGAGAGCAAGAAGAGTGTGTGGATTGTATTTTGAAATAAATGTCCTTTATTTGTGTAATCGGGCAAAGGTTGAGACTCTATAACAGATATTATATTAACAAAAATGATCCATGGTATACTTGTATTGTTATCCTAATGCAAACTCGTGTTTCTTTCGGCATGTCCGCGTCCAGACAATTAACCAGGTATTTTATGTAATCTTACATTTAACGCAAATCTAAATCTTTGTGGGTTTTTTGTGCATTGATAATAAATCGGGGTCAATTAGCATTAAGGGTTAATTTCGTGATTAAGTACTAAAATCAATCATTAAGGGCTTTTCTTAATTTAATGCACATGGTTATATCCAAGAGTGGGGTTTAAACAATGAAAGTGGTATTTCGGGCGGCCTCAAAACCATAAGTTGTAAAAAGGAGTAGTTTTCTGATTCCATTCAGTGGAGGACACGTAGCAGCGAGGAGGTGAAAGGAAATAGCTTTTCGGGCGGGTACTCTCTGTGCAACTTGTTCCCCCGATATCCTTGTGAATTGTTTGATCGGTTGCAAGTTAATCGACGATGGAGGATCAGCGATTACTTTTGTTGGTCGGGTATAAAATCAACCATTGGATCGTTGAATGCAATGGACGGTGGAGATTGATTGATAGAGTTCGGGTGAAAAGAGCGGACCAGAGAAATTTATAGATGCGGGCATAATGCATTTAGAGTCCAGCCTTATGTGTTGAAGCGCGTTTTTCTTGTGTTTCCCGTGTGGTTCCGATTTTAGGTGTTGTCGATGTTTAAAACCAATAACACTTTCCATAGGTGTTGTGGGCCCATAACCCACAAGTCCATGCGTATTGATCTCAGATTGCATCGTTGTTGCATCAAATATGAATAACCTTTTGATTAGAAACTCAATAACTTTTTCATATTTTTTTAAAATATTGTCTAAATATTATAATTTTTGGTGGTTTTTTTTTTCTTTTGGGAGATTTTGATTGAAATGAATAACTCTGATTAGAACATGATTTTTTTTTATATTTTTTAATGTATTGTCTAATTATTATAATTTTTTAAGTTTTTTTTGTTAGAAATTTTGCTTGAAGGTCAACAAAACAATTTCCTGTAAAATCTTTATTTTTTACTATTTAAAATATATTTTTAAACGCTGTAAAGAGTTCAGAACTCAATCCAGTAATTCCAACAAATTTATGGAAACATTTAACTTAAAAAAATTTATGATAAAATCCTCCCAGAGGTATGAGAGAGAAACCATGGCCTTTTAAAATTCTGCTTCAACCTAGTTTTATGTTTTTTTCCTTTTCCATATTACTAAATTCTAAATTAAATTCAATCTATATTTGCACATAAGTATATATTTCTAAAATTATCGCATGCGTTTCGTTCATCGGTTTGGAGTTCTTTTTGCATGGTAATGGTAATATTGAAGGGATGATTTCCATGATTTTTACCTAAGGTCTCGGATCAAGCGCATCATTGTTCAACGTACGATGAGGAAATCATGCAGTGCTCACTGAAACACTAACTGAATAATCATCAGGAAAACTAACAGTGCCACCCTGTTTAATTTATTTTAAGACAGATACGTTAAGGTAAAAATCATTTCTATATTTACCATGGATTGTAGATGGTTGATTCTACTTGGAAAATAATGAAGCACTGCAGAATGGATTAAAAACTGTTCATTGTAGTTCGAAAATAAGGAAGCATGCCTCTACACTGTTCGGCGTAAGGATTGGAGGTTCAATGAATTTTTGCGCTGGCCAGGACTGAAGGGACTTACATCTAAAGCCGGGGATGGAAGGGCTTTAGTGGAAGATGCATCTCTTTTGAAGAAAGGAACAGAGCATCTCCTTGAGGCAAGGACCACACGGTTTACTGTATAGTTATTTAGGTAAGTGGCCGAGTCTCTTTTTGTTGTCGTTTTAAGCTATTTTCTTCAAGAAATATGAATTTTTTATTGGTTTCTTATCGTCGTTTTAACCTATTTTCTACGAGAACTATGAATTTTTTATTGCTTTGTTATTGGTTTGTCATTCTACTCATTCGAAGGTTACAGTTCTTTCATTGAACGCTTCGTGTTCCTGACAAATACCCTATAGAGATATGTATAATTGTTACGGAATTTTCTGCAATATATTATGCCGCACATTCTGTCCCACAAAAGCTGGCTTATGGTCAAAAGCCAAAGCCTCAAATTCACACTTACATAGCATTAAAATGTTTTAGCTCCCCACGACGAACCAAACTCCTGTTTTTTTCTCCAGTGGTTTATAGACCAAAACGAAAGCCTCAAATTCATATTTGAGGTAAATTTAAAATGTTTTAGCTCGCCAGGGTGCATGCATGAAAGTATACATGGTTTTTTTAAATTTTAAATTTTTCATTTACATCACTTTACAAATTCACGGTCACGATATTCATAGCCATGATTTTGTCTGATTTGCACCATAACAAATATTCAAATCTAATTTTGATTACCTTTTAAAAAAGTGCACAAAGGTAATCAAAATTACATTCAGAAGTAGGAAAAAACCTGTATTTTGCATGGACTATGAAACTTCCAAAAGAGAAGAATCTGAAGAAAAACTTGTGTTCCCTGTTTTGTAGATTTGAATATTTGTTCTTGTGCAAATCAGACAAAATCGTGCCTATCAATATGGTAACCGTGAATCTGTAAAAGTGATGTAAATGAAAAATCTAAAATTTTAAAAGATCATGTATACTTTCATGCATGCACCTTGGCCAGCTAAAACATCAGATGCAAAAAAAATGTTTTGGCTACCTCGGGTGATGCATGTTTTTTTTCCATGTGGTGTATATGCTTTTTTCTTTGATATCTTCTTTGAAAATCACCAATTAAACTAATCAAATTTGCAGGCAATTGTGAACCTTTTGTTTCTATTATCGGTGCTCGTACCGCTGCCATCAAGAAATGATCTCCATGAGAAATGTCAGTTCCATGTCTTTTTGATCTCAAAACCTTGACGCCTTTGATATCTTCTCTGGAAATCAAAATAATTGTAGGCAGCGGTATTTTCTGTGTAAGATTCATAAGATATACACTTCCTAATTATCGTTAAACTCGAAGAACGTTGATTGGAAGTTTTAGTTACAACTGGGCATGCCCTGAATCAGAAAAGACGAAACCACAATTGTAAGATAAATCTATGCCAGACAACGTTTCTGTAGCATTAAAGACATATCTATGCCACAAAAGGTTTATGTAGTATTCAATATAAATCTATGCCACAGAAGGTTTATGTAGTATTCAAGAAAACCCTATGTTTGCAAAACGTGAAAGAAGCTTTTAAATAGCCTACTTCATATTTCCGAATAAAAAACTGTAAATGGAAACGAGATGCCAGTTAAAACTGGGAACATGCCTAAATCAGGGAACTCGACTCCGCCTATGCAAGATCGTCTCTGGGAGACTTCTCCAACTAAATTTGCCCATGAAACGTTTATCTTCATCGAAACAGCGGTAATTGTTGCATGGATTGACTTGATTTTATGATGCATCTCATCCTCGTAACGTAGCTTATATGATTGTATGTAGCTTATATAAACAGGTATTGTGTTTTAATTTCTGTCAACACGATGAAAGGGTTGTTTCTTCACATTCAAATAGTAATTTAGTTCTAAAAGATTTGGAAGGAAGAATTCAGGGAAATTATGAGTTTTAAGTATTCAGATAGAATATTTAAAATAATCATAAGCTAATAAACTATGTTTACTAATCAACAAAAATGCATCTAATTTCATGAAAATTTGACAATTAATTGATGTAGAGGAGTTTGTTTAAACAAATAATCTAATAAAATAATCTCTGTAATTGATTATAATTTCGTAGGGGATTTAAGGTAGACGAATATTCAGTTTACATTTTACTCAAATTTCTTTATAAAGCCAAATATATGTTGAAATAACATAATGGAATGAATAACATAAAGAAAACTTACATAGAGAACAAGTTGCTTGAAACAAATTCAGAATCCCTTTATTGATATCAGACAACTTCAGATATATGTAATTCTGCTTCGAATAAACTTAGCCCAAGGGTGCATCCCTTTACAACTTGAATTGGGAATTATTGATTCAAAATGTTCCCAAATTGCATCCCTTTACAACTTGAATTGGGAATTATTGATTCAAAATGTTCCCAAATTATCTAAAGTAAAATATCTAGATACATTGAAAAAATTTCCACAAAAATAGTACATAAATATAGGGAAATGAAAATGCTAAAACTGTTATCTCCATGTTCGAGGATTTTGGTGCTGATGTGGCTAATAAACCCGCTACTCTACTGTTTAATCTGTTCATGAGTGTTGCTCACTTATTACTTCAGTAATTTGCATAATACTTCCCATCTTTTTCCGTTTGGAATCTGGTATTTGATTAATCTTGTAAAATTTTCATCCACCTCAGTATATTTTTGAAAAGTTGGTTTTACCACAAATAAATGACTTATCTCATGATGACTAAATCATAACTGAGGCCTTCTATAAATGCTCTACCTATGATTATGCCTTGTTCTTTGCAAACCTGAATTTACCATTGCAAATTGAACATAATTTTGTTTGATATTCTTCTAAATCAATTCATTTCTTTGTCGTTCCCTATAATCCAGGCAATCCCTTTTGGTGTAAAACTGAAAATATTTTGTGAAACCTCTCAATACTTGATTCGAGGTTATGGCACTTATTTTCCAGTTGCAGCACTAAATTCTTCTTAGTGAGAATCCTTCAGACTTCCAATATGGTCTATGTCTTGTCTTGTATATCATATTCCTCCAATTCATCTTTGGTTTTGGAATTCAAAACCCTTATCGATGCATGTGCTCTTTGTGGCTTTGATCCCAAATTTTTCTTTACATATGCTATGACTTGCTTGGCCCTCTGTATTATTTCATCATCCTCAAAGATTATTTCAATTGAACACCATATCTCAGTGATGGCTTCTTTTATCTAGACCCATATACATTTTCTAGCCTATGTGATAGTATCAATCATAATAGATTGGCTTTCTACGAATTGAACTCTTTGTGTCAACATGTATGAATTCTGCAACTCAACTAAATAAGTAATATTAGTCTTTAGTTTCTATTCCTATAAATTGTTAAGTTGACTCCTTAGTTTTTCGACCTCTTAGCCCTTAATTGACAAATCTTCGATAGCCTTTGCCAGCTCTGTTGCTGGATCAATAGATGTAGTCCCCTCTGTTGAAGTAGTAGTTGACGTAGATGTTGGTGCTCTATCTGATGTTGGTATTTCTTTCTGTTTTTTTTCCTTTAGAAGTTTTTCAATCTCAATCTCCATTTTATATATCTCCACATTTTGTTCAATTATGATCTTGAACATATTTTCTTTTTCCATTTCTAGCTGACCTATCTCTTTAGCTTATAGATCTTCTATAGATGGTGGCTTAAGTTATTTTCTCATAGTACCTACGTGTACATTTTTAGTCTTGATAAGTTCTTCTATTGCTTTTACATCTATGGGATCATATCCCAACTTTATCACTAAATCCATGGATTTGATCTTGGAATGCTTTGCTGACGAAGAAACTTTTTCTAACTTTAACTGAGATTGTACATTGTCTAATGACTGTTGAAGTTTAGATGCTTCCATAGTTGAAATTCTAATAGAAGAATAAATCATTTGACCAAATTTCTCATGTAAGTCAATTTGATCAATAGGATCAATCAAATTTGTATCGAAAGTAAAGATAGACCTAGTATAATCATCAACACTCCTAGGATGAATGACTTTGGGCTCTAGAAAGGCTGTTTGCATCTTTACCCTCTCAGTGTCGAAGGCAAAAAGTAGGCTATGTTGAGTAGATGATGTCTAGTTCCAAAATTGTGTGTAGGTGGAAGCCTTCAACGCTTCATTCCTCTATTTGATTTCTTTGTAAACTGTGAAGATATTCTTGTCTTTCTGAGTTTGTTGTGATTATTCTATCTGAGATGATGACACATTTAGACTGGATGAAGATAAAGGAGGGCCTACAACCATTTCTTCTCTTCTAGAAGATGATGACATGAATGGGCCTATTAGGATGATTGGATGTTGTTGTGTAGTGCCTTCTGAATGTGTATCACTTACTAGTTGTCTTCTTCCTTTTACTATAAATTTTAAATCCCTTGGCTGAAGTTTGTGTTTCCATGGGAGAAGCACTATGTCTAGGCCTTTTATCCTATTTTTCTTCTCTTAGAGGATTCTGTGATGGTGTAGATGTTATAACTTGCTCCTCTACTTCCTGAAGTGTGTTTTCCTTCCATTCATCCCACTTCACAAATTGTTTTATCTCAAGCCTAGTAGTATGAATATATGGGGTAGTTTTTTGTTCTACCCTTCGTTTTGAAATTACTCCTAGGGGATTAGAAGATTAGGTGAAACTAAGCTTAAAGTAAATCTGTTTGAAGAGATTTTTTGCTTCATTGCATGTTGCTTTAGCATTATAAATAAAGGGGGTTACTTGCATTTTAATCTTCAATTAAGCCTTTTTCTTTGTTGCAACAAAATGAAGTTGATCCATGTTGATCATTTGTCTGATATACTCTAATGCAAATATATGAATAGGAAAAAATTTAGGTAATTTGAAAGGGGGTATCTCACATCTAATCTCCCATTTTGGTATGTTCACTAACATGGAGGATTTTCGTCATTTATGTCCCAATTCCTGGTTTTGCATCACTGTTGAATAAACATGTAGAAAAATATAGGAAATGATCTACAAAACCATTGAATGTGAATTCAGTGGTGTTCTTCCTCACCAGGGAAGTCTAATGGATGACTGAGCATGGATTCCCTTGACTCTACACTTTCTGCATGGGAAAAGATAACCTATATAATTGATTAAACAAAAAAAGTATACTAAAATATAGGCATAATTATACACTCTTTCTGTATCTAGTTTCATGAATTGATCATGAATTGAATCTACTAATTAACCACTATAATTGAAAATCAGAGAAGGATTTTCATTTGCTAAGAAAATTGATAGAAAACCTATTAAGACCTTATCAACCAACTAATCAAAATGATAACCTAACAGACATGAGGCAATGTATATAATCTGCTTGGTCAATTTTGGAAACATAGATGCCTGATAGGGTGGGTTGGTTTTAGGTAATTGGACATGTTCTGGTAAAAACATTTCAAAAATTCTAGCTCTCTAAGGAAAGTAAATATTTTGGTAAATTTCGTTGAGGGATTTTGGAGAAAATGAAAGCAAGGGTTCAGTGTTTTGAACCTACAACATTTCGTTGATGACTGAGCAGTAACATACCTACCATGACACTATACAACAAAATATTGGAAATGGTGGATCTGTAAAATATTGCACTGGGGTGAGGAGGGTTGCCAGAGGTTTATCTCGTCACTTTGGTCAATGAATTTATGTTTTAACCAATAGTGGAGTTTGTAGAGATCAAATTCACAATTGGTTTCAACAATTTTGAAGTATTCGTCAACTAAATGTTGATGATCTAAATCAATGGTAGGGGGCAGCATGGGATTTTTCATAACATTAGATTTCTTTTTAGAATCCATGACTGGAAAAGAAGGGAGAAAATGATTGCAATTACCTAGAGAATTAACAATTTTGTTGTTTAATGCTAGGTAGCAGTGTGTGCTAGTCTTCGCTGATAACTTGGGCATTTGTCCGGTCTGGTACTGGTTGCAAATGTTTGAATTTTGGTTTGGTAGGGCAGGGGATGATGGCTAGCTAGTCAGCCTCAAACAAAACAAATAAAATGACTTTTGGTTGCTTGAAGTTTTATTTATTGTGTAATACATGTTAAATTCCTTGGGAGAAGCATGTATATGTAACGATATGTAACGATATTTTTAACGGGTTTTAGAATAGACGTACGAAGGAGTGACAAGTGGTAGAATAGGCATGGAAAAAGTTTTGTTTGAAAATGGCAGGAGTGGAGGTGTAATGGTGAGGTCAGTGTGAAAGGTGGATTTCGGGGGCCGGGGGGGTAGACGGTGGTTTGTGGTTTTGGAGTGGAGGGGTGCGAAGTGGGTCTGCATAGGGCCCGTGGCAAAAGTGATTTTGGGACAGACCACTTTTTTACATTCCCCCTAATTTTATTAAACATTAGAGGGGATAGGGGGTGCAGAGTGGCTATGGATTTATTGATCTCCGTGCTCAGGATCTTCAACTATCAAAAATGTTGAGAAGTTCAACAAAAACGAAAAAAGTCCTTGTCATTATTTATTTACAATTAAATTAAATTTAAGTTTAATTTAATCATGCTTAAAATAAATTAAACACAATTAATAAATAAATGAGTGGCATTTAAACTAGCATGCTTTATTCCCTAGGATTTTGATTATTTTCTATTTTTTTTTCTTTTTCTATTTTTCTATTTTTTTCTCTTCTATTTTTGTATTTTTCTTTTATCCCCTTTTTAAAATATCCTTTTATATTTTTTTCTCAAATATCTAACAGATCAAAGAAAATAATTTTACAACATTGACTCAAACTGAGGACTGCTTCCTCCAGTAGGATGTAGAAAACATTCAGATCCAAATGCCTTCTCCTTGGGCTAGTGGAGTCTTTGTTGAAAATATAATCATACTTGTAGAAAAATGTAACAAATTGGTAATGTACGAATGATGAATAATTAAAGAGATCTTAGTACCGAATCTAGTGTTTCAAATAATTTCCATTGACTTGCAGTGAAGAATGACCTTCTAAGTTTTGCAAAACAAAAGTATTGTTGTCTTTAACTTGTGCAAAGTTGAAAGGTCCCAACCAAAGATTGTCAAACTTTCCATGCTTATCCTTTTCTTCTCTTCTAGCATCCCATTTCAGTAATAAATCTTCTTCCTTGATGTGTCTTTCTCTATCCTTTATCTCAAATAAGATTTTCATTTTGTTCTGATATTTCCTAAGCTTATATTGGACTTGATCCCTACCTTCATTAAGTTCTATGATTTGATTAATTCTCCTAGAAAAATCATTAGGCTCTTGGTTTGCTTCGTGTAAGAATTTGACAATAGGAAAAGCCAATTGTGTAGGAAAAATTTACTCAGTTCCATAAACAAACTAAAAAGGTGGTTTACCTATTGATATATTTGGTGAAATTCTATTTTCCCAGGCTCCATAGTTGAGATGGTTGTCCCAATTTCTTTTGTGATCTGCAAGTTCCTTTTTAATGACCTTGATTAGACTTTTGTTTGATGACTCTTCCAATCCATTTCCTTGAGGATAATAAGGAGTAGAATGATGTAGAATAATTTGATAATTTTGGAAAAAATCAATCATTCTGACAATATTGAATGCCTATGCATTGTCTATGACTATTCGTTGAGGACATCCAAATATAGACAGAATGTTATCTTCAATGAATTTAACAAGAATAGTATTAGTAGCATTATTAACTAGTATGACTTCTACCCAATTTGTAAAATAGTTTGTGGTAGTCAAGATCCATTTGTGTTGATTATTGGAGCCTAGGTGAATCTCCCGAATAAAGTCTCATCCCCACTGTAGGAAAGGTTTTTCAAATAGAATTGGAACTAGAGGGAGTGATGATAATTTTTTCTTCCCAACAAAAATTTGACATGGTATGGAAGCTCTAATCTCTGCTCCTACTTGTGAAAATAATTTGGGCCAATAAAACATAAATCTAAAAATTTTGTATGTTGTTTCTCTCCAAGCATAATGACCCCCACAAATACATGCATGAAACCGAACAATAACTCCTATCTCAATTTCTGTTAAGCATAATAAAAGGATGTTTAATGGATCCTTTGAATATATAATTTCATTGACGATGCAATATTTTATGGCCTTTAACTTGAGTTTTTGCATTGGATTTTTGTGAATCCAAATGGATACTCAAAATTTCGAAGAAAATGCACAATATCAGTGTACCATTCAAAAAGAAAAAGATTCCTGTGAGTTCTCCTATGTTGGAGAAGGTTCTTTTGGGTTCTTCTCTATTGGAGAAGGTTCTTGTGGATTCTTTTCTGTTCGAGAAGGTTCTTGTGGATTCTTCTCAGTTAAAATATGTGTCACAAAATTTACCCCCAAAACTTTACAATTGGATTCTACTAATAGTTTTGCTAACCCCTGATCCCTTATAAACATTGTAGTTTTGATAATGAGATTAAATTCTAGTATCTTGGTGACACATATTCCTCTTCGACCATATGTATCAGTATGTGATAAGATAGTTTTAACAACATTGTTTGGAACGTAGGAAATAATTGAAGAATGAATAATATACACAATGAAAGCTTTCAAGGCTTGAACTAAGGCATATGCTTGTTTCTAAATAATGTTGATTTTTAATTGAACATCTCTCATGACTTTACTAAAGGCAATAGGCTGGTCATCCTCATTTTCATTTTTTTACAAAACGATATTAGCTAAGGTGTTTTCAGAACCATAGGAAAATATGTTGAAAGATTTAGAATAGTTTGGACTAGTTAACACGGCGACTTTAGAGATGGCTTTCTTAATTTGGTTAAAATAAAATCTTTCTTGAACTATCCATTTTACCTCCCTTTTTCAGCATATCAGTCATATGTTTAACTATTTTAGCATAGTTAGGTATCAATCTCCTCAGAATGTTGATTTTCCCAAGAAAATATTGAACTTCCTTTTTATTCCTTGGTAATGAAAGTGATTGGATGGCTGAAACTTTTCTTAGGTCAATGAATACTCCTTCCTTTGAAATAATATGACCCAATAATTTTCCTACTTTAATGGAAAACAAGGACTTCTTTAGATTTAGTAATATGCCAAACTTCCTACACTTGTCAAAAACCTTTCTCAAGTGTTTTAAATGTTTTTGATATGAAATTGAAAATACAATTAAATCATCTACATAAATGAATTTGAAAATAGAATTAAATCATAGAGGGTGGTTCGTGGTTTTGGTGTGGGAGGATGCAGAGTGGCTCTACAGAGGGCATGTGGCGAAAGTGGTTTTGGGGCGGACCACTTTTTTACACCCCTTCTTTTGATTAAACATTGGTGGGGATAGGGGGTGCCAAGTGGATGTGGAGTCGTTGATCTCCGCGCTCGAGATCTTTAACCACCGAAAGTGTTGAGAACTTTAACAAAAACAACAAAATTCCTTGTCATTATTTATTTATAAGTAAATTTATTTTATGTTTAATCTAATCATTTTTAAAATAAATTAAACACAATTAGCAAATAAATGAGTGGCATTTAAACTAGCACACTTTATTCTTTGGGATTTTGATTATTTTCTATTCTTTTTCTTTTTCTTTTTCTATTTTTTCTTTTATATTTTTGTATTTTTCTTTTATCCCCTTTTTACAATATAATTTTATATATTTTTCTATCTAAAATATCTAACCGATCAAAGAAAATAATGTTATAACATCGACTCCAATTGGGGACTGCTTCCTCTTGTAGGATGCAGAAAACATTGCAGATCCAAGTGCCTCCTTGGGCTAATGGAGTCTTTGCTGAAAAATAATTACACTTGTAGAAAAATGTTACAAATTGGTAATGTACAAATCATGAATAATTAAAGTGATCTTATTACTAAATCTAGTGTTTCAAATAATTTCCATTGACTCGCAATGAAGAGTATTCACCTTCCAAGTTTTGCAAAACAAATGTATTACTACCTTTAACTCGTGCAATGCTGAAAGGTCCCAACCAGAGATTGTCAAACTTTCCATGCTTAACCTTTTCTTCTCTTCTAGCATCCCATTTAATACTAAATCTTCTTCCTTGAAGTCTCTTTCTCTAGCCCTTCTGTCAAATAAAATTTTCATTTTTTTATGATATTTACTAAGCTTATATTGGAATTCATCCATGCCTTCATTATGTTCTATGATCTGATTTATTCTCCTAGAAAAATCATTAGGCTCTTGGTTTCCTTTGTGTAAGAATTTGATAACAGGAAAAGCAAATTGTGTCATAAAAAATGTCTCACTGCCATAAACAAACTGAAAAGGTGATTTACCTATTAATATTTTTGGTGAAAATATATTTTCCCAGACTCCATACTTGAGATTGTTGTCCCAATTTATTTTATGATCTGCAAGTGCCTTTTTAATGAACTTGATTAGAATTTTATTTGATGACTCTACTAATACATTTCCTTGAGGATAATAAGAAGTAGAATGATGTAGAAGAATTTGATATTTTTGGAAAAATTGAAACATTTTTTACACTATTGAATGCCTATGCATTGTCTATAACTATTTGTTGAGGACATCCAAATCTAGATAGAATGTTATCTTCAATGAATTTAATAACAATAGTAATAGTAGCATTATTGACTAATATGGGTTCTACCCACATTGTAAAATTATTTGTGGCAGTCAAGATCCATTTGTGTTTATTACTAGAGGCTGCGTGAATCTCCCCAATAAAGTCTCATCCCCATTGTAGGAAAGGTCTTTCAACTAGAATTAGAACTAGACGGAGTGATGATAATTTTTCTTTCCAACAAAAAATTGACATGGTATGCAAGCTCTAGCCTATGTTCCTACTTGTGCAAATAATTTGGGTCAATAAAACCTTAATCTAAAATTTTGTATGTCGTTTCTCTCCAAGCGTAATGATCCCTACAAATACATGCATTAAACCTATCTATAACTCCTATCTCACTTTTTGTTAAGCATAATAAATGGATGTTTAATGGATCCTTCCAATAAACTTTTACATTGATGATGCAATATTTTATTGGCTTTAACTTGAGGGTTTTGCATTGACTTTTTTTAATCTAGGTAGATACTCAAAATTTTGATGAAAATGCACAATATGAGTGTACCTTTCAAAAAGAAGGAATTTCTCATTGATGGGGAGTGGAAGGGGAATGGGTTCAACTAAAGATGGAGGTTCTTGTGGATTCTCCTTTGTTAGAGAAGGTTCTTGGGATTTCTCCTATGTTGGAGAAGGTTCTTGTGGTTTCCTCTTTGTTGGAGAAGGTTCTTGTGGATTCTCCTTTGTTGGAGAAGGTTCTTGTGGATTCTTATCAGCTAAAATCTACATCACCAAATTTATCCCCAAAAAATTACAATTCAATTATGCTAACAGTTTGGCTAACCCCTGACTGTTTATAAACTTTGTAGTTTTGATAAGGATATCAAATTCTAATATCTTTGTGATTCATATTCCTCTTCGACCATCTGTATCAGGCTATGATAAGACAGTTTTAGCAACACTATTTGGAACATAGGAAATAATGGAAGAGTGAGTAATATACTCAGAAATATTTCAAGGTATGAACTAAGGCTTATGTTTGTTTTAAATAATGTCATCTTTTAATTCAACATCTATCATGATTTTACTGAAGAAGGCAACAAACTTGTCATCTCCATTTTCATTTTTTTCTTGAAGGACATTAGCTAAGTTGTTTACAAAAGCAAAGCAAAATATGTTGAAATATTTAGAATAGTATGCACTAGTTAAAACTGGTGCTTCAGAGATGGCTTTGTTGATTTGGTTAAAATAAAATCTTTCTTGTACTGTCCATTTTACCTCATGGCCCTTTTTCTACATATTAGTGATATGTTTAACTATTTCAACATAGTTAGGTATCAATCTCCTCTAAAAGTTGATTTTCCCAAGAAAATATTGAACTTCCTTTTTATTCCTTAGTATTGCAAGTGCTTGGATGGATGAAATTATTTTTAGGTCAATGACTACTCCTTCATTTGGAATAATATGACCCAGTAATTTTCCTACTTTAATGGAAAACAAGGACTTCTTTGGATTTAGTAATATCCCAAACTTCTTACACCTATCAAAGACCTTTCTCAAGTGTTTTAAATGTTTTTGATTTGAATTTGACAATACAATTAAATCGTATAGATAAATGACAACAAATTTGTTAATATTACCAAAAAATTCTAGATACATGGCTCTTGGGAAAGTAGCTCTAGCCTTTGTTAGTCGAAAAGGCATCCTTGCATACATGAATGTACCCCAAGGAGTTGTGAATGTTGTCTTGTCTCTACCATCTAGGCTCACCATAATCTAATTATATCCATAAAAACCATCTAACACATGAATTCTCTTAGAACCATAAACCTTTCAAAGTAATTGATCCATCTTGGGTAATGGATAGTTATCTCTTAAGGATGACATGTTTAAGTTCTTGAAATCCACAGATAATCTAATTTCACCATTTTTCTTTCCAATTGAAACCAAATTTGATATCTAGTAAGAAAATGTTAACGAAACTATTATCTTAGCAACCAATATCCTTTTAAGTTCTTTTTAAATTATCATTTGCAAGACTAGATTTATTCTCCTTAACTTTTGCTTAAAAGGTTTAACATCTAGTGATGAGCCTCGGTATTGCAACAAAAATATTGCAACTCCTAATTCTACTGACATTAATTACCAACCCGACGTTCGTACAAACTTAAGAGGTGTCAGCACTATATGTGCGGCATACAATGTGTCATTCCTTTGCTGTCATGATGTAATGGAGTGCATGTACTGAAATCCAATCCTAAATTAATTACGGAAAATGAAATGTTTTAAATGGAACCTTAACCTATTGCAGGAAAGAAAGTACAAGGAAAGAGAGGAAAATTCAATGCTAAATCACATCAATTCATAATTAACTGCCAAGAAGCTATGCTTTGCAAGAATTCTAAATTATCGTTAACCAAATGCTACTCTCTAAGCATGGAAGTAAGAAGCATCAAACATCACTAATGTGCAAGTAAAGGGACTGAAATAAAACTATTTTTTTCTTTTTGTCTTTTCATGCAAAATCAAGTATGCAACTAATTTATTTTTTTGATGTGGTAGGCGAATTAACGACGTTGGAGGTTAGATGGAAGGGTTAGGAGATGGTTGGATGGTGTGGGAGACCCTTGGGAGGCCCTTGGGAGGCTTTTGGTGACATCCTTGAGGTTTTCCATCAATTCGGCCTCAAAACAAGTCGTTTGAAGAAAACTTACAGGATGTACTAGAAACCTACAGTATACAGCTGAGAGAAAAATATGAGGTTTTTGAGGTTATGGAAGGCATAGGAAAGGTGATATATGGGTGGAATGGAGTGGGAAAATGTCTAGGATCATTCAAAACTCAAAACCAAAGATGGGAAATGGATGGATTTTCTCAGAAAGCTTGGATCAGTTTCCTTGTGAAATGATAAAATTTGAGAGGGTTTAATTGACCAATAAAATCAAATCCAAAGTTGATGGGACAATTTTCTATTATTATTAAATATGATATATTAGGTCCCTATTCCAAGTGGAATCACTAAAAAATACCTATGTTAACCCATTCTAAAAAAATTAAAAAAATTACTAGTTGAAAATCTAGAAATTCGAGAACTAGTGAGCTAGTAAATCTAAAAAATGCCTAACCAAATCAAGTGCAAATGCAATGGGGTAATTTTTTTTATGAGCTAGAATGATTCTTTGATCTAATTCAAGTATAATTGAGACAACTAAAGCTCGTTAGCATGATCTAAAAAATAGTAGAAATTTATTATTCTTTGCTAAAAAGGAGGCCCAATAATCTAGATTTGGGAATAAGAAGACTAATCCAAGAAACTCAATGATTATTATGAACTTAAAAAGATTTTACAAGGATGAAATAATGCTTGTGATCCTGAAAAAGAACTTACATCAACCATTTAACTCAATCCTTTTTTTTTCCGTAGAAAAAAGTCGTAATTTTATTCATATTGATAAAATTACATTTTGTAGATGCCAGAGGCATATGCAGATGGTTGTTCCTGTAATGACAGGCAGCAAACAGAGAAATAACACAACATAGCAGATGATTGTTCCTGTAATGACAGGAAGCAACAGAAATAGAGTAACAGAAAAAAATAAGTTCCAGCAAGCCTAAACTTTTCTTCCCTTCTTCTTCTCCACCCGCCGCCATCCTCCAGAGTCAGGTGTGGGTGTAATAATAGCTAGCTGGTTTTCCATTGGGATCAATTGGAGTTCTTTGTCAGATTCCGAGCCCTCTGATCCATGGGTTCGTTTGATGCCACTAACTTCCATTTGTAACTCTTGATGCAGATCTGAAATATGCGGCCCCAAATGAGTAGTTGGGGCATTCACTTCCTGCGACTGTTTCTGTCTCATTTGAGAGTCTGGTTCTGTCTGGTTCTTTGTAGGTTCCACATTGATGTCTTCTTCTTCCAATGGGTCGGTGTGCTGCTAGCCTTTGGGTTTTTTTTGTTGTTTCTTGGTTCTCCTGGCGTCCTTTCAAGCAAAAGGGCAGTCATATTGTAGGTGCCCTGTTTGCATGCAGCTCCTGCATCGGAACGCCGTATTCTCATAGTCAAGCTGCTATATCCATTGAGTATTATTGAAGTTTAGCGTGATGTGGTCACGTAGTCCCTGGCTCAAGTCCACTTCTACACATATTCTGGCAAATGTAAATATTCCCCTGATAGCTCTGTCTTCATCCATCTTTAGGAATTTCCCAAGGGAATTCCCAATGGCCATTAATACTTTGTGGTGCCAAAAGTGTAGTGGGAGCCCATGTAGCCTTACCCATACAGGCATTGTTGAGACTATCATTGTATTGGCGTCGAAATCAAAAAACCAGGGGGTGGTAAAGAGGCCAGCACTGCCCCAGAACCATGGCCCCTGATTGATAATGCTGTCTCTTTCTTGTTTTGTGTTAAATCTAACTATGAAAAACCCTTTGGGGCATAGGTAAATTTCACAGTTAGATGTCCATGTTGAAAAGATCCATTGGTGCAGGGCATCTGATTTTGGCCAGAAACCGTTAAATCTACAAATAACTGCATTATTAGATAAATCGGTGTGTAAACTAGTTACCTCTGGCATAGTTACTTGTAGAGTTGGTGATTCTGGCTTTTGTTCAACAATGTAGGGTCCTGGTAACTCTGATGGCGGTGCTGCTTTATTTTTCATTTTTTCCTTCCCTTTTACTGCATCCCGAAAGGAACCTGTATTTTTAGAGCTGGTTCCAGTGCTTCCACCACGCAGTCGGAGAGTTAGGATAATGGTTGAATCTTTGGCAATGCTGTAGTGTTGTAGGGTTTTGTTGTCCTGCATACTGTACCCTGAGTATATGAGATTTTGAAGTTGACTCTGGATTTCCTTTTTTAATGCATGGATGCTCATTGCCTTACTGAGCCGCATGCAAAAGTGTTTGCCCTCAATCAATTTGATGAAAAACTGAACTAGATCTGCATCCGTACTGGGTAGATCGATCTTGTGGAGCCCTCGCTGAACCAGATCAGCGTCCATGCGAAGTGGGTCGATCTTGTGGAACCCTTGCTTTGCTGGATCTGGCCGACTGGGTGGTAATGGCGCATCATTCTGTTCAGCCTTTATTTGTATGGCCGTTCCCGCCCTGAACATTCCTCCCTTGTCTTTATGCGTAACTGAATCAGGGTGGGTTTGCAGATCTGGTCGGTGACGGGCTGCATCATCCACGCCATGTCGAAATTTAAAGGGTTCTGTCGGCACATGGTAAGTAAATCCCTGAGACAGTGAATGCGTCCGTGACCTGTATGAAGGTCGACCTGCCTCAGGGGACCGATCAGCCACAGAGGTCTTGTTATTCGGCCCGCCGCGGCGCCAAATCCTTGTCCATATATTCGATTTCGGCATCCCTGCGACCGATTTCCTGAGGGGGTTAGCTGCAAGCACACCCCCATCCTTTTCCTGCAGTGTGGCGGCGACGCTCAGGCGTCCAGAAACCCTAGCCGTCTCGATCCAGCCTATGTCGGCGTCAGGTGCTGCCTCTACTCCATTAGGTTTGGCCGATATCTGCTTCGGCTTTTCGGTTTCAACAGTAACATCCAACACTGTTTCGGCCTTTGGCGTTGCCTACTTCGACTTGGCATCTCTAGCTTTCTCCTTTGGAGTAGGGTTTGCTGCAGCGGCATTCTTGGCAGGGCGAGGAGCCATTTTCTGCAATCCTACGCTTCCTTGGTCTCATTTAACTCAATCCTACAACAAGAAATCATTAACTCTAAATGCAAAAATAGAAGGAACTAAAAACAAGAGATGCATGTGAATAGGCAATAAAAATAAGGAAAGAAAATGACACAAAAGGGCTTTGAGGCTCCTGGGATGTCCCAGCCCAAGGAAAATAAGAGACCTATGGAGGAGAACAAGATTTAGAAGCTAATCATGACACCAATCCTCATTATTTTCATCGAAAGAATTACATCCCTACAAGAATATAGAATGGAGCTGCAAAAATACAAGCTCTCTCCATAATAACACTAATGAAAATCCCTCCCTAGAGGAAAATTTGACTTGGTACTTATACAAAATGATTAGGAATCATTCCCCATGAATGGAGGAATCTTTCCCTGCCAAAATCACTTGATTAGTGGATCTAGTCCCCAATACTAGGAATTTGCAATAAATGACAGGGAACACATTCTTAGATTTTCTCAATTATTCCCTAGAGGAAAATTTGACTTGGTACTTATACAAATGATTAAGAATCATTCCCTATCAATGGAGGAAGCTTTCCCCATCGAAATTCCTTGATTAGTGGAACACATTCCCATATTTTCTCAATCATTGGAGTTCCACAATTTTTGGCATCATTCCATAATATCTTGCTGAATTATTATTTATTATTGATTCTCTAGTAGTAGGGAACAATTCCCTAAATTATCTCCTCCTCCAACTCTTCATAATCTACCTAATATTCTCATAATATTCCACAAAAAATAAATAATATTAGGCATAAATATGAAATTATTCATAAACCTTCCTAACAAATATATTAAAGTTGAAAATACACTATCTAATGGAAAAAGAGAGTTTTAATGTGTTGAAGGATGGTCATAGGCCTTAATTTATGTCTAATTTAGAGGCCCATCATCTAGTTTCAAAGGATTTTTACGTTTGACAAGTGATGTATCATAGTTTTTTAGCTCATCATAAGACCAAACAAAAAAATCTTTGTAACTCCAAAGGAGAGATAGATATTTATATTTTATCTCCTTTTCTAATGATGTAGAGATTTTAACATTTTTGGTTTCTCCATGAGATACTATGTTGCATTCTTCTATATCTTCTTCAGATGAATCTGATAATCGGTTTTTTGGAACATCATTATGGTTAAACAGTTTCTCAAGAGGGACTAAGACCTTTGGGATGAAATTAGTGGGTAATTGAATGTTGTTATGATCAATTATTTTTGAGTTTAATTGTGAAGTTTCATTTTCATTATTCAACTCTTTATCGTCAAGTTGTTCTTCTTCGATTTATGAGACTAAAAATTCATTAACTACCTAAAAAAATGACTTTAGTTTCTCATCATCTTCAAATATTTGCCAATATTTAAGATTATCAAGAATTGTTGGTTTGTATTTTACTTGAATCTGATATAGTAATTATATTTTATTGAGAATTTTAAAAGGACTAGTCGAAACAGATAAATAATCTACATGATTTTTTTCATTTCTTGGAATATAAGTGATGTTAAATGCTTGAAATAAATTATCCAACAAGTTGTCCCTTACCTCATTTTTGTATGATCTAAGTCTACGATCTTTTGTTTGACAAAGATTTCTGATTTGTTTAATGAGCTCTGAGTCAATAAATACACTTAAATTTTTGTATTTTAAGACTTTTAGCTAATTTAAACCCAGAAGTAAACCTTCAAATTCTGCTACATTGTTTGTAACATCAAATTCTAACTTATAGGATTGAGTTATGTTCTTTTTATCTGGTGCAATAAGTACAATACTAGCTATAGCTGCTTCTTTTGAAACATCTCCATCAAACCATAATTTCCAAATATCAGTTTTGAGAGTCTCAGGTTTCTCCACCATCTATTCAATGGTAAGTTGAGTCTTTTGTAAGTTGTCTGACGATAGTTTGAAACATCCAAAATCTTGGTCAACTACATAAGTGGGATGATTTCTTGCTTGATCAACTCAACAAACGACATTAATGAATTGAACCTCCTTGCATAATCCTAGTTTTTGACCTCCATATACAATAATAGTAGCATAAGACATGTCCATTTGCAGACTTCCCCCTAATCTAGACAATAACATGCCAAATTTAGGAGGAATATATCTAACTAAAATATCTAATACTACACTCTTAATAGGGATTTGTGCTAGAGTGACAACTAATTCTTTTATAAGTCCAAGACAAGGTACCTTCTTTGAGTCAAAAGTATATAAATCAGGATAGGGTGTAGTAACCTGTAATTGAATTTAATCCATGATCACTTTAGGCATTAGATTTTCGGAAGCCCAGTAATCTAACATATAGTTGCATAACAGAAAATCATGAACTATTATAGTGACATAAAAAGGTGGTACATTTTCATCAATTATATTAGAACTGGGACCAAATATTATTGAAGGTTTCTCATATTGCAAGCTTATAACATCTCCTTCAGCATCAACACTTGAAGATTGAATCCATTTAGAAACATGATTTTTATACCCTAGATTTTTGGAAGGTTCAGATAAGGGAATAGGTATTTTGACCCTTTCTAGCCCTTTTTCCACATTGAAAGTAGTTAAAATTGTTTTATCAATTGAATTTGGTTCATTTGATTGATTCAATGGTTGAATTATTGTTGTTTGAGATTCAATGGTTTCATTTGGTGGTTAATTTATAGTGGGATTCTTAGGAAGTCTATCAAGCCCTAGTCTTGGTCTTAAATCATATCTTTTATTTAATTCTGCAATTAAGAATTCATAGAAGGCTTGATATTTTGACACTTATGAGTTTTCTTGATTTTGTTGTGGGAATTCATTTTGAGAGAGAGGGGAAATGGCATTTTGAATTGATGAGTTATCAAAACTATTGATTTCATCTGTAATCAGAGGGCTAGTGTCTTCAGGTTCTTGATCATCAATCATTAGCAGAGGTTGAATTCATTCATTAGTACTAGGTCTTTGTAAAATTTGAGGTTCAGTAGTTCTTCAAAATAGAGCTTCAGGTCTATTTGCTATTTGTTGAACTGTTCAAATTCATATTCAGATATACCATCACGCCTATTCACATATACCATCAGAAATTGTGGAAAACTTCCTATAAGCACCATTTATACCAAGTCTGCAATGGCCTCATGTTACCCATTCATTACTCTATTTTTAATAAACCTGCTCCCAAAATTTCTTACCAAGCAGGGATTGATTTGGCATCAATAGGAAGATGGTTCGGAGAGGAAAAATTTACTTATATAAGAATTTTCGGTAGCCAAGCCGAACCTCATGTCCTTCCTTTGTACATACCTGACAAACTCTTGGCGAGGGAGATAGCCTATCAGATTATTTCCCAAGGAGTTACACAAACTCTGAAGAAAAATAAGAAGCAGGTCTGGCCCTCTTTTCCTTTGAGATGTGGTGTCTACACTTTGCATGATTTCAAACATGGAGAAAAAGAAAATACGAAGATGAAGTCATTAACTCTAGCGACTCTCCCTAATAAGCGATTTGATCCCAACAAAGTCGCCTATAATGTACTCGAACAGGCCAAATTGACAAAGTTTGACCATAAAGAGGATAAGTTTGATGACCTGTTCTCTTCAGCTAAATCAATGTATCAAGTTAGATCGCTGGCCATAATGGAATACAAAGATGAAGGGTTAGTTGAATTCAACAGACTTAGAGAACATAGGTTGCAAACTCTGCCTCTAGATCTGTTAGCGACAACCCCAGCAACAGGATCAAGTGAGCCTGAACAACAACATACTAAGGAGCCTCCGGTTACAACAAAAGAACAGGAGAAAGTGCAAGAGGAAACCCAGACTAAAGAGCAGGAATAGAGAAACATACAGGTAAATGTAGATACTCAAATTGATCCCAAATTGCTCCAGGAATGGCAACAATTTGATTCAATTATCAGGAATCTTGAGTGCTCAAAGGACACCAAAACTTCAAGAGCAGCAGATACACAGGAGACCACTTCAAAACAGGTTCCAAGTGGAACTAGCGGCCTACCTAGTTCAAAGGAAGTATAAATAATCCCAAAGGATCCCTCCGATCAAATTATTTTGCAGATAGAAGAAATTCCTCCCTTAGATGTCTTCTATAGCCCAAAACACAAAGCTGTGGTAAAACGACAAAGGAAGAGGAGAAGGACTGATCAACCTTCCCTATTCCCAGAACAAACGGTCACGAGAAATGTGGTTTGGAAGGAGGAATTTGACCCCTCTGATGACCTAACAAAACTATCACAATATGCTGGAGCCTATTCGGCAGCAACAATAGACAAGGCATCAGAGGTGAGTCTTTTATTAAAAACAAAAGACCAGGAGATCTTTTTATTGCAAGCGCAACTATCAGAAGTACAACAGAAGGCAGAGCAGGCAGAACGGCAATTGTTAACACAACAGCAAATAAATAATCAATTAACTCAACAATTGCAGGAAGAGAAACAGAGGATTGATCACAGCGCAGTCCAGAAGCAGAAAGAGTTGTCTGAGGCATTGGCACAACTGAAGGCGGCAAATGAACAAATGCTGAAGTTAAAAGATGAGCAGATTGCTCAACTATCAGCCCAGCTTGAGAAGACAAAGAATCTTCCACATATAGCTGAGTTCAAATCAGAAGCATTATAGATAAATAAGGCATTAATAACACAGATCAAGCTTTTATGTCAACAAATCGCCCAGGCGGAACCATTATGCGATTTGACGACATCAATAAGTAAACAATCAGAAAAAGCTAGAACAGACTTGGATCAAGCTGATGAAACATTAACTGAGTTTCTTGAGTGGCAAGATACGATCAGGGACAGGCGGAAAATTTACCAAAGATTTTAGAATCACATAAGGAAATATTATTTACAGAATGGCAGTCCCAGTTAATGAAAGCAGAGAGGGCAATTTCAAGATGCAAATCAACCACAAGTAATTTGGTTGAATTGGTTAATAATACTCTCTACTTGTCTAACATGATTTCCCAATTCACTCCAGGTAAATTGACAGCGGAAAAAACATTGGAGCATTCATGTTATCTGGATCTAGAGAAAAATGGGAGATTAATCGCTGGAATTAACAGTTTAACATGGGACGCCTATTGGTTCTTCTTAGTAAAACCGCACAGCCAAAGAGCCGCCCTCAAATGCCTTACAGATGCAATCGGGTATATTATTCTTGATATTCAGGATGCCACCTATGCCGCCCAGCTCAACTCTCGCCTCAACAGATCGCCCGAAGTGGAGCCAATGCTTGCGATATGTCAGCTCAGGTTTAAAGGCAAACAACCTACATGATGATTCATGCCGCCGACTGCTAGATCGCTGAAAAGGAGATATTCAAGATCGTTTGATACCAATTAAGTAGGATTTCAGTTTCATAGATAGTCAGTTTAATTCAATATTTATAGACCGTTTCATTGTTTTGGAGAGGGTCATAAAGTTTTGTACTTGACTTAAAGCCTAAAGTTGCACTACTGTACTTCAGGCATATTCTTTTATAAAACTGGACCAATTATTCTAATTTTGGCAAGGAAGCTTTTATGAAAATGTGCACTACTGTCTTTGTTTGAAAGTATTTCTGCGTTGGAAGAAGAATCTCAAATAGCGATTGATATTGGGAGTGACTAGCAGCTCATATGGTACTATTATCTATGTCTGAATTCATTCCTTTTATATGAATTGTCGTTTGATCGCCTTTGCTATTATCGAATATATGTATGTGTTTTAACAGCATTTCTTTATTCCCTCCACTATTGGATGTTTATGGTAATGCTTTTCTTTTGATCATATATGTATCGATGATATAAATGATAAGTGTAGCAATATTGCGTTAATCACTTTGTTTAACTATTTAAGCAAAGTAATCCTTGAATGAATAAATGTCCATGTCTATTAGATGGAGTCATCTATATGCCTGTCAATAAACATAGATCATCAAACGCTATACTTCAAAGTACAATAGTTCTCGGGATTAGTAGTATTTCCTTTATTTTACAGATAGATTAAGTTATTCGCCTATCATTAGATTATACAATCAATCATTCATCCATATCGTTCATTCATTACTGGGAAACTGGTCCCATAATCCCCAGTCGGAGCCACCATTCCAAACGGAAAAGGAGCTGTATTAAGGTCCGGACTCGGTGGTTATCCCCCAATGTTGATACAACGATTTTCGGGGCATCAACATTTTTGGCGCTAGAAGGAGGGATTCAACTATGAATGGCAAGCAAACCCAAATC
Source organism: Pinus tabuliformis (assembly GCA_031772625.1). NCBI lineage: Eukaryota > Viridiplantae > Streptophyta > Pinopsida > Pinales > Pinaceae > Pinus > Pinus tabuliformis. The sequence goes on from CM062818.1 coordinate 459,616,946, forward strand.
TACAAACCATTCTAAGAGTAATTCTCCCTCCGCATCACCTCATACTTCCCAATTGCATGTTGGTTCTCCAGTATCCAAACAAGAAGAAGAGGAATCAACTACCACTACTCAAACCCATCATACTCCAGAACAATTAAGTCTTGAATCACCTGAAGTCCAGTCTCTTATCCACAAACTTTAGAGCTTCTTGATTTCGCCACAGAAATCTGAGGTATCTCAAAGGAGTGCGACTTCGTAGTTCAATTTACCTCACCCTCTCACTAGACTCCAGAGTGGAAAGCTCGATATTGAACCTACTGAGTTCCCTTTACCCAAAAGGAAAAAGGCAAAGAAAAACATTGAAGGATCTGACAGTGAAGAATTTTCATCCACAACCTCCATCTCACCTTCCCCCATGCGAAGTCAACCATCCACTCCCTCATCACACATTGTTGTTCATCAGGGATTAGCAACTGCAACATCCCAAACTACGCAATCCTTAATATTAACTCCTTCCCAAACTTTTGTAAGTTCAACAGTAATATCATCCACTACTGCGGTTACAATGACAGATCCATGGACTAGGCCTGGTGCAGTCAATATGCCTGCTCCATTGCATGCATTACCTGATGCACCTGAAAAATGGCTATCCAAGTTTAACCCAGATGATGGAACACAAGCTGAGGAACATAATAATAACTTCATGTTGGCAGTTAATTTGAAGGGAGTAACGGAGCAAGATGTTGTCGTTAGGCTTTTTCTTTATACTTTGCAAGGATCAGCAGGATCCTGGTATTTTTCTTTACCTTTTGGTTCCATTACCAGTTGGACGACTTGCCAAGAACAATTTCTTACTAAGTATGGTTATGATAGGTCTTTGGCTACACTAATAAATGATCTCTCCAATCTTAGGATAGAGCATAGGGAACTAATTAAAGAATTTAATGTGCGATTCAATAAACTCTTGAACAAAATCCCAACGGCCTCCAAACCAAGTGAGCAAATCCAAAGCGAGTGGTATATAACTTCCCTGCCTGCCAATATAGCCATTTTTTGTAGACAGTGCAGGAAATCCAACTTTAGCTGAAAACATGAAAGAAGCACTTGCTGTGGAGAAACGTATTAATGCTCTAGAGAAGAAAGCTGCTCTTGAAGATAGAAAAACCAAAAAAGTTTCTTTCAAAGATGATTCAAAGAAGAAAACCCCTAAAGATCCATATGACATGGAGGGTCTACAAAAGGTCCTCAAAACTATGTCAAATGAAATGGTTGAAATCCAAAAACAGGTAGCTGAAACCTCAACCAAAAGACCCTTTAGGATTTACAAGAAAACTGAATCAAATCCACCGAATGTTATATCTAATGCAGATTCAGATCTTGAAGAAGGAGAAGAAGAAACAGCTACACCAACTGATGAAGAAGAGGAAGTTGTTGAATGTCATGGAATGTGGGATTTTATATTGCCTAACTCCGATACAGAAAACGAAGAAGAAGCATTTCTTGTCACTACCAGGAGTAGAGGTACCTCTGAACCGTTCAAACAACTTTGAAGAAAAGAAGTGCAGGTGCTGCTACAACAAAGGAAAAGGTACCCCCGAAGAAGCCACCTGTAACAATTCCACAAAACCAACCTTCAACCTCAACAATCCCATCAACATCTAAGACATTGGTAGTGTCTGATTCAATGGATTACAATATTGTTGATGACATGAAAAAGACCAAGGCAAACATTACCATGTTTGAACTTAGTAAATTGAAACATCAGCAAAAATTGCTTCTCAAAGAATTAAATGTTGTTCCTACTTCACCCCTTCCCAGTGCTAAAGCTACAAATGATAAAGGTCAACCACCTTCTGCTATGGTCGAAGCTACTGATGCAGTTTTAATAGGAGATAGATCAAATTCTCATACTCCACCTTTCCTTCTAACCTATGAGATCTACAATAGAAACCTGCACAACTGTTTGATTGACTCAGGGGCATCTTCTAACATAATGCCAGCTTCAGTTTGTTCCAAACTGAACATTGAACCCCAAAAGTCCGCTATTCATATTGTGCAGTTGGACAGGACTAAAGTACAGGTTTTGGGAGAAATCAACTCTGTAACTATCAGGCTATCTGCTGATCCTAGAGTAGTACAAAGAATTGATATCTTGATCGCCGATATACCTGAATTTTATGGTTTGATCTTGAGTAGGGATTGGTCTGAAAAACTACATGGGTATATTTCTACCGATTGGTCACATATGTGGCTTCCCTATAAGGGTAAGCCAAATCAAATAAAAATCGATCGGGAAAAGCATATGACCCATACAGTTACTGAATTTGAACAAGAAAACCAACCAATAGCATTTAATAACAACATTTTGGGGAATTATTCATCAGAGTCATTCTTTGGCAACTTCGCTGCCCAACCATCTCCTTTCTCAGTAAACCATTTTACATCTCAGATCGAAAATTATTCACAAACAGATAGGTCAAGATGTTTTAATGATACTGAGGAAACTGTAAATAAAATTGTTAATACTTCTTTATTTTGGTCATTATATTTCGATGGGTCCAAGTCTAGTGAGGGCTCAGGAGCAGGATGTATTTTGATTAGCCCACAAGGAGAAAAAACAATGTTGTCCTGTAGGTTAGAATTTGAATGCACGAATAACACAGCAGAATACGAAGCCTTAGTCCAAGGACTATATAAAGCTATTGGCCTCAAGGTCCAATATTTGAAAGTGTTTGGAGATTCTGAAATTATTATCAAACAGGTAAGGAATACAATTCATTGTCTTTCCACCCATCTCAAACATTATCAATCGTTGGTACAGGAACTCACCTCCCACTTTTCGGCATTCAATATTTCTTCCATTCCCAGGTCTCAAAATTCGGCAGCCGACCTGCTAGCCAATGTTGCTTCCAAGCTCCTACCTTCCAAAGACTACAGCCCAGATAGATTTTCAGTAGAATTACTTTTTAGGCCATCAATTCCTGACAATGTCACTAATTGGAGAGTATTCAACCACGATGAAGACATTTTACAGTTTTTAACTTCCGAAAAGTCCTATGATGATCAAATCATTGAGGAAAACGAGCATGACCTTCAAATGAGAGGTAAACCCGAGGAGAATTCAATCCCAAAGCCTGTGGTGAAGCTTGAGGATCTTTATGATATTAAAGACAGGTTTAAACCTGTGACCAATACAAAGCTCCAAAGTTCTACCTTAAGGTTTGAATTGATAAACCTTGGCACTGAGCAAACTCCTCAAAACATTAATTTAGGATTAGGACTTTCCGTGGAAGAGAAGGAAGCATTCATTAGACTGTTACGAAAAAATAAACATGTTTTTGCTTGGAAATATGACGATTTAAAGACATATGATACATCCATCATCCAGCATACCATTCCAATGCTTCCCGAACAGAAACCAATTCAGCAGAAGTTGAGAAAAATACATCCAAACTTAGAGAGTCAAATAAAATCTGAACTTAATAAACTCTTGAAAGCTAAGATTATTTTTCCCATTCGGCACTCAAACTGGGTCTCCAATATGGTGCCAGTCAGAAAGAAAAATGGTGACATCAGGATTTGTATAGATTTCAAAAATTTGAACAAGGCAAGCCTAAAAGATAATTTCCCATTACCTACTATGGAGCAGATACTCCAATCAGTAGCAGGCTCTGAATTAATGTCCTTTCTAGATGGTTTTTCAGGATATAACGAAGTTTTGGTCCATCCTGATGACCAACTCAAAACCACATTCAGAACAAAATGGGGAACATATGCGTATCAGAAAATGCCTTTCGGACTTATTAATGTAGGAGCCACATTCCAAAGAGCGATGGATATAGCTTTTAAAGGATTGATTAACAAAACAATAGTCGTCTACTTAGACGATATTACTGTATATTCGAAAGAGAAATCCAATCGTTTGCATGATTTAAATCAAATCTTTCAACGCTGCAAAAGGTATGGTATTTCACTTAACCCTAAAAAATCCTTCTTCTCTCTTGATCAAGGAAAGCTCTTAGGCTTTATTGTTTCTTAAGATGGCATTTATATTGATCCCGATAGGATCAAAGAAATCTCTGAAATCCCTTTCCCTCATAATAAAAAATCCATGCAGTCATTTTTAGGGCAAATCAATTTTGTCAAAAGATTCGTTCCAGACTTTTCTCAAATCATTTTGCCACTTCAAACTATGATTAAGAAAAATTCATTCTTTAAGTGGGGATCAGCAGAAAAGGAAGCGTTTGATTTAATCAAACAATCAATAATTAATGCCCCCGCCTTAAATACCCCTAATTTTTCTAATCATTTCACATTGTATACTATCGCATCCGATTTGTCTTATGCAGCAGTACTCACACAGATTAAAGATCACAATTTGGAAGCACCCATTTCATTCTATAGTTCAAATCTTTAGGGTGCTGAATTCAATTACTCCGAAGTACAAAAACAAGCCTTTGCTGTATATAAAGCTGTCAAACATTACAGACCCTTCCTTTTAAAAGCCAATACAAAAGTTATAGTTCCTTTCCCTGCAGTAAGGCAACTATTAATCCAAAGAGAACTAGGTGAAAAAAGGGCAAACTGGGTTACAACACTTCAAGAATATGATTTAGAAATTAAACCAACAAAGATTGTTAGAGGCCAAGGTTTTTGCAGGTTATTGGTAGGAGCATCCAACATTCCAGAATCAGGTGATACAGATCAAACCGAAGAAATCAACCAGATAAGTATTACTGATTCTGAATCACAATATGCTGACTTAATCTTTTATTTGAAAAATGGATATGCACCTCCTGACCTGTCTTACAAAAACAAAAGGGCCATTAGATTAAAAGCAAAAAATTTCACAATTATTGATGATGTGCTTTTTAGGCAAAATTATGATTCAATCTTATTAAGATGCCTAGAAAAACCTGAAGCAAAAAAGGTCTTGCAGGAATTACATGATGGACCAGCAGGAGGACATTTTGGAGCTGATACAACAGCCCACAAAATCATTCATGCTGGATATTATTGGCCCACTCCGTTTAGAGATGCTCATGAATATGTAAGGAAATGCCGAAATTGTCAAACTTCTAGTGGAAGACAAAGAAAACCAGCTTTCCCTTTGCAACCAGTCAATATTGAACAACCATTTGAGCAATGGGGATTGGATATCTTGGAGAAATTACTCCACATTCTTCCAAACAACATAAGTATATCCTTACCGCTACTGATTATTTTACTAAGTGGGTTGAAGCAATTCCTTTGAAGACAACAAATTCTGAGGCAATCATTGAATTCATAGATCAATTCATCATTACCAGGTTTGGTGTCCCAATTGCTCTTGTTTTTGATAATGCATCTTACTTCTCAGGCAATGCTATGTTTGATTTCACTATTAAAAGAGGATTTAAATTAAAATATTCTGCTAATTACTATCCCCAGGGTAATGGTTTAGCAGAGTCTACAAATAAAAATCTGATTAAAATTATTAAGCGAACTATCGAACAGAATCATAAAAAATGGCACAAATCCTTAATATTTGCACTATGGGCTGATAGGATAACACAAAAGGCTTCCATAGGTTCTTCTCCGTTCAACCTTGTGTATGGAAAAGAAGCAGTGCTACCAACAAATCTTGTCCTTCCTTCTCTAGCCCTAGTGCAGTTTATTGAGGAAAGCCCTTCTTCTTCTATTCAACTTAGACATGACCAAATTTTAAAATTAGAAGAGAAAAGAGAAAAAGCCAAGGTTATTCATGCAAAACATCAGCAAATCATCAAGTCATCCTTTGATTCAGTCTCATCCGGTTCAAAACAATTTCAAGTCGGTGATTTAGTTCTGAAACGGGACAAAGCCCATGAGGACAAGGGTAAACACACCAAGTTCCAGAAGATGTGGCTTGGGCCATTTCAGATCTGTGAGAAGATAGGCCATTCGACCTTCATATTACAAGATTTATCAGGTTTGAGAGATTCTCTCCCTGTTAATGGCCTTATCTTAAAGAAATTCTCCAATTGAGAAGGTAACCCCTTCTCCTTTTTTTAGAATTTTGTAGTTTGTAGGATCATTAGAAAATAAAGTTGTGAATTATCTTCCATTGGCCTTCGCTGTACTTAAAATTTGCTCAAAAAAAGTAGGGTTGATATTTACTTTTAAAATAATAGAAGTCTTAAACAAGAGGGATAATTTCTGGGAAATTAGGTGTAATTGCATTCTGAAACTACACTTCAATTTTTGTGAACGCTTCTCAAAGTTTAGAAATATTGTAAATCATTTTATGTTTTCAAATTGGTCACAAAAAGGTTATCAATAACAAAATAGAAACTAATCCAACTTCAACATCTTTAACTCTTACCTTGTCATCCATTTACTCTTAAGGAGAAGATTGTCCATCCCACTCACCAAAGCTTATGATTACTCAGAGTGTAATTCTAAAATATTTGATATAAAAGATAAGAGGTCCTATTACAAGCCTGCTTACCATGATCATAGGGAAATAATTTAACCGACATTACCAATACTCCATACCAAAACAAGGTAATGGCTTAGAATTATAAGACAAGGTGTCTCATCACGAGCCAGCTTGTTCGGTTAAATTACTACCAGTGAATAGCATTGTCACTAAGCTGGTCACCAACCCAGGACAATGGCTTTTTATCTTACAAAATAACAGAAAAGTAGAAAAGAAATGCAAAATATGAAAAGCATGTTTTGAATTCATTATGTTAATCATACTCTGAAATGAGCAGGACAATGGACAATAGCATGGTTAAAAAGGTATCTCTGTTGAAACTATGAATGTTTGCTAGCAGTAGAGGCTCTACCTATGACAAAGGAGTCAATTCTAAAAGCTGATTTGGAAAGGTTTTCTGTTTTATCACTATCAACCAATAAAGGCCAATTTAAAACTTAGAATGTATCTAATTTTAAACAAGAGAGGAAATTAGCAAAGATAGTTTCATTTTATTCGGAATGCATATATATCTAGTTATATTAGAATTTTCCCCTTTGATGAGAACTCTATTTTGAAAAATTTTAAGTATTTCCATACTTTTCAGAGATAACTGTTTCTTCCAGCGAATCGCCAATTGCTGTGCTCTACAACAACTCCCCATTTCATATCATTTTTTATTCACAAAACTATAATATGAAATGGGTCCCTTTTTATTTTAATTGGTATCAACTTTGTATTATTCAAAAAGGTCTGAAAACAAAAAGAAAACATTACAAAACCTTTTTGACAAACCAATTATTTGGTCTTATAATATAAATGATTAATCTTTTATCATTGCGATAAAGCGATCGCAAGATCGCATATCGCAATGACAAAGGAGGCATAACTTAAAGGCCCATTGGTTTGATCCAACGCGATAACATGCAATGGGCTATCCGATATTGGCAATCATAAGTTCCCATAACAAACGTACCTTTTACTCCGATGCGATGCGATAAAGTCCCATTCGATGCGATGCGATATCGCTATCGGCGATCGTACACCATGCATGCGTGCCCCAGATGCGATGCGATATCGCTATCGGCGATCGGGGATTCCAAAAGGTGTCAATATAAAGATTTAAGTTTTCCCCCGACGCCCGATTGCGATAAAGCCAAAAGCGCAAACTTCAAAAAGTGTTAAAGCCGGGATATTACGATTAATTCGTATTAAAGGCCTTATCTTTCAAATAGTGATTCACCTGCGCTCAACCGCCAAAACATCCAAGGCACGCTTAAACAAATCATTCGGTTGATAAACGATATGATGGGCATTTAAAGGATTGGCAGGTTTTAACGGCCATTTAATGAAATAGTAAGCTTAAAAAATCTTTTCACAGATTGTATCCGCAGCCACTTTAAGTTAATCCTTCATCGTGCATTGATCAATATATATCTCGCTCGTATTTGGTTTTTGCTACCAATTCTCTGTGTTACGCTTATTTTCACTCCTGTGCAGAATTCTTCTGAAGTAATAGATTCAAGCAGAATGGGGAAGAAGTCTAAGAAAACTGCAATCGCTTCCGCTTCACCAGCCATAGGACAAGGAGTCGCTGATCCAGGAACTAAAAAGAAAGGATTGATATCTGATACTACATGTTCAGGACTCAGCAACACTACTTGGAAAAGTACCTATAATTTGATCAAGGCTGAAGAACCAAAGGTGATAGCAGTACAAGCCACAGCGGATACCAATCGAAAATCTGATGGTACTTTAAAAGACTTAGCCGACTCTTTCCTTCATCGGATAGCGGCTCGGGAACAAATTCTCCCATATACGGATGTAGTGAGGTGGGCAATTGAGGAAATCCCCATCACAGGCAGAACCTTCTGCACCAAAGATGGGAGAATCTTCGGTTCATTTCAGGCTAATGATTTGAGGCAAATGTATCATTTTCCTGAGCCAGAGAAGAAGTACAACAAGGCATTTCTGGAGAAATTCCGAAGTGAGAACAAAACTGAATCCGAACCCATTCGGGATTGGAGGCAAAATTCGGCGAAACACAAGCATGAAACTTCCGGTAAGTACTCTGTTGATTCCCTATGTTCTCCGTATTGTTATGCTGGGATAATGATGTGTAGATTATGGGGGTTGCACGATTCCACTAATTTCACTATAGAAATGGTTCCCTTGATGGAAGCGGTGTGTAATAGTGAATAATGTATTGGGAAACTATACTATCAGATAAGCTAGCAACAGTAGTTCTTAATTTTAGAACTAAAACCTCCGTCACTGAAAGGCTTATTCCCCCATTCTACTACAGTGCTTATATACTAGATACCTTGTGTTTTAATTCTGAATTTTCCGTGCTCGGCTGGAGGTGGACTGCACAAGACCCCACGCCTACTCACATATACCATCAGAAATTGTGGAAAACTTCCTATAAGCACCATTTATACCAAGTCTGCAATGGATTCATGTTACCCATTCATTACTCTATTTTTAATAAACCTGCTCCCAAAATTTCTTACCAAGCAGGGATTGATTTGACATCAATAGGAAGATGGTTCGGAGAGGAAAAATTTACTTATATAAGAATTTTCGGTAGCCAAGCCGAACCTCATGTCCTTCCTTTGTACATACCTGATAAACTGCTGGCGAGGGAGATAGCCTATCAGATTATTTCTGAAGGAGTTACACAAACTCTGAAGAAAAATAAGAAGCAGGTCTGGCCCTCTTTTCCTCTGAGATGTGGTGTCTACACTTTGCATGATTTCAAACATGCAGAAAAAGAAGCTACGAAGATGAAGTCATTAACTCTAGCAACTCTCCCTAACAGGCGATTTGATCCCAACAAAGTCGCCTATAATGCACTCGAACAGGCCAAATTGACAAAGTTTGACCATAAAGAGGATAAGTTTGATGACCTGTTCTCTTCAGCTGAATCAATGTATCAAGTTAGATCGCTGGCCATAATGGAATACAAAGATGAAGGGTTAGTTGAATTCAACAGACTTAGAGAACAGAGGTTGCAAACTCTGCCTCTAGATCTGTTAGCGACAACCCCAACAACAGGATCAAGCGAGCCTGAACAACGACATACTAAGGAGCCTCCGGTTACAACAAAAGAACAGGAGAAAGTGCAAGAGGAAACCCAGACTAAAGAGCAGGAACAGAGCAACATAGAGGTAAATGTAGATACTCAAATTGATCCCAAATTGCTCCAGGAATGGTAGCAATTTGATTCAATTATCAGTAATCTTGAGTGCTCAAAGGACACCGAAACTTCAAAAGCGGCATATACACAGGAGACCACTTCAAAACAGGTTCCATGTGGAACCAGCAACCTACCCAGTTCAAAGGAAGTAGAAGTAATCCTAAAGGATCCCTCCGATCAAATTATTTTGTAGATAGAAGAAATTCCTCCCTTGGATGTCTTCTATAGCCCAAAACACAAAGTTGTGGTAAAACGACAAAGGAAGAGGAGAAGGACTGATCAACCTTCCTTATTCCCAGAACAAACGGTCACCGGCAATGTGGTTTGAAAGGAGGAATTTGACCCCTCTGATGACCTAACAAAACTATCACAATATGCTGGAGCTGATGAAACATTAACTGAGTTTCTTGAGTGGCAAGATACCGATGAGGGACAGGCGGCAAATTTACCAAAGATTTTAGAATCACATAAGGAAATATTTTTTACAGAATGGCAGTCCCAGTTAATGAAAGCAGAGAGGGCAATTCAAGATGCAAATCACCCACAAGAAATTTGGTTGAATTGGTTAATAATACTCTCTACTTGTCTAACATGATTTCCCAATGCACTCCAGGTAAATTGACAGCGGCAAAAACATTGGAGCAGTCATGTTATCCGGATCTAGAGAAAAATGGGAGATTAATCGCTTGAATTAACAGTTTAACATGGGAAGCCTATTGGTTCTTCTTAGTAAAACCGCACAGCCAAAGAGCCGCCCTCAAATGCCTTACAGATGCAATCGGGTATATTATTTCTGATATTCAGGATGCCACCTATGCCGCCCAGCTCAACTCTCGCCTCAACAGACCGCCCGAAGTGGAGCCAGTGCTTGCGATATGTCAGCTTAGGTTTAAAGGCAAACAGCCTACATGATGATTCATGCCGCCGACTGCCAGATCGCTGAAAAGGAGATATTCAAGATCGTTTGATACCAATTAAGTAGGATTTCAGTTTCGTAGATAGTTAGTTTAATTCTATATTTATAGACCCTTTCATTCTTTTGGAGAGGGCCGTAAAGTTTTGTACTTGACTTAAAGCCTGAAGTTGCACTACTGTACTTTAGGCATATTCTTTTATAAAATTGGACCAATTATTCTAATTTTGGCAAGGAAGCTTTTACGCAAATGTGCACTACTGTCTTTGTTTGAAAGTATTTCTACGTTGGAAGAAGAATCTCAAATAGCGATTGATATTGGGAGTGACTAGCAGCTCATATGGTACTATTATCTATGTCTGAATTCATTCCTTTTATATGAATTGCCGTTTGATCGCCTTTGCTATTGTCGAATATATGTATGTGTTTTAACAGCATTTCTTTATTCCCTCCACTATTGGATGTTTATGGTAATGCTTTTCTTTTGATCATATATGTATCGATGATATAAATGATAAGTGTAGCAATATTGCGTTAATCACTTTGTTTAACTATTTAAGCAAAGTAATCCTTGAATGAATAAATGTCCATGTCTATTAGATGGAGTCATCTATATGCCTATCAATAAACATAGATCATCGAACGCTATACTTCAAAGTACAACTATTCATTACTGGGAAACTGGTCCCATAATCCCCAGTCGGAGCCATCATTCCAAACGGAAAAGGAGCTATATTAAGGTCCAGACGGGGTGGTTATCCCCCAATGTTGATACAACGATTTTCGGGGCATCAACAAAGTAGTACTAAGTTTAAAGCCCTAGTAACCTAATTCCACTCCTAAAACTAATTTCCTAACACCCCACTACCATTCAAACATTTCATAGCTACCCCCTATCACCTCCCTCATATCACACATCCTCATTTCCATCTCCTCAATTTCCTCACACCATTCCATACTCTCTACACCTACAGTCCACTTTATCATCTCCCCAGGGTTTTGACAGCAATAACTCATGACAAAAGAGAGAGGGTGAAAAGGCTAAGGCCTTACTTGATGAGGCATATGGACAATATGGTGAACAACTTGATGAATAGGTATCGATAAGAAGGTTAAGGACTAGAGGCCTAAAGAGGGCTTTGGAGCTAGAAAGGCAAAGGGAGTCAGAATTAGCCAATGAGCTGACATTGAATGAGCAATTTTCCAAAATGGTAAATGAGAACTGGGAACATTGGATCGAGAGGCTAAATGGTCATCTTGGGAGCCTCTTAGACAAGGCCAATAAGGATGTTGAGATTCAGAGAAGGATGGAAAATTACTATGTCATGAGAAACAACTGGCAAGGAATAAGCTCAAAAGAGCTGATGGGAATATTGACAAATTGACCAAGCAAGAGGAGAAGAGGAGACTTCACATACGTGCTAAGGCATCCCTACATGCCTCTAACCTTTTATCAGTCATAAAAAGACATTTTTGGGCATAATGGATCATTTCTTCGTTTGGAAGAAGTTGTTGTGTTTTTCAATCCAGTTTTTGCACAACCATGGATGTTAAACACTTTTTTGGGGCATCCAATGAGGAAACGGTCAGCATTTTTGGGTTTCTAGTGATCACTAAATCCACCCTATACTTTTTCTAAGAATTTGGACGAGAACTAGTTGGTCAAAAGTTCTGAAGACACCCAAAAATGACCTTTCTACCCTCTTTTTAACTTGGGCGTTGCACGTTGAGTAGTGTTGATAGATTTGGTTTTTGACTGCACAAATGACATCCAAATTCAGAAATTCAAGTTTTTCTGGAAAGTATACAGGCATAGCTTTCCAAAAAGCTATTGCGGGCCTAATTTGGACATCGGGAAGGCCTTCAAAAGTGTAGATAAAGTTGGAAGGTGCGCCTAGCACTAGCACTGCGCATTTGACAGTTTGTCCAGATTTTCACTGTTTCATCCCAGTTTTCACTTTCACCTTAGAAAATCATGATTTTATCCAAGTAAATGATGAGTTGAATGTAATTATCATGTTTCTAGTACTCACCAAGATAAATACAGTAGGCAAATCACGTTCATGAGGTGTAATGTATTAGTCTGTTTGAATTAGTGATGAGTCACTTTGACCACCCTATTTTCTTGTTAACAGTTCAGATTTTGTTGAAAACAACTCCTCCTCTCATGGATTTGACCCCCTGAGCTTAGGACGAGTTGTTTGGAGTCTATAGGATGCTTTTCCTCAGTCATTGTGTTGGTTGGACTCAGTTGGATTCTTATGCTTTGAGTAGACATCATTTTGTATCAGTTTCAGCAGGAGACTAATGAAAAGTTGCAACTATTTCTTTGGCATCCATGTGGTATGATTTTTAGTTCAATTTTGTCTATTGTGATCATATGTTAGAATTTTTTTTGTACTTTATCAATCATTTCATTGATTTTAAGTTGACGTTTTCAAGTTGATAGGCATAACTCATAACTTTTTATGCTCTATTTTGGAGAAATATTCACTGTCTATGTTTTCTTTAGTTTAGGAAGAATCCATGTTGTTTACATGCTCTTTCTAGCTCCTCACCTATCTTTAATCACCTCAGCCATCAAACCCTAGAGTGCTAAGCCTTGTCCCTACCTTGCCCCATCGAACACCTGCAGTTTTGACCTAATTTCCTTGTCCTAACTGTTTGCCTCCTCCTGATCCAACAAAACCCCTTTAAAATCAAATCAAACCTTGTGCTACTATACCTAGCCTAATATCAATTTCTAGATCTAGTCAATTTGGCTGAGATCCTTATGGAGAGTGCCCTCTCCTAGCCTAGTAGGGCTAGCTACTTGGCTAGGCATGGTTTGTAGTTACCCTGACATTGCCTTCCTTCAGCCTGAGGTTCAATCTAGGTGATAACAATAACAACTAGTAACTATTTTTTTAAATATAAAAAATGAGTGTATATATATATATATTTTTTTTTTTAAATAAAAATATTATATTCAAAATCTAGATTTCAAAAACTGTCAATGGTAAATTAACTATATTACTTTAATTCTTAATCTTTTTATTTAATCTTAATTTTAATATTATGTAATTTGACAGAGTCAAGAAATTACAACATCTCTACCATACTAGGATGGAAGCTCTCCACATAATGACATTTTGAACTGGAGAGAGCCTCTCAACCCTTAACATTTTCGTAATTATACAAATCATCTTTCCATAAAATAAACAATCTTAAAAGGAAACTCATTCTAGATTTCAATAATTAAAAGAAGGAAGAAAACAAAAATTTATATCTAAATGATATAATCAATATCTATGATAGCTGATACAACCTTTAATATATACACACTATTTTGTTACAAAAGGTAATAAGTATGAGATCATCACTGGTATCATGAGAACAACAAAGTTGAATCGATCTAAAACCTGCTTCATGAGAATATGCATGAGTTAATTTTTTTTTAATCCCCCTTTTTATTTTCTTTTGGGAATTATCTAAATTTACTTAATAGGTATATAATTTTAAAAGTATCGCATTTTTTTCTTTCACGGTTTTGAAGGCCTCGGTTGCATAGTAATATTCCATTGATGATAATATGTTGTATTTTCAATAAATATAGATTTTACCTATTTTTACTGTGTGAGCATGGCCTCATGCACATCACTGTTCATCGACTGATGATGAAATCATGCAATGCTGATGGAGGAAATCGAAGAAATCATGTAGTGCTCACAGATAAATGAGGAAGAAAACAAATAGTTGCCACATGTTGCATTTTTTTTATATGTTGCACGATTTTCTGGAATTGGAAAAGTCGGGAACTTGGGTACAAGTGTTGGGAATCGCTAAATGTTTCTTTAAAATTTACAGGAAATGGCTAATCAGAACGAAATATTATATAATAAAAAATATGAAATATAAAAGTACTTAATTTTATAATTTAAAATTCTTATATTTTTAAAAATTTCTTATATTTTTAAAAATTTTTAACCGTAACTACAGTATAAAAGATAAGAAAATAAGGATACATTATTAAAAATTTTATTGCATATTTTTAGAAGTTTAAATAAAAACCATGTAAACATCCTGCTTGCAAACATGAAGTTACGTCAGGTTGGCTCTCCAAAGCTAAACACTAGCCAAAATAACATAGCAATACAACTTAACAAGATCGCAATAAGCCTGAAAGTGTCTAATATGTAAAATCATTTTTAATGGGATAAAAAGAGGGAGACGACCAATCCATTCCATTAATCAACCTTAAAGAATTAAAAATAATATGGTATCTAGTGGGATGAATTATATAATATATGCTTCCCAGTTTTAACATATTCAAAATTCAATCAGCAGTATGCCAACAATATATATTACAGAAGGCAGAATGAAAGAACTATGACCGAAAGAAAACAAAAGATTGCGAAAACAATTCCAGTTTGTATCAAATTTCATTGATGCAAGAGAATAGCATTTTTGAAGTTTGATAGAAAGTTGCTTATGCCTTCCAAAGAACCTGCATAAGAATACATGCCATATTTAGATACAACTATATTGAAAATCAGAATAACACGAATACTAAGTAAATCTGTACATTGTGCATTGAGCAGCTTTCCCACTTTAATCATCATCTTCTACAAAATCAGAATCGTTGATCTCAACTTCATCTTCGTAATCTTGATCGCGGATTGCGCTTAAAAAATACATTACTGGAGCTCAATGTGCCTCGTATCATCCAACTGTCTATGACAAAAAGGACGCTCCCACGTTCCCTGTTCAAAGTTTTCCACGTGCCAGAAACGTGCCTGGGGTCCTGTTGTCGTTCTGCAGGAAAATGGAACATTTTTGTCCCGTTCCAAAGCTCCCCGAAACAAAGGAAAGACTGGAATGGGTTCCCTACATGTCAACAACATGTCCTGTGTAACTAATTTTTTTTTCGAAAAGGATATGCGAAGGTAAAATTATTTTCTAGATATACTTATGGATTAGAGATCGTTGATTCTAATTAGAAAATAATTCCAATTAATGAAGTAGTGAAAAATGGATTATAAATTGTTGATTCTAATTATCTAAGGAATTCAGGTAGAGTGGAATGATACATGTTTTGTGTCCCCAACTGCATGGGTCAATTTGTTCAAGTCTCCAGTTGCAGTTGGCCTTATCACATGATTCTAATTGGAAAGTAACGAAGCACACCCATGCATTGATCAACCTAAGGATCAAATGTTTGATGAACATTTGTGTTCACCAAGATTCAATGGTTTTTCATCTAAATCTAAAACATAAGTGCCTCAATGGGATTTATTGGATAGCTATTTAGGTATGTTTCCTAGTCTCACTATATTTTTGTAAGGTATTTTTATAAAGAAGTATAATTTTTTTCTTGTTTTGTTATTCTATAATTCCGAGGTTATCCTTTTTTGATCGAATGGATATGGTTGTTTTGTAAATATACTCAGGCCTACCCTCTGTCTTGTGAAGGCTTTCTTATAGTTAAAAGAAAAAGCTTCAAATTCAACCTTAAGATAAAACAAAAACTTTTTAATGTAATATTTAGTCTTTAGCTTCTATAATCCCCTGTAGTATCACTCTTCTCTTAATGAGAAGAGACGTTTTCCTTGAAAAATGTCAGTTTTACAGATATTTGATCTCAAATATGGATGCTAGTGATATCTTATTCGTTCTTATTTGTTATATTTAATGATAATAGATTACAATGGAAGAGGTGTAATTATGCGGGCTCGATTTAATAACATTAAATTTAATTTAATTCTGTGTTATTTGAAGTCGTTTCTATCATCGTTTTCCTTTCTATCCTCTTTCTATGAGACATTACTTTAATTGTGGGTGTGAGGTACTCATCGCATTTAACGCCACCCTCAATATTATTGGTTCCCATTTTCTTTAATTCAATGATGGTTTCCTGTGAGGTTTTGAAATGACAATAGAATCATTTTGTTCAACAAATTACTCACCATTTGTCTATATTTTTTTCTCATACTCATTCCTAGATGCTTCACATAATGATTATGATTGTTGAGCTTCCTAGACACAACACAATTTGACATTTTAAAATAACACAATATCTCCAATTAATTTAATACATAAGTGATAAAATATTATAAACAACTTACTTCATAATAATTACCAATGATTAATTTCTTCCCTTTATCTATCATATGTTGTTGAAGACTTTGGAAACCATTTAATAAAATCATTGGGCAACGGACCCCCCCATGGCAGGTTTTTGGGGCTTCTATTGCGAGTTTTGGTCAATGTAAGGTAGAGACCCCGCAAAATGCGAGTGTGGAGCGTGAGAGTCTAGGGTTTTCCACCCTAAAATAATATAATTTAATGTATTGTATGTCGGTCTACCCATGGTTCGTGGACCATGGGATTGTATAAATAGAGCGAGGCTCTAAGTGTAAAAGTCAGTTTTTTGTCTTAAGTGATATGGGTTTTTGAGTGAGGAATTCGCTCTGAGTCTGTAAGTCCGAGTCTTGGGTTGTAATAGTAGGAAGAGGCTTTGTAGCTGAGTGCATAGAGGCTTGATAGAGTTCGCAGATGTGTGTGCGGACCGCTGCATTTGAGTGCGTAGAGCGAAGTTGGGATTGTATTTGAAGAGAGGATTATTAAAAGATAAGTTACTTGTGGAATATTTTGTGTCTATGTTTCTGATATCTTTATGCATTTCTTTACTATTTATGATTGTGCACACTTGTTATGAATGTTGAATGATTAATGAGAATATTGGGCCCATATAATTGAGTTAAGATCTATAATAAAAACACAATAAGGGGATCAGGATCTAGACAGCCCTTCTGTGCACTAGTTACAGAGCTATGTTGAAGCAATTGCATAAGTTGCGAAGGACAGACAGCTGCGCGAAGTAGTGCAAGCGCCAGATTCGGTTCGTGAACTTCGTAGACTTCATCAAGACATCCCTAGGGTGCAGAAACCTGGTTCCAGCACCCTCCCATACTACCTCGAGTGAGACCTCAGTCCGCGTACTGTGGACTGTTGCCAAAAGGGCTGATAGTTTTGGGATTTGTTTGGCTAAATCACTTCTGAACCTGGGTTAGGCCCCAACAAGCCAACAAATGGTTTTGTTGCCGGGACCGGGATCTACCTAAGGGATGTCTAATGTCAGAACACTAGAATCCCACAAAGAAGGAAATTGAAGAGTGGTTGGACAAGAAGCTTCACAAGTTTGTGGCATAGGAAAATGGAACTCCACACATATCCGAGAAGAGGTGGTTGGATCGCTACGTATATACGGAAATCCACAAGATCTTCTTCGCGTCCTTCTCTTCTGAACTGTATGAGTGGATCACGAGGTTAGCCGATAGCCAGGGAAGGTACAAGCTCGATCAACCGATAGTGTGGACTCCAGAGTTAGTGCGCAGACTAGAGGCATCAGAAGATAAGATTGCACGAACTGTGGACCATTGGCTCCACCGAATAATAGGGGGTTTTATCACTGAGTTCATGGTAGACAGAACCATGAGCTATAGCGAAGCAGAACGTCGTTTTTTCAAGGGATCACGAGGTAGGTACATTAAATCCCTCAATACCTAGATTAAGATGCTATTATGTGAAAATCATGCTATGCGAATACATTAATGTTTGGAATGTGTTGTGCTTATCAACAACCCCCCATGTATTGGTGTTAGTAATAACATTAATAAATGGGAACCCTTCCAAAAAATTCAATCCTAGTATATAGTCATGCCTTTTATTTTTAGAATAAAATAAGATATCAAAGCGGAACTTGCTAAATCATCGAAAATTCACCTTTTCGTACCTTAAGCATTTAAAACTTCATAAACAATGAATTCTTCAAATAAGCGCCATATCATAAAAAAAACTGGAGAATGACTTTATACTCAGAAAGTCTTGAATATTAAAATAAACCTTAAAAAAGACCCGCCTTTAAGACTATTCTTGCATCACAAAAACAATCGCGATGGACCTTCCTTATAAAAGTTATCTCATATCCACAAAATGCGAAATCTTAAAAGACTCTTACAATCTTCTCGCATCGTAGTTTTAGTCATGCAACGCTAATTGATAAAACATATGTAGACATTGTGAAATGCGATGACATCTCGCATATCACATCAACTCCTATGGCGGTAAGTCTTAATGAAAACAAGTTTTTGCGATATAGCGATCTGCGATATTTCAAAAGCAAATCGCAAAATCGATTTTATCGTACCTCAAAGGTCTCACAATTCTAGGAAAGTACTTCCCGACTTTCGATGTGAAGTTATGACCATTAATTCAAAGCATAACAATTCATTAGTGACCATTTATTAAATTAATTACAATTAGTTGTTAAAGGCCATTTGATGCATGTTGATATCTTTTAAAATGATTTAGTATTAAAGATCCTTTGTCACCTTATTTTTGTCCTTTTATTGCTTATTTCTGCATTCACTAGCATTTTTATCCTATTTTGTTTTCTGCTTGCAACTTTCAGGAAAAACACACAGAGCAGAACATCCGAAGAAATGGTGAAGAAAGGAAAGGCACTTACTTCTGAGAAGACAGAGATGACACCCCTGTTTATAGACACCACTTGGAGTCGAGACGCCGAGACATCTACATGGGAAACCATGTATCACCTGTTAGAGGAAGAACAACCAAGGATTATGGAAGTAACAATTACAGTTGATGGACACAGTTCTTCTAATGCTTCTCTAACTGAACTTGCATGCTCATTCTTGCACCACATTGTTAAAAGGCCAAAGATATTGCCTTACACTGACATGGTTAAGTGGATTATAGATTATGCGGACATATCAAACAAGGAATTCAAGACAACAAGCAAATAAGTCATAGGGTCGTTTACTCCAGAAAACATGAGACTCATGTACCATCTGCCAGAGCTGCAGGTAGTCTACAACAAATAGTTTGTCGAGAAGTTCTCCAAAGAAAATGAGGACTTGGTAGAATGCACAAAAAATTGGTCAAACAATGAAGAAATAATCAAGAAAGACAAAAACAGTATGTATGCCACCGGTTCTCTTAGGTCCCCTTTCTGTTATGTTGTCAGTATGTTATGTCGACTATTTGGTAAACCAAACATCAACAAATTTTCATCAGAATGGTTACCTCTAGTAGATGCAGTTTTTAATGCTACAATAATGAATTGGGCTCAAATCTTGTCAGATAACTTAGCCATTGCAATTTTAGAATACAAAAGAAAAAGAAGTATTGCTTCGAGGGTTTACCCTCCATTTTTCATGACTACTTATGTTATGGACGCTATTTGTTTCGGTTTCAATTTCCCTATTATGGGATGGAAGTGCACTGCTCAAAATCGACTTCCCATTCAAATATATCACAGAGTCATGTGGGAATCAAATTTCATTCCACATTTTTTCAAAATTTGTCACAGAGTTATGCTCCCAATTCATAAGAAAATTTACCATCGAGATGCCCCAAGTTTTTCACAAGAAGTCGAGGTCGATATTCTCCCTGTAGCCAGGTGGTTCGGGTAAGAATTATTCACATATATCAGAGTATTTGGCAGTATTGCCTCACCTCATGTTCTACCTTTTTATGTCCTAGACAAACTGATGGCTAGAGAGATAGCTTATCAGACATGCAGTGAAGGAGGGATGAGAAAGATTCTGAAAGACTCCAAGAAGGGCATTTGGCCCCAATTTCCTGTGACATGTGGAGTATTCGCATTGCATGACTTAGGACATGCTTTTAGAGAAGTTGATAATGCATTATCTTTGCAATTGCCCAAGTTCCCAGGAAGGCAATATGATCCCTTCGGTATTGTAAAGGATTTTACCACAATGGTTAAAATAAGGGTATTTACCCATGAAAAAGATCCCTTTGATGATATTTTTCTACAGAAAAACACCTTCAAAGAAGTGCGGCACATGGCACAAATGCTTTTTGACCAAGAATGGCTCCAAACTTTTGATAGCTATAGAAGAAAGCGATTATCTAATGTCCCATTGGACCAATTACTCATTGAGCCAAAAAGAGAGCCTACACCTAATGTAAGCATAAGTGGAGATTCAAAAGAAAAATTCAAAACAAGTTCTGTAAAGGAATCCACAAAAAAATCTGGTGATAAATCTAAAAGAACATCAGAAAATGAACCCAGCAAAAGCGAAAAATCAATACAAGATACGGCCCAGTCCCTAGCAAAGTCTGATCAACAAACTTCGTATGAAAAGCAAGTCGAATTTTCAACTCCCTTTAGAGAACAAGCAAAGCTGTTTGTAATTGATTTAGACGAAGAATGGGAAAGTTTCAATAAAATACTCAATATATAAGAATAAAATACAAAGCCACCAACGAATCCTCAGGAGACGACCACAAAAATAGTAATAGAAAGAGCTGTTAATACTCAAGAAACATAGCATATTCTTATTGCTCCAACATCTAAAATTGTGTTAAGAATAGAGGAAATCCCTCCTCTAGATGTATTTTACAGCTCCCCAACATAAAGCCGTCATTAGAAGATAAATAAAGAAAAGAAAGTTGGATTCTATGCTCGCTCCTAAGGATGAACCTCTGGATGTTCTTTGGAAAGACCCATCTACATATCCATCATCAAATCTCGCAAGACTCTCACAGGTCACTAGTGCATATGCTTCAGCAACCATTAATAAATAAGGGGAGGTACAACTGTTGCTGAAAGAAAAAGAAGATAGGATTTTGTTATTAGAACAACAGTTACAGTAGGTCAACATTAACCAACAAGCAAAAATGCAGTTGGCTCAGCTTCAGCATGAATTTCAATAGATGTAATTCGCACATCAGATCAGTTTAGCTAATAAAGAGGCACAGTTGCAGAACATAACAAAAATACATAAAGATGATCCCAAAATTGGACAATTCGTCACAAAAGCACTTGGGCTCAATTCCCAGTTTTTACATAAAAAAGAATTATTATGCCAGAAGATTTTGCAATGGAATTCTCAATGTGAAATAAGTGACAACATAACAAACCAAGTTGTAGAATTACGACTCAAATACGTTTCAATTTTGAAGAAGTTTTTGGATTTAAGACTTCTATGGTTAATATCTTCTAACTTAGAAACCAGAGAACCCATAGTAAAAACCATTTTCTGTCAACGTTTCAAATCCCAAAAGGGATCCATCATCAGGACTATTTATTGAATGATGATAGTAGAAGAGCTCAAAAGTGATCTCTAGCTCTTCTTGCTATCTTCGCCCTAAATTTTTCGAGTAAAATGATTTCACTCCATGTATCCCCTCTGCATAGGGAAATGATTTTGGATTTAAGACTTCTGTGGTTAATATCTTCTAACTTAGAAACCGGAGAACCCGCAGTAAAAACCATTTTCTGTCAACGTTTCAAATCCCAACAGGGATCCATCATCAGGACTATTTATTGAATGATGATAATAGAAGAGCTCAAAAGTGATCCGTAGCTCTTTTTGCTATCTTCACCCAAAATTTTTCGAGTAAAATAATTTCACTCCATGTATCCCCTCCGCATAGGGAAATGATTTTGGATTTAAGATTTCTGTGGTTAATATCTTCTAACTTAGAAGCTGGATAACCCACAGTAAAAACCATTTTCTGTTACTGTGCATTCTCCGGTTTCTAAGTTAGAAGATATTAACCACAGAAATCTTAAATCCAAAATCATTTCCCTATGCGGACGGGATACATGGAGTGAAATAATTTTACTCGAAAAATTTATGGTGAAGATAGCAAGAAGAGCTACAGATCACTTTTGAGCTCTTCTACTATCATCATTCAATAAATAGTCCTGATGATGGATCCCTGTTGGGATTTGAAACGTTGACAGAAAATGGTTTTTACTGTGGGTTCTCCGGTTTCAAAGTTAGAATATATTAACCACAGAAGTCTTAAATCCAAAATCATTTCCCTATGTAGAGGGGATAGATGGAGTGAAATCATTTTACCCGAAAAATTTAGGGTGAAGATAACAAGAAGAGCTACAAATCACTTTTGAGCTCTTGTACTATCATCATTCAATAAATTGTCCTGATGATGGATCCCTGTTGGGATTTGAAACGTTGACCGAAAATGGTTTTTATTGTGGGTTCTCTGGTTTCTAAGTTAGAAGATATTAACCACATAAGTCTTAAATCCAAAATCATTTCCCTGTGTGGAGGGGATACATGGAGTGAAATCATTTTACTCGAAAAAATTAGGGTGAAGATAGCAAGAAGAGCTACATAACACTTTTGAGCTCCTCTACTATCATCATTCAATAAATAGTCCTAATGATGGATCCCTGTTGGGATTTGAAACGTTGACAGAAAATGGTTTTTACTGTGGGTTCTCCAGTTTCTAAGTTTTGAAGAAGGTTTCAGACTTCTTAAATTGGTAGAAATCTTAAGATGGAAAAACAACCGATATGCCTAAAATAAATGAATCGCACAAAGAAATTTTATTTGCAAAATGGGATTCTAGAATCAGAGAAACAGAATAGGCAATGGAGTATCCGACAGCAGCACCAATTAATGTCATTGAATCTGTAAATGAAAATCTACAAAATGCTAATTTAGTGGCAGAAACCAGCCCTGGCTTTCTTCCATAATCACAACAACTTCAAGCAGTATGGAAATAGGCAGCGGAAAAAAGGGCAGAGGCATTTAGACAAGTAAATCGGTTAAACTGGGAAGCATACTGGCAATACCTAGTAAAACCGCACAGCCAATGGATGACTCTAAAATTCCAAATGACTACCACCGAGAAAGAAATGCCAGAACTCACCAATTCTTCTTCATAGGACAACTGAAAGCTGAAGTTTGACAACCAATGCTTCTAAAGCTAATGCTGGACATTTGCGATCCTAAGGACCAAATGTAGGATTAGTCAGATTTTATTTTTTCTTTTGTTTATTTTCTCTAAAATGAGGCAAGTCGTTTAAACCTCCTCATCTATTTTTTTAATTTCTATTTTTAAGTTTCATAGATTAGTATTTAAACCCCTCTCATGCATTTATAGAGAGGTCCAAAAATTTTATGAAAAAAATTCTTTAGAACATGAACTTCTTCCCCCCACTGAGGAAGTTTTGGTAAAATTAATGGAATGAGATTTATTTTCTACTTGAGTTTAGTAGCTGCTACTGAAATTGCACTTCTGCACTCTTAGTTGATGTTAATTAATTTGAAGGTAGATTTATATTGCTAGACCACATGAGTAGGACATTTTACAAATGGTACTTCTATCTATTAATGTTGTTTACTTATGTATCACACAATAAATCATTTTCAGTTATTTATGTATGAAAGCTTAAACTCTTAGTTATCATTATTACGCTTTTGTATGATGATGATTTATTCTTTACGCTGAATATATGAATGATTTTTTATGCGATATATTTCTCATAATCGTTTTGGCTAACTTTTTATATGAAACGATCATTATTGAATGAATTCTTTTCTTATCATGATTGAATGATCTTCATTATCAATTACTTTCAGAAATCATTTTATATCGCATATATAAATGTTACTCCTGGGATAGTTTTACAGTTAGATGTTTTCTTTGATTATAATACATTGCCTATGATAGTTAGAAGATAGATTAAGTTTAGAATAAAGTATTCACCCCATAAAACCTGAAAAGAAAAACATCATCCCGTTAGCACAAACATCATAAATAGATTGGGAAACTAGTCCCATCATCCCCAGTCGAAGCCACTATTCCAAATGAAAAAGGAGTTGTTCTAAGGTCCGGACTGGGTGGTTATCCCCCTTGTTGGAACCCTGATTTTTCAGGCTTTGAATAGAACGACGTGGAGTGGAAATATCGACAAAGGTACTGAAGGATTAGGGAACAGTCCCTTAATTTCACCTTCACGAGAGAGCAAGGAAGAGCGCACTTGGGTCTCTCTGAGAGGTACAGTCAGGAAGCGTATTCCACAATTACCACCTCCACTTACGCCACCACCTGTTTCACCTCCTTCACCCACCCCACCTCCACCACCCCAATAGTTCAGCATGGCGAGTGCGATCAAGCTACCCGTATTCAGAGGAGTAGGGAATGAGGATTCAGATCAGTTCTGGTTCGTGGTAAGAGCAGTGTGGGAAGCACAAGGGGTTAAGAACAAAAACATTAAGAAGGCCACATTGGTGAGTATGTTGGAAGATCGCTTACTGACATGGTATATCAAGCACTCTAATGATCACCCAAATGTAGGGATAGCGGAGATCCAGAATGCATTGAACAAAGAATTTAGCTGGTTGAAATCCAAAACATAATCAATCATCGAATTTAAAGAAATCACGATGCTTCCAGGAGAGACCCCCTGCGATCTGGATTAGAGGCTAAAGAGTACAATCCATGAGGCTAATATGATGCTAATGGATGCACAACACTCCGCATGGTTTGTGGCGTCTTTAACACCACACCTAAAGATGGCGCTGTCACAGAAAAATATTTCAACCCAGGCTGAAGCGTTGGAAATGGCGATGGGGTTGCATGACCGATACAAGATCCGGGGCTAGGAGTTCAAAAAATCCACACGCAGCTACAAAATCTCTGCCTTGATATGAAAATCTTGAAGCAGGATATGGCACTGTAGCCGAAGGCCTGCAAAGAAGTGTGGTGCATAAAATGCAAAGGCCAGGGCCATGACAAAGACCATTATCTAGTATTCGTGAACTACCTAGCAAGCGAGGGACCAATATCGTTGAGAGCAGAGGCATAAGTAGGGCCAAGTGCGGCACTCGTGCTATGGTGCACAATCTCTCAAATAGGAGGAAAGTACATAACATATAAATGTCATTTGTTGCAGAAGTATACAACGACACCCCAACAACTATTTTGTAATTTTTGTAGGTTAGTGGGCCACGACAAGCGTACTTGTTGGAGCTACGAGTTGATGATGGATCGAACACTAGCCTATCAGATGTAGATAGAAATGCGAAGCCTCGATCCAGCAACAGGGATGGTGCGCGCTGGATTTCAGGGCCAAGGTCGAGGACGAGGAGGAATGGGACCAGGGAGGGGCCATGGACAGTTAATTTGTTACAATTGCGGAGGACCAGGGCACTATGCTCGCAATTGTACCAACCTGATGAGAGTATCTTGTTCATATTGTGATGAGTTTGATCATGAAATGGTAGATTGTCCTATGTTGATCACACAAATGCGCGAGGAAGGGGTACTTTAGCCTACTCTGACTCCAAATATTCAAATGATGAGGTTTGAACCACACGAAGAAGACCCAAATGTGACTATGATGCTTAGAAGTGGTGCGGCCATAGGGGAGGATAGGGGGAAGTGGCCCGAGAAGGATGCATGGGTTCAGAAGGATCCTATAAAGGGACCTGAGTTTGACTTGGAACGCGCAAAGGAGACATTTATGGAAGCTAAGAAGAGCTTCGCGGAGGCCTCTACTTGAGGTAGCAAGGATGAACCAGAGCTAGGAATGGATCCTTCTATGCTTACTACATTTTTAGAGACATGCATGAAACTGCTACGCAACAAGAAGGTAGTTAAAGGACTACAGGAGTTGATAACTAGGTGTGTAGGGTCAAGGGAAGATCGCATAGTCCAGAAACTGGGAAAGCATGCATTGCGCACCGAAAGGGAAATGACATTTGACGATGTAGATTGGCGAGTATGAAAGGGATCAGGTAATCCTAGACCTGGGTTCAGACGTGAATGTGTTACCAAAATAGACATGGGAATGCGTGGACAAATCCGCATTACAATGGTCCCCTATTCAATTATGAATGGAAAATCAACAAAATATTTTAACCATGTGGAGGTTGAAAGGGGTAACAGTTAATATCGAAGGCGCAAGTATGCAGATGGACTTTGAAGTGATAGAGATTGTTGATGCCAGCAATCCTTATCCTGCATTGCTAGGAATAGAATGGGCCACTGATATGAATGGAGTCATCAATCTGAAGAAGCGGAAGATGATATTCGAGAAAAAGTTCCTACGCATAGTAATTCTGCTAGATCAGGCCGAAGGAGCATGCTACACTGAACCCGTGCACGACGATAGAATCAATGATGAGCCGGATTGTATCTATAAGATAACTTCATGAGATCAAGATTGGGTGAATTCTACTGCAGATGGGAGAATCTCATGGGAGCACAACAGTTCCTGTACTTCAGATTCAGATGAAGAAGTAGAATGTTGGCAGAAATGGTTGCATGAAGTGATGACATTGAATTGCAACATGATGATTAGATCACTACAGTGTGTGATGACAGAAGCAAGGGAATTACCAACATATGATGGGGTAACAAGGGTGGATGAAGTCTTAGATAAATTTGAAAGTGCAGTACTAGGACAACAATGGTATGGTGCACTAGAATGGGCGTTGCGCACGACACCTGCACGATGGTGGAGTACACATCAAAAGGCTATTGGAAACTGGCGCGATGTAGAAGACGGATGCGCTTATGGTTTCGAAGTCCCTAGCATCGAATGAAAGCCAAGCGGCCAAGACGAAGTAGCTTGCATGCCCACCTGGGTTGATGGGTGTAGACGTGTGTTGTGCAAACACATCCCACACTAAGGATCAAAAATCAGAACTAGACACAGCAGCAGGAAAAGTGACGCACACCAGAAATATTCCACGTTGGAGGATTCATGAAGCTAGCTAAAATCATGAACAGAGTCTACTAGGCGAGATGAACTGACTGGGACTTGCATGTACAGTGGTTCGATGGGCCTATAGGGCCATAAGAAAAACTCAGAGAGTGGAAATGACCCCAACACTAATGAGAAGAGATGAAACTAGGGGAGTAGAGAAGAATCCCCAGACCACAACCACCGCAGTTGGGACAGGACGCGAGGACCTGCGTGAAGGGATTAGGCAGTTATAAGAAGCCATTCAACGGGGAAGCTTGAAACTTAGCGAACTCGACGAAGATTGGGAACTGCTAAGGAAAAAAAGCATGACATTGGACGAAGAAATCAACAAACTGGAAACCGAAGTTAGGGAAGCAGGCCGTGCTAAGAAACTAAGCACGATGGGACAAGGTCTAGCCAGCCCTACCACTGCGTTAGAAGAAGTTGTGACCCTACTACCATGTATGCGATCGCACCTTACTAAACAGGGGAGCGTACCATACAAAGAAGAACATGACGCACTAATGGATGCAAGGGTGGTTGAGGGGTGCCTGCGGCCCACGCTAGCAGGAAAATTGAAGTCTCATGCCAGGGGTATGACCACCTGACTATCCGTTGGAAGCAGAGTCTCAACATTCCAAGTAGTTGAAAGAGAGCACGAGACTATAAAATAGTATGTATGGGAGCTACGTGCCAAAGAGGTTGCGCATAGGATCGGTATATCATAGGGGTCACAGTTGTGCATAGGGAGCTATGCTGCAGCATGAGTAGGCTGGAAGGTGACCATTGTTTTCACTATTCATGACATGAGGTCCAATTTAAGGCAAAAGGGAGTGGGCGACAGGTAATTAAGAAATGAATTAAGAGCTAGATTTCAGACG
Source organism: Pinus tabuliformis (assembly GCA_031772625.1). NCBI lineage: Eukaryota > Viridiplantae > Streptophyta > Pinopsida > Pinales > Pinaceae > Pinus > Pinus tabuliformis. The sequence continues at coordinate 459,644,897 of CM062818.1, forward strand.
ATATGTCACCAAAAAGACATTAATGACTCAGAAGTGGGGCGAAGGGTTGAATTAAAATTCAAAAGATGCTATAAAATCATCAGGGCTAGCCACAGGACAAAACTTGGTTGTTTGAGTATTGAACAATTACAATGCACCGAGCACTGCATACACTTACCACCCTCAACTGAATACACGATGACAGCTATGGGAACAAGAGTACGATTCACAAAAGTTGTCCCGGAGCCCCATATGGTCTAGGAGGAGCCCGGAGAGGTGACAGCTGCACCAGAAATTCCTAAGTCACCCCGTACACCGCAAGCATAGAAGGATAAGCAAACAACGGGGCCAGTCCGGGTATCACCACGAAACCCCCGGTTTAGTAAATTGTTAATGGAAAAGAAGGCTGAAGCCGTCACACTTGAAACAAAGGAGGAGGAGGAGGAAGATTTGCAAGTTCTGATCACCCAAATTAAAGCGTAGGACGATGAGGCGGAGACTATGTCCTAAGTGTCTTTGGTGATAAAGTTACCCCCCTACATCCCCCCGTCGAAGGGGAAAGCCAAGATACCAAAGGACCTGAGGCCACGAAGAGTGTGCTCTAGACCCCGCTCCTTCTTGACAAAATAAGATTTGAAGGTTCGCCATTGGGACGGGTACCTGATATCAAGTTTGAATATTGGGACCTTGCGGATAGAAAGAAGTTCCCATAGTTAGCCGCAAAGAAGTTACTGAAGCAAAAATGGTTACGCGGTGTGGAGAGGGTTGGATTACTCCATCTGCGATGGATACCCCACTACCACCGCGCGCCCATCACAATTTTTGTCATCCAGTAACTGTTGTTCCTAGTACATGATGGGTATCTCTAGCTGGAGGAGCTGATTCCCATCACAGCTGATTTAATTCACCAGATTCCTTGACTACGCGTCAAAGGAGACAACCCCACAGCCATAGCAGGAAGGAGCAGCGACTTGGCCCTCGCAGAAGATATGAAGGCCAAATATAAGCTGGAAAAAAGAAAGCGAGGGTACGTAATGGTGAGAATCAAGGACCAAGGGGTGTGGTGCGTGTAGGCACCTAGCTGGTGGCCAGCGAGCTAATGAAGAAATGCCACGCAGACGAAGTGCCAACATCTGTCATTGCGTTGGCAAAGAAATGCACAGAGGGCGTCCAGTTCAACTGGGCGCAATTTCTCTGCAACAAGTTTTTCACAAATTTTAGGGAGGCCCAGGAGTAGGGTAAGACCTTCCACTATGCGTGGTTGCTCTTATCCATCTTGTTGGTTGTAGGGGATCTTTTGAAGGATAGTTAGTTTCCCACCATTGAGAGTAACCTAACCGAGGCTGTGAGGTACACCTCGCTCTGGGCTACAAAAGACGTGACGAGGATTCGTAAGATAAAGGTGTTCTGGGTGTCCATGGAGGTGAGCATCCGAACATGGATCAACCGTAGGCTGCGTGTGTCCCCTGCAGTATATAACAGTTTGCAAAGTGCGGCAGAGTTCAAGGCGGATATGCATAACCTGTAAAATCCCAGCACGTAAGGATCCAGCCTGAACGTGGGTGAAGCTTCCGTTCATTACAATGGATGATGCAATCTTTGATGTGATGGCGTCATGGTATCTAGAGTGGAGCGCTCCAGACTTGGTGGAACTGGAAAAGATCATAGCACAACAGTGAAAGAAGGAAACCAAGCTGCACATAGGGCAACTGGCAGAAAGAAAGCGCAAAGGACAAGAAGCAGCCGCGCAGTGGAAGGCAGCTGAGGTAACGATAGTAAAAATGGCAGAAACCACAACCGCGCCCACCGAAGAGACTGAAGAAGGCCAGGAAATGTCCACGAAGTAGGACATATAGGGGGAGGCTAAGACAAAGGAATGCACAAACCCTGCACCAAAATCAACCCAACTTAAGAGGTCGCACGTCCATGAGAAGCCAACCGCGTGGAAAAATACAAAGGCAACGAAGACCCCCAAGGGAAAGCTTATTGACATTGGTGAACCAATTCACGATGCCACCAACGATGCTTTTGAAGAATTGATGACGGAGCAGACAACTGTGTTGGGGGCGCTCAGAGCATAGTTGCAGGCATTATAGGTGTGACCCCTAGGAATGATGACACCACACCTTGTGGAAAGTGCATCCAAGTTGAGCAGATGTTGCATGCCCCCACAATGAACACTTTTGTGTTACCAGAAGGCGCAGTCTTAGCAGTAACCGAGGGGGACATGAGGGGCTAGGGGTTGAATTTGGCTGCCCTCCCCAGGGAAACCCTATAATAGCTACAGGATGGGGTAAGTATTGAGCTTCACACTAGGGAGGGTCATGCCCTCCAAGTCTTGAGCGAGTAGAAGTTAAATTTACAACAACTCAGCCTGCAACCTGACAACCTGGTTGCACAAACCCAGGGATTGGAACAAGTAGTGGGGGAGGCCTATAGTAGCATACTGGAGTTGGCCATGCTAGCGACACTCCCAACAGTGAAAAACATTCACCAGCTAGCAACTGGAGTCCGCAAGGTCTAGGAGGAGGTCACGAAGGTTCAATTGCAGATGAGATTGCAAATCGTGGAGCTGCGACTAAAAGCGCAGCCCTCTACACCCCCAGAAGTCAGAGAGCAATGCCATCACACTATTCAATTGGGGCTGGAAGCGATAGAGCATGTTGTACAGGACTGCACGAGATTGTTGGATTAGTCCCTCTTTACGCTCACCTCACTGTAGGAAGATCGAACCATACAGCGCCTGGAGACAGAAGCATGGCAGTTACAGTAGGCATATGACAATATCATGGGGACTGCACAGACGGGTGCCCTTACTCAATGACTTTCCAAGATGAAGGAGGCTCAGGCTCTAACAGAATAGGAAGATGCTGCGTGCCAGAAAGAAGAAGTACTTAAAGCATGCATCCAGCCTTAGCTCGAGGAAGCATTCACTACCACTACCACGATCGAAGGAAAGTTGGACTAGATGTAGGGTACATATGTGCTAAGGCAAGAGGGTGCCTCTGACAATGATGCATCGGAGAGTCATGCACAACTAATATAGCAAACAGTGGTGGAATGTGTGCCAGACATCAGTGAACTACAGAAGTTGTTGGATGGACTCCGTGTGAAGATCACCTTTCTAGCAGAGTGACTTGGGATGAGTCACAATGATTGTGTTGGGGGCCTATTGGGCAGCAGATCCCCCCCCCATAGTGGGTTTTTGGGGCTTGTAGCCCAAGTTTTGGTTAATGTAAGGTAAAGACCTCGCAAAATGCGGGTGTGGAGTGTGAGAGTCTAGGGTTTTCTGCCCTAAAATAATATAATTTAATGTATGGTATGTTGGCCTACCCATGGTTCACAAACCATGGGATTATATAAATAGAGCAAGGCTATAAGTGTAAAAGTTATTTTTCTATCTTAACTGATATGGGATTTTGAGTGAGGAATTCACTCTAAGTCTGTAAGTTCGAGTCTTGGGTCGTAGTAGTAGGAAGAGGCTCTGCGTCTGAATGCACAGAGGCTCAGTAGAGTCCGTAGCTATGTGCACGGATCCCTGCAGCTGAGTGCGTGGGGTGGAGTCGGGATTGTATCTGAACAGAGGATTATTAATAGATAGGTTACTTGCATAATATTTTGTGTCTATGTTTCTGATATCTTTATGCATCTCTTTATTGTTTATGATTGCGCACACTTTTTATGAATGTTGAATGATTAATGAGAATATTGGGCCCACATAATTAAGTTAAGATCTATAATAAAAGCACAGCAAGGAGATAAGGATCTGGACATCCCCTCTTTACGGTAGTTACAAAGCTATGCGGAAGCAGTTGCATAAGTTACAAAGGATAGAAGGCTATGTGAAGCGGCACAAGCATGCAGATTCATTTGGCAAACTTCCTAGACTTCATCAAGACATCCCTAGGGTGCGGAAACCTGGTTCCAGCACCCTCCCATACTACCTCGAGTGAGACCTCAATCCGCGCGCCATGGACTATTGCCGAAAGGGCCAGTAGTTTTGAGATTTGTTTGGCTAAATCACTTCTAAACCTGGGTCAGGCCCGAACAAGCCAACAAAAATATATTTTAGTACCTCGTCTAAGGATTCCTTTTGAAATTGGTGAATCTACATTAATAAAGATAACCAAATTTATAAGATATAATTATTTATTATGATACAATTGACTCGCAACTTTGTGATGATTATTTTTCTTGACATTAAATATAATAGTTGAAAATATTCACTTACCATGCCACCACAAATGTTATTATATGTACAAAATCCTCATTTATGGGATCCAATTCTTGACATGCTAGTTTGGGTTGCTTTCATTGTATCTCGAAGGTGTCTTTTACCCCTTCTTTGTGCATATGACCTGTAGTTTGGATTATTGTTAGTCTTCCTCTTAAATTTAACAAATTTTGTAAAATTTATCTCATGTCACTTGGTATGTGATCCAAGATAGACATAGAGACCTCAAGTCTTTTGTTAGCCTTGACCTTAGATTGTCTCTCTTTGAGTGAATGTATTTACATGTAATATCTAGAATAATTTCTTTATTAAAATGAGGATTACCAAAATTTATTATGAGATGTTTAAATAGTTCTTCTTTTTAGAACTAGTTTGCTTCCTCCAATCCATTTCGATGGTATTACCAAAAAATTTCTCTTCGCAATGAAAATCAAGTAAAATAATTTTAACTACATTTCATCTTTCAAGAATTTTCCTTCTTATGTGAGCAAGATTGTAACTTCTTGCATTCCTTTTGTAGTTCTTGGTGATATCATTTTAGTATTATGGTTTGAGATAGAGGCCCTTATAGGCACATTAGGCACTTTGTCATTTATTTCCTATATTAACAACGAAATTGTGAAATTGTTAAAAAACCAACAAAACTATGAAATTATTTTCATTTCCAAAAGAATATAATAAACATATAAAATGAAATCAAAGAAAATAGTTAAGAAATTAGAAATTAGAAAATCATTAAGCTATAGTAAAGTTTTAAAAATTGGAAATATATTATGTACTAAAAATTCTAAAATTATAAAAATTGAAATCAATAATACTGAAGAAAAATATAAATTGGACAAGAATAATATTATAATATCTCTAGATAATTGATCTACTCATCTAAGAAATGCTTTACACTCTCCAACAATTCTCTTTCCCAAAACTAAATTTGTGTAATTATTTCTTGTTTGATTTGAAATTTTTTAGGAGTATCTAGTAGGAGCCTTAGCATTCTTGATTGTGAATCTATGAGACCCCTCAATGAAACTTTTTTCAATGTGGCTGGGAGAGTTATGACTGAACTCACATTGGAAGGATTGTTTATTGATTCTGATGTACTCCTAATAACGATTTTTCTATTATCCCTCTTGAATTACACATGCACGCCCCTATTTGGAGTACATCATAATTAATAAATAATCCATCAAATCTTAGATCAATCAGAATTCTCCAACGAACACCAAAACATGTTTCTTGGAGGAGTCCCATAGACTCACAATTAAGAATTATAAGCCTACTATAAGGCACTCGTGAAATTGTTCAAATGAGACAAAAAAACAATAATAAAAAATGTAGTTATGGAAAAAAGAATTGTTAGAGACTGTTGGGCCTACCCCAGATGAGCAAGTAAAATCATCTAGAGACTATAGTATTATTCCTATCCGATTCATAATTTTATTCAACATTATAGATTTCAATTTTTATAATTTATGAATTTTTAGTACATAAACTTTTCCAATTTTTGAAACATTACTATAGTTTAAATTATTTTAATTTCTATGTTTTCAATTATTTTTTTCATTTTTATTTTTTACACTTAATAAAATTATTTTAGAAATGAAAATAGTTTCATATTTTGGTTTGTTTTATAAAAATTTCATGATTTCATTACAAATTCATAAAATAAATTACAAAATTCCATATGTACCTAAGGGCATCTACCTCAACCCCCAACAATACAACAATATCATTGGTAACTGCAAAATAAATGCAAGAAATTACAATCTTAGTCACCTCAAAACTAAATTTTGAAGGATGAAATGGGGTTAAAATTATTTCATTGTATTTTTCATGGTGTAGAATAATTATTTGGAAATACCATCCAAATGGATTAGAGGAAGAAAACTGATGTTAAAAAAGAATAACTATTTAATGATGTTGTAATAGAATTTGGTAATTTTGGTTTTAAGAAAGAAACTATTCTAAATATTGCACATATATACATTCATTCCAAAAGAGACAATTTAAGTTCAAATATGAAAAAAGACTTGAGATATCCACATCCATCTTAGATTACATACCAAGTGATGTGGGATGAACTTATGAAAGATGTTAGGTTTTAAGAGGAAGATCCATAATAATCCAAACTATAGGCCTTTTACACAATGAGGAGGTAAAAGTTGCCTTGAGGACACAATGAAAAAAACCCAAGCTAGGGTTTCGAGAATTTGATCACATAAATTAGGATCTTTGGATATAATAGCATTCATAATGTCATTGTAAGTGAATATTTTCATCTATTATATTTTCTATTTTAGGAAAAATATCCAAGACAAAGTTGTGAGTTAATTGAATCGTATGAGTCATTCTACCTCATAAATTTCGTCATATTTGTTAATATAGGTTCACCAATTTAAAAATGAAGTTCCAGAGGAGAAAAATGAACTATGCTAAATTACATTATTCCGATGGTATTTGACAACATATGATAGAGTGAGGTGAAAAATTAAAGTTGAGGTAAGTTGTTTATAATATTTTATGACTTATCCAATAATTTAATTAGAGGTATTATGTTATTTTAACAAGTTAAATTATGTTGTGTATAGGAAGGTCAACAATCAAAATCATCATGTGAAACATTTGGGAGTGAGCACGGGGAGGAGAATAATGAACATGATGAATCATTTGTTTCACACAATGATTCAATTTCCATTTCTGAACCTCAACAAGAAACAATTGCTGAATTTTAGCAAATGGAAGACATAAACAATGAGGAGGGTGTTCAATGTTATGATCAATCCATACCCACAATTAGAGTAGTGCCTCATAAGATGAGGACAAAAAATAAGATGATAGATAGAAACAACTTGAAATAACATAAAATTACATAAAATTTTATTTTATTAAATCAATCCTACATAACTATATCTCTTCCATTGTAATATATGATCATTTGAATATTACAAATAAGATATAATAGGATGTGCTAGCCTATGTAATATACAATTGTTAAATTATAATAACTTGAACGTTCATAACTCCAACTTCTAAAGAGAGCACTAGGTTGTGAGGATCAAAACATATATTATATGGTACCTTTTATTTTTTCTAAATGTTTTTCAACAAAGACCTATTTCTCAAATTTTGTTTAGTTGACTACATAAATGGACACATTTAACATTCTTGTGAATGTAGACCCTTTGATTCCTATCATTGATAAAGATATTTTCGACCAGCGCAATGACATGAATGTATTTTTAACAAATATAAGTGTGTTTTCTTATCATTTTCAAGGTTTATTTCCAAAGTTGTTAAGTTTTGGAATTTTCTTTTCATTGATATTTAAAATTACTTTTTTGTTACCTTAAAAAAGAATTGGAATTTGTTTTCTTTTTTTCCACAAAGAACAAAGATTTAATGTACTTAAAATGACTATTTAGGAACTTTCAAAGTTGAAACCACCCTAAAAAGACATTGAAGATAATTTGTTTATTTTCTTAATATATTTTTTCATATCATCTATAGAGATACAATGGTTGGAATTAATGATATATAGTCTATAAAAAGCCAATGTGTTTTTAATCTCAACTATTATTGCTAGAGAAACCATAGTTGGAATGAAATACATAGTCTCTACAAAGACGATATGTCTTGAAGCTCAACTATTGTCTCTAGAGAAAAAATAGTTGGAATTAAAGACATATATTCTTTATAGAGATGATATGTCGTGAAGGTCAACTATCATCTCGAGAGAGACAAATGAAATTGTCTCCTAAGAGAAAATAATTCCCGTGTTCTATATTGTATTTATAGAAAAAATAATAATGTGTGTTCTATATTGTCCTTATAGAAAAAATAATAATATGTTTGTTTTATATTGTCTTTATAGAGACAATTTTCTACGACAATAGTTTGAGACACTCACCTAAATGTAATACCCAAGTTTCTTTTTGTCTCAAGTTAAGAAAACCTACTCAAAATTTATCCTAAATATTACCTTAAACCCCCTCTATGTAGTAGCGATATATCTACACTTTGTTAGTGACCTTTCTCTCCAATAGTAGTTGCACCTATTTATTTCTTTATCAGACAATCTAAATATTGTTGGATGGATGGTTTCAATGTTTGTTGATGCTAAGACATGTAACAATTTTTATGTGTAATATTGTTCTACCCAAACATACAGATACTAGTTTCTTAGAAAAGTGTGTAATTGAACTTATCCTTTTGCTTTCATTGTTATAATGTTTTAGGAATTTTTTAATTTTATTTTTGGAAATTAAGTAGAGTTGCCATTACAATTTTAATGGAAATTGTATGAAGTTATCTAGTTTTATGATTTTTTTAATTTTATTTTTGGAAATTAAGTAGAGTTTGTATTACAATCTTAATGGAAAATGTATGAAGTTATCTATTTCGATTGGTATTATGTTTGGAAAACTAGATCAGCTGAATAATAATTATGTCACTTTTATTACATACTTCTTGAATTTAAAAAAGAAAAGTTATAAGAAGATTTTATATTTCCCTATCTACTTTACTACCATTATGAAAATAGTTGTCCACAAATAGATTTGTGGTGCTACTTCTACTAACAAAATATATCACAAAGGTGAACACTGAATGATTTACATGGCAGGTGAATCATATTGTATGGTGTTAGGGTAGACATACTCCTTATCATAAGTTCAAAACTCCATAACTACTATGTCTCTTTCCATGACGAATATTTTTTTCATTTCATCAATGCAAAGTAGAAATTTCTCTTAACTTTTTAAGCCTTTCCATTAGGACTTTACCCATGATCATTTTTTGTTTCCTATAAATGTCTATAGTCTACATATATCTTATGTGACAATATTTCTTGTGTTCCCGATGTCTATGTATAGGACCCAACCCCCATCTTCAACCTTCGCATATACATTACTGACAAATTGGCATTTCATCCTTGATTATCTCTTTGTATACTAGATTTTTTCTTGGATTTATAGAGGAGCAAAGTGGAAATAAACAACAGTCAAGTGATTCACTAAATTTTGATATCTCAGAATGGAGGGAAGGCTATGTTTTTTTCTTTCCCTTATGACCTCTTAAGTGACCAAATCTAGCTATTATTGTAATGACCAAAAGAACTAATGGCCAAGAAGAAGCTTGAGACATCGCCAAGAAGGGATGAAAGACTTCCCGAGATAGAGAAGGACTTAAATGATGGAATATTGAAGAGAATTAAAACCTATGCAAATATAAACAAAAATCTTAATAGACCATAGAATATGCGCACCCATCCCAAGACTACTTTCCAAGGAGGGAATCTAGTGCGTAGTTAACATAGAAACCACCACAAGGAATGAAAAAAAACAACCAAAACAAAAGGAAAGGACACATAGCTGCAAATATTATAGGAGAAATGATAGGGAAATGTTTTCCCGAGCTAAAAATAATGAAAAATTTCAGTATTACTAATAAAAAATTCTAACACACGCCTCAAAAAACTAATGAAAGAAGTACTAGGAACAACCTAGGAATTCATTATCAATTTTTTCTCATAGCCTTCCACAAACCAGAAGAAATATCATAATAAGTAAAAGTCCTTGGTACAAAATCCATTAAACTAGCTAGTTGCTCGAACCTTAAAAGAAACTGAAGCACTCATATAGAGTCAAATATTCGCTCAAACTTATCACTATGAGAATTGAGCATTCTACCAGATAAAAGGAGATTCTCAAATTGAAAAAATAGTTAGAAATTAGAACGTATAGGATTTGGAGAGTCTCCATGCTTCAAAAGATATAAATGGAGGGTGTGAATTACCTAGAATCCTTCACGTATCCACGTCAAAATATTCTAGGAAGTTCTTTTGTTGATAATACTCTTCCAAATGATAAAGCATGAGACCTCTCTAGTCCTTCATAATACCTTCAAATTTATGAATTAATACAAATGATACCACCATCCAACTCCACCACCCTATACATCTCATTCTCCTCCATGGGTGATTCCATGTTGCACCTTCATTTAACATGTGTTGGTAGATGTACTGTAGAAAATGTCCCTAGTAGCCCAATATGTCCGGCTCCCCTATGCTTGTCTTGATTGCAATCCATCATCACACATTGTGGGTAGAGGTTTACTTGAATTGATTTCATATAACATATTGATATTTGTAACTATGATTTCTGTTTTTCACTGGGCCAAATCCATTTTTGTAAGTAGCATTCAAATTTCAACTTGTGTTGTATACTAATTGGTTCTTTAGTTTCACTTGTCTCGTTTTAATTATATTATTGATCGATGAACTAGGAATCTTCACACATATAACCAAAGGAATAATAAACAGTAATATGGCCAAGGAAAGAAGAGGCATCATGGGAAAACGGAAAGCAATTTAGAAACATGTGAGGGTAAAGCTAGTATATCCAATTGATCTTTAGATGTTACCTATAGAAAAGTAAGGAACACACAATATAAAAAGATAAAGTGGGATTCATAATCATGACTAAATAACGTATCCAATTCCTTTCTGAAAACCATAATATGTGTGTGTGTGTGTGTTCAAGATGTGTTAAAGAACATATGCAGGAACTATTGCAGATATTACATACATTTAATTATACTTCATTTACACTAGTGGAGTATATTTGTGCATGGAAAACTAGTTATTATCACTAATATAATTCTCCACATGGTGAGATTTACATATCTCTAGTTGCATGATACAATTAACTAATGACTATGTGGCTAGCTAACTAGGACTAGGTTTCACCTAGCGTCTAAGTCTTCTTTACTACATGTCCACACCATTATGGATTCAATACTATGGCACATTATCTTATAAATGTAGAGTATACCATAGGTAATTTATATTCTACTTATTTTCTATGTGTGAATGGAATTCATTAATTCTTTCTCTCAATTTTATTTTGTCTTTCCTACTTGTAAGTATTGTTCATTAGCCATGTAGTTATTAGTTAATTGTTTCATGCAAGTGGAGACAAGTAAACGTGTGCATGCACTTACGGACCACACTCTTAGTTATAATGGCAATATTTTAATGCATGATTCCACTCCATTATTCTAACTGAAGTACAATTAAGTTTCTATAATATCCTTAATACCCCTCCACAAAACACTCCTAGTGAGAACACAATGAATGGGTCATAGTAAGAAGCCATGTTAGGCTCCCATCTTTCAATGAATATAAGTAACATAGAAGACAAAAATAGGAAGAAAGAGGGAAAACCACATCGGAACAAAATTCTCCCTCAAAATAAATTGATGAAATAGAAATATAATTAGTACATAGTTGTTCCCTTCACCCATGGTGGTTTCAAAGAAAGTGAAATTATGATTAATGAGACTTTTTTTGAAGATGTCAAAAATCTATATAGGAGTCAATAAATACTATAATTTGATGAAATTTTCATGTATCATTACTCAGATGTAGTGCATGTGGATCAATATGTTTTGTTCATTGTTGTTGCATTGAATCTATACAAAACATTAATGTGCTTTGATTTTTACGTCAAATGGAAATATGGTAATGAAAAATGATACCAAACTTAGTAAAGAAGTTCTAAAATCAAATGTAACAAATGGTAATGTTGAATATACTTCTTGTTTTCCTAAGTTCATGTGAAAGAAGTCACGGATTTCTTTTCGTTTGACGAAAATATGGGGTTGGATTCAAAACTTATACCATATCCTAAAGTGCACTTGCAACCAGCCTTATTTTCATTCTAATCTAAATATTTTTGGTTAATGATATACAAAATACATCCTATTTCATAATGAATCACATAAATGATGATTCATTAGACATATTTGAATGTGCACCTCATAGCCTTCAAGTGCATCTCATATGACTGTTATATGTATCTAGAAATTATGTGTACTACATGTGAGAGATGTAGACAAGGGTGAGTGAGATAAATGTGACATTTTTGAAGCAATATATATATATATATGTAGAAATCAACAAAAATTGTATCCTTTCCATCCTTAAGAACTATCCCTAATAATAAAGGTGTAGTTGTTGGATTGAAGTTGTACCACCCCACCCCACATTTAACCACTTTTACCTGATTACTAGGGTAAACATGACTTGAGAGTTACTATGCATGACCCAACATCTAGGATCCAATTATGGAAGTGGCTTTCATTTGTACAACTTACTACAACACTTAGAGAAACATGATCACACATATGTTAGACAAATTACATTCGTGACCCTTTCCCTAAGCTATAATCACATTTTGACCTAGATTACAACCCAACCACATGCATGAACACATGTAAGTGTAGCCAAAGGGATAGTGCAATCGCACACATAACCCATCCTCCATGTGACTATGGTTGATATATCCTCTTTCTATGCATGTGGCCACAAACTCAATTCTAGAATTTTAAGGCTAGCCTACAGGCCATTTGCCTAGAACTTCCCAAAACTTTATCAACAAGGTTCCTGTGTCTTCTCATCCTATTCCTAAGCTCTATTCTTGTTCAATATTTCCAAATGCATGTTAATAATTAATACATACACAATGTAAACATAGTATCTGTAGTCATGAATGCATAATCTATTCATTAGTTTCATTAGTTTCATCAGAGGTTCATTAAGAAGGCTTGTTTCCCTCGAATACTACCTGTAACACACATATTAGCTCATGCATTCATATAAACTATTAAATATCTTATCAAACCATGAAAAATATCAATAAAAAGAGCACATCATATCATAATAAATGCATCATGCATGTAACCAACATTTAACTAGAATGAAACCATGAGAAACCAGTTATATATTAACACAATAAACCAAAACTAGTGTTGATTGATCTCATTAAAGAATAGCACATAACAAAATATGCATAGTGCCAACCAAGCCCACCTGACAAGATATTTGGTTGAACCAAATCCTTCCTTCATCTAATCATCCTTGTGCCATATTCCAAGCATGAGTGGGAGACCACATGGGATAAACCAAAACATAACCAAATAACGAATCCAAAGGAAAACCACCTCCACCCTCAAGCCACACTAATTTCACCTAAATAGGTCCAAAAATCACCAAACCGATACAAGTTTGGATGCCTCAGAATTTCTTCACCATACTCAGAGGAATTTTTCTATATCCACTCACCTATCAAGACCTTCCCAGAGAAAACCATCTCAACTCTCAGCGCTTGCAATTTTCTTGAGGCCACCTCACCTAGGATCCAAAATCTACTAGCAATACAAATCTCAACCAAACAAGAAACCCACTACATCATGTCTATGCAAGAAATGGCATAAGGAAATGTTGTACGTCATTGCTAATCCAAGAAAATCCTATGACACTTAATTCAAACATGACCAATAAACAAATTCATGAACCCATCATTCAAATCCCAACAATATAATCAATCATGCACATTGTTACCTGCAAATCCTCAGTTTTTTTTGCCATTGCTTGTTGTTGTTCAAATATTCTCTTAACTTTCCATGAATTCCTCTTGTGCTCCTTATGTTCCCTTCTTGTCTTTCCTTAATTGTTCCTTATTTGTGTCCAAGTACTCTTCTCTCTACCTATTATTGTAGTGTTCTCTCTCCTTTTTTCCCATAAGAAAATGTTAGAATGTCTTTTTTCTCCCATTTCTTTAATTTTCCTTTTCCTTTTCTTCATTTTCCCTTGCATGCATATTCCTTCACTATTTCTATCATTTTCTTATCTCTTCCTCTTCCCCACCAACTAAAGTGTAATTTCATTAATTTTCCTTCATTTCCACATGTCCTATCTAGCTTATAATTAATAATTTTCCATTTATTACCTTTTTCCTCTTGCCAATGCCAATTCCAATTTCCATGTCCAATAAATAATTAGCCACAAGCGGATCACAATGTAATGTTTTCCCCTCATTCAACTTCGAATATGTGTCGCATGACCTTGGTTTTATTTTTACTTTCAAAATGTTTGTACATCATTTATTTACATGGAATTTTAACCCATCATTTTTGAAAACCCCTCCCCCTTGGTGGAACATCATCCTCAATGTTCTTATGACACTTATGACAAAAAAAATTACTAAAAACATGACAAACATACTACTTATTGGAAATTTATAACATAGCTCAATGTGTGTGTGTGTACACACACACACACACACACACACATATATAAGTACATTTGCTTCAACCAGTAAATAAAGAAGGATATAATGTCAATAGCTGATTAGTCATCTCCCATGTAGCTTCATAGACCTCAGAGTTTTTAAATAATAGTTTGACTTCCTCTATTTCTTGGTTTCTGTTGAGGCCTTGAAAATCATTGCTTCAATACAGGAAAAAATCACCTGGTTTGGACCTTGAGAAAACTCCTTTTATGTTTAGGTAGTGGCGCTGACTAGATTGTATGGGACCAGTTTCCCAATGAGAGGTGATTGAATAAATATGTAATGCTTATAGTGGAGTGAAATAGATGGATTTTCAGCAATGAATCAAATGGAAAACATATGCATTAATCTACTCTATAGCACGGGATTGTTTAACATTTATCTAGATGTGATATATAATGATTTTCTTTAGTAAATAACAATATAGATTGGTCAAACAACAATGAAAATGAGAATATTTAAAGATGATTATTTTAATTAAATAGTTAATCAAAATAATGTGTATAGCTCAGATCACATCTAGCATATCAAACAAAAAGTGTAAAAGGTATTGAGCCTCGAAAATCGTTACTTTAACTTGAGGGAAAACCACCTAGCCTGGACCTTAAGACAACTCCTTTTCCATTTAGGAAGTGGCTCCAACTAGATTCTATGGGACCAATTTCCCAATGAGAGGTGATTGAATGAATATGTAATGCTTATAGTGGAGTGAAATAGATGGATTTCAAACAATGAATCAAATGGAAAACGTACACATTAATATACTCTATAACCCAAGACTCTTTAACATTTATCAATATGTGATATATAATGATTTTCCTTGGTAAATGACATTATAGATTGCTCAAACACCAATGAAAATGAAAATATTTCAAGATGATTATTTTAATTAAATTGTTAACAAAATAATGTTTATAACTCATATCACATTTAGGATATCAGAGAAAATTGTTCAACATGTATTTAAAAAATATCAATGGAAGCATGGTCAAAAATGAATACATGTAACATTGTTCTTTAAATACCATGTAATAAGAAATCTGAAAATATAAATTCACTATTTATTTATGAACCAAACTCGTGTGGACACTTTGTGGTATAGTGTCCCAACTCGTGACAGTGAAAACATTAAATCTTTGACATGTACTTCTTGCCTCCATGACTGGAATCTTATTTGGAATGGGATTAATTTCCTTTCCCTCTATCCTCCTTCCTAGCTAAGGCACATTTCTCCTCATCATCATGCTTCGATGAGGATCCATCTTTGGTGTTCCAACGAATCTCTTCTTTCACCAAGTTAGACCATAAATGCTCCCACTCTGGTAGCTTCTCCCTCCCATTTACTATGTCCTGGTAGCTATGCCAACTCTTGGGAAGGCCTAGAGGTGCTAGGCTGACCAGATCGTGTTTAGCATCTGTAACACCGATACTTCCAAGATCTTCCTGACATTGGGTGAACTTTGTTATGTAATTTGCTATTTTGTCGCCCTTCTACATCTTGATTTTCCTAAACATGTCCTTCAGTGCGAGCTTCCTATGGTCATTTTTGTTTTGAACCAGGGTTCTCAAGGCCTTCCACATTGCATATGGAGTCTCCTTACCATTGATTTTCTAGACAATATGATCTCAAACTCCTTGTAGGATTATCCTTCTTGCCTTTGCAACACATTTTCTCCACTCTGCCAGATCTTGATTGTCAATTGCTGGAGGCTTAGGAATAGCTTTGTCTATGAATTCCTTAAGCTCGTTGTCTTGCAACACTACATCAATCTTTTCCTTCCAGGAAATATAGTTGGAACTACCCTCAAGAGCATATTCAAGTCTCAATCCATAGAAAGACATCATGTTGGCTGTGAAGTATGATACTACAAATTAGATTTCACTCGCAAAAGACAAATTGGTATTCTCCTCTTCAAGAGTGATTTCTACTCTAATACCATGTAAACATTCCTTGTAGATTCAAACTACTAATTGTAATTTAATAAGATAATAGACTTGAATCCACTCTACTCATCAGCAGAAACAATTAAACAGTCCTAAAATCATGAAGCATACAAGGGAAATAATTCAATCAACACATTACACTATTATTTCCTGAGGAAAGCCACAACTAAAAGCCTTTGATATCTGTATATTCCATTAGTCATAAAATATGATAATATTACAAAGCTTTGCTCAAGCTCGCGCAACGTCTGCACTATCTCTATTTGTCTCACTACTTCCTAAAATATTCTAGGTCAATACTTGACCAATTTCTTTCTTTCCCAAGTCCTTATTTCCTTGTGTTGTTTCATTGGGAATCAACCCCCTATTAATTATGGGAATTCCTCAAATGGAATTGCACAATCCTCATAGGCCTTCATGTTACTACGTGCATCACTTGTACAATTCAAAATCAATGCAAAATGGGACAAAACAGATGCACATATTATTCAACTACACATAACTCATGTCCATGCAATTGGTGAACTCAGAGATGTGATCATCCATTTATTATCCAATGATTGAGTCCACCGATGTATCAAGATAGTGATTGTGGACATTTTAGAAGCATATGGAGTGTTGTTGAACATAGACTAGTCAAGCAAGCTACAAGGGTACTTTCCTATGGACTAGTCACATTTATGGCTTTAGTATAAGGGCAAAAATAATCAAATCAGGGTGAATTCAAAAAGATACATGAAACATATTGTCACACCCTTGAATGGATGAAATGAACCATTAGCTTTTGTAGAACTTATCTTTGGAAATTCCTTCCTAAAAACCCAACTGGTGTGTTATCTTGCATAATCATCCCAAGTCCCATCAGATACACAATTCGAGCTCCTTCCTAGTCTAATTGGTCAAATTTACATTTGTATAGTTAGTAATGGTAATAATAGTACTATTGTAGTTCCCATTCCTTGTACATATAATATGGGAAATTTTTACCTCAATGATTCCCAAACACAGCAGTGCTCTGAAGCTGGTTGGGTTTTAATAGACCTGCTATAGAGAACGCATTTGATCTCTAGCCGCTTGGAATTTGAGTGCATGAGCAACACTATAGAATATCAAGAATTCATATTGGGCTTGAAAAGAGCCATTGACCTCAACTTTTCCATCTTAAAAGTAGTAGGTGACTTAGAAACTGTACTGCGACAGGTATGTATTACCATACGTTATGTGTCACCTCATCTTAGAAGCTATCAACAACAGGTATGGTGTCTGATTTCACATTTCCAAGCTTTTAATATCATTTATGTTCGAAGAATGTGTAACACAAGTGAGGATGCATTAGCAAATACCACTACTAGGTTGTCACTATTGAGGGGCGGTCTTTCTATTGAAATTATTTATAATCCATCAATCCCTAGTAATATCACTAATTTACGAGTCTTTTATGATGACTAGTGGATACTATGCTTCTTGGCGAACGTTGATGTGTTCAAAGATGTAGCGATCAGCCAATGCAAGTATAGGAAATCTCATCCTAAAGGTTGTGGGATCGTTGGAGAAGTTGTATGACCTACAAAATCACCTACGGGGACCTATTAATGCTATAATCCATAGTTTCACATTGTCGCATGAGAAAAGTTAATTGGGAATAGAAAACGATTCGAAGTACATCAATCTTAGCACTTGTTGTACACCACAAGAGCAGCAAGGATTTTTCCTCTTATCCAAGCAGTACCAAGATGTGTTCATGTGGATGTACAATGAGCTTAAAACTTATGCTACATGAATCATTTAGCATGTGATACCAATAAAAGAACACGTCAAGCCATTCTAACAAAACTTGAGAAAAGTACATCTAATGCTTAACCCTCCTATTTAGAAATAGTTAATGAAATTGTTCGATGCTCAGATTATATACAAAGTACGACACTCAACTTGGGTGTCAAATTTTGTCTGGGTAAGAAATAATTCTAGGCAAATATTCTTGTGTTTCGATTTTTGAAATCTCAATCATACCTCGAATATCGACAAATAATTCATTTCATCCATGGAAAAAGTACTGCAAACATTATCAAGCTCATGAATGTTTTCTTTGCTAGACAGTTACTCATGATACAACTAGGTTCTGATTTGAGAGCCTGGAAGACTTAAGAGAACCTTCCACATGAAGGTGATAATGTTCGCTTTTAGGTGAATGTTATTTGTGTTAATCAATGCTGGTGCAACATTTTAACGTGCTATGGACATTGCTTTCCATGGGCTAATTAGATAGAGCATACTAGTCTATCTTGATGACATAACAATGTTTCCCACATAGAGGTCATACCACATATGCCACTTAAAGAAAAAAAATTAGCAATGCCGCAAATACAGAATATCTTTAAATCTGAAGAAAAGTATCTTTGTGGTATCCTAGGGTAGTATTTTGGGCCACATTGTTTCCAAAATAAGGATTAAGGTAGAACCAGACAAGGTCAAAACAATAATGCAGATTCACTTCCTAGAGAATAAGAACACCATGCATTCCTTCTTAGGGAAAATCAATTTACTCATCAAGTTCATCTCCGAATATGCTCAAATTTTTAAGCCGATATATGAGATGGTGAATAGTGTTGCAATCTATAAATGGGATAAAAGGGAAAAGGATGCATTTTCCCATATTAAATAGGCTATTACAAAAGCACCCACATTGTATAAGGAAGACTTTAATAAATAGTTTTTTCTCTACACCTTTGCTTCTGGAACTTCTCTTTTTGTTGTAATTACCCAAAATGACGATCTAAACAACAAGCAGATTACCTCTTTCATGAGTGTGAGTCTGCAAGGACCCGAACTTAACTACCCCATCATGGCAGTAAAGGAATTTTGACCCTATCTATTGAAAAATCATTGCATTATCTTTGTTCTGCATCCAATAGTCATATCACTTCTTGTTCAACAAGAGATGGGTTAAAGGAGATTGAATTGGATGACTGGTTTACAAGAATACAATTTACAGATCAAGCCAGTTCACAAAATCAAGGGTCATGGTGTTTTTCAAATAGCGATAGGAGTAGTGAATGAAAAGGAAGAAGAAAAGATCTTTTAGGATGGGAGCAAGAAATTGAGATGTACAACGTCAAGTGAGCCTCCCCCACTACTAGAAAAAACTCTTAGTACATTGATGTGTACGAATACCTTGAGCATGGCACCGTGCCCTCCCACTTTCTCCCACAGCAGAAAAGGGCACCTAGACTTAAATCATTATCTTACCAAGTGGTGCATGGGGTGCTCTTTAGAAAGGAGCACAATATAGTTTTTCTCAGTTGTTTGCAATCACATGATTCAAAAAATATATTGCATGATCTCCATGGTAGACCAGCCACGGGACACTTTGCGGGAAACATAACGGTGCATAAGTTCATGTGGGTCGACTTTTACTACCCTACATTATTTAGAGATGATTATTCTTATGCCTGTAAGTGTTCGTTCTGTTAGAGGTGTGCCAATAGAAACAAGAAGTCAGCCACCCCATTATAACCCATTGCAGTGGAAGAACCTTTTCACGAGTGGGGCTTGCATATTATTGGAGAAATATTTCCACATTCATCAAATCAACAATGCTACATTCTTAATGCCACAGATTACTCCATGTCATGCACAGATGCAATTCCGCTCAAATAGATGAATGATCAAGAATTCATTAGCTTTCTCCAGTAGGACATCATTTCTAGGTTCGACATTCCTATTTCACTTGCTTTTAGCAATGTAACATACTTTTCATCGCTAATAATTTACGATTTTGCATTGGAAAATGGTATTCTATTGAAAGATTTAGATATTTTTTATGCACAAGGGAATGGTCTTGTTGAATTGTTATTGGGAAATCTAGTGTCTATGTAGAGCTGCTAGTCCCACTAAGACGGGTAGCTATCTTAGAAACAAACAGATTAAAGTTACTCTCATTTTCCTTTATGAGAAGTAGATGGGAGAGGATCAAAGAATACCAACCTTGACCTTTCGCTCGGTTCTTTACTTGTCCCTTCTCCTCACCGATAGGTCTTTGCCATTTCTCCCTTGACCACTCTGCTTCAAAGAGTACCTGAAAAGTCAAAGTAGCATAATACCTTCAAAGTGCAGAGATATACAATCATAAACAATATAGGACCAGATATATATTGACCACACAAATGCATATACTATCATACATACAAGAATGTGGAGGAAAACTTCAATAGCTTTATTGATAGAAAGATTAGAAGAGAGGATTACAACCCATTGATTTGACCCAGCGTCATCCTCCCAGCATGAAAGCCCTTCTTCACCTCATGAAAAGCTTAGATCACCCAAAACTATGATATTCCACCAGGAAACCAACAACACTTCCTTATAAGATACAAAATTCCTGCCTCTGGATCTCTGTGATGAGGGATCCATATATAGATGATTGCAGGGGAGTGAGTCAGCTTCTGGGATTTTGATTAGTTTTCTCTCTCTGATAGTTCTTGATTCCACTTGGAGATTGATGATCTCTTACTCATCCCTGGGTGAATTCAGAGTGGCAAGTGTCACAAGAGAAGTTTCTGGAAGATTCCATGACGATCCACCTTGCAAACTGTCTCTACCATTTGTCTAGTCTAACCCATCGCACCCTACAAAAGGGCTTTCCAGTATGCATCACAACCTTTACACTAAGCATGTGGGATGCATCGCACCCTCTGCACCGGGCAGTCTGTATGGTCCAACTTTGACCAGTTCTGAGCAGTTTTCTGTGGAGAATTTCTGGGAGATGATGTAATCAGCTGACCTTGTTCCCTTAGGGTGTGAAGAAACACTTTTAGGGACTTAGTATCCCTTGGTTTATGGACATGTATGATTGGGGTTGCAGTGCCCAAAAGTGTCTATGACAGTTGCCCCCAAAAGCATGAGGTCGTTAATCTTTTGATCTGGGGTGAAATGCTTTATCATGAGGATCCGAAGCTTTTTCGAGCTGGAAGGTGACCTGTAATAAGATACAATACACTACATTATCTTCATAATATTTTTCACAATCTAGCTGAGGCGGGCATTCCCATGCTCAGCTTTATAAATTTATTTTCATGTACATAAGATAGACAATTGTCTATGTGGCAGACTGATGATTTTGATAGAGCCATCATACTTTGATTTGGATGATCATCTGTGTATTAATGATGTACATTTGATGTCTTTATTTTCCTAAATATATCGCAGCCCGGATGGATGAAACTAAATTCGGGGTCTTCAAACTCATCCAATCTTCACTCGGAGTACAAGTCGATCCATGTGAAAGATGTTCTAGAGTCAAACATGGAAAGACATCACCTAATTACCAGCCAATGATGAAAGTTGTTAACAGGCGCGAGAGGAATCACCGATAATGATGATGACCCTCAAGGTACTATAGTACAATTCACGTGGTGTGAAAAAGGGACTTGGCGTCGAACACCACGCAAAGTCTTTAAGTTGAAGGCCATTGATGTAAACCTGTCACCGGAAGTGAGAAACTTGCCATTGAGGCATGCAAGCTTCAAAGTACTAAAAGGGTTTTTCCTAAGTCGACTTCTTGGATAATGAGCTGATGTCGACAAGAAGCAACCCATCATAGGAGGGCCTTAATGAATCCCACATCTATGACATGGAACAGAGTAAATGATTTTGGAGGTTAAAACGATGTAATGATATAGGGTTCAGGGTGGTGGTTATGAAGAATGGAGCGTGAATGTATTGCAGCGGATGAGACACGGGTGAATTCTCTGCGCGAATTTTCTTGAACATACCTGCAACATTGACATGGATTGGTAGCGTTAACCCCAAATATGTATGGTGTGATGGACCAATGGTGACATGACCGGTGAATGGAATAACCCAACCTGACGCGGACATGGAGTGAAAGTGTCATGTTCAAGAGCGACTTTGCTACAAATAAATTTTCTTCAAGTTTTCTTCCCAATTTTTCCCCAGTCATTGTTGACCAGTACCTCTTTATTTTTATCAAGCTTGAGGAGGATAACATATTCTTGGTTTATAATTTTCCCTTCGGGCAAACCCGTCTCTATGTTTTAACGAGCCTAGCGACAGTGAAACTCGTTCTTGTCTATATGGACAAGTTTGTTGCTATTGGTCTTAACGAGTTTAATGACAAAGATAAATTGCTCCTTTTCAATTTTAGAGAGTCTGAAAGGGATGTAAAGGAAACTCCAATAACCCTTTTTAGTCATATAATCCGTTAAGTCTGAAAAAGTATAAATAATACGAAAGGGATGAATTTTCGATAATTTTAATGAGCCTAACAAAACAGGCGCTCGATATTTTTGTGTAATAATCCCTCAGGTCTAAAAAGATTAAAATCTAAAGGAGGGATAGCACTCATGGTAGCTTTAACAAGCTGGAGAGGCCAACTGCACGACAATATTTTCATATTTTATGAGTTAGATGAAAAGAGCTTAAAGGAGACTCGTTTTTTGAGGAACGAGTGATAATCTCGGGTAGTAGCTGATTCCAGGTAAGGTTTGGAATTTTCCAATCACGGAAGTGTCATAAGGATGGCTAATAGGATCAATCTTTGCGGCTGTTCCTCAAAAGGGGTAAATAATCAAATGGAGGTGAATGATCAGCTAAAACAGAGTGAAGGTGACGATGAGAACATGACCAAGGCTCAAAAGCTGATGATAATGCATTCACAATGGTTATTTACCGGAAATTGGTTCATTTTTTAATGAGATTAAACTTTACGCGAAGCATTTGCTCATTGCTTAGGTTTAATTTTTAACGAGCTTGAACTTCACATAAAAACTACTCATGATAATGGTCATTGATTATTTGATTTCACCGCTAACCACTTTGTTCCTTCAATGGTTGTACTGCACGTTCAATCGCTTCATCAAACCGATTAGAAATGAACAATACATGCTTGAAAAATGAGTTAAAAAACTAATATTTTACTCGAATTACATGAAAAGTAATTTAAAAGTGGTTTTCACCCCTCATTTTACCATTTCATTTGAACTTTGGTTTGTTGGAGCTCTGGAGGTGCTTTTCCCCCTTGATTTTCACTAGCTGATTACGGGAGATCTGTGGATGATTCTTGGCACCCTTTGGACCAAGTAGGAGCTAAACCTGAGCTCTTCAGTTGCATTCCTTCCTTTTTGAATTTTGAGCATGTTTCCCTATTGTTCCGAGCCTCTAGGGTTTGAAAAATTCACCCTACCTCCATCGCACCCTTCCTATATCGAAAGGTGGGATGCATACTGGCCTGGCCATTGGCCAGTTAGTATGCATCTCACCCAGTACACTGCTGGGGTGCGATGGACGCGAGGAGGGAAACTTTTGCACTGTTTTCTCATGGAATTTTTGCCTATTTTTTGCCAAATCAGGACCCCGACTCTTCTCTTGCTTATTTTGCAGAGATTCTTAGGAGCAAAATGGTTGTTACATGGCGAGAATACGAGCATGAAGAAGAGGACATGGTTGCTTTACATGATCCGGGCATGGTAACTGCACTGCGGAACTGTGGCCTGCTCAAGTTTTTCCGCATCTCTAACATGAGGCAACAAATAAACTTGTTGGAATATTTTCTTGATGCACAGGATCCTACCAACCAGGTGTTTCAAATCAGAGGCAAATCCATCCCCTTGACTGTCGTGGACATCTATTTTTTGACCGATTTATCGAGGCGTGGTGCCCCTATTTCATTATCAGGTTCCCGCCATGGGGGTGAATCCGTGAGAGATTATATTCGTCGGTATTGCAGAGAGGGATCTCAGCCGAGTAGGGATGGCAAGATCAACATTCGAGATGTCACTGACCAGTCCTTAAGGACCATTCTGTTCACTTTTGCTAGACTGGCTGGTAGTGTGGCTCTTCACATGGCTAACAAGCCCTATATGCAGTACGCCTTGGAATGCCTTGAACCAAAGTGTTCAACTGGTGTGATGCAGTACTCCCTGTGATGAAAGAAAAACTGACCAAGGTAAAAAGTGGAAAATCCAAGAATTTTGGCTATGGTTCTATTTTGACCACTTTCGCCTTGGAAAAGATCCCACTGATGTAGCCGCAGTACATTTCACTTAGTTTGCCTCCACCGACTGAGCCACGGATGCAGAGATGGGTCGACCTCATGGCCCGACATGCTAGTCAGTCCCATGTTTCCTTCTCTGATACCTTCTTTGAGTGGTCCAACCATCAAGAGATGGTTTTTTCTGAGTGTCCATATGCTGGTATGGATTTCTGGGGTGACCCGGATTTGGTGCTACCGGCTGGTGAGCAATGGGGTGCTATCGGTAAATTCTCTGACCATATCTCTATTTATCATTTTTAATAATGTTCTCGTGCTTTCTTCTATCAAGACTAATCAAAACTCATGTGCTCATGCAGATATTGGACCAGTTCGGCCAATAGTACGTCTGAGAGCACCAGCTACCATTCCAGCAGGAGAGGCTATGGGGAGGGCTATCCTTCGCGACCTTGATGTGGCCAAGACTCTTTCAGCATTGCAGGATCAGGTCAAGGGTCTCACTCTTGGTATTCCAGATGTGAGGACCGACGAGTTGCCTCTAAGGTTGCAGCGACATACTACTGGTGTGCCGAGTTGATGGACTAGGCTTTTACGCATGATTGCACAGGCGTTGACTTGTTATCACCAGCATCATTAGACTAGGGTGCCCCCTAGCATTTTGAGTTTTGGGTCATTTGACTGATTTTGTCTTGGTTACAGAACATTATGTATAAACCATAAATAGTTATATATATATATATATATATATATATATATATATATATATATATATATATATATTTGATTTTCGGAGCCTTATTTTGGTTAAGTTACATGATCTTGATGCAAATATTGATGAAATAACACATATTTCATTAAATTTGGAAGTATTCAATGGATCTAGAATATGTAACTTTAACTAGATTAAATTTTTTCAAAATGGGGAATTAGAAATTCACTTAGTTCACTAATTGAAATGTAGATATTCATCATTTTTTGTGAAAAATTTATCACGATAAACTTTATTAAACAAATTCATATAAACTTGCAAAAGAAAATCTTTCACGTCTTAATTTTGGATTCCTTACATTATCTATTTTAATATTTTTATGGTTTGTATTAAAATATAAGTTTGTTAAAGCTATTTTATGAAAAGAATGATGTGTATTTTACTATTATTAACCCATTTAATTATAATCCGATATAGTAAATATCATGTACATGTTAAGTTACAATTATTACTAAGACAATGTTGGCACAATTTAAAAGTCTATCACCTTTGCAACACTAGTAATATCGTTGAAGATTTAAAAAATCTCATAGACCATCGAGTTTATACTCATATTGGATTTAAATTTCCAAATATTTGTGACGCTACCAACCTTCTTGATCTTTTAACTAAACATAATTATGATGAGCACGCTACCAACCTTCTCGATCTTTTAACTAAACATAATTATGATGAGCTTGAAACACTTCTTTTAATGCTTTTTGAGCATAACAATAAAATTCGAAATAATTTTGGGTAATATCGTTTTGCCTTCTTATATACCATATTTGGTCTTAGTGGATGATAATCATCGTTATCACCATCATCATTTCATACTATTGTAGGAAATTTGCACCATTTTAGAGTTGAGGAGAAAATATTTTTTTAGGATCAAATTAAATGTTGAATGCGAGTAGTAGCATAATTTATTTTTATTTATTATTCATACTTTTATGTTAACTACTTTACAACATATTCATTTTTTTTATTTTTCTCTTTAAAACATAATTTTTATTTTAAAGGGGCACAGACGGACAAACAAACTTACACATCCACGCATACTCGGTTGTAGAACAATTACTAATCGTTTTAATGATCAAAATCAATCATGAATTAGAATAGTAACAAAGTAGTGCAATTTGATAATTTTCAAATACAAGAGGAAACTAAACTATTTATTACAAATGTTTAGTTTTTATTCGTGTAGTGTTTAAAGATATTATATTGAAAAGAACATATTAGCATTAATATAAAACTTAGATTCTTTATATTATTTATATTATCATTAATACTTATATTTATATTTATGTATGAAATTTTACTCATGAATAATAGATTTTGTAAAGAAAATCTTACCTATAAAGTTATTTAACAATATATTAATATTGTTTTTCTTACTATTATTGACCATTTTAAATTGACACTAACTACTTTTCCTATGTTGAGTAAAAATTTATTATACTAGTACAATGTTGGCACCACTTCCAAATCTATAAGAGGATATATTTTGTAATTCTAGTTGTGTTGTTCAATGATAAAAATAATTTCTTTATAAATTAGAGTGCAACAAAATAGAAAATTTGATTTATTTCAATTATAATAAAGAATGTTAAGGAAAACTCACTTCAAACATTATTACAGGTGTCTAGCATTTATTCATTAAGTGTTTAAATGGTTTATATTAAACAGAATACTAATTAGGTACTCCACTATTGTTTTAATAGACCAAGTTTAGAATATGTTTTCAAGTGCATTATTGAATATGATTATGCATATTTGATATGGTGAAAAGTCATGTTGGTCAAATAAAGCTTTGAAAACTTAAATATTTTATAGCGCTGTCATGTAATTTGTATCAACACATGATTAAATTGAAATATTAAATAATATAAAACTCCAAAAATAATATGAAGAGAATAATTTATATACAACAAATATTGAAAAGTGTGTTTGAGTGTATATTAATAGATCCCTCAAAAAAAATTACATTCATGAACCATATAAACTTAATCTCAAGATATTCGCTCAAGTAGATCAAGAATGGCTTCTACACCATATTTATTTATCTTGGTCTTCTTGCAATCTTTTTTCTTTGGCATCCATGCCCACATTATGGTATTAATTGGAATAGAGCCAAGTTTTGTGTCATTGGGATTTGGTACCTAATATTGCTCTAAAAAATTTCCATTGTATTTCCCTGACATGGGCTTCCACCAAACAACCTTTACATGAAGATTCTCACTTTCATTATCCGTTAAGATATATTAGAAGGATTTTTCATCCAAATCATCTTTCCTGCATCCTCATTTCCTTATCTAACTAGCAACATCTTTCCTTTATCAACTTCAATCATAATATTCAATGTTGGCTTTGGCTTGTTGCATTTGGGTCCAACATATACCCGTTCATCTATCACGTTATCAAAATCTCCATCCATAATACTTGATATTACTTGGAGTGTATTACGATCAACATCAACAATGTGCCTTTTCATGGGCCAAAAATTCTTGGAAAATGAATCACTTTCATTTATTATTCTATGATCATTATAAATTCCATATAATGTATCAAGAACTCTTTCCAAATACACTACTTTATTTTTCCATTCCTTTGTAACAATTGGTGAATCCTCATTCCCAATAGTGTCTTTCCACATTTTTATGTATGATGTTATCCCTTCCTTTAGTTCTTTTAAATAGACATCATTTTGTTTGGAAGCTAAGAATATGGCTTCCCTGTGGGAATTATAGTTTGACCTTCATCATCTATATTCCATAACTCAAGTGGTTCTGACCACTTAATATCCTCTAATTAATTCTTTGTACCTTAGTATTGGAACATCATTGAGTACAATAAATTGGAAGTATTGGACATTAAGATGTCTAGCCAGTGCATTTTTCCATCCTTGATGTATCCATTAAGGAAACTTTTGAAGTAATATACCTTGCTAATAAGTGTAGGTGGAAACACTCGATTTTCTTCAATTATGCAATATGTATCCATCATTTCAAATAAAGAATAAATATCTTTACTTTTTAGGTTGGAAGACATTCTTCCATAGGTTCCATTTATGTCTTCATGGGTGTGCCCCACTCGCAAGAACCCAACTGCAATAGTGATGAAGATAATAAGTGTAGTTAAAAGTGATAGAAACATGAAAAGATATTGATTCTTATTATCACTTGTTGCATTGTCCAATTATAACAAAAAATGTGGAGGCAGAGGTTTAAAATCAACATTTTGACTTTTTGATCTTCCATTAGATATAAAATCATCCTTGTACACTTGACATTTTGAGTAAATAAAGGTGTCAAGTAATTCATTTGTAAGTGGGCTTCTTTAACTTCCACTTTCATAAAGTAGATCACCATACATATCCATTTATGGGTCTTCAAGGTCCCTTAAACACTTTGCAAGGGATGTAATAGTAAATTGCGATCCCATATGTACAAATGGTAGGGAGAAATGGCCAAAACCTCATGTCATATGCCCATGTGTAAGCATACCTATCAATGACAAACCTAAATTTGTTCCTACAATAGATTTTGATTTGATATGTATCCTTGGGATTGAAGTCTTTGTTTTTTCCATTTTATCATGCATAATGCTCAAATTCTCCTTTGGAAATCGCTTCGACATAATTCTATGGGAATAGTAGTAATATCTTCCACACATAACAATCTTGCTATGTTCGTTCAGCCTACCTCGTGCCTTTTTTTCCAACTATTCTGTAGTTGCTGACTTCATTTGTGCTTTCAACACAATACATTCACTGCATTTATTGAAGTTGGTGTTCTTTGAAAATGCCACATCTTGAAACTTAGTATTCCAGATCTTGCTCATTGTTGACTATGATATTGATGGGTAATTGAGATTGTGAAGAGCCTCATTAATCGCTTTTAACAAAGAATTTTGTGTAAATCGAAGGAAGCAATCTTAAAGGAGCAGATGTTCCATCTTCTTCAACTTAATGTGTTTGGTTTGGTGAAAAGTCTAAATTATCCATTACAATTTTGTGCAATATTTCTATTGTTGTGTGAGCTCGTGCTTTGCATGTGTTGGCGTTACCATTAATAGCTTTAATATGTCCATGTTGGAAATATTGTTGGCAGTTATAGAATGCGCTTTGAGGAATCTTATGTATCTTATACCATGCTTTCTTACAAATAATATTCCCATTAAATCTCATGTCCTTTACATTTCTAGCAATAGATGGCAGGCCATGGCCTTTGACATGACTGTGTTTGACATGAGTGAATTCAAGACAAATTCCCTAATACCATTTTTATTTATTTTTCATACCCCTTCTAGCACTTGCAATGGCCTTCCTATCCACACGTTGAAGACAATATTTTCTACAACATACATTTGCTGCCAAAAGTCGAATTTCTTTCTCTTCATCTACTTTTGTTTGACATTTTGCAATTTTTTTTTGTGTCCATAACTCGTTTAATCCTTTTATACAACCTTGTCACATGCATATCAATTGAGTTTCTATAATTTTCATTACAAAGATACACATCCCATTTGTTTAAGGGATTTGTGTCCTCTATAACATCCCATATCACCATTTTCTTGGGTGGCTCCTTGTACTTTTCCTTGACCCTTAATATCACACCTTTTTTTTCCACCAACTTATTTATTGGACATATAACCAAACAATGTATAGAATTATCCCCAATTCTACATATCCCACAATTTCCATCTACCTCTTCCAAAAAAACACCAAATTCCATTTCACCTAGTGTTTCACCCTCAACAATGTCATCCTCGCGGACATTAACTAGAATTCCTTTGGCAATGCACATGCTTGTTCCCATGCATTCATTTGTAAGAGAAACCTTTGTAAATATGAATCTACCCCTATCTTGGGAAGATTTATGGCATGATCATGACAGTGAGGCTCCAAATCTGATTTTGGCCAAACCTCATAAGATTCCAATGCACCCCCTAGTGTATGCTCAAATACTGTTGGATGTGGTAGACGAGCATCATCTTTTAACACCTTATCAATTTTAACGACTATGAATCCTTTCTTTACCATATTTCCAAGCACTTTATGCCCAAGCTCTGCATTGAATATGGAGCCCTCGCCCACCTTCACTCCATGTTGCAGAAGATCTACCTTATCTCCAATAAAAAATGTAGAAGAAACATTTGCACCTACAAACAAATGTAAATAAGGTTAGTATTTACTCAAGAAAACAACTATTATACTATCAACAATATTTAACACATACTTCAATATTTTGATTTACATATGCTGTGTCTCAAATCTATGATCTTCCATGGATGTATGTCCTCTTCATTAACATCCTCATCAATCAAATGTGGTTGAGTGACACCAATTATCAAAATTGTAACATAACCTGCATTAAACCTTTCTCTGATATAATAAGTTCTAGACTCTATAGATTTTACCCTTCCTAGCCCAATGACTTGATCGTTAATAAGGAAATAAACATAGTCCCCTTTTGGCAAAATTAGATTTTCCATTATAGCTTGTATAAATTCTATAACAACAACTAAATTGTAATTTGTAATTAACAGGTTGAACCATGTAAAGTGTGACTTTATGTTTTCAAAAAAACACAAAACTTACGAAAAATTAATATAGATGCAATAATTTAAATAATATGGTAGTCATATTGTATGTAATGAAACATTATTTCCCACCATTTAGTGCCTATTACTAAAAATTACTTTACATACAAATTAGACAAAAAAATATATATGAAGAACGGGAAATTAGAGATGTAGATAATATCATAGAATGGCAAATATCAACTCATATCAAACCACCAAGTTCTTATTTAACTTTAGAAATGACACTTGTAGTTTTGATGCATGTGTATGAATAATGATCATAAGAAATATGTAGAAGTTAAAGAACCAAAACATGGTCATTTGGAAAATATGAGAAATTCCAAGATCGATGCTACATAAGATGTCTAAAATCCCCATGAGAAGGAAAAATTATATTTATATTTCACTTAGTGAGGATGTTTGATGTTTGAACTTGATAATCGAAAGCAAAACTAGAGGTTCTCTTCCAAATAAAATTTTTGCTACTGTAAATACTAGATAATTTTCATTTTTATTCTAAAAGCAAAGAAATTGCATTAGAAGAAAAATATAGTATACCTCAATAATGAATTTATTCATAAACTTCAAAATTATACAAAGATCACATTATTCTCCATGGATCAAATAATTATGATTGGATTATTATGTTTGTGCGAAAAGGAAAGCTATACAATTATGTTTCCTTCCAACGCAAGCTCAAATGTAGTGCCGACAACAACATATATTTATATACACTTCTTTTGCACTATCATTGATATTCATAAATTGTTCCAAATTCAATAAAAGGGCACATCAAAAGCTATAATTCTAACCATTGTGATTATTGATACAATGTCACTCCTATTGTATTGGTTGCATAAGTGTAATGGTGTTTAGAAGAACGTTAGTAATTATTAGGTATCCTTCTTGCATGATCACAAATGCACTGCCAATAACAATATCAAAGCACTAACCTTTGTGAGGGTGATCTTTTTTGCACAAGAACAAAGAAATCTAGTGTATTCTATAATTCCTTCTAACACAAATACAATCACATTTCCAACAATAATGTTGCATTGTGAACAAAATTTAATGCATGAAATATTTACTTGTATCACAAATAAAAACACATTTTCAACAATAACATTTCAAGATGAAGGAAATTTAACACATTCTAACCTTCCTTCTAGCATAATGAGAAACATATTTCTAATAACAACATTGCATTATGAAAGAAATATAATGTGTGTTAGCTTTCCTTCTATCACAAGTAGAAGCCCATTTCCAACAATAACATTGCACCTCAAATGAAAGCTAACAATCAATATCATTCCTTCTACTACAAACATAAGCATATTGCTAGAAGCAACATTACATGGTCAAATAAATCTAGCACATGCTAGATTTCCTTCTAGCACATGCTAGATTTCCTTCTAGCACAAACACAAGCACACTGTCAATAACAATATTCTAAGGCGAACGAAATCCACCACATGCTAAATTTCCTTGTAACATAAATAGAAGCATATTACTCTCAAAAAAATTGCAAAGTAAAAAAAATATTACACATTCTAGAGTTTCTTCTAGCACAAACACAATCACATTGCCAAAAATAAAATTGCAGGGTGGAAGATATCTAGCATACGCTTTATTTACTTCTAGCACAAACACAAACACATTGGAAACCCTAACATTGTAAGGGGGGGGGGGGGAATCCAATGCATGATAGAATTCATTATAGCACAAACACAAGTACATTTCCAACAATATTGCATTGAAAAAGAAATCCAATGCAGGTTATATTTCATTCTAGCACAAATACAAGCACGTTGCCAATGACAATATTACATTGCAAAAGAAATCTATTGCATACCAGATTTTATTCTAGTACAAACACAAGCACATTTCTAACACCAATATTTCATTCCAAAACCCCTGATCGGGCTGTGACAGAGAAGAGGAGGTGGCCCAGTGACGATGGGAAGTGGAGATGTCAAGGACCATCCACTCGAGCGCAAGGACAGAGAACACATCAAGATGTG
The DNA here is from genome assembly GCA_031772625.1 of Pinus tabuliformis. Lineage (NCBI taxonomy): Eukaryota > Viridiplantae > Streptophyta > Pinopsida > Pinales > Pinaceae > Pinus > Pinus tabuliformis. Next base: position 459,677,547 of record CM062818.1, read on the forward strand.
GAGGAAGAGGACAACAAAAAGGGTAGGTGGAAGGAAAAGGCAAGGAGGGAGAAAGACCCGAAAGAATACAAGCGGGGTTACGAAGGGAAGGCAAAGAGGAAGGCATGGGAGCCATCGAAAGAGTGAGCGAAGAGATGCCAACAAGTGGCAGGAATATAGAGAAGAACCCACGGTAGGAGCAGCTTGAGGCACGAGGGAGTTAATGAGGGTAAGAGCTGGAAGGGACAGAGGGCCATCATTCTGAGGAGTAGGAATAAGGAAAAGGGTGGCGAGAAAATTAGGAGGACAGGTGGTAGGTGTGATGAAAGGGAGTAGGGATAGCGAGGTAAAACAAAAGGTAAGAGAGAAAGAAGATAGTTGCATGCAGAAAGAGAGAGTGAGAGTAAGAGCATAGAAAGGCGGTGGACGCAGGATGAGGACGCAGGCCGATGGATGCAACTGTGTCAACTCAGGTTGGAAGTATGTATTCTTCCATTTCCTTAACATCATAATTATAGTAATGCCAAATTCAGTGGTACTAGGGAAAGAGACCTGGGAAAGTCTAGACTCAGAAAGAGTCGAAACCAGGGTCTCCTAGAACACTATCTGAGTCAGGAATGAGGATGAAAGGGACAGAGAAGCAAAAGATAAAGGAACGCCCCTAAAGAAAGCACAAAGAGGGAAGGAGGGCGACTGAGGAGAGAAGAGAGAACCTGAGCGCTTGTCCTACCATTTTTAGGAATCAACACGCCCCATATTTAATGGTTACCTTAATGGACAGTGTTGATCTCTCATGGAATCAGAGTGCAGTCTTCACGAATGTTGTTGCCAATGCAATTCTTAAAAGATAAATTACTATATGGCACAATATTGTGACTTTATTATAAGTGGCCATAGAATTTCAACAGGCCCTTCAACAACTTCGTAGTATCCAGGGGCGTGGGGCCCATGTTCCTCTATATTTCTCAGCGCTTACCCTTCTTTGACATGGGAATGGGTAGAATTGGAAATGAGAATTTACGGGTATGTATGGCCATCAATCTCTATAAATTTATGTTAATATTTTCTGGTTTAGCATTATTGATATTACAAAGAGGATTTTTTCAAAGCAACACGGTCCTATAAAATCTCTACATAATAAAGCATTATTTCTGCAAACCATACTATTATATAAAAATCAACAATTTTGCAAATGACATCTTAGTTTATATAAGGGTGAAATTCCCCAATTTTAGGTTTTATAAGAAAATTTAGGCACCTTTCATCCACCTTTTTACACTGTGAATTTGTATTTATAGCAAGAAAATAATTCTCCTTGAGCCATATCCATGATTGTGCCTTCCTGATTGTGATCATGCAAATCTCAGCTTTCATAATCTCAGCTTTCATTAATGCCCCATGCTTTCATCAATCCCCCATGCTGACCCACATCAGCCATATTCGGAAGCACCCAGTGACTTATGTTGTTAGAGCATTCTATTATCTTGAGTGCTTGTCCTAAAATTTTTAGGAATCAACACACCCAATATTTAATGGTTACCTTAATGGACAGTGTTGATCTCTCATGGAATCAGAGTGCAGTATTCATGAATGTTGTTGCCAATGTAATTCTTAAAAGATAAATTACTATATGGCACAATATTGCAACTCTATTATAAGTGGCCATAGAACTGGGAACTTAAGCAGGGACATGCACGAAATTCGAATTAATTACATCCTTTAAATCAGAAATCACTACTATAACTCCATATAGAACTTGGTCCTTTTGCATAAACATGTCTATTTGAAGTTAAAAATCTAAATAGGATAGTCCTCTAGCATAATCATGTCTATTGTAAGTTAAAAATTAAAATAGGATGGCCAAGCAGTGATAAGTTTAATTTCTAATGCATTTTCTTCAAAAATTAAAACAAGATGTTAAAACAGTAATAAAATTGATTTCTAATGCATTTTAAGCTCTATTCATCTATTTATTTTTTAATTGAAACATTTCCGTTCGCACTTTTTCATCAAAATGTTGTCAAACCGGATTTACCTTTCACAAAACTTCCAAATATATCTTAGAAATGAGTTTTCTGAAATCATTTATATCTTTAATGAGGCTTCTACTCTTTTAATCTAAACAATTTATGTGTTGAGAACCTCCATGTACCTTTCACAAAACTTCCAAATTCATATTAGGAAAGAGTCTCCTAAAACCACAAAACTTCCAAATGCATATTAGGAAAGAGTCTCCTGAAACCATATATTTCTTTAGGGAGGCTTCGACTCTTAAACTAAACAAATTTCTAGTGAAAACCTCCATGTACGCTGGAGATCTTCCTACACACCATTGACAGGCAGAGAAATTTTAGTGAAAAAAGGTTTAAACTAGCACAGCCTCAACTGAGTGAAAAAGGTTTAAACTAGCACAACCTCAACTGAGCAATGCTGCCTATAGGGGTGATAAGAACCGAATGCTCAAGATTGTGGGAGAGGACGTACTAGCTTTCTCACTTGCTAATAGCTATTCTCTCTCGCAAGCCTAAGAAAGCCAATAAGTTCTCTCTCATAAGCCTACACACCAATGGATTCTCTTGGTTTTCACACCGTATGTTCTTACCATGCTAACAATGTTCCTGTAATGAAAATTCCATGTTCTTATCATGTTTATTAAAATTCCAGTTCATTTTAAATTTCACACACCCAGACATATTCTTGCTAATTCCAAAATTTGAATTCCTGCTAACTTCGAAGCACCAAAGCTCGAGTGTTGACTTTTGTGCTTCTTGCGCTGAATGAACAAGCTCGCTTAAAGGTAGTAGCTAAAGTAGCACAAGTAATACTAGATGAATTTAAGCCAAATTCGAGCTTCATTTTCAAACAGTACGCTTATAAGGTATAAATCCTGTCCTGGTGAACTGAAGAATGTTTTTAATTTCTGAATCAGTTTTGCATATAAATTTTCATAACTGTAAAGAATAATATATAATGTAGAATACCTATTATGGCCATGAACAACTTAGCTTCTCATGGAACTGGGAAAATCGATAAAAAAATGGTGTCTTCTTGCCACATGATATTAGCTGAATTCTATTTATGGCGATCATAATTTTATTTATTTATAATCTAATTTTTTTGAATCATGTGATAGATATTACTGCATTTCTTTTGCAATATTTGGTGTCATTGCTTGTTCTTCCAGTATGTATAAATCATTCTGCTAAGTATAAATCATTCTGCTAATATTGATTCGTTACTGTGTGAATAAATCATTTTTCTAATATTGATTCCATAGAGAGAGATACAACAAGCCTACTGACCTCATCAAGCTTCTCAAAAGAGATGGCCCAGCGTGGGATCCAGCCTTTGATTGCTTCGCCAGCGACAACAATAAACCAGGTCGGCCATCCTGCAGTAACTCTCACCTTCGATGTTCCTGGGAGAATTCCCAAGCCTGGGATTAGAATTGGCATTTGGAGAAAATTCTCCCTGTGGCTGTAGAGGATGAGAACAAAAAGGATAGTGTTGCTTATGCTAATAGTGCCGTTGCTTTTCGGCGTCGTCCCACAACACTGAAACTGGGTCGACACCATTGTTTTTTCCCTCTCAATTTAGTCCTATAATCCCCCATGTATTTGTTCTCAGCCTCAACGCCATGGTCCATGACTGCAGGGGCTACCAACGGCCGAGACGCCATATAAGAAGATCAACTATTGGAGGATGCCCCCCTTCGAGCTCTCTACATAATATGTGGCTCTTGTAAAGGGTTTGCTGCAAATGCACTCTATAAGAATAATTACAAAACCTACTCCAGAAGCCCTCCTCTGCCAACCTGAAAACCCCAAGAAAATCCTCGAAGCAAAGAATTTAAACCCAAAATGACGTTGCATCCAAGGCTTTCCTTTCCTGTATTTGCTCTTTTATGAACAAGTCTTCAGCGTGGATCTGTCAAAAAAGTAATAAAGGCCGCACACAAAAACACCCTAACCAGTTTATATTCACATCATTTTGTGTGGAGAAAAGAACAAGCTACATTGCGTCAAGACCTCCTCTTCTTCCTCTAGTATTCTTCTTAAACACGCATCATGGTTTCGAACCCCGTGATGTGAAACCAAGCTAGTTGCTTGGAACCCAGAAATGCACTTAACAACACGGTTTTTCTTCTATTTTCTTTGAACCAGCACGTCCCGGGTTCGAATCCCAGACGCAGAGTGCTTCACTAAAATCTGGAGCTGCACACTCACTAGCTGCAATGCTAACCCCATCTGAACGGCCAGCATTCTCATTCCGTAAAATGCATGTTAACTTCGACAACCCTGATTAGGGGAGACCATACCCGCCATTGGGTGCAAGTTCGAATTACTGAAAGATCTATCTATTTCTCCCATGGATCCAAGGAGGTCATGGATGCCATAGGGTGCAGGTTCGAATCCTTCAAAAATCCATTTTTGGCTCTGCGCATACAGAAGAGCTGTGCAACTAAAATGACATGTCTTTTTATCGGTCATTATTTCTTAATTTTAGAAAATTAATTTTCTAATTTTTTTGTTTTTTGTTTTTTTATTATTATTTATGGTTTCTTTTCTTGTTTTGCTTTTTTCTTTTTTTCTTTTGCTTTTACTGTTTCTTGTTTTGTTTTTTATCATAGTCATTATTTGAAAATTAATTTTCTAATTTAGTTTATTTATAGGGATAATATATATATTTCATTGTGGTGATTGATCTAAGATGAGATTTTTTGGTTTTTTTTTTAATCATGGTCATTATTTCTTAATTTTATAAATTTAATTTTCTAATTTATTTTCTGATTTAGTTTACTCATAGGCATAATATATGTATTTAATTGTGATGATTGATATAAGATGAGATTTTTTTGGTTTTTTATCATAGTTATTATTTCTTAATTTTATAAACTTAAATTTTTAATTTAGTTTACTTATAGGTAAAATATATGTATTTTATTGTGATGATTGATATAAGATAAGATAATATTATTATATTTATGTCCAATTAATGACCATAAAGTAGGTCAAATGGATTGTTGAGTACAATGATGTCCATACAAAGTGGGAGAACCAAATGGTCTCCCTAAAAAAAAGATACAATGCATGAAATTAATCAACATCTAGCTGTAGCAGAGAAGATCCAGGAGCTAATAAATCTCAAGATTAGATCCATTTCTCCTAACATCTGAGGTTGAATGAAGAGCACTAAAGAAACTCAACAAAGTCTGTTGGGTTGATGAAGAGTCGGTGGAAAGTGCAGACTGTCCACTAAACCGTCGCCTGGGGGGTTCACGCGCTGCTGAGGTGTGGAGGACTTAGTTCGTCTCCCAGGGATGGATCTAAGAATGATTTGCCACTGAGATCTCGTGTGGCAGGGTGAGATCCCATGGATCCTCACTGATCTAGTGTCTAGATACATACAGGTATCAATCAATTTCTTCGTGCCCGTGTCTGAAGGTAGTAACCTGAAAAATGTCGTGATCTTCTGTGTGGGGTCTGGTCTAATGGGAGGCCGAAAAATATGCGCTTGGAACATGAGAGCCTCTTGAATATATAGGGCCAAACATCTTTGATCTGGATAGAATCTCTAACAAAACAATGAAACCTTCCTCTAATCTTGTAGTAGACAGGGCATTCAAGAATGAAATGCACATCGGTCTCCACTTCCTGTAAATGACATACTTGGGAGATTTTGCCTGGGCTATCCACCTGGTGGTCCATCTCTACCTGAAGTCTGTGACAACCTACTTTGAACTAGCCTAGAGGAATGCGAATATCATGCATTAAATGGTGAAATGTATACTGGGGTCGAACAATGATCTCGTCTCTCAACTCCAAGAAGTGCTTAGCGTAGAAGGCCATCTTTGGGCGCAACCCTCTTGGAGGATTGACCTAGGTGACCTAGACGAACTATCTATAGATGTCCTCCTTGATGATCTTGTTTAGCTCATGTCTAGTAGGTAAAAGGTGACCAGGAGCATCTAAGGAATATTAGAAAGGAGGGAGACGATCCAACTGAATTCCCACTAACTCTAAAAGATTTGAATATCCTGTAAATCAACATCTAGCTCAGCCTCAGGGAGTAGAATGGGCAATTCTCAGAAGAGAAATATGTCAAGTAAGGATATCGGTCCCCACTCTTTATCGAGTATGCAAAGCCCTGGACACAACGCAAGAATGAAACCAATCTAAAGATCGTCTCAAGCTGAAAGGGTCGAGCTCCAAACTCTGCAAGGATGATGTGTTGCAGTAGTGTCAGTTTACTTCTAATGATGTGGCAGAGAAGAAGAATATGGACTCTCTGAGATGAAGCCCAATCTAACTGAAGTAAAGACAATCACCAAAACTCTAAGCCCTATAGAACAATGGGACAGATCAATGTGTCCATGAGGATCATCTTGGACAAGATGTCCTGGAAGTGATGTCAAAAGCTCTGTCTCTCGAGAAGGGCTAAGGATCCATATCCTTTGTTGATATGAGGTTGAAGCATTGGTTGCAAACTGAAGTGAGGACCAGAGAATTGCACCCCCAAGTAAGTATACGTGCTAGTGATCTCAATCTCTCCCCTTTGAATAAGAATTGAAGGTCTAAGGTTTTCTTCACCACATTGAAGATCATAACAAAGGAGACGGTGATAAGAAGCTTTGACGTCAGAGTGGAAAGGTGGAGAGTGAGTTAAAGCATATCGAATTTCTCGATGTAGAATCTTGCATTCATCATTGTACCACTTGTTCATGGGGCAAGATCCAACTTTAGGGGAGATGGAAATAGAACAAGTGGAGTGGGGGAAGGATTTGAGTGCTGCTTTCCAAATGGCAGATGAAACGCAGGTGTATTTAGTAGAAGTAGAATCAAGCAAGGAGAATTGGGTCTCTAATGGGAGCATCTTGCATATAGTAGAGGAGAAGATGTCAGGGTCTCCTTCGTCAAATCATAAGGTAGTTCGGGGTGGGCCCCAAGGGGAGGGATCAGGTGGAAGGGGAGGGTCAAACCAGAGAGAGACAGAAAGAAGTGCATGATCGGCAAGGCGGGTGGTGGAGACTGAGAAATGGTGAATAAAAGGGAGAAAGTTATGTCTAGTGAGGACATAATCAAGTACACTCGCACCCGCACCATATGGCCGACATGTGAAAAAGCGAGAGTCTTGGAAATAGGGGAGGCCATTTAGAATCAACACTCCTGGGATTCCCCCAACTACAATAGATGCTTACCATAAAATGTAGTGGGCCCCAAAGCATCATCTGACCTTTGGTGACGCCCTACTGAATCTGGATCTATCCCTTGGGTGCAAAACACATCCTCTGATTCGTCGCGAAGAGGGATCTGGAGACCTCTAGTACGAGCATTGAAGTAACCTAGGCGGATGACTTCCCCAAAAACAAAGTACTTAGTGATGTTAGTATACAAGTATATAAAGGGATCCCTAAGTGATGCTGAAGTTACCCTTCGAAAGACATAAAACAAAGAGAAAAAGACCAAAGGAAAAGGCCCATCGCAAATCGCAATTAGAGCTTCTAGCAACAATAAAGGAGGGCAGCGAGATCAACAATTAGCAATCGTCGATATCGTAAATAGCATGTCAGAGGTCGCAGTAGTCAAGAAGTATCGTTGAGGGTAAGATCAGTGATCAATCAATCACTGATATCACAAATCGGCTATCGACGGGTCCAAGGTAGAGCAAATATTGCATATCAGTAGTCGAAGGCCCATGGGACATAGTGTATTGGAAACTCACAATGTAAAGCGCCAATATCACATATCGGCAATCGCATGAACAAAAGGGTGCACACAAACACATGGTCATGAAGCCGCAAACATTGATAACACAAAAATCACTAAAATTTGGGCCCTTAGTGTTAAATTGTCTGGAAGGCCGAAAATATTTATCAAAGGAAATTGACACAAAAATAGGGACACGTGAGCCTTCTTCTCTCCCTCCATGGTACCACGTTGCAAAATACCATTGGTCCTTATATATGGCATGGCAGCTGACGTGATCATGACATGGCAGTATGGAGGCGACGTGACAGTACGAAAATGACGTGGCAGTACGGAGGACACATGGCACACAGATTTGGCATTTTCATGGGTCCTATGGGGGAACTTCTTAGTGACATGTGTCACCACTCACAAGGTGACACATGGTAGCGATGATGTCACCCATCTCAAATCAACGATTGACGATCGCACAAGTCAAGGCCCCCCTCCGTCGAAGATCCTTCCGAGCTGCGATTGCGATATGTGAAGGACCCTCTCGGATGCAATATTTTATGAGTTATACCTTATGAGGATTCTGCGTTCGGACAATCGACCACCGTTATGAGAAGAGGTAAAGAGGTCCTTCCTCCTGTATTTCCATAGTAATATCCTGGGTGAGCCCATTCCCACAGATCGACAATCATAGGTGTCAAGGGGAGATAACAAAGGTTGTGTCATAAAACGTCGATTGCTGATCTCTGATTTAAACCTCGCTCCCCAGGTCTCAGCCCTTGGTCCTATTATGCAGAAACACAAAAGGGGGTTAAGTCAGAGGGGGCCAAAAGTGACCGAGATTCACTATTCTGTGATGCCTCTTAGCGTAAAGGTCTCGATGTGGTGATGCCCCGATAGCATGGTACAAAGCTTTAAAGGTAGACGAGTCGACAGCTAAGGAAATGAATAAAGGTACGGGGCAGTGGGAAATCCATATGGGTCGGTCTTGTAGAAGCCCCTGCAACACGAAACCAAGGACTACGAGGGGCGAAGGGATGGATTCGACTACTTCACTGCTCGTCTCTTGTGAGTAAATGAATGTATTGAAGCTCAAGAAGACTTAATGGCTCGACATGGGGTTGCACTCCGATACTTAGCAAAGTACTAGTAGGACATGCTCTATTTCCACTCCGTGACAGGCATTCACAGTTGACTCACTCCCAACTCCGGAGAATGCGCTACTCAAGCAGTTAAGGCAAAAGCGACAGGGACCAGATGAGCAGCTAAAAGGATGCATGATGACAAAGACGTGGCTTGACCAGAGGTTTTCGCGGGAACAAAAGAAGGACCTCTTCTTCCATCATCATCTAGTTTCTTATTATTTCTATAATTTCCTTATTTCCAAGAGGGACCAAATCCTGATTGTAATCATTTTGGGCAACATAGCCCTACATTCGCCGAGACAACTAGTCTAGTAGACAACTCGAGCTCTAGCTAAGATACTTTTGTAACTGTACAAGGAAGCTCTCTCTAATATGATAGAGAAGGAGACAAACTTGGAAATTATTCTTGGAGACGATGCCACCTATCCCATGAAGGGAGTAGGAAATGTTACCCTTCAATTGAATCAAGGTGACACGATTCATTTACAAGAAGTTCTATATGTACCTGATCTCAAGAAGAACCTTGTGCCCATTTTGACAATGGAAGACAAAGGATACAAGGTGGCATTCATCGATGGAAAGGTATGCATTTGGAAAATGAATTTTAAAGATGTTTTTACTCTTGGGTTCCAGGGTTACACTTCGCATCAAGTTGGAGGAAGTCCATTGGGAGCCATGTCTTGTGCCACTTCTCTACAATCTGAACTATGGCACCAGAGGTTTGCTCTTCTTCATTATAAGGCTCTACCCAATGTCAGACAGATGGTGACAAGTATGCCCGAGTTCAAAGTGATGCTTGACATAAATCTAGATGAGGTTTTAGCACTCAAATTTTCATTCCAACTGCATCACATGTCCGATGAAAGTGTGTCTACAAAGAACCCACGTGAGCGACTTCTTAGGATGGTGAAGTCTCTCAACCATAAAGAACAAGAGATTAACACTAATACTACACCTTTCTTTGTCATAGTAGTAGAACAACAGATTAACACTAATACTACACCTTTCTTGTTCTAGTTCATGGAAGCATTAAATTGTTACTCATCAGTGTTTGAGTCTCTAGATGCTACACTTAAAAGGAATATCATAGATCGTATGAATATTGAAAAATAATGCCTTGCCCGAGACATAGTGAACATAATTTCTTATAAGGGGGAAGAAAGTATTGAGAGGTATGAAGCCGCGCGAAAACAGGGAGCTAGAATGACTATGGCAGGGTTTAGTGTGCATCCTCTTAGTGCTAATGTTAAGGAGAGTTAAATCTTTGCTCCATCAATCATACTGCAATAGCTAAAAGACTAAGGAAGAAGGAACTATGTATTATGGATGGTTGGACATCTGCTTGGAATTGAGAAGCAAGGACTGTAAGAAGGTTCTTATACAATAATTTCTTACAATTTGTCAATACCATTGCAGAAAATGCATATGACTTTCATGTGTGTGAGGGAAGAGTTCAGAAATTTGCTTCCTTACGAAGGTAGAGAGAAAAATTCTAAGGCTTGCTAAAATCAGCGATATGCCTATCTGCACAGTGGGAAACATGATAGAGACAGATACTATTTAACTTTCAGGATCATATGCTTGACTAGCTAAAAATTATTGGATTTTTTTCTCATGATCTTGAGTACAGAGTCTCATAATCAACTAGATGAAAAATCAAGTCTATCTTTCAAATATTTGAACCAAGACTGTATCACTGATATTACAACAATAAAATAAATAATTTTAGTTTATAGAAAGGTAGCACATTGGCAACATACTTGAATTTTTGGGGTGCTTCGAACAATCTTGTCTGATATGTGATATTGGCGCTCTGCATTGTGAGTTTTCGATACATTATGTCCCATGGGCCTTCGACTACCGATATGCGATATTTTCTCTGCCTTGGACCCGCTGATAGCCAATTTGCGATATCGACGATCGACTGATCGCTGATCTTACCCTCACCGATACTTCTTAACTACTGCGAGCTCTGACATGCGATTTGCGATATCAACGATCGTTGATCGTTGATCTTGCTGCCCTCCTTTGTTGTTGCTAGAAGCTCTGATTGCGATTTGCGATGGGCCTTTTCCTTTCATCTTTTTCTCTTTGTTTTATGTCTTTCGAAGGGTAACTTCTGTTAGACTCAGTCTTGTCAGTTCTCTGTCAGAGCCAAATTCACCAAGGTTCATTTCTCGTCATTGGCAGTCATCAAATGCCATTTTGGTCAAAAAGAGTCATTTAATTCTCGAGTCCAGGGTTTTGTCTCCAGAAGTGTGAAATAACGCTTGCAGGCCAAAGAGAGTTTCAATAAGGTTTCACTTCAAGATTCTCATTATTAATAATGCTGAAGGACATTTCTTCTTCAAAGCAGAGTTTTGAAGAAGAAATCATCAAAGTTTGTTTAATACATGATTGTTAAGGTTCTTCAAGCTCTACATTTCTTCAGGCAGCACTGGTCATCTTGCCCGGTTTCAACAGCCCCTATCCCTGCAGAAAATCAGCCAAGAAAGGTCATCATTTCAAGCCAAAATCCGAATGGGAATTAAAACACTTCTGTAGTATAATCTACTATATTTGCATAATAATCTTGCACTGTAGTTCCCAGATCCAATTTTGTTGTGACATAGCCAACGGAAGGAGTCTAATTAGCTTACAGGAGGGCTGAATATATTGTTTTCGACCAACACTAGGAGAGTCGAGTTATTTATCATTCAGGGGACCAGTTCCAAGAAGATTTGCTACCACCACCAGCTAATATCGAAGTCATAATGTCCAGAGTTGAGGGCTTGCAGTAGTTGAGATTAAATATATGGTGGTTGTCATTTTCAGATCCAAGGGCATGTAAGTAAGGAACCTGTTCCAGATTTATTTATGCTCAAAATTTCTGAGGTACCAGTGTGGAGGATGGACTATAAGTCGGAAAGGCAACTATGGAGAGACAAGATCATTGTTCGACCCCAGTATACATTTCACAATTGAATGCATGATATTCACATTCCTCTAGGCTAGTTCAGAGTAGGTTGTCACAGACTTCAGGTAGAGATGGACCACCGGGTGGGTAGCCCAGACAAAATCTCCCAGGTATGTCATTTACAGGAAGTGGAGACCGATGTGCACTTCATTCTTGAATGCCCTGTCTACTACAAGATTAGAGGAAGGTTTCATTGTTTTATTAGAGATTCTATTTAGATCAAGGATGTTTGGCCCTATATATTCAAGAGGCTCTCATGTTCCAAGCGCATATTTTTCAGCCTCCCATCAGACCAGACCCCACACAGAGGATCACGTCATTTTTCAGGGTACTACTTTCAGACATGGGCACGAAGAAATTGATTGATACCAGTACGTATCTAGACACTAGATCAGTGAGGATCCGCGGGACCTCACCCTGCCACACGAGATCTCAGTGGCAAATCCTTCTTAGATCCATCCCTGGGAGACGGACTAAGTCCTCCATACCTCAGCAGCAAGTGAACCCCCCAAGCGACGGTTTAGTGGACAGTTTGCACTTTCCACCGACTCTTCATCAACCCAACAGACTTTGTTGAGTTTCTTTAGTGCTCTTCATTCAACCTCAGATGTTAGGAGAGATGGATCTAGTCTTGAGACTTATTAGCTCCTGGATCTTCTCCGCTACAGCCAGATGTTGATTTATTTCATGCATTGTATCTTTTTTTTAGGGAGACCATTTGGTTCTCCCGCTTTGTATGGACATCATTGTACTCAACAATCCATTTGACCTACTTTATGGTCATTAATTGGACATAAATATAATAATCTTATCTTATTTTATATCAATCATCATAATAAAATACATATACTCTACCTATAAGTAAACTAAATTAAAAAATTAAGTTTATAAAATTAAGAAATAATAACTATGATAAAAAACCAAAAAATTCTTATTTTATATCAATCATCACAATGAAATATATATATTATACCTATGAGTAACTAAATCAGAAAATAAATTAGAAAATTAAATTTATAAAATTAGGAAATAATGACCATGATAAAAAAAAAAAAACCAAAAAATCTCATTTGAGATCACTCATCACAATGAATATATATATATATATACCTATGAATAAATTAAATTAGAAAATTAATTTTCAAATAATGACTATGATAAAAAAACAAAACAAGAAACAGTAAAAGCAAAAAAAAAAATAGAAAAAAGCAAAACAAGAAAAGAAACCATAAATAATTAAAAAAAACAAAAAACAAAAAAAAATAGAAAATTAATTTTCTAAAATTAAGAAATAATGACCGATAAAAAGACATGTCATTTTAGTTGCACAGCTCTTCTATATTCGCACAACCAAAAATTGATTTTTGAAGGATTCGAACCTGCACCCTGTGGCATCCATGACCTCCTTGAATCCATGGGAGACATAGATAGATCTTTCAGTAATTCAAACTTGCACCCAATGGCCGGTATGGTCTCCCCGAATCAGGGTTGTCGAAGTTAACATGCATTTGACGGAATGAGAATGCTGGCCGTTCAGATGGGGTTAGCGTTGCAGCTAGTGAGTGTGCAGCTCCAGATTTCAGTGAAGCACTCTGCGTCTGGGATTCGAACCCAGGACGTGCTGGTTCAGAGAAAATTGAAGAAAAACCGTGTCGTTAAGTGCATTTCTGGGTTCCAAGCAACTAGCTTGGTTTCACATCACGGGGTTCGAAACCATGATGCGTGTTTAAGAAGAATACTAGAGGAAGAAGAGGAGGTCTTGACGCAATGCGGCTTGTTCTTTTCTCCACACAAAATGATGTGAATATGAACTGGTTAGGGTATTTTATTGTGCGGCCTTTATTACTTTTTTAACAGATCCAAGCTGAAGACTTGTTCATAAAAGAGCAAATACGGGAAAGGCAAGCCTTGGATGCAACGTCATTTTGGGATTTAAATTCTTTGCTTCGAGGATTTTCTTGGGGTTTTCAGGTTGGCAGAGGAGGGCTTCTGGAGTAGGTTTTGTAATTATTCTTATAGAGTGCATTTGCAGCAAACCCTTTACAAGAGCCACATATTATGTAGAGAGCTCGAAGGGGGCATCCTCCAATAGTTGATCTTCTTATATGGCGTCTCAGCCGTTGGTAGCCCCTGCAGTCATGGACCATAGCATTGAGGCTGAGAACAGACACATGGGGGATTATAGGACTAAATTGAGAGGGAAAAAAACAATGGTGCCGACCCAGTTTCATTGTTGTGGGACGACGCCGAAAAGCAACGGCACTATTAGCATAAGCAACACTATCCTTTTTGTTCTCATCCTCTGCAGCCACAGGGAGAGTTTTCTCCGAATGCCAATTCTAATCCTAGGCTTGGGAATTCTCCCAGGAACATCGAAGGCGAGAGTTACTGCAGGATGGCCGGCCTGGTTTATTGTTGTCGCTGGCGAAGCGATCAAAGGCTGGATCCCACGCTGGGCCATCTCTTTTGAGAAGCTTGATGAGGTCAGTAGGCTTGTTGTATCTCTCTATGGAATCAATATTAGCAAAATGATTTATTCACACGGTAACGAATCAATATTAGCAGAATGATTTATTCATCCAGGAAGAACAAGCAATGACACCCAATATTGCAGTAATATCTATCACAATATCTATCACATGATTAAAAAAAAAATAGATTATAAATAAATAAAATTATGATCGCCATAAAGAGAATTCAGCTAATATCATGTGCCATAATAGGTATTCTACATTATATATTATTCTTTACAGTTATGAAAATTTATATACAAAACTGATTCAGAAATTAAAAACATTCTTCAGTTCACCAGGACAGGATTTATACCTTATAAGCGTAGTGTTTGAAAATGAAGCTCGAATCTGGCTTAAATTCATCTAGTATTACTTGTGCTACTTTACCTACTACCTTTAAGCGAGCTTGTTCATTCAGCTCAAGAAGCACAAAGGTCAACACTTGAGCTTTGGTGCTTCGAAGTTACCAGGAATTCAAATTTTGGAATTAGCAAGAATATGTCTGGGCGTGTGAAATTTAAAATGAATTGGAATTTTAAGAACATGGAATTTTCATTATAGGAACGTTGTTAGGCATGGTAAGAACATATGGTGAGAAAACCAAGAGAACCCACTGGTGTGTAGGCTTATGAGAGAGAACTTACTGGCTTTCTTAGGCTTGCCAGAGAGAATAGCTATTAGCAAGTGAGAAAGCTAGTACGTTCTCTCCCACAAGCCTGAGCACTCGGTTCTTATCACCCCTATCAGCAGCATTGCTCAGTTGAGGTTGTGCTAGTTTAAACCTTTTTTCAATAAAATTTCTCCGCCTATCAATGGTGTGTAGGAAGATCTCCAGCATACATGGAGGTTTTCACTGGAAACGTGTTTAGTTTAAGAGTCAGCCTCACTAAAGAAATATATGATTTTAGGAGACTCTTTCCTGATATGAATTTGGAAGTTTTGTGAAAGGTACATGGAGGTTCTCAGCACATAAATTGTTTAGTTTAAGAGAGTAGAAGCCTCACTAAAGATATAAATGATTTCAGAAAACTCATTCCTAAGATATATTTGGAAGTTTTGTGAAAGGTAAATCTGGTTTGACAACATTTTGATGAAAAAGTGCAAACTACAATGTTTCAATTAAAAAATAAATAGATGAATAGAGCTTAAAATGCATTAGAAATCAATTTTGTTACTGTTTTAACCTCTTGTTTTAATTTTTGAAGAAAATGCATTAGAAATTAAACTTATCACTGCTTGGCCGTCCTATTTTAATTTTTAACTTAAAATAGACATGATTATGCTAAAGGACTATCCTATTTAGATTTTTAACTTCAAATAGACATGTTTATGCAAAAGGACCAAGTTCTATATGGAGTTATAGTAGCGATTTCTGATTTAAAGGATGTAATTAATTCGAATTTTGTACCTGTCCTGCTTAAGTTCCCAATTCTATGGCCACTTATAATAGAGTCACAATATTGTGCCATATAGTAATTTATCTTTTAAGAATTGCATTGGCAACAACATTCATGAAGACTGCACTCTGATTCCATGAGAGATCAACAATGTCCATTAAAGTAACCATTAAATATGGGGTGTGTTGATTTCTAAAAATAGTAGGACAAGCGCTCAAGATAATATAATGCTCTAACAACATCAGTCACTGGGTGCTTCCGAATATGGCTGATGTGGGTCAGCATGGGGGATTGATGAAAGCATGGGGCATTAATGAAAGCTGAGACTTGCATGATCACAATCATGAAAGCACACTCATGGATATGTCTCAAGGAGAACTATTTTCTTGCTATAAATACAAATTCATAGTGTAAAAAGGTAGATGAAAGGTGCCTAAATTTTCTTATAAAACCTAAAATTGGGGAATTTCACCCATCTGTAAACTAAGATGTCATTTGCAAAATTGTTGATTTTTATATAATAGTATGGTATGCAGAAATAATGTTTTATTATGTAGAGATTTTATAGGACTGTGTTGCTTTGAAAACATTCCCTGCACACATAACGGTTTACTCTAGATATTTTAGAAGACAATGCTAGTTTTACAAAAGGCTTCTTTTTAATATCAATAATGCTAAACCAGAAAAGATTAACATAAATTTATAGAGATTGACAGCCATACATACCCATAAATTCTCATTTCCAATTGTACCCATTCCCATGTCAAAGAAGGGTAAGCGCTGAAAAATTGAGAGGAACATGGGCACCACACCCCAGGATACTATGAAGTTGTTGAAGGGCCTGTTGAAATTCTATGGCCACTTATAATAGAGTCACAATATTGTGCCATACAGTAATTTATCTTTTAAGAATTGCATTGGAAACAACATTCGTGAAGACTGCACTCTGATTCCATGAGAGATCAACAATGTCCATTAAGGTAACCATTAAATATGGTGCGTATTGATTCCTAAAAATGGTAGGACAAGCACTCAAGATAATAGAATGCTCTAACAACATCAATCACTGGGTGCTGCCTCCAACAACATCAGTCACTTGGTGCTTCCGAATATGGTTGATGTGGGTCAGCATGGGGGATTGATGAAAGCATGGGGCATTAATGAAAGCTGAGACTTGCATGATCACAATCATGGATATGGCTCAAGGAGAACTATTTTCTTGTTATGAATACCTTCAAGCAATAAGTGAACTTTTTATGGGGACCACCTCTAGTTTTAGGTGTTGCTTACAATTTTGGATAGAAGATACTAGTGACAATCTTTGGTTAAACTTTCTTCAGAGTTGGCATAAGAACAATGGAGGTGCAATCAATACAATTTAGTGTTACTACCTAGTGCTAAAACTATTAGGGGATGCCAAGATAAAATTGAAGTGAACCTAGTCCATAGCAAATTAGACCTCTAGGAACATTATGGGTCCAATTTTCATTTCAGTTGATGCAAAATTCACAGAGATTTAGCCAATGCAAATTCACTCTGCCGGGAGAGAATAAAAGCAACAGGGCTTGGCAAATTGAGCATACCTCCACTAGCAGATCCAAATAAGGGGATACTTGTTATGTTCAGGGAGGGGAAAGTTAGATTGTTATAGGTTGAAATTACAGAGAAGTCAGAGTAGAAATCTTAGATATAGAAAGTACATTGTTGTTATATATGTGCAAGGTCTACATAAGAATGCCATAACTTTTGATGGGAATATATATGTGTGAAAAGTGTAGGAAAATTTGGATAATCGTTGTAAATGTATGGGATTGGGAAGTTGGGTTTTGGGAAAGCCTTATTTTTGTTAAGATGTGCTTCACATGAACCCTGATATTTCTAGTTGTTTTAAGAGCCGCTCTCTAGACCAGTATGGTAGAGATGTTTTAATGTCTTGACTTATCCTGTCCTCAAATCATTTTGACTTGGTCAAACTACATAAAAAAACCAGGGTGGGGGGAGGGTTGTGTTACACAACAGGGGGACATGGGGGTCAAATGTGATTCACATGTTTACACCATTACCTTGTATATCCAAACAATTTTCCCTTGTGCAGGTATAAGGCCCTTAGTAGACATCGTTATACTTATTGCAGCCCCAATCCCCACTATCTCCTCGTGCAATGGATCCTAAACTTGTAACATGCTTTTAAATATGATATTCACCATTAGTATGAACATTTTCACGGGGTTTTGAGGTTGTTTCTATGGACATATCATATATGTGAAGATGCAATTGAATGCAAAGAAATTGAGAATATGTAGAAGTTTTGCAAGAAACCATTCTCCAATAGTTGAAACAAATCACACATTTCCCACTTGCAAACCATCACCTTGTACCTTCAAAAATTTACTCTCCAAACCTGCAATAACACCCTTCAGGACTATCTTTTTTTCAGAAGTTGATTTATACAACTTGCAAACTGACCCCCAAGGTCACAATGTCTTGTACTGTAGCTTCCTTTGTAATGCAAATCTTTGAACACGATCTTAGAGATTTAAACCTCCCCCTTTGAAGTTTATGGTCACCATCAATTTCCAAGTAATGGTATTTATCTTGGGCTTAGTGTACCACTTGTTGGATCAACGATGCTATCATTTCTTCCTAACTTGGAACGATTCTATCTCTCCTCATATAACAGAATCTAGATTGGGTTTTTGCATTTACTTTTGATGCAACATTTCTTGTTGATTAGGATTTGCATTTAACCATGGTGATGTGAATAACTACCCAAGTTTAAATTGAATATGCACCCATGTGCAGTGTGATGTCATTTTTTCCCATGTAACAAAGTTTGAAAGTACCCCACCCTCCAATCCTGTAGGAAACGATAAGATATTTTGTTTATTTGTTTTTGACTAAGTGGAGTGTTCACTATAAATATTGATGTTTCAATTTTTTTTATATAGTTTGTTTTGAGAAAGTCTGAGTAACAATATGAATAATTGTGAAAACTTAGATTGTAACTTCGTTGGAACAACCAAAAATATTTCAAAAAATTGAAGTAAGAACATGAATAACTATGAAAGCATATACACAAGGAATTATAAATTCGTTTGAATATCCAAAGATAATAATTTAGGTATCCAAAATTGAGTTGTATACCTCATGCCTATAATTGATTATGTATGTATGCAAATTTATAAAGCATAGGTTCATTCATATATCAAATTTTCTGATGCACTTTGAGTTGTTGTAGACTATGGGAAACCTCCTCTGCTAGCACCAAAAAACTGTGAAGCTTGATCATAGTACTCTTTCCATGCTTTATTGTGTGGTAAATGGGTTGTTATTACATATGTCCTCTCCTAGGTGCCTGTTGCCAAAACCCATGAATCATGATAGTGGATGGAGGAAACATTTTTTTTTCCAAAGCATGTTGAATTCCAAAGGGCTCAGTGGGTGGAGGTGTGTCTCAAGGATCTCCCAGATGGCTTGAGACTGGTTTGATTTAATTGCAATGAAGGGTATGTGAAGAGATAAGGATGACACACTATGAGTTAATCCTTGAAGTTTGAAGTTAGACATTTGGACAAATTGGATTACCTCTTTATTGATTTAACTTGGTGAAAGAGAGACATCTATTTCTACTGCTGCATTATGAGACTCACGAAATTGCCTAAATTAGGTGTGTGTTTCCTGAGAAGAGAGAGACATTTGTTGCTACATTATGAGACTGAAGAAATCGCCTAAATTGAGTGTTACCTGAGAAGGGGATGAGGTGGAAGATATGACTAGGTTGCCTGATAAGATGAGGCAACTTCAATTTTTAAAATCTGTAGGCAAATTCAGTACATAAATCTATTTTCTCTCATGGAAGCTATGGGATTTAAAACTTCAGCATAGAAATCTAATGGCTTTGGAATAATTGGTGAGAAACAAACAAAAAGAGTGAGTTCTACATGTTCAAATCCAGAATTGAGATTGCTATGGTCTTGTACTCCATTTGTATTTGTTCAGTCTCCAAAGAAAACTGGGAAGTGATAATAATGAGAAACAATCATGTTATGATCAACAAAGTAAAATTAGTTGTTGGGAGTAGGCTGCTTGAGCAATATTTTAGACTTTCAGCTAAATAAGTCACAAGATTTATCATTATGAACATTGATGTAGGAAAGATGGTCCTTTTTGGTTGTGCAGAAAAAATAGATTTATAATTCAAAACCGTAGAAATGTTATCACGTATATCGAGAATTTTTATGTTTAGATTTAATAACAAGGTTCCAAGTCATTATGACAAAAAAATCCCAATTATTCAAGACAAACTCAATTAATTATCAATTTAATAATAATAAAATAATTTCCATTTTTCCTTATTACTTTATAAAAGGGATATTGTATCCTTATTATATTTTATTTCTTTGGAATTTTTTGCTGGAAGCATTTATTTTTGGGTGAAATCTTGCTTTTTGTTTTTGAATTCAGCTCTTAAAAAACCACCACTATTATACAAAATTCACAAATCAAATTTTTGATTCCAATGTATTGCGAACAAATTGCATAGGAAAATTTGACCAAACAAATATAGCCAAAAACTGTCGAAAACATACACTACGACCTATAAAAATGCACATTGGACTGTAAACACACTTGGCCTCTTCGAATGTAATTATTTTTCATTTGGTTCTTTGTTTGCTTGTCTCAAATTCTTACGATGTGAGTCTTCTATAGTTGTGTTGTCTGTACGTTGACATATTGTTTTCTTATGTTCTTGTCACTGATAGCATCCATCCATCAACCAACCAACAATATATGTGTTTGGTGACTTGCAAAAATTTGACATGCGACATTGCCATGCAAACGTGCATGTAGTTGGAGAGAGGATAGAAAATTTTGCAGTGCATTACCTATGGCTGTGGGTATTTTGCCTGTTCTATATGCTGTGATCCTTGTTAGGTAGGTTTAATTTTTAATTTTTGGAGGTTGTGGTGCTGCTTGCAAGTAATTTATTATTTTTTGGAAATTTAGAATTCAATTATACTATTAAAGTTATTATAATTTTAAATATTTTATTTTAAAAAAGTTAGTTTTTTTTTTAAGAAATAATTTTAGTAAGCTTCGCAGATTATTCGATTTTAAAAAATAGGTAGGAATTACATAAACATCATCCATAATTAGATGGCCTCAACTTGCTCATTGGGAAACCATGTAAATTGGCTATTTGACAACATTATATGCCATCCAAAATCTGAAAAGCCTGAGAATGTTAGGCAAGGCTATATAAACCTGAGTGTCTATGCGTCTCCTATTTACTCTGTCTATAACAGAAAGATAAAAAATGCATACTATTGATTTATACATAGAAAAAATGAGAGCCAAAACTATGCTAAGAAAAATGATAATCATCAAAAGATTCAATTGGCATCAAGTCTTTGGCACTGGAGCCCGATAGTTCAATTTGTGGAAGGTAGGGAATATGATTCTCAATACAACTTAAACGAGCATTTTGTTGTTGAATTTGGCATTGAATGAGTTGGGATTCCTTGTCGATTCCCTGTATTTTTGTTGCTAACTATGAAATTCCTTCAAAGCTGGATGTTAAAGCTTTTGCTAAGAGATTTTTCATCATCCAGAAAAGGTAAAGGGTCTGTAGAACTGGTTGTGTCGGCCTTTGGTATGGCCTGGGTTAGGGATGAGATCCTGCCATTCATTTAGCTCCAGTTCATTATATGTTTCCTGCTTCAATTCACTCTCCCAACCCAAAATAATCTAACGAGCATGTGTGTGTGCATTAGTTTGCTAAGACAGAGTTTCTTCCAAGTTTAAATCATTGTTATTTATGCGACCTTGATTTCGGGTAGTTCAATGTTGAGCTTGAGTTATTCCACAACCACAACCCTGGCCCTGGCTACGACCTTGACCACCTCTTGCATTTCCCCCTCGGGATGAAAGAGTGAGGAGAAAAAACACAAGGGAAAATATTGGACTTGAGGGCTGCACTTGGAGGGAAAGTAAATATGATAAATGGACTAACAACCCAATAGACTACAAACTCAAAGAGTTAGAGAACAAACCAACTGCGGGATACTAAATGAAAATTCATTATATGGAAATATACATGAATTTCTTTGTGTTAAGGAGAGAAAGCTCCTTGAGAATTAAACAAACTCTACTACCAGTGATACCCTGCCAAAGGCTATCGAAATAAAGCGTAAGGGTTTGTTGGCAAGGAAACATAACACAAAGAGGTAAAGGGATGAGGCTAGGAGGGATTGGTCCTTCAACTTGCTTGGTTGTTATTGGGAAATATGCAAAGATTTTTCCCCTTCATGCTTTGATAATGCCATGCCCTTTAGTGCAAATAAAAAAAACAGAAAGAACATTCCGAGACACCTCCTAAAATTCCCATAGAATACATCAAGTTCAACACTATATTCAATGACATCATCCATTTTCTTCAGTGCTTTCATTATGGAGTGAATGCAAAGAGATGATTGTATGCTTGAATGAAGGTTTGTGCAAAGCTGATTCAATGCGATTTGCAAACTCTCCTTGATTTGATGAATTCAATGACGCATCGTGTAAGCCAACTTCAATTGGATACAAATACCCAACTTTTTGATCCTCTTCACTCGTGCCCAACATAATAGTTTGAAAGTATCACAATCTAAAAATGTGAAGGTATGTAAAGTCTACTATAAGGGGGCCTATCTAAAAATGTGAAAGTATGTAAAGTCTACTATAAGGGGGGTCTATCTAAATGTGAATGTATGTAAAGTCTACTATAAGGGGGCCTTCTAATGCCCCCACAAGTTGCCACGAGGGGGGCTCTTAACAGCCCCAAAAGTTAGTACGAGGGGGGCACCCAACGTCCCCAAACTTTGCATCAAGGTGGTTTTAAACCACCCTCATAAGTTGCAACAAGGGGGGTTGTAAGCTGACCTTGTACGTTGCTATGAGGGGGATTTTAAATTGCCCACATAGGTCAATTTTCAAGGGGGTTTCAAATCACCCCCAAAAGTGATTTTTTTAGGCGATTTACAACCAACCTTGAAAGATGACTTTTGAGGGCTATTTCAATCACCCCTAAAAGTCACTTCTGTGGCTGGTTCATATCTCTTAAAAAACCTTTTCGTTTGTCCTCACAACGCCCTTAGTCTAGCCCACGTGAAGGGACCTCATGCCTAATCGACCCAACTTTTGGGGCTTGACCCTGACGAAGCCAAGGAGAATTGAACCAACGCCTCATAACAGAGGGCCAATGACTTGGCAGATAGGCTTCAACCAACCATTTGGGCTATCCATCAACGCTATCTCTTCAAAAACCTTTCCTAAAAGGCTTGACATTTAGAGGTGATGCTTTGAAGGGAGGGGGGTTCTAAAAAATTCCACCCAAAAGTCACTTTTCAAGTTTGGAACCCCCCTTGAAAACTGACACATTTGGGGGCAGTTCATATCTCTTAAAAAACGCCCATAAAAGGCTTGAATTTTAGAGGAGATGCTTTTATGGGTAGGGGGGAGGAGGTATGATGGAGGTTTTAAAAAATTGCAGATAATGTTAATATTGCTTTTAATTCCCACTTTTGGAGGCAGATTAAGACCCCCCCCCCCGCCCTCCAAAAGTATTTTTTTGTAGTAGTGGTAGTTATAATTTTTGTCTCCAGAAGTCATTCTTTTGTAATGATTAATTATGCTTTACTTCTTTCTAGGATATCCTCTCAAGCACATGTTTCAACCAATTCTCAATTTCATTCTTCAAATTACTTTTATATTTATTTTTTGAGATTTATACTTCTCTAATCTTTTGTAAGAAAAGGTCTTTCATTTTATACAGGGTAGGTGATTCCTTGAGTTAGAGGAAAGGAATATCCTTCCCTCACTAGGAAAGGGATTTCCCTATAGAAAAGGAAAATGATTTCCTTTGTTGAGAGAGATACAAGATTTTCCTTATCAACACCGATTGCATTACCAACAGATGCATCGTCAACATTACAAATAGCTGGTGAAGTCTCTTTTTTAATCTTTGGCTCTCGAGTAATCTTCTTGTTATTCCAAGGAAATCCTCGCCTCTCCCCTTCGCATTAGCATTATGAGATACAACCTTAATTGCTTTTGGTTTTTTCAAGAAATCAATCAAGGGTGCTTCCTTACAGATATTAGACACATATGATAACACTGCACATTGTTTAAGGGGTTCAACAATAACACTAGATCCATAAATATTTGACTCCATTCCTACATGCTTTCCTTTCGGTTTACTTTGGGCTAGTGGAAGAGGTCGAAGGGGATTGTTCAACGTGGACTTTGCAACCCTTGCCCGTGTAATGTGAACATTAGATGTCTGGGTTCCAGTCATTGTTATTTTGTAAAGTTGTGAACAACATGACTTTACACCTTTGAATTTGTGTAAACCTAGTAGCAAAATTCGGAGATCTAGTCGCGAAAGTTTACCAGTTATTGCAGCCCACCCAAAGTTCAACTAGAATGCTCGAATGTTAAAGTGCATAGTGAATTAATGTGTGTACTTCTCAACTTTTTTCTACTCCAAAATAGTGGTTGAGTCATATGCTTTATTACTAAGCAACGGTTGGTTTGAAAAACTAAATGGATATTTTTTTGATAGAATGGTCACATCTTTGGCTTCCATATAACGAAAATACTAATCAAATTAAAATAACAAGCAAGAGGCATATGAAGCACACAATCACTGATTTGAATGATTCAAATGTATTCATTGTGTTCTTTAATTCTACACTTTTTAACTACTATTTGACTCTCTTTTTTGGAAATTTATTGTTGAATGTTCACCTTTTGTAGATGTGTGTAAAAAATCTAAGATCTCTCACTCAAATTAGCTTGTTGTAAATAATCTATATATTATGCAAGAACATGTACAAAGTTATTTTCAAAATTAGTAAATTTAGATGTAAATTAGAATGTATGGTTTTTATTTTTTGATGGCTCTAAGTTGAGTTCAAGTGAAAGGTCTAGGTGCACTCTTAGAGATCTTAAAGGATACAAATATTTGATGTCTTGTCGCTTGGATTTCCCATGCACAAATAATGTCACTAAGTATGAGGCTTTGATACAAGGTCTTAAAAGGGTGATAGATTTGGAAGCTAAATAGCTCCAACTAATAGGGATTTACAAATAGTTATCAAACATTTAGGAAATTCAATTCACTGTATTTTAATCACCTTAAGAATTATATAGATGAGGCATGGATTATTATTTCTAATTTTGATACATTTAATATTAATTATGTATATTGAAGTCAAAATGCAAATGAAAATTTACTTTCAAACACAACTCCTATATTTATACCACTGAGAAAATTTTCTATGGACGTGTTTTCTAATGAACATTTTTTTAGGCATTTTATACCAAACAATATTACAAACTAGATATTTTTTTATGATGATGCCCTTATTTTAGAATTCCTCACATAGGGAGATACTTTTAGGGGATCACCATTGATGAAAATTGACATTGTGATCAAATTAATACATTGTCTCTAGATGCAAAACTAAAGAGTGAGAACTTATTTCTTAAATATGTGGTTCAAATGGAGAAGTATCATGACTCAAAAGATAAATTCAAGGGGGAAACAAAATACAAATCCAATACCTACGCAATGCAATATTAGGTAATGAATATCTGTAACAAATAATACCCAGAAAATATTAATCTAGGTATTAGATACATGCCCATTGAGAGGGCTACATTTTTTCATTTCCTCAAGGAATATACAGATTTTTTTTTCTCCTAGAATTACACTGATTCAAAGATTCATGACACTAAAATCATCCAGGATGTGATATAATTCAATAATTATATGATCCTATTCAACAAACATTCTTAGATAGGTATTCAACAATATAATAACAAATGAAAATGAAACTCAATAAGTTTTTGGAGGAAAAAATAATATTTGTCATTCATCATGTGGTAGAATTCTTTTAGCATGCAATGTTGTTATGCTCTTGTATTTGTGCTAGAAGGAAATCTAGCACACGTTAGATTTATTGTACCTTGCAATGTTGTTATTGCTAAGATGATTATATTGGTGATAGAAGAAAATCTATTGTGTGTTAAATTTATTTTACCTTGGAATGTTGTTGTTGGCAATATAATTGTGGTTGTACTAAAAGTAAATCTAACATGCGTTGAATTTATTTAATCCTACAATTTTGTTATGTTCTTGTGGTTGTGCTAGAAGAAAATATAGCACATTCTAGATTTGTTTTGCCCTGCAGTGTTGTTGGAACCACGCTCGTATTTATGTTAGAAGTAAGCTAACAAGCACTAGATATGTTTGAAGCTATAATGTTGTTATGTTATTATTTGTGCTAAAGGAAATCTAACACTTGCTAGATTTGTTTCATCTTACAATGTTGTTATTAGGAATACACTTGAGTTTATTACAGAATGAAATC
This sequence comes from Pinus tabuliformis, assembly GCA_031772625.1. Lineage (NCBI taxonomy): Eukaryota > Viridiplantae > Streptophyta > Pinopsida > Pinales > Pinaceae > Pinus > Pinus tabuliformis. Next base: position 459,703,649 of record CM062818.1, read on the forward strand.
TAGCATGTGTTAGATTTCCTTTGCTTGATAATGTTGTTGTTGGCAATAAGCTTGTATTTTTGCTAAAAGTAAATATAAAACATGTTAGATATTTTTCACCTTACATTGTTTTTATGTGCTTGTGTTTGAGCTAGAAGGAAGTTTAGCACGCATTATATTTCTTTCAAAATGTAATGTTGTGGTTGGAATTTGGTTGTTTGTGCTAGAAAGAAACACGATAGAATTCTTTGACCTTGCAATGTTATTGGAATTTTACATGTGATTGTGTTAGAAGGAAATTTAGCACATGTTAGATTTCTTTATTGCAATGTTGTTATTGACAATATACTTCATTTTGTGCTAGAACTAAATTTAGTGTGTGTTATATTTCTTTAACCCTACAATGTTGTTATGTTCCTGTGTTTGTGCTAGAAGGAAATCTAGCACAAGAGATTTGTTTCATCCTGTAATGTGCTTGTGTGTGTTAGAAAAATATGTAGCATGCACTAGATTTCCTTGCCCTGTAATGTTGTTGTTGTCAACATGGTTGTGTTTGTGTTAGAAGTAAATATATCATGTGCTATAATTCGTTCATGTTACAATGTTTTTTCTGCTTGTGTTTATACAAGAAGGAAATCTAAAACACATTAGATTTCTTTCACCTTGCAATGTTGTTATTGGCAATGTGCTTATCTTTGGGCTAGAAGGAAATCTTGCATGCACTAGATTTATTTTACAATGAAATTTATTGTTGGAAATATGGTTGCTTGTGCTAGAAGGAATTTAGCATGTGTTTTGTTTCCTTTAGCTTGCAATCTACTTGTGTTGCTGATAGAATGAATCCATCATGCACTAGACTTCTTTAGTCCTACACTGTTGTTATGTGCTTGCATTTGTGCTAGAAGAAAATATAGCATGTGTTAGATTTATTTCAGATTGAAATGTGCTTGTATTTCTGTTGGAAGAAAATTTAGCATAGGCTAGATTTTTTATACTCTACAATGTTATTGTTAGCAACATGCTTGTATTTGTTGTAGACATAAATCTAACACATGCTAGATTTTTCACTCTACAATGTTGCTATGTGCTTGTGTTTGCGCTAAGAGGAAATATAACACATGTTAGATTTTTTTTTACCTTGCAATGTTATTGCTAACATGTTTTTGTTTGGGCTAAAATGAAATCTAGCTTGTGCTAAATATGTTTTGTCCTGTAATGTTGTCATTGGAAATATTTATATGTTTGTTTTAGAAGTAAATATATTGGAATTTTTTCTCACCCCACAATGTTGTTATGTGATTATGTTTGCATTAGAAGGAAATATGGTATGCATTATATTTCTTTCACCTTGTAATGTTTTTATTTGCAAGGTGCTTTTGTTTTTGATAGGAGCAAATCTAACATGTGTTAGATTTGCTTTGTCTAGTAATGTTGTTGTTGGCAATATGTTTGTGAATTTGCACTAGAAGGAGATCTAGTACATGTTATATTTCTTTTCACAATGCAATGTTATTTTTGACGATATAGTTATTTGTGCTAGAAGGAAATCGAATGTTGTCTTACATATTTTTATTTTGCAATATGCTTCTGTTTATGCTAGAAGGAAATTTAGCTTGTGCTAGATCTCTTTTTTTTGCAGTGTTGTTGTTGACAATATGCTTGTGTTTGTGATAGAAGTAAATCTAGCACATAGTAGATTTATGAGACCTTGCAATGTTGTTACGTTCTTGTGTTTATGATAGAATGAAATATAGCACACACTAGATTTCTTTCATCTTACAATGTTATTATTCGCAATGTGTTTTTGTTTTTGTTTCAAGAAAATCTTGTGGGTACTAGATTCTTTTTGCCTTACAATTATGTTATTGGTAATATGTCCGTGTTTGTGCTAGAAGTAAATCCAACATATATTAGGTTTATTTAGCCATAAAATAATGTTATTTTCTTAGGTTTGTGCTAGAAGGAAATATAACATGTGTTAGATTTTACTTTACCCTGCTGTAATGATGTTGTTCACAACATATTTGTGTTTGTGCTAGAAGCAAATCTAGCACATGTTAGATTTCTTTCACCTATCAATGCTGATATGAGTTTTTTTTTTGTCCTCTAGAAGGAAGTGTGCAATGCTTAAATTTATGTCCCTTTCCAATGTTTTTATTGGCAATGTGCTTATGTTTGTACTAGAAATAAATCTAGCATGTCCTACATTTAATTTTCTTTGCAATATTGTCATTGGAAACATGTTTATATTTTTGCTAAAAGTAATTCTAGCACATGCTAGATTTATTTCACCCTAAAATGTTGTTATGTGTTTGTTTTTATGCTAAAAAGAAATTTAACTTACAATATATTTATTTCACCTTGCAATGTTTTTATTGGCAATGTGCTTGTGTTTGTGATAGAGGGTAATATAGAATGTTTTTGTTTTCACAATGCAATGTTGTTGTTGGAAACATGCTTATGTTTTTACCATAACTCATTCTTAGGCCACATATTCCATATGAAGGGCCTTTTAATCATTTGAGGGTTTAACATTTTTTATATTGTAACAATAATTTATGTAGGCATGGACTAAAACCTCATTGTTTCTAAAAGGCAGTGTCAAATTGCATAAGCACAGAGATGTCTCAAGAAAGATTATTATTGTAATGTTTTTATTGACAATGTTTTTGTGCTTGTGATAGAAGGAAATTTAGCATGCACTACATTTACTTTACAACTCAATGTTGTTGTTGGAAATCTTCTCTTATGTGATAGAAGGGAGTTTAGCATGTGTTACATTTCCATTGCCTTGGCAATATTTTTAATGACAATGTGCTTGTGTTTGTGCTAGAAGGAAAACTAGCTTGTGCTAGATTTCTTTCGGTTTGCAATGTTTTTCTTGGAAATATGCATGTGTTCATGCTCAAAATAATTCTAACATGTGCTAGATTTATTTCACCATACAATGTATTTATTGGCAATATTCCTTGTGTTTGTGATAAAAAGAAATCTAGGATACAAATATTTCTTTTTCTTTGCAACATTCTTGTTGGCAATATGCTTTTGTTTCTGCTAGAAGTAATTCTATCACATTCTCTATTTCTTTCACTTCGCAATGTTGTTATGTGTTTTTCTTTGTGCTAGATGAAGATCTAGAAGAAAATCTAATAATTGCTATAGTTAATGTTCTTTCATTGTGTTTTGATTTTATGGTTTCTAAAGCAAGCTAAGAATATACATGACTATAAAAGATCAATTTTATGTAAATATGATGTTGTTGTAGTCTCTACAGTTTTATTTATTTATTCACAATGTAATGTTTTTTTGAAATGTGTTTATGCTCGTTCTAGAAGGAAAGCTAGTAGGTGATAACTTGCCTATAGTCACGATTAAAAGAACATAATAAATTATTTGGGGGTTCCCTTTTTCTAATTAACACCATGATTATCTATTATTGTGAGTTCTACACTTGTAATTGTTCTTGTTCATTTTTGTTACACATATAATGATGCGATTAGTTATAATATTTATAGCTTCATACTTTCTTCAATAATTCGAAACTATGTTAATAATTTTTTACTTTTCATTTATTTATTATTATCAGAAACCATAGACTATGAAGTTAGTGAGAATTCAAAGGAAGCATCCAAGGAAAAAGGATGTTCAAGAAACATGACACCAAAATATTTAAATGGTATGACAATTTTATAATTAGTTTATACTTTTTTACAATGGTTAGACATTATGCTAATAAATGGTTGTTGATTAGCTTATGTTTATTATTTTATCAAGCTAATGATGAAATGTTGTGCACCTTTGAATGTCCACTTAGAAATTTTTTTGATTAAAAAATTCTCTTATATATTGATCAACCTATTTGGGATAAATGGTACACTGTTTTTAACTGTTACCAACTAGGAAGATTAAAGTGTTCACCAAGCCAAACTGATTTTGAGAACTACAAGAGAAATAGTTTACACAATTTGACAACATGTACTCTTCAGCCCGTCAGGGATTAACCATGGAAAAAATTTCTTCAGTAGTAGATAAGCTATTGAATGAAACCATTTGGTTTTTTATTCCACTTAATCATCCAACAAATGCCACAAATTAAAATATTATTTGTTCTAAATTGAAAACCAACAGAACATTATCGGAGGCAATGATTACATATTTTCAAAGTCATGATGAGAAATTGAATGAGAATATTTTTACCACATTCGACATTCTTGAGAATTATGAAATTAACGATATTATATTTTCCAACTTTTGCAACATGGTGGAGGCGTCTACTTATGTAAAAAGAACACATAATACAAAGATAGAGTCCCTTTCTCAGCAAGCATGTGGAGTCCTTGACAGAATGATAAATGGATGAACAAATGTTCAATGGGTTGACAACAATTTTGAATTTGGTTGTCATTTTGGTGGCTTTGATATTTTGTCAACACTTTTGCACTATTTTCTAATGTCAATTGCAAGCAGTTTTACATACTAACTTTATTGTTCCGGATACACTTGCTTTGAAAAAAGAACCATTCCACAAGGATATAATATTGATTTTTTTCGATTTCTTATGGAAAAAATGAGTTGAATGACTTTACTACAGTTCTCTTAGTAGAACTTTGGTTTTGTAATGATGTACGCAAGTTTTTGGAAATTTCCATAAAGAACTCCAAGATTAACTATAGAATGACTAGTGGCATTTATGAATATAAGTCTCAAAATAGGTATAGTTATGATATAGTTTTTACTATACATTCCTATACTTAGAGAGAAATTCTTCGGCGAAAATCACATGGAATACCATTTGTTGACGCGTTTCGAACCAACCAGTGTGGTTCATCGTCAGGACAAGTTGAAGAAACAGATCCAGCTTAGCATGTTATATAGACCGAGCAGAGCTAGCCATTGGAGGCTCTGCTCGGTCTATATAACATGCTAAGCTGGATCTGTTTCTTCAACTTGTCCTGACGATGAACCACACTGGTTGGTTCGAAACGCGTCGACAAATGGTATTCCATGTGATTTTCGCCGAAGAATTTCTCTCTAACTTGATATGGATCACAGAAGCCTGAACTCTATTATTTCTATACTTAAGAATTAAAAATTTTGGAAGCTTCAAAATACTCTCACACATTTGAAGACACATTTGATGAAAATGAGAGAGATTATGGTTTCTAAATGGATTTATTGGAAAAACACCAATGTAATGATGCAAAAGTGGTTATTACTCTTTCTACAGGGACAAATTTAATCAAGGCTTGTTGTACATATGGAAGAAGAATTGCATGTGTTGTGAAAACATAGTCACAAAGGATAATCATGTTGAATAATTACAAACATTTTCAACTATCAAATCCAGGATCTATTAATTTCTTAGAAAATTTAGGTACTACAGTTTCTTTGTTGTTTCTCTTATAATACTTTGGATAATATTTTATTTATATTTTTAATTGTCAAAGTGTTTACTAAAATGACTAATGATAGAGATTCTGAAACAAAGAATGATGAATGTGGGAAGCAAAAAAAAATCAATATAGTGCCTATGATGTTGAAAAAAGTTTAGAAATGGAAACAGGAGGAGAAGAAGTTATCATACTAGGTACATGATTTGTCTAGTTGTTTCTCTTGTTACTTTTTGAATTTATTTAATTTCCATATTCAAAACATTTTTGGATGTCTATTATAGGGAATTATGAGAAGAATGAAATTAATCAAGACAATGACCATTGAATGATGGGGATAGAAATGGGTATTAACCATTGTAACTCTTTTTTTTTTTTAATCTAAATTATTATTTTTATTATCGTGAATCGTAGCATTTCATTTGTTGATTATAGGTGGAAATAAAGAGAATGAATATAGTGACTAAGGGAATGTCCCACAAAGCTCCAATCAAGACTGAAATATTATATGGACAGTTAAAGATGATTTGTTTTCTGTATAGTTGTTTAATGAATTTTGTTCATTATCATAATTTATAACATTTTTTGATGTTTATCATAGAGACAAGCAAGGAAAACAAAGACATTGATCAAATGAATGCGAAACAAAGCTTTAATCAAGGACAAAATATAATATCAAGTGCTTATAATTTGTCCATTTGTTTTCCTTATTATTTAATGATTTTATTCATTTTCACAATTCAAAATATTTTATATGTTTAATTTAGAGAAAAATAAACGTAGCAAAGACGATGATGAGGTGCAAAGTTACAAATATGAAGATAATGTCATATAAAATACTTATAACTTGTCTTCTTATTTATTTTATTATTCTTTGAACACTAATGCTTGTAACTACCATAATGTTGTACATTTTTATTATAGGAACTAATAGAAAGGAAAAAATTAACTATCAAAATAATGTTAAAGGTGCGTGTCGGTGTGTTTCTTTTTAAAGGTTTCATTGCTAATGTTTTTCTTGGTATTGGTATTTGATTGAATGTTTAAAAAGAAGTACTATTGGCAGTTGATTAAATGTTTAATATGTTTACTCCAAGTTCTATCAATATGATAAAAGAACTTATTATTTCATCTATAAATAGTGAAAAAACCACTGAAGATAAGTGTATTGTTTCAACAATTTATTTAGTAATTTTTGTAACATGAATAAAATGGTTTGACTAGATTATTTGTCATTGTGTTGCAGCCAAAATAACTAAAAATAAATTAGTTATTTTTAACTAAAGGACATTTCTTATCATAGCATTGATGATGAAGCAAAAAAAAGGCATATTTAGAAAATGGGAACAGATGTTGATTATACAATAGAGAAAAAATTATTACACAATAGAGTTTTAAAAAAGTTGGTTTCAGAAACATTCAAGTTAAACTTGTGTTTATGTGGACTTCTTAAGATTGTAAACCACAAAAGGGACATAAGGTCATTGACAATCCAAGCAAAGTTATACACACTAAATCATTGAAAAAAGTGTGGGAAACACATACACAATACGATGCAACCAATAATATGATAGTGGGTTGTTCACTTGAGAGCGTGAAAGATAATCCCAAAGAAAATGTGAGTCTTGCCCCTCCATTCATTGGAACAGATCAAGAGGATAATTGGTTGTTCGATGACCTATGGAGAATGTTGGATATACTCAAGAAGGCTACAAATGTGCGAGCTACTTTTAAAGATGTTCAATTACATTTATAAGTACCTTAATATGACCGATGTCTATTTCATGTTATAATATGTATGACATCATGAATTATTAGTTTTATTTCACAGCACTTATAAAATAATTGTTGATTTGGTTTGTCCTTACTAAAAGCAAAGTACTTTTATTTTCCTTATTTTTGGTGAGATACTGTGTTGATAATAATTATTGATTTGAATGGCCATTTAATGTTTTCATATCAAAATTTTCCATGCTATAGAATTTTTTACAATGGATTACATTAAATGTGAAAATTAATAGACAATTGGTATATTTGTTTGAATTAGATCATTACAATTATTTGTTTCAATTTTGGTTTAAGTTATCATTATACCTATTAGAAATTAGTAATGTGAAGGATGGCCCATTGTATTTTTATAACATTTTTTATTCCATATAAGTTGAAAAACTAGATTAGGTTGTATGTAGCACCAACAATAAACATACAATTTGTACTAAAAGAAGCACCAAAAGAATCTAAGGTAGAGACTCTAGAAATTAGAATATAAATAATAAGGTTTGAAATTTAAAAATTGTATTATATTGTATGTGGAAATTAATATATAATTTATTTGTTTACTTTCATTAGACCATTGTAATTATATTTTTCAATTGTAATTAAAGAAATCATTATAAATTATAAAATCAATTATTTAAATGGTGGGCCAATGCGTTCTTAGAATATTTTTATTCCATACAAATTAAATAAAGGCATTATGTTGTATGTATAAAGTAAACATATCATTAGTTTGTTCATGTTATTGGGGCTATTGTATTTGTATTTTGTGATTACTATTAACTCATTGTAAAATTCCCTTTGCATACAAATGGAAATAATTCATAATAAATATTAACATCATTTTTAAATTGGTAGGTTTTTATGTCCTTAATCAATGAAGTGTTGAAGTGGAGCTGTGTTAATATCATACATGTGGTTGCAGTGTAGATGCAGATGAGCATTACTAAAAGTCAAAAGATGGTGATATTTAAAATGGAAGGAGTATTATTCCAATCATATGCCAAAGATGAACTAAATTTTCATATTCAAACAGAAACAGATTGGCAGTTTGGTGATGGGTCCTATTTTTTAAGGCATTTTCAGTCAAGTATGAAAATGTTGCTTAAAAAATTATGATGTAGTAATATGGACATTAAATTTCACTGACAAGTATATTCGTAAAGTACTAGAAAAATCAAATATTGATATAGAGGACTTTAAATTTGCATGGGACAGGTCCCATTGTCATTTGCAAACAAAATTGGATGCAGGAAGAACAAGACAATTTTATGAGAAAACGTTGACTGATGTGTGGTCCCAATATGGAGATAATTATGAAGAATCAAATTTATTGCTAATAGATGCAACAAAGCATACTTCTCAATTCATTGGATATCGATCAAACCACATGTTGATAAAATCCTATATAGGGAAAGAGCAAGATACTTGGCTTATGCAAGTTTTATTCCCCTTTCTTAAGACACTTCATCTTATCAATAAAAAACATTCGTACATTCAAATGTTCAATAGAACATGTACTTCATTGTATTGGATGGAGATAATTTCCTTTATAAATTTGTTGAAAAGTACATTCCAAATTTTTGATACATTTTGGACATAGTTTTTGTTGAATCAATTTGTATGATTTTATATTTTTTGAAATATATGGGAATTTCCAATTATATTAATATTTATATTTCTTATTATTTATAATTTCTTTTTCAATGGCTTTGTTGTATCGATTTCTTTCTAAGATGTGTGCATGCGTTCTTAAATGAATTGTTTGTCATTTAAATTATCTTGCATGACCATCGAAGCTTTTTATTTTTAATGATGTATGTTTACTTATATGCACCAATAATCATAATATATAAATGTGAAATATAAGTTTTGAAATATAAATCCTTGCAAACAAAGGTGTAATTATTGCTAAAGAAACTATGATAATTTACTTGATAAATGTTATGTGCACTATTCACTATTCACAATGCATTATTCACTATTAAGGCTGAATGATTTGAATTTTTTGAAGCATAAGACATGTGATTTCTTAATCCATAATTTTCATAAATTTATATGCCTAAATCAATTAATGGTTGTAACTGCAATCATATCATATTGAAAATCAATAAGACACAAAGTTAGTTATTCATTGTTTACATATAAAATGCACTAATATGAGTGCATAAATGTGATTTGTAATTTTTGAGATAAAAATCTATTGTAAATAATTTAGTATTTCTTAAAAAAAACATATAATTAATGATAATGATTGCTAATTGGACTATCAAGGTTTGATTAGACACTATCATGGATGAATTATGTCTTTGAAGTGTAAGGCATCTGACTTTATTACTTAAAGTTAATTTTTTGTAAATTTGTATATTAAATAAATTGAAATCATATGATTTGAGCTAGAATTATATTATTGACTTATACTTAGTTATTTCCATTAATATGATTGTATAAATTTGATATATAATATCCGTATACTATGATGCAATTCTTCCAAAAATAAGTCTTATAATTTGTTGATAATAAGTATTAAGTGGACACTTTAGGCTAATGGGTGATGGCTCATAGGTGAATACTACTCGTTAAATTGTAGGGCATTCAATTTTTAATCCATAACTTATTCTTAAATCAACTATGTGTATATGCAATCATCTCAGCTCACATAATTTAATAAGGAGTCGATTTATTGACTTGTATTTAGTTATCACATAATTTATTAAGAGTGTATTAATGTCATATTGTATTGCTTTGAAACAAAACTCTATGTAAAGAAAAAATATCTTCTTAATAAAACATGGAATAATTAATTAACAATGTGTTAAGTGGATGATCTATACTCATTAAAGAGATGAGTCAAAAATAGTTGTATTTAAACTTTTTGCACCATAAGACATTGATTTTCTCATTGACATTAACTTTTTTTCATTTTCAATTCTTAAATAGTTTATTTGTGATTTAAATAATTTCATATAAACCAATATGACTTGAAGAATTCTATTTGGTTATATGCATTGATAAAAGTTTATAAATGCGATGCATTTTTGAAATGTAGCTCTTAATGTAAGTAAATATATATATATATCTATATATATATATATATATATATATATATATATATATATATATATATATATATATATATATATATATATATTTTACAAAACAAATTATAAGTAATTGATAATGAGTTCTAAGTGGCCTATATAAATCCATTTATTGACTTTTATTTTCCTATCATTAGGTTTAATATAAGTGTATAAATGTGACATTTTGTTTTGAAATAAAATTCCATGTAAAATTAAATGTTTTTCATAACAACACATGGAATAATTATTTGGTAATGAATTTTAAGTATATCATTCAAGTTTATTCGTATACGAGTTATAAATAAATGAATTTAAACTTTCTGCAACATACGACATTTGATTTTCCCACCCCTATTAACATTTGGTAAATTTCAATTCTTAGATAAATTATTTGTAATTGAAATAATCTTATAGAAGCCAACAAGACAAGTATGTATTAATTTCTATTTAGTATGTATGTATGTATAAATGAAATTTATTTTTGAAATCAAGTTCTTAATGTAAGTAAAATATATTTTTTAGAAAATTAATAATTTAAAATCAATTGTTGATGAGCTCTAACTCGTTTCTTTTATTTTGAATCAACTTTTCTAACTATGCATTCTTAAATCAATTACTTCTATATGAAATCATGCCATATAAGTCAATAAGTAAAGAAACCATTAATTGATTTTATTTATCTATCATGTGGTTTAATATGAATGTATAAATGTGACATTACTATTTCTAGAATAAAAATCCATGTAAACAAAATGCATTTTCAAATAAAACATGGATTAATGAATTTACAATGAGCATTAAGTAGACTATTTAAGCTCATTCAAGAGATGGGTCACAAATGGATGTATTTATAATTTTTTCACCTTATGACATGATTTTCCCATCAAGATTAACATTTTGTAAATTTCAATTCTAAAATAAATTATTTGTACTTAAAATAATCTCATAGAATCCAACAAGACTTAGAAGCTATTTATTCAATTCCATTTAATTATATGTATTGATATAAGTTTATAAATGTAATTTATTTTTGAAAAAAAGCTCTTAACGTAAGTTAAGATATATCTTTTACAAAACTAATTAGAATTAATTGATATGAGCTTTAAGTGGCTTATTCAGACTACATGAAAAATAAAGTGTCATAGATGAATGCCTTTTAATACATATTTAATATGCAAAATCAATATCTTAAATATAATTTATTTGTACTTAGATTAAGTATTTAATAATTAAAGAACACGGGGACTTATATAAATTTCAACTAAAATCCATGAGTTATGTTTCACAATTATTTCTTCCTCATTAAAAATTCTTACCATTTCTCCTCTTAGTGAAAGTAATGATTGATCATGGTTTTCCATACAATTGGTTGGTGCTATTACATCGAGACGATTATTGGCTTTGACAATGTTGACAAGGAGAGATAAATATCCACACTACCATCAACTATACTAATCTTTGAAAGCCCTTGCCTCCACTACTTACAAGAAGACCACTAATTCTTGTTTACTTCAATCTATGACATTGTCCATCACAATGGAATGAATCGAATACCCATTTAAGAACTCTCATTTTATGTACTTGGCTTTGAGTGGAGATAGATCAATGGTGCCAAGCCTTCTTGAAATACCTAGATCAAAAATGCATAACTTTTATGATGGATGCCTGGGTGCTATGAAGACGAATGATCACCCCGTCATTAGTGCTTCGTAAAGGCATAAAGGGACCGTAGGAAATTGAGCACAAAAACATTTTACTAAGTTTTTAGTAGACTACTTTCAATGCAATGCAAGGGATGCACATCCTTTCCATTTACACTAAGATGCTCGCATCAACATCTTTCAATCAACAAGTCCTCCATAGGTTGTGGGAAAGGGGTTTAGAGTCGTCAGACACGAAATTCAAACATCAAGGAATCTAGTTCGTTATCCATAACTATAATATCTTTATTGGATGTTAGACATACTAATATAATTTAGCTTGAATCAATTACTTCTAAGAGTTTGATTTCACATTCATATTCTGTATTGATACTATTGTACATAACAACTTATGTTTGACCTATTCATGATCTCTACCTGGTTTGAAATTACTTAATTATTTTTATGTTGAATTAAGTTAATACGGCGATTTACAAAAGAATGAATGTTGTTGAAGGCCTTGTAATAGAATACTTCCAAATTTAATGAAATATGTGTTAAATGCTTCTTTTATAAACGTTTCAAATGTCTATCTAACACATATTTTCCCAATGAGCCTGTTAATGTGTTTAAGTTTCTAGAAATATGTTGATATTAAATAGAATCAAACTGCCTTTCCAAAATCTTGACCCTTAGGAACATGCGATAGATAGTTGGATTCCGTACAGAGTAGATACCAGTGGGATGTAGGATGACGAGTTGTGAGTCTTCCGTGACAATGAGTCGGCGTATGCCACGTGTGATGGCATCAGAGAGGAGCTCTATCAACACGCTGTACTCAGCAATGTTGTTTGTTGGACGACCAATACATATCCCTCTAAAACTCAATAACTCGCCCCTTGGATCGAAGATGGCCCAGGCCGCATAAGATAGGTTCCGCGAACTATGACTCCCTCTGTTAGCATATCCAACAAATGATTCATGTAGGTCTGACATTTGCAACAAATGTAAAAGCAGATCAATTTAACCAAAACAATTACCCTTAGCGAAAACAAAAATGTAACAAAAGCATAGGGGTTACTATCTTGAGTCAAGCATAGTAATGCTTAAGGTACAACCCCTTGCGGGGTTGCGCCAGTGGAATCCCATAATAATCCACTAACTCGTAGGCTCCTTTTGCTAACACACGGTTAACAATAGAGGGGCGCATCCAAAAGACTTGAATTTGCCTGCTCCCAATTTATCCGACTCCTGTTCGTAAAGTAAGACCAGGTCACCTTCTGAGAAGACACGGGGTTTGACATTCTTGTCGAACTGCACCTTGACTCATTTCTTATGGGCTTCATTAGCCAAAGAGGCATCACAATAGGTTTCATCCAATTGGATTAGTTCCAAGAAATGATCCTCCTCTTCTGAAGTTCTGGGGAGAAGGTCGACCGAAAGTTTCAGGGACGAAATTTCACACTGAACTGGTAAGATTGCTTCCAGGCCATACACCAATTGAAAGGGTGTAAACCCGGTTTCATTCCTCCCCAATGTCCAGTATGCTCACAAGGCTGAGTATAGGATCAGGTGCCAACCCCTTTTATGGGCTCCAATCATCCTTTGCAGCATCCGCTTCAGGACCTTGTTGATTGCCCCAACTTGTCCATTAGCCTGCAGATAATATGGAGTAGAGTTGTCATGGGACAACCCTAATTTAGCAGCCAACTCAACCATCATGTGATTGCGAAAATGTGATCCATGATCTGTGACTATGGCCTGTGGAACGCCGAACCTGGAGACTACATGACTGAAAAAGAAGAGGGCAGCCATTTCACCATTGATGTTTAATGTAGGCATCGCCTCAGCCCATTTGGTAAAATAGTCTACTACAACTATGATATACCCATGCCCCTCGGTCGAGGTGGGGTTAAATGTCATGAAATCTATGCCCCATTTGGCAAATTGCCCAACAACAACTACTATTTGCAGAGGTGCGGGTGGTATTCTGGTCTTGCGATCGAAGATTTGACAGGCATGGCAACTTCTGACTGCGGTTATGCAATCTTTGAACATTGTTGGCTAGAAGTATCCTGCCCGTAAAATCTTTTGCATCGTAGCGTAACCAGATTGATGCCCCCCACATGCACCTGAATGGCAATCATTCAGGACTTTTTCGGCCTCCTTGTGGGTGAGGCACCTCCTCAGAACTGTATCGACACCACGATGGTAAAGTGTATCACCGACGATCATGTAGTCTTTTGCTTGGTATCGAATGCGTCGTTGTTCTGAGCGGGAGGTATTAGACCTATATGTTTTGGTTTGGAGATAGATTATTATGTCTCCATACCACGGATTGCTTGAAGATATCAGAAACAAAGATTCGCCCACGATTGCTTCTTCTGAGGTTGCATCGTTGGACGATGATGGGAGCTCGCATAGTAACTCCACGAGAACCAGGGATTTCTTCGATTTGGATTTTATAATTTACAAATCAAACTCTTGTATAATTGCTATCCATTTTGAATATTTTCCCCCCAGCAACTGTCGCGAGAATATATAATTCATGGGGTTGCAATCTGACAAAATGTTAGTTTTTCGAAAGAGGACATAGTGTCGAAATCTTTGTATTGCTTGAACAGCTGTGAGAGCTAGCTTTTCAACGTAGGAGTACTTTCTTTCCATATCATTTAAGTTTCTACTCAAATAATATATAGGATGTTCAATTCCATTGTCTTCTTGAACTAAAACCATTGCGATGGTCGTATCCACTGCAGCCAGATACAGGTTAAAGTATTTTTGATAATCAGGAGCGTACATTCATGATGATTTTATTAGGGATTCCTTTAACGCATAAAAGGAAGTTTGCACGAACTGATCCCAAACGAAGGGTACTTCTTTTTTCAATAGACGAGTATAACCTTTAGCAAGTTCGGCATAATTTGGAATGAGCCTCCTCAGAAAGTTTGCTTTCCCTTGGAGTTTATGAATCTGAAAAAAATTTGAAGGTGGAGGAAAATTAATGATTGCCTGAGCCTTACATGGATCGAGACGAATCCTATCCTTTGAGACCACAAAGCCAACTAAACAACCATAATTGACACATAACACACATTTGTGTGGATTGAGTTGTATCTTGTAGTGTCGACAACGTAGAAATATCGCTCTCAAATGTTGTGGATGATTGGTCCGCTTTCGCGAATGAGCCGGAAGATCCTCGAGATATGGTTGAATAATGTTTTTGATGTCATGGAAGGCATAATTCATTGCCCTCTGAAATGTTGCCCCTCCATACTTTAAACCAAAGGGTAGTTTGCGATATGAAAATGTGCCCCACGGACAAATAAATGAAGTCTTTGACTGGTCCTGTGGGCCGATATTTATTTGATTATACCTGGAAAATCCATCCATAAATGAAAAGATTTCACATCGGTGCATTCATCAATTCTCTGGTCAATGAAGGATGTAGGATAGTTGTCTTTCGAACAAGCTTGATTTACATCCCTATAATCGATGCACACTCTAATTGTTCCTTTTTTTTTCATTACAGGAATAATATTCGATACCCAATCAGTTAGAGGAACTGGGTAAATAAAACCAGCATCGAGAAGTTTTTCAACTTCTTCCTTGATGGCATCGGCTTTCTTGGGGTGCACCTGCCGTAGCCGTGGTCATACCGGTTTGACATCTGGATACATCTTAATTTCGTGTTCAACTATGCGCGAGTCAATGCCTAGCATTTCATCATACAACCAAGCAAAGACATCTTTGAACTCGTGAAAAAGAGCGTAATATATTTCTAGTTCTGAAGGAGAACAAGATTTGCCGACATGAATATTCTCTACAACATCTGTTTTGGTCGAGATATTTATGGCGATAGTCTCTTCAATATTGGACAAGTTTCGCTCGGAATCCACTGTGTTTACAGTATTTGATAGAAAATCAAAAACTGAGGGATGATGAAGGTCACTAGGAGTATCTTCCTTGTAATCCGGAAGATGGGAACGATGGTGGTAATCTTCCCATGGTGCCCCTTTAATCATCATTGACTGAACAATTCCTTCGTCTGTAGAATGTACTTGCGACCAAGGATCTGAAAGGGTACCATATTCCTTAGACCTATCTATCCAAGCACTTGATGAGCGTTGATTTGGGTTTGCCTCCCATGCCGAAAACATTGATTGCTACAATATTTATACTAGGCTTGGAGGCAATACCTACAGATGTTCCATGTTAATATCGTTTTTAGAGATATTTTGAATAGGAGATATCATATTACAGGATCCCACCATTTCCACTTCCGCTGTATTTATTGGAGGTGGTAGGGAAAAAGTACCCATTAATATAGGGTCTTTTAGTAGGCCTACTCTGATATTTTGAAGCGAATGAGGGCTTCCATGGATCATCGGAATGCTTCCCGTAACTTGTGAACTGTTTGGGAGAAATTTTTGCTGGTTGATGATTGTAATACCTCCTTGGAAGGGAAATGAAATCTTCCTGAAGGAGGTCGACTTAACTGTAGCCATAGCATATATCCAGGCCCTTCCCAGTAGGATGTTGTAATTGAGGTTTCTTTCGATTACTTCAACAACAATTTCTACCATTTTTCCCCCAGTTCGACTTGCAAGTTACTTAAAATCCCATATGGGGTGTATGTTCGTAAATCAAATTCTTTTAATGTCGTCGAAGATCGCGACAGGCGTGGAGATCCTAAAGTTTTCCAACAACTCATTGACATAATACATGTAGATGCCCCCTCATCAATAACTGTCTGGTGAATAGTTTTGTTGAGGTCTTTCACTTGAATAAGGAAAGCTAGTTGAGCTGGTAACTGAGGGTCATATCCTTTGTGATTAAAGGACACAAGACTGGAATCCGTTGGGTCAATCCCACCTATCACCGATAATAAAGCCTGCTTTTGGGAGGGTGTTATGAAACCAGCTCAAGAAAAAGATAGAAAAGATAGATCAATGCCTTAGAATTCAGCCTCTTCGAGGGGGCAACCTCCTTTACATTACATAAATGAAAAATTCTTGGATGATACAAATGAAAAGACCTCCTTTCTATATATAGGAGTCTAAGGGGTCATAACATAATCAGAGCCGACATAGCAATAATAATGTAAGGGCACAATAGTCACAATAGTGGGTTTCTATGGTGTTACAGGGAAAAGTGTCTACACAGAACTGCTTATCCCACTAAGGTGTGATAGCTACCTTAGAAACAAACAAAGTAAAGCTACTTTTGTTTTTCCTTTATGAAGTATAGATGAGAGAAGAACAAAGAAGACCAACCTCTGTCTTGCGCTAATCTCCTAGTTCGATTCCTCTCCCTCTTGATAGTCTTTCGCTACTTGTTCCCTTGCATGCCCAGATTCACAGAGTACCTGTAAGATCACAGTAGCATAGCACTATACAAGAACATGGATCTATAATCATAAACAATCTAGGATCAGATGTAAATTGACCATACAAACGCAGAAAACATAAATGACACAAGAGTATGGAGGAAAACATGAATAGCTTTTATTGATAAACAAGAAAGAGCCAAGGGAGTTACAACCAGTTGTTCTGACCCAGCATCATCCCCTTAGAAAGGAGGCCCCTCTTCACCTTATACAAAGCTTAGATCACCCAACAATCTGATGTTGTCTCAAGAAACCAATAGTAATTCCTTACAATATGCAAAATTCCAGCCTCTGGATCTCTGGGATGAGGGATCCATATATATATATTTGTAAGGGAGATGAGTCAGCTTGTGATTTGATTAGTGTCTTCCCTCTGATAGTTCTTGCTTCCACTTGGAGATTGATGATCTCTTACTCATCCTTGGTCGAATTCAGAGAGGCAAGTGTCACAGGAGAAGTTTCTGGAAGTTTCCATGCCTCTCCACCTCGTGGAATGACACTGCCATTTGTCACTTCTCGCCCATCGCACCCCATAGAAGGGCTTTTTGAAATGAAACGCACCCACACAGTGTGTTTAGGTGAGATGCAACGCACTTTGCCTATGGAGCAGCTGAAATGATCCTGTTTTGACCAGTTCTGAGCAGTTTTTCATGGAGAACTTCTGGGAGAAGCTGTAATCAGTTGACCTTGTTCCTTTAGGGGTTAGAACAACACTTTTAGGGACTTAGGAGCCCTTGGTTTATGGACATTTCATGCTTGGGGTTGTAGTGCCCAAAAATGCCTATAAAAGTTGCCCCCTAATGCATGAGGTCGTTAATCTTTTGATGTCGGGTGAAATGCTTTATTATGAGGATCCGAAGTTCTTTCAAGCTGGGAGGAGACCTGTAATAAGATACAATACAATACATTATCTTCATAATATTTTCATGATCTAGATGAGGCGACAATTCCCATGCTCAGCTTTATAAATTCATTTTCATGTACATAGGACAGACAATCGTCTGAGTGTAGACTGATGATTCTGGTAGAGCCATCATCCCTTTGATTGGATGATTATCTATGTAGCAATGATGTACATTTGATGTCTTTATTTCCCTGAATATATATCGCAGCCCAGATGGATGAAACTAGATCCGGGGTCTTCAATCTCGTTCGATCTTCACTCGAAGTACAAGTCTGTCAATGTGAGAGATGTTCTGGAGTTGAACATGGAAATACATCGCCTCATTACCAGCCAATAATGTAAGTTGTTAACAGGCGCGAGAGGAATCACTGATAATGATAATGACCCTCAAGGTACTGCATCAAAATTCACATGGTGTGAATAAAGGATTTGGCGTCAAACACCACGCAAAATCTTTCAGTCGAAGGCCATTGATGTAAACCTATGACCGGAAGTGAGAAACTTGCCATTGAGGCATGCAAGCTTCAAAGTACTGGACGGGGTGTTCCTAGATCGACTTCTTGGATAATGAGCTAATGTCGACAAGAAGTGATCCATCACAGGAGGGCCTTAATGAATCCCACATAAATGACACGGAACGGAGCAAATTATTTTAATGGAGGTGAAAACGATCTGATGACATACGGTTTAGGGTGGCGGTCATGAAAGAATGGAGTGTAAATGTACTGTAGTGGGTGAGACACAGGTGAATTCTCTGAATGACTTCTCTTGAACATATCGGCGACACTGACATGATGGATTGGTAGCATTACCCCAAATGTGGATGGTGTGATGGAACCATGGTGATGTGACTGGTGAATGAAACAACCCAACCCGACTTGGATGCGGAGCGGAATTGTCATGCTCAAGAGCGACTTGCTACCAACAAAGTTTCTTCAAGTTTTCTTCCCAATTTTCCCCAGTCATTACTGACTAGTACCTCTTTATTTTTGTCAAGCTTGAGGAGGATAACATATGCTTGTTATATAATTGCCCTTCGGGCAAACCCATCGCTATGTTTTAACGAGCCTAGCAATAGTGAAACTCATTCTTGTCTGCTATGGACAAGTTTGTCGCTATTAAGTTTTAATGAGTTTAACAACAAAGATAACTCGGTCCTTTTCAATTTTAGAGAGTCTGAAAAGGAATGTAAAGGAAACTCCAAAAGTCCTTTTTCGTCATCTAATCCCTTATGTCCGAAAATGTATAAAACAATAAAGAAGGGATGAATTTTCGACACTTTTAACGAGCCGAACAAAACAAGCGCTCGATCTTTTTGTGTAATAATCCCTCAGGTCCAAAAAGATTAAAATTTAGAGGAGGGATAGCACTTCCGGTCCCTTTAACGAGCTGGAGAGGCCAATGGCTCGGCAATCTTTTCATATTTTACGAGTTAGTTGAAAAGAGCTTAAAGGAGACTCGTCTTTTGAGGAACGAGTGATAAAATTGGGTAGCAGCTGATTCCAGGTAAGGTTTGGAATTTTCCAATCACAGCAGTGTTACAAGGATGGCTAGTGAGATCACTCTTTGCAGTTGTTCCTAAAAAGGGGTAAACAATCAAATGGAGGTGAATGATCAGCCAATACAGAGTGGAGGTGATGATGAGAACACGACCAAGGCTTTTAAAGGCTAAAGTACTACATTCACAATGGTTATTTACCGGGAAATAGTTCATTTTTTAATGAGCTTAAACACAGGGGGAAACATTTGCTCATGGCTTATGTTTATTTTTTAACGAGCTTGAACTATGCGCTAAAACTGCTCGATGCAGGTTTATTTTTTAACGAGCTTGAACCTTGCGGTAACACTTCTCGATTAATCCAGTCGTATAATAAGAATGTCCCATTTAAAAAGGCAATTTTTAGAGTTTTTCCCCACATCCTTTCTTTATGCAAGTTAGGAAACGACCAATCCAAAAAATAGATAAATGATCGCTCTTTGCTTGCACGCCAAAAGGTTTGCATGCCCCCAGGTATAAAACAAAGTTTCAAGGTCACCCTTCAAATCACCAACAAAACATTTGTTTTATCAGGAGAGGTAATGCTCTTTCAGGTTACCAAAGATTGTTTTGTTCACAGTGCAAACAAAACATTTCCTCGACGATGTCCACCGAAATAGACAAAGGTGAGTGGAGGAGGCTACTCCACTCACATAACTTTGACAAGAGAATCTTGTTCCAGAATAACTCCCTCTTCCAATCACGGACGGGAGTACAGACCAGTCATATATCTCTCGCGGAAACCTACCCTATACCCGAAGTTTTCCTGCCGAGGTAGACCAAGGTGCATGCCCCCTGGGTTTCAGTCATGTCCCCCGAATCACTCGCGCTCATCAGGTGGACGGACTAGGCATTGATGAGACATTCCTTGTGTGAAAAGACCATTCAGGGATGGCATATGACTATTTGCTCTGTGTGATCCAAGAAATGAAAGCTGGTCTACGAGCTTGACCACTCTTCCTTCGTGCGGAAAACACATCACTCTAAAGAGTGATGAGACAATGGCTCCCATGCAATAAATATAGTCTCTTCCAAGGAGTAGATTATAATCCAGGGGTCCTTGAACTACCATTACATTCATGTGAACGGTTTTCCCTCTCAATTTTATGGGCACATTGGGAAGGATCCCTAACGGTCGACTGGTTCCTTTGTCAAAGCCTATTAGATTTCTCATTTCAAGAAAAAGCGATGGTGAACCAAGCGCTTCCCAAGCAGTCGAGAAAAGGATACTCATAGAAGCCCCTTCATCTATGATGGTACCAGCCATAACCATTCTATATACTTGAGCAATAATTCGGAATGGTACACTAGCCGGTAAACGGGGTCTGCCTAGTTGATTCCAGTCGAAGGAGACAACTAGGTTGCTTGGAGGTGGGACCGAATAGACGGCCAGGTATGACTCTGACGAACTTCCTTCCTGCGGTACAGGAACCGGTAAATTGCCCCCATGTTCATCAGAGTCTGTGCTTACGAAAAGAATTTGGACGGTGTCATCCTTATTCTCTTCTGTGGCTGTATCATCTGAAGATGGAACCTCTGAAGGCAAGACCGGGTCAACAGCCACCTCGACCTTTTGGCTTTCGTCTGGTATGGGTTCAGATGGTTTGTCTTCAATGATAGATGCTTCGGCCGACCACCTGGGCGGGTCAGCCAGCTTTTCAACTACTGACGGACTCGGCAAGAGTTTTTTATATCCAGGAGGAAGTCGTAATGGTGAAACCGGACGATCGTCCAAAACTCTTTTAGCCTTGTCTAAGAAGGGACAACGGTGGACGGCATGATCACCTTCGCACAGTTTACAAGGAAATCTATATTTTCCTTTTTGTCCTGGGGCTTCACTTTCACTAGTCGACGATGCGATTTCAACATGATCATCAGAGGTTGACGACACCGGGTTGTGAAAACGGGGAGACCAGTCCCTTAAGATCCGAGGGATGCAAGGACAATCTCTATGATAGTGGTCTCCTTTGCAAATGACACATGGCGATTTAGGCCTGGTGGGCGTAGTGTGTGGATTTCGCTAGACGACGCTTGGTTGCCCTGTTTTGCTTTTGGCTCCTTCTTCTTCTCTTTCTTCTTCTTTTCCTTCTTCTTCTCGGGTACTTGATTTTTGGTTTTACCTACCCCATCAAGCGAAGGAGGAGAGGAAGAATTGGAGGAAGTAGAAGGTTGGTGGGTAACTCTGGATTCGTCTAATTGCTGACTCGACTGTTCAGGAATTGCGGTGTTCTGAACGACAGAGGTTGAGAAGAGCCATACGGGCAAGCCGATTTTCAATCTTGGAAGCGACAATGTGGCCATATGTGGTGCACCAACATCTCCCCAAGAGCAGAAGGGACTAGGATTTCCTCCAAGGGGAATTCCTTGGTTGGTGTGTTCCATTTTCTCAACCTAAGATCAACGTAGGGAAAGGGGATGATTATTCCGTTTAAAATAAATTTTAGACGCTTTCACAAAACTTATTTTTTCAATTTTTAAGAGTCGAGAAAAAACAAAATATGACTCTAGTCGCCTTCGATTTTTAATGAGCCTGAAGTGACAAGTGCTCAGATGGACATTTTCCGTTAAGGAGTCTAAAAAGGAATGAAAGGGACTGCTCTAGAAATCTAGGTAGAGGGATTACCAAACCAATCGCAAAACTGCAGAATACTTTTTACGGTACAACAGTCAATCTTCCCGAATGTTGTGTTCAGTGCATTGCAATCGATAGGGCGGCAGACACAACTTCCTATGGATAAAGGATTAAGCCTATTGTGGTCTCCCAAAATGTACTTGATGGTACGTGGGAGCACAAGTCTGTACTGGCACTTATCGTCTCAAAGTGGAGGAATCACCCAACCATCGATGAGAACAACAGTTACCAGGCTTTACAATGCCGGAATACATCTCTAGCCTAGACTTCTAAATGTTGTGCGTTAGGTTCCAAAGCGTTGTTAGATTCATTGAATTAATTTTATAGTTGATCTTGTTTATGAAATTTTCCTTTCAGGTTCACCACGAGATGTAGATGTATAATTCCTAAAATGCAATCTAAGATGATAAACAACCTTTTATCTTCTTTGTGCAATGAAAATCCTAGCTACTAAGGAAAGAGAGACAGTATCCTTTCACAAAGAGCTAAGAGCACACTCTAAATGCACTGTCCTAAATCAAACCAATCAAACAATCTAAATGCAAATGCACATGCATGTATTTGTTTTCAGCTTTCTTAGTATGTGAATGGAGAAAAGAAAGCTAATGTACAAATCTGAATTACTTTTCAAGCGACAATTACCAACAAGTTTCTTTTCGAAATCAAAAAATGGAGACAATCACAACACTTTACGATTCAGAAATGAATACTTGCTTTCGACACTAGAAAAATTACAAATTCAGACCAAATAAAATAGTAACAAGATAATCAACTATCTATAGCAACCAAACTCTTTCCTATGACTGAAAGCGACACTTGCAACGCTTTCAAATCAAAGGACGACAGTACGATTACGTTACTTTTGCAAAGGAGAACTGAAAATGACTCAACAAATACACGAAAACATTTACAGTTCTTTTGTACAAAGCAGGCGGAATAATAGCAAGGAAAAGGGATTTCAAACAGAGATATACTGATTACAAGCAGCAAAATTCATGAATAGAACTAGAAATAATGAATCACAGAAACCAAAACTGAACAATTCCTATTCTGATCAGCACACCTACTACACTCAGGAAGTGCACTGAATTTCAGATTCACAGAACAGTACCTGCACTGGGCCAGAGACGAGACTTTGCTTGGGTTCCAGGTCAAAGTTCGCAGTTCAGTTCATGGGTTTTGGCCAAGCAAATTGTAATCAGTAATGCAAAAATCAGGGGTAGATCTAAGGAGGATCTAAGAGCTATCACAAGGGGCAATCAGAGAGTTTGTAAATCAGTTGTTTAATTTATAAACAAATCCCAGAGATTGACTGAAGCGACATTTATCTACTTTGCATTTGCATAGAAAATGCAGTTCGAAAGCTACCTGGCTCGACTTCAGGCTCCGTCTGTAAGTTTATAAAATAGACAACAAGGAAGATAAACAAACAAACTAATTCTGTCCCCAGTGGAGTCGCCATTTTGTTATAGGGAAAAGTGTCTACACAAAACTGCTTATCCCACTAAGGTGTGATAACTACCTTAGAAACAAAAAAAGTAAAGCTACTTTCATTTTTCCTTTATGAAGTATAGATGAGAGAAGAACAAAGAAGACCAACCTCTGTCTTGCACTAATCTCCTAGTTTGATTCCTCTCTCTCTTGATAGTCTTTCACTACTTGTTCCCTTGCATGCCCAGCTTCACAGAGTACCTGTAAGATCACAGTAGCATAGCACTATACAAGAACATGGATCTATAATCATAAACAATCTAGGATCAGATGTAAATTGACCATACAAATGGAGAAAACATAAATGACACAAGAGTATGGAGGAAAACATGAATAGCTTTTATTGATAAACAAGAAAGAGCCAAGGGAGTTACAACCAGTTGTTCTGACTCAGCATCATCCCCTCAGCAAGGAAGCCCCTCTTCACCTCATACAAAGCTTAGATCACCCAACAATCTGATGTTGTCTCAAGAAACCAACAGCAATTCCTTACAAGATGCC
The DNA here is from genome assembly GCA_031772625.1 of Pinus tabuliformis. NCBI lineage: Eukaryota > Viridiplantae > Streptophyta > Pinopsida > Pinales > Pinaceae > Pinus > Pinus tabuliformis. The sequence goes on from CM062818.1 coordinate 459,727,971, forward strand.
AAATTCCAGCCTCTGGATCTCTGAGATGAGGGATCCATATATAGATATATATAAGGGAGATGAGTTAGCTTGTGATTTGATTAGTGTCTTCCCTCTAATAGTTCTTGCTTCCACTTGGAGATTGATGATCTCTTACTCATCCTTGGTCGAATTCAAAGCGGCAAGTGTCACAGGAGAAGTTTCTGGAAGTTTCCATGCCTCTCCACCTCACAGAATGACACTGCCATTTGTCACTTCTCGCCCATCGCACCCCATAGAAGGTATTTTTGAAATGCAACACACCCACACAGTGTGTTTAGGTGAGATGCAATGCACTTTGCCTATGGAGCAACTGAAATGATCCTGTTTTGACCAGTTCTGAGCAGTTTTTCATGGAGAACTTCTGGGAGAAGCTGTAATCAGTTGACCTTGTTCCTTTAGGGGTTAGAACAACACTTTTAGGGACTTAGGAGCCCTTGGTTTATGGACATTTCATGCTTGGGGTTATAGTGCCCAAAAATGTCTATAACATATGGGGCACAATAGCAACAATATGGGCACCACATGGGTACATCAATATAATAAGTGGGTTGTACTAATAACAATAAGGGGTTACACTAGTAGTATAGGGGCCTAAAATTCTTGTCCTCCCATGTGGAATCTTCAGTGGGTAAGTTCTTCCACTTGATGAGATACTCTGAAATTGATCTATTTCGTAGCTGTTGGGTTCTTGTTTCTGTGACTTCTCTAGGTTCCAATATGATTTTTCCTTCCTCTTCAATTTCTGGCAATATTGTTTGAATTGGAATCTTTTGCAACTTTTGAATAAGTGGCCATACTTCTTCATCCTTCTTCCATTCATCCCTTGCTTCGTTTATCCAATCTGGTTGGATAATAGAAATAGCACAAAACAATGCTTCCACATCCTCATCCTTGAAGAGTCTTCCCATTCGATAAGGTCGCCATTTTTTAAGTGCATGTAGTATTGCCAACATTTCCTTCTCATAAATATCTTGCTTGACATGTAGTATTAAAAATACCCAATCACCTACATCAAAACATTTTTCACTATGATGTTGATCTACCTATTGTTTCGTTTGATTTTGCACTGAAGTGGCGTTATCCTTTAAAAGTTGGAGAACTTGTTGTTGATGCTCGATGTGATCTTTCACTGCTTGAACATTTTTCTTCTTGATATGTCCTTCTATCTGTAGAGTTTGAGGAGTGGTAATTTCTTCCAATCCTTTACAAGATATGGTCGGATTCATTTCTTGATGCTCGATGCGATCTTTCACTTCTTGAACATTTTTCTTCTTGATATGTCCTTCTATCTTGATAGTTTGAGGAGTGGTAATTTCGACCAATGAATTACAAGATATGGTTGGATTCATTTCTTCTTTCTCAATGTGATCTTTCACTTCTTGCACCTTTTTCTTCTTGATATGTCCTTCTATCTTGAGAGTTTGAGGAGTGGTAATTCTTGCCAATGCTTTACAAGATATGGTCTGATTCATTTCTTCTTTCTCTGGGGTGGGGTCCTAGTGTATATCTTCTTCTTCTGATGTTTGTTGATCCTTTTCTTCCTCCTCTTCATATTCTATGTAAAATAATTTCTTCTCAGCACACTTATGACCTTTAGTGCATTTGCTATCACAATTGTAACAAAGCCCTTTTTCTCTTTTTTCTTCCGATTGTTGTGGTATAACCCTTATAGGTTGTGGAAGGCTAGGAGAAACAACACTTCCATATTTATAGTTGTGAGGGGTATGCTTCCTAGTTTCCAGAATTTTTCTTTCCACTATGTCACAAAGCCCTTTTACTCTTTCCAATTGTTGTGGTGTTGCTCTAAAGAAGTTGTTGCTCTTTGTATCCTCATAATGTGCTATCATTTCCTCAGTGAAAATTGACCACGTAACAAGTTGTTTACGAGAACAAAGCCCTTCATACCATAAAAGTTGATCTCGTTCTAAATATGAAGATGCAATACATACCTTTTGTAACAGTGGTACACCATGTAGATCAAAATATTGCTCCATCTGAAGTATCCAATTTACGAAATCCTTGCCATCAAACTTCCTCATCTTGCTTTTTCTTGATTTTAGGCGCTCGATCTTGAAAAGACTGTAACTTTGTACTTTCAGGTCTTTAAGTTCTGAAATTGTTATCTATAGTAGCCCTCTATGTCCTCTTTCCAGTGCCATCAGTCTGATCCAAATTGGATTCTCCAAGAAAGAGTTATGCACAATCTCCCAAGATGACCTGATTATAGACCTTTCCAGAAGAGCGAACTTGTATGAAGTGCCACGTGTCACTGTTTTGACCTTTGGCTCTAAAAAATATATACAAGAAACTAAATTCTGTCCTCTTTCTGTACCTTCTTATGAAATTTCAATCCGATGCTCAGAGAGAAAGTTATGATGATTTTCCCCAGGTCACCTATTTGGAATGTAATTTAGGAGTCTATAAAAATACCAACTTCCTCAGATCATATCTCCACAAATATAGCACGAACAACTTTGAAATGTGGACCTGCGATTCAGCGTGATTTCTTCTCAAATGGGTTTTTTTTGCAACTTCTGAAACATCATAGAAAAAAGGTTATAGCGAAAATTCCATGATGACCTGTTTGGAGCAACGAAACCCTAGAATCCAAAGCTCTGATACCAAATGGAATGAAACCAGCTCAAGAAAAAGATAGAAAAGATAGATCAATGCCTTAGACTTCAGCCTCTTCGAGGAGGCAACCTCCTTTACATTACATAGATGAACAATTCTTGGATGATACAAATGAAAATACCTCCTTTCTATATATAGGATTCTAAGGGGTCATAACATAATCAGAGCCGACATAACAATAATAATGTAAGGGCACAATAGTAGCAATAGTGGGTTTCTATGGGGCACAATAGTAACAATATGGGCACCACATGGGTACATCAATATAATAAGTGGGTTTTATTAATAACAATAAGGGGTTACACTAGTAGTATAGGGGCCTAACAGAGGGGTAATTTTGCAGTACCTCAAGTGTCGACATAGTGGATGGCGATTGGGCCAGATCCTCCACTATATTATAATGTTGTTCTCCTCTGGCACAAGGATTAAATGTCGATTTGTGTACTACTCCCTTTGGTAGCTTTATCATTAGTTCAGGAATGGTGGGTGGCACAACTTCGATCGAAGTTGTTGTCGAACTACTAGGTTGATCATTAGCCTTGTTGTCCGACAGTTGTGGATTCCCGTAATCTTTATTCCTTGTTGATATCAAAGCATCATTTTGCTGCTTCGAAACCGACAACATTAGCACTTGGGACGGGGAAGCATTGTCACTAGCAACCATATTTGTTCCTGGATTTGGAAAGGGATTAGTCAATACCGTCGAGGTTTTTGAATTCTTGAAGAATTTTCTAAGCTCAGCTTTATATGGACACTCTCTTGTCCAATGATCCTCATCACATATATGGCATGGACGATTTGGTTTCCTATCTCTAGAAGGGTTTGCAAAAGATTTTTCAGGGGACGACTCCTCCTATTTCTTCTTCTTCCCTTTCTTTTTCTTCTTGTCTCTTGGTTGCTTGGTTTCTTTGCCTTTGTCAGTTGATGTAGCATTTATTTCCGAGGCAAGAAGTTCTTCATTTTCATTTTGACCTGAAACCATACGGGCCTTCTTCAACTTAGCCTTTACGGTTTTCGTGCTAGTCGTTCCTATCACGGCATCCCCAGCATGAGAGTCTTTGTTTGTTTTAGGAGAGGGAGGAATGGAAAATTCCAGTCTAGGAACATCAGGGATTTTATCGTAGAGCATGCCAAACTAAGTATAGATCAAATCTAAATATTGCACACGAGCAATGACTTGCTCTTCAGTGACGACTCCTCCTCTTTCCACATCTTCTGTAATAGAAGGAAACAATGACTTAATAAACCATTCAGCCAACAGCTGATCAGGAACATATGTTTTTACCATTCTACGATGATGTCACCACTCATGAATATGATCAAATATGTGAGTGGCCGTCATTTGCTTGAAATTGGTAAGAAGCTCTGTTCCCATTTCGTACCTCATGGGTAACTGAAAATGGGTTAAAAAGGTTATGGCTAGGGTACTGAAGTTATCAAACGAAGCTCTAGGCAATTTGATATACCATTTTGTTGTTGGACCAGTTAACGTTCACTGAAAAAGGTGAAGCCTAATTGAATCATCGTTTAGAGTGTTAGATGAACACCACAGATGAAAGGTCATCACATGATTCGATGGGTCTTCACCCGGATTTCCATTAAATTTAGGAATATATGACGGAAGTTTATGAGGAATCACTGGCCACCAAGGGGTGTATGTGATTGGATCGTTTCTTAGCCGATTTAGATCTCGTAACTCTAAAGTTGCCATGAAGGGCAGCTGTTGATTCAGGTTCGGTGAAGCATACCCAGGATAAGATGGATTGCCTGAGCAGTGGGTCTTTGCATACCAGCATAATGCATTTGATGCTGATAAGTTTGGTAAGGTTGATGGGCATAACCATTATGAAATGGTTGATGTTGACCGTTTTGAATATACGGCTACCCATTACTTGCAAATATTTGGTGCGCAGATCCTTGGTAAACTTGTTGGAATTGCGGTTGTTGATATTGCACCAGCCATGGTTGTGAGACCATTTGCTGTTGTCCAATACTGGCTGTTTGACCAAGATGAGGGGTAATGGTACCCGTTTGAGCCTAGGTCACTCCAGTTAAGGAGCCACTAATCGATGATTGTGGTGGTGTTGTAGAGACAAGGGGCTGTTGAATTGCAACCTGAGAGACTTGAGGTCGGCATACAACAGGCAACGCTTGTACTTGCGACACCGTCACAATAGCCGAAGTAGTGGGGATATTTGACATAGGCAGATTTTGTTGCATTGAGTATACAACTCTTGGTTGTTGAGGCAGTCTTGGTATCCAACCACTAGATGTAATTCCAGCATAACCTGAATTCTGTTGTGAACTCTCGTATGTTTGTTCTCCTGGAGGAGACAATGAAAGGGCATATTGCCCCCCATATGGCGGTAATCTAGTGCTTAAGGGAATGATTTTTCCTTTGAGGACCAGATTTCCCAAATTGACACTATGAAGAATAAATTTACTAAGACTCAACATAAGAGATTCTAGACATTATTCTGGACGAACAAACGGGAACAGACCATACTGTCGAAACAACCCTTGGATGGATTCCATCCATCGATTGAGCGCTAGTTGCGACAGACGGTATGCCGGTGAAAATTGTTGGAGTGGAAGCCGGAAGTTCTGCCGCTGCTTTGTCAGATGACACAGTCCTAGATGTTGACTGTTGTTCAGACATATCTAGTCTATCGAAAAGATTTACTAGCGATTCTACAGGAACTTTCGATAACGGTAGACTAATTTCTGACGAAGAAGGATATAGAATGATCCCAACTCCAAAATGCGATGGAGTACTAGATGGGGGATCCTCCACAACCTCTTCTAGAGCAATCAATCTAGGTGGAAGAGGTAGACCGTCAGGTCCGTAAAATATTTCCGGTGCCGAAGAAGGTATAGATTCTTCATAGACAGATGTTTGGGGAATAGCACCTTCTGAATCAGCTACAGATGGAGCTGGTTTAGGAATAGAAGTGTTTACCTTCACACTAGGATCAATTCTATTGTCCTCTAGTGGCTGCGGAACTTCTTCTGTAAAGGCAGGGATACTAGAAATGTTTGGAGTAACTGGAGTCTCTGAGGGTGTTGGAACACTTGTTCCAACCAAACCAGGGGACTTTGAACTGGTCAAACGAGTTTGATTTGTTTGAAATAGTTTTGTTTCTGAAGACAAAGACAGTTGAATCGTAAGTCTCCTCGAACGACGAGGTTTTGATTAACTTTCCTCCACAATTGCAGATTATTCAATCAACTAAAAATAAATCGGGCAAATGATTCCGAATTAAATGAACTTTAGACGCTTTGACACAACTTGTTTTTTCAATTTTTAAGAGTCGAGAAAAAACAAAAGATGACTCTAGTCACCTTTGATTTTTAATGAGCTTGAAGTGACAAGTGCTCAGATGGACCTTTTCCTTTAAGGAGTCTGAAAAGGAACGAAAGGGACTACTCTAAAAAACTAGACAGAGGGATTACCAAACTAATCGCAAAACTGCAGAATAATTTTTATGGTACGGCAGTCAATCTTCCCGAATGCTGTGTTCAGTGCATTGTGATCGATAGGGCGGCAAACACGGCTTCCTATGGATAAATTATATAGCCTATTGTGGTCTCCCAATATATACTTGATGGTGCGTGGGAGCATAAGTATGTACTGGCACTTGTCGTCTCAAAGAGGAGGAATCACCCAATCAACAATGAAAGTGACAGTTCCAAGGCTTTACGACGCTGGAATACATCTCCAACCTAGACTTCTAGATGTTGTGCATTAGGTTCCAAAGTGTTTTTATATTCATTGAATTTATTTTACGGTTGATCTTTCTTAAGAAATTTTCCTTTCAGGTTCACCACGTGATGTAGATATAAAATTCCTAAAATGCAATCTAAGATGATAAACAATCGTTGAATCTTCTTTTCGCAATGAAAATCCTAGCTATTAAAGAAAGAGAGATGATATTCTTTCAACATAAAGCAGAGAGCACACACTAGATGCATTGTCCTAAATCAAACCAACAAGCAGTCTAAATGCCAATGCACATGCATGTATTTGTTTTCAGCTTTCTTATTGTGTGAATGACAAGAAGAATGCTAAGTACAAATCTGAATTATCTTTTCAAAGCGACAATATTAACAAATTTCTCTTCAAAACGAAAGGAAGGTAATGACGACACTTTGCTATTTTGATTTGAAAACTTCTTTCGACACTTGGAAAACTACTAATTCAAATCAAATATAAGAGTAACTGTATAATTGACCATCAAGACCAATAGAATTCTTTTCTTTGACTGAAAACGACACTTGCGACACTTCCAAATCAAAAGACGATAGTTTGATTATGCTACTTTTTGTAAAAGAGAACTGTAAATGGTGCACAATACATAAAATCATTCACAATTCTTTGTACTATGGAGGTGGAATCATGTGAAGGAAGGGAGTTTCCACAGTGGTATACTGATCACAGACAGCAAAGCTCCTGAATAAAGCTGAAGAGAGTGAACACAAAACCAAAATCTGAGAGAAGAAGAGGTCTTGTCTGATCAGCGCACTTGCAACACAGGGAAAGTGCGATGCAACGCACCTACTGCACATGAAAGGTGCGACACATCCAGGTTCCCAAGAGGAGAAAGTGTGATGGTCCAGGGATGAGACTTCAACTTGGTTCTGGGTCACAGTTTGCAGCTTAGTTTAGGGATTTAGGCTGAGCTAATGATAGTCAGTAAATAGAAATCACAGGGGCTGATTTGATGAGGTTACTAGAGCCACCACTAGGGAAATTAGGATGTTTGCAAATTGATTGTTCAGTTTATAAACAAAACCAAGAGATAGACTGAAGCAGCATTGATCTACTTTGCACTTGCATCGCAAATGCAGTTTGAAGGCTAGCTGGCTTAACTTCAGGCTCCATCTATAAGTTTATAAAGCAAACAAATATAGACAAGCAAACAATCTATTCGCTACCCAGCAGAGTTGCCATTTTGTTATCGAGAAATCTAGTGTCTATGCAGAGCTGCTAGTCCCACTAAGACGGGTAGCTATCTTACAAAAAAACATATTAAAGTTACTCTCATTTTCCTTTATGAGAAGTAGATGGGAGATGATCAAAGAATACCAACCTCGACCTTTCACTCGGTTCCTTGCTTGTCCCTTCTCCTCACCAACAGGTCTTTGCCATTTCTCCCTTGACCACTCTGCTTCAAAGAGTACCTGTAAAGTCAAAGAAGCATAATACCTTCAAAGTGCAGAGATCTACAATCATAAACAATATAGGACCAAATATATATTGACCACACAAATGCATATACTATCAGACATACAAGAATGTGGAGGAAAACTTGAATAGCTTTATTGATAGAAAGATTAGAAGAGAGGATTAGCGTCATCCTCCCAGCATGAAAGCCCTTCTTCACCTCATGAAAAGCTTAAATCACCCAACACTATGATATTCCACCAGGAAACCAATGACACTTCCTTATAAGATACAAAATTCCAGCCTCTGGATCTCTGTGATGAGGGATCCATATATAGATGATTGCAAGGGGGTGAATCAACTTCTGGGATTTTGATTAGTGTCCTCTCTCTGATAGTTCTTAATTCCACTTGGAGATTGATGATCTCTTACTCATCCCTGGGCGAATTCAGAGAGTCAAGTGTCACAGGAGAAGTTTCTGGAAGATCCATGATGATCCATGTGGGATGCATCACACCCTCTGCACTAAGTAGTGTGTATTGCCCAGCTTTGACCAATTCTGAGCAGTTTTCTGTGGAGAACTTTTGGGAGATGATGTAATCAGTTGACCTTGTTCCTTTAAGGTGTGAAGCAACACTTTTAGGGACTTAGGAGCCCTTGGTTTATGGACATGTATGATTGGAGCTGCAGTGCCCAAAAATGTCTATAACATGAATCCAAAAATAAGAAGCTAATCTACATTATCAAAAAGACCATATTTTTTGTGCAGCAAAACTAACACTTTACTTTAGTAAATGCCTTATGGGTTGACTGAGTCATGTCAAAACCTTCCCTAAACACCTCCCCTTACTTCATGATATACGTAAAAGAATCAATCTTCCTGCCTAACATCTACATTCCTGCCCTACAAATCTCGCAAGAATCCCAAGGCAAGCTGTGTATGTTAGTGTAGCGTGGGATGGACACCCTTCACAAGCTACAGGAAGAAAAGATGAAAGAAAAAAGGAAAAAATTCACTTCACTAGAATCGTATCAAGAGGTGGTTCGACAAGAAGTCTGCAGGGAAGAAAAAAGTTAGTGTGGACAACATAGCCTTGAAGTAGGATAAATCCCACGAGGACAAAGGAAAACACACTAATTTTTAGTCCCAATGGATTGGGCTATTCACATTACACGAAAGGCTTGGCCAGCACACATATCATCTTCAATCACTTGACAGGAAGATTCAGTCTCTCCATGTCAATGACCAAGACTTAAAGCATTACTTCTAGTGAAGATCTGGGGTTGTGTCCTACACTGTGTATATAGTATTTTCTTTCTTTTTTGCTTGAGTTTTGTTTTGTTTTTGTCATGTGAATAAGTGTTGTTCATGTACATGTTTGGCTTCTAAGTATGTGTATCGCCAAACTCTAAAGAGTCTTGTGACATTTCAACATTTGGCTAGCCTTCTATCCATCCTCCATGTGTTGGTTATATCTTTTGTCCGATCAAGTTCCAACGAAAGATATGATCCATTCGTAAGGAGAGTTTTGGACCAACCACGAACCCATGTTCATTCTAGAATCTTCATGCCTACATTTTTTATTTACATTTCAGTGTCTTCCTGCTTATCCAATTAGTAGAAGCAGAGAAGGGGAAAAATCTAAACAAGAAAACCTAAATCATAGGTCTTTATATGCTTCTTTGAAGGAATAACCTCTTTTTCTCTAAATAAGTTGGGATCCCTCTTGCACCTTAAAATAAATAGTTGTCGATGCACAAGTATTTTTAAAATAAATAAATAAATAAAGGAAAAGAAGAGAAAGGATTCCCACGCAGAGAGGGGAAGCAATAAACTCTATTGGGGTACTGTCCAAGCTCGTTGGTAGCGGAGAATTCTTTTTTTTCCTCTGTGACTCTACCGGGGTATGTTCCAGGTCTCCTGGCAACAGAGAAACACAAGAGATGAAAAATTATACTCTGGAAATATTAAGCTCGTGATCTCCATTAGCCTTCTCAGCTCGAAACATTGTGATATCATTGAATAATTTGTTATGTTCAACCAAGAAGGCATAAAGGGGGCCATGTATATTCATGGGGTAAGTGGGAAGACCAAAGTAAATTGCATGATCAATCAATACTTCTTGAAGAACTGAGGACCCACACAGAAGAATTTAACCAAGATAGAGAAGTTGGAATTTCAACTAGTGTGTCGCCAAGTTATAGCCACTACAACACCCTCCAAAATATTGGCTTACACCCAATTTCGAAGCCTTCCTTAGACTTGCACATTGTTGTCATAAACATTAAAGATTATCTCATGAGATTTCTTAAACTTTTTTGTTCCCTTTCGCATGTTGGATAAACTATTGGCTTTGGCATGTTTGGCTTTCACCCAATGTGTACAAGCCTATTCTGATTGTTTCAAAAGTCTTTCTTTGTATATAGTAGTTTTTATAACTATTTAAACATTTGTTGCACTCATCTAAAAGAAATTGGGTATGATCACACAAGTGCTATCACATTCATCCCAAATTCTATCTTAAGTGTTACACTTGTCGTAACTTGTCGTAAACTGGTCGCACGGAGGGAAATGTTTTGTTCATTTATTCAGATGATCTATGTTTTCATGCCATCAAAATATTCGAAGTGTGTGATCACGGTCAAATTTCATCATTTTTCACATCAAGCTCACTGATCCCACATGTGGCCATTTTCGAAAAAACTTCCTTATTGAGCAACCTAGCTTCACCAAGCCTCTCCTGAGCTACGCATTGTGTAGTCTCAGTCCTCTAGCTATAACCTTTCTACTTAGCATTGCGCAATGTTCAGTTCCTCCCTCCCAAGATTGTTTCACTACATAGTTTTTGTACCCAAGCCTTGACCTTGACCTCCATAATTATGCAATCATATCTCCAGCCCAGCTTAAACTATGATCTTCACATCCTCAAGCCTCAAGCTCATTGTCTAAGCCCCTTAACTACGTATATGTGTAGTATCCCAACCTCACTTCACTCCCATAACTATGCAGTTAGCTCTTCCAATGTCCATACCCTCAGTATGTCCTTTTAGATCCTAAATTGGGCAGTCTTGTCCCTCAAACCTGCCAAAACTTTGCACTACGTAGTCTTAGGTTTGAATATTTTCCCCTAGCTACTAGAACTGCACACTACATAGTCACTAAGTCCCTCTTCCCATCCTGTCACTTGTTTTGGGCTCAATCAGTGGATCAGAATGCATCATCTTAGACTAGGGGGTTTTTAGATTGTTGTCATCCCTTCATAAGTGAATTGCAGGAAAAGGTACCCTATCATATCATGGAAATATAACGAAGAAGGAGAAAAAGGAGGGGACAATTCTCAAACACTCTTTTGTAATTGAACTTACAAGTTGATCAATCAAGAGAAATCGAAGGGACACTAATTTGTGACCACTATCCAAGACTGGACATCATTGAAGATTCCTAATCACCAAGCCATGCAGAGGTGAAAAGAAAGCATCTTCAAGAAGACATCTAGCACCTAGCATAAATAGTGACTTGACATTGACACATCATCAAGTAGTCCATGTCAGTAGTTGTCATATGTGACATTGCTATTTTGGATCATGTATATTGTATTCAAAATGTATTTTAAAGTGGAAGTCCAAATGACACACATGGAATGTAAAGAGAAATGTAAGTTGAGAATTCATAGTAAGTCAAACAGTCATGAGGGTAGCCAAAGAGTAACCAGTGGTTATATATACTTCCTAGTTTTATAAGAAAAGGACTTTTCACCTTGGCTCCTCCCGCAAGGCATTAGAGAGATAAGCTAATTCTTTGACGAGAAAGGAGTGGTTGTAATGATCCACTACTAGAGCTAGTGATGTACATTGTAAACATGTGTCTTGAAAATTTTTCTTAATAATAGAAGCCTTCAAGGATAGCACATTCTTCATGCATTGATTATGAATGTTTGTAGGACTATTCTCTAGATGTTTATATTTCATGCTTGCTTTCACATGTGCTAAGATAGTTGGACTATTTTGAGTTATTTTAGTGCTTATCATATTGAGAATGTGATGTAGTGGACGCTATTGTTGTCCCATCCTTGTGGACTATTCTGTGGGATATTAGATAGATCTTTGTTCATTTGTTGGTTGTAGAGATCATCACATCCTTTGTGGACTATTCCACTAGATATAAAATGGATGCTTTCGGTTCATGTGTCTCTTTGATTGACTGGTACTACTGCCCCACACTTAGAGGCTCACTTTTATCCCCTCTCTGTAGTAGAAGAACCTTGACACATTTTCAACTGAACACTCACAAGGCACACCTTCTTGCTTTTTGAAGACACCATTGCATCCCTCTCTCTTGTTGATATTTGGAGTCGAGGAAAATCTTTAAGGATTTGACAACTAGGCCTTTATACTAGATTGGACTCCTACACGAAACGATGTCATGTCTAATTGGGACTTCACATCTCAGAGATTGCATGAATTTTGGTAAGTCCAGCACCATCAAAATGTCTGGTGCTAAAAGGAGGGGAGCTATAATTTTATGGCTGATAACCCCACCAACCCCAATCTTACTTCCTCTGGTCAAGGCAGCAATATTCCCGACAACTCCCCTACGGACGTTCTTGAAGTTGGTAATTCTTCAAAGCCTGAGATTGCACAGCCTTATGAACTCACATATGAACAGCTCCAGGCCATCCACCCTGTCACACAAAAGTTTGCGAGAGGTATTGGATTGATACCTTGAACAGATACTCTTCCCTATTTCCCAAAGAAGAATCAAACAACCCCTACTCGGATAGTGGTTTCAACAGTTGAAGAGTTGGTTGTCACCACCCTTGAAGAGTTAGCAAACTCTAAAGAAAACATATAAAAGGTAAAATAGCCTCCAACCTTTAATGTTGGTGATGATGATTGTTGGCTAGTTGAATTGTTTAAGAATTAAACATTCAAGTACCACAATAATTGTCAAGCAGGGGAAGTCTTTTTATTTCAAAGGCTACTGCGTACTATATGTACTCAAAGTCTAAAATAATCGAAAAGTTGTAGTATACGTAATTCTTACGCTATGTCATTACAGTACTTGTTAAAATAAAAGAAATTAATTAAAACTACGAATCTGGAAAGCGAAATGATGGATGCTCTGTTGGCAGAGGATCAGGACCCTATCCTCCAGATGGGGACGTTCAGCACCTGCCCTTGTAATCAGAATTACTAATGCACACTGCACTCTCATTCACCGGTGAGAAACAAACTCAAGTGATTAATGAAACAGAGTACTAGCAAAACAAAGAATACCAGAGGTAATGCTATCAAATCCAAGCAGAGTACCAGAAAGAAACTATTGCACACTTACACACTTGACAAGAAAGTAAATGGGTGAATCTTGTGAGGAAGGTGGGCCCAGTCCCTCTCACAAGATTCCCCAGGAAAACGAAGACGGGATTAAGTGCTCAAAACAGTCTTATATTCATCTGCCAAAAAGATTAAATACAGTAGAGTTCAGACTTGCTGATGTTCTCAGAATCCCTTCTTACAAAACGACCATCGACACTGACTAATCCCCTTTTCATGTAGATGTCTCCTCTTTATAGAGGAGACATCTATTACAATAAAGTATTACAGCCTATTCAGTTAACCCATCTTGTCAAAAATAAGCAATTCAGAGTGCTGTTACAACAGTATGATAATACATTATTTCTTGAGCTTTGGCTGTTACACAGCGGGTAACTGACTTCGACCGTCTTCTCGGGATCTTCATATTCCTTTGCCATTTCCCCATGCTGTTCCTGATTTGGGCCATGCTGACTGTGTTCTTCTTTCTTTAGACTTCCGCTTGATTATGCCACGTCAAGGTTCTTTAAATAGTTGCCATCTGTTATTCGTGGCTGTTACAAAATAGCTTGCTTTAGGTAATTGTTGTTGCTGACTGTAGCAACTACGAAGTTGCTGCTTCTGGTGTTGCAGCAACTTTGTAGTTGCTATTTCTGGTGTTACAGCAACTGCGTAGTTGCTGTCTTTGGTGTTACAGCAACTATACATTATAACTCCTGCAAACTTAAGGAAATTATTTGACAATTTAGTCAGCGTTTCCAAGGATAAGTATAAAGATATTCATGAATATGAAATAAACAATTAAACATAGATATGCGGAAGGTTACTTCATACCTTGGGGTCAATATGTCATTATAAAATAAAAGCTTTCAACTTATGACTGCAAAAAGATAATAATACGGCAAAAGATAAGGTCAAAAATAGGTCAATTGTGAGTTCCAACATCCCCCCCAACTGAAGAGATTGCATGTCCCCATGCAATGTCTACTCTGAGTCTGAGTCGGAGAACTGGGACGAACAATGCAGATTACTAAGACAATAGCTGTAGGGAGTAACCTCAAACTTGTCTCTGAAACCACAAACAGTTCGTATATGTTTCCATGCTGCTGCCTCTTCTCTGTTAGAAAGTCCAAACTGGCCCTTATACTGATCACCCGACAACCATAAAAGTGGGAACTTAAATTTATAACCCATCCACTTTTCGGCACAACGCTGCACGCATTCAACATACCGAGGTACCCTTGATAATGCTACTTGCAGATTTGATGGGTTATACGAGTGATATTCCTTCCTTTCTGCAGGGCAATTATCCCAAAATAGTTTATTTGCTTTAACAGCCAAGGATGCTTTGGTCTTTACATACTTCTGACAGTCTGTTAGGACCTCTGTTCGCAGTCTCATAACATGATCCTTCATATCATCATTGCTTATCATTTTTAAGTGTTGTGAAATGAAAGTGGCAGCGTTCTGTGGTTCAGACCGAATCCACAAAAGACAATTCTGTTCGTTTTGGAGGCCTGAGACATAGGCATTTTGCCAGGTAAGCTGATTAGCCAGAAAGGAGATGAAGGCTCTCAATTGTATGTCACCCACTACAGGTATCATATTCATGTTTGTTTCTTCAGACACGGCCTCATTGTGGAGGTACAATTCACATAGCAGGTTTTGGTCGCTTTTGGGTGCCTCTGCAAAGGTCTTCATAAACTGATCTGCTGTGACCACTTGATGAGGCCTCCCCTCTTTGATAGCCTTCAGCTGAATGAATGCAAGTCTTTCCCTTAAAAATGTAGCATAGTTAAAAGAGGGTTTCCTTGTGGCAAGCATCCTTTGACATAACTCAAACATCTGGGACATTCTGTGTTTCAGTTCCTTAATTTCTTTATACTGGGCCCTACACTGTTCCAGTGCTTCCCAGTTTTTATAAGCATGATCAAACCAGGTCCCTTTTTGTTGTTCGAATGCTTTGCCTTGAGACTGCTGATATTCTCTCCACCATCTGCGTTTCAATTCCTGAAAGCTTTCTGTTTCTATACACGCATCACTAACAGTGGGAAGCTCTATTTGCATACATGCATCAATCAGAATCATCTGTTTTGTTGAAGTGGGCTGGGATGATCCAGCATCTCTCTCTTCATCTTTAACCAGAGCTTCTTCCTCCTGTTGGGCTACTTCATTGTTCTCCAAATTGATTTTGGTGGACCAGGGTGAATCTGTCTCTTTTTCTTCATCTGCTCCTTGCTTCTTGCTAGGCGAATTCAATTCTTCTTTATTCCCTTCTGAAACTGTTTGCTCTTCTTCCATAGTAGTCTGGGCAGGCCGTGATGAGTCTGTACCTTTTTCTTCATTTTCTTCACTTCCAGTGTTTCTTTCTTCATTTCCTGGTTCTTGTGTAGCTTCTTCTTGCATATCAGATTGGGTAGGCCAGGGTGAGTCCTTGTTTTCTTCTTTCTTTTCTTCTTGCATAGTGTTGGGAAGCTCCTCTGTTTGTTCCTGTGCAGTCCCTGAGGAACTTACTGGTTCTTGTGTAGCAGTAAGTTCTTAATCTTGTGCAACTTCAGGTGAACTTACTGGTTCTTGTGTGTCAGTAAGTTCCTGGTCTTGCTCTTGCATGTTCTCTGGATGACCTGTTGGTTCTTGTGTAGCAACAGGTCTCTCTGTCTGCACTTCCTCTAAAGATCCTGTTGGTTCTTGTGTAGCAACAGGTCTTTCTGTCTGCACTTCCTCTAAAGATCCTGTTGGTTCTTGTGTAGCAACAGGTCTTTCTGTCTGCACTTCCTCTAAAGATCCTGTTGGTTCTTGTGTAGCAACAGGTCCTTCTGTCTCAGCAGAGAATTGTGGGATTTCTACTTCAGCATCAGCAGACTCCTTTGTTTCATTTTCAGCATCGGAGGCTTCCTTTATTGGTTCTTGTACTACCTTATATCCTGCCTGAGCATATATCTCACCACAACTTGTGCACATATATTTGATATCTTTGCTTTTCTCTGCTGCCGACGCTACTCTTGCTAAAACATGCAGGCTGAATTCTTTCTGATATGCTTCCTTGACCCTTATTATCTCTTCCTGGTAATCCTGAATCTGAGATTTCAAAAACTCAATTTCTTCTTGTAGGGCGGGTATAGTAGGCTGATCCTGTGAGACAGTAGATTCCAGTGGGGGCAGAGGTTCTGCTACGTCAATTTGATCAATATTTCCCACAGGTGGTTCTTGTGTGTCACCTGGGGTAGAGGCTGGTTCTTGTGTTGCAGCCACTTGCTCACTATCATTCTGGGTGTCCGCAGCTGGTTCTTGTGTATCAGATGTCTTAAGATATGATGCCACGAAGCTATGAACGCTCTGCATCTCAGCCTCTGTGGGTGGGGGAGAGGGGTTTCGAGAAGTGGCTGGAGTGCGGGGTTTTAAAGCGATGGGTGGTGAGCTGGAGGAATTAGGGGATCCAACTACTACCGATTTTCGTTTTGGTAGAGAGGCAGGGAATTGAGGTGTTTTTCTCTTCCTGCTGGCTCTTGAGGTTGGAACAGTAGTCGGGGTGGTAGGTGCTTTGGTTGAAACCCTCGTTCTTCTTCTTTTTACTGGGGGTTTCTTTGCCTGCTGCATTTTTCGTTTAAGCTGCGTAATTGGGATATTATCGTCGGAATCATCAGTAGAAATACTGAGTATGGGGGCGGGAGAATTGGTTCTTTTGGGAGACATGGTTGATTCCGCTGCTGCTTGTTCATTCTCTGTAACATGCAGAGGTGTTTGTTGGGGTTGTTCGGGAATATGCTCTGTTTGCTGAGGGTTTTCCAAAGGGGTTTGCTCAGGGATGTCGTCCGTTTGTTGAGGAGGCTCCTGGTCTCGCTGAGGTGTGTCCTCAGCTTGACGAGAAGTTTCCTCTTCTTGATGAGGACTTCCCTGCACAGGCTGTGGAATTCTTTCCTCCGGATGGGGATTAATGGGGGGTGGAGGGATGTTTAGAGCAAGAGCTCTGTTAATCAGCAATTGGATTAGGCGATGGTGTTTTAGGGAGAGAACTGGATGCTTCGCTTTCATAGCATATCGTGCCATATTTTTAAGACAACCCAGCAAATAATATGGCATGTTCAATAATTGACCATTTCTTAAATGATTTAACAGGACGAAGTCGTGTTGGTAGATTACCTGGTAACGACCTTCGCATGTCAGATATTGCTTGACGAATTCAGCGACTCTTGGCCATGGTTGAGGTAACGACCGCAATGCTACACCTCTGCCCTTGGTTTCTACTTCCTCGCCCGGACGGAGAAAGTCTTGCTGCGCGTTCAGAATCAGGTGCTTCCTGCTGAACCACCGTGTACCAGTGGCTGGGAGTCCGGTGACTTCAGCTATGAATTCTTCCGTAACCGGAACTTGAATTCCTTGGACGACAGAGAATCCTTCTGTCAAATTGCATGTGAATTCCAGGACTTGCTGCTCGTCAAAGTCCGGAAGTCTCCTGAAATATTCTATCCATCCAGCTTGCAAGAAAATTTGGTAAATTTCCGGAAAGAGTTCCAGAACTGCTGTCGTGCCTGGTTCATGAGTGATGAGGGTTCCTCCCATGGCTGTTGTCTCGGTAAATCTTCAGAATTCAGGGCCGAGCTACCGATTTCAACTCAGAGTATACATCACAAATGGTAACATGCTGTAGTTTTTACATACAACCGGGAGAATTAAGGGTGGCGGTGGTTGGCGTGGTTTACCATTATGGGAATTGCTTTGGTAATCCCCCCCTCCCTACGTGTAAATGATATGATTGGGAATGCAATCATTTGATGGACCTATCAACCTTTTTCCGCTTATCTATTATTTAATGCTTATTCATAAACGTGCGTACCTTCGTCCTTTACCTTTTTTGATCGCTGCGTCAAAAAGTCTTTTCTCGTCTGCTGTCAAATTATAATCATTACCGCGGATCTGAAAGCACGGGAATATGGGTGATTTATAATGATAATGACGGGAAGTGACAGTGAGGTACTGTAATCATCACGAAAGGTGGTATATTTCATGCGGAAAGGATATTTCGTGATCAGGAAGCAATATCGTGGCACCGGGGTTGGTGTTGCAGCAACAGAGAATTGCTGTTGGGGCAACAGGGATTAGGGAAAAACGTTTGTGAAAACGGGGAATGTGCTGGAGTAATGGAACTAGTGTTACAGCAACAGGAATAATGTTGGGACAACGGAAAATGGTGTTGCAGCAACGGGAAATGGTGTTGCAGCAGCAGGAAATGGTGTTGCAGCAACGGGAAATGGTGTTGCAGCAACAGGAAATGGTGTTGCAGCAACAGGAATTCGGAGTCCGCCCAGTAATTCCTTTTGAAGCCTTTGTTCTCAGCTACTTCCCCATGCTACATCTGCAAGATCTCGAAATATAATATTGCAATCCTTGGCAGGATTTATTAGTTTCTAAAAAAATGTCTAATCCTAAAAATTACATAAATAATAAAAATTCAAGTGCTTTGAGGGACAACAAGTTCCCCTGGAAAAGAATACTGTTTTATTGCCATGCAAGTGGCTTTAAAGTCCTCTTTGGAAACCGGCCGATGATATAACCGAAGTCGGTAGCCATTCACTAACAGTGGTGTTCTGCTTCCATCAATTGTCAATAGTCTAACCGCTCCATTTGGGAAAACAATATCCACTTCATACGGTCCTAGCCATCTTGTTCTCAGCTTCCCTTGAAAGTTCTCGAAACGTGAATCATAAAGTAGAGCCCAGTTACCTTTCTGGAACTGCTTTTGCTTAATGGTTCTGTCATGCCATCTGCTCCTTTGTTGCTGTATCATAGTTGTTTGGTGGACGGCATCCAGTCTTTTCTCGTCCAGTTCCTGCAACTGCTGCAACCTAGCTGTCTGTGCATCGGTTAAATCAAGGTTAACAACTAAGGTAGTTCTTAAGGTTTTAATTTCAAATTCTATAGGAAAAATAGCATTCTTTCCAAAAACCAATTCATAGGGTGAAAATCCTGTTGTGTTTCTCCAAGTGGTTCTGTAGGCCCAAAGAGCCTCGAGCAAGCGCTGAAACCAGTCCCTTCTATTCTCCTTTATTGTTTTTGTTAAGATAGCTTCTATGACCTTATTTGTGCTTTCCACCTGCCCATTTGCTTGGGGGTGGTAAGGTGTGGTCATCTTATGCTTGATATGATATTTCTGAAGCGTATCTTTGAAACCGTGAGAATTGAAAGGAGGTCCTCCATCAGTGACTAATTCTCTGGGTAGTCCAAATCTAACAAAGATTTCTTCAAATAAGAATGTTAGTACTGCTTCTTCATTAGCTTTAATGAGTGCTTTGGCCTCTACCCATTTAGTCATGTAATCTGTGCATACTAAAATGTAAACTCTTTGATTGGATGGAGGATTAATGGGACCTACAAAATCTAATGCCCATTTCTCAAAGGGTTCGAGAGTTACCTGAGGGTTGAGTGGCATTTCATCCCTATGGTTGGGCTGGCCCATTCTTTGGCAGCTGTCACAAGCCTTCACATATTTTCTAGCATCTTTAAAAAGTGATGGCCAGTAATAACCCATTCTAAGTACCTTGTGAGCTGTTCCTTTATCTGCAAAATGTCCTCCACAAGGACCATCGTGACAAGCTTTCAATATGTCATAAATCTCATCTTCCCCGACGCATCTCCTGATTTCTTGATCTATTCCTGTGTGGAACAGACACCCGCTTATCCAGCTGTACCTAGCACTTTGCTGGATGATCTTCCTTCTTTCCCTGTGTGATAGGTGTGATGGTAATTTTCCTGCAACTAGGTAATTGGCAATGTCTGCATACCAAGGTGAGTGAGCAGATACTGCAAATAGATACTCATCAGGAAAAGAATCATCTACTGGAACATTTTCATCGGTTTTTAAACGAGAAAGAAAATCAGCAACCACATTTTCTTTTCCTGGCCTATCTACAATTGTGATATCAAATTCCTGTAATAGTAATAACCACCTGGTGACTCGAGCATTTTTGTAATTGATTTATTCATTAAATACTTGATGGCCGAGTGCTCAGTATGCACAAAGGTAGTATAGCTAGTAATATAATGCCGAAATTTATTAATAGCATAAATAACTGCTAAAAATTCTTTCTCAGTTACTGTGTAATTTAACTCAGCTGGTGTCATGTTTTTGCTAATGAAATAGATAGCATAGGGGAGATTGTTTTCTTCCTGACCCAGGACGGCTCCAATTGCCATATCTGAGGCATCAGAGGAAATGTGAAAGGGTAATGCCCAATCAGGTCCTCTCAAAATAGGAGCCGTGGACAACTGATGCTTAAGTTTATTGAATGCATTCTCACAGTCATCAGTCCACTTGAATTCAGCATTTTTCATTAATAACACAAACAAAGGAGAAGCTATTTTAGAAAAATCCTTAATAAATCTTCTGTAATATCCGGCATGTCCTAGAAAACTTCTCACATCCGTTTGTGTTTTGGGGATAGGAAGGTTTTGAATCACCTGAATCTTAGCTGGGTCGACTTGGATTCCTAGAACTGAAATGAAATGACCTAATACAATGCCCTGATTCATCATCATGTGGCACTTTTCAGTGCTCAAAGCGAGGTGTGCTTCTATGCACCGCTTAAGTACTTTTTCAAGGTTTTGCAGGGCATCTTCAAAGGTCACTCCATAAGGAGTAAAGTCGTCCATGAATATTTCTAATGAATCGTTTAACATATCAGAAAAGATTCCTATCACCGCTCTCTGAAATTTCACTGGAGCATTACACAACCCAAATGGCAGTACTCTATAAGCAAAGGTTCCCCATGGGCTGGTAAATGTGGTTTTGTCCTGATCCTGGGGTGCAATCCTGATTTGGTTGTATCCACTAAACCCATCCAAGAATGAGAAGAATTTCTTACCTGCTAAATTATCCAATACTTGATCAATAAAAGGTAAAGGGAAATGATCTTTCTGGGTTGCTTTATTTAATGATCTATAGTCTACACATACTCGCCATTTCCCATTCTTCTTTGGTACAATTACAAGTGGAGAAACCCACTCACTGTCAGATATTGGATATATGAATCCTGCATTTAAAAGTTTTTGGAGTTCCTCCTTGACAATTTCTCTGAGGTTAGGGTTCATTCTTCGCTGGGGTTGACAGACTAGCCGGGATCCCTCCTTAATGTATATACGATGAGTACATAATTCAGGGGAGATTCCTTTCATGTCTGTGTAGTCCCATGCGAATGCCTCTTTGTTTGCTTGGAGTAACTTTATTAATTTATGTTTTTCATCATCAGTCAAATCAGGATTTATATTCAACGTTTTACCAGGTTCAATTTCGACTATTGTGCTCTTGGAAGAGTTGCCTAATGCTGTTTGGCATAAGTTTTCATCTTTCATGTTCTGCTGGGATTCAGGTTCTAGGATTGCAGCGAAGTGATTAAATGTTTCTGGGTTAACCGAAGAGGGTTCAGAAATAAAACTGCTAATTAGTTCATCTTCGGTGGAGTCTTTAAAAGTCAAAGCTTGCCCAATAGTTAATATCGGTTGGGTTTCCTCATCCTCATAGTCTACCCATATGGAATTGTCACTGTTAATCATGGGAGTGGCATGAGGATAGAGGGTCAGCTGTTTAGTCTCTTGTCCATTGGAGATGGTCATTGATCCAGATCTACAGCTGATGAAAGCATCTGTTGTAGCCAACCAAGGTCTCCCTAGAATCAACGGATGACCCCCCAACTTTGTTTTAGTTTGTAAGACCACAAAGTCAACCGGGTAGTTCCAGGATTCTACAGAGATTATAAGGTCTTCAATGACCCCTTCAGGTTTGATCGTAGAACGGTCAACTAATTCTAAGATAGTAGGAGTTTCCCTGATAAAGTTTTTTAGCTGGAGCAATTGAGCTGTCTCGAGAGTCATGATATTTATTGCAGCTCCTAAGTCTACTAAGACTTTAGAGATAAAGGTTTTTCCAACCTGGACTGTTACTGTAGGGTGACCAGGGTCACCATACTTGACAGGATAGTCTTTTTCAGTCATTAAGGCAGTTAATTCCCCCATCACATGAACTGTGAGGGGGTCTTTAGCCTTCCTTCCAGGTTTCTTTACACAGATGTCTCTAATAGTTCTAGCGTATATAGGAACATCCCTTAGTGCTTGCAATAATGGGATTTTGACATACAAGTTTTGTAACTCTCCTAAAAGATTGAAGGTAGGTTGTTCAGGTGCTTTAGTGAGAGTCAGCCTTTCAGGGAATGGTGGATCTACCGTTTGGTCATTATTGTTAGGTGCTGATTCTACTGTTTCAGTACTATGGTTAGCTGGTTTCTCTTTTCTAGTCTCTTCTTTGTCAGAGTCCGTGATATCATCTATAATAGGTTCAACTATTCTCCCTGAGCGAAGGTGGATATCATTACATTGCAGGGGAGAAATAGGCTGATTTTGAATGTCAATAACTTGCAAGGCCTTATTATTATTTGGATTGGGGTTCGGTTGTACAGGCAGCTGTGGTCTCATTGCCTGATTATTCGGAGGATTGTTAGATGGTAAGGAAAGAGATTGTTGTTGTTGAGGAAAGGGTATCTGTTGGGCTGCCTAGTTTGGGTTCCATTGATTAAAGTATGGTTGCTGCGGGGCCCAAGGATTCCACATAGTAGGGTCAGGAAAAGGGATATTTGGTTGCTGCATAAGTGGAAAGTTCATTGTGTTGAAGGGTGGGTATTGCATTTGATTCATGGGTGGGTAAAAAGGAGAATTATTATTCCAACGATTGAATGTTGTATTAGAGCTCGTACCTTGTCTTTGTGGCCATTGTCTCCTCTGTGTCATTAGGTACACTGCTTCAGCTTCTTCTTCAGTTGTCTGCAGTGCTGCTTTGATTCCAGGAAGAGAGGGGCATTGCTGTGTTTCATGATCCTTCTCGCAAATTGTGCATATAGGCATCCTATCCAGTGGGCATTCTCTAAGTGGATGTTTTTCTCTGCAATTTGAACAGAAAATTGCCAGAGCAGCTTCTACTTCTGCCTGTTTCTTCTTGACCTGCAGAGCATCAATTTGTGAAGCAAAAGAACTCAGCATTTCAGTCTTAAATTCTTCTAATAAGTTACCTATCTCAGCTCTTGTTGCTCCTCCATTGGCTGACTTTTGAACCCTTGAATACACATTATCTCTGCTTTTCGATCTGCCTGGCGCTCCCCTTGAACACCACATACAGAGATTAATAATTTCATCAAAGGGTTCTTTAGAAATGTCCCCTTTTCCAAGCATGTTCAACATGTCCAGGCAATCATCTCTTACCCCTTTCAGCAGTATGGTCTTCAAAATGTCTTTGCTCATATTAGGATGATCAGACCGCTGCAGATTATACTGTAATCTTTCCACGAAATCTTCCAAATTCTCGTCCTCTTTCTGGACCATTTTAAACAATTCTTCCTTTCTTTCTCTTGTCTGGCAGTAGTCTTGATACTTAGCCAGAAATCCCTCTTTCATCTGGTCCCAGGTGGTGATTGCCTGAGCTCCTAAGCTCATAAACCACCTCAATGCGTTCCCCTTTAGTGTTGCTGGAAACAATTTCAGCTTCTGATTAGGACTTATGTAATCATAGCTTCTACACAGTATGTCGAATTCAAAGAGGAATTCGTCCGGGTCTTCGGAGGATAACCCATGAAAATTGGGTAATGCCGAGAGTGGAATATTTGTCATGGGGGTTGTTCCTCTCGGGAGCTCCCCAATAGGGAATTCCATGGTAGAGAGCGAGTTTTCCCCTCTCCCTTCTGTTCTGTTATCCTCCATCGGTCTTTTCCCTGAATCACTCACTTTGTCTTCTGTGTCTTCTATTTCTTCAGGTTCCTCTACCGGTTCCTCAGTGTATTCTGGTGCTTCCAGCTTCCTTTCAGGTCCTATTACCTCCTCCGTCTGTTGGTCTGTTTGTGAGGAGTATTGGATCTGGGGTCTCCAGGAACTCGTCCTCTGTGATGCTTCGGCCTTAGAGATGATTTCGTCGATGTAAGTCTTCCTTCCTCCTTTTCCGCCTGTAAAATTAGGTTTCTTGCGTCCTCTCATACACCTGTTATTTTCAAAAAGAAACCATTAATGCTTTTAGAATTCTTTAGTTGCCTTCCCCGGCAACGGCGCCAAAATGTTGGCTAGTTGAATTGTTTAAGAATTAAACATTCAAGTACCACATTAATTGTCAACCAGGGGAAGTCTTTTTATTTCAAAGGCTACTGCGTACTGTATGTACTCAAAGTCTAAAAGCATCGAAAAGTTGTAGTATACGTAATTCTTACGCTATGTCATTACAGTACTTGTTAAAATAAAAGCAATTAATTAAAACTACGAATCTGGAAAGCGAAATGATGGATGCTCTGTTGGCAGAGGATCAGGACCCTATCCTCCAGATGGGGACGTTCAGCACCTGCCCCTATAATCAGAATTACTAATGCACACTGCACTCTCATTCACCGGTGAGAAACAAACTCAAGTGATTAATGAAACAGAGTACTAGCAAAACAAAGAATACCAGAGGTAATGCTATCAAATCCAAGCAGAGTACCAGAAAGAAACTATTGCACACTTACACACTTGACAAGAAAGTAAATGGGTGAATCTTGTGAGGAAGGTGGGCCCAGTCCCTCTCACAAGATTCCCCAGGAAAATGAAGACGGGATTAAGTGCTAAAAACAGTCTTATATTCATCTGCCAAAAGGATTAAATACAGTAGAGTTCAGACTTGCTGATGTTCTCAGAATCTCTTCTTACAAACCGACCATCGACACTGACTAATCCCTTTTTCATGTAGATGTCTCCTCTTTATAGAGGAGACATCTATTACAATAAAGTATTACAGCCTATTCAGTTAACCCATCTTGTCAAAAATAAGCAATTCAGAGTGCTGTTACAACAGTATGATAATACATTCTTTCTTGAGCTTTGGCTGTTACACAACGGGTAACTGACTTCGACCGTCTTCTCGGGATCTTCATATTCCTTTGCCATTTCCCCATGCTGTTCCTGATTTGGGCCATGCTGACTGTGTTCTTCTTTCTTTAGACTTCCGCTTGATTATGCCACGTCAAGGTTCTTTAAATAGTTGCCATCTGTTGTTCGTGGCTGTTACAAAATAGCTTGCTTTAGGTAATTGCTGTTGCTGACTGTAGCAACTACGGAGTTGCTGCTTCTGGTGTTGCAGCAACTGCGTAGTTGTTGTTTCTGGTGTTACAGCAACTGCGTAGTTGCTGTCTTTGGTGTTACAGCAACTATACATTATAACTCCTGCAAACTTAAGGCAATTATTTGACAATTTAGTCAGCGTTTCCAAGGATAAGTATAAAGATATTCACGAATATGAAATAAACAATTAAACATAGATATGCGGAAGGTTACTTCATACCTTGGGGTCAATATGTCATTATAAAATAAAAGCTTTCAACTTATGACTGCAAAAGGATAATAATACGGCAAAAGATAAGGTCAAAAATAGGTCAATTGTGAGTCCCAACAATGATAATGTAGTGCTCTTAGACAATACCTTTCGTGGGTTTAGTGAAGAAGAAGAAGACCAATAAGACTCTGAAGCAAAAGTTGAAGACAACGAAGAGGACATAGCAGACCAAGATTTGGATTATATGTCTTAGGTCCACTTGCACTACCAATTTTTTACAGAAGATGCCAAGATATCCTGAAAAATATCCTAATGAAGTATGACCCTAACAAAGCAGTAAAGACATACGACAATCTAGACAACTTCTAACTACATCTACAAACACTTGAGGTACGCTATCATGATGTTGCATGTAGGTTGTTTCTGTGTACCTTACATGGTAGACCACATGTGTGGTATCATAGTCTTCCTTTCAATTCCATCCAAAACTTGAGGGGGTTTAAGAAAATTTTCCTTGAGATATTTGTTGATGACAATACCCCCGCCATGTTATTGAAAGAGTTGGGAAATATCAAGATGGAAAAAAGGAAAAGGTGAAAGATTTTAATCAGAGGTTTAACCACATTTCGAGAAATTTATTAGCAAACAATAAACCTCATGACTCCATCACCATCGATTATTACATGTCTACCTTGCCAACCAGCATTGTACATTTTGTAAAGAGAACTTCAATTCAAAAACTAACTGAAAATTATGAAGAGGAAATCGCGGTTGAAAAGGACTAATGTGTGGTTGGATTCACTTTAGATGATGAACTAGATAAAGACTCCAAGGACATGAGTAAGAGGTCTCAGGCCTCTGTAAGTAAGACCAAAGAGAAAGAAACTATTGATCTTGAGAGCTTGACCCGTACTCTCAAGACTATATGAAATGAGTTTCTAGAATTGAAGCAAATTTCAAGTGAGACCACCATGAGAAACAAGCCTCCTAGGTTCAACCTATTTAGAAGGACTATAAATTTCGACACTAGTTAGTTGCACCAAACAAATCCCTACACAACTGGCCCTTTCAACATCGATCCATGGTGCGCAGGCTGAAGTCTGAGACAAAGCAGTATGGCAGGATGCTGGAACCATGTTTGCGCACCCAGAGATCAGCGTGATGTCATTTTGGTGACCTAGATCTACCTTCGCGCAGAATTCTACGCTAATGTAGCTTATTGTTGTAACTTCCTCTAATTGGACTCTCAACCTCTGTGAAGGTTCACGATCAGCTTTTGCGAACTTTAAACAGGTGAATTATCTACTTACACGCACCATAGATCACACTTAGGCCATTATTTTCTGAGATCTACTTAAGTGTTTGATAATTTTAACAAAATGTGTTATAGTATTCATGTAATTACTTAACATTAATTACTTTCATATAACAATATGAAATAAGTAAGGTCGGCGATCAATACATCATTATTTCATAACCCATTATTCATCATAACATAAATAGCATTCATATATAACAGAAGTTAATAGATAAAACACAGGAATTTCTACAACAATCTTCTCTATTGATATTCAATTAAGCTCACAGACTCAAAACTTCTCTGCGCACTCAGCTATAGGGGTCCACACACTCAGTCATGGACACTACTCTAGGCCTATGTGCACTTAGTTGTAGAGCCTTTCCCTCCTTTAAGACTTCTACTTCTGAACTAGACGTCTCCATTCGTATCGGTAGACTACTTCTCACTTGCCTTAGACATCCCTAGGACACACCTATTTATACAATTCTATTCTCCGCGAACCATGAGTAGATCTTCAAAAAGCCAGCTTAACTTACATAAAAGAGGGTAAAACACTTTTTCACTCTTTAATTAACTACACTCTCTGCAACCACAACTTGTGGAGACTTTATATCTCTATACATCAAAACTTGTGCTTTTGCCCCAAAACTGACCCCAGGGGACCCCATCCCAATAGGCCCCCAACACAAAGATCATGACTCTTCCTTCAGTCACTCAGCTGGTGTGCAGGTCGTACTGCGAATATTCCCCAACTCCACTTCAATCACTGCTACTTCATTTGCGCTCTACGTGGCTACCTACTTCACCTATTCGACCAACTGCTCTATGGTTGTTGGTTCGCTATCCTGCTTGGTCTTCTATCAAGTAAGCTACAGGTTTTCCAACTTGTCTTGTATGTTAGCAGAGAATTGGTAGTCTTCTTCAAACCAAGGGTCCAACTGCACCTTAAGGACTACCTCTTTTTTCTGTGTGGCTTCCACTTGTACAAGGAGTTACTTCCCCTCCTGCAACTTGGTGAGGCACTGCATTGTAGCCACTTTGCATGTTGTTTCTTGCACATTGTCGCACTGTTGCTAAAGCTCGTGAGTCTCTATCTTTAATCTCTATAGGTTAGGATCTTCCTGCAGGACCGTTACTACTTCCATGACCTGCTCAAATAATTTTGTGTAGTCCACAATCGCGACATCCACTATAGTGACTCCATCCTTAACAGCGACTTCACGATGTGCCCTAACCTCTGGCACGGTTGACGGTTGTTACTTCAGCTCCAATTTTATTATTTTCATGTTCAGCTCAAACTAGACTTTGGCCACCTTTGCCTTGGTATCATGCACACCTGCTGCCAGTTTCTTGATCTTAGCCTCGAGTGGTGTCTCCTTAGGAATGTTAACTTTGGCACTTTCCTGCATGCTTTTGCCACTATGAGTGCTAGTTGGGTGCTCTGCACCTGGATCATCTCTTTTTCTTTCAAGAACTCTATCTTCTCAGTGAACATTTTCTTGTTGTTCACCCAATATTCACTTATGAGGCTGAGAGCGCGCTACTCCCATGCTCTGAGATCTGCTGTCACAACTGTCTGCAGCTTGTGAAGATACTCATTGGGAAGAGTTGCGAGGTTGAGTTTGATGTTCGTTAGAAAAATCACAATGAACTTGTCATTGGCCACTTCTGTGCTCAATGATCCTTCTGGTAGCATGGCTGCCCAGAGATCTAGTGATCTAATGGTCTCTGCTACCTTACTAGTCCCCAGTGCCAAGCTTGTTTGTGTGGTTCTTACTTGCCCCACGGTCACCTAGATCTGACTGGTCTAGATCTGCATCTCATGCAGATCCTTCTGAATAGTACTTAACGACTACTGGTGCTTCTATTCAAACTACTGCAACAGTTATGTTGTGGTATTAGACACCTTATCTCCGATATCGTCAAGGTCTCCTTCTGTTAGTGTGATCAGATCTAATGATGGATTTGTCGCTTTCCACTTCTTCTGGGGCCCCTCCTTCTCTTGTTCCCTGTACCTCTTCACCTGGAATGGAGTGCTCTATACTTCGTCTCTGTCACTGCCCTATTATGACTACTCCTCTTCCTCGATCTCAGGTGAAGGGATTTACCACTTCACTCGAAGTCACGCTCTTCTTGTTTTGCCCGTTGCTTTGCAGCGTGCTCCTTTTCTAACTAGTCCTTCTCCTTAGCCTTTTTCCTCCACTGTGCGATGAACCACTAGACCACCTGCTTCGCTCCCTTCTCCTCCTTCTTCTCGATGGAACTCCTCACACCTTTGCTAGTACCTATGGCTAGATTGGATGGGGAGTGCCAATTTCTCTCAATATATGTAGAACCAAAGGGAAAAAATTACCACGCATTCATTTTCTAGCCATATAAGTGAACAAATAGGTTATAGTTGTGTAGAGAAAAGAATACGAGTTTCATGTTCACACCCTATAGAAGTAGATATGCAAGACATTCAATAGAACAACACGAGTTTCATGTTAAAGAATATCCCTTGCCTAATAAATTTAAATGCGGGTTTTTTTACAACTTTCAAGAAATGAATTTTTACAATCATTTTCCACTTAAAAGTTTGGCAAAGAAATATGAGCTTAAAATGTCATATTTTGCATTGGTTTCAATGATCTGCCTTTCCAAAGAAGTCTAAGAGTAACATTTACAATGGTTTCAATGGATCTACCTTGTCTAAATCTCCAGAAGTAAACTGATATGTAAATGAACTGATTTACTGATTCTTTTTAGAGTGAATGATAGAAGGCACAGTTCTTGATTTTAGAGTAAATGGTAGAAAGCACAATTCCTTTAAAACAAGACATCCTTATCCCAATTATGTAATGTGCACAACCATACAAGAAAAATTCACTATCATTCTACAACATTTTCTTCCCCTGGGAAAATCATAGTTGAAAAACTTCTAATATCCCTTTCTTTGATTTTTATTTTCAATATGATTGTATACAACATTCCATCAGTATATAATTGCGATACATGTCTACGCATTTTGTCTCATCTCTAAAATTATATGAGAAAAGTCCTCATTTCGTCTTTAGGGAGGATCAAACTCAAAGAACTCGACCCCTGTTGGATGTCTTTCTCCCTATCCTCTAAGAGATCTTATTTCTGCTTTAATCCTTCAAAATAAAGCTATCATTTTGAGTGAAACCTTCCCTTCAGTTTTCAAATCGTACAACTTATTCTATAGTAGTACTCACTATATTTTTAAGGGAATCACTGTTTTCCATCTTACGAATGGGGTGTTGCATTAAGAGGAGATTGATATTGGTGGATATTGGTGGCCACACTCCTATTCCACTTGGACCCCCAACACTGCCTCTTTTATTTTTTCAGTTTCCTTAATTGTATCTCAATTTACTATTTTTGGCATTTTTTGGGGTCCTAAACTTCTAGAGCCATTTTGAGGCCCTGAATGACATTTTTTTAGGGGAAACAGAGAGATTTCAAAAGCTACAAATGGTTCTACCATTTCATTTTCAGTGTTCTCTTTGAGATATTCAAAACAAGGTATTATGATAACCAAACAAAGATTGTATGGCAAAGTTACGACCCTAGGAAGTTGATGTACCAATTTACCAAAACAGGGCTCATAGTTTTGGTGCTTCATCTCATAGGGTTAGGTTTGTGGATGTTTAGGATTTTCCGTTGTTACTTAATGATAAATAGGACTTTGAGCCTCATTGTAACACAATTCATAGGCATGTAGCCACCACATCTCTTCTCAGAGATCAGCTACCATTTCCCAAGCTAGTCTATTTACATTTATGTTTGTAAGTATATTTCAGTATTTGATATTAATGAAATGAAGTTCTATTTATGCTTAATCTCTGTATTTAAGGTTATATCTGTGATTTTTTGCTTTCCTCTTTAAATTTGGATCAGAGCCTTAAAATTGGAGTACCCTACCATTGCTAAGATTGGTGTAACTTGTTAAAATTGACCTCCCCTCAAGATCATTTTCTGTTTTTTTTTTTTTTGAATGGGAAAAACTCAAGCTCAGTTAGAACTCTCCCTTTATGAGGTGCCCTTGTTCTCACCATGGCTTGGGAGTTCCACACTAGTTAGTCAGAATTGACCATATCATTGCTCTTAGGTGCCTTTGCCTGTTAGGGTAATGACATTCTTATTGGTTATGTATACTTTTGTTTCCCTTGTCTTTAGGGGATTCTACATTTAGTCTCAAATGCATTTAAAAATACTCCTAATTTTAATCTCATCACAAATAAAAATCCATAGTTTTGGAAAGTAAAATAGAACCATTGTATGATAATTATAAAGAATGTACAACATAACCTTGCTATCATCAAGACTTTCAATTAGGTCCTAAATATATTTTCCCAAAAGACAACTACTAACCAAAAATTGTCTAGATGAGAAATGTTACATTATTTTTGCTTGTTTTAGATATATGATATGATTTCTTTCAAAGACAATTAGAACCATAATGGAGATACCAGCTTGAACACTCTATCTGGATTTCAGATGGAGTGTAGATTGATAATTTATTGAGTGCGGAAACAATTAACAAACCTTTCACATTTTCATCTCAAAGAATGAAAACTTTGTTTTGGCAGCAATGCTTACCCTTGACACCAAAGGTTTGCAATACTATAGAGTTCTGCTGGAACTCTAGTTTCCCATCACGAATTGCAATGCCGTCTTGACAAATCAATTTCACGATGATCGAACACGCGCAAAGAGCTCACAGAGCTATTCAACAGAGAATGGTGTATGGAAACCTCTGTAGAGAATATAGGACTAGCTCAATGGTTATTCACATGTCAAACCTCATTCAACTCTAATGGGAGGTCTTAAAAAAATACCTTCACATTCAGAAATTCTAAAACAAAGAAAAAACAGAAACATGAGAAACTCAATCCGAAAGCACTAGGAAGAGCACAAAAAAGTTAGCAACCCACAATATCAGAAAAACTTGAACTTGAATCAAGGGACACTTTGTTTCTCACCTGCTCGAAAGAAAGACCAAGAAAAGCTGACCAAATGAATGTAGTCCAATTTTAAAGGTTACGGTACTTTGGCCTAACTTCCATAGGTCGCTTACAAGTTTTCTTACCAATTGTTTGTAATTTTTTTAGAGGTATCAATCCGATGATTAACAGTAATTCTATAGTCTAGCTTATGAAATCAATGAGTCACAGCAGGACATAGTGAGATAGAGGGGAGTTCTTCTCAGAAGGAACTCCTTACGATGTAATTATAATAGTTTTCAACTATTTAAACAAAGTGCTCATCAAATAAAGTGGATAGGTAACAAACTCACAACCAATTTAGTTACAAAGAATACATATTGATAATGTGATTCCCATAAGAATTAATGTGTGATTTCTAAGTTACTGATGTGTTATCATTAAATCTATGTTATAATTAAATCAGTCATATTATATAAGAAAATGACACAAAAAAAATTAAATCCATCATATTATATAAGAAAATCACACAATAACATTATACACATTTATTAAATTGTTAAATTTTATTATTATAAGTTTTGTGTTGAAAGATGCTTTACAGTATAATATAAAGAATATAGTGTAGTTGAATGTCAACTATTGTTTCATGATGGGGTGAGCTCTTGAGGTAAGAGAGGCGATTGACAACCTTGCCATTTCCATTGTTTTAAATAGAGGGAATTATGACTAACACACCCCATGTAAAGATTAAATCAACTTCATGTTGATAGGGACATACATTTAATATGTCTGGTTCACGCTTTGGTCAACAGATAAGTGGCATGAACAGGAAGTCTTTAAGTTTTGTGTTTGTGTCTTTACCTGTGACTTTTGGAATTCTTTCTCTTGATCCAGCTCAGAAGTTGCAATCTATTTGTGAAGGTCACAAACCTCATGGTGAGACCTCTCTGTCACTTTCTGAGTTTGAAGCTTTAAAATTTCCACATAGGTTGATACCATCGAGATGGAGGTGGTTGCATTCAAATCTCATTTTTTGGAAGCTCAAATTGCATTTACCCATCACAACACATGACTTTGGTGAGTATTACGGGAAATTGATGTTTATGTTAATTTTTTCATGATTTAGTCTAGTTGATTCTTATGGCGACTTGGAGCTAATATTCAAAGGTGGGCTAATTTTCCATGATTTTCTAAAAAAAGTCGCTAATTTTGCATTTTCTCTAAAAACGATTCACCCAAATTTTATAGTATAAAATTATTTCACCTTAAAAATCGCCAAAATTGTTTATAGAGACTGCATAAAATTATTAGAAATTTGAATATTTTTACAAAAATATTGTCAAACATTTTATAGATTTCATATGATGGACTACGAGATTCGCCAAGGTTTCTAAACTTCAAGATAAATTTCCATTCTTAAAATTTTCCCTATTGGTCGATCTTTCTTAGCCTTCTTTCATGCGAGTGAGAAGGAATTGATTAAAGTTCAAAATTTTATGATATCGTGGGTTGCCGACTTTTTTGTGCTTTTCCTAGCGCTTTCAGATTGAGTTTCTCATTTTTCTTTCTTTGTTTCAGGATTTTTGAATGTGAAGGTATTTGTTTAAGACCTTCTGTTGGAGTTCAATGAGGATTGACTTGTGAATAATCATTGTGCTAGTCATTTATTCTCTATAGAAGTTTCCATACATCCTTCTCTATTGAATAGTTGTGTGATCTCTTTGCGTGTGTTTGATCCTTATGAAACCGATTTGTCAAGAGGACATTGCAATTTGTGAGGGATACCGAAGTACCTGCAGAACTCTGTAGTCTTGCAAACCTTTCGTGCCAAGGGCAATCACTGCTGTCAAAACAAAGTTGTCATTCTTGGAGATGGAAATGTGAAAGGTTTGTTAATCTTTCCTGCACTCATTAAATTATCAATATACACTCCATTTGAAATCCAGATAGAGTGCTCAAGCTTGTATGTCCATTGTAGTTCTACTTGTCTGTGAAAAAAGTTATATCATATATCTAAAACATGCACAAATACTGTAACATTATTCATATAAACAAGTTTTGGTTAGCATTTCTATTTTTGGAAAATATATTTAGTAGTGGATTGAAAGTCTTAATGATAGCGAGGTTATGTTGTACATTCTCTGTTATTCTCATACAATGGTTCTATTTAACTTGCCAAAACTATGCATTTCTATTTGTGATGAGATTAAAATTGGGTGTATTTTTAAATCCATTTTGGGACTAAATGCAGAATCCCTTAAAGACAACGGAAACAAAAGCATACATAACCAGTAAGAATGTCATTGCACTAACATGAAAATGTACCTAAGACTAATGATATGGTCAATTCTGACTAACTATTGTGGAGCTCCCAAGCCATCGTTAGAACATGGGTACTTCATAAACGGAGAGTTCTGATTGAGCTTGAGTTTTTCACATTAAAGAAAAAAAACAAATAAACATGATCTTGAGGGGAGGCTCAAATTTAACAGGTTACACCAATGTTAACAATGGTAGGGCACTCCACTTTTAAGGTTCTACCAAATTTAAACAGAAATGTAATAAATCATAGATATAAACATAGAGACAAAGATGCAACATAAATAACACTTCATTTCATTAATATCAAATATTGAAATATACTTACAAACAGAAATGGAAATAGACTAGCTTGGGTGATGGTAGCTTATATTTGAGAAGAGATGTGGTGGTTACATGCCTCTAAACTATGTTGCAATGAGGCTCAATGGCCTATTTCCCATTGAGAAACAACGGGAAACCCTAAAAATCCAAAAACCTAACCCTAGGAGATGAAGCACCAAAATTGTGAGCCTCGTTTGGGTAAATTTGGACATCAACTTCCCCGAGTCATAATTTTGGCATACGATCTCTATTTGGTTATCATAATATGACACTTCGAAGATCTCAAAGAGAAGGTTGAAAGATATTCCTCATACCATATGGAGCTTTTTCAGTCTCTCTATTTATCTTTTTTAGGGCCTCAAAACGGCTCCGGAAGTTTAGGACTTGAAAAACTACGAAAAGTAGTAAATTGTGCTACAATTAAGGAAACTTAAAAAACAAAAAAAAAGAGATAGCATTGGGGGTCCAAGTGGAGTAGGAGGGAGGCCACGAATATGCACTTGGATCGAGCTACTCTTAATGCAACGCCCCATTCGTAAGATGGAAAACAATGGTTCCCTTAAAAATATAGTGAGTACTACTATAGAATATGTTATACAATTTGAAAACTTACCGGAATGTTTCACTCAGAATGATAGTTTTATTTTGAAGGGTTGAAAGAGAAATAAGATCTCTTGGAAGATAGGGAGAAACACATTCAAGAGGGGTCAAGTTTTTCAAGTTGGGTCCTCCCTAGAGACCAAATGAGAACTTTTCTCATACAATTTTATAGATGAGGCAAAATGTGTAGATATGTATGGCAACTATATAGTGATGGAATGTTGTATACGAGCATATTGAAAATGAAAATCAAAGTAAGGGAGATTAGACGTTTTTCAATTGTGATATTCCCACAGGAACAAAATGTTCTAGAAGGATAATGAATTTTTCTTGGATGGTTGTGCACGTTACATAATCGAGATAATAATGGTGTATTTGAAAGAAATTGTGCTTTCTACGGTTTACTCTAAAATCAATAAATGTGCTTTCTACCATTTACTCTAAGATCAATCAATAAATTAGTTCATTTAAATATCAGTTTACTTCTAGACATTTAGACAAGGTAGATCCCTTCAAACCATTGGAAATATTACTCTCAGACTTCTCCAGCAAGGCAGATCAATGAAACCACTGTAAAATACGACATTTCAAGCTCATATTTCTTTTCCAAAATGTTGAATGGAAAACAACTAGAAAAAATAATTTCTTGAAAGTTGTAAAAAAACGCGCATTTAAATTTCATAGGCAGGGGAGATTCTTGAACATGAAACTCGTGTTCTTCTATTGAATGTCTTGCATATCTAATTCTAGAGGGTGTGAACATGAAACTCATATTCTTTTGCAGTACACAAATGCAATTTGTTTGTTCACCTATACGATTGGAATATGAATGTGTGTTAATTTTTTCCCTTTGGTTCTACATATATTGACACACAGAGTTTTCTTCATTGGGTACTACATATATTGTGCAATTTACTTTGAAAATATTGTTTTCTACTTATTCTAGGTGTAATTAAGATGTAAAGTTCTGAGTCCTGATTTTATGATTTACTCGGTTTAGTTGTTTGACAAATGGTATTACTACCCTCTCTAGTTCGTTGGCAACTTGCTTTGCCCAAGTACAATGTTTAATTTTCTTTGAGGATTATTATTGTACTTACAGTTAAATAGATAAGAGGCATAGTGCCTAGTTGCATGGTGTTCTTTAATTAATGGAATGGTTAGATGCAACCTCCATATTTATTTCTAAACCATCATTTTCATTTATAAACAAGAAGAGTCTGCAACAGTCTACGAAGATTCCCTCTTTTTCCTTTATAAATAATAAGAGTCTATAACATCCTGGCAAGACTGATACTTTTGGTCACTAGAAAATCAAATGTAACTCTACATGAATCATAGATACAAATGAGCTTCCTCTATGGCTGCGACACCTTCACTTTCAATAGATATTCCAAGATCAATATAGTACATATTTCTCAGCAATTGTGGAATGAATTGCAACCTCCATTTTCATTATAAATTTAAACAATGGTCTAGATAAGGTTCGTTCCAGTGTAGATTTATATGTCATATTAAATTATTCTACACTTAACCAATAATTCCAATGAAATTGTAAGAACAAGTTGTAAAAACTCAGGTACAAAATACTATTCAGAGGCCAAGAAAAGTAAATGTAAATAAGTGGGTAACTATTCTAATGTTGAATGACTATAAATAAGTGTGTAACTTTCATAATGTTAAACTTTAGTGCCTGACATTAAACTATTCATTTTAGGGAATTTTTCATTTTGATAGAAAATTTGTCTTAGGTTATTTAACATTGAGAACTTTTTAAGTAGGTTCTATTTATTTGAATTTATTTTTTTTTCTCTCAGATATTACCGTATAGTAGTCGTTGTCTCATGGTGGCCTCATTGGAACATCATCTCAAGAAGTTAGGAAAGAGGAGGGGGATTAAGGGGCAGTAGCCCCTATTCTCTTGCTTACGAAGTTTACGATAGTTTGAGCTGTATTTATTTGTGCTCCAGAGATTTTCTTCAAATGTATTATATGATGTAATTTGTGCTAACAATATAGATTTTAGACCAAAATATAATTTATATTTGTAGTTGTTAATAAGGTCATGTGTCCATATTTCTATGATGTTTTTTGTGTGATCGGATTTGAGAGTTGTTTATGTTGTTTTTTGAATATGCTCATTTTTGCAATGTTTCTTTTTCAAACACGATTCAGATTGGGAACTTAGTCCATTTGACATAGTTTTGTCACTTTTATGGCTATTAGAGTCTTCATAGATCATTTATTTTACATAAAGTTCTATACTTAACATCACATTTCTATTAATTCCACATAGCATCGTTTCATGTTGATAACATGGTTACCATGCTTCTAAATCCTAGTTTACCAAGTGATTCAATTGTCAATCGCTGTTTCAAAAAATTGTTTTATGTATCTTGCATTTGCAGACAAAATCATTGCAAATTGAACATGTTTTTTACTATAACTTTTCTTTTAATTACAATGTTGCATGAGATTTTATTTGTTCGATTTTTTAGGAGGGTTGCATTTTTTGGTTTCACAATGCACATTTGTGACTCAATTCTTACCTTTCTAATGACCATTTTATTTTTTCAGTTGATGTTGATTTTCATTTTTCACGTGATTACAATGACAAATCTCATAAGGTTAATCAAAACACTCAGGCTCTCAAGGTTACTACCAGATTTATATTTGACTGCCTTGTTTGTATACCTTATTTCACACCTTTGTTGCAAATATAATTTTGTTGGGATTATTCATCTTGGTTGTTGAAACACCAACAAACCAACTTCAGTGTATACATACAATGTTTATAACAACTATGATGATTCTGATAAAAAATAGTTAAATTTTTTTGCAAACTATATTGTTAAGAGATTTCTACTTACAATAACAAAATGTGCATATCTAAATTGGAAGAAGTCCATTATTCATCCCTTAGGAAGAATATCTAACTTTGTTGCACTCTCTTGCAAAGTAGAGGGTTGTATTCCCAGTATTCCATGAGGAATAAGTATGACAAGCTTAAATTTGTCTTTTGATATTATGACTAGTTTGAAATTAATTACCTGTAATCATAGTCCATCACCACTTTCTTCAATCAAGATTAATATTATTTTTTAATGAATTACTATGGTGACTATAAAATAATAATCTATATATGTAACATCTAAAACATAAGTAAGTACATTGATTTCAGTTGGTTCAACAGAAAAAACACAATCTTCTCTAGGAAGGGCTTGCAATGTTGCTTCAAACTCTTCGTTCCGACCAACCTATGCCTACAATAGACCAAAAATTATTAAACACTATACACATAGAACCAATAATGGATTTTAACATTTCAATTATAAGGTATAACTATGTTTACTTTCTCAGATGCCCCATTTTATACACTGTCATGTGTGCAATAGTTATTATTCTAATTTCCCCATTCCTCAAAAAAATATACAGACAATTTGTGTTTCAAAGCATTTAATCCTATACATGAGCATAGTTTTAGGTAAAATTCATTATTTATTTTTGAAGGAACAAGCGAGGAAAATTATTTTCAATGCAGTTTAACATTATTGCCGAACAAAATCAAACCTCGGGAGATGAAACTACTCACCAACCACCTAGAAGACTCTGGTATAAATAAGAGACCCAATGCCAAAGGAAAACATGGGATAATTCCTATCAATAAAAGTCAAATATAATTAAACATATCGTTCTTCTTCCAAATTGCAAGGACCATTTATTTTACCATCTCTACTACCTTTTCTTAGAGCTATTTCCATTGTGTATTCCATTAGGGTTCACTAGGGTTCAACCTATATCTCACATACACCATTATTTTGTATATGATATTATCATCTTTGATAGAATGAAACCCTTTCCATCAAAGTTAATCTTGTAATGATGCTTTAGTATTTGTTGTCTATAGTTTCTTCTCTAGTACTAGTATGTACATTCTCCACATCTTTAACACCTCCATTAGGCACTTCCATTGGTTTTGTTCCTTCACCTTTGACCATGTGTGCCTTCTCATCTCTTGAAACAATTGTCTCTTGATGACTTTTATTCTCATTCAATTAGGCAAACCACTCATTTTTTTTGTGTCACGTGGTCTATTTAATATCTCCTTAAGCATATTTTTGGTCAATAGTGAAGTAACAAATACTCTAAAATATCCCTTTTCTTCACACTTTGCATTTGAAAATCCATACTTTATTTCTACAATCCTCCTCATAATAACGAGGTTTTCGACAATAAAAACACTTGCATTTGATACTTGGGCTGAATTTTCCTCTTCTTCATGCTTTTAAGTTGTGATCTCTTTGGATTCATCTCTTGTCACTTTGGTGGCCAAACATTGCATTCCTTTTCCCTTGTGCTTTAACACAAAGGCATGTTCACAACTCTCTTCTTCATCATATAGTTTCTTTTTTTCTCATCCAGTAAGAGCAATCTTATTAGATTTTTAAATGTGAAGGACATAACTCGTGTTGATAAGCTGAGACTTGCTACAAACACTTAAAAATATCAAGGCAAATTAATGGCTATAGAGATAAGATATTCGTTCTCTATATTTTCACATCCACTAATAAATTGAACTCTTATATTTTTTACACTAGTCAGATTCTTATGTGGATTTGCTAACATGGAACCTGTAGAAAAATAACCATTAAGGTTATGGGTTAGAGATTGACAACCATTTTGTATACCTTTTTCCATGAAAGTAGTGCCACATCAACATCTCAAACATTCCCTATTTTGAATGATCTCTACACTTTCGACTACATGACATGAGTTAGATATTCTTGACCAAAATCAACATCTCAAACATTCCCTATTTTGAATGATCTCTACACTTTCGACTGCATGACATGAGTTAGATATTCTTGGCCAAAATTTGTTGGATTAAAACAATAACATGGCAGACACTTCCTAATCTTCTACAATATGCATGGATTTCTCATGTATCCGAAGGGAACGATTGTGAGGTGTCACCTCGTCCCTCACATTTAATTGAAGCATTTATACTAATGTCCTCAATTTTGAGTGTTGAGATTTGAAGTGCGAAGGGCACCTATGCTATCAGACCTGAAGGAGTGATCACATTGGGATGATGCATTTCCTCCTACACTTGGTTAAATTTTGAACTGGTTATAAGGGACCAGTATTGATTTTCTTTGTTTTATGTTAAGAAGTGGAAAAATGGAAGACTTCTTTGCAGCTGCAATGAAGGGCCCGACAAAGAAAATGGTAGCCTAGCTTGTTTCTATCATGTCTATTTATGGTAGCACTCATCATGCTCTGGTATAGGTCACTTACCCGGGGATAAATATAATGGTAAAGAATTGTGTAAACTATTTTGAATATACAATTTTCTAGATGAATTAATCTTGGAATGATGCTTCAATATTTGGTGAGTATTTGTCATCTATAATTTCTTCTTTAGGCCCAATATGTACATACTCGACATATTTAGCACATCCATTACGTACTTTCATTGTGTTTGTTCATTTGCCTCTGACCGTGTGTGCCTTCTCATCTCTTGATGACTTTTATTTTCATTCAATTAGGCAAACCACTCATTTTTTTCATGTCATGTGGTCTATTTAATATCTCCTTAAGCATATTTTGGTCAACAATGAAGTAATAAAGAGTTTAAGATCTCTCTTCTCTTCACACTTTACATTAGAAAATTCAATCTTCATCTCTACAATCATTCACATAATGACTAGTTTTCCACAATACTAGCACTTACATTTGATATGTGAGCTGAAGTTTCCTCTTCTCATGCTTTGAGGTTGTGATCTCCTTGGCTTCGTCTCTTGTCTCTTTGTTGATATTTTTCTGGCTTTCAACAATTGTCAAAGAAGCATAAATTAATGCTATATGATATAGCCTTATGACATTTCCTTTGCAACATCTAGTGCAATTACTAGTAAATAATAATTTAATTAATATGATTATGAAATTCACGAATTTAAGATGATCATGAATCATATTAATTAATAAAACTATTAAAGGGTTGAATCTAAACAAGCTTAGTGAAGAAATAGCTTATTTTTTTAATTTCACTTTGAGTAATATTGATAAAGTGGTTAATTAGATATATATACACAGAGTTGATAGATATTAAATTATAATAATATTGATAGCACTTACCTTTTATACGAATGTAATAAATAGATTATTTTTTTATTTCACTTTGAGTAATATTGATGAAGTAGTTAATTAAATATATATAGAGAGCGAGAGAGTTGATAGATATTAAATTATAATAATATTAATAGCATTTATCTTTTATATGAATGTAATGAATTAAACATGGAATATTATATTTACTCTTATTTATAGTGTGCATGTAGACCATAATAATAAACACTTCTAAGATTTTTTTGGGATTATTTTATAACTGGTATCATTAAATGATTTTGTTAATTTTCTTAGAATTTTATGATTTTTATTTTTTAGTAAAATATTAATTTTAGTTGTTTAAAAATATATTTTCCCATCCATAAATGGATTTAGTATTTCCCAAAATTTTATTTTATTTTATCTTTTTTTATTATTATATGTTTTCATAATAAGATATATTATTTTTTCAATTTCTTATTGTGAAGTTTATATGTGAAATTTTAAAAATATTATTAAGAAAAATTCAGTATACATTATAAATCAAATATTTCAATATGCAAGTCATGATAAAGGTATCACATAAATTTGTAATTCCTTCAATGCTTAATATAAGGAGACATATATAGTTTGAGTGAGTCTCATAATCAATGTTCAAATTTGAACACGTCACAGCCCTTCTGAAGCCCTCTAGCATGTCAGAGAAGTTCCTGGTGAAATTTACGAGTCAAAAGAAATTTAAATTTTGATTTTTACAAGTTTCTAAACTAATTTAAATAATATTATAAAACTCCCTATGAAGGGTTGCCTATCTGTAGGACATTTCAAAAAATTCCAGTTCTCTGATTGATGTAACACTCTAAAGTTTGCAGGAGGTTCTGGCAACACTCAAGAAAGTGCAATGGGAGGTAATGGAGGTTGTTCATCCATTCCTAGGTGACTAGTCATAATGGAAACACTAATAAACTTAGCAGTCATGTTATGAGGTTTATGTTCACATTCATTGATAACAGAGGTTTCTTTTCACATTCATTGATAGCAGAGGAGAAGTAGCTATGTACTGGTATACGTGAACAGGGCATAGTTTTAAGGTATCGAATATTTAGAAGAAACAAATGACAAAAGACATATTTAACAATGACTGAGGTAGATTATTCTAAGCTTGTGAATCTTTCTTACATTGATTTTTCCAATCCCAACCTTATGGCAAGTGCAGCGCAAGCTCACAAGGTATTTTTAACTCAGTTTTAATTTTCAACTTTCATTTCCCTCGCCTTTCATTCAATTCATTGATTTAGGTGGAACTGATTAAAATTATTGTGTATGTAATGGTTGATTGATCTTTATATAGTCATGTGTAGACTATTATGAAACCAGCTCAAGAAAAAGATAAAGAAAATAGATCAACGCCTTAGAATTCAGCCTCGTAGAAGGGGCAACCTCCTTTACATTACATAAATGAACAATTCTTGGATGATACAAATGACAAAACCTCCTTTCGATAGATAGGCATCTAAGGAGTCATAATATAACCCAGTTGACCTAACAATAATAATATAAAGCCATAAAAATAACAATAGATGGATTCTATGGGGCACAATGATAAAAATATGGGGACAATAAGGGAACAACAATATTAATAAGGGATACAAATACAATAGTAATGGGGTAACCACTAGTATTATAGGAACCTATCATGCCCCTCTCCTTCAAAAAAAGTGTTGTCCTCAACGATTGAGTAGTTCTCGATGCTTCCGTATAAAATTCTCATCCTCCCATGTGGAATCTTCAGTGGATAAGTTCTTCCACTTGATGAGATACGCCGAGATTGATCTATTTCATAACTGTCGAGTTCTTTTTTCTGTGACTGCTTCTGGTTCCAATATAATTTTTCCTTCCTCGTCAAGTTCAAGCAATATTGTTTGAACTAGGAGATTGTCGCCTATAACCTTCTTTAAACATGAAACATGGAAAACTAGGTGCACTCGAGACGCTGTAGGAAGCTCCAATTTCTATGCCATAGTACCAATTTTTTTGCAACACCTTGTACGAACCATAATACTTTGGTGATAATTTATTATCCTTCTTATCTTGCTTGAGGGACATTTGTTTATATGGTTGTAGCCGTAGGAATACCCAATCGCCTACATCAAAACTTCTTTCGCTGCGATGTTGATCTACCTGTTGTTTCATTCTATTCTATGCCAACACGAGGTTTTCCTTTAAGAGTTGGAGGACTTGTTGTTGATGTTCAATGTGATGTTCCACTGCTTGAACCTTAGAATTTTCTCTTAAATATGATGTGATGGATGGTGGCTGATATCCATAAAGTGCCATACATGGGGTCATTTTTGTTGTTGTATGGAAGGAAGTGTTATACCACCATTCAGCCAGAGGCAACCATTTGACCCATTGTGTCTATTTATCATATACAAACCAATGAAGATA
This sequence comes from Pinus tabuliformis, assembly GCA_031772625.1. Taxonomy (NCBI): domain Eukaryota; kingdom Viridiplantae; phylum Streptophyta; class Pinopsida; order Pinales; family Pinaceae; genus Pinus; species Pinus tabuliformis. The sequence continues at coordinate 459,771,482 of CM062818.1, forward strand.
TCCCTCCAAACATTTGTTTACTATCTCATTTTGTGCATCAGATTGAGGATGATAAGATGAGCTATGAGCTAACTGAGTACCAAGACAAGAAAATAATTATGTCCAAAAATTTCCAGTGAAAATGGGATCTCTGTCACTTAGAATAATCTTTGGGTTTCCATGTAGATTTTGAATTATTTCCATAAATGCAGTAGAAATTGTACTGGCTTTCAATGGATGTGATAATGCACAAAAGTGTGCATACTTGGTAAGTCTGTCAACTACCACCATGATGACACTCTTTCCCTCACACTTGGGAAAACCTGTGATAAAATCCATTGAAACCTCCTCCCAACATTGTCTTGGAATGGATAAAGGTTGTAATAGACCCGGTGTCTTAATTGTTTCAACTTTATTTTGTTGGCAAACCAAACATTCTGCCACAAACTTTTGAATATCTTATTTAAGGCCATCCCAAAAAAATTCCTTCTTAACCCTATGGTAACTTTTTAAAAATCTTGAGTGCCCTCCTAAGGGAGAAGTGTGCAATTCCATAAGAATCTTTTGTTTGAGTTGCGAATTCTTACAGAGGTATAAGCAATCTTTGTACCATAATGAATCATTTTGCCAGCTAAATGTATCAAACGTAGTGGAATCTTCTTGTAGCTTTCAAATAAGTGCCCACACTTCTTCATCATTCTTCCACTCCTCCCTTGCTTCATTTATCCACTCTGGCTTGATAATAGAAATGGCGCACAACAACGCTTTGACATCCTCATCCTTTCTTGAGAGTGCATTTGCCACCACATTTTGCTTCCCTTTTTTGTAGATGATTTCAAAGTCATAACCCAACATCTTGTGACCCACTTCTATTGCTCTTCAGAGGATAATCTTTGTTCTAAAAAGTATTTAAGGCTATCATGATCTGTTTTTACCTTGAAGTGTCTTCCCATTAGGTAGGGCCGCCATTTCTTAAGTGCATGTAGTATTGCCAAGATTTCCTTCTCATAAATAGCTTTGTGTAAAAACTTTCCCTTGATTGGACGGCTTTCAAAAGCAATGGGTCTTTCATCTTGCATTAAAATAGCACCAATTCCATTTCCTGAAGCATTACATTCCATAATGAAGGTTTTTGTGAAGCCCCGTGTAGCTAAGACTGATGCTTGGCACATTGCCTCTTTAAGATGTTCGAAGGCCTTTGTTGCTTCTAGAGTCCATGAAAATGCATCTTTCTTCAATAATGTTGTTAGAGGTGTTGCTATTCTTCCATAATTCTTAACAAGCTTGCGATAATACCCTGTCAACCCAAGAAATCCTTGCAGATGCTTATGTGGGGATTTTCCATTCCTTAATGGCTTTAATTTTGCTAGGGTCTACCTTAACTCCTTCATGAGATACAATATGACCCAGATATTCCACCTCTTGTACTCCAAAGAAACATTTGGATCTTTTTGCATATAATTGTTTCTCCTCTAATAGTTGTAGCACCCTGTCAACATTGTCAACATGATCCTTCCAAGACTTGTTGTAGATTAGTATATCATCAAAAAATACTAACACAAATTTTCTAAGGAAGGGTTTGAAAATGGAATTCATCAAACCTTGAAATGTAGAAGCTGCATTGGTAAGGCCAAAAGGCATGACCAAAAATTCATAATGACCCTCATGAGTTCTAAATGTTGTTTTTGGAATGTCTTCAGTCTTCATTCTGATTTGATGATATCATGAACGAAGATCCAACTTGGTGAAGTAAATTGATCCATGCAATTCATCCAATAATTCATCAATGACAGGAATGGGAAACTTATCTTTAATAGTGAGCTTGTTTAGCTCCCTATAATCCGGACACATGCGCCATGATCCATCCTTCTTGTGCACCAATACTACTAGAGAAGAGAAAGAACTTTGGCTAGGTTGAATTATACCAGCCTCTAGCATTTCTGCGACCATACATTCAATTTCACTCTTTTGGGCATAGGGTTATCTGTATGGCCTGATGTTTGGAGGAACACTTCCTGGAATCAGATGAATAGCACGATCATGATTAGGAATAGGTGGGAGACCTTTGGGAGTCTCAAATACCTTGGAATGATTGTCCAAGAATTTTTGGAGATCTGAAGAAATAGATGATTCCGATGTGGAAACATCTAGTGAACATAATTATGCAATTACACCTCTTTGTTCCTTTTTTAGAAGCTTTGTCATACTATTAGAGCTGATTATCTTTCCCGGTTTCCCTGCAATACCCCTTAATTCAACTTCCTTTCCTTCTGCAGAAAATTTCATGAAAAGTTCTTGAAAATTGAAAGCTATTGTACCCAAGGATTGTAGCCACTGGACTCCTAGTACAACATCAGCACCTCCCATTGGAATGGAGAGCATTGGGCTAGTCAATACATATTCTCCCATCGATATCTTGATATTATGGCACTTTCTAGAGCAATTTATCATTCCTCCATTTGCAATCATCACTTGACACTCTAATGCTGGATATAAGAAGTAATTCAATTCCTTTGCTACCTTACAATGAATAAAATTGTGGGTACTTCCTGAATCAATCAACACTATTACCATTTCTTCTTTATCTAGGATTTGTTCCTGGAGTATATCCTCTTCCTTTGACCTTTCTTGCTCCTTTTTTTCTTCCTCTTCAAAACCTATGTAGAATAATTTCTTCTCAACACACTTATGACCTTTAGTGTATTTTCTATCACAACTATAACAAAGCCCTTTTGCTCTTTTTTCTTCCAATTGTTGTGGTGTCAACTTTATAGGTTGTGGAAGGCTAGGGGTAAAAACACTTCCATCTTTATAGTTGTGACTGGTATGCTTCTTGGTTGCCATAATTTTGCTTTCCATTTTTCTTGCTAACCTGAATGTCTTCTCTAATGAGTCAGGTTCCCAAAGGCAAACATCATGTTGGATATTATCCTTTAAAGTCCCTATGAACACATCAATCCTATGCTCCCTTGGAATATTTTTTACCCTTATGTTCAATTTTTGGAACTCCTCAATGTGCTCCATTATTGAACCATTTTGTATGAGACTTATCAATTGGCTAAAAAAAGTGTTGCTTTTTGTATCCTCATAATGTGCTGTCAATTCTTCCGTAAAAATTGCCCAAGTGATAATTTGTTTACAAGAGCAAAGCCATTGTTACCATACAAACTGATTTGGTTCCAAATATAAAGTTGCAACACATACCTTTTGTGTGTTTTGCACATTATTGAGATCGAAAAATTGCTCCATCTGTAATATCCATGTTGTGGGATCCTTGCCATCAAACTTCCTCATTTCGATTTTTTGAATATGGTGGGTCTTCAATCCAACATTAGAGTCTATGGAATCATGATTAAAATTTCTTTTGTTCTCATCATGAGTTTCCTTTACTACCCTTTCAAGCGACCATTTCTTGTACCAACTTATTCATATTTATCTTCAATTCTTACATGTCTGTCTTCAAATCTATCTTCAAATCGTCCATCTTAGCTTGCACGTCATTCATCTTAGCTTCTACGCCTTTCTTTAAACAATCCATCTTAGCTTCTATGCCTTTTTTTAAACCATCCATCTTAGCTTCTACATTTTCCTTTTAACCATCCATCTTAGATTCTATTCCTTTTTGTGCAAGTGACACTTGTTGCACTTGGTCTCGTAATTTTGATATATCATGTTGCATTTCTTCCTCTTCTTCATGAGTCATGCTAGAACTTTCAGGTTGCCTACTAGGTGTTTGCATTTTGTTTCCTCGGGGGATCAATTACTGATAATAATGCTTTACTATGCCCTTTGAATTCCTTCAAACTAATTTTTCAAACCAAGCTTATGCAAAAATTTTAAAAAAACTACACACCATTTTTCACTTTGTAGGAGCCTGATACTGAATCTGATGTATCTATGTAATTTCAGATCATCCAGTTCTGAAATTGTGACCTGTAGTAGCCCTCTACATCCTCTTTCCAATGCCACCAGTCTGATCCAAATTGGATTATGTAAGAAAGAGTTATGCACAATCTCCCACAGTGACCTGATTATAGACTAGTTCAGTAGAGCGAACTTGTACGACATGCCACAAGTCGTTTTTTTGACTTTTGGCTCTGAAAAATATATACAAGAAACTACAGTCCGTCCTCTTTCTGTACCTTCTTACGAAATTTCAATCCAATGCTCAGAAAGAAAGTTATGACGATTTTCCCCAGGTCACCTGTTTCAAATGTAGTTCCAGAGTCTGTAAAAATACCAACTTCCTCAGATCATATCTCTGCAAATATAGCACAAAAATCTCTAAAATTCGGATCCGAGATTCAGTGTGATTTCTTCTCAAATAGGTTTTTTTTTAAGCTTCTAAAACGTCGCAGAAAAAAGTTTATAGTGAAAATGCCACGATGTCCTGTTTGGAGCAGCGAAACCCTAGAATCCAAAGCTCTAATACCAAATGTTATGAAACCAGCTCAAGAAAAAGATAGAAAAGATAGATCAACGCCTTAGAATTCAGCCTCTTCGAGGGGGCAACATCCTTTACATTACATAAATGAACAATTCTTGGACGATACAAATGACAAAACCTCCTTTCTATATATAGGAGGCTAAGGAGTCACAATATAACCCAGCCGACCTAACAATAATAATATAAAGCCACAAAAATAATAATAGAGGGATTCTATGGGGCACAGTAATAAAAATATGGGGACAATAAGGGCACAACAATATTAATAAGGGATACAACTACAATAGTAATGGGGTAATCACTAGTATTATAGGGACCTATCATAGACTTTGGATTGTTTTTATATCATTCATCATGTCATGGATGAATATATTTTGGGCTAAGTCTTTGAGCAAAGTCGATGGCTTTTTTCTCTTCCTGAGGAGGAAACATGAAATTAGTGCGGAATGAGAACCATCAAGGTTACACTTCGAATCAAGCAGAATCTCTCAATCTGTCCATTCAACCCGAAGGTTTGATGTGGATTTGTGTCTCCTTATATTTACCTATTCTTGTAATTACATATTGCTCTGCTCGACTCTGAAAAATAAATCCATTGAAGTATTTCACTTCATATTTTTTCATATATTCGCTTTTCCAAGGGAATGAAAGGGGATTTATGAAGCTTCTGAAATGTCAATAAAGGCAAGTGATTTCATGGTCCCAATCAATGGCCTTTCAATAGGTATGCAGTTCACCATTTGAAATGATATTTTTCATACTTGTTCAGTGCTTAAAAATAGATTAAAGTGACAGTATTGACATTTTTACATCATAACCACATACTACATTTTCTCTGGTATCTCCATTTTCCTTAATTTGTAAAATTTTATTCTTTCTTGTCAACCCACCATTAACATAAGATTGTTCAATTATGAGATTACCCCATTAGATGGTGATACCTATGCTTACTGATTCACAAACCTCTTTTTTCATCTTGTAAATAACTACTACCATCTACTACATCTTCGAGGATGCCAAATATATTAGAGTACTAATCATCCTTCCGCTAGGAAAACATCTTCCATCCTACCTTTATGAGGACATATTCATGACATTACGTTGATGTTCCACATAGATATCTTGACATAGTATAATAAGTCCGATAGGGTTCCTTACATTTTCCATGAAGACATCATTACTTTGAAACTCTGATGTTCGACATGGAAATCTTGATACAGCATAATAAGACTGATAGGGTTCTTTATTGAGGGATTCTTTTTAACAAACATCGGTATATAGATAGAGTGACATAGTATAATAAGCCTGATAGGTTTCCTTACATTTTCCATGAAGACATCATTACTTTGAAACTTTGATGTTCGACATGGAAATCTTGAGACAACATAATAAGACTGATAGGGTTCTTTATTTAGGGATTATTTTTAGCAAACATCGGTATATAGATAGAGTAATCTGTTTATTAATTTGAATTCTTATTTTATAGTAATAAATGAATATGTTCTCATTTTATAGTAATAAATTAATACTTTTTCTTTTTATAGTAATAAATTAAATAAATTAGTTAAAGATGTAATTTTATCATTTTTAAAAATATATTAAAGTGATAATGTTGACATTTTTACATCATAACCACATTTTCTGTTGTATTTTCATTTTCTTTCCTAATTTGCAAAATTTTCCTTCTTTCTTGTGAACCAGCCATTCAGACAAGATTGTTCAATTTCGACAACCATTCAGACAATATTGTTCAATTATGAAATTACCCCATTAGATGGTGGTAACTACGCTTAGTGATTCAAAAAAAAATTATATTCTTGTAAATAACTAAGGTTATCTCTTTTCTATTTTTAGATGATTTTGTGACTAACAACCAGAATGCTTACAAAAGCCTAGAATTGTTGCCATTTGAATTTACTGAAATCAAGCTTACTATTAAGCCTAGCATTTGTAAAATCAAACTTTATTTAAAACCTGTATTTCTTCTCTTATCTTAAAAAACATTTTTCTTTATTAACCCTCTAGCTTTTGAAAACATAGAAATTAATGCTATAGAAATATTGAGAAATAATAAGTGTGCTTCCCATAAGATTATGTACAGTTTTGAACTAGGGAGAAATGTTAAAATGAAACTCCAAGGCTCTATTAATAACCACAACGCCGAAGATTGGTCTGCCTATAGGTCTACAACTTAATTTTATTTTTCCGGTTGGTCTCTCCAAAAAATATAGAAAGCCAATAGCTATGGATACAACTAATATTGTGTCTCCCACTTCATTCTCTCCATTCGGAATCTAGGAAATAAGTTGCGCGTGTGGGTGTCCATGTAGTTGTTGCTATGAAAGGTTTTTAAGGAGATGTTGAAATCATATAAAAAAATAAAATAAACTATATTATTAGAAAAAGACATTAACGAAAAGAAACCGCATTACTAGAAAAAGATATCAACCAAACTTGAATTCATTGTGAGGACCAAATTTGAAAACCATTCTTAAACAAACAAAAAATGACCAACCAAGCCATACAAAAACAACAATGTAGATGTGTATTACATATTACAATATTTCCCTATTAGATATTGTAAAACTTTCCTTTTAATTCCATAAATTTTTGAATCTATAAAGCTTGAAGTTTTTCATGGAGATGAAAGTCTATTGATAGTGTTCTTTGATTGAGCAATATTAAGGGAAAGGTTCAATTCGCTTTGCTGAAGGTATATATTTATTTTTGTGGTTTGCTTTAAATTGTTTCAAGCTGAACAAAACATATAGTATAAATTAGAAAGAAATGAAATCTAAAAAAATTGTTTCCATTGTGAAAATAGATTTATATTTTCAATGACGTAAATTGAAATACTTTTGAAGATTATCTAATCAATAGAAGAAACATACGTTTTCCTGTTTACTAAATTCTATTGAAATTTTATAGTGTTTTAATGTAGCCACTTTTTAAAGAAAGAAAGAAAGAAAGAAAGAAATTATTTTAGCACCCACGAGGCTAAAGATAGCTTATCAGACAAACTGCTTCTTCATCTACCTGATGTATTCGGCCCTTTTTCTGTGAAAATTCACAATAAATTCTCCCAGCCTTTCGACAAACCCCACGCTAAATAGATTATCCCAAGAGCTAGTTGCCAGCATATCTGCATAAATTTCCCTATTGTCTTTGAAGGTCTCACATTCTAAAATGAAATGTTTTTCTGTTTCAACCTTTCTGGAAGAACAAAAAATGCATACCCTTTCCTCCGACACTTCCTTTGGCCTTTTACAACGCCCTGTTTCAAAACGGAGTTGATGAGAATTAGTCCTTAACTGAGCAATAAGAATTTTGGCTCTCCAAGGGATATTAGCCTCTACGTATGCTTTTGGTTGATGATTATGAGTGGGATTAAACACTTCAATATAGTATTTTTTCTTTCTTCCTAGCTCCTTATCCCAAGTACGTTTGTGGAACTTTTCGATAACAAAAGCTTTTATCTCTTTGTTGCTTATGGGACACGCGTTCAAGCAAATGCTCCATTTACTAAACCATTTGTTATTTGCTGCATCCAAGTTTTTTTCTATTGCACAATCTATCATTAAATTAAACCTTCGGCAATCTACCCTCTTCCATTTGCTCAATTTTTTTTAAATACCTTATGACTCACACCATAGCAATTGCTTCAATAGGAGCAGTCTCTGTTTCACTTAACAAGATGTCATAAGGAAGTGCACTTTTAATCTTAAATTTGTTTGTAATCAAACGCTTCTAAATTTTCTCAATTTGTCTCCACTGCATTTCAGATGTACTGCTAGCCCACAGTTCACAACCATAGAGAATCACCGGAATCTCTAGAAGCCCAAAAAGGGTTTGAGTGGTCTTCAAGTCCCATAACTCTGCCTCTCTACACCTATTTTGGAAAGCATAAAATGCTTTCCAACCCCCCAAAGTTCTTCTCTTTCTACAACCATTCCAGCTTAGATTTTTGTTGAAGTCAATCTCGAGGTATTTGTAATCTGCAACTTCTTCTAGAATGTTGCCTTCAAAGTAGAACTTGTTGGAAATAATACTGAGAGGGGGGGTGAATCAGTATTATCAAGTCAAATATTCCCCTTTTCAAAATTCAGATGATATACGCTACTTCAACTAATTGAACCCGCGTATATACGCAACTATGTCAAAATAAAACCGTGTATACAATGCAAACTTATAATTTACTTTATCTGTCAGATGTTGATTGTTAATTTGTGTATCAGAATCAATTAACCAGTAACGAGGAACAGTAAAAACATAGCAGAAGAAAATCATACACAAGAACACAAGATATAAGGTGGAAACCCAATGTGGGTGAAAACCACCTGCTGCAATTCGTCTCTATCTTCTCTTTAATTAGAAACTTCTTTTTACAATTGTACTGGTGTAGTCCTTTACCAGTACGCAGCTGCAACCTGCAGAGAGCTACAACCCTCTCTTGTTTTCTAGCTTCTCCTGGAAGGGAGCTACAACCCCCTTAGCTTTTGCACTAGCCAAGATACTAGTAGGTAGGTGCTGGCCTACAGAAGGCTACAACCTTTTCTTTCTTTCAAGGACCACGTTTCATAAATTTTCAGACTGGATTCACAAATAACATCAATCAAACATCAAGAATTTCTGCATTATCCAAACACCTTCTCACCAATCAAAAACTGAATCAAAATAAACACTTCTCTGACAACTGTACCCATATCACAATAACAGCAACCACACACCAAATTTGAACCCATAACACTACAGCAATAAACAGAAGCAGCAAGATCACAACTCAAAATATATACGCTACTTTAATAGCCTGAAACCTGTGTGCATACGCTTCTGAGTATGGAACAACCTGCGTATACGATGTTTTCCTTCATTGAACCTGCGTATATACGCGCCTTAGCTGAACTGAACCTGCGTACAGATCTATAAAAGATAATTCACGCTTTCAAATATTCAGGCACTGATTAACCCAGATTATCAGATTTATAGATCACGCATGCACCATATATAACAGATCAAAATCATGTAAAGATATTATCATTCAAGCCAAGAGATTATGACCCATCAGTAGAACTTATCCTTCTTTGCGCTAAGGTTCCTCCTTCACTCAGATCCAGATCTGCTCCATAATGCTAATCATCAATATTTAAGATCTCGCACTTGATCAGATATTCAATAATAATTCAGATGATACTTTGCCACATGATCTCCTTCCTCTTTTATAGTTTTAGGCCTTCCACAATACCACGGTCCAAAACCACAATAAACCAATACCACAGACCCAATACTTGGGATCAATACTTCTGACGAGGTACCATGGTCCAAAACCACAGGTTCAAATACCAAGGACTAACTACCATGGACCAAGGGTAAGTTCTCCAACATATACGTGCTTTTCCTTGCATGAAAGTGCATGTATACGCATACGCGCCTTTGAAACGTCTAACCCACGTGTATACGCGTCTTAGTCTAGATGAACCTACGTATATGTCTTTTCCTTCATTCTAAAATCCTGAACTAAGATCTGCTACCAAAGAGAGTTGCCATCAAGGACAACACCTGTGCCATAGCTCCAACCCTGTGCCATAGCTCCAACCCTGTGCCATAATGCCAACAATCTCCCCTTTTGGACTTGATGGCAACCCAAAATCCTCAAGTCATTCTCCCCCTTTGTCATCAAGGGCAAAGGGTTGTGCTCCCCCTCAGTACATGCTGAAATTTCTGCCCTGCTGTGCTGATCATGCTCCCCCTGACAAGATCTGCAAAAGATGTTCTTCAAGAAGAACCATGACTTATACATTATAAAAGACCTTCCTATCACCAAAAGATTCAATACATACATCCATCACCCAACCAAGTGGGGATACATCAGAAAAATACATATGACAACCAAGTTCATTACATGTTCATCCTAGGCATAGTGGTGAAACCAAGATAGGCCATTACATGACCTTGACACCATAAAAGAGATACATGTCTTAGAGACAAAATATCTAGAACAAGACTTATGAAAGTCACAAATAACTGATAGCAGCAGCATCTGTCAATCACAATTCAGATCAGAACCAAGATTTCCTTCTGTTCTCCCTCTACCTCTGCTCCACCTAAAACCAACAACAGTTGTGAACTAGAACCAAAAGCTTCTAAGATAATACCAAAAATGAATTATTAGAAGATTATATGCTCCCCCTGAACCTGTGCCAGATGGTCTCTGTTAGACCCATATCAGACTCTCTTCAACCAGAGTCTGTCCTTGCTGATTTTCTTCAGAACTCCATATTCGCGACTGCACCTGCATAAATCGGCGTATGTACGTGAATCTTCCCCATTCAACTCACGTACACCCATTTTTCTCTGAAGTAGACATGATTTAACAACAAGATGATGCATCAACTACTCCCAGCTTCTGTCTGAGGTATTCAAATGTCTCCCTGGGCAGTGGTTTGGTGAGAATATCAGGAACGTTTTCCTTAGAAGGAACATACTCCAATTTGACCTTTTGTTCCAACACTTGTTCCCGGAGAAAGTGATACTTGATCAGTTTGTGCTTGGTATTTGAATGCATGACTGGGTTCTTTGAAATGCTGATTGCACTAGTATTATCACATAAGATGGAGATAGGTGGTGTAAAAGTGATTTGAAAATCCTGCAAGGTCTGCATCATCCAAAGAAGTTGAGTGCAGCAAGATGCAGCAGCCACATATTCCGCTTCAGCTGTAGATAAAGCAATCAAACTTTGTTTCTTGCTGAACCAAGATACTAATCTAGAACCCATAAAGAATGCACCACCACTTGTGCTCTTCCTGTCATCCACGCTTCCGGCCCAATCTGCATCTGTGTAAGCATGAAGTGTGAGATCTGTATCTCTAGGATACCATAAGCCATAGTTTTGAGTTCCTTGAAGGTACTTGAAGATTCTCTTGACTGCCTGAAGATGAGTTTCCTTTGGATTTTCCTGAAATCTTCCAACTATTCCCACTGCATGCATAATGTCTGGTCGGGTACCTATCAAATAAAGTAAACTTCCAATCGTAGATTTGTAGGTTGGTTGATGCACTGCTGTTGATTCATCATTTGCACTGAGGCTGCATCCTGTGACCATGGGGTACATACTGGTTTTGCATCATCCATGCCATATTTCTTCAAAATCTGCTTGAGATACATGGTTTGAGACAAGAAGATACCGCCTTCATTTTCTTGGATTTGCAAACGAAGAAAATAAGTCAGTTCTCCAAGCAAAGAATTTTCGAATTCTTTCTGCATCACCAAGGCAAAGCTTTGACTCAGAGCTTCTTCATTGCTGCCAAAGATAATATCATCTACATACACAACAAGTATTAGCAATTTGTCATTTTCAACTTTTATGTAAAGATTGCTATCTGTTGATCCCTTTGAAAAACCTTGTTGATGAAGATATTTGTCCAAACGGTAGTACCAAGCCCTTGGAGCCTGTTTAAGACCATAGAGGGCCTTTTTTAATCTACATACAAGATTTGGATCATTCCCAAGGATGAAACCATCTGGTTGCTCAATGTACACTTCTTCTTCTAAGTCCCCATTCAGAAAGGCTGATTTCACGTCCATTTGAAAACTTTGAACTTCTGAAAGCTTGATATAGCAAAGAACATTTGGATGGCCTCAAGTCTAGCAACGGGAGCAAAGTTTCTTCAAAGTCTATTCCTTCTTGTTGAGCATACCCTTTACACACAAGTCTGGCCTTGTTTCTAATTACTTCTCCATTTTCATTCAACTTATTTTTAAACATCCATTTTGTCCCTATGACATTCTTATCTTTTGGTCTAGGAACCAACTCCCAAGTGTTGTTCTTTTCAATCTGCTCAAGTTATTCATCCATTGCCTTGACCTAGAATTCATCTTTGCATGCCTCTTTTACATTTTGTGGCTCAGTGGAGGACAGCAATGCCAAATAGCTTGAGGCTTCTGCAATTGTTCTTCTTGTTTGTACACCTACCTCTTTCTGCCCCAAAATCTGAGATTCTGGATGGTTCTTCTGAACGTACCTGGATGGAGTCTTTTCTTCTACCCTTATCTGTTCCTCTGATGCCTCTTGAGGTTCTTCTTCATCATCAGTCTGATTTGGAGAGTAGTCTTCATCCTCTTCGATATTTTCATAATTTACTTGCCTAGGAATGTATCCTTTTTCATCAACCACTACATCAATGTTGTCAACAATTCTTCCAAGTCTTTTATTGTAACACTTATATGCCTTGCTGTGGGGAGAATAACCAAGGAGAATGCCTTCATCTGCTCTAGGTTCAAGTTTGCCAAGCTGTTCATCATTGTTTTTAATATAGCATTTGCTTCCAAAAATTTTGAAATGCTTTACCGAAGGAGTCTCACCATACCAAAGCTCATGAGGAGTTTGAGTGTTGTTCACTAGGACATTTGTTTTGTTGAGAATAACAACCGCAGCAAATGCAGCTTCACCCTAGAAGGTTGGAGGAGTCTCAGACTCATCAAGCATAGCACGAGACATTTGTTGGATCGTTCTGTTCATCCTTTCCACCACTCCATTTTTCTTAGGAGTCATAGCTATAGAGAATTCCCTTCTTATTCCATGTTCTTCACAGAAATCGAAAAATTCATAGGAGGTAAACTCCCCACCCCAGTCAGACCTGAGGCACTTAATTTTGTGATCTGATTCGTTTTCAGCTAAGGCTTTGAAATATTTGAATTTTTCGAATGCTTCGTCCTTGTGTTTCATAAGTCCCAACCAAACCATCCTGGAGAAGTCATCAATGAATAATATAAAGTATTCTTCTCCTCCACGTGACCTTGTCCTAAACGGACCACATACATCTGTATGGACTAGTTCAAGAGGCCTGCTGGCTGATCCTTCCTTCTCAGGGAAGTTATTTCTGGTTTTCTTACCAAACTGACATGATTTGCATATGGTTTTGTCTGGAATTTTGATATCTGGAAGACCACGAACTGCCTGGTATTTGCATGCTTTCCTTATTTGTGAAAAGCTTAGATGCCCCAACCTCCGGTGCCATAACCAATGTTCATCATCCTTGCTCAAATAGCATTGTTGTTGTCTTTCTTCAAATATGTATAGATTATTTGGAGTTCTTCTGCCTTTGATCACTGTTTTTCCTATATCAAGATCATGAACACTACATCCATTTGATCGAAATATTACCTCTGTTCCTTGATTGCACATCTGACTGACTCTTAGTAGATTATGCTTCAAGCCATCAACATACAAAACATTTCCAGCTTTGACCTTTTCTTTCAACTGAGTAGTGCCTTTTCCTTTTATGGCTGCAGGGGTATCATTTCCAAAAGAAACTTTCTTTCCCTTTTCTAAAGTAGTATATGATTCAAGGTTTTCTTTATCACCTGTCATATGCTTCGAACATCCGTTGTTGATGTACCATAGATTTTCTTGTCCTTCTGCATAAAAAGCTATCCCACATCTTTCTGTTTTTGGTTCCTTTATTCTCCATGTTCTGGTGCTTGAGGCTTGTTCCTTTGTCTGCCAGAACCTGCTCCTGCATTTAGAATCTTCATGAGCAAAGTTATTACAAATAGAGCATTCAATTTCATTTTCAAGGGCCGAAAAGTTGTTATAGGTCCTTTTCGTAATCGCATTCATACTTCTTTGTTTTTGAGCTTCTCTAGTCATGATTGTCTTATAAGCAACACATTGAGCTGCTTTGTGACCAAAGTTATGGCAAGAGAAACATTGGCCATTGAAGAAACTTCTGCGATTATCAAATCTACCAGCCAAAATGATTGTAATTTCTATTGTCATCCATTCTTGAAGCAAATTGAGAAGTTCTTACCTGTGGCTAGTTGTAGCTTTTGTTCACCCTTAAGATAGATTACCCCTGGTTTACCTAGTAGTATTTTTTTGTTCTTGATGTAATTCGTCCCTGCTTTACCTAGTGATCTCCATTGGGCTTTTTCTCATTCCTCCTTGCTGCATCAAGATAACTCCTTGAGGTGGATGCTTGAGATGTTTCTCCATTATAACCCATACTTGTCTTGATTAGTGGAGAACGCAGTACATTGATAATCTCATCCAGAGTTTCAGATCCTTTAACAAATTTAATATTAAGAGCCTTTGTTTTCTCAATTTCTTTTCTAAGGCCAACAATTTGACATCCTAACTTCTCAAGAGATTTTTCTTTTTCATCAAGTTGGAATTGTAGAGTATCAATGATCATATCTTTTTCTTCTAAACATATTTTGAGTCGAGAAATCTCTTCATAAAAACCATCTACATCTATAGCGTCGATGTAATCATCATCTTCAAAGGCCATTAAAAGTTTATAATCATTACCTCATTCATCTTCGTCACTATTTGATAGTTCATCACTATCTTCATAAGTGTAGTAACTTTTCTTAGTTGCATTCTGTTTCTTGTTCCATCTAACATGTTCCTTCCCTTTGTCAATCTTATCCTTGTGAGGACATTTGGCAGCATAGTGACCGACTCTTCCACAAGCAAAGCATTTGAAAGGTAACTTACCTCGGAACCATCCAGTACCCCGTTGAAGATTTCTGACAAAATTTGATTCTTCTTCTTCTTCTAACATGTGTCCTAACTCATAGTACTCTCCTTTGCCTGAAGCCTTGAAGGCAGCTCCTCTCTTGTCTGATGGACCTCCTTTCCTCATTTCATAAGCAGTTAGAATTTCGTGCAGCTGTGACATTTTAAGGCTTTGTAGATTCTCTTTTTCTTCTATTGCAGAAACTTTAGATTCAAACCTAGGGGACAGATCTTAGAACTTGTTCAACCACAACAGCCTCTTTTTTTTCTTCACCCAAATTTTTCATAAAATTAACAAGCTCATCTACATGAAGAACATAGTTAGCCACACTTTCATCATTATACATCCTGAGATTTTCATACTAAATCCTGAGGGTTTGAAGTTTTGCTCGTTTTACCTGATCATCTCCTTCATAACTTAGAACAATCTTGTCCCATATCTCTTTTGCGGATTTAAACTGCATTACCTTGACAAATTCTGAATGAGATAGGCATCCTAATAGAGTATTGACCGCCTTTGCATTTGTTTCATATTTCTTCTTCTCAGCCGGATCTGTAGGAGTTGTTGATGGAAAAGTATACCCTGTATCTATGATATCCCAAACTTTTGTACCAAGAGATTGAAGATAGGCACTAACTCTTACCTTCCAATAAACGAAGTTTGTCCCGTCAAAAATCGGTGGCCTGATTGATGTTTCCCTCTTATAGTTGCTCATGATGAACGATCTTCCTGCAAGCGATCAAGCTTCTTCTGAAGGACCTGGCTCTGATACCAATTGTTGGAAATAATACTGAGAGGGGGGGTGAATCAGTATTATCAAGTCAAATAGTCCCCCTTTTAAAATTCAGATGATATATGCTACTTCAACTAATTGAAACCGTGTATATACGCAAATATGTCAAAATAAAACCATGTATACAATGCAAACTTATAATTTACTTTATCTGTCAGATGTTGATTGTTAATCTGTGTATCAGAATCAATTAACCAGTAACCAGGAATAGTAAAAACAGAGCAGAAGACAATCATAAGCAAGAACAGAAGATATAAGGTGGAAACCCAATGTGGGTCAAAAACACCTACTGCAATTCGTCTCTATCTTCTCTTTAATTAGAAACTTCTTTTTACAATTGTACTGGTGCAGTCCTTTACCAGTACGCAGGCTGCAACCTGCACAGAGCTATAACCCTCTCTCGTTTTCCAGCTTCTCCTGGAAGGGAGATACAACCCCCTTAGCTCTTGCACTAGCCAAGATACTGGTACGTAGGTGCTGGCCTACAGAAGGCTACAACCTTCACTTTCTTTCAGGGACCACGTTTCATAAATTTTCAGACTGGATCCACAAATAACATCAATCAAACATCAAGAATTTTTGCATTAACCAATCACCTTCTGACCAATCAAAAACTGAATCAAAATAAACAGTAACAGCAACCACACACCAAATTTGAACCCAGAACACTACAGCAATAAATAGAAGCAGCAAGATCACAACTCAAAATATATACGCTACTTTAATAGCCTGAACCCTGTGTGCATACGCTTCTGAGTATGGAACAACCTCCGTATACGCTATTTTCCTTCACTAAACCTGCGTATATACGCGCCTTAGCTGAACTGAACCTGCATACAGATCTACAAAAGATAATTCACTCTTTCAAATATTCAGGGACTGATTATCCCAGATTATCAGATTTATATATCACGCATGCACCATATATAACAGATCAAAATCATGTAAAGATATTATCATTCAAGCCAAGAGATTATGACCCATCAGTAGAACTTATCCTTCTTTGCGCTAAGGTTCCTCCTTCATTCAGATCCAGATCTGCTCCACAACGCTAATCATCAATATTTCAGATCTCGCACTTGATCAGATATTGAATAATAATTCAGATGATACTTTGCCACATGATCTCCTTCCTCTTTTATAGTTTTAGGCCTTCCACAATACCACGGTCCAAAACCATAATAAACTAATACCACGGACCCAATACTTGGGATCAATACTTCTGATGAGGTACCATGGTCCAAAACCACAGGATCAAATACCAAGGACTAACTACCACAGACCAAGGGTAAGTTCTCCAACATATACGTTCTTTTCCTTGCATGAAAGTCCGTGTATATGCATACGCGCCTTTGAAATGTCTAACCCGCGTGTATAAGCGTCTTAGTCTAGATGAACCCGCGTATATACCTTTTCCTTCATTCTGAAAGCCTGAACTGAGATCTATTACCAAAGAGAGTTGACATCAAGGACAACACCTGTGCCATAGCTCCAACCCTATGCCATAATGCCAACAATCTCCCCCTTTGGACTTGATGGCAACCCAAAATCCTCAAGTCATTCTCCCCCTTTGTCATCAAGGGCAAGGGGTTGTGCTACCCCTGAGTACATGCTCAAATTTTTGCCCTACTGTGCTGACCATGCTTCCCCTTACAAGATATGCAAAAGATGTTCTTCAAGAAGAACCATGACTTATACATTATAAAATACCTTCCTATCACCAAAAGACTCAATACATACATCCATCACCCAACCAAGTGGGGATACATCAGAAAAATACATATGACAACCAAGTTAATTACATGTTCATCCTAGGCAGAGTGGGGAAACCAAGATAGGCCGTTACATGACCTTCACACCATCAAAGAGATACCACAAAAGAGATACATGACTTAGAGACGAAATATCTAGAACAAGACTTATGAAAGTCACAAATAACTGATAGCAGCAGCATCTGTCAATCACAATTCAGATCAGAACCAAGATTTCCTTCTGTTCTCCCTCTGCCTTTGCTCCACCTAAAACCAACAACAACTGTGAACCAGAACCAAAAGCTTCTAAGATAATGCCAACAATGCATTATTAGAAGATTATCTGCTCCCCCAGAACCTGTGCCAGATGGTCTCTGTCAGACCCATATCAGACTCTCTTCAACCAGAGTCTGTCCTTGCTGATTTTCTTCAGAACTCCATATACACGACTGCACCTGCATAAATCAGGGTATGTACGTGAATCTTCCTCATTCAACTCATGTACACCCATTTTTCTCTGAAACAAACACGATTTAACGAGAAGATGATGCATCAACTACTCCCAGATTCTATCTGAGGTATTCAAATGTCTCCCTGGGTAGTGGTTTGGTGAGAATATCAGCAACTTGTTCCTTAGAAGGAACATACTTCAATTTGACCTTTTGTTCCAACACTTTTTCCCGGAGAAAGTGATACTTGATCGGTATGTGCTTGGTATTTGAATGAATGACTGGGTTCTTTGAAATGTTGATTGTGCTTGTATTATCACATAAGATGGAGATAGGTGGTGTACAAGTGATTTGAAAATCCTGCAAGGTCTGCATCATCCAAAGAAGTTGAGTGCAGCAATATGTAGCAGCCACATATTCCGCTTCAGTTGTAGATAAAGCAATCGAACTTTGTTTCTTGCTGAACCAAGATACTAATCTGGAACCCATAAATAATGCACCACCACTTGTGCTCTTCTTGTCATCCATGCTTCCGGCCCAATCTGCATCTGTGTAAGCATGAAGTGTGAGATCTATATCTCTAGGATACCATAAGCCATAGTTTTGAGTTCCTTGAAGGCACTTGAAGATTCTCTTAATTGCCTGAAGATGAGTTTCCTTTGGATTTGCCTAAAATCTTCCAACTATTCCCACTGCATGCATGATGTCTGGTCGGGTACCTGTCAAACTCTGTTTCCGCAATATTCAGCAGTATGCAGCAGTAATATGCAATATGCAGCAGCCACATATTCCGCAATATGCAGCAGCCACATATTCCGCTTGAGTTGTAGATAAAGCAATCGAACTCTGTTTCTTGCTGAACCAAGATACTAATCTGGAACCCATAAATAATGCACCACCACTTGTGCTCTTCCTGTCATCCACGCTTCCGGCCCAATCTGCATCTGTGTAAGCATGAAGTGTGAGATCTGTATCTCTAGGATACCATAAGCCATAGTTTTGAGTTCCTTGAAGGTACTTGAAGATTCTCTTGACTGCCTGAAGATGAGTTTCCTTTGGATTTGCCTGAAATCTTCCAACTATTCCCACTGCATGCATGATGTCTGGTCGGGTACCTGTCAAATAAAGTAGACTTCCAATCATAGATCTGTAGGTTGGTTGATGCACTGCTGTTGATTCATCATTTGCACTGAGGCTGCATCCTGTGACCATGGGGGTACATACTGGTTTTGCATCATCCATGCCATATTTCTTCAAAATCTGCTTGAGATACTTGGTTTGAGACAAGAAGATACCGCCTTCATTTTGTTGAATTTGCAAACCAAGAAAATATGTTAGTTCTCCAAGCAAAGACATTTCAAATTCTTTCTCCATCACCAAGGCAAAGCTTTGACTCATACCTTCTTCATTGCTGCCAAAGATAATATCATCTAGATACACAACAAGTATTAGCAATTTGTCATTTTCAATTTTTATGTAAAGATTGCTATCTGCTGATCCCTTTGAAAAACCTTGTTGATGAAGATATTTGTCCAAACGGTAGTACCAAGCCCTTGGAGCCTGTTTAAGACCATAGAGAGCCTTTTTAGGTCTACATACAAGATTTCAATCATTCCCAATGATGAAACCATTTGGTTGCTCAATGTACACTTCTTCTTCTAAGTCCCCATTCAGAAAGGCTGATTTCACGTCCATTTGAAAAACTTTGAACTTCTGAAATCTTGAGAGAGCAAGGAACATTCGGATGGCCTCAAGTCTAGCAACGGGAGCAAAAGTTTCTTCAAATTCTATTCCTTCTTGTTGAGCATACCCTTTACACACAAGTCTGGCCTTATTTCTGATTACTTCTCCATTTTCATTCAACTTATTTTTAAACATCCATTTTGTCCCTATGACATTCTTATCTTTTGGTCTAGGAACCAACTCCCAAGTGTTGTTCTTTTCGATCTGCTCAAGTTCTTCATCCATTGCCTTGACCCAACACTCATCTTTACATGCCTCTTTTACATTTTGTGGCTTAGTGGAGGAGAGCGATTGCAAATAGCTTGAGGCTTCTGCAATTGTTCTTCTTGTTTGTACACCTACCTCTTTCTGCGCCAAAATCTGAGATTTTGGATGGTTCTTCTGAACGTACCTGGATGGAGTCTTTTCTTCTATCCTTATCTGTTCCTCTGATGCATCTTTAGGTTCTTCTTCATCATCAGTCTGATTTGGAGAGTAGTCTTCATCCTCTTCAATATTTTCATAATTTACTTGCCTAGGAATGTATCCTTTTTCATCAACCACTACATCAATGTTGTCAACAATTCTTCCAAGCCTTTTATTGTAACACTTATATGCCTTGCTGTGGGGAGAATAACCAAGGAGAATGCCTTCATCTGCTCTAGTTTCAAGTTTGCCAAGCTGTTCATCATTGTTTTTAATATAGCATTTGCTTCCAAAAATTTTGAAATGCTTTACCGAAGGAGTCTCACCATACCAAAGCTCATGAGGAGTTTAAGTGCTGTTCACTAGGACATTTGTTTTGTTGAGAATAACAACCACAGAAAATGCAGCTTCACCCCAGAAGGTTGCAGGAGTCCCAGACTCATCAAGCATAGCACGAGACATTTGTTGGACCGTTCTGTTCATCCTTTCCACCACTCCATTTTTCTTAGGAGTCCTAGCTGTAGAGAATTCCATTCTTATTCCATGTTCTTCACAGAAATCGGAAATTCATTTGAGGTAAACTTCCCACCCCTGTCGGACCTGAGGCACTTAATTTTGTGATCTAATTCGTTTTCAGCCAAGGCTTTGAAAGATTTGAATTTTTTTAATGCTTCGTCCTTTTGTTTCATAAGTCCCAACCAAACCATCCTGGAGAAGTCGTCAATGAATAATATAAAGTATTCTTCTCCTCAAGGTGACCTTGTCCTAAATGGACCACATACATCTGTATGGACTAGTTCAAGAGGCCTGCTGGCTGATCCTTCCTTCTCAGGGAAGTTATTTCTGGTTTGCTTACCAAACTGACATGATTTGCATATGGTTTTGTTTGGAATTTTGATATCTGGAAGACCACGAACTGCCTGGTATTTGCATGCTTTCCTTATTTGTGAAAAGCTTAGATGCCCCACCCTCCGGTGCCATAACCAATGTTCATCATCCTTGCTCAAATAGCATTGTTTTTGTCCTTCTTCAAATATGTATAGATTATTTGGAGTTCTTCTGCCTTTGATCACTATTTTTCCTGTATCAAGATCACGAACACTACATCCATTTGATCGAAATATTACCTTTGTTCCTTGATTGCACATCTGACTGACACTTAGTAGATTATGCTTCAAGCCATCAACATACAAAACATTTCCAGCTTTGACCTTTTCTTTCAACTGAGCAGTGCCTTTTCCTTTTATGGCTGCAGGGGTATCATTTCCAAAAGAAACTTTCTTTCCCTTTTCTAAAGTAGTATATGATTCAAGTTTTTCTTTATCACCAGTCATATGCTTCGAACATCCGCTGTCGATGTACAATAGATTTTCTTGTCCTTCTGCATAAAAAGCTATCCCACATCTTTTTGTTTTTGGTTCCTTTATTCTCCATGTTCTGGTGCTTGAGGCTTGTTCCTTTGTCTGCCGAAACCTGCTCCTACATTCAGAATCTTCATGACTGAAGTTATTACAAATAGAACAGTAAATTTCATTTTCAAGGGCCGAAAAGTTGTTATAGGTCCTTTTCGTAATCACAGTCATACTTCTTTGTTTTTGAGCTTCTCTAGTCATGATTGTCTTATAAGCAACACATTGAGCTGCTTTGTGACCAAATTTATGGCAAGAGAAACATTTGCCATTGAAGAAACTCCTGCGATTATCAAATCTACCAGCCAAACGATTGTAATTTCTATTGTCATCCATTCTTGGAGCAAATTAAGAATTTTTTACCTGTGGCTGGTTGTAGCTTTTGTTCACCCTTAAGATGGATTGCCCCTAGTTTACCTGGTAGTCTTTGTTTGTTCTTGATGTAATTCATCCCTGCTTTACCTGGTGATCTCCATTAGGCTTTTGCTCATTCCTCCTTGTTGCATCAAGATAACTCCTTGAGGTGGATGCTTGAGATGTTTCTCCATTATAACGCAGACCTGTCTTGGTTAGTGGAGAATGCGGTACATTGATAATCTCATCCAGAGTTTCAGATCCTTTAACAAATTTAATATTAAGAGCCTTTGTTTTCTCAATTTCTTTTCTAAGGCCAACAATTTGACATTCTAACTTCTCAAGAGATTTTTCTTTTTCATCAAGTTGGAATTGCATAGTATCAATGATCATATCTGTTTCTTCTAAACATATTTTGAGTCGAGAAATATCTTCATAAAAACCATCTACATCTATAGCGTCCATGTAATCATTATCTTCAAAGGCCATTAAAAGTTTATAATCATTACCTCATTCATCTTCGTCACTATTTGATAGGCCATCACTGTCTTCATGAGTGTAGTAACTTTTCTTAGTTGCATTCTGTTTCTTGTTCCATCTAACATGTTCCTTCCCTTTGTCAATCTTATCCTTGTGACGACATTTGGCAGCATAGTGACCGACTCTTCCACAAGCAAAGCATTTGAAAGGTAACTTACCTCGGAACCATCTAGTACCCCGTTGAAGATTTCTGACAAAATTTGATTCTTCTTCTTCTTCTGACACGTGTCCTAACTCATAGTACTCTCCTTTGCCTGAAGCCTTGAAGGCAGCTTCTCTCCTGTCTGATGGACCTCCTTTCCTCATTTCATAAGCAGTTAGAATTCCGTGCAGCTATGACATTTTAAGGCTTTGTAGGTTCTCTTTTTCTTCTATTGCAGAAACTTTAAATTCAAACCTAGGGGACAAAGATCTTAGAACCTTTTCAACCACAACAGCCTCTTTTATTTCTTCACCCAAATTTTTCATACAATTAACAATCTCATCTACACGAAGAAAATAGTTAGCCACACTTTCATAATTATACATCCTGAGATTTTCATACTAAATCCTGAGGGTTTGAAGTTTTGCTCGTTTTACCTGATCATCTCCTTCATAGATCAGAACAATCTTGTCCCATATCTCTTTTGCGGATTTAAACTGCATTACCCTGACAAATTCTGATTGAGATAGGCATCCTAATAGAGTATTGACCGCCTTTGCATTTGTTTCATATTTCTTCTTCTCAGCCGGATCTGTAGGAGTTGCTGATGGAAAAGTATACACTGTATCTATGATATCCCAGACTTCTGTACCAAGAGATTGAAGATAGGCATTAACTCTTACCTTCCAATAAACGAAGTTTGTCCCATCAAAAATCGTTGGCCTGATTGATGCTTCCCTCTCGTAGTTGCTCATGATGAACGATCTTCCTTCAAGCGATCAAGCTTCTTCTGAAGGACCTGGCTGTGATACCAATTGTTGGAAATAGTACTGAGAGTTGGGGGTGAATCAATATTATCAAGTCAAATATTCCCCTTTTTAAAATTCAGATGATATATGCTACTTCAACTAATTGAACCCGCGTATATACGGAAATATGTCAAAATAAAACCATGTATACAATGCAAACTTATAATTTACTTTATCTGTCAGATGTTGATTGTTAATCTGTGTATCAGAATCAATTAACCAGTAACCAAGAATAGTAAAAACAGAGTAGAAGACAATCATACACAAGAACACAAGATATAAGGTGGAAACCCAATGTGGGTCAAAACCACCTGCTGTAATTCGTCTCTATCTTCTCTTTAATTAGAAACTTCTTTTTACAATTGTACTGGTGCAGTCTTTTACCAGTACGTAGGCTGCAACCTGCACAGAGCTACAACCCTCTCTCGTTTTCCAACTTCTCCTGGAAGGGAGCTACAACCCCCTTAGCTCTTGCACTAGCCAAGATACTAGTACGTAGGTGCTGGCCTACAGAAGGCTACAACCTTCTCTTTCTTTCAGGGACCACGTTTCATAAATTTTCAGACTGGATCCACAAATAACATCAATCAAACATCAAGAATTTCTGCATTAACCAATCACCTTCTCACCAATCAAAAACTGAATCAAAATAAACACTTCTCTGACAACTGTACCCAGATCACAGTAACAGCAACCACACACCAAATCTGAACCCAGAACACTACAGCAATAAATAGAAGCAGCAAGATCACAACTCAAAATATATACACTACTTTTATAGCCTAAAACCTGTGTGCATACGCTTCTGAGTACGCAACAACCTGCGTATACGCTATTTTCCTTCACTGAACCTGCGTATATACGCGCCTTAGCTGAACTGAACCTGCGTACAGATCTACAAAAGATAGTTCACTCTTTCAAATATTCAGGCATTAGTTAACCCAGATTATCTGATTTATAGATCACGCATGCGTCATATATAACAGATCAAAATCATGTAAAGATATTATCATTCAAGCCAAGAGATTATGACCCATCAATAGAACTTATCCTTTTTTGCGCTAAGGTTCCTCCTTCATTCAGATCCAAATCTGCTCCACAACGCTAATCATCAATATTTCAGATCTCGCACTTTATCAGATATTGAATAATAATTCAGATGATACTTTGCCACATGATCTCCTTCCTCTTTTATAGTTTTAGGCCTTCCACAATACCACGGTCCAAAACCATAATAAACCAATACCACGAACACAATACTTGGGATCAATACTTCTGACGAGGTACCATGGTCCAAAACCACAGGTTCAAATACCAAGGACTAACTACCACAGACCAAGGGTATGTTCTCCAATATATACGTGCTTTTCCTTGCATGAAAGTTTGTGTATACGCATATGCGCCTTTGAAATGTCTAACTCGCGTGTATACGCGTCTTAGTCTAGATGAACCTGCGTATATGTCTTTTCCTTCATTCTGAAAGCCTGAACTGAGATCTGTTACCAAAGAGAGTTGCCATCAAGGACAACACCTGTGCCATAGCTCCAACCCTGTGCCATAATGCCAACAGAACTTATGTTGGTTATGTTTTATTTTCTTAGATAAGACCACTACTTTGGTTTTGTTGATATTAACTTGCATCCCCACACTTCTACAAAAATGCTCAAGGGATAGTAAGTGCTTTTGCAAACTAAGAGCTAATTTAGCAATTAGAATAAGGTCATCTGCATACAAAAGAAGCCTTATAACAAACTTGCACAGTAGATACCATCACCCCCTCGCGAATTTAACCACTCCTCAAGCTTCTCGATATACAAACCAAAAAGGGTAGGAGACAGTGGGCAACCTTGCTTAACCCCGATATCACTTCTAAATCTTTCAGAAATGCCTGCTGAAGTTCTAATTTTCACTTTCACATCTTCATACAGGCTACACACAGCTGCTCTCAAATGTTCACGAACCCCAAGTTCCTCCATTCTCTTCCAAAGTTTATCCCTAGGAACCGAGTCAAACGCTTTTCTGAAATCAGCGAAGAAACAAAAGAAATCTTCCTTTTTCTCCCAAACTCTTTCAATGATGTGCCTTAAAGTTATGTAATAATCAACTGTGAAATGTTTTGGTCTAAAACCTGCTTGCCCTTTAGCACGCTTATCTCTTTCTTCTGCCCACTTGCTAATTTTGTTTTCTAGCATGCTTCCAAATAGCATTGAAAATAAAGGGTTTATCATGATGGTCCTATAATTGGAGGGATTATTGACGTCACCACTCTTGGAAAGAGGTATTGCTGGACTAGTTGACCAATCTCTGGGGAGCCCTTGTTGTATGATGTTGTTGAAGATTTTTGTAATGTGAGGTGCAAGAATCTTTGAGCCCCACTTTAGATATTCTGCTTGGAGTTTAGTTAAGTCTTTTGCTTTTCCAACATACAACTTCTTGATACCCATCTCTACCTCTTGTACCGTGAAGAGTTCAGTATCAGTGTTGACCAAGGGGGGAGGGTCAACCATGGGAACCTGCTCATAGAGTTGTCTTGCATAGTCAAACCATTTAGAAGCTGTAATATTATTTCCAATTTGTATCTTTTTTGGTTGGAGCTCCCTCCAAAATAATTTGGGATTATTTTTCCCAAGGAAGATTAGTTCTTCCCTCATTGAAACCATGAAATCAACATTTTTCTTGCGTAATAACTACTTGTACGATTTGAGCTTTACGTTATCCTTGTTTGACTCTTTCCACATTCTCTTTGCCTTTTTACATTCCTCGTCAAACCAACCATTAACCAGAAAGCAATTTGTTTCAGACTTCTTAATTTTTGTTCTTTTGCACTTTGCAAGTGCACATTGAATTAAATGTGTTAATTCATGACTATGAAAGCTGTGAATTGTAATTTTCTCCTTCTCAAAGAGTCTCTCTAGCGTCATTTTGAAGGTATTACAATTTTCTGGCGTCAAAAGAATTATGCCCTATGGGAGATTTTGTTGGACATGTTGAATTTTTTTACTCTAATTGTTTTTTTCCAATCCAAGAGAAACATAAATAAATTAGCTTGTGATCTGATTTCAAATCCCACAGCTGATCTCCAACCAAAACTTCTTCCATTTTCTCACACAAACCGTGCGAGCAAATTACATAATCTACCACACTTGCTCCGTTGTAAGTATTGCAAGTGAAATTGCTGGACCTTGCCCATCTAGTCAAGCCATTACAAATGACTAAATCAAAGGCCCCACATAGAGTAAGCAATTGTTCACCAAAGAAATTGCAGCCCTTTTCCTCTGAAATTCTTTCCCACCGATGATTACTTTCTTCTGTAAGCCAAATAGGGTCAAAATCATATTTACAACAAAGAATGCTAGTTTGCTCACTTGCAGTCCTAGCATTGAAATCCCCCACTATAAGGACATCACCTAGCCGTGAATATGTTGCAATATCCACTTTTAAAGCTATAAGAGGATCTTTGTGGTCAATCCCTCTACCTTTGTAGATTTTTGAAACCTGTGGCACAAAATAGCATGCTGCAATTCTGATGTGGCTTCCATTTTCTGATATTTTAAACCAAATGAATTACTTATTTGAGTCTTCTTTTTCTAACTGAATAAGATGACCTTCTTTCTCCCTTACTAAAACTATGATACCCCCGTGCCCTTTTCCATTCACTGCTACCTTGTTCCACACTGCCATCTTCCAGTATCCTTCAAACAAAGGTGTCTTACACCCTTCATGCTCATGTATTTCTATGAGGCAAATTATGTCTCTATTTTCCGCAATAGGCCCTAACCCAGGGCCTCATCTCCATGGGTAACCTCTGCAGTTCCAACAAACTAACCTTAAGGAAAACTTGGTATGACTTGATTGCTATTTATTTTGACATGCAAGACTCACATTTGAGTCTTTGTCACTACTTTCCCATACCGACCTTGCTTTTTGATTTGTTGTTGAAGAGTTTGTTGCCTCTTCTTTATAATCATTTGGCATTTTTTCTATAAAGAGTTTATTTAATATACACTTGTTAAAAAAAGTACAACTTTTTTCTTAACTTTTCATCTTTGAAGGGTTAGATAAATATATGCCATTCCAAATAAAATTAAGACCATCCCTTCAAATTTGATCACTGCACATGATTAAGAATGTATTCTTGGTCATAGAAAGTCACATATTAATAGACTATGTACAATTGATCAATTTCCAAAAAAATATGAAATGAAAGTTAAAAAAAAAGGTTTACAATCAAAAAAAGTCTGGACACTTGAGAATAACCTAAACTGTGTTGATTTAAATTTTAAAATAACAAAATTATCTCAAAAACTAATTTTACAATTAACTCATAGCTATATAAATATTTATCGTAAAATTATATGAAATTTAGCTTTTAATTAAAAAATAAATGAAGATGATATTTAATTATATACAGTTAATATTAAATATTATTTAAACATATATAAATTTATTTTATAAAAACAAAATGAAATATGAAATTTTAATGTTTATTATTATTTTTTTAAATCTTAAAATTTAAAATATAAGGTAATATTATGCATAACAACTAAAATTTTACCTTTCTATCAACAAAAACATAATAGAGAATCAGATTTATCGAATTGAAAAATAAAAGACTATAAAATTTACAGTTTCTCACACATTGTCTCAACTCAAAATATTAAATTTTCACACAGATTGTTTGAACTCCAAATATTATAAACTTGTTTTTGGGTTCAATGTAATCAATGACGATAGGATGTATTTTTTGA
Organism: Pinus tabuliformis; assembly: GCA_031772625.1. Classification (NCBI taxonomy): domain Eukaryota; kingdom Viridiplantae; phylum Streptophyta; class Pinopsida; order Pinales; family Pinaceae; genus Pinus; species Pinus tabuliformis. The sequence continues at coordinate 459,799,568 of CM062818.1, forward strand.
ATTTCTGCAGATCAGCTTTTGGCCTTCAGTTACTAGTGGAATGAATCACGAACACTAAAATTAGAAAAAGAATATAAAACCATGTATAATCAAAGACTTCCAAGAGAGAAGTTAGAATTCATCAATCCAAAAGCCATGACCATGGAAGACTGCAGCAAAAGACCAAGAGGATTGTACGTGGCATTTCTTTCCTTTTTAGGCCACAGTCACTTCAGTGAATTCTTTCACCTCCGAGAATGCTGGCGACTAGAGACGTAACAGTTATCTACATTACCCTCCCTTCAAACATCCAATTTATGTGTCCCCGGGCTGAGGGATGGGGTGATATGCCCTTGTATTTTCAGGGTTTCTCGGTCCCCGAATCCTCTTAGCCACCAGGCTGCCAGGATCTCAACAAAGTATCCCGCGATATGGTGCCCGTCATATTGGATATTGTATAAAAAATGGAAAAACCCTTGGAGGCTCGGCATGGAGAAACCCCTCTAATGGCAGAGACGACCGAGTGCGAATACTACGAATCTACGATCTCTTCACAGGATGGTCCGCCCAAGTGGCGTCTGAGTTTGGCGTTCGTTTGTTTACTTTCAATCGCACATGTGGCTCTGCTTCGAGGCCATGTTCTGGCATACTTGCATATTGAATACTTGTAAAGCACAACCTTAAAATGTCCACGCGTGAATTTAAATTTTAGTTCATGTCATCGCCGAGTCAGAATGGTAGAGATATCAAAAAACGACTGCTAAAAGTTTCAATGCATTAATCGCTCGTCTTAAAAAAATGACTGCCGGCTTTCGTCTGTCATCTAGATCTTATATTTGGCATTAAATGCTTGTATTTTCGCATTAAATGCCTTATATCAGGCTGGTTTTTCGCTGTCATATCCTGTTTTTATTCAAAAAGTATGTAGTCTGACAATTATGTTTTTTTGTTTTGAAAGTTATAGAAATTCTACTTATATTTTGAAATAATTTGGTAGGATTTTTGTAAATCTAAGTAAAAGCTGTCAAAATTCATAATTTTAAGTGTTTTAGATATTTTTGATGGTACTGAATCCATTTCCACCATCAAAAACATGATTCAAACACCGCATCTACAAAATTTTTTAAAATTATTTTATTCAAATTCGAGTCACTTTTAACTATTCCAACCATTCCTTCCCTCCGTAAACAACTCCTTACTCAAAAGTCCGATTTAATATTTTATAAAAATAGAAAGTATAGATTTCGATGGATTAAAGATTCAATTTCAATTAATAAAATTTACATATAATTAAATTGAACACTTAATTGGATCTATTACACCCGACACAGGGTGGCGGAGCTGAATACCTATTCAACAACTTCACGTGTTTTTCCCTGGGGTTGTAACTTGCATGATGCATACGTTATCCTCGAGTAGTCTTTCTTCGAGCTTCATCCAAGAAAAATTTGAGTAGTCTTTCTTCGAGCTTCATCCAATAAAAATACTCTAGCCTGACTATGAAGGTTTTCACTCTAGAGGCTCTGAGTAATATTTATTGGAATTCTTAAGCAAGGAATATCATACCTCTCGAGGTTCCCAAGAATCCAATCTCGTCTTATCGCGCTTCCATTTTGTCGTCAGACTTATTATATCGTTGTGTATTGCAGTCAGATTTTTATTATCTTGTCAACCTCGAGTCAAGAGTGAAAGTTTGGAGTCAAAGACCAAATTTAGAACACCTAAAGCTGGTAACCTCGAGGAGATTAACCAGAAGAAGCTGGAAACGCTGGGCATTTTGCGGAGGTGAATGTGAAATAGTTTTTTCAAACTTTGACTTACCATCGACATTTTGGTGCTTGAAATTTATCTTCCTTCGAATTATTAGTCGATTAGATAAGTCAACGTTGTTAAAGATCCGAGTTAGAAATATAAGTGCAATATTTAGTTTTGAATACAAAAGCTTGTCGGTTGATTTTTCAAGTTAAATATGTTTCATCGTCGAATGTCTTATTAGGCTCTTGTTTTTAAAAGCTCTAAAACTAAATTTTATAAATCCAAGGAAAGTAAATGCTTACAAAGATTTGTCTGAAATTTTCAAGTTTGGCAGCGTAGTCCATGAGTTTTATATTTATTTTTTTCTATTTAGCTTTGAATATTCAAGCTTGCAGGTTAATTTTTCAAGTTAGTTAACATGTTTCCTTTCTAACTTTGTTATGTCAGCGTTTAAGTTTGCTAACAAATTTTAAATCCAAGGAAAATAAACACCTAAAAAAAAGTTTATGGAGCATTGAAGCTTGGAAACACAAACCATGGATTTCCTGTTTTATTTTATTTTTCACGTTAATGAACAGAGAAAAAGCTGTAAACACTTCAGATATGGAGGAGAAAGCAATAAAGTATGGTAAAAAAAATTCTTGTACGTTAGATTTTTTTGAAACTGATCTTCCATCACGTATTTTGAAATTGGAATCCTTACTAAAAATGATATTGCTAGACCAACATACCATATCCATTAACTCATTGGCCATAATATAAAAAGTATTAATATGAAGTTGTTTTATTTTTTTCACTGGTAAATATGTTATTATTATTTTTATTTATGTATTTACTTATTCTATTACTTTTATTTAATTATTCTATTACTTTTATGGATTAAATAGGTGTAAATATTGAAAAAATTCTTTTATTAGTAGCCCTAAGAAAGATATAGAATAATTTTCTATTCTTGATGCATTTGGTCTCCCACGACATTTTAATCAACCATATAATCTTCAAAATGAAGTTTATGCTCATCTACATAAAGTTGATGAATCAAATAGTGCAAAACTTATTGAAAGAGAAAGCCCATCAAAGAAATCCAAAAGGATATTCAAATATAAATGAAATACAAAATTTCCATGGGTTTATGTTGTAAAGGATTGTAATGGCAACGAAAGGAAAAAATATTTTTGGTGTGTGAAATTGAAAAGAGACACTCCATTTGCAAAAGAGGCCAGTACCACTCTTAAAGTTAGTGCTCTAAGTGGCCATGCAAAATCAAAAGATCATAAATTCTCTTAACAACTTTTGGAGGGAAAAAAAGCAAATAAAGTAATTTTCCAATCGCGGTTCCAAGTTTTTTCAAAGATGAAAAGATTGGGGAAACTAGATGATTTCATTATTTTGGGAAAATGTTTTTGTTGTAAAGGTGATTGAATCTTTAGATATGATATTTGTAAATTTACATATATTTAATGCTACTAAGTTTTTCAGTCCTCAATATTATTATGAAGAAGTGAATGATAAATAATCTCAAATAAAAATATGGTCTAAATGTTTATGTGAAAAATTTAGTGCTAGAGAATCACCTATTGTTGATACTGCTAGATTTTTGGGTGAAATGGAAGAATATATTCGCACTATTTCTAAATCATACCCCAAAAAGCATATATATGGAGTATGGGATCTATATGGAGATGAACTTGAACGCTTTGAAGGATTTCCATATTTGTTGAAATTCTGGCAAGCTATTCTTGTCATCCCAACAAGCACAATAGTGGGTGAAAGAGACTTCTCAAAATTAAACAGGATAAAAAATGACGATAGATCAAGAATTTCATTGGAGATACTAAATATGTTAATGTTTTTGTCTCTTATTCCACTTCATGCTCTAAATGAGGTATCTTGGAATGTTATTTATGATGTATGGAAACAAATCAAAACTAAAAATCCTTTTCCATCAGGAAACTAGATTTATATTTTCAATGATGTAAGTCCACATACTTTTGATGACTATCAAACGAATAGAAGAAACATATGGTTACCTTTCTTTCAAGGAATTTGAGAAAAATGTTTGCTGATTTACGAAGTTCTATTGATATTTCTATAGTTTTTTAATATAGAAACTCTTTAAATTTTTAAGACTTTAACGATTTAGAACACTATTTCAATTTGGAAGTGTTTTTATAAAGGGTTTATCTAATATACACCTATCAACAGAAGTACATTTTTTTTATAACCTTTCATCTTTGAAGGGTTAGATGAATATATGCCCTTCCAAATAAAATTAAGACCAACTGTTAGGCAGCGGGTCCCCCCACAACAAGGATTTTGGGGCTTAAAGCCAGAGTTTTGGTCAATATAATGTAAAGACCCACGAAATAAGGGCGCAGAGCACGAGAGTCTGGGATGAGTCATAGGGTTGTCCACCCTAAAATAATGTAATTTAATATAAAGTTGTGTCGGCCTACCCATGGTCCGCGAAGCATGGGATTGTATAAAGATAGTGAGGCTCTAAGCGTAAAGATAGTTTTTGGACAAGGAAGTAGTAGATAGATGCAAAGGTATGGTCAGATGATAGAAGTGGATTTGAAGTGTATTGGGTCATAGTAGTAGGTAGAGGCTCTGTAGCTAAGTGCGCAGAGGCTTAGTAGAGTTCGCAGCTGAGTGCGCGGACCCCTACAGCTAAGTGTGCAGGGCAGAGTTGGGTCTGTATTGCACTGAACTTGGAAAGGATTATTAATAAAGATTAGTTTGATTCAACATATTGTGCATCTATATCGTGGATTTGTAATTTTATGTTATGTGTTAAGTGTGTCTAGTTCATTATATGCGTGCACTTGGTAAACCTTGATATGAATACTTGTGTATGAAAATCCTCTAAGTAATTAGCGAACAAAACCTAAGTAAGGAAGATTTGGGTAATTAACACTAATTGCATTGCGGCTAGAGCTTCGCAATGGACGCAAAGGGCTCACTGGTGCGTGAAGATTGAATCGTGCACCTATCGCTCCAAATCAGACATCCCTAGGGTGTGGAAACCTGGTTCCAGCACCCTACCATACTACTTTGGGTGAGACCTCAGTCCGCACTCCGTGGACTACTGTCGAAAGGGCTAGTAGTACCGGGATTTGATTGACTAAATCACTTCTGAACCTGGGTTAGCCCCCACTAAGCCAACAAATGGTTCTGTTGTTGGGGCCGTGATCTGCCTAAGGGATGTGTGATGTCGTGCCACTAGAACCCAACAAAGAAGAAAATTAAAGAGTGGTTGCTAAGAAGATTCACGAGTTCATGACACAAGAAAACAGAACTCTGCAGTTGTCTAAGAAATGGTGGCTAGATCGCTACGTGTATATGGAAATCCACAAGATTTTCTTTGCATCCTTTCCTTCTGAACTGTATGAGTGGATCCTGAGGTTAGCTGAGAGCCACAGAAGGTGTGGGCTCGACCAACTAATAGTGTGGACTCTGGAATTAGTGCGCAGACTAGAGGCATCAGAAGATAAGATCGCGCAGGTCGTGGACCATTGGCTCGACTGGATAATAGGGGGATTCATCACTGAGTTCTTGGTAGACACGACCGTGAGCTACAACGAATCAGAATGATGTTTTCTCAAGGGACCACAAGCTAAGTATATTAAATCTTTGAATACCTGGATTAAGATGTTATGTGAAAAGTGGGTCATGTGAATACATTAATATTTGGGGCAATGCGGAGTGGAAAGATAGAGAAAGGTAGCGGGAAATTAGAAAAAAGTCCCTTAATTTCACCTTCGCAAGAGAGCGAGGAAGAGCTCGCTCGAGTCTCTCCGAGAACTGCAGTCAGTTTAATAAGGCAACGCTTTCCATAGTTACCACCTCCACCCACGCACCGCCTGCTTCACCTCCCTCACGTCCATCTCCACCCACTCCACCTCCACCACCCCCACAGTTCAACATGGCAAGCGCGACAAACTAGTCATATTCAAAGTAGTAGGGAATGAAGATCCGAACAAATTCTGGTTCGTGGTAAGAGTAGTGTGGGAAGCGCAAGTGGTCACAGATGACAACATTAAGAAGGCTACATTGGTGAGCCCATTGCAGGATCACGCATTGACATGGTATATAAAGCGTTCTAACGACCACCCAAATGCAGGGATAGCAGAGATCCAGAATGCATTGAACAGAGAATTTAGCCTACTGAAATCAGAGACATAGTCAATCATCAAGTTTAAAGAGACGCGATGCTTCCAAGCAAAACCCCCTAGGATCTGGATCAGCGGCTGAAGAGTACGATTCGCGAGGCCAATATGATGCTAACAGATGTCCAACATCATGCATGGTTTGTGGCATCCCTGACACCGCACTTCAGGATGACGCTGTCACAACAAAAACTTTCCACCCAGGCCAAAGCGTTGGAAATGGCGATGAGGTTGCATGAGACCCCAATATGAGACCCTGGGTTAGTAGTTCAACAAACTGACACCCAACTACAGAATCTATGCCTAGAAATGCAGTGTTTGAAGCAAGATAGGGTACCGAGGCCAGAGGTGTGCGAAGAAGTATGGTGCATAAAATGCAAAGGCCAGGGCCATGACAAGGATCACTGTCCAGTATTCGTGAACTACTTGGCAGGAGGGGGGGAAATGCCATTGAGACCAGAGGCACAGGCAAGGCCGAGTGTGGCACCCGAGTTATGGCATGCGATCTTTCAAATAGGAGGAAAACACCTGATGGACAATTGTCATTTGTTGCAGAAGTATATGCAGACTCCCTAGCAACTATTTTGTAATTTCTATAGGTCGGTAGGCCACGATGAGCACACTTGTCGTAGCTACGAGCTAATGATGGATCGGACCCTAGCCTATAGGATGTAGATAAAAACACGATCCCTTGACCCAGCTGCGATGATCGCGTGTGCTGGATTTCATGGGCGAGGTTGAGGACGAGGAGGAATGGGACCAAGAAGAGGCTACAAACAGTTAATTTGTTACAATTGTGGAGGACCAGGGCACTATGCCCATGACTGCACCAAACCAATGAGCATATCTTGTTCGTACTATGATTAGTTTGATCATGAAATGATAGATTGTCCTACGTTGATCACACAGATGCACGAAAAAGCGATACTCCAGCCTCCTCCGACTCAGAATATCCAAATGATGAGGTCTGAACCGTGCGATGAAGACCCAAATGTGAACATGATGCTCAGAAGCGGCGTGACCATAGGGGAAGATAAGGGGAAGCAGCCTGAGGAAGATACATTGGTTCGCAAGGCTCCTACAAAGGAACCTGAGTTTGACTTAGAGCGTGGAAAGGAGACGTTCATGGAAGCTAGGAAGAGCTTAGCGAAGGCCTCCACTTCAAGTAGTAAGGATCAACTAGAGCCAGGGATGGATCCTTCTATGCTTACTACCTTTCTAAAGACATGCATGAAACTGTTGCATGACAACAACGTAGTTAAGGGACTAAAGGAGCTTATCACTAGGTGCACTAAGTCAAGAGAACCGTGCATAATCCAGAAATTGCAAAAGCATGCCTTGCATACTGGAAGGGAGATGAGATTGACTACGCAGATTGGTGAGTATGAAATGGATCAGGTAATCCTAGATCTAGGTTCTGAAGCGAATGTGTTACCGAAGCAAACATGGGAACGCATGGGCAGGCTCGCGTTGCAGTGGTCCCCTATTCAATTACAAATGGTGAACCAAAAGAATATTTTTCCCATGGTAAGGTTGCAAGAGGTAGCAGTTGATATTGAAGGCACGATCACACAGACAGACTTTGAAGTGATAAAGATTGTCGATGTCAGCAATCCCTATCCCACGTTGTTAGGAATAGACTGGGCCACTGATATGAACAGAGTCATCAACCTGAAGAAGTGGAAGATGATATTTGAGAAAAAGTCACTACGCGTAGTAGTCCTACTAGACTCGGCTGAAGGAGCGCGCTACACTAAACCAGTGCGTGACAATAAAGTGATGCTGAGCTGGATTGTATTTACCAAATAATGCCATGAGACTAGAATCAGGTGAATCCGACTGCAGATAGGAGAATCTCGTGGGAGCGCGACAACTCCTGTACTTTGGATTCAGATGAAGAAGTAGAACACCGCAGAACTAGTTGCACGAAGTGACAATGCTGAATTGCAACGTGATGATTAGACCACTACGTTGTGTAATGACAAAGGCAAGGGAACTGCGAACACATGATGGAGTGACAATGGTGGATGAATTCCTGGACAAATTTGAAAGCGCAATACCAAAACAGCGACAGTATGCTACGCTGGAATGGGCGCTACGCACAACACTCACACGATGGTGGAGTACACATCAGGAGACCATTGTAAACTGACGTGAATGTAGAAGGAGGATGCGACTATAGTTTGAAATCCCCCAGCGTCGAACGAGATCTGGGCAGCCAGGGTGAAGCAGCTTGCACGCCCACCTATGTTGTTGGGTACAGAGGTATGTTGTGCAATCCACACAAGCACACCCCAGACTAAGGATCGAAAATCAGAACCAGACGAAGTAGTAGGAAAAGTGATGTGCACCACAAACGTTACATGTAGAAGCATTTAGAAAGGTATGTGGGATCTTGAACAAGGTCCACCAGGCCAAACGAACTGATTGGGACCTGTGTGTACCAGCGGTTCGATGGGCCTCTAGGGCCATGTACAAGAATCTTAGCGTGAAGACGATCCCAAAGATGACGGGTAGAATAGAGGCCATAATTTTGGTTGGAAGGAATCCTCACATAGTTGGAACAATACCCAGGGACCAGGATGAAGGAATTATGCATCCGCGTGAGGTAGATCATATACAGATTCAGGAAGCCATTCAACGGGGGAACCTTAAGTTTTGCGAACTCAAAGATTGGGTGCTACTAAGGAAGAAAGTAGGTTAATGAACGAAGAAATAAACGAACTGGAAACCAAAATCACGCAAGATAAACTAAGAATGACAGGACAAGATATGAGTGGTGATACTACAGCATTAGAAGATTTCCACCAATAATTTGTGGCTCTGCTACCATGGCTGCAACCACACATTACTAGACAAAGTAACCAGGGGAGCACACCACATAAGGAAGAACGCGCAGTGTTGACTGTCATGAGGGAAATTGAGGAGTGCCTGCGGACTAGTCTGGAAATTGAATTGAAGCCTCATACAGGTGGTGCGACAACCTAACTATCCATAGGGAGCATAGTCTCAGTGCTCCAAGCAGTTGAAAGGGAGCGCAGGACTATAAAAGAGTCTGTAGGGGAGCTGCGATAAGGGGGTTGCGTGCAGGGTCAGTATGCCACAGTTGTCACACCCACGCATAGGGGCTGTGCTGCTGTGCGGGTAGGCTAGGAGGTGACCATTGGTGTCACTGTTGATGATAAGATGTCCAATTTAAGACAAAAAGGAGTAGGCGATGGGCAATTAAGATACGTAGTCAAAACTAGCTTTGGGACGATCTGCCGCCAAGAATGCATTAATAACACAGAAATGGGGGGAATGGTCAAATTCAAATTCAAAACATGCTATAAAACTACCAAGGTTGGCCATGAGACACAACTTGTTTGTTTAAGATTTGAGCTATTACAGAGAACATGCAGTGTTGAGCGCCAAGCAAAGTTTTATCCTCCAAAGTCGTGAACAACTATAGACAACTCGAACACGATGACAACTACTAGGAGTGGTGTGGGTTTTGTTGAAAGTACCACCGAGGAAGCCATGCAGAGCCCTACAGTACAGGTGGGGGATGCACTAAAAATTCTGAGATCGACCAACCCGCATGTTTACATGAAATTCGTAGTTTGGTAAACTGTCTATGGACCACAAGGAAAAAACAATTAATATTGAGACAGATGATGAGGAGGAGGATCTCTAGGCCTTCGTAGAAGAGATTAAACTAGATGAAGAAATGGAGGAAAACATTCAGCCAGTGCGCGCTGCAGCGAAACTACCCAAATATGTCACCGCACGAAGAGGGAAAGCAAAAGTACCCAAGGATTTGGATGCCATTAAGAATGCACTTGAAACCCCACTCCTCCTAGATGGAATTTTGTTTGAGGGATGAGTCCTAGGCCGCATGCCCATGATGAAATTTTAAGATTGGCACCTCGCGGACAATGAAAAGTTCCCACATTTGGAGACTAGCCAACTCATGAAACAAGGCAAGGAGGGGTCAATTACAGTGCTACAACCACGGAAATGGTTGCACGGGATGGATGACACCAAGCTACTCTACTTACTATGGATTCCAAACTTTCATCGAGAACCAATCATAATATTTGTCATCAGGCAACCGCTTTGCCTAGTGCACGATGGGTACTTGTGGCTGGAGGAGCCTATTCTCATCACAACGGAGCTTATTCATAAGATTTCTCAGCTTCCCTATACGGGAACGGACCCCGTGGAAATAGCTGGCAAAAGTGGAGGCTTGCCACTCGTAGAGGCCACGAAGAAGAAATACAAGTTGGAGAAAAAGCAGAGGGGCTATGTCATTACTAGCATTCAAGACAAAGGGGTGTGTGTAGCCACCCAGCTTCTGGCAGGAAAAGTGATGAGAAAATACCACAGAAACGAGGTACCAACAACGGTCATCATGGTGGCCAAACAATGCACAGAGGGGGTACAGTTCAACTCGGTGGAGTTCCTCTGTGAGAAGTTTCTGATGAACTGCAAGGAGGCCAGAAGTAGGGTAAGACTTTCCTCTACACGTGGTTTTTCTTATCCATCTTATTGGTTGTAGGGGAATTACCTAAGGATAGTCAGTTTCCTCCTCTTGAATAGGACTTGCCAGAGGCAGCAAAGTACGTGCTGCTCTGGGCAACAAAGGACGCCACGCAAATCTATCAGACCAAGATCTTCTGGATACTCATGGGGGCAAGCGTCTAAATGTGTATCAACAAAGGGCTGTGCCTATCCCCCACTATGTATGAGACTCTGCGGAGGTTTGTAGATTTTAAGGTAGATATGCATAATTTTTATATCAAGGCATGGAAGGATCTGGAGTAGAACTGGACCAAACTCCCTTTCATCGCAATTGATGACACTGTTTTCATGGTTCTCCACTCATGGCCACCCGAATCGTGTGCCCCGGATCTAGCAACGCATGATGAGATAGCGATACAAAGACAGAAGGAGGTTGCCAAGCTGCTGGCTTCCCGCGAGGCAGCGAAGGCCACCGTAGGGCAGACGAAGGCTGCCGAAAAAGCAGCAGCAGCTGGGGCCATGTTTTCCGGAAAGCTAGTTTCTTTTCGATTGACTAGCCCTCTAGGATTGGCCGCTATCCTAGAAACAAACAATTTAAATAAATTTGTGATTTCTTCTATGTATGATAGATAAGAGAGAGGCAAAGGAACCAACCTGGATCTTCCACTTAACTCCTTGCTTGATCTCTCTCCCCCTTGACAGAGCTTGCACCTCTTCTCCTACTTATCCCAGTTAGTGAATACCTGTAGAGACAAAGTAGTGAAAAACCATCAAAGCATCTTGATCTATTATATCATAAGCACTGCAAAATCAGAAATACAATGAACATACAAAAGCATTCACGAATAAAAACATTCACAAATACACAATTGTATGGAGGAAAACTCAAAGAAATTTATTAAAATATAAGGGAGAATTAGAGCCCAGCTGTCTGATCCAGCATCAAAGCCCTATTCACCTCATGAAAATTAAGATCACCCAACAATACAATGCTCTTTCTCAGATACAAACTATCAGTACTTCCTTACAAATTACCAAATTTGAGCCTCTAGATCTCTCAGATGAGGGATCCATTTATAGATGTCTGCAAGGGTGTGAGTCATCTCTAGGTTTTTGATTAGTGTCATTCCACTTCTTGTTTTTAGTTCCACTTGGAGACTTCTTGGATCTCTTACTCATTACTGGGCAAATTCAAAGAAACAAGTGTCATATGAGAAGTTTCTAGAAGATTTCATGAGCATCCACTTAGCAAACTGTCTCTCACATTTGTCCATTCTCACTCATTGCACCCCACAGAAGGCCTCATTAGTATGCATCACACCTGGCTAGTGTAGAAGTCAGTATGAATCTCACCCTGACAGTGGAGCTCTCAGTAAGGTCCAATTCAGGCCAGTTCTAGATGGATTTTTTGGTCGAACTTTTGGGGAATGATGTAATCAGTTGACCATGATCTTTTAGGGTATGAAACAACACTTTTAGGTATTAAAGAGCCTTAGTTTATCGACATATAAGATTGGAGTTGAAGTGCCCAAATATGTCTATAACAGTTGCCCCCTAAAGCATGAAGTCATAAATCTTTGATGTCGGGTGAAATGCTTTAACATGAGGATCCAAGGTTTTTGAAACTGGAAGGTGACCTGTATAAGATACAATACGATACACTGTCATCATATAGTTTTCATGGTCTAGCTGAGGCGATCATTCCCATGCCCAACTTTATAAATTCATTTCATGTACATAGAATAGATAATCGTCTGCAGTTGTAGACTGATGATTCTTCATATGTAGCGTCATCAGCCCTGGCTTAGATGACCATCTGTGTACATTTGACGTCTTTATATTCTTGAATATATCACAGCTTGGATGGATGAAACTAGATCTGAGGTCTTCAAACTCGTTCAATCTTTGTCCAATGTACAAGTGGATCCATGTGAAAAGATGTTTTGAAGTTGAACATGGAAAGACATCGCCTCATTACCAGCCAATAATGTGAGCTATTAATAGACGTGAGAGGAATCACCGATAATGATAATGATCCTCAAGGTACTTTAGTACAATTCACGTGGTGTGAATATATGATCCGATGTCAAACACCACACAGAATCTTTTGGTCAAAGGCTATTGATGTCAACCTGTCACCGGAAGTGAGAAACTTGCCATTAAGGCATGCAAGCTTCAAAGTACTGAAAGGGTTGTTTCTGAGTAAACTTCTTGGATAATGAGTTGATGTCAACAAGAAGTGACTCATCGTAGGAGGGCCTTAATGTATCCCACATCTATGACACGAAATGAAGCAAATGATTTTCTGGAGGTGAAAATGATCGACAATACAAGGTTTAGGAATGGCGGTCATGAAAAATGGAGGTTGAAGGTATTGCAGTGGATGAGACATTAACTAGATGGTGAATTCTCAATTGAGTGACTTCCCTTGAACATATCAGTGAAACTGAGATGGATTGGTAGCGTAAACCCCAAAAATGGATGGTGTGAAAGACCAATGGTGAAATGACCGGTGAATGGAAAAACCCAACTCGACTCAATCATGGTGATGGAGTGAAAGTGTCATGTTCAAGAGTGACCTACTACCATAAAATTATTCAAGTTTTCTTCCCTTTTTCCCTAGTCATTGCTGACCAGTACCTCTTTATTTTTTTCAAGCTTGAGGAGGATAACATATGCTTGTTCTATAATTTTCCCTTCGGGCAACCTGTCACTATGTTCATAGCGAGTCTAGCGACAGTGAAACTCGTTCTTGTCTTTTTGGACAAGTTTGTCACTATTGTTTTAACGAGTTTAACAACAAAGATAACTCGATCCTTTTCATGTTTAGAGAGTTTGAAAAGGGATGAAAATAAAACTCTAGTAGTTCTTTTTCGTAGCATAATCCCTTAGGTCCAAAAAAGATTAAAATAATACAAAATGGATGACTGTTCGATCACTTTAGTGAGCCGAAATAGACAAACGCTCGAACTTTTTCATGAGAAAATCCCTCAGGTCCAAAAAAATATTAAAATATACATGAGGGATGGCACTTTCAATTGCTTTAGCGAGCTGGAAAGGCCAATAGCTCGACAATCTTTTCATATTTAACGAGTCTAAAAAGGGTTTAAAGAGGACTCATTTTTTAGGAACGAGTCGTGTCTAAGATAGCAACTAGTTCTGGGTAAGCTTGGAACTTCTCAAAACAAGGTGGTGTGAATAGGGTGGCTAATAAGACCACTCGTTGCAGCTGTTCCTCAAAAAGGTAGACAATCAAGTGGAAGCATTTGATCGACTGAAATAATGGAAGTGATGGCAAGAACACAACCAAGGCTGATGTAACTGCAATCACAAAGGTTATTTACCGAAGGTAGGTTCATTTTTTAACGAGCTTGAACTCTGGGGGAACATATGCTCTGTTTGGGTGCGGGTTCATTTTTAACAAGCTTGAACCTTGCGGAAACTATGCTCAGTGGGTTTACCTTTTTATGCGAACTAGAAATGATCAAACTAAAAGCTAGAAAAACTGAAAAAGCTAAGGAACTGCTGAGGTTAGGTAGGATGGTTTCATCAGTGGTTAGATAAAGCACTTCCTTTTCTTCATCCGCAGAATAGATGAAGTTGAATGTTTTTTCGGACCAATCACCTGACCTCAGGAGTTAAAAAAAAACTAAAAAGCTAAAAAGCTAAAAAAACTAGGAAATGAAATTGGTCGTTTTTGGCTTGCATAAAAAGGTCTGCATGCCCCCAGCATGATGAAAAGGAGAGTCTCCAGTAGGCATATGGAAACTTACCATGGTTATGCAAGATGGTTTCATCCGCAGAAAAAAAAAATAAAAAAATAAAATAAAATAAATAAATAAAATAATAAATAAATAAAAATAAAAATACTTCCTGCACTTTGTCCACACAATAGACAAAGGTAAAAGGTATCCCAGACCAATCACATAACCTACAAGGAGATGTATTTTTCAGCTAGGTTCATCCACAAAATAGACAAGGGGGCATGCCCCCTAAGCGTCGTTTCATTCACCATAATACTCGTGGCTATTAGGTGGATGAAATGAAGTTTGAAGAGACACCGTGGATATAAAAGGACCATTTAGGGATGATGGTTGACTTGGAGCTATGCTTGAACCAGGAAATGAAAACTGGTCAATGGTGACAATTTTGCCTTCAAGCGAGAAACAAATCTTTCGAAAGAGTGCTGAAACAATAGCTTCCATGTTGTAAACATAGTCACATCCAAGGAGTAGATTGTAATCTAACGATCTTGGGACTACCATCAAGTTTAGGTGAACGATTTTCCATCCCAAAGTTATAGGTAACATAGGAAGGATCCCTAACGGTTGACTGGTTCCTTTGTTAAAGCCTGACAAATTCTGTGTAGCAAGTATAAGCGATGGTGAACCAAGCGCTTTCCAAACAGTTGAGGAAAGGATACTCACTGACGCACCCTCATCTATGATAGTGCCTGACATGATCATTTTGTAAACTTGTACTATGATCCAGAAAGGTGCATAAGAAGGAAGGCAAGATCTTGCTAGTTGATTCCAATCAAAGGAAGCGATTAGACTGCTTGGAGGGGGTGCCGAATAAATGGGTGAAATAACCCCTTGAGTAGCGGGAACTGGGGGATCCTCTTCCTATTGTGAAGGAATGGGTGGATTTCCCCGAAGTTCATTAGACTCTGAAGTAATAAAGAGAATTTGAATGGTATCTTTCTCACTCTCTTGAGGATGGATATGATCTTCTAAAGGTAAAACTAGGTCGACTGCCCTCTTGACCTATTGACTTTGGTCCGATATGGACTCGAAAGATTCACTTTCAATGATAGGTGTTTTGAACAATGGTTCAGTTAAGTCAGTCAGATTTTCAACTAGTAAAGGTCAAGGGGAGAATTTCTTGTATCTGGGTGGAAGTCGCTGCGGTGAAGCAAGACAGTTACGTAGGACTATTTTGGCCTCACCCAAAAAAGGACAATGGGGAAGTGTATGGTTCCCTTCACATAACTCACATGGAACTTTGACTTTTCCTTTCTGTCCGTGGACTTCACTATCACTAGTTGATGGTGTATTATCAACATGATCAACAGAGGTTGATGACACCAGTTGGTGCAAACGGGGGGACCATTCTCTCAAGATCCGAGGAATGCACAGACAATCTTGATGAAAATGGTCCCCTTTACAGATTATGCATGGATATCTGGGTTTACGAGCTTTAATGTGCGGATTTTCACCAGCTGAAGCATCAAAATCTATGGTTGGTTCGTTGCCCCCTTGCTGAATTGGCTTCTCCTTCTTCTCCTTACCTTTCTTCTTCTTCTTAGCCACTTGGTTATTAGCATCACTACTTTCACCAAGTGAAGAGGAAGAAGGAGAAGGAGAAACAAATGAAGAATAAGGCGAGGGGCCAACCTTAGAATCAACTGGATGCTGATTTGATTGCTGAGGAATCACGTTATTTTGGACCACAGAGGTTCATAATAGCCATACTGGCAAGCCAATAGTAAGTCCCAGAAGGGATGAAGTGGCCAAATGAGGAGCACCAATATTTCCCCAAGATGTAAAAGGACTAGGATTCCCTCAAAAGGAATTCCGTGATTGGATTCCATTATCTCAACCTAAGATCAACGATGGAAACAGGGATGTTACTCTGAAATTAATAAATTTTAATGATGCTTTGACACAACTTTGCTTTTTCAATTTTTAAGAGTTGAGAAAAAGCTAAAGATGACTCTAGTCCCCTTCTATTTTTAATGAGCCTAAAGCGACAAGTGCTGAGATGGACCTTTTCTTTTAAAGAGTCAAAAAGGAACGAAAGTGACTACTCTGGAGATCTAGATAGAGGGATTACCAAACCAGTCGCAGAACTGCAATATACACCTTGGTGATAAATTAAAGAGAAATCACCAAGGACTTATGTATGGTAGTCAATCTTCCTGAATTCTATGTTCAGTGCATTGCGATCGATAGGGCGACAGACACGACTTCCTATGGATAAAGGATATAAGCATATTGTGGTCTCCCAATATATATGCGACAGTACGGGGAGCACAAGTCCGTGCTAGCACTTGTCGTATCAAGGAGGAGGAATCACCAAACCTTCAATGAAAACAATAGTTACTAGATTTTACGACGCTGGAACACATCTCTAGCCTAAACCTTTAGATGTGTTGAGTTAGGTTCCAAAGCGTTGTTAAGTTCATTGAAATTTATTTTAGAGTTGATCTTGTTTAAAAGTTTGCCTTTCAATGGTTCACTGTGTGATGTAGATTTAAAATTCCTAAATATGCAGTCTACAATGATAAACAATCGTTGTTTATTTTGATCAATGAAAATCTTAGCTACTAAGGAAAGAAGATTACAATTATTTTAAACAAAGAGCAAAGAGCACACACTAAATGAATTTTTCTTAAATCATTTTTTTCACACAGTCTAAATGCAAATTCAAATGAATGTATTTGTTTTTCGTTCTCTTTAGTGTGAAAATGCCAAAAATGAAAACTAAATGTAATAAATATCTTAAATATTTTTACTCAAAGCGACATTTTGACAATTTCTTTCTCAAAATAGAAAGGAAGACTAAACGAAACTTTTCGATTTCCAATAGAAAATGCTTTCAACACTTCAAATATCAACAAATCAATTCAAATACATGACAAATGTTCAATCGACTATCCAAGGAAGGAAAACTCAATGACACTTCTCTTTTTGACACAAAACGACAGTTACGGCACTTTTTGCACCAAAACGACAGTTTGATTTAAGAAAATTTTCGACAAAGAACTGTAAATGATGGAAAAATACATAAAAACATTTACAAATCCTAATCAATGGAGGTTGATCTATCTGATGCAAGGATGCTTCAGTAATAAAGTATTGTTCATAAGCAGCAAAACAACTAAACAAAGTTGAAAACAAGGACAAAAACCCCAAATTTCAAGAAGGGAAATAGGCTCAGTCAATCATCGCACCTGGGCTTCACAGAAACAAGGATGCATCACACTTTTCAGACTCAAGAGGAGAGATGCATACTGTTAGACATTGACAAACAATGTGAGATGGGTTTTGGCTCAAACTTGTAGCTGATTTCAGTGAGCTAAGCTAAGCTATGATAGACAGTAAAAAGCAAAGTACAAAGGTATGATCTTGGGATGTTACTGAGATGCCACAAGGGCATCTAGAATGTTTGTAAGTCAGATGTTCAGTTCATAAACTAAACCAGAGATTTACTGAAACATCATTCATCTACTATGCAATTGCAGAGCAAGACCAGTTTGAAGGCTATTGTTGTGGACATCAACAACCCCCCTCTTTGTTTAGTATTAGCAATAACACTAAGCAAATGGGGACCCTTAATAAAAAATCCAAAAAAAAAATTTATAATTTTTTTTTTGTATTTAACTCAAAACTATATCGCATTGTGAGAAGAGAATAAAGCATTTCCTTATGAGCATAATAAACTGCAAAGAAGCGACGCGAAATTCATCGCATCGCATACATTATGAAGCGCTCTTAAATGGAAATCTTAAGAAATCTCCGACGGCCGATGTGCAACGTCGCATATCGCAACGTCGCATAAGCAGCACACAATGATTGAATGACTAAACGCGATGCTACGATTTGCGATAAATGCGATCTGCGATGCTACGATCTGTGATGCCGCGATGCTACGATTTGCGATAAATTCGATTTGCGATGCTGCGATCTGCGATGCCGTGACGCTGCGATTTGCGATAAATGCAATCTACGCTAAGCTGATCATGAAGCTCTGCGATGACACATCTTGATAACGCGATCCGTGATGCTGCAATGCGAGTCGTAGAAATCACCCATCGCAAATTTTCCTCAGCGCAGTATTCAAGGGAAGATGTCCGTAAACCAAAAATTGGGTGCGCGCCTTAAAGAAATTAATGAATGTACGCGAAAGTATTCAAGAAGGATAGTTTTGTGTTTTTCAAAGAGTCAGTTCGCTATGGGTGTCATAATTTCATACATTTCTAGAGCTTAGAGCTTTCGTGTCAATATTTATTATCATTACTCTTTTCCTTTGTGTGAACTGCAGAAATGAAAAACAGGAAACAATATGAAGCAATGAGCAGGAAACATCTAAGGAAAAGGGGAAAGCATTAATGCTCGGAGAACAGAGAAGAGATGCCTTCATAAACGGATGCCGCATGCAACAAAACCACAGATTCCAGAGTATCACTCAATAGATGCTGATGTCAATAGGTGATTCAACATTCAGGGTCAGAAAGCTCACAAAAGCAGCATGTTTATGAAAAATCCTGAAACTTCTACCCGGTGAAGGAAAAAGCGCTAAAGGCAGAAAATGCAGCAGAAAAGCCTGGAACAAAGAACAGAGGTAGTTTTCGGCGCTAATCGCGCATCGCTAAGAAAATTGTTTAGAAAGAAAAGTCCCTAACTTGCTTAGTCATTCGCAAGGCCAGAAACCGAAATAGCAAAAGCGAAAGCAGTTTGAGAGAAATTTGGGTTATTACCAAGTATACACGCAGTAAATCCACCCAGCCAAAGGAAGATTCTCAAAAATATCTTCTAGTTTACTAAAAGGGGGTGCCAGCACTTGCCATTTATATTTTCATAGCTCAAACAAAAGCAGAAGACGACCAGCCGACTCTTCCCAGGCGAATGGTGCATGCTCGCAGCACTGAGGAGCAAATACAAAAATAGTTAGGAATTAGATACAATTTTTAGAAATGGTTTTGCTTAAGAAAAAGGGCGGTCATTTAAACCGTATCCGAAATTTATGTAATTAAGTTATTTTAATTAGTAGTATTTAAACCCTTCTCATGCATTTGGAGAAGGGTCCAGAAATTTGTCAAAAAACGTGTCCTCAGAACATGCACTTTTGCACCCTCTGAGGGGGTTTTGATGAATGGATGGATCAAGGTTTATTAATGTTTGCATTTGATATCTGCTACTGATGTTGCACTTCTGTACTCTTAGTAGATGTTAGAGCAAGGAGAGATAAATCATTGTTGCTTGAAGCTTATGAGTAGAACCAGTCATGAATGGTACTTTTATCTCTTGACCATTTCAGCTTATATTCTTAAAGTAATATACATTTTTTGTTGTTTATATGTTATTGCATGAATGTGTGAGTTACCATTTGGCACTTTTGTACGGTGGAGCCATTTATTTATGTCTGATATATGAATAACTTATTATGCGATATGCTGTTCACAACTGTTTTGCCTAACTTTTTATGCAAAGTGGTTCATCTTAATTGATTTCCATTCTTGTGATAACTGAATGATCTTTATTACTAGTTATTATTCGAAATCTCTTTAGATCGTATAATAAAAGAAATACATCCAGGGTTAGCATAGATTAGATCTGCTGTTTTTCATTAGATTAAAATAGCATAAAGTTAGTTTAAAAGTTTGAATTAGATTAGCTTTAAGTATCCTTAGATCAGAAACATCCAATTCTGCACACACACACCCTTAGATTGGGAAACTGGTCCCATTATCCCCAGTCGGACCCATTATAGCAAACGGATAAGGAGCTGCCAACCAAGGTCCAGACCAGGCGAGTATCCCCCTTGTTGTCAACCCGATTTTCGGGGCTTCAACATATTTGGCGCTAGAAGGAGGGCAAGAACTATGAATGGCACCTAAATCAAAATCTAAATACCATTCTGAGAGTAAATCACCCTCACCAACTCCCCAGACTTCCCCACTACACTTAAATCCAGAGTCAGAAGTTGCTCGAGTATTAACCACTGCTACATACCCTAATATTTCAGACCGGTCGACTATTGAACCTCCTGAAGTTCAAACTCTGATTCACAAACTTCAGAGATTTTCCATTTCTACTCAGAAGTCTGATAAATCTCAAAGCAGCGTGACTTCGTAGTACAATCTTGCTCATCCCCTAACTAGATTAAAGAGTGAAAAACTTGGCATCCAGCCAACTGAATTCCCTCTCCCTAGCAGGAAAAGAGCAAGGAAAACACCACAAGAGTCTGACAGTGAGACTCTTTCATCTACATCGTCCATTTCAACTCCCTCATCGCGAAGTCAGCCACCCACACCTTCATTCCAAACCATCATCCATCCATCTTCCACAACCCCTCTTCTTCAATCATCTAAGATCATAGTATCCTCATCTTCCCAGCCACAGGGATCATCTTCTGCACTTTCATTCACTAGCAACTCAACGATGGCCCAGTCTCCATGGAACAATCCTGGGGCAGTTTCAATGCCTCCACCCCTTGAGTCAAATACCGGCCCATCCTGAGAAATGGCTACCCAAATTCAATCCAGAAGCAGGAATGCTAGCAGAAGAACACATAAACAATTTCATGCTTTCTGTCAATCTCAATGGAGTTACTAACGAAGATGCTGTTGTTCGGCTTTTTCCCTATACAATGCAAGGAACAGCTGGGTCATGGTACTTTCCATTACCCTCCGGGTCTATCACGAGTTAGGACATTTTCCAAAGTCAATTCCTTACCAAGTTTGGTGATGATAGATCAATGGCAACGTTAATCAATGACCTATCCAATCTTAAAGCCGAGGCTAGAGAACCCATCAAAGATTTCAATTTACGGTTCAATAAGATCCTCAACAAAATTCCCACTGCTTCCCAACCCAGCGAAGAAGTACGATGTGAATGGTATATTACGACCTTACCATCAAACTTAGCAATCTTCGTGGATAGGGAAAATAAAACAACCTTAGTTGAAAACTTGACAGAGGTGATAACAGTAGAGAAACGCGTAATAGCCCTGGAAATGAGATCTGCGATAGAGGAACGCAAGTCTAAAAAAGTCACCTTCAAGGAAGACTCCAAGAAGAAACAAACGAAAGACCCTTTCGATTTGGAAGGATTGCAGAAAGTATTAAAGACCATGTCCAATGAGATGATTGACATAAAAAAACAAGTAGCACAAACTTCTTCAAAAAAGCCCTACAGAGCTTTTAAAAGAGGTCCTTCAATGGATGTGAAACCACCCAACGCTATTTCAAATGTCGAATCCGAAAAAGAGGAAGAAGAAGAAAGTACCACTAGAGGGCAGACTGATGACGAAGAAGTTTTGGAATTACAAGGAATGTGGGATTTCATCCTCCCACAAGAAGAAGATCAAGAAGCATTTCCGGTTAGCACACGAAGCAAAAATCAACTTGATCCTCCCCAAACTACCCCTAAGTAGAAGAGCGTAAGCTCTGCAATAAAAGATAAAGTCGCAACAAAAAAATGACCACTAAAGCGACTCAACCTAGCCCGGTCCAATGAGATCAAACAACTCCATCAAGAACACTGATAGTGTCAGATGAAATGGAATAAAATATTATTGACGACATGAAAAAGACTAGGGCTAATATTACCCTTTACGAATTGAGCAAATTGAAACATCAACAGAATATAATGATGAAAGAATTACATGCTGTGCCTATTACATCTTTGCCTACAGCTGTAGCATCCCACAACATGGGAAGACCTCAACCAACACGATCAATAAGATTGATCCAAATGACATCACCTTGATTGGAGGAAGATCAAGGTCTCACACTCCCCCTTTTCTTCTCACTTATGAAATTTTCAATAAAAATGTGCACAATTGTTTGGTAGATTCTGGTGCTTCAACGAATATTTTACCCAGATCAATATGTGCCAAATTAAATGTTCAACCACAAAAATCCGTAGTGCGCATAGTTCAGCTTGATCAATCTCAAGTCGAAGTGATTGGTGAACTTAATCAACTAATCATAAGATTGTCATCCAACCCGAAGGTATGTCATGTTATTGACATTCTAGTGGCTGATATCCTATAATTCTATGGCTTGATTCTTAGCAGGGATTGGTCTGAGAAACTCCATGGATACTTTTCAACCGACTGGTCACACATGTGGTTACCCTACAATGGTAAACTGAATCAAATAAAGGTTGAACGAGAGTTACACCAGAAGTACATAGTAACCGAATTGGAGGGAGAAAATGAAGCAATAGCGTATAACATCAGTATCATAGGCAATTACTCGGTAGATTCTTTTCTCGGCAATTTCAATGCTCATACATCACCTTACTTAGAAAATTCAGTTTTATCCCAAGTCAAAAATTTTTCCCAAACTGATAATTCAAAGTGTGTTAATTTTGTAGATAAACCTATAAATACATCTTTGTTTTGGAAATTATATTTTGATGGCTCTAAATCTAACGAAGGAGCAGGAGCAGGATGCGTTCTGATTAGTCCAGAAGGAAATAAGACCATGCTTATGTGTAGACTCGAATTCGATTGCACAAACAATATAGCAGAATATGAGGCCTTGGTGCAAGGCCTATACAAAGCAATCGAGTTGAATGTCAAGTATCTTCAAGTCTTCGGAGACTCTGAGATTGTCGTCAAACAGGTACGTAACACTACTCATTGCCTATCAATTCATTTAAAACACTATCAATCTTTAATACAAGATCTGTCTGAGCATTTCATAGCATTCAATATTTCTTCAATCCCAAGACTCCAAAACGCAAGCGCAGACCTTTTGGCTAACGTAGCCTCTAGGCTTATTCCCTCCGAAGAGTTTAGTCCAGATAGATTCTCAATAGAATTAATCTTTAGACCATCCATCCCTGACAACATTACAAATTGGAGAGTATTCAACGATGATCCTGATATTGTAAGTTTCCTCACTTCCGAAGGATCCTACTTCAATCAGATAATTGACGAAGACCATCACGATGGACAAATACAACAAAATGGCACTGATAATGCTACACCTAAATCGGAGGATAAGTTAGAAGACTTATACGATCTGAAAAATCGGTTTAAAAGGTCTACCAATTCAAATCTCTATAGTTTGACTCTGAATTACGAATTAGTAAACCTAGGGACCGATGATAAACCACAAAAGGTTACTCTAAGGTTACTCTAGGCATAGGCCTGGCCCCAGAAGAAAAACTAGCGTATATTCGTCTTTTGAGACAATATAAAAATGTCTTTGCCTGGAATTACGATGAGCTGAAGATGTATGATGCTTCTATCATTCAGCACACTATTCCTATGATTGACAACGAAAAACCTGTCCAACAGAAACTGAGAAAGATCCACCCCAATTTAGAAAATCAGATGAAAACTGAGCTAAACAAGTTATTAAAAGCCAGAATAATTTTCCTCGTCAGAAATTCCAAATAGGTTTCCAATATGGTACCCGTTAGAAAGAAAAACGGAGATATTAGAATCTGCATCGATTTTCGGAATCTCAACAAAGCCTGTCAAAAAGACAATTTTCCTCTCCCACCTATGGAACAGATATTACAGGCAGTAGCAGGCTCAGAACTGATGTCTTTTTTGGATGGATTTTCAGGATATAATCAAGTGCTGGTACATCCCGATGATCAGTTGAAAACCACATTCAGAACTAAATGGGGCACATACGCATATCAGAAGATGCCATTTGGTTTGATCAATGTCCGCGCTACATTTCAGAGAGCCATGGACATCGCATTCAAGGGTTTAGTCAATAAATCTGTAGTAATTTATTTGGATGATATAACAGTGTACTCCAAGAAGCGAAGCGACCATCTCAGAGACTTAAAACAGATCTTTCAACGATGTTTAAGGTATGGGATTTCACTTAACCCAAAGAAATCTTTTTTCGCATTAAGTGAAGGAAAACTTCTACGATTCATAGTGTGAAAATCTGGTATTCACATTGAGCCTGACAGAATCAAAGAAATTTCTGAAATATCCCTACCTCATAATAAAAAAGCCATGCAATATTTCCTTGGTCAAATCAATTTTTGTAAAGAGATTTGCCCCAGATTCTGAAATGTAGTGTCGGCATTGATCAAACCAAATGACATCTTCCGATATGCATATGTGCCCCATTTAGTTCTGAATGTGGTTTTCAACTGATCATCGGGATGTACCAGCACTTGATTATATCCTGAAAATCCATCTAAGAAAGACATCAGTTCTGAGCCTGCTACTGCCTGTAATATCTGCTCCATAGGTGGGAGAGGAAAATTGTCTTTTTGACAGGCTTTGTTGAGATTCCGAAAATCGATGCAGATTCTAATATCTCCATTTTTATTTCTAACGGGTACCATATTGGAAACCCATTTGGAATGTCTAACGGGGAAAATTATTCTGGCTTTTAATAACTTGTTTAGCTCTGTTTTTATCTGATTTTTTAAATTAGGGTGGATATTTCTCAGTTTCTGTTGGACAAGTTTTTCGTTGTCAATCATAGGAATAGTGTGCTGAATGATAGAAGTGTCGTACATCTTCAGCTCATCGTAATTCCAGGAAAAGACATTTTTATATTGTCTCAAAAAACGAATATATGCTAGTTTTTCTTCCGGGGCCAGGCCTATGCCTAGAGTAACGTTTTGTGGTTTATCATCGTTCCCTAGGTTTACTAATTCGTAGTTCAGAGTCGAACTGTAGAGCTTTGAATTGGCAGACCTTTTAAACCGATTTTTCAAATCGTATAAGTCTTCTAACTTAACCACCGATTTAGGTATAGCATTATCAGTGCCATTTTGTTGTATTTATCGATCGTGATGGTCTTCGTCAATTATCTGATTGGAGTAGGATCCTTCAAAAGTGAGAAAATTTACAATATCAGGATCGTCATTGAATACTCTCCACTTTGTAATGTTGTTAGGGATGGATGGTCTAAAGATTAATTCTATTGAGAATCTATCTGGACTAAACTCTTCGGAGGGGATAAGCCTGGAGGCCACGTTAGCCAAAAGGTTTGCGCTTGCGTTTCGGAGTCTTTGGATTGAAGAAATATTGAATGCTATGAAATGCTTAGTCAGATGTTGTACTAAAGATTGATAGTGTTTTAAATGACTTGATAGGCAATGAATAGTGTTACGTACCTATTTGACGACAATCTCAGAGTCTCCAAAGACTTGAAGATACTTGACATTCAACCCGATTGCTTTGTATAGGCCTTGCACCAAGGCCTCATATTCTGCTGTATTGTTTGTGCAATCGAATTCGAGTCTGCACGTAAGCATGGCCTTATTTCCTTCTGGACTAATCAGAACGCATCTTGCTCCTGCTCCTTCGTTAGATTTAGAGCCATCAAAATATAATTTCCAAAACAAAGATGTATTTACAGGTTTATCTACAAAATTAACACACTTTGAATTATCAGTTTGAGAAAAAATTTCGACTTGGGATAAAACTGAATTTTCTAAGTAAGGCGATGTATGAGCATTGAAATTGCCGAGAAAAGAACCTACCGAGTAATTGCCTATGATACTGCTGTTATACGCTATTGCTTCATTTTCTCCCTCCAATTCTGTTACTATGTACTTCCGGTGTAACTCTCGTTCAACCTTTATTTGATTCGGTTTACCATTGTAGGGTAACCACATGTGTGACCAGTCGGTTGAAAAGTATCCATGGAGTTTCTCGGACCAATCCCTGCTAAGAATCAAGCCATAGAATTCTAGGATATCAGCCACTAGAATGTCAATAACCTAACATACCTTCGGGTTGGATGACAATCTTATGGTTACTTGATTAAGTTCACCAATCACTTCGACTTGAGATCGATCAAGCTGAACTATGCGCACTGCGGATTTTTGTGGTTGAACATTTAACTTGGCATATATTGATCTGGGTAAAATATTCGTTTAAGCACCAGAATCTACCAAACAATTGTGCACATTTTTATTGAAAATTTCATAAGTGAGAAGAAAAGGGGGAGTGTGAGACATTGATCTTCCTCCAATCAAGGCGATGTCATTTGGATCAATCTTATTGGTCATGTTGGTTGGAGGTCTTCCCATGTTGTGGGAAGCTACAGCTGTAGGCAAAGATGTAATAGGCACGACATGTAATTCTTTCATGATTATCTTCTGTTGATGTTTCAATTTTCTCAATTCGTAAAGGGTAATATTAGCCCTAGTCTTTTTCATGTCGTCAATAATATTGTATTCCATTTCATCCGACACTATCAGTGTTCTTGATGGAGTTGTTTGATCTGATTGGACCGGGCTAGGTTGAGTCGCTTTAGTGGTCGTTTTTTTTGTTGCGACTTTATCTTTTATTGCAGAACTTGCGCTCTTCTGCTTAGGGGTAGTTTGGGGTGGATCAAGTTGATTTTTTCTTCGTGTGCTAATCGGAAATGCTTCTTGATCTTCTTCTTGTGGGAGGATGAAATCCCACATTCCTTGTAATTCCACAACTTCTTCGTCATCAGTCTGCCCTCCAGTGGTACTTTCTTCTTCTTCCTCTTCTTCAGATTCGACATTTGAAATAGCGTTGGGTGGTTTCACATCCATTTAAGGACCTCTTTTAAAAGCTCTGTAGGGCTTTTTTGAAGAAGTTTGTGCTACTTGTTTTTTTATGTCAATCATCTCATTGGACATGGTCTTTAATACTTTCTGCAATCCTTCCAAATTGAAAGGGTCTTTCGTTTGTTTCTTCTTGGAGTCTTCCTTGAAGGTGACTTTTTTAGACTTGCGTTCCTCTATCACAGATCTCTTTTCCAGGGCAATTACGCGTTTCTCTACTGCTATCGCCTCTGTCAAGTTTTCAACTAAGGTTGTTTTATTTTCCCTATCCACGAAGACTGCTAAGTTTGATGGTAAGGCCGTAATATACCATTCACATCGTACTTCTTCGCTGGGTTGGGAAGCAGTGGGAATTTTGTTGAGGATCTTATTGAACTGTAAATTGAAATCTTGGATGGGTTCTCTAGCCTCGGCTTTAAGATTAGATAGGTCATTGATTAACGTTTCCGTTGATCTGTCATCACCAAACTTGGTAAGGAATTGACTTTGGAAAATGTCCCAACTTGTGATAGACCCGGAGGGTAATGAAAAGTACCATGACCCAGCTGTTCCTTGCATTGTATAGGGAAAAAGCCGAACAACAACATCTTCCTTAGTAACTCCGTTGAGATTGACAGAAAGCATGAAATTGTTTATGTGTTCCTCTGCTAGCATGCCTGCTTCTGGATTGAATTTGGGTAGCCATTTCTCAGGATGGGCCGGTATTTGACTCAAGGGTGGAGGCATTAAAACCGCCCCAGGATTGTTCCATGGAGACTGGGCCATCGTTGAGTTGCTAGTGAATGAAAGTGCAGAAGATGATCCTTGTGGCTGGGAAGATGAGGATACTATGATCTTAGATGATTGAAGAAGAGGGGTTGTGGAATATGGATGGATGATGGTTTGGAATGAAGGTGTGGGTGGCTGACTTTGTGGTGAGGGAGTTGAAATGGACGATGTAGATGAAAGAGTCTCACTGTCAGACTCCTGTGGTGTTTTCCTTGATCTTTTCCTGGTGGGGAGAGGGAATTCATTTGGCTGGATGCCAAGTTTTTCACTCTTTAATCTGGTCAGGGGATGAGTAGGATTGTACTGCGAAGTCACGCTGCTTTGAGATTTATCAGACTTATGAGTAGAAATGGCAAATCTATGAAGTTTGTGAACTAGAGTCTGAACTTCAGGAGGTTCAATGGTCGATTGGTCTGAATATTATTGTATGTAGCAGCGATTAATACTCGAGTGACTTCTGAGTCTGGATTTAAGCGTAGTGGGGAAGTCGGGGGAGTTGGTGAGGGCGATTTACTCTCAGAATGGTATTTAGATTTTGATTTAGGTGCCATTCATACTTCAGGCCCTCCTTCTAGCACCAAATATGTTGAAGCCCCGAAAATCAGGTTGAAAACAAGGGGGATACCCACCCGGTCCGGACCTTGGTTGGCAGCTCCTTATCCATTTGGTATAGCGGGTCCGACTGGGGATAATGGGACCAGTTTCCCAATCTAAGGGTGTGTGTGTGTGTGCAGAGTTGGATGTTGCTGATCTAAGAATACTTAAAGATAATCTAATTCAAACTTTTCAATTAACTCTATGCTATTGTAATCTAATGAAAAACAACACATCTAATCTATGCTAACTCGGGGTGTATTTCTTCTATTATGCAATCTAAAGAGATTTCGAAAAATAACTGGTAATAAAGATCATTCAGCTATCATAAGAATGGAAATCAATTAAGATGAACCACTTTGCATAAAAAGTTAGGCAAAACAGTTTTGAACAACATATCGCATAATAAGTTATTCATATATCAGACATAAATAAATGGCTCCACCGTACAAAAGTGCCAAATGGTAACTCACACATTCATGCAATAACATATAAACAACTACAGACTGTATATCACTTTAAGAATATAAGCAGAAATGGCCAAGAGATAAAAATACCATTTATGACTGGTCCTACTCATAAGCTTCAAGTAACGATGATTTATCTCTCCTTGCTCTAACATCTACCAAGAGTACAGAAGTGCAACATCAGTGGCAGATATCAAATGTAAACGTTAATAAACCTTGATCCATCCATTCATCAAAACCCCCTCCGAGGGTGCAAAAGTGCATGTTCTGAGGACAAGTTTTTTGACAAATTTCTAGACCCTTCTCCAAATGCATGAGAAGGGTTTAAATACTGCTAACTAAAATAATTTAATTAAATAAATTTCGGATACGGTTTAAATGACCGCCTTTTTTCTTATGCAAAACTATTTCTAAAAACTGAATCTAATTCCTAACTATTTCTGTATTTGCTCCTCAGTGCTGCGACCATGCAACATTCGCCTGGGAAGAGTCGGCTGGTCGTCTTCTGCTTTTGTTTGAGCTACAAAAATAGAAATGGCAAGCGTTGGCACCACTTTCTAGTAAACTAGAAGATATTTTTGAGAATCTTCCTTTGGCTGGGTGGATTTACTGCGTGTATACTTGGTAATAACCCAAATTTCTCTCAAACTGCTTTCACTTTTGCTATTTCAGTTTCTGGCCTTGCGAATGACTAAGCAAGTTAGGGACTTTTCTTTCTGAAAAATTTTCTTAGCGATGCGCGATTAGCACTAGGCGCTAATCGTGCATCGAAAACTACCTCCGTTCTTTGTTCCAGGCTTTTCTGGTGCGTTTTCCTTCTTTAGCGCCTTTTTCCTTTACCGGGAATAAGCTTCAGGATCTTTCATAAACATGCTGCTTTTGTGAGCTTTTGACTCTGAGTGTTGAATGGCCTATTGATATCAGCATCTGTTCATTGATACTCTGGAATCTACATTTCTCATGCACGCGTTATCCGTTTATGAGGGCATTTCTTCTTCGTTCTCCGAGCATTGACGCTTTCTTCTTTTTCCTTAGATGTTTCCTGCACATTGCTTCATGTTGTTACCTGTTTTTTTATTTCTGCAGTTCACACAAAGGAAAAGAGTAATGATAATAAATATTGACACGAAAGCTCTAAGCTCTAGAAATGTATGAATTTATGACACCCATAGTGAACTGACTCTTCGAAAAACACAAAATTGTCATTCTTGAATACTTTGGCGTACATTCATTAATTTGTTTTAAGGCGTGCGCCCAATTTTTGGTTTACGGACAACCTTCCTTGAATATTGCGCTGAGGAAAATGTGCGATGGGTGATTTCTGCGACTCGCATCGCAGCATCGCGGATCGCGTTATCAAGATGTGTCATCGCAGAGTTTCATGATCAGCTTAGCGCAGATCGCATTTATCGCAAATCGCAGATCGCAGAATCGCAGATCGCATTTATCACAAATCACAGATCGCAGCATCGCAGATCGCATTTATCGCAAATCGCAGATCGTAGCATCGCAGATCACAGCATCGCAAATCGCAGCATCACGTTTAGTCATTCAATCATTGTGTGCTTCTTATGCGACGTTGCGATATGCGACGTCGCACATCGGCCGTCGGAGATTTCTTAAGATTTTCATTTAAGAGCACTTCATAATGTATGCGATGCGATGAATTTCACGTCGCCTCTTTGCAGTTTATTATGCTCATAAGGAAATGATTTATTCTCTTCTCACGATGCGATATAGTTTTAAGGAGTTAAATACAAAAAATCTTTTATAAAAATGTTTTTTTAGATTTTTTATTATGTCCCCATTTTCTTAGTGTTATTGCTAATACTAAACAAAGAGGGGGGTTGTTGGTGGCCACAACAATGGTGATTCACCTGGAAGAACCAGTTATCTTTGTTTTTCTATTGAATTTTAACTTCCAAAACAGAAAAATTTTCATAAGTCTAAATTTCATTATGGACAGATAGAGTACATTATGCCTTATCCTATTAATGATATTTTGTTTCAACCTTTTTCTATTCTAATTGCTTGCTTCCTCAGGCTTTGTCCTTGTACTTACATCAGCCATTACTTGGTCTTTTAAAGATAAAATAAAGTCTTCTCTGTGTGCTGGTTTTAAAATATGCTCGTTTGTCGTAGGTAGAGCCTCTGCTGCCAGCAGGCATCCATAGCCTCGACAGGGTTACTTGTTACCCAGCAATGATCCTTTATCCTGCTTAAGGCTATCTACAACCTTCGAAGAAAAGTCCACATTGACACTTTTTCCTTTTTTATTCTCAAAGAACAATGTCTTGGTTTGGTAGCCAAATTATGACATAGTCATTCACTTGATTTACACTTTCGCTGAAAAAGCTGACTCGTGATGAGACCCCTTGCCTTTTTATTTCAACGATCTTGAGTCATTGCCCTGTTTTGATGGACAGTGTTTGGCAAAGTCAGCGAGTTATAATATCTATGATCATGATAAGCCGGCTCATGATGAGACCTCTTATTCTTTGAGATATAGTGCTTCTTGGATTGTTCCTATGAATGCTGCGATTTTCTTTAACAGGGAGGAAATCATTGTTTTCCTTAAGAAAGCTCTGGACGACAATAATAGAGTTTGAAAACAGCAGTTTTATAGGGAAGCTTTATATTATTATTGATACCTTTCATTGTGCTGATATAAAACAATTTTTCGCCAAAGGTTGCTTTCATCAGATTTTTGAAGCTGAAACTAGTATCATGTCTAGGCCAAAGTTTTTAACTCTATCTGTCTATAATAAAGATCAGATTTATGAAAAATTTTGTTATTTATACAAGCGAAAAGCTCAAAATCTGAAAGAGAATTGGTGTCTTTTCTGTGAATAACTGTAGTAACCATTTACAACTGGTTTTATTATGAAAAAGAAAAGAAAAACCAAAACATTTCTACAAAATAGAAGAATAATCCTCTATGGAAAATATATTTTAAGGATTTTTCCATTAACAGGCAAAGAATCCCTTCTACCTGCTAAATCCTGCAACACAAACGTTGATGGACCTATGACTTCAACAATCTGAAAAGGACCAAGCCACATCTTTTGAAATTTCGTATGTTTGCCCTTTTCTTCATGAGCCTTATCCCATTTCAAAACTAAATCTCCCATCTGAAAAAAATTTCTGGTCATTATGCTTGAATCAAAAGAGGATTTTATCAGCACTTGGTGATGAGCATGGGTTTTCTTAGCTTGTTCTCGTTGTTCTTCTAATTTAATTATTTCCATTTTTCTTAGTTGTATGGAGGGAGTAGATACTTCATCGATGTATTGTACTAAAGACAAAGAGGGGATCACTAAGTGAGTTGGAAGAACCACTTCTTTCCCATAAACTATATTAAAGGGAGAAGTGCCGATTGAAGCTTTTTTTGTTATTCTATCTGCCCATAGGGCATTTACCAAAGCTTTGTGCCAATTCTTTTGGTTCTGGTCAACTATTCTCTTAATGATTCTCATTAGGTTTTTATTTGTTGACTCAGCTAGCCCATTACCTTGTGGATAGTAATTGGTCGAATATGAATAGTAAGTAGCAGAAACTTCTAGCGCCAAATATGTTGAAGTCCCGAAAATCGGGTCGACAACAAGGGGGATACCCGCCCGGTCCGGGCCTTGGTTGGCAGCTCCTTATCCGTTTGGTATAGCGGGTCCAACTAGGGATAATGGGACCAGTTTCCCAATCTAAGGGTGTGTGTGTGCAGAATTGGATGTTGCTGATCTAAGGATACTTAAAGCTAATCTAATTCAAACTTTTAAACTAACTTTATGCTATTGTCATCTAATGAAAAACAACACATCTAATATGTGCTAACCCGGGGTGTATTTCTTCTATTATGCAATCTAAAGAGATTTCGAATAATAACTGGTAATAAAGATCATTCAGCTATCATAAGAATGGAAATCAATTAAGATGAACCACTTTTCATAAAAGGTTAGGCAAAACAGTTGTGAACATCATATCGCATAATAAGTTATTCATATATCAGACATAAATAAATGGCTCCACCGTACAAAAGTGCCAAATGGTAACTCACACATTCATGCAATAACATATAAACAACTACAGACTGTATATCACTTTAAGAATATAAGCAGAAATGGCCAAGAGATAAAAGTACCATTTATGACTGGTCCTACTCATAAGCTTCAAGCAACGATGATTTATCTCTCCTTGCTCTAACATCCACCAAGAGTACAGAAGTGCAACATCAGTGGCAGATATCAAATGCAAACGTTAATAAACCTTGATCCATCCATTCATCAAAACCCCCTCCGAGGGTGCAAAAGTGCATGTTCTAAGGACAAGTTTTTTGACAAATTTCTGGACCCTTCTCCAAATGCATGAGAAGGGTTTAAATATTGCTAACTAAAATAACTTAATTACATAAATTTCGGATACGGTTTAAATGACCACCCTTTTTCTTAAGCAAAACTATTTCTAAAAATTGAATCTAATTCCTAACTATTTCTGTATTTGCTCCTCAGTGCTACGAGCATGCAACATTCGCCTGGGAAGAGTCGGCTGGTCGTCTTCTGCTTTTGTTTGAGCTATGAAAATAGAAATGGCAAGCGGTGGCACCACTTTTTAGTAAACTAGAAGATATTTTTGAGAATCTTCCTTTGCCTGGGCGGATTTACTGCGTGTATACTTGGTAATAACCCAAATTTCTCTCAAACTGCTTCTGCTTTTGCTATTTCGGTTTCCGGCCTTGCGAATGACTAAGAAAGTTAGGGACTTTGCTTTCTGAACAATTTTCTTAGCGATGCGCGATTAGCGCTAGGCGCTAATCGCGCATCGAAAACTGCCTCCGTTCTTTGTTCCGGGCTTTTCTGGTGCATTTTCCGCCTTTAGCGCTTTTTCCTTCACCGGGTAGAAGTTTCAGGATTTTTCATAAACATGCTGCTTTTGTGAGCTTTCTGACCCTGAATGTTGAATCACCTATTGACATCAGCATCTGTTGAGTGATACTCTGGAATCTGCGGTTCTGTTGCATGCGGCATCTGTTTATGAAGGCATCTCTTCTCTGTTCTCCGAGCATTGACGCTTTCCCCTTTTCCTTAGATGTTTCTTGCTCATTGCTTCATATTGTTTCCTGTTTTTCATTTATGCAGTTCACACAAAGGAAGAGAGTAATGATAATAAATATTGACACGAAAGCTCTAAGCTCTAGAAATGTATGAAATGATGACACCCATAGCGAATTGACTCTTCAAAAAACACAAAACTGTCCTTCTTGAATACTTTGGCGTACATTCATTAATTTCTTTTAAGACGTGCGCCCAATTTTTGGTTTACCGACAGCTTTCCTTGAATACTGCGCCGAGGAAAATTTGCGATGGGTGATTTCTGCGACTCACATCGCAGCATCGCGGATCGCATTATCAAGATGTGTCATCGCAGAGCTCCATGATCACCTTAGCGCAGATCGCATTTATCGCAAATCGCAGCATCGCGGCATCGCAGATCGCAGCATCGCAAATCACATTCATCGCAAATCACAGCATCAAGTTTAGTCATTCAATCATTGTGTGCTGCTTATGTGACATTGCGATATGCGACGTCGCACATCAGCCGTCGGAGATTTCTTAAGAATTTCATTTAAGAGCGCTTCATAATGTATGCGATGCGATGAATTTCGCGTCGCTTCTTTGCAGTTTATTATGCTCATAAGGAAATGCTTTGTTCTCTTCTCGCGATGCGATATAGTTTTAAGGAGTTAAATACAAGAAAAAATTATAAAAATGTTTTTTGGATTTTTTATTAGGGGTCCCCATTTCCTTAGTGTTATTGCTAATACTAAACAAAGAGGGGGGTTGTTGATGGCCACAACAATGGCGATTCACCTGGAAGAACCAGTTATCTCTATTTTTCTACTGAATTTTAACTTCCAAAATAGAAAAATTTTCATAAGTCTAAATTTTGTTATGGACAGATAGAGTACATTATGCCTTATCCTATTAATGATATTTTGTTTCAACCTTTTTCTATTCTAAATGTTTGCTTCCTCAGGCTTTGTCCTTGTATTTACATCAACCATTACTTGGTCTTTTAAAGATAAAATAAAGCCTTCTCTGTGTGCCGGCTTTAAAATATGCTCGTTCGTCGTAGGTAGAGCCTCTGTTGCCAGCAGGCGTCCATAGCCTCGACAGGGTTACCTGTTACCCAACAATGATCCTTTATCCTGCTTAAGGCTATCTACAACCTTCGAAGAAAAATCCACATTGACACTTTTTCCTTTTTTATTCTCAAAGAACAATGTCTTGGTTTGGTATCCAAATTATGACACAGTCGTTCACTTGATTTACACTTTCGCTGAACAAGCTGGCTCGTGATGAGACCCCTTGCCTTTTGATTTCAACGATCTTGAGTCATTGCCCTGTTTTGATGCAGAGTGTTTGGCAAAGTCAGCGAGTTATAATATCTATGATCATGATAAGCTGGCTCGTGATGAGACCTCTTATTCTTTGAGATATAGTGCTTCTTGGATTGTTCCTCTGGATGCTGCGATTTTCTTTAACAGGGAGGAAATCATTGTTTTCCTTAAGAAATCTCTGGACGACAATAATAGAGTTTGAAAACAACAGTTTTACAAACAATCTTTATATTATTATTGATACCTTTCATTGTGCTGATATAAAACAATTTTTCGCCAAAGGTTTCTTTCATCAAATTTTTGAAGCTGAAACTAGTATCATATCTAGGCCAAAGTGTTTAACTCTATCTGTCTATAATAAAGATCAGATTTATGAAAATTTTTGTTATTTATACAAGCGAAAAGCTCAAAATCTGAAAGAGAATTGGTGTCTTTTCCGTGAATACCTGTAGTAACCATTTACAACTGGTTTTATTATGCAAAAAAAAAAAAAAAAACCAAAACTCTTCTACAAAATAGAATAATAATCTTCTATGGAAAATATATTTTAAGGATTTGTCCATTAATAGGCAAAGAATCCCTTCTACCTACTAAATCCTGCAACAAAAACGTTGATGGACCTATGACTTCAATAATCTGAAAAGGACCAAGCCACATCTTTTGAAATTTCGTATGTTTGCCCTTTTCTTCATGAACCTTATCCCATTTCAAAACTAAGTCTCCCATCTGAAAAAAAAAATTCTGGTCATTATGCTTGAATCAAAAGAGGATTTTATCAGCGCTTGGTGATGAGCATGGGTTTTCTTAGCTTGTTCTCGCTGTTCTTCTAATTTAATTATCTCCATTTGTCTTAGTTGTATGGAGGAAGTAGATACTTCATCGATGTCTTGTACTAAAGACAAAGAGGGGACGACTAAGTGAGTTGGAAGAACCACCTCTTTCCCATAAACTAAATTAAAGGGAGAAGTGCCGATTGAATCTTTTTTTTTTATTCTATCTGCCCATAGAGAATTTACCAAAGCTTTGTGCCAATTCTTTTGGTTCTGGTCAACAGTTCTCTTAATAATCCTGATTAGGTTTTTATTTGTTGACTCAGCTAGCCCATTACCTTGCGGATAGTAATTGGCCGAATATTTTAGTTTGAACCCTCTTTTAAGTGCAAACTCAGTCATTGCATTTCCAGAAAAGTATGATGCATTATCAAAAATTAAAGCCATTGGCAATCCAAACCTAGTGATTATAAATTGATCTATGAATTCAATGATATTTTCAGAATTAGCTGTCTTGAGAGGAACTGCTTCTAACCATTTAGTAAAATAATATGTTGCCGTGAGAATGTATCTATGTTGCTTAGAAGAGTGAGGAATGATCTCACCTATTATGTCCAAGCCCCACTGATTGAATGGTTGCTCGATGTTTACCAGCTGTAGTGGGAGGGACGGCTTCTTTTGTCTCCTAGCAGTTATTTGGCAGACTTGACATTTCCTCATGTAACTGTGTGAGTCTTTGAACAGCGTAGGCCAGTAATATCCTGCACGTAAGATCTTATGTGCAGTAGCATCTCCGACGTAGTGTCCGCCCGATGGTCCATCGTGGAGTTCCTGCAAAACTTTTTCAGCTTCATTCTTCTCAATACATCTAAGAAGAACAGAATCATAATTCTTTCTAAAAAGAACATCATTTATGAGCGGATATTGTTTAGCTTTCAATCTCAGAGCTCTTTTCTTAGTGTGATCCAGGTGTGATGGAGCATACCCGTTCTTAAGATAATAAATGATATCAGCGTATAATGATTCTGCATCGTTTAGGCTTACCTCATACATTTGTACCTCTTCAGATGGGACTTCAGGAATTTTCGATGCTCCAGCCAACATTTTGCAGAAGCCTTGACCTCTTACAATGTTCGCTGGTTTGATCTCAAAGTCGTATTCTTGTAAACCAGTGATCCAATTTGCTCTTTTCTCACCCACATCCTTCTGTACTAGAAGATTTCTTACCGCTGGAAACGGTACTATGATCTTAGTATGGGTTTTAAGTAAGAAAGGTCTGAAATATTTGACTGCTTTGAAAACAGCATAGGCTTGTTTTTCCACGTCTGAATAATTGAGTTCAGCACCTTGTAAATTTGAGCTAAAAAACGCAATTGGAGCTTCCGCTTTTTCTTGATTTGCTTGAGTTAGAATCGCAGCATAAGATTTCTCTGAGGCAAATGTGTACAAGATAAAAGATTCTGAAAAATTCGGGGTTGCTAAAGATGGAGCGTTAATAATAGCTTGTTTGATTAGGTTGAATGCTTCATGTTCATCTTGACCCCATTTAAAATTTGAATTCTTTTTAATCATGGTTTGCAAAGGAGACACAATTCGTGAAAAATCTGGGACAAATCTCTTTACAAAATTGATTTGACCAAGGAAAGATTGCATGGCTTTTTTATTATGAGGTAGGGATATTTTAGAAATTTCTTTAATTTTGTCAGGCTCAATGTGAATAACAGATTTGGACACTATGAATCCTAGAATTTTTCCTTCACTTAATGCGAAAAAAGATTTCTTTGGGTTAAGTGAAATCCCATACCTAAAACATCATTGAAATATCTGTTTTAAGTCTCTTAGATGGTTGCTTCGCTTCTTGGAATACACTGTTATATCATCCAAATAAATTACTACGGATTTATTGACTAAACCCTTGAATGCGATGTCCATGGCTCTCTGAAATGTAGCGCCGGCATTGATCAAACCAAATGGCATCTTTCGATATGCGTATGTGCCCAATTTAGTTCTGAATGTGGTTTTCAACTGATCATCGGGATGTACCAGCACTTGATTATATCCTGAAAATCCATCAAAGAAAGACATCAGTTCTGAGCCTGCTACTGCCTGTAATATCTGCTCCATAGGTGGGAGAGGAAAATTGTCTTTTTGACAGGCTTTGTTGAGATTCCAAAAATCGATGCAGATTCTAATATCTCCGTTTTTCTTTCTAACGGGTACCATATTGGAAACCCATTTGGAATGTCTGACGGGGAAAATTATTCTGGCTTTTAATAACTTGTTTAGCTTAGTTTTTATCTGATTTTCTAAATTGGGGTGGATCTTTCCCAGTTTCTATTGGACAGGTTTTTCGTTTTCAATCATAGGAATAGTGTGCTAAATGATATAAGTGTCGTACATCTTTAGCTCATCGTAATTCCAGGCAAAGACATTTTTATATTGTCTCAAAAGACAAATATACACTAGTTTTTCTTCCGGGGCCAGGCCTACGCCTAGAGTAACGTTTTGTGGTTTATCATCGATCCCTAGGTTTACTAATTCGTAGTTCAGAGTCGAACTGTAGAGCTTTGAATTGGCAGACCTTTTAAATCGATTTTTCAAATCGTATAAGTCTTCTAACTTAACCATCGATTTAGGTATAGCATTATCACTGCCATTTTGTTGTATTTTTCGATCGTGATGGTCTTCGTCAATTATCTGATTGGAGTAGGATCCTCAGAAGTGAGAAAATTTACAATATCAGGATCGTCATTGAATACTCTCCAATTTGTAATGTTTTCAGGGATGGATGGTCTAAAGATTAATTCTATTGAGAATCTATCTGGACTAAACTCTTCGGAGGGAATAAGCCTAGAGGCTACGTTAGCCAAAAGGTCTGCCCTTGCGTTTTGGAGTCTTGGGATTGAAGAAATATTGAATGCTATGAAATGCTGAGTCAGATCTTGTACTAAAGATTGATAGTGTTTTAAATGACTTGATAGGCAATGAATAGTGTTACGTACCTGTTTGACGACAATCTCAGAGTCTCCAAAGACTTGAAGATACTTGACATTCATCCCGAATACGCACCCGGTCCAGACCTTGGTTGGTAGCTCCTTATCCGTTTGGTATAGCAGGTCTGACTGGGGATAATGGGACCAGTTTCCCAATCTAAGGGTGTGTGTGTGTGTGTGAAGAGTTGGATGTTGCTGATCTAAGAATACTTAAAGCTAATCTAATTCAAACTTTTAAATTAACTCTATGCTATTGTAATCTAATGAAAAACAACACATCTGATCTATGCTAACCCGGGGTGTATTTCTTCTATTATGCGATCTAAAGAGATTTCAAACAATAACTGGTAATAAAGATCATTCAGCTATCATAAGAATTGAAATCAATTAAGATAAACCACTTTGCATAAAAAGTTAGGCAAAACAGTTGTGAACAGTATATCACATAATAAGTTATTCATATATCAGACATAAATAAATGGCTCCACCGTACAAAAGTGCCAAATGGTAACTCACACATTCATGCAATGACATATAAGCAACAAAAACTGTATATCACTTTAAGAATATAAGAAGAAATGGCCAAGAGATAAAAGTACCATTTATGACTGGTCCTACTCATAAATTTGTCAAAAAACTTCTAGTGGAGTTGCCATTTTGTTTCTAGGTTAACTAGTGTCTTTTCGATCGACTAGCCCTCTAGGATTTGCAGCTATCCTAGTATCAAATAGTTTAAAGAAATTTGTGATTTTCTCTATGTATCATAGATAAGAGGGAGGCAAAGGAACCAACCTGGATCTTCCGCTTAACTCCTTGCTTGATCTCTCTCCCCCATGACAAAGCTTGCACCTTTTCTCCTACTTATCCCACTTAGTGAATACCTGTAGAGACAAAGTAACAAAACACCATCAAAGCATCTTGATCTATTATATCATAAGTATTGAAGAATCAGAAATGCAATGAACATACAATAGCATTCAAGAATAACAACATTCACAAATACATAATTGTATGGAGGAAACCTCAAAGAACTTTATTAAAATAGAAGGAAGAATTACAACCCAGCTGTTTGATCCAGCATCATCCTCCCAACATCAAAGCCCTCTTGACCTCATGAAAAGAAAGATCAC
Organism: Pinus tabuliformis; assembly: GCA_031772625.1. Classification (NCBI taxonomy): domain Eukaryota; kingdom Viridiplantae; phylum Streptophyta; class Pinopsida; order Pinales; family Pinaceae; genus Pinus; species Pinus tabuliformis. Next base: position 459,839,352 of record CM062818.1, read on the forward strand.
CCAACAATACAATGCTCTTTCTTAGATATAAACTATCAGCACTTCCTTACAAATTACCAAATTCCAGCCTCTAGATCTCTTAGATGAGGGATCCATTTATAGATGTCTGCAAGGGTGTTAGTCATCTCTTGGTTTTTTATTAGTGTCATTCCGCTTGTTGTTTTTGGTTCCACTTGGAGATTTCTTAGATCTCTTACTCATCCATGGGTGAATTCAGAGAAACAAGTGTCATATGAGAAGTTTCTAGAAGATTCCATGAGCATCCACTTAGCAAACTGTCTCAGACATTTGTCCATTCTCGCTCATCACACCGCACAGAAGGCCTCATTAGTATGCATCGCACCTAGCTAGTGTAGAAGTCAGTATGCATCACACTCTGACAGTGGAGCTCTTAGTATGGTCTAATTGAGGCCAGTTCTGGATGGTTTTTTAGGTGGAACTTTTGGGGAAAGATGTAATCAGTTGACCATGATCTTTTAGGGTATGAAACAACACTTTTAGGGATTAAAGAGCCCTAGTTTATAGACATATAAGATTGGGGTTGAAGTGCCCAAATATGTCTATGATAGGCCACCATGACACAGGAGGAAAGGGGCCCAGACCTGACCAAAGGGTAGGGGACTGACGACACGGCAGAAGGCACAAACCTAAGCACAACATCTACACCACTAAAACGGTCACGCGGTATGGAATGAGCAAGGCCACAGAAGAAGATCAAAGCTTCCAAGCTAGATGGGGAACCTATTACATTGATGGAGAGTGACCTATATGACATCAGCAACACAGTTCGCGAGGTCACCAGGGAAGCGCTCCAGGAAGTAATGATAGAGTAGAAAAATGTGGTGGGAGCCCTCAGGGTGCATCTGAAGGGACTTCGAGGGTAGCCCCCACACGAAGGAATGGTAGTCACATACGGTGTCATGGGGACTTCGGTAACAAAGCAGATGTTGTGGGCCAAAATGGATAACACTGTCATGCTATAGGAAATAGCACTAACAACAGACAGCACGGAGAACCAAGCCGCGGTGGGCCGGATCAAGGGACTTGGCCTAAACTTGGCCGCCCTTCCATGAGATATATTATACCAACTGCAGGACAGAGCGATAGCAGAACTTCGCTCTAGGGAAGGATGCATAGTGAAAATGCTCAGTGAACAATGAATGAATATTGAGCAGCTTAGCCAACAATGCAATGAAGCGTTGGGACAGAATCAGCAGCTGGAGCAGTTCATATAGGAAGCATGTCACCATGCCCCAGAGCTAGAAATTGTCACCGACCTACCAATAAGAGTGCGGATCCAAAAATTGGCTAGTGGATTCAACGAGGCAAAGGAGGAAGCAACGATGATCCAGCTGGACCTCAACCTGCAAATTGTTGAACTGTGATTAATGGCATAGTTTTCCACACCCCCGGAAGTTCAGGAATAACGTGCTGACGCTATCCAAAACAGGTTGGAGGGAATAAGACAAGCAGTGCAGACCTGTACAACTCTGTTGGAAGAATCCTTCGAGGTCCTCACTGCCTTATAGGAGGACCCCACCATATAACGCCTGGAAACAGAGGCGTAGGAGCTTCAAATGCAATACAATAATGTGCACGAGATGGCACAGACAGTGGTCCTAACTTGGGAGCTAGCAAAGCTATAGCAGCCAAAGGCGTTGAAGGAACAAGTGGATGTTGCGCACCAAAAGAAGGCAGTACTTAAAGCATGCGTCCAACCTTGGATTGATGAGGCCTTCATTATCATTGCCAACATTGAAGGAAAGCCCACGTAAATAAAAGTGACGCAAGCTTTATGACAAGGATTTTCCTCTAACAGCGAGCATTTAGTCGAGCGAGTAGAGCAGATCTAGCAGATGGTAGAGTATTGTGCTGCAGACCTTCGCATAGCATAGGCACAGTTGGAGGGGCTTTGTGAAATGATCACCGCACCCACTTAGTGACTCCGACGAGTCACGATGATTTTTTTGGGGGACTATTGGGTAGCGGATCCCCCCACAGCAAGGATTTTGGGGCTTAAAGCCGAGTTTTGGTCAATATAATGTAAAGAACCCACGAAATGTGGGCATAGAGCGCAAGAGTCTAGGATGAGTCATAGGGTTATCCGCCCTAAAATAATGTAATTTAATGTAAAGTTTTGTCGACCTACCCATGGTCCATGGGCCATGGGATTTTATAAATAGAGCGAGGCTTTAAGTGTAAAGATAGCTTTTGGACAAGGAAGTAGTAGATAGATGGGAAGGTATGGTTAGAATATAGAAGTGGATCTGAAGTGTATTGGGTCATAGTAGTAGGTAGAGGCTCTGCAGCTGAGTGCGCAGAGGCTTAATAGAGTCCGCAGCTAAGTGCACGGACCCCTACAGCTAAGTGCGCAGGATGGAGTCGGGTCTATATTCAACTAAACTTGGAAAGGATTATTAATAAAGATAAGTTTGATTCGACATATTGTGCATCTATGTTGTGGATTTGTAATTTGATGTTATGTGTTAAGTGTATCTAGTTCATTATATGCGCGCACTTGGTAAACATTGATATGAATACTTATGTATGAAAATCCTCTAAGTAATTAGCGAACAGAACCTAAGTAAGGAAGATCTGGGTAATTAACATTGATCACGCTGTGGCTATAGCTGCACAAAGGATGCAAAGGGCTCGTTGGTGCCCGTAGCCTAGTAAGCACAAAGGTTGAATCGTGTACCTATCACCCCAAATCAGACATCCCCAGGGTGTGAAAACTTGGTTCCAGAACCCTCCCATACTACTTTTGGTGAGACCTTAGTCTACGCTCCATAGACTGTTGTCGAAAGTGCCAGTAGTACCAGGATTTGGTTGGCTAAATCACTTTTGAACCTGGGTCAGGCCCCATTAAGCCAACACCAACCCTTCAAATTTGAACATTTCTTGCAATTATGAATCTCCCTTCTCCTATGCTTCTTTCTTTTAGCTCAATATGGAAAACCTTTGAGCTAGTAGTAGGGTTACTACTCTGAATGTTCTTTTCATGTTGTAAGGAATTTTTCTCTTAGTTGAACTCGCCTTCTGCTCAACGCTGCTCCATTTAACCATGCTTTAAATTATTGGATTATTCTTAGCTATTGGATCATTGCGGGTGGTGGAGAATGTTCTAGGGGATAATGAATGTTGCACTACAAGGTGGTTATCGGTGTTGCATGTGATTATTTTCTGTTGTATGTGTGTTACATCGGAGTTTCACAAAGCGAGGCCATTGCTTGACAAGGCCATAGTAATACTGCTTGCACCATGAATATACTTTACTTATCATATTGATATTCATGATCATGAGCTTGATTTCTATTGTCGGTTTGTCAATTCTAGATCTTGGATGCTTGCCTATCAAAGATCTTGATTTTTATGATGTAGGGAATTCCCCCTTTAAATCAATTCCCCTCGTGCTGCACTATGCTCTTTATGATCATGTGTTACATTATTGAATTGTGTTTAATGGTTGGATCATCATAGGTAGTGGAGAATGTTATAGGTGGTGGAGAATGTTACAGTAGAAAGTGGTTATAGGTCTTCCATTGGATTATCTTTTGTTGTACGCATGTGACATGGAAGGTTCGTGAATTGAGGACATTGCTTAACAAGGGCATGACATGCAAGGCAATAGTAATATTGATTGCATTGCAAATAGACTTCAATTCTCATATTTATTTTCATGATTGTGAGCTTGATTTCTGATGTTAGCTTGTTGATTATGGATCTTGGATGCTTGTCGCTTAGAGACATTGATTTTTACGTTGTAAGGTCTGCCCCTCTTGGATGAAATCCCCTCCCGCTCCACTCTTCTATGTCCAATCATGTGTTATACGATTAAATTATGCTGAGTTGTTGGATCATCACAAGTGGTGGAGAATGTTGTGCTAGAAGGTGGTTACAAGTGTCACATTGGATTATCTTTCGTCGTACACGTGTTACATGGGAGGCTCGTGAAGTGAGGCCACTTGTTTGATAAGTCCATAGCGTGGAAAAGCCATAATAATATTTTTTGTATCGTGAATATAATTTAGTTCTTGTATTGATATTCATGATCATGAGCTTGATTTTTGTTGTCATTTTGTCGATTTTGGATCTTGGATGCTCACCTCTCAAAGACCTTTATTTTGATGGATATCTTGAATTCTCTTAGAGAGTTTTTTGTAATGTCTTTTTTGTTACATAGGATATTAGTTCGAATCCTTATTTGAAAGTATAGTTTGCCTCTATGGCTTGTACAAAGTAAACATCTTGTAAGTCAACTAGTGGAATTCCTCCCATGAAGCAGCTTGCCACTAGGGTTAGTGGTTGCCTACATTTGGGTTCAATTTTACTTATTTTTGCAAAGGCTAGTAGGATTTTCATTCTTGACCTTTTAGGGTTTCGATCAATAGATGTTATGGTTTTGATGTTAGGGATTTTAATGTTTCAAGTTGCGTGTAAGTCTGCTCCCACCGCCAGGTGTGTGAAGAAGGCACATAAATATCATCCCTGAATTGTTGCTCTTTGGCAATTGGTTTTGTCAGTTATGGGAGATCATGATATTTGTCACTGGTTTAATTTATTTTTAAATGATTTTAAGCATTGATAATTTTGTGGGTTCTAAAATTGTGTTAGATCCTATTATAGATGTAAATATCCTCTTAAAGTTTCACAATTGGTTTTCTATATTTGTGTATTTTATTTCAGTTTCATGCAATTTTATTTCTAGGATTGATATAATCTTTTGGGTGAGCTGTATTGAAATTCAAAAATATCAAAAGCTACCAATCTTCATGTCCCAAAGTTTCCTTTTTAGAGATTGGTTTGAGAAATTACCTATGGTTTTAAGGTGTGTCCATAAAAACTTTGAAAACCTTTAGTAAGACTATGCTTGCTATGTCTGATTATTTATGTACCATTCTTTGATTTCAAATCTTAAAAGGTTCAACTTAATTGTCTTTGCAATGAGGCAAATTAAATTTGTTGAAGATTAGACTGCCTAAGGGTTGAACAAATCGGTCTCTCGTGGCCATCTTTTAATCTGAAAGTGATTCATTTTTCTTCGGTGCAAAGGGTTGTTCTTTCTTTTTTTTCCCTATATTTTAAAGTTATTTTTTACTTGGATTGTTATGGTAGTGTCAATTACGTCTTCTGATATTCCCTTTGATTGTCTTTAATATTTAATGTCCAATGCGAAATGTTCAGTTTTCAGTATATGAGAAATGATAATGACTTAGCATTTGCAGCCATTTTATTTTAATTGTTAAATTTCGAATTTTGTTTCCTTTCTGTGTTTTTTGAATCATCCTCGAGAGGTTTGAAAATTTGTTTGTTTCAAACATATTTGTGTTTCCAGCAGATGAATCTTGTTTTAGCTTTGTAGGAGACTGTTGAGGCTTAACTTGTGATTCTATTCGAGGATACAAACTTGTGTTATAGTCATGCTAAGAGGGCTACTATTATTCCCATGGATATACAATTGGCTAGAAGAATTTGCAGTGAAAGGGACTAAGCTTCTACTCCTCCAAATATATGAGCCATTGAAGATTACCATGTAATTGCCTCCTATGTAGTTATTATTGGATTGTTGCTTTGAAGATGTACTAATTTGATATGTCAGTTCTGCAATTATGATTTATGGTCACTGTACATTTTAAATCGACCAGCATATTGGATTTTTCTTTTGTGATGAACCTTCATATGGTGGATCTAAGCTTGCTGGATTTTATTAGATGTTCAAGCAACTAACTTGAAATCCTATTTTATAATGATTGAATATAATATTTGAAAACTGCACTATTATTAAATTTATCATTTGTTCATTATAATATGTTTTTTGGTGCGTACAATGAGGATCGATACTTCATCATAGAATTTAAATTACAGTTTTATCTATAAAACTAAACAAATTCTTTTATATATATATATATATATATATAATTTGGATGGGTGTTAACATATTATTTATATATATATATATAGTATTATTATGACACTCATTGTTAAATATATTAATATTGAAGAAATATAATAAAATGAAAAGAAGCAATAACAAACCATAACTATTATTGAATTTGAATTTGAATTCAATTTGATATGGAAAAAAATCAAATATGTACAATTCTATATGAAAATATTTAGGGAATGTATATCTTATAAATACTTGAATCATATTGGTTTTTCAAAATTTTAAAAACATTTACGGTCATTTCAAAAATTCAAAGAAAAATCATTAAATTTTTCTCTCACAAGGATACTTCTATTTACTTATTTCCAACATTAATTTCTCATATCTAAGATGTTATAGACTACTCCCATCTAATATGGTCCAGAAATAATGAGGGATAAAATCAATCAAATTTGTTAATATTTCATATCGAGAAATCATGTAAAAGTAAAATATAATAATAAGAGTAAGAAGAACTCGCAATGAGAGTCCATTGTAAAGAATGAGACATTGGATATTAAATAAGGCATGGAGTGATCTACTCATAACAAGAAATTTGTGTCTCAATCACTAAATAGATCCATGTAAGTTTGGAAATGTAAATGGCACTTGCCTTCAATATTCTTTCCACATTTCCAAAGTTGAAGAGTATTATCTTTTCTTAACTAAACTACATACTAGTTATTCCCTTGTCTCCACTTCCAAAAAAATGATTACACAACTCATTGAGAATGTTATTTCCTCAATTTTCTCTACGTCAAGTGATGCTTAACCACTGCTATGAATTTTTCACCTTAACCCTATTCACTTGATCCAAAGTTTGACATTACAATATCATACTTCCATCACACACATAAATAATACGAAATGCACTATACTTCCAACATAATTCAATAACTTCGTGACATCAGGCTCACTTCAAAAGGGTCTGATGCAGAAGAACCGACTGAAAGGTGACAACTACGAAATGGTTTTTTATTTTTTACTTTTTGGAAAGAAAGAAAAACATTTTGAATTCTATTTTATTTTTGTTTTATTGAAATTAAGGCTGACACATCCATTGTTCTTTAAAAAATATAACCAAGGAAGTAAAGATAGGATTAGTTAAGAGCATGTTTAAAAAAATTGTTAGATAACTGAAAGGTAACTAAAGAATAGTTCCTCAACTGCAAGAAACTACTAGTAAGGCATTGAAAAAGAGAAACCAGAGCCTCAAGGAAAGGGGCTACCATCCAGAGAAAAGAGAGGACTTAGAATTTGTAATTTACAATTTTCTTGAATATCTATGAAAGCAAATGAATCTAGAACCTGTCATTAAGGAAGGAAGTCAATTTTTCTTTTCCCGTGAATTAATGTTTCAGACGTTGTGTTGAAAGAAAAATAGTGAAATAATTCATTAAGAAGTCAAATGACATCAACAAAGATCTTGTGATTGAAGGCATCTCAGACCAGGAACCAAACAAAGGCAAATCCAGCAAAGACAATACATTTTTTTTCCTCAACAAAAAAACCATGTACATTTAAATTTAGCATTCAAGCACCCCTATGCATTCATTTCATTTCCAATTTAACAGTTCATTATACAATTATATGACCCAAAAATCGTAGAGGGTTTTGAAACACACGAAGGCCGAAAACCATGAATTTCAGGCCCAGACTAGTCAAACAGCGATGGTATGAAAACCCGTGAAACTATACCAATACACAAAGAAAGCGAAACCCCAAGGGTTATACCCAACTAAGGAAAGAGCAAGTAAAGGAAAGATACACCCACGGAAGGACCCTACCCAGTTTTTCCCCAAGCTTGCAAAGACTCCCAAAGACGAGGCCATGGAGGAGCATTCACCAGGAATTGACCTGCACACCACCACAAAACCAAGGCAACAGTTATGAAACCAATAGGGCCAACGAAACCAACAACACAGTGAGCAAATAAACTAAGAAAGGAGTGGGTATTTACCTGGAGAAGGCCTGACTCCGCACAAGAGGACGAGAATTGAGTCTCTCACTAGAGGGTTTCTCCCAACAGGAATGCCATAGGAGAGATTTACCTACTCACCAAGAGGCTAGAAGGTTATAGACATAAAAACGAAATGCGGAAATGAAATTGAAATAAGAAATTACCTGAAATCAAGTTCGTTGAGCCATCCACCGCAATAGCAAGGAAAGAACCTGTGGTTACACAGAGCCAAATCATCACCAGAACCAACACCAAGAAAAAAAATCATCACGAGTAGAGTAGAGACAAAGCATGAGCTCAGTAATAGAGATGAGACAACTTGTAGGTTGAAAGTTGACCTGAAACCTCCAAGAACCAGCGAAATAAACCACACAATGAGAAAGTGAAGGAACAACGCTAACAAACCACCACATGAAACAAGCGAAGGCACAACGCTAACAAACCACCACAAGAAACAGACGAAGGCACAAAGCACCCACATAGCCATCCAGACCATGGAAAATACAAGACCGAACTCCAAATTTCCCTTGGAAGGTGTGAAATGACTGTGTTTGCAAACCGAAGGCCAGTACAAATGGCAGGCTGAAAACATAAATTGCATTAAAACCTCACACCAAAACCCTGCTATTGTTTATATGAAAAACGAAAAGAGTTAAATTGTCGTTGCTACGTATCCCTCTTTGGGATTGCCACCAGGGTCCCATTACACATATTGAAATATGGATGTCTTCATCTATTGGTGCATCAATGTAATTTCATCTCATGGTTCCATGTTAAACTTTACATATGTCTACTTCAATCTACTTTCCATTATAAAATTGTTGTTATGATTTTTATTTACCATATAGGTCTATCACAATATTGGACATCAATATCTTTGCTCTATCTACACCATTGGTTGGTAATCCCAAAAAATTATCTATCTTCATGAGTTGTTAATAAGATATTCCCTCCTCCTTGAATCGAGATCCTCCATTGAAAAGGAATTACCCCCTTCCTCATCTTCCCTCATTATCAATCGCTCCACTCCATATTCCCATCAAAGCACTAAGCCGTCACCATTCAAATTGGACCATAAAAGGCTGTGCACAAAGAAAGACACCTCTTCATCAATTTCAAAAGCCATATGGCTACGGTAAAGTCTTTGACTTTGACCTCCTTGAAAAGGTAGAGAGAAAAATATCACTTTCTCTAATAATTCTGCCAATTTTTCTTTGATAAATTCCATCCTGGACATGTACATTGTCTCAATAGGAAACGTGAAATTGGCTAACAAGAAATATAAAAACTTAAATAATGATTGGGATATCTTATTTATGCAACATATTGTATAGTACAAATCACAAGAGAAAGATCATTTTCTCCCACGAGATCATATTGACATATGTCAACTTGATTTTTGATGTTTTTTGTGTTGTTACTAACATCTCCCCTCCATGCACTATATGTAGAAAATATGGATGTAAAGCTATTGAAAAGCTAATCCACCTTCAATACAAACCTATAGCACCTGATTGGGGAGGGGGGGGGTGTGTGGGATTTGATGAAGAATAAAAAGAGATCTCATCTTTATTCACTATAACAAGTAATAATATCCTTGCAATGAAGTCTACTCCTCTTAGTGAATTTAATGGTAAAATCTTAGAACTAGATCAAAATCTACTGTTCTTTTCAACCTTGATATTGAAGAGGCCCATAATATAAAAGCATGGATCAAAAAGGAAGGATTAGCTACAACTTCACCATCCTTTACTACAAGATATGCACCTTCTTGTTCCCAACTACCTAAAATAACAACATTTGTTGAGCTTTCTAACATTGACGCCTCTAAGAAATTTGTACCCTTTCTAGTGAAGGATGAAATAACAAGAATATGGATGGAAAATTTTTATTATCTTTGCTTCCCTTCTATCATTTTTGGGAAACAATGCATGTAGAAACTTATTCCCAATAATGTAAACACATGGCACTATCTGAAATCCAACATTGATGTGTCTAACTGTGGTTATAGATACTTACTTAAACTCGACATATATTATAACATAAGAGATGTTCTTTCAACAATTTATTTTGAAGATGTATCATCTACCATACTTTTCATTAGTGAAAAAGACTTCAAGTTATTATATTTCTATCTAGATGAAATCAAGGGGATTGTCTCCCAAGTACTATGGATAGATCACCTCCTCACATTGTCAGTGAAGATGGAAACATTTAGATAAATACCATGCTTGAAGTTTCAGTTCTCGTTACTTTGAAAAAATCGTGAAAATACCTAAATCATAAATGGATTTAATTACATGTAGCTCTACAATTTGTTGTAATGTATTCTCAATGTATAGTCCTCATATGCCCCATTAGCTATATGTAATATTCCAATGTTTAAATATGATTTTGAACATTATCTATTATTGGATGCTTCCCATGTCACAAAAAATTTCCTTCATTCTAAAGATGAGATACTTTCATTCCATGACTCTATACATCTATTTGCAACCAATGATCAAATATTGCTACATAATAAACATATGTTGAAATATTTTAACACTGCAATCACACAATGCACTACTAAACACAACAAGAGAAATTCCCCCTCTTCTTATGAATATGGCCAATTATAGCTAATTGTGTTGTTATGCACAAGCCAAAAGTGATGTTGAAATCAAACCTATGGGGTTTAACTAGACTTGCCAATGGTTCGCAGGAGGAAATTATATATATCTTCTATAAAGAATCAACTACACCTTTGTAGCTTCTAGCCTTCATCATTGTAGAAATTTCTAAATACATTGGACCTACTTGGGATCTTAACAACCCTACGCATTTTCTTGTTCCACCAATAAAAAGAAATGCATGTACACAAATTCCCCTCAAAATGGCTTGGGCATTATATATACATAAATCCCCACAAATGACATTATCAAAATCTACAATAGACATTGGATTAATTGAACTTCAATTCCTTACGTTCAGAACAATATCATGAGTTCCTTCCTTACAAGATCTTCACATTTTCCTCACATCTACTTTTAATCATTACAACAGAATGGAAGACAAAATTCATGTCAAGCAGAGGCAGCTTGTAGAAGAACTCATTTCTTCAATGTCTCCATTAGACGAGATACATTAATGCCTACATTGAAATCTCCAATAGGTTTCACGTAATCAATAATATCTCTTTATTTTTATACCATATTTTACCTATTTATTAATTGTTCTTCTGTGATTTTACTATTAATAAACCATTTCTTATATTCCATTATTATTATATTTTTATTGAAGCTTGCCAAATAACTTCTTCATTCAATACCTCCACCAAAGGATCTACTCTGATGCCTACATTAACATCTCCAACAGGTTTCACATAATGAACAATTTCTCTCTATTTAATACCATATTTTATCTATTTATTAGTAAATATTTACATATCTTCCATTATTATTATATTTTTGTTTACTTGCCTATGAATTTCTCTCCCTTTTGGAGTGGGACATATGGACTTCTCATATATATTGATGTTGTATAGTCAATGCACCGAAATAGAAGTAGATGAAATTGCATTACATGACATAAAAATAGGGATTTTATTTGCACCAAATCCAAACATTCCATTGTACCACCTTTAGACGACTTTACAACTATTATTTAAAATTAATTGTCTTTTCCTCACACACTTTTATCCTGATGATGAACCATATTTGCAGGTTTGAAATTTTGATTTTCAAGTCAATATGGATGGGATATATCTGGAAAATTTATTACAACAAACTACCAATCCCAGAAATCTAAAATTTAAAATTATTACCCTACATGAAAGGGATACTATGAGAGAAATTCGCTCTTTAGAATGAATCATATTCCTTATAACGAAAACGAAAACTAACCTCACCTTCCCAAAATGCTGCAGAGATTCATCCATCATCCCTACATTCTCCAAACTTAGTCATTATTTATTAAATTATAATAATAAACACATTTTTATAAAAGCTAGATTGGTGTTGGTTCGCAGTGAAATTTATAAGACTAGATTTGAGCTTGATTCACTGTCATGGAAAGGCCTTCATCTTCACATAACATTAGCCAAAAAAGTTAATCCGGTGCTATGGAAGAAACTTGATGTTGCATAAACGTTGAAAGCTCTCAGATTTGAAGAATTTCCTGCAAGAAACAATATGAAAACTTTTCAAAACTTTTTCATTTGAACAAATGTTTTCCTCTCCCCTCCAACGTAGCTCCATCAAACTAATTTTTTCCTGTAAATTCTAGGATCTTTCCTACCCATAAATATTATTTCAACTCAATCATAAACAGTGAGTTGCTCTCAAATAATTTATCTGACCATCATAACAACAACTCTAATATGGACCATATGAATGACACAAATATCAATAATAACAGAAGCAGTGGGTGTAATAATGAGACTAATAATTATACATCCCCAATGCAGGCCAAGTCAAGATGTGAAATTAATTCAAGATAGGGTGGATCATTATCTATGAAGGTCTCAAAATCGATTTATATTATACACAATAGCCCGCAATCATTACACTTGGATAAACTTTGTAATGCTTATAATTAAGCCGAACATCTTACGTTGGACATAAAGAAAGACTCAAATGATTTTAATAAACATTTTTCTCCACAGACCAATTGTAGAGATATAAAATTTATTGAATCAAATTGTTTCATTTCTTCTATGCTATACACTATCTCATCAGACCATCAGACTAACAACTCTAATATGGACCATATTAATGACACTATTATCAATAATAACAAAAGTAGTGGGTGCAATAATGAGACCAACAAGTATACATCCCGAATACAGAACAAGTCTAGATGTGAAATTAACTCAAGACAAGGTGGATCATTCTCTATGCAGGTCTCAAAATCGATTTCTATTATACACAACATCCTGCAATCATTAAACCTGGATGATCTTCATAATTCTTCTAATTCATCTGAACATCATACGTTGGACATAAAGTGGCATTCGAGCGAGTTTAATCTATAGGTTTTAACCCTGTACATAAATTACCTCTGTTAACACCCAAGTTGTTCCCTTTGACTCCCAAGGGAATACGCCCGGGGTAACTACTAACCAAACTTTGGATTACAGATCCTAGCCAAACTGTAATCAGAGAGGGCTCTCTCTTTAAGATTTATCTCTGTTTTGTGAAGATTTTATGCTAGTTATGAGTTCAGTTTTTGTTTGAGGTTTTGGTTATGAACTGTTGATTGAGAAGGGCATGAAATGTTTGAGGGATTTCTAGTCCATTGGGCTTATGGAGTCAGAGTTTGAGCAGGTCCTGATGTCTGTGATGGAGAAGGATTTACTGTAGAGCTAGACAGCTATTCATGATACAAATTTTTGGTTGATAAATGAAACAGAGTGAAATGGAAACTTATATATAGTGTGACTGTATGTCGAGGAAGGGCAGAATGTGTTCAGTAGCATCTAAGAATTACTGCACATATACTGTCAAATATTTATAGTAATTTGGAGCATTTAAGAATTCCAATTTAACAGATAAACCTGAAGAAAACATTTATAACAATGAAAGATTGAATTCAGGGTGCCTCCATGGACAAATCCTGAGTTATTCTTCTACTTTCTTGTTAAGATTAGATCACATAAATGAGAAATGAAATACAAAAATAACACATAGACAGAGATAGAGAAACTTATTGTATCAAGATATAGCACTAGAATTCTGCAGCATTCATTGGTTCCAAGACAGTATACACCAGAAAAGACAATCTCTGAAATTCCAAAAGCTCCTTTGTATTATCTCTCCAAAATACAGCCGAGTTCTCTTTCTGAACAAGTAACAACAACCCCTGCAAGCTTATGCGAGGGGGAATATATACAATCGGTTCTACAAATATCTGAACCGCATGAGTCACTATGATAATTAAATACGCTCACCAACTTTACAAAATAGCAGATAAGGAAGTTATTGCTGCTATGAATACAAAATGAATGCTCTTTAATACTGTCAGAAGACTTTTTGACCTTTGGAAGCCACTGAGTCGGTTGAACGCTCTGTTATAAATGCTAAATGATGTGTCTTTATGTCTTTGTCCTGCTGTAGCTTTTTCGGCCCTGTCATCTGTAACTGTCAGTGCTGCCGTAGTGGCCGAATCTTTCTGCTGAGTTGGCTCAGTCCATCTTTTTTCAATCATACTGACTGTATCAAATTTTCCTGTACATGATGACTTATGTTTTTGATGAAAAAACTTAATGAGAGCCTCTTGTTCACAGTATCATCTGTATCATTTTGGTCCACCATTCCTGTGTGGGCAGTTGATGTCTCAGAATTGCATCTAAGGTCTCATCTGCCTCTGTATATTTATAGAAGTTTGGAGGCACTTCAAACAAATGCTTGATCTCATTCATAATAAAAAATAAATTCTCTACTCTATCATAGAGATTTTGCCCAGATGCTGGCCCTGTTTCTTCTGAAGTACTTGGTGTTACAGTGATCTGGTTTCTAGCAAATGTGTTGACCCTCTTTGCGTAGTTCTCATGTGAAAGTAGCCTACCTGCGTTGTTCAGTAAGCCAGGAAGACCTCTGCTTTGTAATGCTGCAAACTTGTCCATAAATCTGTTTACTTCTGTCTGCATGTCCTGGCTTCCTCTTTCCAGTGTTTGTAACAGGCTTCTTAATGTAAGGACCCTCTTTATCAGCAAAATGGCTTCAGTTCTGTCGGGAATTCCCATTGCTGCCAGCTGAGGACCTGTACGGTTATTGAGCACATTAATCATTCTATTGGATACCTCAGGCATGTTGCCTAGAGATGCCCTTGATCTCTGGACTTCTCTGTGTGCTTTTCCTATGAGCTCTATTTGCTCATGAATAGTCTCAATATATTGCCACTGATCTGTGATTGATTGGCCAATGTTGGCCCATAAAACTGTCTTAAGCTCAGCGACCACTTTGTCAAGGGTGAGCTCCTTCTCCAACTCCTTTATCTTCTACTTAAGGGCTTTTATTTCCCTTCCTTTTTCTGCTACATTCTGCTTGGATTTGTCATATCTTTCATTGAGCTTAGCTAGACTCTCCCTGGCCTCATTTAGTTCTGCCATTTGGGCTTCCAGGGCTTGGATTTCACTCTTCAGCTTCTGCATGTCCAGGCTTTGACCCTGCTCTGTTGTTGGTGTTGGTGCTGATGTAGAGGGTGTTGTCTGTTCTGTGGGAGGAGCAGTAGTTTGAGGAGGTTCCTCAAGATTGATTATCTCTGGAGGGGGCTGAGAAGTTTGGCCTATTTCCCTCTGTTGTAATGCTGCCTGCAGCACAGCCTCTGACTCTCCCAATTTCTCCTGTGTCTGGATCAGCTGTTTGTATAACGATACCAACATAGCTGCTGCATCTTGGTCATGTCTCAGCTGAGCAACCTCTTCTGTTTGTGCGTGAATAGTTGCTGGGATCTTAATCATTTTCCTCAATGCTGCCATGTCTGCATCCCTTAGTTTCAATAGTGCTTGAATAGCCTTGATGTCCTTGGGATCATGCCCAAGCTCTATAATGATGTCCTCCAGCGCTTTGATTCGGTTATCCTTTGCTTGGGAGGAAGCTTTTTCCAACTCAAGTTCGGCAGCTGTATTATTTAGGCTATTTTCCAGCCTAAGATTCACCAATGTTTTGTCTGCAAGAGTGGCATACACCATCTCACCCGTTTGCTTGTGCAATTCTATTTGATCCATAGGGTGGATGTCTTTGGCTAGGACCTCAAGGTTGGTCCTTATGTAGTCTGCAGCTGACTGGGGTTGCAACATGGTTGGCATGAAATGACTCATCACCATTTTGCCCTGATGTACATCATAGGCAGACATCAATCTTTGTTGGTCTGTAGGAGCCATCTTTAACAAGTGATTGTAGAGCTGTATCTTGATTGGCTCGTTCCTCTTTTTGATATCAATAAACTGTTGTTTGATGCCTACTTCAGCTCCCTTTTGGTGGCTTGAGGAGCTGACTTCTCCTCCAACTGTCCTTTCATGTTCCTGCTGAAAGGAACTTGCAGATGCCTCCATACTCGGTGGGCCCATGCCCAAAGATTGCCCAATAGGCATTTCCTCCTCAGAGAGGGGATTCATTCTGTGCCTTTTCTCCCCGTGAGTAGTGGAGGTGGTGAGGGGAGTCTCCTGCTCTCTATTCCTCTTTTTTCCCTTTTCTTCTTGTTGTGGAGTTTGTAGTACTGAAGCCTCCACTGTCTTTTCTTGCCTAGGGGGCACATTCTCTTGAGCCTGTTGCTCAGTGGATATTGGAGCTTCAGATGTTTGCTCTTGCTGCCCTGGTTGCTCTTGTTCTTGCTGTTTTTTGTGCTGTACTTCTTGCTGTTGTACTTCCTGCTGCTGTTCTGTAGGAGCTAGCTGTTTTGGCTCCATCTGTTTCTCTTTGCCTTTGTTGGAAGTTTGATGAGTAGTTCTGGCTGCTTGCTGATGTGCTGTTGAAGATGATGCAGCTGCTCCAAGCTGCCTTTGGTATGAAGAGGAAACCTGCCCACAAGTTTCCAAGTCAGCCTCTTTCTCAATATTTTTTGCTTCTCTTTGTAGTATTTTCTCTCTAGTCATTGGCTCTTCTAGGGTGCCCTCTTTCCAACTTAGTTGATTGGCATATTTCTCAATATGAGGCAATTTAGTGTGAGCATAGCCACCCAATTTATGTTTTATCCTTCTGAGAGAAATGAAATGATTAGGGTCATAAGGTATCCATTTGAAACTAGTTTCAAATCGGAGGGCCTCTAGCATGCCATCTGCTTCCTTCCATCCTTCCTCCCTTATGTTGTAAAGGAAAGGGCCTAGCTGGTTCCTGACTTTTAGTTGCACTTTCTTGTTTTTTACTATGGAAATGGATCATGTCTGCATTTCCAAACTGTCTTAAATACTCCAAGGCAAATAGTCTCATAGGGACATATCTTGGCAGCCTATAAGGGTCCAACTCATAGCCATATATTCTGATTACTGTGTGGTGTTGGTAAAAGTACCAATCACCAATGCTGTAGGACTTAGAAAGATGGAGAATTCTTTGCATTTCATCTGTTAATCTTGGAGGAGGAACACCATATAACAAGGTCAAAGCTGGATGAATGAAAAGGTCTATGAATTCAGAGTATGTGTATGGTGAGCAAGAGGTGTGATGAAAAACTGAGGTCCAAAACACAACTGACCTTGGATTTCCCTGGGCATCAAGTTTTTTGAGAGGAATAGGGAAACTGTCAGGTTGATAAAATAAGAACAGATGATATATGTATCTGGTGTATCTAAACACCTTCTCCCTTTCTAGATTCATCAGTTGCTCATGAATCTTGTTTGCAATATATGTAGCATAATCATAATGCACAGCAGGAGGCTTTCCAGGAGAAAATATGGACAGCATAGCCATAATGGTGTCATCAACATCCTCAGTTCCCTTGTAGCCCAAGACATAGCTGATCAAATCTACAAGCATTTTGCCCAAGTCATTGAGGTATGGATTTCCAATAGGAGGCGTTCTCATAGTTTCAGAGCCTGGCTGTATGAATAACTGATTGATTTTGATGATCTGGGCACTGGACAGGTTGCCCCCCTTCTTTAATAAGTCTAACATGGAGAGAGGAGACAAGGGTCTTGCAGTGTGAAAGTGCAGCATCTCATTTATGGCCTCAGGGGTAATATGAAACAAGACTGAGCATGTGGGATTGAGAACAGCTCCCTGACATGGATCATAGCATTCACAGCATCTATGGATCAAGTCTGGAAGGGGATTGACTTGAGGAAGGTTAAAAATGGGCAAATTGGAGTCCCAAATCCCTAATATATCAGCTCCACTGAGGTGTTGGGCCTTTAACTCATTCAGCAGATGGATGTTAAATTTGGAATTCATTGAAAATGAGTCTATCATCTGATAATCCTTATCCCCCAGGGCCTTCCATTCTATTTCTCTTTGTGGGGCATTCAGAGGTTGAATATTCAATGCAATTGGTGCTTCCATGGCTAGTAAGGCCTCTGATTTGTATGTGAAGTGGTTTGAGTGAACAGAGCAACACAGAGGGGTATCTTTACAATAGAGAGGTGAATTGCAAGGAACAGAGGGTAAATTGTAACAGCAGCAATTGAAATACTGCACAGAGGACTGATAGAACTAATATCAGGACTGATTCAAGTGTCTCCACGGTGAATTATTATAGTTTCGGGGTCTAAGTCCACGAATGCGCGGACAGACTGCAGGTTTGGTGAAAACTCGGACAAACAAGGCTCTGCAGGTGAATTTGGACTCAATAGTTGAAAATGAAGGTCAGCCACCGGGATTTACTGGTAGATTCGGTGTTTTCTTACTCTTTTAAGCTATCTTTGGACAATGAAGGATAAAACCAGGCGCAGAGGAATGCTTTGGATAAATACCTGGCAAACTGTCGGCAATGGCTACAAGTTCAGGTGGGATGGAAGCGTCGGCGGTCTCTGGGTCGATTTTTGCATGTTGGCAACGAATGAACGTAATTTGCATGCAGAGCAGAATAGTTCTTGTTTTTGCAAAAAGTGAGAAAAACCGCGTTTTTCGACAAAAATATGGACTTTTGGGATTTTGGCGCTTTTTTTTGGATGACGTCAGCATGACGTCATCAGGTGGGGTCAGGGTCAGATGACGTCAGCATGATGTCATCGAGTGACGTGGCGGCCTATGAGTGGTCCACGGGGATGGTGAGGTGGCGGACAGGTCAGAGCAGTGGCGGACAGGGGCGCTGGCGCGGCGGTGATGTAGCAATGACGTGGGCCTGACGTGGTAATGACGTTGGCATGGCGGGTTCACACAAAACCAGAAACGGTAAGTGGATTTTCTCGGACCGCCCTCGATACGGAAGTTGTTTTGTCAGAGGGCGACCCGAGAAATTGTGGGGGCGACGCGTGGCAGAGGCCTGACGTCACCCTCTGACAGTTTCTCGGGTGCTATCTTACGGACGTCGGGCCCGACCCGATATGCATGTGGGCCGTCGGATGAAAAGAGCCAGATCCGACGGTCGACGGATCGCTAAGGCGCCAGGACGATACGGCAGCGGGCGGGGATTAAAATAATATTTTTTGTGTAATTCGTGCCCGGCGGGACTTAGGACTTCGGCGGATAATATGGGTTTTCAATGTATTTTTTTATAAAAATGTGCATTTGCGCCAAACTTTGGATAAAGCCGAAAAGTGGGTTTTTCACGTATTTTTGCAAATAAAGCGGGTTAGGGGTGGAAATGGGGTTTTTTTTACAAGGTTCTTTTGTAGATGAAGGGGCAAATGGTTTAAATGATTTCTGAAGAGGAAAGAGGGGTAGGGCTTAGGTTATTAAACTGACCAGAGGTCAATTTAATCCCTGACTTTGAACATATGGCTATAGTGCCAAAGGGGAAGGGAATATGTATATATTGCTTGGGATTTATACACCATAGTGTTTATAATAGTAGGGAAAAGGGGAACATAGGGATTTAGATAATAAGAAGTTAGGGGTTAATATGGGTGGAAAAGGTGAATGAGGAGTGATAACACTAAGTTTGTATGGAATCAACTTAGTTTTAGGGAGTAGATCAAAATGAAAAGATTTTTAGACAAGAAATGTGGCTTTTAAAGAAACAAGAACCACCATAAGACCTTGAATTCTTTCATGAAGGCAACTGGTATGGGGATGTTAGCAATGAATGTGGAAAGGGGAGATTAGGAAGTTAGACATGCTCCTTTGTTTTGCTGCAAAATGATGGAGAAGAGGACCTTCTCTATCCACTGATGTTCCTTTATGAAAGGTTACCAAACACTCAATTGAAAGGAATGATATTTCTGCAACCCCATCTGACTACCCATCTACTTGCCTAACATTTTTTGTTTTCTTCATGGAGGGTGCACTTAGACTTGCAGACCCTAATGTGCCTTTTCTTTTCTTTTGGCTTTTTCTTTTAATTTTCTATCTAGAACTACCCTTATTGCTTCCAAGGTCCTAGATTAAGCAGTTGGGAACCTTAATTCTCTACCTAACTACTGGTCTGCCAAGATTAAACAGTTTGGACAGACTTCTTTCTCTATTCTACAATAGAAAATTGAAACATGGCATGATCCAGATTAGGCTGTTGGACCATCCATCCAAAATTGAGTCAACATCAAGCTTATGTACACACATTGTCTTCTCATGGAAATATGGGATCTTTGAATCACCAAAGCAGAGCATATTTGGAACTTTCATTTGCCAATCATGAAATATGAAACCTATTGGTATAGGTAGCTAACAGTGGCTCCACATGGGGATGGTTTTTCCATTTGAAAGACCAAGAACAACAGGTCAGAATGCCTTGGTCCATGAGTTCTCTTACCAAACTTGGAGTACTTCTCTTTGAAATCTCAAAATTGTGCTCTTCCCCTCTTGGTGCATCTCTGAACTTATTTGCCTTTTGCTGATAGTTCACAAACCTCGAAAAACTGCATTCTTTTACATGTTAATAGAAAGTAATATATACACCTGGAGGAAAGTAATATATACACCTGAGTATGTACAAGGGAGAATTAGGCTACACTCATGGATAGTAGTCAAAATAGTGCTTCAACATCCTGCCATTCACAGGACCTTCATCCAAATCAGTTTCATCAAGATTCCTAAGGAAGTAAGTATTATTTCCTTGCACTGCTTGAACAGCAAATGGTCCTCTCCAAAGGGAATCAAATTTTCCATGTTTTCCTTTATCTTCTCTTCTTGAATCCCACTTGAGGACTTTATCACCAATGTTGAAATCTTCAGCCTTAGTCCTTCTATCAAAAGCTTTCTTTAACTTTTCTTGTAAAACTTGAACTCTGTGATAGACTTGGTCTCTAGTTTGCTGCAAACATATAATTTGATTTACCCTTCTTTGCACATCATTTGGTTCAGCCTGGCTTTCTTGAAGAAGTTTCATGACAGGGATCCCTAGTGATGAAGGAAATTTGGCTTCTAATCCATAAACTAACTCATATGGGCTGACCCCAATTGATCTCTTGGTTGTTAGTCTATCTGCCCATAAGGCATTGACCAGCTTCTTATGCCAATTCTTCTTATTTTCTTCCAACACCTTCTTTATGATGTTTACAAGGCTTTTATTTGATGATTCAGCAAGGCCATTACCTTGGGGATAGTATGCAGTAGAATGGCCCAAGGTAATGTGAAATTTGTGGCAGAAATTCACCATCTTCTTAGATCTGAAAGCAGCAGCATTGTCTGTTATTATCTTATCAGGACAACCAAATCTAGAAAGGATATTGGTCTCAAGGAACTGAATGATAGTGGAATCATTTGCTTGTCTACATGGGATGGCCTCAATCCATTTGGTGAAGTAGTCTGTGGCTGTGAGGATCCATCTATGTTGGCCTGAAGATGAGGGATGAATTTCCCCAATGAAATCCAAGCCCCATTGTTGAAAAGGTCTCTCTGTAGCAATAGGCCTCAAGGGAAGTGGCAGTAACTTTCTCTTTCCCTCAAACACTTGGCATTTATGACATGAGGTAGTAAATTTTTTAACATCAGAGAAGACAGTGGGCCAATAGTAACCAGCCCTCAATATCTTATCCACAGTGGACTTCCAATACAAGTGTCCACCACAATCACCTGCATGAAATTCTTTCATGACATTGTTAGTCTCATTCTCAATCAAGCAGTTTAACAGTATACCCTCATGGTTTTTCCAAAGCAAATTGCCATCCATGACACAAAATCTTGAAGCTTTCATTTTTAAGAACCTACATTTAGTTCTGGACAATCCTGGGGGAGCACACAGGTTTTGTAACACATAACATATATCAGAATACCAAGAGGATTGTTCAAAGGCTGCATTGATCTTTGGAGTCGCCAGCTCCGGTTCATTGTCCAGTTGGTTAATGTCTAAGGCTTGAAAGTTTGCTTCTGTCATTAGTTTGGCCAAACCTTGCCCTTTTATCAGTTTTGTAGGTTTTATTTCAATATCAAATTCCAATATGTTGGCAATCCATTTGCCTCTTCTGCCCTCTAAGTTTTCTTGGGTGAGTATGTCTTTCACAATGGGACTTGGAACATAAGCTATAACATGGGAGTATAGGATGTAAATCCTAAAGTCTTTGATGGCTTTGACTAAGGCATATGCTTGCTTTTCCATGATCTGATATTTCAGGGGTGCATCTCTGAGAGCTCTACTAAAGAAAGCAATAGGTTTTTCATTTCCTTGGTCATCTTTCTGTAATAAAACAACAACAATGGTATGCTGGGAAGCAAAAGAGAAAATGATAAATTCTCTGTCAAATTGAGGATTTGTTAGAACTGGGGTTTGGGTAAGGGCCAATTTTATACCTTCAAAAGCTTGATTTGCTTCTACCGTCCATTTCACTTTTGAATCCTTCTTTAGCATGTTGTTTAGTAATCTGATCAATTCTGCTAGGTTTGGGATAAACCTCCTTAAGAAGTTGATCTTCCCCAAGAATGCTTGTAATTCTTTGATGTTTCTTGGGTGGGGCATTTGTAAGATAGCTTGTATCCTGTCTGGGTCAATTCTAATGCCATCCTTTGAAATGATGTGACCTAACAGCTTACCTTCTTCCAAACCAAACAGGGATTTCTTGGGATTTAAGGAAATTCCATATTTCCTACAGGTTATGAATATTTGTCTCAAATGCTTCAAGTGTTCTTGGTCAGATTTTGAGAATGGTGTGAGGTCATCTAAATAAATGACAAGGAAGTCATGAATCTCTTTGGCAAAAGCAATATCCATTGCTCTTTGAAATGTAGCCCCTGCATTTTTTAACCCAAAAGGCATTTTGACATATTTGAAGGTTCCCCATGGGGTTGTAAATGTTGTTTTGTCCTGATCATCAGGGTGAACTAGGATCTGGTTGAAACCTGAGAATCCATCAAGTAAAGAAATTCTTGAGGCCCCCACTACTCTTTGCAAGATGTGATCCATCTTGGGTAAGGGGTAATTATCTTTCAAGGACACTTGATTCAAGTTCCTTAGATCAACACAAAGTCTTATCTCACCAGTTTTCTTTCTTGTGGGCACCAAATTTGAAATCCAGTCTGAAAACCTGATAGGTGCTATGATACCCGCTTTAAACATTTTTTGCAGCTCTTTTTCAATTGAAGGGAGAAGCATGGGATTGATCCTTCTCAATTTCTGCTTAAATGGCTTTTGATTAGGCTTGAGAGGGATAGTATGTTGGATAACAGAGGTGTCATAGGATTTTAAATCCTCATAACCCCATGCAAAGACATCTTGAAACTCTTTGAAGAGGTCAATGTATTTAGGTTTTTGATCAGGAGGTAAGGATGCAGACAATTTTATTATCTTGGGCTTTTCAACAGTTCCAATGTTGCATTCTTCAATGGCAGCATTAAGGGGCTGCATTTTTGGTTTTCTAGGGATATCATTTGAATCAAAAATGTCCTCCAATGGAGTTAGGCCTGTTGGAAGAAAATTGTCTTTCAGCTCTATGATTTCAGCCTCTGCACCAGCTATTTCTTCACAACTGATTTGTTGAATTTCTTGTATGTTGTCTTTGTTAAAAATTGTTGGATGTAGCATTTGGTTAGCTGTTTTGGGTGACATTGCCCTGTGGTTCTGTTCACTAAGTATTTGTGATTGACTTGCACCCTCAGTGTCAATGTTTAATCCTGCAAAATCTTGTTGCAAGGTCAGGAAATTATTAATTTGTGTATCATCCTCAAACACTTGCCAGTCTTTAACATTGTTTGGGACAGAGGGTCTGTATTTTATCTCAGCTGTGAAGCAATGGCTAGGTTCAAAGGGTAGTTTACAGGTGCTTGCAAATGTGGCCAAACTATGAGCATGCAGGTTATGGGTTCTAGGAGTTTTGGTAATTTAAAATTCAGTGAAGGACTTTAGTAGTTCAGCAGCAACAGATCTATAAGATCTCAGTCTTTTGTCATTGGTGACAAAATTACCCTTTACTTGTTGGATAACTAGGTCTGAGTCTCCTAGGATTGAAACTTTTATGGCTTGTAAGGATTTTACTAGCTTGAGGCCTAGTAAGTGAGCTTCGTATTCTGCCATATTGTTGGTGCACCTGAAGTTTAACCTATAGGCTCGGCCTTCTGCATGACTGTTTTGTTTATTATGTATCCAAACCCCTGCTCCTGCCCCTAATTTGTTGACTGATCCATCGAATTCAAGAAACCAGAGGACTTCTTGGTTAAGGGAAGAATTGTCAACTGTTGTGGGAGTTAGCATCAACAACTTGGGATCTTGGCTTACAT
Source organism: Pinus tabuliformis (assembly GCA_031772625.1). NCBI lineage: Eukaryota > Viridiplantae > Streptophyta > Pinopsida > Pinales > Pinaceae > Pinus > Pinus tabuliformis. Next base: position 459,863,455 of record CM062818.1, read on the forward strand.
TTGGTTTTCCTTCTTGAACAGTTTTGTTTATTGATTTCTCAATCATTATTTCTTGAACAACAGTTTCTTCATTTATATGTTGATCTTGTTTGAGTGTCGGTTTACTTCATCATTTGTGGGACCTGCATTATCATTGAAGAGAATATAGGAGTCTATGTCAGAATGGACAGCATATATGGGAAAGTTTTGAGGTTTTTCTTCACTGCTGACCATGTATTTCATAAGTGACTCTCTATATAACCTCTTGGGTTGACCAAAGATTGAGATGGTGGCATATGACATGTCTAATTGTAGGGAACCTTGGAGTTTAGCCCCCCATGATCTTGATAACAGCATCCCATATTTGGGTGGGATATCAGCAACTACAACATCCATTACAATTGTTTTGTTTGTGTACTGAACAAGGGACACACATAAGTCTTTTATTAAGCCTAAACACTTAACTTGGCTGGAGTCAAATGAGAATAGGTCCTTATATGGTCTTGTAATATCTAAATTCAATCTTTCCATGACTGATTTAGGCATCAAGTTGTGAGAGGCACCTGAGTCAAACATTGCATTGTGTAGTATCTTATCATGAACATGCAGGCTGACATAGAAAGGTAAGATCCCTGTAACTGTTGTCTTTCCATCAACCTCTGGACTGAAAAGCAATTCTGGGGTGTCATCCAACACATTGACATTATCTTTATTACAAGTAAGTTGAACGGACTTCTTGATTTGTTTATAAACGTCATGCTTGGCTAGTTCTGAAAGAGGAATAGCTACCTTCAATTTGCCAATTTCAACTTCTAAGTCAAAGGGTCTTTCAGATGGGATCTTGGTGTTGTGGGTGACAGCCTTTTCCTTGTTCACTAAGTCTTCTTCTTGATTCTTTTCTTGATCTTGAGGCTTGTCCTTCTTACTCATCTCTTGAGGAGTGTTACTTGGATTAGGCTGCAAGGGTGATGTAGCCATAGGCTGTTGTTTTGAGGGCAATGGTTCAGTGACTTCTTGAACGGTTACTTCATTTGTAACTGAATCAATTGTGTCATTTGGCTCTGTGACTATGGCTCTTTTGGGCTACTGGCTATCCTTTGTTTTTTCAGGCTGTGTTACATTTATAGTTCTGCTTCTTAGCTTGTATTGCTTATGAACTTCATAAACGGCTGTGTCATAGCCTTGTTTAAAGTCAAATGACTCACCTGACCTAGTTTGGAATTGCTGAATGTCATCATCCTTATGATCTTCTTGACTCAGAAAAACTTGCTGCTCATCATTCAGGCCCATCAGGTTAATGTGGGTGCCATCTGTTTGCTCATTCGAAGTGGATGCCTCAGTACAGTTTTCCTGGAAAGGAGGTCTTATGTCTGGATCAGAACCGGCCTTGCCAACGTTTGGGTTTTGATTTCTCCTAAAATTTGGATTCCTGATAGGGTTATTTTGTGGTGCTTCCCATGATGACTTTCTCTCAACTGATTCTACTCTATCACCCAATCTCTTCATACCAGTGAGTATTGCATCCAGTTTTTGATCAAAGGCTGAGGGTTCTTCTTTGAAGGTGGTTATCTTTTCCAATCTTGCCCTGTTTCTTTTGGCAATCAGGTTAGCCTCTACTGTGACAACAACCTTTTGGGCATCTTCAAGGGTTTCAGGGGCTCTTTCCTTCAACTGATATGCCATATCAGGGTCAAAACCATCAGGAAATTTGTACAAGGCTAAATCGGGAGGAGGTCTTAAATTCTGTGGTATTGCGTTATATACATTGTTGAATCTTGCACAATACTCCAAAACGGTCTCTTCAGGACCTCGTTTGATTGTATCATATTCACCAAGTATGTGCAGGGGATCTTTCTTTTTCTCCCATCTGTTAGTAAAGGCTTGATAAAGCTCATCAGGAGTTGTGATGGTATTTACAACCAGTGATCTAAACCAAGTTCTTACATCCCCTGTTAGGCTCTGAACAAAGATTCTCATTCTCACACTGTCATCATCTATTTCATAGTTCTCAAAATGGTCTTGCATCCTTTTGGCATGCTAAATTGCTGTGAAAGGGCCAGTGGAGTCAAAATATGAGATCTTGGATTGGTAGTCCTAAGGTAGAGCTGCAGCATTAGCAGGCAACTGCAGGGGTGCAAATCTATTAGCCATCTTTGTAGGATTTATAGGATTGACAGGGATAACTGGGATAACATGAACGACTGGTACAACAGGGGTAATGGGAACGGTAGAAACTAGAGTGTTGGTCAAGGGAATATGTGCAGTGTATGGAGGTGTGAAAGGAGGGCTTTGAGATGTGGATGGTGAATTGGGGGAATCAGGGGTAGACCGAAATAGAACCTTGATTGGAGTTGGAACAGGGTTTGGGTAAGCTGTCTTAGGAGTCAAATCAGCAAGAGTTTCCTGTCCTTGCTGCTTCCTAATGATTTTAGGGATTGTATTAGGATTTTCAAAAACAGTTGGTGGATTGGGGTCAGGATTTGACCTTGTATATCGCAGATTCTTCTTCGGAGCCAGCTTCTGAACTTGTTTTTTGAGTATGTTTTTGGAATATTTTTGTGTCTACAAGGGCCAGACAAGATTTTGGAATGGCTGTGTATATCTTAAAGCTAGCATGAAGATTTACTGAAGCAGCTTTAAGAAATATACAGAAATTAGAAAATCCTGAGGAGTTCCCCAGTGGAGTCGCCAATTATGTTAACACCCAGGTTGTTCCCTTTGACTCCCAAGGGAATACGGCCGGGGTAACCACTAACCAAGCTTTGGATTACAGATCCTAGCCAAACTGTAATCAGAGAGGGCTCTCTCTTTAAGATTTATCTCTGTTTTGTGAAGATTTTAGGCTAGTTATGAGTTCAGTTTTTGTTTGAGGTTTTGGTTGTGAACTGTTGATTGAGAAGGGCATGAAATGTTTGAGGGATTTCTAGTCCATTGGGCTTATGGAGTCAGAGTTTGAGCAGGTCCTGATGTTTGTGATGGAGAAGGATTTACTGTAGAGCTAGACAGCTATTCATGATACAAATTTTTGGTTGATAAATGAAACAGAGTGAAATGGAAACTTATATATAGTGTGACTGTATGTCAAGGAAGGGCAGAATGTGTTCAGTAGCATCTAAGAATTACTGCACATATACTGTCAAAGATTTATAGTAATTTGGAGCATTTAAGAATTCCAATTTAACAGATAAACCTGAAGAAAACATTTATAACAATGAAAGATTGAATTCAGGGTGCCTCCATGGACAAATCCTGAGTTATTCTTCTACTTTCTTGTTAAGATTAGATCACATAAATGAGAAATGAAATACAAAAATAACACATAGACAGAGATAGAGAAACTTATTGTATCAAGATATAGCACTAGAATTCTGCAGCATTCAATGGTTCCAACACAGTATACACCAGAAAAGACAATCTCTGAAATTCCAAAAGCTCCTTTGTATTATCTCTCCAAAATACAGCCGAGTTCTCTTTCTGAACAAGTAACAACAACCCCTGCAAGCTTATGCGAGGGGGAATATATACAATCGGTTCTACAAATATCTGAACCGCATGAGTCACTATGATAATTAAATACGCTCACCAACTTTACAAAATAGCAGATAAGGAAGTTATTGCTGCTATGAATACAAAATGAATGCTCTTTAATACTGTCAGAAGACTTTTTGACCTTTGGAAGCCACTGAGTTGGTTGAACGCTCTCTTATAAATGCTAAATGAAGTGTCTTTATGTCTTTGTCCTGCTGTAGCTTTTTCGGCCCTGTCATCTATAACTGTCAGTGCTGCCGTAGTGGCCAAATCTTTCTGCTGAGTTGGCTCAGTCCATCTTTGTTCAATCATACTGACTGTATCAAATTTTCCTGTACATGATGACTTATGTTTTTTATGAAAAAACTTAATGAGAGCCTCTTGTTCACAGTATCATCTGTATCATTTTGGTCCACCATTTCTGTGTGGGCATTTGATGTCTCAGAATTGCATCTAAGGTCTCATCTGCCTCTGTATATTTATAGAAGTTTGGAGGCACTCCAAACAAATGCTTGATATCATTCATAATAAAAAATAAATTCTCTACTCTATCATAGAGATTTTGCCCAGATGCTGGCCCTGTTTCTTCTGAAGTACTTGGTGTTACAGTGATCTGATTTGTAGCAAATGTGTTGACCCTCTTTGCGTAGTTCTCATGTGAAAGTAGCCTACCTGCGCTGTTCAGTAAGCCAGGAAGACCTCTGCTTTGTAATGCTGCAAACTTGTCCATAAATCTGTTTACTTCTGTCTGCATGTCCTGGCTTCTTCTTTCCAGTGTTTGTACCAGGCTTCTTAATGTAAGGACCCTCTTTATCAGCAAAATGGCTTCAGTTCTGTTGGGAATTCCCATTGCTGCTAGTTGAGGACCTGTACGGTTATTGAGCACATTAATCATTCTATTGGCTACCTCAGGCATGTTGCCTAGAGATGCCCTTGATCTCTGGACTTCTCTGTGTGCTTTTCCTATGAGCTCTATTTGCTCATGAATAGTCTCAATATATTGCCACTGATCTGTGATTGATTGGCCAATGTTGGCCCATAAAACTTTCTTAAGCTCAGCCACCACTTTGTCAAGGGTGAGCTCCTTCTCCAGCTCCTTTATCTTCTCCTTAAGGGCTTTTATTTCCCTTCCTTTTTCTGCTACATTCTGCTTGGATTTGTCATATCTTTTATTGAGCTTAGCTAGACTCTCCCTGGCCTCATTTAGTTCTGCCATTTGGGCTTCCAGGGCTTGGATTTCACTCTTCAGCTTCTGCATGTCCAGGCTTTGACCCTGCTCTATTGTTGGTGCTGGTGCTGATGTAGAGGGTGTTGTCTGTTCTGTGGGAGGAGCAGTAGTTTGAGGAGGTTCCTCAAGATTGATTATCTCTAGAGGGGGCTGAGAAGTTTGGCCTATTTCCCTCTGTTGTAATGCTGCCTGCAGCGCAGCCTCTGACTCTCCCAATTTCTCCTGTGTCTGGATTAGCTGTTTGTATAACGATACCAGCATAGCTGCTGCATCTTGGTCATGTCTCAGCTGAGCAACCTCTTTTGTTTGTGCGTGAATAGTTGCTGGGATCTTAATCATTTTCCTCAATGCTGCCATGTCTGCATCCCTTAGTTTCAATAGTGCTTGAACAGCCTTGATGTCCTTGGGATCATGACCAAGCTCTCTAATGATGTCCTCCAGCGCTTTGATTCGGTTATCCTTTGCCTGGGAGGAATCTTTTTCCAACTCAAGTTGGGCAGCTGTATTATTTAGGCTATTTTCCAGCCTAAGATTCACCAATGTTTCGTCTGCAAGAGTGGCATACACCATCTCACCCGTTTTCTTGTGCAATTCTATTTGATCCATAGGGTGGATGTCTGGATACGACCTCAAGGTTGGTCCTTATGTAATCTGCAGCTGACTGGGGCTGCAACATGGTTGGCATGAAATGACTCATCACCATTTTGCCCTCATGTACATCATAGGCAGACATTAATCTTTGCTGGTTTGTAGGAGCCATCTTTAACAAGTGATTGTAGAGCTGTATCTTGATTGGCTTGTTCCTCTTTTTGATATCAATAAACTGTTGTTTGATGCCTACTTCAGCTCCCTTTTGGTGGCTTGAGGAGCTGACTTCTCCTCCAACTGTCCTTTCATGTTCCTGCTGAAAGGAACTTGCAGATGCCTCCATACTCAGTGGGCCCATGCCCAAAGATTGCCCAATAGGCATTTCCTCCTCAGAGAGGGGATTCATTCTGTGCCTTTTCTCCCAAGTAGTGGAGGTGGTGAGGGGAGTCTCCTGCTCTCCGTTCCTCTTTTTTCCCTTTTCTTCTTGTTGTGGAGTTTGTAGTACTGAAGCCTCCACTGTCTTTTCTTGCCTAGGGGGCACATTCTCTTCAACCTGTTGCTCAATGGATATTGGAGCTTCAGATGTTTGCTCTTGCTGCCCTGGTTTCTCTTGTTCTTGCTGTTTTTTGTGCTGTACTTCTTGCTGTTGTACTTCCTGCTGCTGTTCTGTAGGAGCTAGCTGTTCTGGCTCCATCTGTTTCTCTTTGCCTTTGCTGGAAGTTTGATGAGTAGTTCTGACTGCTTGCTGATGTGCTGTTGAAGATGATGAAGCTGCTCCAAGCTGCCTTTGGTATGAAGAGGAAACCTGCCCACAAGTTTCCAAGTCAGCCTCTTTCTCGATATTTTTTGCTTCTCTTTGTAGTATTTGCTCTCTAGTCATTGGCTCTTCTAGGGTGCCCTCTTTCCAACTTAGTTGATTGGCATATTTCTCAATATGAGGCAATTTAGTGTGAGCATAGCCACCCAATTTATGTTTTATCCTTCTGAGAGAAATGAAATGATTAGGGTCATAAGGTATCCATTTGAAACTAGTTTCAAATCGGAGGGCCTCTAAAATTCCATTTGCTTCCTTCCATCCTTCCTCCCTTATGTTGTAAAGGAAAGGGCCTAGCTGGTTCCTGACTTTTAGTTGCACTTTCTTGTTTTTACTATGGAAATGGATCATGTCTGCATTTCCAAACTGCCTTAAATACTCCAAGGCAAATAGTCTCATATGGACATATCTTGGCAGCCTATAAGGGTCCAACTCACAGCCATATATTCTGATTACTGTGTGGTGTTGGTAAAAGTACCAATCACCAATGCTGTAGGACTTAGAAAGATGGAGAATTCTTTGCATTTCATCTGTTAATCTCGGAGGAGGAACACCATATAACAACGTCAAAGCTGGATGAATGGAAAGGTCTATGAATTCAGAGTATGTGTATGGTGAGCAAGAGGTGTGATGAAAAACTGAGATCCAAAACACAACTGACCTTGGATTTCCCTGGGCATCAATTTTTTTGAGAGGAATAGGGAAACTGTCAGGTTGATAAAATAAGAACAGATGATATATGTATCTGGTGTATCTAAACACCTTCTCCCTTTCTAGATTCATCAGTTGCTCATGAATCTTGTTTGCAATATATGTAGCATAATCATAATGCACAGCAGGAGGCTTTCCAGGAGAAAATATGGACAGCATAGCCATAATGGTGTCATCAACATCCTCAGTTCCCTTGTAGCCCAAGACATAGCTGATCAAATCTACAAGCATTTTGCCCAAGTCATTGAGGTATGGATTTCCAATAGGAGGCGTTCTCACAGTTTCAGAGCTTGGCTGTATGAATAACTGATTGATTTTTATGATCTGGGCCCTGGACAGGTTGCCCCCCTTCTTTAATAAGTCTAACATGGAGGGAGGAGTCAAGGGTCTTGCAGTGTGAAAGTGCAGCATCTCATTTATGGCCTTAGGGGTAATATGAAACAAGACTGAGCTTGTGGGACTGAGAACAACTCTCTGACATGGATCATAGCATTCACAGCATCTATGGATCAAGTCTGGAAGGGGATTGACTTGAGGAAGGTTAAAAATGGGCAAATTGGAGTCCCAAATCCCTAATATATCAACTCCACTGAGGTGTTGGGCCTTTAACTCATTCAGCAGATGGATGTTAAATTTGGAATTCATTGAAAATGAGTCTATCATCTGATAATCCTTATCCCCCAAGGCCTTCCATTCTATTTCTCTTTGTGGGGCATTTAGAGGTTGAATATTCAATGCAATTGGTGCTTCCATGGCTAATAAGGCCTCTGATTTGTATGTGAAGTGGTTTGAGTGAACAGAGCAACACAGAGGGGTATCTTTACAATAGAGAGGTGAATTGCAAGGAACAGAGGGTAAATTGTAACAGCAGCAATTGAAATACTGCACAGAGCATTGATAGAACTAATATCAGGACTGATTCAAGTGTCTCCACGGTGAATTATTATAGTTTCGGGGTGTAAGTCCACGAATGCGCGGACAGACTGCAGGTTTGGTGAAAACTCGGACAAACAAGGCTCTGCAGGTGAATTTGGACTCAACATTTGAAAATGAAGGTCAGCCACCGGGATTTACTAGTAGATTCGGTGTTTTCTTACTCTTTTAAGCTATCTTTGGACAATGAAGGATAAAACCAGGCGCAGAGGAATGCTTTGGATAAATACCTGGTAAACTGTCTGCAATGACTACAAGTGCAGGTGGGATGGAAGCGTCGGTGGTCTCTGGGTCGATTTCTGCAGGTTGGTAACGAATGAACGTAATTTGCATGCAGAGCAGAATAGTTCTTGTTTTTGCAAAAAGTGAGAAAAACCGCGTTTTTCGACAAAAATATGGACTTTTGTGATTTTGGCGCTTTTTTTGGATGACGTCAGCATGACATCATCAGGTGGGGTTAGGGTCGGATGACGTCAGCATGACGTCATCAGGTGGGGTCAGGGTCGGATGACGTCAGCATGATGTCATCGGGTGACGTGGCGACCTATGAGTGGTCCACAGGGATGGTGAGGTGGCGGACAGGTCAGAGCAGTGGCGGACAGGAGCGCTGGTGCGGCGGTGATGTGGCAATGACGTGGGCCTGACGTGGTAATGACGTTGGCATGGCGGGTTCACACAAAACTAGAAACGGTAAGTGGATTTTCTCGGACCGCCCTCGATACGGAAGTTGTTTTGTCAGAGGGCGACCCGAGAAATTGTGGGGGCGACGCGTGGCAGAGGCTTGACGTCACCCTCTGACAGTTTCTCGGGTGCTATCTTACGGACGTCGGGCCTGACCCGATATGCATGTGGGCCGTTGGATGAAAAGAGCCAGATCCGACGGTCGACGGATCGCTAAGGCGCCAGGACGATACGGCAGCGGGCGGGGATTAAAATAATATTTTTTGTGTAATTCGTGCCCGGCGGGACTTAGGACTTCGGCGGATAATATGGGTTTTCAATGTATTTTTTATAAAAATGCGCATTTGCGCCAAACTTTGGATAAAGCCGAAAAGTGGGTTTTTGACGTATTTTTGCAAATAAAGCGGGTTAGGGGTGGAAATGGGGTTTTTACAAGGTTCTTTTGCAGATGAAGGGGAAAATGGTTTAAATGATTTCTGAAGGGGAAAGAGGGGTAGGGCTTAGGTTATTAAACTGACCAGAGGTCAATTTAATCCCTGACTTTGAACATATGGCTATAGTGCCAAAGGGGAAGGGAATATGTATATATTGCTTGGGATTTATACACCACAGTGTTTATAATAGTAAGGAAAAGGGGAACATAGGGATTTAGATAATAAGAAGTTAGGGTTTAATATGGGTGGAAAAGGTGAATGAGGAGTGATAACACTAAGTTTGTATGGAATCAACTTAGTTTTAGGGAGTAGATCAAAATGAAAAGATTTTTAGACAAGAAATGTGGCTTTTAAAGAAACAAGAACCACCATAAGACCTTGAATTCTTTCATGAAGGCAACTGGTATGGGGATGTTAGCAATGAATCTGGAAAGGGGAGATTAGGAAGTTAGACATGCTCCTTTGTTTTGCTGCAAAATGATGGAGAAGAGGACCTTCTCTATCCACTGATGTTCCTTTATGAAAGGTTACCAAACACTCAATTGAAAGGAATGATATTTCTGCAACCCCATCTGCCTACCCATCTACTTGCCTAACATTTTTTGTTTTCTTCATGGAGGGTGCACTTAGACTTGCAGACCCTAATGTGCCTTTTCTTTTCTTTTGGCTTTTTCTTTTAATTTTCTATCTAGAACTACCCTTATTGCTTCCAAGGTCCCAGATTAAGCAGTTGGGAACCTTAATTCTCTACCTAACTACTGGTCTGCCAAGATTAAACAGTTTGGACAGACTTTCTTTCTCTATTCTACAACAGAAAATTGAAACATGGCATGATCCAGATTAGGCTATTGGACCATCCATCCAAAATTGAGTCAACATCAAGCTTATGTACACACATTGTCTTCTCATGGAAATATGGGATCTTTGAATCACCAAAGCAGAGCATATTTGGAACTTTCATTTGCCAATCATGAAATATGAAACCTATTGGTATAGGTAGCTAACAACCTCCATACAAATTCTAAGAACAGAAGATAAACAATGGGAGAGCATAACACATAAAACACATATACACAGATATTTTCCCCTGGATCCCAAAACCAGGACTACCAGCTTGATTTTTCATTATGTTCCTTTCAATGTTACAATACATATTTATACATGTCAAAGAATCCAATACCATGGATCAAAAACCATCGCATTGAAAACCATGTACAAAACCATGCACAAAAGAATAGGTACGTCCACCCAACCTAATATAGTGTCCAAAAAATTTTCCCGGGGCGCTACCCTGGACCCCATAGAGGGGGGCTACCCGACCCCCCTATGACCTCTCCCGCTGCGCAATTGGCGCAACGAAGGGGGGGCTACACCCCCCTCCAACCCCCCGATTAACTATGTGTGATAGTTGTGGAAAGAATATAACAGAATCCAACATAATAAGCCTTTTTCTATGCAAAACAGTTGTAGGGATACAAAATTTGTTGAATCAAATTCTGAATTCCTTGGATCAAAGAGTTGCATTTTATCTTCTACGCACAATCCAACTGACATCAGCCAAAAAACTATAAATGTGTCCTCGCATAATCCTAATTTTGAAAATGTCATATTAGAATTTTCCCTTGATACATGATCTCCTAATCTTATTGAAACTCTCCCAAGTGTTAATTCTTCTTTCTACAATCAAACCCTATCACCCATTCAAATGCATTCAAACTCTTTATATCTTGAGAATACATGCTCCTCAAATAATAAATCTCTTTCAAATCATGCATCTAATAAGATCATTAATTTATGGATCTCATTATTGATGAGTCAATTATCAAACTTTTAGGTAAAGGGTTAAATTTCTCCATGGCACCTAAAACAATTCCCATAGAAGATATTCTTTTTTATATTGAATATGGCATAAGAGACATGCCTAAGAATACCAAAGAATAAATTAGGCAAGACTATTCTATCATTCTTCGAAAATCCAAACCACCCAAAAGAAACACCACAAAAGATGAACACATTGCTCTAAAAGCCTTAAAGTCCAACCCTAACATTATAATATTAAAAGCAGGTAAGGGAGGGTCCATGGTCATAATGAATAAGAAATACTACAATAAGAAAATGAATTCTCATCACAACAACAATGGATGCTATGGAAAGTTAGATAAAAATCCTTTAAAGAACATTACTAAAGAATTTTCTAGTCTGATCAAAGCTAGAAACATCAAGGATAACAAGAACCTCATTGAAAATTGTCCTTGTATCCCTAGAATCTATGGTGCTCCTAAAAGACATAAGGAAGATATTCCTATTAGATCCATTGTAAACACAATTGGAGGTCCTATGTATCATCTAGCCAAATACCTTTCCAAGAAGCTAAAACCCTTAGTTGGTAACACTTAATCGTTCATCAAAGATTCCACTCACTTCATAAATGAAATCAAAGATATTAAGCTTCATAAAAATGAGATATTAGTTAGCTTTGATGTCATTTCTCTTTACACTAACATTCCTATTGTTGTGGCTATGGAGGTTGTGTGAAAAATCACTGATCCTTACACTTCAAAACTTGTTGAAATTTGCCACAAATCCACATTCTTTAGTTTCTTGGACAAATTTTATGAGAAAACTTGCGGGGTGGAAATGGTTTCTCCTCTTTCTCCAATTATCACCAGTTTATTCATGGAAGGCTTTGAATCCAAAGCATTTCAAAGTACGCCCTTAAAACCTAAATTATGGAAAATATTTGTGGATAACACTTTCATCACATCGCCCCATGGACATGAAGCTTTGGAAGCTTTCAAACCACATCTAAACAATCATTCCCCATCAATTAAATTTACCATGGAACTAGTAGTCAATGATAGCCTTTCATTCCTTAACATAGTCATCACTAGAAATCCTGATGGTTCCATATCTCACCAAGTCTACCGAAAAAAGATCCACATAGAACAGTATCTCCATGCCTCTTCTCACCACCACCCTAACCAAAAATTAGGAATTTTAAACACCCTTGCAATAAGAGTTATTAAAATATCTGATGCAGAACCCCTAGATAAAGAGAAATACCATCTAATAAATGTTTTTTTGAAAAATGGATACAGAAAACATCAAGTTATTAAAGCCCTAAATAATGAAAACAAAGAAACTTTTCTTATAAATAAAAATAAAAATTTAGACAACTTCATCAGTAAAGTTGTTGGCTTGATGGGGCCTCACCCAGGCTCAGAGTTAATTAGCCAAAAAAATCCCTACACTACTAGCCCTTTCAACAATAGCCTGTAGAGCACGGACTAACGTCTCACTCGAAGCAGTATGGGGGGGTGCTAGAAGCAATTTTCCACACGCTTGAGATATTTGAGGGGTCGATTTACTCCAACTGTGAATACCTTCATGCAGGTTACTTCGCACACTACCCTGACTTGCGAGGCATTCATGATCTATTATAATCACCTTCACGCATCCCTAACTAGGGGCTGAGGTGCTTTCGTGTTGCTACGGCAATGATCTGTGCTATTTCACTAAGTTACACCATGGATCCGACTTATCTCGTTATAACTGTTAGTTAACTTCCCGTAAACATATACTGTATCTTATATTTACTTAATCAGCACAATCATATATGTTCACGCATCATATAAAAAACAGAAATGTAATTTATACCCAATAAATTCAATGTAGAAATAGTAAATAAATACATGGGAATGATATAAAACTTCTCTTTATTAATGCTTCAATTGGTTACAGACTCAACCTGCCCTGCACACTCAGCTACAGGGGTCCATGCACTCAGCTGCAGACTACTAGGCCTCTGCGCACTTAGCTACAGAGCCTCCTCCTACTCTATGACCAAAGAATCCACTCTACTCTTAGATAAGACTCAATTCTTCATCATTCATTCATCAATTGATTCAGTCATTTACAACTTAGATCCTCACCCTATTTATAAAACCCATGGTTTGTGAACCATGGGTAGATCTCTAAAGCTGACATTACATTTACAAAAATGAGGGTGGACAACCCTATGACTCATTTACAATTTTGTGCTTCATGCCCACAAAACGTGGAGTCTTTACATTGGATTTAGTCAAAAGCTGGGCTTTAAGCCCCAAAACTTCCCTTGGGGGATCCCACATCCAACAGGCCCCCAACAGAAACATCGTGACTTTCCCTCGAGTCACTCTGTCAGTGCAGAGATCTTCACGCGAGGACCTCCCAACTCTGCTCAAACTCTTGCAAGATCGGTAGTGCCTTGTGTAGCTGCCTATTGTACCTCCTACACGCATTTTTCAGAGACAATGGTATTTGAAATCCTTCCCTGCATCTGCTCCTACATTTTCTGCATCTACATGAGCTTGGCTTCGATCGAGGTTGTAATGACGAAGGCCTCATCGATCCATGGTTGGATGCATGCCTTCAACACCACTTCCTTATGTCTCGCCCGGTCTACCTTCTCTTTGAGCGCTTTTTCCTGTTGCATCCGTGCGAGCCTCTGTGTAAGGGTCACTATCTGCACGGTCCCTTTTATATCATCATATCTTTGTTGTAGTTCACGCGCCTCTATTTCTAAGTGTTGCATGTTTGGGTACTCCTGCAGAGTGGTGAGGACCTCGAACGAATCTTCCAAAATTTTGGTGTATTCCTTCACTGCACTACTGATCTCCTCTATTCCCATTTTGATGGCGCTAGCGCGCTATTCCCTCTGGTGGAGATCAAGGCTGCGCCTTCAACTACAACTCAGTTATCTGAAGGTTCAACTCTAACTAAACCTTAGCGATTTCTTCTCATGCCTTGCACACCCCTGCTATTAACCTCCGGATGCGCACCTCTGCTAGTGCCTCTGCTGGGATGGCCAACTCAAGGACCATCTGGCAGGCCTCTTCAACCACCTGCACTAGCTACCTATTCTCTATTACGACCTCTTTGCGCCGCAGGATTATTTGTTCCATGTTTATTCATTGTTCACTCAACACCTCTAGAGCGCGGCCCTCCCTAGCTCGCAGTTCTATAGTTACTTCATCCTGCAAAACATAGAGTGTCTTCCGAGGGATCACAGCCATATTGATCCCCACTCCTTTTAGTGCACTGACCATAGGCCTGTCAACATCATTTTCTATAACCAATGCTCCCTCCGATATAACTATAGTATTGGTCATGCGGGCGCGCAACATTTCCTCAGCTATGGCCATTCATACTGCGAAGTTGTTCAACAGAGTACGAGCTTGAGGAGTGCGCGCCTATAACTCCTGTATCTGTGCTCAAAGGGCCCCCAATGCCATCTAATTTTCCTCCGCGAACTGCTGGAGGGTCTTCAGAGTGACATCGTGCACTGTCTCCCTATTTCATGCAGATCCCCCTAAGTGAGGGTGATCAGGTCGAAAGGTGTCATGAGGGCTTTCGACTTCTTCTGCGGCCCCACATGCTCTCTCGAGCGCTGGCACTTCAACTATGTAGATGTTGTCTGTGGGTCCATGCCACCTTCCTCTATCTCGGGCTCTTACTCAGGCGACGATGACTTATAGCCCTTGCACTCCTTATTTTCTACCTATTGTTGTTTTGCGGCTGCCTTCTGTTGTTCTATTGCTACCTTCATAGTGTCCCGTGCCTCCTACGCCTTTACTGTTGCTGCCTTTTTTCTTCTCTTCTCTGCTAACTACATCATCCACAGTTTTGCCTCTTCCTTCTTCCTTTATGAAACCAACTTCTCCGTTTCCAATGCGGAGATGGCTGGAGCATACCACTCCGGTAGCCACAACTCAAGTATGTTGAATATGACATTGTCCATGGCTAGGTATGGGAGCTCCTTCCACTTCTCCGTGGGGTCGTTGCGCGCCTTGATATACACATGATGGAAGTCTGCCTTGAACTCCTTGAAGCTTTGTAGACTATTATAGACAATGGCGATAACCACGGCTTGCGGTTAATCCCCATTCTAATGTTCATCTCCATGAACACCCATAATATCTTACTATCTTGGATCCTCTACGCATCTTTAGTGGCCCATCGTGAAGCGTACTTCACTGCTTCTGGAAGATCTCGCATAGTTGTGGGGAACTAGCTATCCTTACACAATTCCTAAGCCACCAGCACTATGGATAGTAGAATCCATGCATAGTGGAAGGTCTTCCCCTATTCCTGTGCCTCACAGCAATTTTCCAGGAACTCCTTTCACAAGTACTCTAACTAGTTAAACTGGACCCCCTTCGCGCACTACGCAGAAAGTGTTATCACCAGCACGAGCACCTAATCCATTCAACACTTCTGCAAAACCTTGCTAGCCAGTATCTGGGTGGCAACTCTGTCTGCCTTATTTTTCATACCAGAGATCATGTACCCTCTCTTCTTTTTCTCCAGCTTGAATTTTGCCTTCATGGCCTCTGCGATGGCAAAACCATTGCTCTTACCCTCCAAAACATCTGTTGGGTCCTCCCCCTTACAAAGGAGTCAGGTAATTCTATGAATTAGGTGGTCTGTGATGGGGATGGGATCCTCCAGCCATAAGAAACCATCATGCACCAGGCAGAGCAGCTCCCTAATGACAAAGATAGTTACTGTGGCACGATGGTAATGTGGCACCCAGAGGAGGTTTAACAACCCTTCTTTCTCTACTCCGTGCAACCACTTGTGCAGCTCCAACTCTATGATTCCCACTGCAGTGTTTTTCTTCAGCCTCATGAGCTGCATAGTTGCCAACTATGGGAATTTCTCGTGGTCCGCAAGATCCCAATCTTCAAACTTGAGACCCATCACTCGTCCCAAGTGTACTCATTGAAAAATGATATCATCGGGTAGTAGCGGTGTTTGCAGAGAGCTCTTGCTCTCGTCTAGGTCCTTAGGCACCTTTGCCTTCCCCTTCCATGGAGGAACATAAGCGGGAAACTTAGTTAGAGGGTCTGCACCCTTAGCTTCCACCTCCATGTCTTCGTCTTCCTCTTATTCTATCAAGATGTCCTCAAGGTCTTCCTCCTCCTCATCAGTTTCCATATTAAGCACTTTCCCCTTTTCTTCCATGGTCAGTTTAGCTCATAACAGGTTTCTAGGGGACATGCATACTAGAACCATGGGTTGCTTATATTTCTTGGGTATCAGCATGTGTAGTGATTTAGGGATTTTTGTGACTATCACAATGCTCTCAGGGGCATCTCCTATTTTCATGGCCTGTGTGGCCTCTTCAACATTCATCTCTCTGATATCCCTGGCTTCTTCAAATGTTGCCATCTTGTTGTTCCACAAATCTCTAAACTGCTCAGGTAGGTTCTCAAACAACGATTTCAACCCCAACATGTCAAACAGGTCTGGGTTTAGAAATCTCTAGGCACACAGTAGCTCAATTCTCAAATGGCCAAGTGTTGTTTTCTTTGTAGCCCTTTGCAATTTATAGCACCTTTTGAATTCAAATTCGACCACACCCCCCAAATCCGGTCCATTAATGCTTCCTTGGTGGCAGATTTTCCCAAATCTAGCCCATAAATCTTGTCTTAAATGGCTAATGCCCGCTCCATTTGGTCTCAAACCAAGCATCACATCGTGAACAGTGACTATAACGGTCACTTTCCAGCCAACTCGTGCAGCAGTGCAGCTACCCTTATGCTGTCGTGAACCTTGTGACACTTCACTCCTACGCACAGTCCTATCATAGCATAGCTCTCAAGCATAGTAGTTTATAGTCCCACGCCTCCTTTCAACTATCTTGAGCGCTAAGACTGTGCTCCCTACGGCTAGTCAGATGGGAAGAGTTCATCATTTAACTTCGCTACTGGTTACTTTTCCTAGGAAGAGTTTGCCATTTGACTTCACCAACCACTTGGTGCCCCTATCCAAGGTTTCCTTAATAGCACACGTCCAATCCAAGGCATCAATTTGATCAACTCTCAGCGGTAGTCCCCAAGTTCATCAACGTAAACGAGCTCATTGTTTTCTATCACCGCGGTCTTTTTATCAAGAAATTCATTCTTTATTCCATCCTCCAGCTTCTTGACTTTTGCTTCCACCATGGCACATTTCTTCCTAAACAAAATACTTTCATTCATGAGTTCCTGGAGCCTAAGATCACCCTACTGGATCTCTTCATCAGGTCCCAAGCGTTCTTCTTCAGGCTCTTCCAACTACATGATCCCTTCTTCCAAGGCTTCACGATTTGTCATATCCACGGGTGCTACTATGCATGCACTAGGCATGATATACTCCATCGACATTACAACATTTGCTTCATAGCTCAGCCTAGAAGGCGTCTATTCCATCAGTTTCTTGTACATTGTCCCATAAGCCCATAAAACCACTAGTACCCGT
This sequence comes from Pinus tabuliformis, assembly GCA_031772625.1. Taxonomy (NCBI): domain Eukaryota; kingdom Viridiplantae; phylum Streptophyta; class Pinopsida; order Pinales; family Pinaceae; genus Pinus; species Pinus tabuliformis. Next base: position 459,880,634 of record CM062818.1, read on the forward strand.
AGGTCCCAATCATTTCGCTACACACTACATACCTTGTTCAACGCTTCAAACACTTTGTTAAATGCTTTCGCGTGGATAACCTTTCGTGTGATCGTTCTCACCACACTCTGTCATTGCAACTCGAGGAGCTGTTTATATAGTTTTCCCCCCAACACATGCTTATTGACTGTATTTCGCAACGCAAAGTTCATGTGCATCCGTGTAGGTTGTTTGCTACCTACCTATACCCACCTAGACAGATGCACCTGCAAACCATCCTGTCCATTGTATTTATCAGCCAATCGCACCCTACATGCATGCTAGTCTTCAAATCTTCCTTTGTGCATACCCCACCACCTTGTAGGCATGGCACACTATACCCAAATCAAGGCTTGGAAACATTGTTTTTTTGGCACTTCCCTTTCAAATCTATCCAAGAAGGCATCCACCTCACTTAACCCATCATAAGTAGGTAGATCTCTCACTTCTTTCAATAAGCAACGTAGTGATCTTATTATCATATTACAATTAAGTGTGGTAACCTTTTTTAACCAGTTCTGCCATCACCCTATCTCCTCATTTGAATTCAAAGAACAGGCACTTTCACATTCCAATGAGATCCGTTTGTCCACGGTGGTTTTTACCTAGCCTTGCTCTCCTGCGGTTATTTTGTAGATGCAGTCCACATCATTATCACTTTCATACTGATGCACCAGCTCTGTGTAGCACCATCCCTCAGCAGTGTCTAAGGGTATAACTACGCACAGAGACTTCTTCACGAAAATCATATTGCGCTTCTTCAGATTAATCACCCCGTTCATGTCAGTGGCCCAATCAATTCCTAAGAGCATAGGGTAGGGATTTTTGTTATCAACAATCTCTATAACTTCCAAGTCTGCTAACACGCTTGCTCCCTCAATATCCATGGTGATTCCCTGCAATCACCCCAGGAATACTATCTTTTGTTGGTTCCTCATTCGCAGCTGAATATGAGACCACTACAGTGTAGGCCTCCCCATGTGCTCCAATGTCTACTTCAGTAGAATGTTCACATCTGATCCTAATTCTAGAATTACTTGGTCCATCTCATATTCTCCAAGTTGCGTGTAGCCTGATTTCTCTCCCTATCCTAGTCTTGTGTTTTCCAATCTTTCAGACTACAAGTGATTCTCCTGGCGGATTCCCAGCGCATCTGTTAATGAGTTCCTACAATCCTTTTATAGCCTTACTATCACGTAGTAGCTTCATGCATGTTTCTAGGAACATCATAGCATAGATGGGTCCATCTTCGGCTCTGGTCTATCTTTGTTTCCTGAAGTGGAGGAATCAGTGAAGCTCTTCTTAGCTTCCATAAAGGTTTGTCGAGTGCGCTCCAAATCAAACTCCGCTTATTTCGCCGAGGCTTTGCCAACCGTAATGTTATCTTCTGGTTATTTGCCTTTATCATCTCCCATCATAATTCCACTTTCGAGCACGATTTTCACATTTGGATCTTCCTCACGCAGCTCAGACCTCATCATCTGCAGGTTTTGAATTGGGGGAGGTGGTAGCACTCGCTTGTCACGTATCCTAGCTACCAGCATAGGACAATGGTCCATCTCGTAATCAAACAAGGTACAATACAGATGTGATGGACAGGTTCGATTTGTACAATCACGGGAATAATGTTCCGGCCATCCGCAATTGTAGCATATCAACTGTCCACAACCTCTTCCAGGTCTTCCGCCACCTCTGTCTCGTCCGTGCCCCTAAAATCTAGTTTGTGCCATCCCTGCACTCTAGTCTAGGGGCCGTGTTTCGGCCTAAACCCTGTAGGTGGGAGTTCTATCCATCATCATTTCATAGATTCGACAAGTGCGCTCGTCGTGTGCCACTGACCTACAAAAATTACAAAACAATTGTTGCGAATTTTGTGTATAATTCTGTAGCAAATGGTAGTTGTCCATAGCATGTTTTCCATGTATTTGACAAATCGTACACCACAAAGCAGGTGCACGTTAGGTCCTGCTTGCGCTTTTGGCCTTAATGGCATTGGTCCTCCTCCCGTGAGGTAATTTGTGAACACCGAGTAGTGGTCCTTATCATGACCCTGACGCTTGCATTTTACGCACCACACCTCTTTGCACACTTCTGGTTGAGCTATCCTATCTTGTTTTAGACTCTGCATCTCAAGGCATAATTTTTTCAACTGCACATGGATCTGCTAAACGCCAAAGTTAGGATCTTGTATTGGGGTCTCATGAAGCCTCATCTCAATCTTCAGGGCCTCTACCTGAGTTGTTAACTTTTGCTACGACATCGCACTCCTCAGATGTGGAATTAGCGATACAACAAACCATTCGCGGTGTTATCCATCCATCAAAGTCATATTAGCTTCGTGAATTGTAAACTTCAGCCTTTGATCCAACTCCCAAGGAGTCTTGCCTGATATCATTGTGATGTCTTTTAACCAAATGATCGACTGTGCTTCTAACTTCGGCCTGCTAAATTCCTTATTTAGCGCAGTTTGGATATCCGTGATTCTCGCATTCGGGTTGTCATTCGAATGCTTAATATACCAGGTCAACACATGATCCTATAGGGCACTAACCAATGTTTCTTTCTGGATATTATCATCTGTTACTCCCTACACTTCCCATACGGCTTTTACAATGAACTAAAACTAGTCTAGATCTTCATTTCCCAATCCCTTGAACACAAGCAACTTTATCGTGCTTGCCATACTAAATCACAGTGGTGGCACAGGTGGTATGAGTGAAGATGGAGGTGATGGTGGTGAAGCCAGTGGTGGTGGGGGTGGGGGTGGTATGCGCGGAATCGTCCACCTTATTAACTGGAGTGCACTTCGCAGATAGACCTTCGTGATCTCTTCCTCGTCCCCTCGTAGAGGTGAAATCAAATGGATATTCTCTAGTCCCTTACTTCCTTTGTTCCTATAGGTTATTCCACTTCGCATAGCCCCGAACATCAATTTAACTACATAATCCTCTTTTCACACAATCCCATTTTAATCGAAGTATTCAGAGACTTTACGTACTTACCCCGTGATCCTTTGAGGAAGCGTCGCTTCGCCTCACTATAGCTGACTAAAGTGTCTACCGTGAATTCAGTGATGAATCCTCCTATAATTCCATCGAGCCAATGATCAACAACGTGCGTGATCTTATCTTTTGTTGCTTCCAATCTACGCACCAACTTTGGGGTCAACACAATAGGATTGTCCAATTTCCACCTTCCTTGGCTATCTACTAACCTCGCGATCCACTCGTACAACTTAGTAGGGAAAGATGCGAAGAAGATTTCATGGATCACTGTGTACATGGAGTAGGCTAACCACTCTTATTTTTTCAGTTGCAGATTCCTGCTCTCCTGCACTGCGAACTCATGAATTCTCTTGTCCAACCAACCTTTAATTTCCTTCTTAGTTGGATTCCAATGATACGACATCGGACATCTCTATGCAGATTCTGGTCCAGGCAACATAACCATTTGTTGGATTGATGGGGCCTAACCCAGGTTTGGTGTTAATTAGCCAAACAAATCCCTACACTATTGGCCCTTTCAGCAACATCTTGCAGAGTGCAGACTAAGGTCTCACTCGAAGCAGTATGGGGGGATGCTGGAACCAAGTTTCCACACCCTTGAGATGTTTGAGGGGTCAACTTATTCCAATTGTGAATACCTTCGTGTAGGTTACTTCGCACATTGCCTTGACCTACGAGGCCTTCATGATTTGTTATAATCGCCTTTGTGCAACCCTAACCAGGGGATGAGGTGATTTCGTGCTGCTAAGGCAGCAATCTGTGCTATTTCCCCAAGTTACACCACAAATCTGACTTATCTCCTTATAAATGTTAGTTAACTTCATGTAAACAAATACTTTATATTATATTCACTTAATCAACATAATGATATATGTCCGTGCATCATATAAACATCAGAAATGTAATTTATACCCAATACATTCAATGCAGAAAACAGTAAATGAATACATAAGAATGATATAAAACTTCTCTTTATTAATGCTTTAATCAGTTACATAGTCAACCTGCCCTGTGCACTCAACTGCAGACTACTAGGCTTTTGTGCACTCAGCTGCAGAGCCTTCTCCTACTCTACAACCCAAGAATCGACTCTACTCTTAGATAAGACTCAATTCTTCATCCTTCATTCATCAATTGATTCGGTCATTTACAACTTAGAGCCTCAGTCTCTTGATATAATCCCATGGTCCGCAGACCATGGGTAGATCTCTAAAGCCGACATTACATTTACAAAAATGAGGGTAGACAACCCTATGAATCATTTACAGTTTCACACTCCATGGCCACAAAACATGGAATCTTTACATTGGATTTAGTCAAAATCTAGGCTTTAAGCCCCAAAACTTCCCTTGGGGGATCCCGCGCCCAACAAGAGTTAACCTTACTTACATTCAAGGCACCACTAAAAAAATATCCCACATCCTAAGAAAGCTTAAAATCGTGACCACCTTCAAGCCTATAAACACCATCCATAGCCACCTCATTCTGCTAAAGATCCCGTTGATCCTAGAAGCCAAAAAGGAGTTTATCTAATTCCTTGTTCTTGTGGGACTCAATATGATGGGGAGACTAGTTGATCCATCAAAACTTGCATAATGGAACAATCTACTAACATTAAACATAACCAATTAAAAAACTTAGTCCTTGCAGAGCATTCCAATCAAGGAAAATTTTAGGGGCAAATATTCGCAAGTGGGCTAATTTTCCATGCTTTTTCCAACAAAAAAAATTGCCAATTTCCAATTTTTTCTAAAAGTTATTCGCCCAAATTTTAGTATAATATTATTATACGTAAAAAATCACCAAAATTATATATAGAAGATTATAAAATTATTCTAGATCTAAGTTTTTCACAAAAAATATCCCCAAACATTTTGGAATTTGCATATTAGTGACTAGTAACATTTTCCAATGCTTCTAAACATTAAGATAAATTTCCATCCTTAAAATTTTCACTGCTTCCAATAATACAAAAGATCATATATGTATTGAGAAAACCTGCATTCTTGCTAGAGATGACCACTATTTTCACAGAAAATTTAGAAAAGCCATTAAAATCAATAAAGGTCCTAAAAACCTCAACAGGGATGAAGGATGGGTCATAAGAGAAAATTGGATCCCTACATTAAAATCCAATTCCAGAAATCCTAATACCCTTTAACTCTTGTATCAACCTTTTCCTTCTTAATTTCCTATTTAAGTTACTATTTTTACATTTTATTCCTTACATTATTTAACCATAATCCCTCTTTTAAAATTGTTATAATTCTTTATAAATTTAAAATATTGAAGATAGTACATTAAATGTTGAAAATTAAAAGAAAATCAAAATACACTAATTATTTGATATTATATCATATTATTATAAATAAATACTTTAAAAATTCTTGAAATTTAAAAATACCCTAATTATCTAATATTATATCATATTATTAATCACATTATATCCCAATTCATCAATCGTTGCAAAAAAATTAATTTAATTCATTACATTTTTTAATAATTATAAACATTCTCTTTGTTGGAAAATATCTCAAATTATTCTATTATGAACATTCTCCTTATCAACCTTTTTATTTCCCTATTACCATTTCCCTATTTATTCCTAGGTAGATCAATTTTCCTCAGAGACTTTTATCCTAAACGATGAACCTTAGTCATAGGTTCGAAACGTCGATTTCCAAGCTAATATAGATGGGATGTATCTGCAAAATTTATTACAACAAACTACCAATCCCATAAATCTAAAATCTGAAATGTCCTATCAAATCTATAATCTGTATCCATAAACATGATAACATGTGTGAAATTCGTGCTGATTGGAAACATTGACATACGCATCTTCCCCAATGTATATATCTTCAATGGTGTTTGTATATGCCATGGTTCTCCTTGTATTTATGACTAATAAGTTTGATCCACACACACTCACATGAATAAACCCTTGACAACTTATCTTGATGTTTTAATATTAGAGTTATGTTTGTAGATCAATATAAGAAACTTTTATGAATTCAGGTTTTTAGATTAATTTAAAAATAGTAGAAGTTTACACTTTCATTTCCAATTTCCCATCATTTATATATTTAAAATATTTAATTCTTTACTTGAATTTTCACGTGATAAAAGATTGACAAATGTCCCAATTAAATTTTGGCATTGCACCTCAGCCTTAAGGACACCTAAAAGATTGGGTATTGTTGTGCTCTACAACAATCCCCCCATTTCATACAAATTTTATTTTTCAAAACTATAATATGAAATGGGTCCCTTTTCATTTAATTTGGTATCAACTTATCATTATTCAAAAGGTCCAAAACAAAATAAAACATTATAAAACCTTTTTGATAAATCACTTAATCGGTCCTAAAATAAAGAATGAATAATCTTTTATTATTGCGATAAAGCGATCGCAAGATCGCATATCGCAATAACAAAGGATGCATGACTTGAAGACCCATAGATTTTCCCCGATGCGACAATGCACAAATGGCTATCGGATATCGGGAAGGCAAGCGATCCTAACAAAAGGCCCCTCTTCACTCCGATGCGATATCGCTATCGGCGATCGGGGATGTACCATGCATGCATCTAAAGCCCTCGTTTAAAACTCCCGATGTGAATTGGTGATATCGCTATCGACGATCGAGGATTCCAAAAGGACACCAATATAACAACTTAAGCTTTCCCCCGATCATCGATTGCGATAAAACTAAGTGCATATTTCAAAAAAGATTGATAAGGTCGGGATATATTATGGTTATTTAGTATTAAAGGCCTTTCTCTTCCCGATAGCGATTCACTTACGCTCAACTGCCAAAACATCAAAGCCACGCTTAAATGAATCATTCGGCCAATAAACGATATGATGTGCATTTAAAGGATTGACAGGTTTAAACGGCCATTTAATCAAACAGTAAGGCTAAAATCTCTTCAGATATTGTATCCGCGGCCACCTTAAGTTAAATCCTCAATTATTCATTGATTAATATATCCCGTTCATCTTTGGTTTGCGCCACCAATTCTCCGCATTATGTCTATTTTCTCTCCTGTGCAGAGCTCTTCCAAAGCAGCAAATTCAAGCCAAATGGGGAAGAAATCTAAGAGAATTGGAAGAGCTTTCGCTTCGGCAGTTACAGGACAACACATTGTCGATCTAGGAGCAAGCAAAAAGGGACTAATATCCGACACCACATGTCTAGGAATCGGTAAAACTACTTGGCTAAGCATCTACAATCTGATTGAGGCTAAAGAGCCTGAGGTAACAATAGTGCTAGCCACAGCAGACACGACTCAGAAATCTGATGCTACCCTAAAGGATTTATCCGACTCTTACCTTCATCGGATAGCAGCCCGAGAACAAATTCTTCCATATACAAATGTGGTGAGATGGGCAATTGAAGAAATCCCAATTACAAACAAGACATTTTGCACCATGGACGGGACAGTGTTCGGCTCATTTCAACCTGATGATTTGAGGCAAATGTACCATTTTCTTGCGCCAGAGAAGAAGTACAACAAAGCATTCCTGGAGAAATTCAGAAATGAAAACGACATTGAATCAAAATCCATACGGGATTGAAGGAAAAACCCATCAAAACACAAGCATGAGTCTTCAGGTAAGTACTCTGTCGATTCCTTGTGTTCTCCTTATTGTTATGCCAGGGTAATGATGTGTAGGTTGTGGGGATTACATGATTCCACAAACTTCACTATAGAGATGGTACCTTTAATGAAGGGAGCATTCAATAGTGAAATAATGGATTGGGGGGAAATATACTGTCTGATAAGTTAGCAACCGCGATTCTTGAATTCAGAAACAAATCCCGCATTACTGAAAGGTTCATTCCCCCATTTTACTATAGTGCCTACATCTTGGACACCCTGTGTTTTAATTGAATTCCGAATTTCCTATGCTTAGGTGGAGATGGACTCCACAAGACCCCATGTCCATTCATATATACCACCAGAAGTTATGGAAAGCCCACTATAAACACCATTTGTATCAAGTTTGCAATGGTTTTATGTTACCCATTCACTATGCCATTTTTGACAAACCGACTCCGAAGATTTCCTCACAAGCGGGGATTGACTTGACAGCCATAGGGAGATGGTTCGGAGAAGAAAAATTTACCTATGTAAGAGTTTTTGGCAGCCAGGCCAAGCCTCATGTCCTCCCTTTGTATATACCCGACAAACTGTTATCCCAAGAGGTAGCATATCAGATTACATTTGAAGGCGTTATACAAACTGTAAGGAATAAAAATAAGTAGGTTTGGCCTTCTTTTCCTCTAAGATGTGGTGTCTACACTCTGCATGACTTCAAACATGCAGAGAAAGAAGCAGATAAGATTAAGGCACTGAATCTCGCCACTCTTCCTAATAGGCGATTTGATCCAAACAAAGTCGCCTACAATGCACTTGAACAGGCAAAACTAACTAAATTTGACCATAAAGATGATGATTTTGATGACCTGTTCTCCTCAGCCGAGTCGCTATTCCAGGTTAAATCACTAGCCAGAATGAAATATAATGATGACGGGTTAGTTGAATTTAACAGACTTAGAGAACAGAGGTTGCAAACTCTGCCTCTAGATCTGTTAGCAACGACCTCGATGACACAATCAAGCGAGCCTGAGCAGCGACTCACTAATGAACCTCCTGCTACATCAGAAATTGCTGGAGAAATCCAAACAAAAGAGCAGGAGGAAGTGCAGAGAAAAGAGCAAGAGGAAGTGCAGAGAAGAGAGCAGGAGGAAGTGCAGAGGAAAGAGCAAGAGGAAATACAGAGGAAAGAGTAGGAGCAGAGCAACACGGATGTAAACGTAGATGCCCAAATTGACCCGAAATTGTTCCAGGAATGGCAGCAATTCGACTTAACCATAAGCAATCTTGAGAGCTCAAAGGAAGCCGATACATCAAAAGCGGCTGACACACAAGATACAACATCTAAAGAGGTTCCAAGTGGAACCAGCGGCCTACCCCTTTCTACAGGAATAGAGATAATTCCCAAGGATCCTTCGGATCAGATCGTTTTTCCAGTGGAGGAGATACCTCCATTGGATGTCTTTTACAGCCCAAAGCACAGGGTTGTAGTAAAACGACAACAGAAAAGGAGAATGACTGATCAACCTTCCCTATTCCCTGAACAAATAGTGATAGCCAATGTGGTTTGGAAAGAGGAATTTGATCCTTCTGATGACCTTACTAAATTGTCCCAATATGCTGGAGCCTATTCGGCGGCCACCATGGACAAGGCATCAGAAGTGACTAATATGTTAAGAGAAAAGGACCAAGCAATGGCCTTGCTAAAAGTACAGTTATCGGAGGCACAGCAGAAGGCAGAGCAACTTGAACAGCAGTTGTATACACAGCAACAAATAAACAATCAATTGAATAAACAAATGCAGGAAGAAAAAAAAGAATTGATTCAAGTTCCATTCAAAAGTAGAAGGAGCTGTCAGAAGCACTGGCAAAATTAAAAGCAATGCATGAATAGATGGGCAAATCTAAAGATGAGCAAATTTCTTAATTATCAACCCAAATAGAAAAGTCCAAGAATCTTCCACAGCCTGCAGAGTTCAGAGCCGAAGCATTATAGATTAACAAAGCATTGGTAACACAAATAAGGTTGTTATGTCAACAAATCACTCAAGCATAACCCTTATGTGACATAACAGCATCAATAATTGATAAATCGGTTGATGCTAGAACAGACTTGGAGCAGGCCGATGAGACCTTGACCAATTTTCTTGAGTGTCAAGACACTGAGGAGGGACAGGTAGCTAATTTTCCAAAAATCTTAGAATCCCATAAAGATATCCTATTTATGGAATGGTAGTCCCAGTTAATGAAGGCAGAGAGAGCAGTTTCCAGATGCAAGTTAACCACAAGTAATTTGGTTGAATTGATTAATGGTACTCTCTACTTATCTAACATGATCTCTCAATGTACCCCAGGCAAATTACTATTGGCTAAAACATTGGAGCAGTCTTGTTATCAAGAGTTGGAGAAGAATGGGATATTGATCGCAAGTATTATCTGTTTGACTTGGGACACCTATTGGTTGTTCCTAGTCAAACCATACAGCCAGAGAGCCGCCCTCAAGTGCCTGACAGATGCAATCGGGTGTATCATTCCTGATATACAAGATGCCACCTATGCTGCCCAACTCAATTCTCGTCTCAACCGACTTCCAGAAGTAGAACCAATGCTTGCAATATGCCAACTCAGGTCGAAAGGCAAACGACCTAAGTGATGAATAATGCTGCCGACTGCCAGATTGCTATGAGGAAGATACTCCAAATCAAGTTGTACCAATTAAGTAGGATTTTAATTTCATAGTTAGTTAGTTTTAATCAAGTATTTATAGACCCTTTCAATGCATTGGAAAGGGTCGTAAGTTTTTGTATATGACTTAAACCTGGAGTTGCACTACTGTACTTCAGGCATATTTTTTTTATAAAGACTAGGCCAATTATTCCAATTTTGATAACGAAGCTTTTATGTGGATGTGCACTACTGCCTTTATTTAAAAGTATTTCTGCGTCAGAAGAAGGAATTCAAATAGCGATTGATGTTGGGAATGATTTGCAGCTCATATGGTACTACTATCTATGTTTGAGTTCATTCTGTTTATGTGAATTGTTGTTTGATCGCTCTTGCTATTATCGGATATATGCGTGTGTTTTTAACAACATTCTTTACAATTTCCACTATTGGATGTTTACAGCATGCTTTTCTTTTATCATACATGTATCGGTAATATAAAAGGATAAGTGTAACAATGTTTTGTTAATCACTTTGTTCAACTACTTGAACAAAGAAATCATTAAGTAAATGAATGTCTATGTTTATTGTGTAGAGTCATCTATATGCCTATCAATGAACAGAGATCATCAAGCGTTGCACTTAAAAGAATAGAAGCCTCCCGGGATAGAATAGTCATTTATGTTTTTGCTGTTAGATTAAGTCATCCATTCATTATCATTTATTAGAAACCAATCACTCATCCATCCCCTTTTATTTATTATTGGGAAACTGGTCCCATTATATCCAGTCAGAGCCACCATCCCAAATGGAAAAGGAGTTGTATTAAGGTCCGGACCGGATGGTTATCCCCCAATGTTGATACAACGATTTTCGGGGCATCAACATTTTTCGCGCTAGAAGGAGGGCCTAACTATGAATGGCGAGCAAATTCAAATCTAAATACCATTCTGAGAGTAAATCTCCCTCCACATCACCTCGTACTTCCCAATTGCATGCTGGTTCTCCAGTATCCAAGCAAGAAGAAGAGGAATCAACTACCACTGCTCAAATCCATAACACTCCAGAACGATTAAGTCCTGAGTCCCCTGAAGTTCAGTTACTCATCCATAAACTTCAAGGCTTCTCGATATCACCACAGAAATCTGAAGTATCTCAAAGCAATGAGACTTCACAATTCAGTCTACCTCATCCTCTCAGTAGATTTCATAGTGGAAAGCTCGGTATTGAACCCACTGTGCTGCCCTTACCTAAAAGGAAAATGGGAAAGAAGAACACTAAAGGATATGACAATGAGGCACTTTCATCCACATCCTCCATCTCATCTTCCCCTGTTCGAATTCAACCATCCACTCCCTCATTACACATTTTTGTTCATCAGAGATTAGGAACTTCAACATCCCAACCTGCTCAATCCTCAATATCAAGTCCTTCCCAAACATCTGCACCATTACATGCATTACCTGATGCTCCTGAAAAATGGCTACCCAAGTTTAACCCAGATGATGGTATACAAGTTGAGGAACATATTAATAACTTCATGTTATCAGTTAATTTGAAAGGAGTGACGGAGGAGGATGTTGTCGTTAGGATTTTTCCTTACACTTTGCAAGGATCAGCAGGATCCTGGTATTTTTCCTTGCCTTCTGGATCCATTACCAGTTGGACCACTTGCCAAGAGCAGTTTCTCACTAAGTATGGTGATGATAGACCTTTAGCCACATTAATAAATGATCTCTCCAATCTTAGGATGGAGCATAGGGAGCCGATTAAAGAATTCAATGCGCGATTCAATAAACTATTGAATAAAAACCCAACGGCCTCCAAACCAAGTGAGAAAATCGGAAGCGAATGGTATATAACTTCCCTACCTGCCAATATAGCTATTTTCGTAGACAGGACTAGAAAACCAACTTTAGCTGAAAACATGAAAGAAGCACTTGCTGTGGAGAAACGTATTAATGCTCTAGAGAAGAAAGCTTCTCTTGAAGATAGAAAATCCAAAAAAGTTTCTTTTAAAGATGATTCAAAGAAGAAAATCCCTAAAGATCCCTATGATATGGAAGGTCTGCAAAAGGTCCTTAAGACTTTGTCAAATGAAATGGTTGAAATCAAAAAACAAGTAGCAGAAACCTCAACTAAAAGGCCCTTTACAAATTTCAAGAAAACTGAATCAAAACCACCAAATGTTATATCTAATGCAGATTTAGATCCTGAAGAAGAGAAGAAGAGGAAACAATTTCACCAACTGATGAAGAAGAGGAAGTTGTTGAATGCCATGGAATGTGGGATTTTATATTGCCTAACTCTGATACAGAAAATGAACAAGAACCCTTTCCTGTCACTACTAGGAGTAAAGGTGCCCCTGAACCCGTCCAGGCAACTTCAAAGAAAAGAAGTGCAGGTGCCACTACTACAAAGGAAAAGGTATCCACAAAGAAGCCAGCTGCAAGAGTTCCCAAAAACCAACCTTCATCCTCAAATATACCTTCAACATCTAAAATGTTGGTAGTATCTGATTCAATGGATTACAATATTGTTGACGATATGAAGAAAACTAAGGCAAACATTACTATGTTTGAACTTAGTAAACTAAAACATCAGCAGAAATTAATTCTCAAAGAATTGAATGTTGTTCCTTATTCACCTCTTCCCAGTGCTAAAGCTACAAATGATTTAGGACAACCACCTTCTAGCAGGATTGAAGCTACTGATACGATTCTGATTGGAGACAGATCCAATTCCCATACTCCTCCTTTCCTCTTAACCTATGAGATTTATAATCAAAATCTGCACAATTGTTTGATTGATTCAGGGGCATCCTCAAATATAATGCCAGCTTCGGTTTGTTCCAAACTAAACATTGAACCCCAAAATTCCGCAATCTGCATTGTGCAGTTAGATACAACCAAGGTCTAGGTTTTAGGAGAAATTAACTCTGTAACTATCAGGTTATCGGCCGACCCACGAGTAGTTCAAAGAATTGATATCCTAATAGCCGATATACCTGAATTTTATGGTTTAATCTTGAGTAGGGATTGGTTTGAGAAGCTCCATGGATATATTTCTACCGATTGGTCCCATATGTGGCTACCCTACAAGGGCAAGCCAAATCAAATAAAAATCAATCGGGAAAAACACATGACCCACACTGTTACAGAATTTGAGCAGGAAAATCAACCAATAGCATTTAATAACAATATCTTGGGGAATTATTCATCTGAATCATTCTTTGGCAACTTCACAGCCCAACCATCTCCTTTCTCAGTAAACAATTTTACATCTCAGATTGAAAATTATTCACAAACAGACAGGTCAAGATGTTTTAATGATACTGAGAAAACTGTAAATAAAATTGTTGATAATTCTTTATTTTGGTCACTATATTTTGATGGCTCTAAGTCTAGCGAAGGCTCGGGAGCAGGATGTATCTTGGTTAGCCCTCAGGGAGAAAAAACGATGTTGTCCTGTAGATTGGAGTTTGAATGCACAAACAATACAGCTGAGTATGAAGCCTTAGTCCAAGGACTATACAAAGCGATTGGCCTTAAGGTTCAATATTTGAAAGTGTTTGGCGATTCAGAAATTATTATTAAACAGGTGAGAAATATGATTCATTGTCTTTCAAACCACCTCAAACACTATCAGTTGCTGGTACAAGAACTCACCTCTCAATTTTCAGCATTCAATATTTCTTCCATCCCTAGGTCTCAAAATTCAGCAGCCGACTTGCTAGCGGATGTTGCTTCCAAACTCCTACCTTCCGAAGATTATATCCCAGATAGATTTTCAGTAGAGTTACTTTTTAGACCATCAATTCCTGACAATGTCACTAATTGGAGAGTATTTAATCACGATGAAGACATTTTACAATTTTTGACTTCCGAAAAGTCCTACAATGATCAGATCATAGAGGAAAGCGAGCATGATCTTTAGATGAGAGAAAATCACAAGGAAAACTCAATACCGAAGCCTATGGTGAAGCTTGAGGATCTTTATGATATTAAAGACAGGTTTAAACCTATGGCCAATACTAAGCTCCAAAGTTCAACCTTAAGGTTTGAATTGATAAATCTTGGCACTAAGCAAAATCCTCAAAACATTAATCTAGGATTAGGACTTTCTGTGGAAGAAAAAACAACATTCATTAGACTGTTAAGGAAAAATAAACATGTCTTCACTTGGAAATATGATGATTTAAAGACATATGATACATCTATCATCCAGCATACCATTCCAATGCTTGCCGAACAAAAACCAGTTCAACAAAAGCTGAGGAAAAAACATCCGAACCTAGACAGTCAAATAAAATCAGAACTCAATAAAATCTTGAAAGCTAAGATTATTTTTCCCGTTCGGCACTCAAAATGGGTCTCCAATATGGTGCCTGTTAGGAAGAAAAATGGCGATATCAGGATTTGTATAGATTTCAGAAATCTGAATAAGGCAAGCCTAAAAGATAATTTCCCATTACCTACTATGGAGCAGATACTCCATTCAGTAGCAGGCTCTGAGTTGATGTCCTTTTTAGATGGTCTTTCAGGATATAACCAAGTTTTGGTCCATCCTGATGATAGACTCAAAACTACATTCAGAACAAAATGGGGAACTTATGCTTATCAGAAAACTCCTTTCGGACTTATTAATGCAGGAGCCACGTTCCAAAGAGCGATGGATATAGCTTTCAAAGGATTGATCAACAAAACAGTAGTTGTCTACTTAGATGATATTACTGTATTTTATAAGAAGAGATCCAATCATTTGCATGATTTAAACCAAATCTTTGAACACTGCAGAAGGTACGGTATTTCACTCAAGCCCAAAAAATCCTTCTTTGCTCTTAATCAAGGAAAGCTCTCGGGCTTTATTGTTTCCAAAGATGGCATTTATAATGATCCGGATAGGATTATACGAATCTCTGAAATCCCTTTTCCTCATAATAAAAAATCCATGCAGTCATTTTTAGGCCAAATCAATTTTGTCAAAGGATTTGTTCCAGACTTTTGTCACATCATTTTGCCACTACAAACTATGATTAAGAAAAATTCAGTGTTTAGATGGGGATCAGAAGAAAATGAAGCATTCGATTCCATTAAACAATCAATAATCAATGCCCCTGCTTTGAACACTCCTAATTTTTCTAATCATTTCACATTGTATACTATCGCATCTAATTCATCTTATGCAACAGTACTCACTCAGATTAATGATCACAACTTGGAAGCACCGATTTCATTTTATAGTTCAAACCCACAGGGTGCTAAACTGAATTATTCCGAAGTAGAAAAACAAGCCTTTCCCGTGTATAAAGCTGTCAAACATTACAGACCCTTCCTTTTAAAACCCCATACAAAAGTTATAGTTCCTTTTCCTGCAGTAAGGAAACTATTAATCCAAAGGGAATTAGGTGAAAAATGGGCAAACTAGGTTACAACACTTCAAGAATATGACTTGGAAATAAAGCCAGCAAAGATTGTTAGAGGCCAAGGTTTTTGCAGGTTATTGGAAGGAGCATCCAACATTCGACAACCATGTGATATAGAACATATCGAAGAAATCAACCTGATAAGTATTACTGATTCTGAATCACAATATGCAGACTTGATATTTTATTTGAAAAATGGATATGCACCTCCTAACCTATCTTATAAAAACAAAAGGGCCATTATATTAAAAGCAAGAAACTTCACAATTATTGATGATGTACTTTTGAGGCAAAATTATGATTCAATTTTATTAAGATGCCTAGAAAAACCTGAAGCACAAAAGGTTTTGCAGGAATTACATGATGGACCAGCAGGAGGACATTTCGGAGCTGACACAACAGCCCACAAAATCATTCATGTTAGATACTATTGGCCCACCATGTTCAAATATGCTCATGAATATGTAAGGAAATGCCGAAGTTGTCAAACTTCTGGTGGAAGACAAAGAAAGCCAGCTTTCCCCTTGCAACCAGTCAACATTGAACAACCATTTGAGCAATGGGGATTGGACATCATTGGAGAAATCAATCCACATTCATCCAAACAACATAAGTATATCCTTATTTCCACTCATTATTTTACTAAGTGGGTTGAAGCGATTCCTTTAAAGACAACAAATTCTGAGGCAATTATGGAATTCATAGATCAATTCATCATTACCAGGTTTGGTGTCCCAAATGCTTTTGTTTTTAATAATGCATCTTATTTCTCTAGGAATGCTATGTTTGATTTCGCTATTAAAAGAGGATTTAAATTGAAATATTCTACTAATTACTATCCCTAGGGTAATGGTTTAGCAGAATCTACCAATAAAAATCTAGTTAAAATTATTAAGCGAACTATCAAACAGAATCATAAAAACTGGCACAAATCTTTAATATTCGCACTATGGGCTGATAGGATAACACATAAGGCTTCCATAGGCTCTTCTCCATTCAATCTTGTATATGGGAAAGAAGCAGTGCTACCAACAAATCTTGTCATTCCTTCTCTAGCCCTAGTTCAGTTTATTGAAGAAAGCCCTTCTTCTACTATTCAACTTAGACATGATCAAATCTTAAAATTAGAAGAGGAAAGAGAGAGGGCCAAAATTACTCATGCAAAACATCAGCAAATTATCAAGTCATCCTTTGATTCAACTTCATCCAGTTCAAAACAGTTGCAAGTTAGTGATCTAGTTCTGAAATGGGACAAAGCCCATGAGGATAAAAGAAAACACACCAAGTTCCAGAAAATGTGGCTTGGACCATTTCAGATCTGTGAGAAGATAGGCCATTCGACATTCATATTACAATATTTATCAGGTAAGAGAGATTTTCTTCCTGTTAATGGCCTCATCTTAAATAAATTCTTCAATTGAGGAGGTAACCCCTTCTCCCCTTTTTTTAGTTTAGTGGAATCTGTAGTTTGTAGGACCATTAGGAAGTAAAGTTGTAAGGCATCTTCCATTGACCTTTGTTGTATTTAAAAGTTGCTCAAAGAAGTAGTGTTGATATTTACTTTTAAATAATAGAAGCCTTAAACAAAAGGGACAATTTCTAGGAAACTAGGTATAATTGCATTCTGAAACCACATTTCAATTTTTGTGAACTCTTCTCAAGGTTTAGAAGTATTGTAAATCATTTTATGTTTTCAAATTGGTCACAAAAAGGTTATCAATATCAAAACAGAAACCAATCCAACTTCAACATCTTCAACTCTTACCCTGTCATCCATTCTCTCTTAAGGAGAAAATTGTCCATCCCATTCATCAAAGTTTGTGATTACTCAGAGTGTAATTCTAAAATATTTGATATAAAAGATAAGGGGTCTTATTACAAGCCTGCTTACCATGATCATCGGGAAATAGTTTAACCGACATTACCAACACTGCATACCAAAACAAGGTAATGTCTTAGAATCATAAGACAAGGGGTCTCATCACGAGCCAGCTTGTTCGGTTAGATTACTACCAGTGAGTGGCAAAAAGTTGGCCACCAAACCAGGACAATGGATTTTTATCTTACAAAATAACAGAAAAGTAAAAAGAGATACAAAATATGAAAGCATGTTTTGAATTCATTCTTTTAATCATACTCTGAAATGGATGGGATAATGGACAATAATATGGTTAAAAGGTATCCCTGTCGAAACTATGAACATTTGCTCGCAACAGAAGCTCTACCTATGACAAAGGAATCAATTAAAAAGCTGATTTGGAAAGGTTTTCTATTTTATCATTATCAACCAATAGAGGCCAATTTAAGACTTAGAATGTATCTAATTTTAACAAGAGAAGAAATTAGCAAAGATAATTTTTATTTTTTTTATTTGGAATGCATATATACCTAGCTATATTAGAACTTTCCTCTTTGATAAGATTCCTATTTAAAGAAAGTGTAAGTATTTCAAGTACTTCTCAGAGATAAATGTTTCTCCCACCGAATTGCCAATTGTTGAGCTCTACAACAACCCCCCCATTTCATACAATTTTTATTTTTCAAAACGATAATATGAAATGGGTCCCTTTTCATTTAATTTGGTATCAACTTATCATTTTCAAAAGGTCCAAAATGAAATAAAACATTATAAATCCTTTTTGATAAATCACTTAATCGGTCTTATAATAAAGAATGAATAATCTGTTATTATTGTGATAAAGCGATCGCAAGATCGCATATCAAAATAACAAAGGATGCATGACTTGAAGACCCATAGATTTTTCCTGATGCGACAATGCACAAATGGCTATCGGATATCGGGAAGGCAAGCGATCCTCAAAAAAAGGCCCCTCTTCGCTTCGATGCGATATTGCTCTCGGCGATCGGGGATGTACCATGCATGCATCTAAAGCCCTCGTTCAAAACTCCCGATGCGAATTGGTGATATCGCTATCGGCGATTGGGGATTCCGAAAGGACACCAATATAATAACTTAAGCTTTCCCCCGATCGCTGATTGCGATAAAACTAAACACATATTTCAGAAATATTGATAAGGTCGGGATATATTATGTTTATTTAGTATTAAAGGTCTTTCTCTTCCCGATAGCGATTCACTTATGCTCAACCGCCAAAACATCAAAGCCACGCTTAAATGAATCATTCGGCCAATAAACGATATGATGAACATTTAAAGGATTGACAGGTTTAAATGACCATTTAATGAAACATTAAGGCTAAAATCTCTTCAAGGATTGTATCCACAGCCACCTTAAGTTAAATCCTCCATTATTCATTGATTAATATATCTCGTTCATCTTTGGTTTGCTCCACCAATTCTCCGCATTACGTCTATTTTCTCTCCTGTGCAGAGCTGTTCCAAAGCAGCAAGTTCAAGCCAAATGGGGAAGAAATCTAAGAGAACTGGAAGAGCTTCCACTTCGGCAGTTACAGGACAACACATTGCCGATCCAGGAGCAAGAAAAAAGGGACTAATATCTGACACCACATGTCTAGGACTCGGTAAAACTACTTGGCTGAGCATCTACAATCTGATTGAGGCCGAAGAGCCTGAGGTAACAACAGTGCAAGCCACAGCAGACACGACTCAGAAATCTGATGCTACCCTAAAGGACTTAGTTGACTCTTACCTTCATCGGATAGCAGCGCGAGAAAAAATTCTCCCATATAAAGATGTGGTGAGATGGGTAATTGAAGAAATCCCAATTACAAATAGGACATTTTGCAGCATGGACGGGAGAGTGTTCGGCTCATTTCAACATGATGATTTGAGGCAAATGTACCATTTTCCTGCACCGGAGAAGAAGTACAACAATGCATTCCTGGAGAAATTCAGAAATGAAAATGACATTGAATCAAAACCCATATGGGATTGGAGGCAAAACCCAGCAAAACACAAGCATGAGTCTTTGGGTAAGTACTTTGTTGATTCCTTGTGTTCTCCTTATTATTATGTCGGGGTAATGATGTGTAGGTTGTGGGGATTACATGATTCCGCAAACTTCACTATAGAGATTCTACCTTTAATGGAGGAAGCATGAAATAGTGAAATAATGGATTGGGGAAATATATTGTCTGATAAGTTAGCAACCGCGGTTCTTGAATTCAGAAACAAATCCCGCATTATTGAAAGGTTCATTCCCCCATTTTACTATAGTGCCTACATCTTGGACACCCTGTGTTTTAATTCCAAATTTCCTGTGCTTGGGTGGAGATGGACTCCACAAGACCCCATGCCCATTCATATATACCACCAGAAGTTATGGAAAGCCCACTATAAACACCATTTATATCAAATTTGCAATGCTTTTATGTTACCCATTCACTATGCCATTTTTGACAAACCGGCTATGAAGATTTCCTCCCAAGCAAGGATTGTCTTGACAGCCATAGGGATATGGTTCAGAGAAGAAAAATTCACCTATGCAAGAGTTTTTGGCAGCCAGGCCAAGCCTCATGTCCTCCCTTTGTATATACCCGACAAACTGTTAGCCCGAGAGGTAGCATATCAGATTACATCTGAAGGAGTTACACAAACTCTAAGGAATAAAAAGAAGCAGGTTTGGCCTTCTTTTCCTCTAAGATGTGGTGTCTATGCTCTGCATGACTTTAAACATGCAGAGAAAGAAGCAGATAAGATTAAGGCACTGAATCTCGCCACTCTTCCTAATAAGCGATTTGATCCAAACAAGGTCGCCTACAATGCAGTTGAACAGGCAAAACTAACTAAATTTGACCATAAAGATGATGATTTTGATGACCTGTTCTCCTCAGCCGAGTTGCTATTCCAGGTTAAATCACTAGCCAGAATGAAATATAATGATGACGGGTTAGTTGAATTTAACAGACTTAGAGAACAGAAATTCCAAACTCTGCCTCTAGATCTGTTAGCAATGACACCGATGACACAATCAAGTGAGCCTGAGCAGCAACTCACTAATGAACCTCCTGCTACATAAAAATTGCTAGAGAAATCCGAACAAAAGAGCAGGAGGAAGTGCAAAGAAAAGAGCAGGAGGAAGTGGAGAGAAGAGAGCAGGAGGAAGTGGAGAGAAGAGAGCAGGAGGAAGTGCAGAGGAAAGAGCAAGAGGAAAGACAGAGGAAAGTGCAGGAGCAGAGTAGCATGGACGTGAATGTAGATGCCCAGGTTGACCCGAAATTGCTCCAGGAATGGCAGCAGTTCGACTCAATCATAAGCAATCTTGAGAGCTCAAAGGAAGCCGATACATCAAAAGCGGCTGACACACAGGATACAACATCTAAAGAGGTTCCAAGTGGAACCAGCGGCCTACCCCTTTCTACAGGAATAGAGATAATTCCCAAGGATCCTTCGGATCAGATCATTTTGCAAGTGGAGGATATACCTCCATTGGATGTCTTTTACAGCCCAAAGAACAGGGTTGTACTAAAACGACATCGGAAAAGGAGAAGGACTGATCAACCTTCCCTATTCCCTGAACAAATAGTGACAACCAATGTGGTCTGGAAAGAGGAATTTGATCCTTCTGATGACCTTAATAAATTGTCTCAATATGCTGGAGCCTATTTGGCTGCCACCATGGACAAGGCATTAGAAGTGACTAATCTGTTAAGAGAAAAGGACCAAGCAATCGCCTCGCTACAAGTACAGTTATCGGAGGCACAACAGAAGGCAGAGCAACTTGAATAGTAGTTGTCTACACAGCAACAAATAAACAATCAATTGAATAAACAATTGCAGGAAGAAAAACAAAGAATTGATTCAAGTGCCATTCAAAAGCAGAAGGAGCTGTTGGAAGCACTGGCAAAATTAAAAGCAATGCATGAACAGATGGGGAAATCTAAAGATGAACAAATTGCTCAATTATCAGCCCAAATAGAAAAGTCCAAGAATCTTCTACAGCCTGCAGAGTTCAGAGCCGAAGCATTACAGATTAACAAAGCATTGGTAACACAAATAAGGCTGTTATGTCAACAAATCGCTCAAGAAGAACCCTTATGTGACATAACAACATCAATAATTGATAAATCGGTTGATGCTAGAATAGACTTGGAGTAGGCCAATGAGACCTTGACCAATTTTATTGAGTGGCAAGACACTGAGGAGGGACAGGCAGCTAATTTGCCAAAAATCTTAGAATCCCATAAAGATATCCTATTTATGGAATGACAGTCCTAGTTAATGAAGGCAGAGAGAGCAGTTTCCAGATGCAAGTTAGCCACAAGTAATTTGGTTGAATTGATTAATGATACTCTCTACTTATCTAAGATGATCTCTCAATGTACCCCAGGCAGATTACTATCAGCTAAAACATTGGAGCAGTCATGTTATCAAGAGCTGGAGAAGAATGGGAGATTGATCGCAGGTATTAACAGTTTGACTTCGGACACCTATTGGTTGTTCCTAGTCAAACCATACAGCCAGAGAGCCGCCCTCAAGTGCCTGACAAATGCAATCAGGTGTATCATTCCCGATATACAAGATGCCACCTATGCTGCCCAACTCAATTCTCGTCTCAACCGACCTCTAGAAGTGGAACCAATGCTTGCAATATGCCAACTCAGGTCGAAAGGCAAATAGCCTAAGTGATGAATCATGCTGTTGAAGAGAGATTCCATACAGGCTGGTAGAGAATTTTAATCAATGGAAAAAACCTGTGAGCAAATTTTGAAACCAACGTTTCGGACTAGCTAGGTGAGTCCATCATCAAGGTAATGAGATCTGCATTTTGAGAAGAGAGAGTCTAGCAATTGTGAACCTATTAATAGAAGGATAGAGAGGATAGAGAGATAACTTTGGGCATGTGAGGTCGGCTAGAATTTCATATATTTGAATATAAATTAATTAAACTAATTTTTTATTTTGTTTTAAATTTTATTTTATTTTACTTTAATTGATCAACTTAAACCTAAATTAAAAATAAAATTAATCTGACCTAAATTAAAGATAAAATTAAAAACTGATTTAACCTAAATTAATATAACCTAAACTAACTTGAATTAAATTAATTATAACCTAAATTGATTTAACCTAAATTAATTTAACCTGCCGACTGCCAGATTGCTATGACGAAGATACTCCAAATCAAGTTGTACCAATTAAGTAGGATTTTAATTTCATAGTTAGTTAGTTTTAATCAAGTATTTATAGACCCTTTCAATGCATTGGAAAGGGTCATAAGTTTTTGTATATGACTTAAACCTGGAGTTGCACTACTGTACTTCAGGCATATTTTTTTTATAAAGACTGGGCCAATTATTCCAATTTTGATAAGGAAGCTTTTATGTGGATGTGCACTACTGCCTTTATTTAAAAGTATTTCTGCGTCGGAAGAAGGAATTCAAATAGTGATGGATGTTGGGAATGATTTCTAGCTCATATGGTACTACTATCTATTTCCGAGTTCATTCTGTTTATGTGAATTTTTGTTTGATCGCTCTTGCTACTATCGATATATGCGTGTGTTTTTAACAACATTCTTTACAATTTCCACTATTGGATGTTTACAGC
Source organism: Pinus tabuliformis (assembly GCA_031772625.1). Taxonomy (NCBI): domain Eukaryota; kingdom Viridiplantae; phylum Streptophyta; class Pinopsida; order Pinales; family Pinaceae; genus Pinus; species Pinus tabuliformis. The sequence goes on from CM062818.1 coordinate 459,903,842, forward strand.
ATGCTTTTCTTTTATCATACATGTATCAGTAATATAAAAGGATAAGTGTAAAAATGTTTTGTTAATCACTTTGTTCAACTACTTGAACAAAGCAATCATTGAGAAAATGAATGTCTATGTTTATTGTGTAGAGTCATCTATATGCCTATCAATGAATAGAGATCATCAAGCGTTGCACTTAAAAGAATAGAAGCCTCCCGGGATAGAATAGTCATTTATGTTTTTGCTGTTAGATTAAGTCATCCATTCATTATCATTTATTAGAAACCAATCACTCATCCATCCCCTTTTATTCATTATTGGAAAACTGGTCCCATTATATCCAGTCGGAGCCACCATCCCAAACGGAAAAGGAGCTGTATTAAGGTCTGAACCGAGTGGTTATCCCCCAATGTTGATACAACGATTTTCGGGGCATCAACAGGTACTTAGTTTTTCTTAGGTCTTGTTTCATTCAAATATTCATGCATTTACAGTCTTTTGTTGTAACTTGCAATGTATCCTTTTTACATGAGATTAGGAATTGATTTACAATGCACCATTCGTTCTCTATAAGCATTCAACTTACACAATGGTACCATCTCATTCCCATTTTATTTAATTCCGGGCATCAAGAGTTTTGGTGATGGAATAAGCATTCAAAAAAATATATTTATTAGTTTCTCTGGACTAAAGAAAATCTTATGGTTTCATGTGAAATAATTATCGTTAAAAGTGTTTGGAAATGTTACAGTAATGGATATTGCAATTAGACGATGAAAATTGTTTTTAGCTTCACTTCATTTAAATAAAAGAACAAATATAAAAGTATTATAGATTTTAATATTATAGACAATCATCTATAATGATGATCTTAAACAATTGATTGAATGTTGCATTTTGGTAGAAGTACATACTAACATCTTCTTGACAAAAATAGCTATTTCAATTGTGCCAGTTAAAATATCTATTGATCGACATAGATTATATCCTAAATAGCTAAAGGATTCTCATTTTCAATGTTCTAGGGTCTAAGAATCTCAAATACATGTTTTCATTCTTTATCCTCATTTGAAAGAAATTCCAATGGATTGTTTTGAAGTAGTTTCTGTATCTTATTATGTTTTTGATCAAATAAACATGGATTCACACCCTATTCTCAAATAATTCAAATTCTATCCTTAAATTACTTGGCCATGCAAACAAGATTTTTCCCGATCCCTTTTTATTAACATCTTCACTCTATTTTTATCCATAAATTCCTTGCCCATGCACATGGAATGTTTTCCATTTCCCTTTATTTAACACCTTCAATCATACCTAGTGATCAAACATTAACTACAATTGTATGGATTCCAAAGTTCTATAATCCCTACCTTCTTTTTACTTGCATTCATTTGAGAAATTAAAAATAAGAGAAGAACCCATTCAACGCAACATTTTAAACTCATTATTTCTTTCTTAAGCATGATATTTAGTGCTTAATAGTAAGAAATCAAGAAATTTGGTTGTTTTGTGTGTTGATAGAGGGTTCTTGGTACATTATTATTTCGAGTTAATCGTAGTTGTTTGGTTTTGCCTTAGCATTATTTAATGACCTTTTTACTTGGGGTTGACTAAGTTTCTCTTAGGCTTTTGTATTTAGTCTAGAGTTTTCGTATGAGCATAATTTTGGTTTGGTGTTTCTTCGTCCGCGCTATCCCATGAATGCATGAAACCTGTTTGATTTTTGAGTAAAGTTTGGGACTTGTAGTGCATTATGGCTACAAATTTCTATTTCCATTAGTGTTTGGAATTTTATGCTCCTTATTATTGGGTGGATGTTTACAAACACAATTCAATTTTGTTGTAAGGTGGGAACTTTGTAGTGAGCGTTAGAATTTTATGCTCCTTATTATTGGGTGGATGTTTACAAACACAATTCAATTTTGTTGTAAGGTGGGAACTTTGTAGTGAACGTTGGATGTTAGTTTTGCTTCTCATTTTATGTTGTTAATATTTAATTCTATCACTATGTAGTGCTCAACCGTCCTTTATTTCTTGTGAGTGCATTGAACTTAGTTTGGTTGTTGGGTTTGAACAAATTGATGCTTAATTAATTCTATTTTTATGGATGTTGGTGGTTTGATGCTTCTTTACTGGGGTTGAGGAAAATCTCAATAAAAATTTTAAATTTCCTAAATTTCCTAGACACTAATAAAGACAAGTGAAACTATGTCAACTACCTTGGCATTTTAATTTAAATATTACATATGTTTTGAGCCTACGCACATTTTTGTTTGATTTTACAAGGCTTGATTGACATCTTTCGGTCATTAAGTAGTAGCTCGAAACGATAATGAATGTATTTAAAAGGAACCCTAGTTGCTTTCGAATTCACCAAGTGAAACTATGTCGACTACCTTCGCATTTTAATTTAAATATTACATATGTTTTGAGCGTACACACATTTTTGTTTGATTTGACAAGGCTTGATTGACATCTTTTGGCCATTAAGTAGTACCTCGAAACTATAATGAATGTATTTAAAAGGAACCCCAGTTGCTTTCGAATTCACCAAGTGAATGTTATTTGGCTTCCATAGCATCCTTGTAGTCACCAATTGGGTGTACATTTCATATTGATTTTGTTTTAAGTGGATTGTTTTTTTATTTAACTCGCATGTCTCATCCCAAATTTGGTCGTTAACACTATAATGGGATTTCATCTTTGATCTTTTTTTTTTTAAGTTAAACACAACCAACCATTTATTTTAATGTAAGTAATGCTTGGAATCTATGGTAATTGGATTCTTGTTAAAAGAGTAATCATACAGGACTTATTCTATTTTAGGAAATATTGCATAACTACTTTTGTTGATTATTTTTTTCAATATGTTTGATAACAGACAAATTTGTCCAAGAGTTTTTGAAGTCAATGTGATACATTTGTACAAACATCCAACATTCATGGCATTCTATCTTGTTTAACTCTTTTTCTAATCTCATTTATTTTATTCATAATTCATTATCCTATTTTTATTTTGAAAAAAATTAAAAAGGATGCTTTAAATATATTATGTCTAATTAATGAAATATTTATGATTTGTAATTTGTTGTGAATATTGGATAGTTCATCACAACAAACATATTGGAAAATACAAAATGTACACTATGACATGAAATTTCTCTTTATATTTCTAGATTTATTAATTGCTACTTATTGAGTATGCACGAAAGTTATAATTATGCAGAAAATAGAGAATAAATAAAACACTCACGAAACCACAAGAGCAGAAGACATGACCTATGAAACCCTACTCCGCTCTTTCTTTCTTTGAATGTAAATGGATGCAAGTACAAAGAAGTTATACATGTGGATAGTGGGTTGCTACAATGCACATAGCCTCTCTTTTCTCTCTCCCTATATATATAGTCTCAACTATTGTGCTCATCCATGGAACAAAATGAGCTTGAATAGAATGAAGCCCATTTTCATCCTAGTGGCCTAGTTATAACACAACTTGATTTTCAACTCTTAACTAAAGTTATAATATGAAATCTTATACAGTCTTCTTCATCATGATTACATGGGTAGAACCTTTTAAATTAATAATGGGGTTTGATCGCATCCTCTTGAATTATGGTGATAAATTTTGATAGTTCAACTTCCTAGAGGCATAATTTTCTCATATGAGCTCCAATTGAGGTAATTATTGCATTGTTGGAATATATCATCATGTAGATTATGGAATAGATGTCCATATTTACGCTAAGACCATAAATTTGTTTATTTATAGCATCAAAATTTCTCTTTAGGTTTTGGTCTTGAAAGTTTCCAAAATTGGTTCTCTACATTAATTTCTCCACCTTTTTCACTTTAAAGGCAATAAGAAGGATTAAAGATAATATAATGATTTAATAAAGATTAGTTTCACTTGTCACTCTTATAGTAATTGAAAGCATGATTTCCATATGTTACACCTTACACACTAATGAAGTCACTGACATAAAGTTTTATGAGTGAAACTAGTGGAGGGTGGTTCATGAAATGACAAAGATCAAGAGTATCAAACTAACATTCAAATAAATTTTAAATACCCATGGTTTTCTTCCCGCAAATTTAAAAAGAAAATGAGCTAAGGTTATCACTTATTTTATTTATACAATAAATGAAGTAGAATTTATAGTTATTATTATCATATTAAAATTTTTACATTTTCTATCATTATATGTAAATGTTGGTGAATCATTAAGGTTTATCAATCATAATCCTTCTATACATGTCATTATTAGATTAAAATCGTTGAAGAAAAGAGTTAGTACCTGATGGGGGGTTCTTTCTAATGTAGATGACAAATAACAAAATTTGTTCCTCATTGATTAACATGTGCCTTGCTCTACTACATAATTTTCTTCATTTCATTTTAGATAGAGAGATCAACAGTCGAATTTACAATATCTTACATAATGAAATTTCATTTAAACTATTATGTGCAGAAAATTCCTTGACATCTTATCATTCAAAACATAAATTCACATGCTTATGTTCCTTGTTAGGGTGTAATTGTAATGAATAGCCAACATTCATAACACTTTTGGTTGCCAACTTAGCTTGAGCTATCGAATTCTTATGGTTGATTGTACATTCTTCTCAATTTCATTTTCCAACATATAACTTCTAGGACTGAGTAGACTATACTAGAAAAAATCATTCCAAACATTCAAAATACCAGATTATGTGTACCCCAAAGCGCCATTACAATTTCTTCTCTTTTTCTAAAAAAAAAGGTGAGGACTCTACCACTACATGCATCTTAATTTGTGATTAGTCTATGAATTACTGTTGTTACAATTTTATATTGATGTTCAATTATTCATTTTCATTACTTATGACACATTGATAAATATTCTTGCTAAATTTTATGTTATGTTCTATGCTTCCAATGATTACTTCAATGTCTTATTAGCCCAATAAAAACTTTACTTCAGATTCCAATAGCAATCACATTAAAAGTTCAATAGCATTCACTTTAGATCATTTTTGGTGGTAATTATAGATAAAACATCAACAATATGTACAAAAGTACATGTCATGATAAGTTAATTGTGTAAAATGAAATGTTTCAAGTGAATTTTATACACAAGATACCTAATAGACATGTCCCTTTGTAAATTGGATAATGTATCTTAGATTCAAGTAAGTTTGCACATTTACTTTTTTACCCATATTTTTTAAATTGTTGAAGAACCTGTAAATAATCGTGGGCAATAAGTATATGTATTTACATAATTTTCCTTATCCCATCTTTTATGAAAATACTTGCTTAAATTATGGTGGGTAGTAATTTATGGTAAATATGTTATTTACATGAGTATGAGCTATTTTCAACAATGGTCATGTCCTTAGAGACATGACTCTTCAACACTAATTATGAGTTAATTATTCATTATATATATATATATATATATATATTTGTGTGTGTGTGTTATTAATAAAAGGCTTCTAGGAAGGGGAATCAATCCCTAGTTGCACTCTTTAACATTCCCTATCAACTAATGAGGAATTCCACATGTCAATATTCATCCATGGATATGCTAGCATGTCCATTATGTGCCATCGCTGCAACTTGTCTTGCCTATGTTGAAGATTGATATCATAGTCCAATAAGAATGTATTGAAAGAGGGTGGGTCATAAAACCCTGCCATTCTTGCCAAAATGACAAAGGCAAGTCCTCATGTCTAGGGATAAAACCCTTAGCAGGTTTCATCCTTAGTGGTCAAGCTATTGAACATCATGCATCATATTCATAGGGAATACAGTAGCACATGACACATCCGACGGTAATACTAATTAATCTCAACTACTTTTCCAAACTCATTAGCCTAATAAGAGGTACTTCCTAAGAGTCACAAACTACAAGGGTAGGATTTATGTTATGGTTTCCATAGGGGAAGGTGAACCACTCACCATGTTTTCATATAATGTACTCCATAGGGAAAAGTGAACCACTCACCCTATGCTCACATCATGGGGTATGTACTCCATATGGGAAGGTGAACCACTCACCCTATGCTCATATAGCTCCAAGAAGTACCCTAGGCTCCCAAGAGCTTCCAGAGCTCAATGTCAAACTCAGTTGAGACCCTCATGGGAGGGTCTTTCCATGACTCCAAGTCTCTCATTGAGGGCAAAGAACTTGGTCTTTCCCAAAGGCTTTATGAGGATGTCAGCAACATGTTCATCCATCCTGATGTGTTGGACCCTTATTGCTCCTCGTTGTACCATATCTATGATAAAATGGTACCTAATATCAATATGCTTGGATTAGTCGTGGAACAAGAGATTTTCTATCGCACTTTGATTATCACAAGAAATGATGGTGCTATCCATCACATGCTCAAATATCTCATTGAAGAGCTTCCTCAACCAAATGGCTTCACAACAAGTCATACTAGCTATAATATATCCAACCTCAATAATGCTTAGTGAAACAAACATATTTTTTTAGCTCATCCATGAGATGGAAGGAGATCCCGAAGAGGAAAAACATCCAGATGTGATTTTTCTATCCACCACAATTCCAACCCAATCAACATTAGCATATCCATGTACTCTTAGATCTTCGATAGTGTACCTCAATCCATGGTTGATAGTATCATGAAGATATCTTAGAGGATTATTTGCAACGACCCAATGTATATGATAAGGCTTAACCATAAATTGACTCAATGTATTTACAAAAAACTATATTTCAAGCCTTATTGTCACCAAGAGCATCAATTCCCCCACAAGTTATCTATATTTGGTAGTATTTTTCAAAACCATACCAAAAACACTTCCACATAGCTTCTTGAGATTTAGTTCCATTAGTGTAGTCACACACTTGAAGTCCACCATGCCAGTCTCAAGAAAATATCTCTTATCTTTTTCCAAAAATCCAAACCTAGGAAGGAAGGCATCAATCCTAGGTCCTTCATCCTAAATTTAGAAGTAAACTACCTCTTACATTGACAAATGAGGGGGTCTACATCAGTCATAAATAGATCATCAAGATATAAGAGAAAGACAAGTGGCATGTCCTTTTAAAATTTGAAGTATAAGTTTGGATCAATCCTCTCATACCAAGCCCTAGGGGATTGATTTAAAACAAAGAGGGATTTCTTTAACCTACATACATGAGTTTTTCTATCCTTACCTTTAAACCCTTAAGTTTGTGTTTACGATGTTGAACCGGCCAAAATGTAAGGGGATCTCCCCGGTAAGAAGTCCCAATTAGACCTCAAACTATTTGGTGTAGGAGTCCCAACATTGGGTCATATGGTAATGCCTTAACCGTGATTTCACACAGAGCCAAGTAAGATGTTTCTATTGGTAGAAAGAGTGTGATAGGTGAAGCAAGCTAAGGAAGGTGCATGAGAGGTTCTAACACATGGGGGTTGAGATGAGTGCGTCCCTTGGAAACTTGTGATAGCATGGAGTTAAGAAGGGAACACACAAGGAAAGATGAATCATGACATGGAAGGCAAGTGAGCTAGCAATCCAAAGTGATGGTTAAACTAATAACAAGTTTCAGAAAGATTCATACATACATACACAGAAAATTCCATACATGCATGTGTAAGAAAACAAATACATATATCATTTAGAGTAAACCAGATATAATAGAATACAATACAACATATGCAGGAAACGTTTTGGCTATGTTATATTAATAAGTCTAAGTTCCATTCATAAAATAAATCCATGTCTAACCACTAGTTCCGACAATGGAACGTTACAATGACAACTACCTACTCCTCTAAAGAGATATACTAGCTCTGAACAGTGGAGAAGCCAAGGCTCGTTACAATAATGTCCAAGCTCTCTCTAAGATAGTCCTCTCAGAAACTTGGCTAACCAAAAGCCTTTACAATGAGTTATGAGGTTATATTTATAGCAAAGGGTGGGGTGACCCTTGACATTCCCCTTTGTGACAATTCATCTACCCTCATGACTCTTCACCTACTCTATGGCTGTTACATCCAATTATCGACACTTCATCTTCCACTTGAAAAGATGTTTGATTACAATGCACATGTGCCCATGTGAGACAAAATGGCTTGAGCAAGCCATGCGAGACATCACTGAAACTTAGTCCATTGTGGTGAGGCCAACTCTTTGACATGTTTGCGATGGTGAAGGTGGTGAACTGATTCCAAGCTTGGTCATCCATGATGGTGTGCATGCGCTCCATGGTGACATATTACTGAAGAAAAGTCTTGCCTTTGTTGCATCCGGGTGCATTGGTATGGATCCTCCATCCAACTCGTCTACTAGCATGCGCATGGTCTTCTTGGGCGCAGCCAAACTGACAACACATTGATGCATAGTGTTTGTGTTGATCTTCTAGTGTGTTCTGGTGGTCATGTGCATCAACTATTAACTACATGTTTAACTCGAGTTGGACTTGCTTCTTGTCTTTGCCTCGGTGATTGTGCCAGATGGGTTAGATCACATGCGTGCGCACAATGGCATGCATGTTGCTGAATTCCCTTGTATGCGATCAACAAAACCACTCACCATGTCTGCTCCATGCCAGCTGGTGGGATGACTCTATAACTTGTATGGGCGTAGTTTCATTTGTCTATGCATGTTGAGCTCCTTGTTGTACCTGTTCCTGACGCAACACATTTGCGTCATCTATGTAGCTCGTGTTCTTCCTTGAGTTGTTGCTTGAGCACATGCAACTCCTTCTTTGTTCCATTCTCTACCTTCGCGTGATCTTCATGTCACACGTTCATCTCGTAGCTTGAGTCTCCAAAGTTTCTTTCACCACAAAAAGATCTGCTTGAGCTCACAACTTTGTTCCACCTCTGCGTTGTCAACAACCTTCCTCTTGCATTTGTTTCATCTGGTATGCTTCCTTTAGCTGTTGTTCATGGTGCTTCTTGCTATGATTCTACTGTTGTCATACCTTGATGTCCTTGTGTACGAACAAATTGATGTCTTCGTGGGTAGGCAAGTTCATAGACACTTGATTGACTACATCACCAAGTGTGCTATGGATGGTGTCTTCGACTATGCTACTAAGAGGGAAATGAACACCTGTGACACCTGGAGACATGGCAACACTCATGGCAAGTAATCTGTCAGTTGAAAACCAAAATGAACGTGAGAAATGACTTGCAACATATCTGTGTGACTGATCATGAAGGTTTCGCAATTTCTGCCTGGACGTCGGGAGACCAACTACCAAGACTTCGCAAGGCACAGTCCGGGATGTCAGGAGGTTGATTGAATACTGGAAATACACAATCCAAATTCTAGCCTAGCTATGACTACTGTATTTGTGCAATGCACAATCTCAACTAGCAATGGCTGCAAGCTCAGTGACTGCATTGTGCAATTTTTTGGGCCAACAGTCATTGTCCCTCAGAATTGTGCAATGCAAGACTAGAGGATAGTCACTAAGAAAAAATGTGCATTTCCTGAGAGGAAGACAGAGCCTTCCCTTTCAGGATTGTGTAATGGTGTCTTGGTTAGGCAAAGTCTAGACCAAGACTGCCTAGACCCACCGGCAGGCAACTGAAAGTGAATGTGAATGTGAATGTGAATGTGAATGCATGGAGGTTCTAAGCCTAAGCATAAGTGAATTATCATGCATGCAAACGGTGAATGACATATTCAGAAAATGGAAGAACATGCATGTGGGTGAGGCAAGTTGCCACATCGGCGACCACTTGTGAAAAATAGTTTCATGCATGTGACAACAGTGACATGTTAACAAAAACTGAAACAGTGCGACTAGAAGCTAGTATGTATCAAAAATACAGCAAGTGCTCACTGACATCAAGCAAACAACATTCATACGAAGAAAAACTTAAAAAGCACTAGAAATGCAATATAAGACATGGAAGTCAGGCTTACCTCAAAAAAACTGATCTAAATGTGTCGACGACTCCTAGATGCCAAGAGGGATGTTAATGCTGCAAGGTTGATGTGAGGAATGAGCTCTACAACATCCAGTTCATGAGTTTTTCCAAAATCAAAGATGTGATACATGCCACAAATCTAGGAAGAGCGACACTTGGTGGGAAGCTTTCGGAATGATCTTTGCATGCAACCTCCAGCTACTAAAAGTAGATCCCTAAATCAAGGGATTCCTTTTTATACTACCTTGGGAGAGGCTATCCATGCATGCAAGTCGATTTTATCGGTCCTGAAGGGAACCGGTCAACTCAACTGCACATGCAAGAGGTTGCTCAACTACTGGGAGAAAATTTGCATTTCTAGAAGGAAGCTGGGATGGATGCCTAGAGGGATTGCACAGTTTTTTGTCAGAGTAGCTAACTGCTGCCTAGAATTGCACAATTTCTGGGCTGAGAAACCCTACTGGGAGGAATTTCACAATTTTCTAGGTGAAGCTTTACCAGCAAATTTGCGCAATTCTGGAGCCCAGCAGGCTACCAGACATAATTGCGTAATTTCTGGAGGGAAGGATTGTTGCCCTCTAGAATTGTACAATTTCTGGATGGAAGGCTGGTTGCCCTCTAGAATTGCACAATTTGTTGAGGGAGTTGCTCAGCCTGCAGCTGGAACAAGTCCAGAAGAATAGCCTGTGAGGGGAATGGAACAAACTCTAATGGATAGGTTTTCATTCTGCAACAAAACACTGAAGCTTGCGTACTTGATGAAGCTATACATGCTACTGTGAAAGGTTGGTATGGAGGCTCCGAAACAAAGTTAAGGCAAATTTTTGGAGGGTGGTTGTAGCCGTTACAACACTTGGTGACAAATTGGTAGAACTCCAGCTCTTTGAATGTACCTTTTTCATGAATAGCAAGTCTAACACCTCCAGAAGTATTGTTTAGTTCTTAGTTCATCTTGGTTTCCACACTAGCTTGATTGTAAGATGTAGCATCTGCCAAACTCTTGATTGATTGACACACATTCTAAGCCAATGAAACATAGTTTTTTCGATTGGGGTTGAGGGGTATATTGATGCACAAGCAGTATAGTTGTTACAGTCTTAGTTTCATCTCTAGTGTTGCTCCGCTGCCAGTAGGCCTGGACAGTACCCCCATGGAGTCAAATAGGAACACAAGCATGGGTCTGCTGCCAACAAGCTTGGTTAGTACCCCGGTAGAGTTACTTGCATCACCTCTCTATGCAAGAAGGCTTTCTCTTCTTTCACCTTATTCATTTTTCATTTTTTCAATTTTTTCATTTTTTCATAACTTTGCATAACACTTATTCATTTTAGAGGTAGAAGAGGGATCCCGACTTATTGAGAGCAAAAGATATTGTTCCTGCAGAGAAGCAGTTTATTATACCTCTCATGTGCCTGTTAAGGTTTTCCACCTCATCTTACTCTGCTTGACTGAGGCGACAAGGATTGAGCCAAAAACAACCAACTAGAGTAGGTGAAACTAGTTAGAGCACGAGCATTATGTTTTCACCAAGGTTCACTTCGAACAATACATATTTTCCATCGACGTATCAGGGACTAAAAGTAACGATTTCTTCATACAAAGGTAGGATGGCAGATAACCGAGTAGTGATAGATGCACAAGGCCTCTTGTACTTTACCTAGCTTGTTTCAAGAGTCATGCATGGTTTCATGCAAAAATAACCTACGAACGAAAACAAGCAATTAAACAATAAAGCAAAGCAAAAGAAGAAGTAAATGCAAAAGAAAAGTGAGTAAGAAAACAAGCATGCAGACAAACAAACATGTAAATGAAAAAAGAAAATAAGCGTGCAAGAAGGAAAACTGAAAGCAAAAGCTACTCCTACTCCTAAGTTAATAGTGCATGGCCCTAATGGGCACATTGGCTGACCCATGTTGGTGAAGGGATGGTCTGCGAGCAACATGGTCGTGTAGACCAGTAGCTGTGAAAGATACACCAATGAAGATAGACACACTCTGAGTTTACAAGCATCCACAGAACAAAAATGAGTGAAAGTGCATGACATACAGTTTGTGGACATACCATGATGCTATGTGACACTATGTGAATATGTTAAGAATACACACACTCTTGACTGTGATATGAAAGCATATGGAGGAAGGTAGAGCACCTACATTGTGCAAGTGTGCTTGTTGAGTAAGATTCCTCCAATGCATGAGCAATGGAATCATGCAGTTTGAGTGGAGGAAGTGAAATATGAGTGATGGATTGATCTTCAATTCATAAAGATGAGTGATGAGGACACTTGCATGTTTGAACAATTTCTTGATCATAAGTGAAACCAACCTCAGGACAACAAGGGCCTGGCATAACCATCAGCTCGGGCTGAAGTGCCTCAATAATCTGGGGGTTTCGTCTTTGTTGACATATATATCATCGTAGACCAGTTTCATAAATGAATTAACAAAGAGTTAACCAACATCGTGATCATATGATGGGGTGAAGAGATCACGACAACTAAGATCAAAAAATGCAAAATGTTGGTCAGCATCCCCATGATTCGATGAATGACACAGAGGGGTAGATGAGAAGCAAGAATGCTCATCCTCTGCATTTCTAGAAAGGATAGATGAAAAGTCAAGTGGATGTTCAAAGAATGATCAACCATCTCCATTTCTAGATGATGGACTGACATCCGGTGTCCTGTAAATGATCAACAATAGGTGCTTCTGTGGATGGAGATACACGTGAAAAATCAGGGATGGCGGGATCACCAAGGATGTCAAGAAAAAATGGAGGAGGTACAGATAGAGAGGGGTGGTCCTCTGTTGTCAGTGGATGGTCAAGCTCTCAGTCATGCTCTTCATGAATGTCAGCACATGTCGATTGTGCAACACCAACTCCATCAATAGATCGATCCTCATTCAAAATAGGTGTAGAGTCCAGGACAGAAGAACACAAGACAATGTCATCCAAAGGATTATCCCAGTTCAAAGACAAGGTTGAGGTACACAATACATGTGATGAGGTATGGGAGTCACAACCAAGTTAGTGCAAAAATAGGAGGGAGCGATGTCGGGAGTATGCAATTGTTGAACATATGTGTGTGCATGCTCTACCACATCACTCTGTGATGGTTGAGCTATTTGATGAGGGGATAGCGGATAGTCACTTATGACAGTGACCATGTCTATCTACGATTGTGCATCTCCATCAACAAAGTATGTTGAGTGGGGTTTAAGCTTGAACTTCTTCATGGGACTGATAGATTGGACAAGGAAGTATTTGAATTTTCCCTTGAGATACTGAAATTTCATCTGACTTTTCGGGGCCTCAAACATGAATAGATGGAAGTGCTCTGAAAATTCCATAGGTGATTCATGTGGGGCCTTTCGTTTTTTTAACATTTTTTTATCAAACACTTTTGGATCAAAATGGTGGAAAATAGATCTGATTAGATCGCTAAACTACTTGAATGAGTGCATGGAGTTATGAGGTAGTGTGCCACAACATTGCGATGGGTGGTTGTGAAGTGTGTGCGCGAGCAGCGACCAGACCTCTATTTCATTAAAATCTTCCATGCCCTACATGAGCACATGGAAGTCATTTAAATGCTTAGGCAAGCCCACTTCACCTTAACAATCATATGTGAGTTGTGAAAAGTGATACCAGAACTCCCTCTTGACGTGAAAGATATGTTTATTGGAAAGACGTTTTTGAGGATGAACTATAACAAACTCAAGGAGAGATGTGCAATGATTCAAAATAGATGATGAGGGCTCAGCTTGTCATCTGGCCCTCCTTCTAGTGCCAAAATGTTGATGGTGCTGGACCCGCCTGTCATGTGGAAAGAGTCAATTTTGCGGACATAACTGACCTCCCTAGAAGCTAAGGCTTTCTAGTGACAAACAAGACAAGTAAACACTACCTTTCTCTAAATATGCATTTAGAATACAAGTAATCAGGTGTTTATAACATACCTTTAGTCCAACGCTTTGTAGTAGTCCAGCCTCGCCGATCCGGATGAGTTCCTCCTTCTCTTTGAAACCTGCATTCACTAAGAAGCCAAAAGATTACATAGCACCTGAATAACTTATAAAATAAAACATATTCATCATACAGACCAAGGAGTACATGAAACAAATCATGTATAACAATCTGTTGAGAAAAATGAGTTTATTTGTATTAAGTGGAAACAAAAGAAACCATTACAACCTGAGCCTTGGTGTTGTGCAGGGCCCTCCTATGGTCCAGCAAGAGTTCTCCTTTACTTTGATCAGCTCACCCACTTCCAAATAAGGCTAGGAAAGGATGGGAATCTCTCCTCTCAATATCTATAATGGAGTCCTAATTCCAGCAGCATCTACCCTTAGGAATGTTCAGCTTTCAACCTCTCCTCCCTCTGGCCCAATGCCTGTATTTATAATGCTTTGGAGGAAGTTAATCAGGTCCACCATGAATGGGATAAGCCCCTCTTTCAATGGGATAGCTCCCCTCTTGATGGGATAAGTTCCTCTTTCATAGGGATGCATGAACCATCTGGAGGCACTCAATACACATCAAACCATCTTCTAGAATGCTCTAGAATCGACCACAAGTAACTTTTTTGAAGTAAAACTCGCGCCTTTTGACCTTTACAGGAATACACACCCACCCCTTTACAGATAGAGCGTACAAGTACGCAGATATTATGAACTTGAGGTGCGTACACGCAGGTAAGGGTAAGAGAAACTGCGTAACCAGAGTTAATTGACTTTTTAAGGACTTTCTCTCATTCTTGGAATTTGACATGAGGAGCAGAGGTATAAGACTTGCCAAGGAGGACAGTATGACTATTGATGGAGCCATACTGACTGCAAATAGTCATGGTGACAAATTTTAGTGTAACAGATTGCCCCCTAAAGTGCGAAGCCTGTAATAGATTAGGGTTTCATATCATCTAGGAAGGGTGAAGCACTTTATCATTTCAAGGATTATCTTGTGGAGAGCCCAGTTGGAACCTGGAAATATTCAACACAAAATACATATATGAGATCATATCATCGCTGAGGTAGGCATTCCCATACTCAGATCAAAAACTTTAACTAAAATTTGTCACCATGACTATTTGCAGTTAGTATGGCTCCATCAACTGTCATACTGTCCTCCTTGGCAAGTCTCATACCTTTGCTCTCCATGTCAAACTCCAAGAAAGAGAGAAAGTCTTTAAAAATCTCTATAACTCTGGGTACCCAGTTTCTCTTAGCCTTACCTGTGTGTACGCACCTCAAGTTCACATTCCCTGCGTACTTGTACGCTCTGTCTGTAAAAGGGTGGGTGCGTACCCCTGTAAAGGTCAAAAGGCGCGAGTTTTACTTCAAAAAAGTTACTTGTGGTCGATTCTAAAGAATTCTAGAAGTTTGTTTGACGTGTATTAAGCACCTCCAGATGGTTCATGTATCCCTACGAAAGAGGAACTTATCCTATCAAGAGGGGATCTATCCCATTCAAAGAGGGGCTTATCCCATTGATGGTGGACCTGATTAACTTCCTCTAAAGCACTATAAATACAGGCATTGGGCGAGAGGGAAGGGAGGTTGAAAGCTGAACATTCCTAAGGGTAGATGCTGCTAGAACTAGGACTCCCTTATAGAGCTTGAGAGGAGAGATTCCCATCCTTTCCTAGCCTTATTTGGAAGTGGGTGAGCTGATCAAAGTAAAGGAAAACTCTTGCTGGAACCTAGGAGGGACCTGCACAACACCAAGGCTCATGTTGTAATGGTTTCTTTTGTTTCCACTTAATACAAATAAACTCATTTTACTCAACAGATTGTTATTCATGATTTGTTTCATATACTCCTTGGTCTGTATGATGAATATGTTTTATTTTATAAGTTATTAAGGTGCTATGTAATCTTTTGGCTTGTTAGTGAATGCAGGTTTCGAAGAGAAGGAGGAGCTCATCCGGATCGGTGAGGCTGGACTACTACAAAGCGTTGGACTAAAGGTATGTTATAATCACCTGATTACTTGTATTCTAAATGCATATTTAGATAAAGGTAGTGTTTACTTGTCTTGTTTGTCACTAGAAAGCATTAGCTTCTAGGGAGGTCGGTTTTGTCTGCAAAATCGACTCTTTCCGCATGACAAAATGGCGACTAGCTACTTAACCTACCCTTGTTTCATTTTTTAACGAGCTTGACACAAGACAAGGAACTATGCTCTAAAATCCTTGTTTCATTTTTTAATGAGCTTGAAACAAGACAAGGAACTATCCTCTAACACCCTGTTTCATTTTTTAGCGAGGTTGACACAGGAACAAAACTATCCTCGTACACACTGATTCATTTTTTAACGAGCTTGACACAGTAAAAGGAACTTTCCTCATACACACTTATTCATTTTTTAATGAGGTTGACACTAAAAAAGGAACTTTCCGCACACAGCCTGTTTCATTTTTTAACGAGGTTGATACAGGAAAAAACTATCCTCGCACTAGCCTGTTTCATTTTTTTAACGAGGTTGATACAGGAAAAACTATCCTCATACACACTGATTCATTTTTTAACGAGGTTGACACAGTAAAAGGAACTTTCCTCACACTCACTGATTCATTTTTTAACGAGGTTGACACAGGAAAAGAACTGTCCTCATGCTAGCCTGTTTCATTTTTTAACGAGGTTGATACAGGAAAAAACTATCCTCGTACACACTGATTCACTTTTTAATGAGGTTGACACAGTAAAAGGAACTTTCCTCATGCAGCCTATTTCATTTTTTAACGAGGTTGATACAGGAAAAAACTATCCTCGCACACACTGATTCATTTTTTAACGAGGTTGACACAGTAAAAGGAACTTTCCTCACACACACTGATTCATTTTTTAACGAGGTTGACACAGTAAAAGGAACTTTCCTCACAATATCCAATTTCATTTTTTAACGAGGTTGAGACAGGAACAAACTATCCTCGCGGACACCTGTTTCATTTTTTAACGAGGTTGGCACAGGAAAAGGAACTGTCCTCGCACTCACTGATCATGGCTTCCAACTGGAAGAAATACATGTCAATGGACACACCTTGACCATGGCTTCCAAGAGGTCTTCATCAGAAGGAAGAATAGTTCTCTGGAAGGAACACATGTCAAGGGACTCAAAAGGGATAAGAACATCACGTTCAAGTAATCCCATAGAGTTTTCCATGTCAATTACCGGATCTAAATCAAAGGAAGATGAGCCAACAGTGAGAGGCTCACTTACATCGGTAACTGAAAACATGGGACCAGTTGCCACATAATTAACCCGTGGCAGGGTAGATACCACTTTAGAATCAGGAACATTTAGGGGTGTCGTATTATTGGTAGTTGAAACAAGACTAGGGAACGAAAGCTGGTCTACAGTCACAATACTGCCATTGTGAGGGAAAGACATCACGCGAAAGAGTGTCGATACGACAACTTTCATTGCATAAACATAGTCTCGCCCAAGAAGTAAGTTGAAATCCAAGGGGCCTCGAACTACCATAAGATCAATACAGACATTTTTACCTTCCAAGGTAATAGAAAACTTAGGAAGGATCCCTAAAGGTTCACTAATGGTTCTGTTAAAATCTTTCAGATTCTGCGTAATAGGCGCAAGCTGAGGGGAACCCAAAGCTTTCCAAACAGTTGGGGATAAAATACTAACAGAAGCACCTTCATCTACCTGTGTACGATGTATGTCCCAACCACCAGCCTTGATAATGATTTGGAAAGGGATGGAGGAAGGAAGACGAGGTTCTGTCAGTCTATTCCAATCAAAGGAAAAGACCTCACTGCTTGGAGGGGGTTCTGTAGAAACAGGTGAAATGCCCCCCGGCGTGGAAGAATCTGACGTAACAAAAAGAACCTCGACGGTATGAAGTTCACTCTCTAAAGGGAAAGTGGGATTGACCGAATGTGAAATTGAATCAACCACTTGATCAACTAATGGATCATCAACCTTAGTGACATGAGTTTCACTCTCCAATGGAAGAGTGTGATCGACTGTACTTGAAATTAGATCAATCATTCCGTCAGTTGATGGTAGGTTGGGAGAAAGTTTACGGTAACCAGTTGGAAATTCTTGCTGTGGAACAGTAAGTTTTTCCAACAATGTTGAGGCTTCATCCATGTGAGGGCAAATATGAGTTTGATGACTCCCTTTGCATAACTTACAAGGAAACCTAACTTTACCCTTTTTCCCAAGAACCTGACTATCACTGGTTGATGGATCAATAGAAAGTTGATGTGATTTTTTTGACCAAACTTCCAAGAGCTTTGGAATACCAGGACAATTGACAAGGAAGTGGTCACCCTTACAAAGCCTGCAAGGGTATTTGGGTTTACGATGCATGTCGGAATTTTCCTCAACACAACTAACACTTACAGTCGTGGTTGGTTGGTTGACCTCTTTCTTATCTTGCTTCTTCTTCTTCTTCTTCTTCTTCTTCCCTTTCTTCTTCTTCTTAGCCTCCTGGTTACTAGCATCAAGGCTTTTACCAGGCGAAGAGGAAGAAATGGAGGAAGAAAAATTAGGCGAAGAAGGTAAAGGGTCAACAGAAGGTTGGTGATGTTGAGATGGTGAACTCTGTTAAGGTGAAGCATTCGGTTGAGGTGGAACAATTGGAGCATTTGGGGCCAACGAAGTTGAAAATAACCATATCGGTAAACCTATTGTGAATCCAGGTAATGACAAAGTAGCCATATAAGGAGGGTCAACATTTCCAAAGTAAGGAAAAGTGCTAGGATTCTCATTAGGAGGGGTTCCTAGGTTGGTAAATTCCGGAACATTTTCCATTATATTCAACTTCAGTGAATTTTATTAACAATTTAAAACTAAAATTAACAAATCACAATTCACACCTAACAATTAAAATTCACAATTCACACCTATGGTCTCTAAAAGAATAAACAAACAAATTAACACGCACTATCAAATCTAGGAGTCAAACCACACACAAACAGTAACCTTCCAGACCGAAAACACTAGTTGGTGATGAAATCCAACATCGCAGAATTCAGTACAGAAGTGGCGGGTGGAACAATTACCCCGACAACCTGCTTAATGAATAGACTGGACCAAGTTCCTCCACTTTAACCGTCTCGAGTGAAGTGAACCCCCTAGAAAATCCAAGTGAGTCTAGCCGACGTCTGCTCCAGGTACAGTGGGATCTTCCCTCCACCGTCACCTTGGGTAGAACCCTAAAGATAATGGTCACTAAGGTCACCAACAACAACAAATACACCTGGGGGAACAGTCTACGACTCGATAGCACGCAAGGGCAGAGTAACAAGCTCAATCCCCTTGCCGGCTCCTTGACAATAATCCAAGGTTTACCGAAAAGTGACCCCAGGCTCCTCGACAATAATCCGAGGTTTACCGTTTGTAGTACATGCGTATCTGGCGTCTTTCCCAATGAAGGAGGACTGATCCCCTCACTGGTTCGGACACGGTCTCGTGCTTCTCCTTTAAGAGGAGCTTTCCTCAGAGCATAAATGTAACAGTTGGATTTATCCTACCACAAGATGAGCTACTTGTTTGGTTTTGCTGTCTTGGAGAGTTAATTACTCTCCTACTCCAAGACACTAGCCTAAGCTATGTTGGTGTTTCAGAGCCCTATAAATGTAAAAATTACTAGATGAATTTTAATCAAGCGCTGTGTTATTAAGGCTGTTATTACTCAAATAGGTAAATGGACATGAAACCAATGGTGTTATTACCTGACTCAACTGAATGCAATCGAATATGATAATGTAATCTTTTCAATTCGATGAATCCTAACTAAAGTAAGGAGAGAGTTTCCACTCACTTCCAGCAATGCAAAAAATTGATCACTAAGAGAAAATATAACAAATTCTCTAATGCACTAATTTCATCAAGAAAAACTAATGCAAATCAATTCCAAAAAAAAATTTATTTTTATTTTTGTGTAAATTCAAATCAAAGAAAGCTGATCTAAATCTACGATTGATTTTTCAGAATGTAAACTATGCAATGGTAATCTAAGCACAATTCACTTGAAAAGTATGCAAATGTAATCTATGCACATTTTTCATTCATATTCTGAAAATGAGAATTCTAATTATGCAAATGTGATCTATGCAAGAGAATTCTCAAACACAAGACGATTCTAATGTAATCTAAGAACCAATCAAGTGCAAGTCGAGAAAATTGGGTGAGAGTTCCAAAGATCAAAAATAAAAACACTCAAAGGCGATTAACACTCATACACAATTTAGCCCCCCCCCGGCGAATGAGGGGGAAATTTTTTTGCAAAAACAAAAGCAAAAAGATGCAAAATTGTGAAAGGACTGAGAGAAACCTCCAAGCAATGACCAAAGGAAAACAAATCAAGAATTTCTCAAAAAGAGACTCAAAACACCCAATTGATGAAAGCTTAGAGTAGGAATGCCAATGAAATTAGCCAAGATGAAAGCTTCTGACAGGTGAACAGTGGATCTGGGCAGCAAAAATAAGCTATAAACAAAATCTAATAGGAGAAAAAGGAAAAAATGGAAATTTTCTAAGCTTTTGACAGGGGTACGCAGGCAGCCTGTTTGCACAGGTGCGTGTACACTCTGTGCACAAAGCTTCAGTGCGTACAAGTACGCACTGTGCTTAATGCAGAGGCTGCGTAGTTCTAGCAAAAACGAAGAAAAGTAAAACCTAACTTAACCCTAAGCTATTCCACCCAAATTCACAGTCAATCAGTCAAAAACCGGAAAACAAACGACTTTTCTCAAATCAAAGTTTCACACAAAGGAAAAATCATTCACATTAATGGAGTTCCCCAGTATGGTCGCCATTTTGTCATGCGGATAGAGTCAATTTTGCGGACAAAACTGACCTCCCTAGAAGCTAAGGCTTTCTAGTGACAAACAAGACAAGTAAACACTACCTTTCTCTAAATATGCATTTAGAATACAAGTAATCAGGTGTTTATAACATACCTTTAGTCCAACGCTTTGTAGTAGTCCAGCCTCGCCGATCCGGATGAGCTCCTCCTTCTCTTCGAAACCTGCATTCACTAACAAGCCAAAAGATTACATAGCACCTGAATAACTTATAAAATAAAACATATTCATCATATAGACCAAGGAGTATATGAAACAAATCATGTATAACAATCTGTTGAGAAAAATGAGTTTATTTGTATTAAGTGGAAACAGAAGAAACCATTACAACCTGAGCCTTGGTGTTGTGCAAGTCCCTCCTAGGGTCCAACAAGAGTTCTCCTTTACTTTGATCAGCTCACCCACTTCCAAATAAGGCTAGGAAAGGATGGGAATCTCTCCTCTCAAGCTCTATAAGGGAGTCCTAATTCCAGCAGCATCTACCCTTAGGAATGTTCAGCTTTCAACCTCTCCTCCCTCTGGCCCAATTCCTGTATTTATAATGCTTTGGAGGAAGTTAATCAGGTCCACCATGAATGGGATAAGCCCCTCTTTCAATGGGATAGCTCCCCTCTTGATGGGATAAGTTCCTCTTTCATAGGGATGCATGAACCATCTAGAGGCGCTCAATACACGTCAAACCATCTTCTAGAATGCTCTAGAATCGACTACAAGTAACTTTTTTGAAGTAAAACTCGCGCCTTTTGACCTTTACGGGAGTACGCACCCACCCCTTTACAGACAGACGTACAAGTATGCAGATATTATGAACTTGAGGTGCGTACACACAAGTAAGGGTAAGAGAAACTCCGTAACCAGAGTTAATTGACTTTTTAAGGACTTTCTCTCTTTCTTGGACTTTGACATGAGGAGCAGAGGTATAAGACTTGCCAAGGAGGACAGTATGACTATTGATGGAGCCATACTAACTGCAAATAGTCATGGTGACAAATTTTAGTGTAACACCGCCAACATGTAAGGGGATTTCCCTGGTAAGAAGTCCAAATTAGACCTCAGACTGTTTGGTATAGGAGTCCCCGCAATGGGTTGTATGGTAATTCCTTGAACACAATTTCACACAGAGGCATGTAAGACGTCTCTATTGGTAGCAAGTGTGTGACAGCTGCAACAAGCCAAGGAAGGTGCATGAGAGGTCCTGACACACATGGGTTGAGATGAGTGCATCCCTTGGAAACCTGTGATAGAACGAAGTTAAGAAGGGAACACACGAGCAAAGATGCACCGCAACATGGAAGGCAATTTAGCTAGCAATCCAAGGTGATGGTCATACCAGCAACACGTTTGAGAAAGATTCATACATGCATACACAGAAAAGTTCATACGTGCATGCGTAAGAAACCAAATACATATATCATTTAGAGTAAACTACATAACATAGAATACAATACAACATATCCATGAAATGTGCCCCCTCTATTATATTAATAAGTGTAAGTTCTAGTCATACAATACATCCATGTCTAACCACTAGTTCCGATAGTGGAACATTATAGCCACAATTGTCTACTACTCCAAAGATATATATTATCTCTGTGCAGTGGAGAAGCCAAGGCTCATTACAAGATTGTCCAAGATCTCTCTAAGATAGTCCTATCGAAAGCTTGGCTAACCAAAAGCCTTTACAACGAGTTATGAGGTTCTATTTATAGAAAAGTATGGGGTGACCCTTGACATTCCCCTTTGTGACAGTTCATCTACCCTCGTGACTCTTGATCTACTCTATGAATGTTACATCAAATTATCGACACTTGAAGTTCCACTTGACAAGATGTTACATTACAATGCACATGTTCCCATCTGATATAAAATGGCTTGAGCAAGCCTTGAAAGACATCATTGAAACTTGGTCCATTGTGGTGAGACCAACTCTTTGACATGCTTGTGATGGTGAAGGTGGTGAACTGATAACAAGCTTGGTAATTTGTGATGGTGTTCATGCGCTCCATGGTGACATATTGTTGAAGAAAACTCTTGCCTTCGTTACATTTGGGTGCATTGGTATGGCTCCTCCATCCAACTCGTCTACCAACATGCACATGGTCTTCTTGCATGCAGCCGAACTGGAAACACACTGATGCATATTTTCCATGCTAATCTTCTATTGTGTGCTATTCGTCATGCGCAACAACTGTCAACTACACTTTTAGCTCCAGCTAGACTTGCTTCTTTTCATTTCCTCAGTGAGTGTTCCAAATGGGTTAGATCGCATGTGTGTGCACAATGCCATGCATGCTAATGAATTCTCTTGTATGTGATCAACAAGATCAGTCACCATGTCTACTCTGTGGCAGCTGCTAGGATAAATCTATAACTTGTACGGGTTTAGTTTCATCCATTTGTGCATGATGTGCCCCCAATTGTACATGGTCCTACTGCAACTCACTCTCTCGTCTGTGCAACTCTTTTTATTCCTTGACTTGATGATTGAGCACATGCAACTCCTTCTCTATTCCATTCTTTGCCTTCACGTGATCTTCATGTCATGCCTTCACCTTGTAGCCTGACTCTCCAAAGTTGCTTTCACCACAAGTGGATCTGCTTGAGCTTGCAACTTTGTTCCGCCTTTGTATTGTCAACAATCTTCCTTTTGCATTCGTTGCATCTAGTATGCTACCTTCAACTGTTGTTCATGGCACTGCTTACTGTGATGTTGTTCTCTTCATATCTTGATGTTATTGTCTATGAACAACTTGATGTCTTCGTGGGTAGGCAATCTCATAGACACTTGATAGACTGCATCCCCAAGTTTGCTCTGAACCTTGTCTTCGACTCTGCTCTCCTGGAAACCATTGTACCTATGCTGCTGAGAGGCATATGAACACCTGTGACATCTAGAGACATGGGAAAACTAATGGAAAGAAATTTGTGAGTTGAAAACCAAAATGAACTTGAGAACTGACTTCCAACATACTCGTGTGACTAATCATGAAGGTTGCACAATTTTTGTCAGGAGTTTAGAAGACTGATTCCCAAGACTGCGTAAGGCATAGTCTTGGCTGTCAGGAGGTTGACTGACTACTGGAACTAAACAACATGGTCTAGACTTGGTGATGAATGTTGGAATTGCGTAATGCGTAATCTCAGCTAGCAATGGCTACAAGCTTAGTGACTGCATTGCGAAATTTTCTAGGTGAGAAGTCATTCTCCCCCATAATTTCTCAATTCAAGACTGGAGGATAGTCACTTGGTAGAAATGCACATTTCCTGAGAGGAAGATAGAGCCTTCCCTTTCAGGATTGCATAATGTTGTCTTGTTGAGGCAGAGTCCGGGCCAAGGCTACCCAGACCTGCTGACGGGCAACTGAAAGCAAATGTGAATGAGAATGCATGGTGATACTAAGTGTAAGCATAAGCTAATGATAGTGAATGCAAATCGTGAATGACAGATTCAGAAAATGGAATAGCATGCATGTGGGTGAGGCGAGTCGCCGAATTGGTGATCAATCATGAGAAACAGTTTCATGCATTTGACCAGATTGAGAAGTTATTGAAAACTAAAATCACGCTAGTACAAGCTATTATGTATCAAAATGATAGCAAGCACTTACTGAAATCAAGTAGACAACATTCACATGAAGCAAAACACAAAAAGAACCAGAAATGCAACACAAGACATGGAACGAGGGCTTACCCCAGAATAGCTGAGATGAAAGTGCCCACGACTCCTATATGTGATGTGGGATGTCACAGTTGTAAGGTTGACATGAGGAATGAGCTCTGCAACATCTGGTTCATGAGTTTTGCCAAAATCGAAGATGTGACAGGCATCCCAAAAATCTAGGAAGAGAAAAATTTGGTGGGAGGCTTCTGAAATGATCTTTACATGCAACCCCCAGCTGGGAAAATCATATCCCTGAATCAAGGGATTCCTTTGCATGTTGTCTTGGGAGAAGTAGCCCATGCATGCAAATAAATTTTACTCAGTCCTAGAGGGAATCGTTCAACTCAACTGCACATGCAAGAGGTTGCTCAACTGCTGGGAGAAAATGTGCATTTCTAGAAGGGATTTGGGTTAGACGCCCAGAGGGATTGTGCATTTTCTGGGTAGAGTACCTGACTACTGCCCAAAATTGCACAATTTCTAGGCTGAGCAGACCTACTAGGAGGAATTACGAAATTTTCTGGGTGAAGCTTGGCTGGAAGATTTGCGCAATTCTTGAGCCTAACAGGTTGCCAAATAGAATTCCACAATTTTTGGAGGGAAGGATGGTTTCCCTCTAGAATTGTGCAATTTGTTGAGGGAGCTTCTTAGCCTACAACTGGACCAAGTCTGGAAGAACAACCTGTGACAGGAATGCAACAAGATCTGATGGAGAGGCTGTCATTTTCTAAGAAAAGCATTGAATCTTGTGTACTTGATGAAGCAAGACATGTTGCTCTAAAAGGTTGGTAGGGAGGCTCCAAAACGAAACTGAGGAAAAATTTTGGAGGTTGGTTATAGCCGCTACAAAAGGTTGTTCCAAGTAGACTTCTTCCTTAAGTGAGCCATGTAAGAATGCAGCCTTGACATCCATTTGATGTAGGCTCCATCCTTGATTTACAGCAAGATCAACTATGGATCATATAGTGGTGTATCGGGAGATAGGAGAAAAAATCTCACCATAGTGAATTCCTTCCTTTTGTGAGAAACCACGAGCCACAAACCTTGCCTTGTGGTTCTCAAGACTTCCATCAGCTCCATGTTTAATCTTATAGATATATTTCAAAGTGACTACGAACTTGTCCTTGGGTCTATGCACCACTTCCCACACATTGTTCTTCATGATTGACTCATATTCCTCAGCCGTAGCATCTTTACATACTTTGTCCTTCATGGCTTCTTTGAATGTGCAAGGTTCAGTTTTAATGATAATACTCATGGTAGCCAATTATCCTTAATATTTTGTAGGATTCCTACTAACTTGAAAATATCCTATTGGGGTAGCACGATTTTTTGCATCTTTAAATGTATCTCAGAGCCATATTGGTCTTTTATTTGAGATAGAGGAATCACAAGGAGGTGGATCAAGTGGATCCATCAAGCCATCAACACTGCGAATCAGTTCATCCATCAGGGGTTCTTCTTTACTTTTAGTAGTGTCATCATCCTTCCTCGTGATGGGTAGATCCCTTGCTTTTTTGAAGGAAGAGTCTCCATCAAAGGTAACATATCTACTTACTACTATATTTCTCTGACCAGGTACAAAAATTTGACATGCTCTTGAATCTTCAATATATAAAACAAATACACATTTCTTCCCAGAGGATTCCAACTTGTTCCATTTCACAATTTGTACATGAAAATATAAAAGATAATTAAATATTCTAAAATGTGCAACATTAGGCTTCTTACTAGTGAAAATTTCTTCGGGGTTCTTGAAATCCAATCTTTGATGAGGACTCCTATTTTGAAAATACACAAGTGTTCACAACTCTTCCCAATAAAAACTTCGATATGCCTTGATCATGAATAATGGCACATGTGGCTTCCATAAGTGTATGCTTCTTTCTCTTGGAAACTCCATTTTGGTGTGGATTTTATGGAATGTTTGCTCCCTTTCAACACCTACCTATTTGCAAAATTTATTGAATTCATTACATTCATATTTGGTTCCATTATCAGTTCTTAATGTCTTAATCTTCTTGCCTATATGATTCTCCACCAATGCTTTAAAAGAGTGAAACCATCTAAATACTTCATCCTTCTTCTTCAAGAAATAAATCCAAGTTTTGCAGGATAATTCATCCACAAATATCACATAGTATAAGTATCCTACCAATGAATTTAGGGGAAAAGGACTACCCATGTCAGAATTGATCAATTGAAGAATATTAGTTGTCTTGCCCTCACTAGAAGGGAATGGTCCCTTTGTATGTTTTCCTATTGAATAATTATTGTCACTACGACAAACAACCTCAAAAAAAATTTATACACATGAATTTTAGAGCCCACTCTTGATCTTGTGATCAGTCATTCCATAGTCACTTCATGGTCAGCTGATTCTTTTTTATCTCTCTTCTTGGATCATAAGTTTCAAAGTCACTTACTCACACATGCTCAATCTGCAACAAGATCATGAGTGCATTCTTTTACACAATCTTGAACAAGCATAACACTATCCATCAAAAATATGCAAGTACAATTTTCAACCCATGTCAGTAGTCACTGCGCACTGACATCGACAATCCTTCACTTTGTTAAAGATCGTACCTCTATTTTGGTGAGTTTCTCCAACTGTCACTTTTGTGCACTTTTACCATCACAAGTGTTATTTTTATGTTTATGACTATCACTTTCACTTGATTTCCATTTAACTATTGTTGTTTTCATGTCATATTCTCCCTTGCATGTGTGGTTTTCACTGTCGTTCACATATCACAAGTATCGTTCACAATTTTTCTTTCATATAACAAGTGTCATCTTTTGGTGTGGGAATTGTCACTCATCCTGTAAATTGGAGTTTTGTTTTGTTTCAAGGGGAAATATTTGTGATAATGAGCTTTTATTATCATGTAGGCATGCTTTTCATTCATTCCCAAAGTTTCACGGATTGTTGCACAAGTCTTGTCATTGTCATGGCAAAGTGTATCTTTAGTGTCACACTTGTCGTAAGCTTTCGCAAAGGTTTTTGCACTAAGGGAAGTATGTGTTCAACTATTCTGGATGATATATTTTGTTTCTTAAACTATCTAAGTGTGTGATCACAACCAAGTCCTATCATTGTTCACATCATTTTCACAGTTCCCACACTTAGCCAAATTTTGGAAAATTCCAAGAAACTTAGCCTCATCCATCCTTCCTAAACTATGCATTGTGTAATCCCAAACCCCAAGATAAAACCTTTCCTTTTGATATTGTGCAATGCATAATTCCTGCCTCCTAGGACTCTACACTATGTAGTTTCAGTGCCCAAGCCTGAGCCTTGGTCTCCAAAATTCTATAATTCAGCCTTGCAACCTGACCCCAACTGCACAATATTTAAGCTCAAGCTTGAACCCTAATCTTTTGAGCTATGAAAATGAACAATTCCCATACTCTCTTTGCCTCCCATAACTATGCAGTTGGCCAAAACAATGTAAAACCCCTCAGCTTGGCTCACTCACTCCCAAAAGTGTGCAATATGTCCTGCCCAGCCATAACTGCACATTGTGTAGTCTCAAGTCTCGGGCCTTAGCCATTAGCTCTTGAGCTATGCAATTTTGAAATCACCTGGGATCCTTGGTCTTCTAAAACTATGCAATGGAAAAAATCAATGTTCAAGTCCTTAGCCTAAATCCCTGAGCTCCCCAACAGCAGAATATTTTTTCTCAGTACAATCCTAAACTACACATTGCGTAGTATCAAGGATCAAGCTTGGCCCTTGACTACCTGAGTTGTGCAATTGTGCAGTTTTTGAGCTTCTCACTTAGCTTGCCACTCGGTTTTGGCTCAGTTAATGGATCATCATGCAACATCTTAGACTAGGTTTTTATCAGACTAATGTCGTATTGTCATGAGTGGATTGCAGATGTAGGAACTCTATCATGTTATGGATTGATGATGAAGAAGGAGATAGAGAAGGAGGACATGTTATAAGACACCTAAGGAGATGAAGAGAGAAGATTATCATTAGGCGAGAAGATGAAGGAACACTAGATTACAACAGAAGATCAAAGATAAGGACCACATGAAGACTCTATCTGATTCAAAACCCTTTGGAGGGAAGATATGAAGAAAAAAGCATATCTCTCATGAAGATAAATATTTACACCTTGATTTTTGAAGACAAAGGAGCAACAAGAATGACTCGACATTTCCATGTTGTCAAGAAGTCATTTTCAATAGCCTCATGCCATGTCATGTCATGTCATTAGTCATCATATGCCACATTATTCTCATGGATTATGTAATTTCTTGTTCGAAAATGTATTGTAAAGTGCATGTCCAAAGGACATGTATAGAAGATGAACAGGCGTGTAAAGTTGAAAAGTCATAAGAAGTTAAAAAATCATGAGGGTAGTAAAAGAGTCACAAGGGAGGTGAAGCATCACCCCATTGGTTATATATACACCCTCATTGTATGATGAAAGGAATTTTTACCTTGTCTCCTGCGACAAGGCATTAGAGAGACAAGCTAGTTCTTTTGATGAGAAAGGAGTGGCTCCAATGATCCACTATTAGGGATAGTGATGTTTTTTATATACATGTGTCTTGTGAATTTTACTTAATACTTGAATCCTGATGACTAATATATTTTCATGCGTGGATTGTAAATATTTGTAATATTGTTATATGAATATTTATGATTCATGTTTTCTTTCACCTATACTAAAGTATTTGTACTATTTCGGTTATTTTAGTGCTTATCTTATTGAGAATGTGTTGTAATGGTTGCTATAGCTATCACATCCTTGTGGACTATTCTGTTGGATGTTAGACAAATATTTATTTTTTTATAATGGTTGCAATGACCGTCACATCCTTGTGAACTATTCCGCTAGATGTTAGGCATATTTTTTTGTCTGTGTGTCTCTACTAGGGTGGTACTATTACCTCTTTCCTAGAGTCTCACATTGCTTTCCCTCCATAGTAGAATAATCTTGACACACATACAACCGAACACTCACTAGGCATACTCACTTGTTGATCCGAGATTACCCATGAATAATCTCTTGTGAAAACTTTTTATCCAAGAAAAACCCATAAGAATATATTGCATCAAAGTCGATATCCTGGATGGGTTCCTATTCCAAACGGTGTGAGGTTTAATTAGGACTTCACATTACGGAGACCCATTTGGTTGACACATTTCTAGCACAATCAACAAAATTGTGCTATAAGGAAGGCTAGATGACAAGTTGCGCCCATTGATTCTACTTTGAATCTCTTATCCAAAATGGCTCTTCCCAAAATCATAATCCCAACATGTTTTTCTAAATAGCTTAAGTGTACCATCCCTGCGGAAGTTTTCCATAACCTATCCCAATTTAAGTTTGATGGTGTGTTAGGTCCCTATAATACTAGTGTATTCGCTAATTATTATTGTCATTGTAGCCCCTAATTGTTATTTTTGTGCCCATGTTGTCCACATATTGTTATTATTGTGCCCCATAGAACTACACTATTTTTATTGTTGTGCCCTTACATTATTATTGTTATGTCGGCTCTGATTATATTGTGACCCCTTAGACTCCTATATACAGAAAAGAGGTCTTGTCATTTGTATCATCAAAGAATTGCTCATTTTTGTAATGTAAAGGATGTTTCCCCTCGAAGAGGCTACTTTTGAATTCCTTGATCTATCTCATTCTTCTATTTTGTGAGCTGGTTGCATAACAATTGGTATTAGAGATTTGGATTCTAGGGTTTCACTGCTTCAAATCGGTCATTGTGGAATTTTTGCTATAACTTTTTTCTTCGAAGCTTTAGAAGATTAAATTAAAACCAATTTGACCTGAAATTGTTGTGAATCTTGGGACCAAATTGCAGATCTTGTCTCGCTATATTTTCGGAGATATGAACTGAGAAATTTAGGGTTTTTGTAGGCTCACGAATTCAATCTCAAACAAGTCACCTTGGGAAAATAGTTATAACTTTTTCTCTAAGCATCAGATGGAAATTTTGTAAATAGTTACAGAAAGAGAACGGACTTTAGTTTTTTTGTATCATTTTTAGGTCCGATTGTTGAAACAGTGACATGTGGAATCTCGTACAAGTTCGCTCTACTGAACCTGTATATAATCAGGTCATCGTAGAATATTAGACATAGCTATTTCTTGGAAAATCCAATCTAGATCAGACTTTTGTGGTTGGAAAGAATGCGTATAGGGCTATCACAAGACAAAATTTCAAAGCTTGGAGATCTGAAATTACATATATACAATAGATTCAATATTGAGCTCCTACAAAGAGAAAAAAGGTGTGTAGTCTTTTTTAAAAATTTTCATAAGTTTGGTTTGAAAAGTTTCCTTGAAGTGATTCAAAGAGAATAGTGAAGCATATTTATTGTTAATTGATGCCCTGAAGAAATAAAATGGAAACACCTAGTAAGAAACATGAAATCTCTAGCATGAGTCTTGAAGAAGAGGAAGAAATGCAACATGATATATCAAAATTACGAGACCAAGTGCAGCAAATTTCACTCTCACAAAAACTAACAGAAGCTATGATGGATGGTTTAAATAAAGGCATGGAAGCTAAGATGGATGGCCTAGATTTAAATATTTAATATTTGAAGAAAGACATGGAAGGTTTGAAAGGAGGTTTGGAAAATTTGCTACAAGAAATGCTTCCTAATGGCAAAAGGTTAGTAGAGGAAACTCAAGATGAGAACAAAAGAAATGTTAGTCATGATTGGATTGAAGACCCGCCATGTTTCAAAGATCAATATGAGGAAGTTTGATGGCCACGATCTCATAACATCGATACTATATATGAAGCAATATTTTGCTCTCCATATTGTGAAAAACACACAGAAGGTATGCATTGAAGCTTTATATTTCTAGCCCAATTAGCTTGTATGGTATCGATGGCTTTTCTCTCATAAAAAATTTTTCACTTGGGAAATTTTTATGGAATAAATGATATCACATTATGAGGATACAAAAAGCAACACCTTTTTTAGCCAATTGATAAATCTCAAACAAAAGGGTTCAATGGTGGAGCACATTGGGGACTTCCAAAAATTGAATGTAAGGGTAAAAGGTATTCTAGAGGAGCATAGGATTGATGTGTTCATAGAGACTTTAAAGGATAAAATCCAACATGAGGTTTTCCTTTGGGAACCTGATTCATTGGAGAAGGCATTCAGGTTGGCAAGAAAATTTGAGAGAAAAATTATGGCAACAAGGAAGCCTAACAATCACAACTATAAATATGCAAGTGTTTTTTTCCCTAGCCTTCCAAAACCTACAATGTTGACACCACAACAATTGGAAGAGAAAAAAGCAAAAGTGCTTTGTCACATTTGTGATAAAAAATACACTAAAGGTCATAAGTGTGCTAATAAGAAATTATTTTACATAGATTGTGAATAGGAATAAGAAAATGAACAAGAAACATCAAAATAAGAGGATACACACTAGGAAAAAACCCTAGAGAAAGAAGCAATGAATCTAACCATATCTTTTAATGCATTGGCCAGAATTGCCACTCCTCAAACTATCAAGATAGAAGGACATATCAAGAAGAAAAAGGAAATAGTGTTGATTGATCTGGGTAGTAGCCATAATTTTATTCATAGCGAATGAATTGAATTGCTTCCTATATCCAACACCAGAGTATCAAGTGATGGTTGAAAATGGAGGAATCATAAATTTCTCTGTAAAGTGCCATAATATCAAGCTATCCATGGGAGAATATGTGTTGAATAGTCCAATGATTTCCATTCCAATGGGCGGTGTTGATGTTGTACTAGGAGTCTAATGGCTACATATTTGGGTACGATAGCTTTTAATTTTCAAGAAATTTTCTTGATTTTTTTTTTAGAAGGAAAGGAAGTTGAATCAAGGGGTATCGCAGGGAAATTTGGAAATATAATCAACTCTAACGGAATGACAAAGCTTCTAAAGAGAGAAAAACATGGCATAATTTCACAATTATTTTCGCTACAGGTTCACACATCGAGATCATCTATTTCTCTGGATCTCCAAAAATTCTTGGACAATCATTCCAAGGTATTTGAGAATCCCAAAGGACTCCCACCTATTCATGATCATGATCATGCTATTCTTTTGATTCCAGGATGTTTCCCTCAAAACATCATACCTTACAGATATCCCTATGCCCAAAAGAGTGAAATTGAACGTATGGTTGCAGAAATGCTACAAGATGGTATAATTGAACCTAGTCAAAGTTCTTTCTCTGCTCCAGTAGTATTGGTGTACAATAAGGATGGGTCATGGTGCATGTGTTCGGATTATAGGGAGATCAACAAGATCACGATTAAAGATAAATTTTCCATTCCTGTCCTTGATGAATTATTAAATGAATTTCATGGAGAAGTTTACTTCACGAAGCTGGACCTTCATTCAGGATATCATCAAATCAAAATGAAGACTAAAGACATTTTGAAAACAAGATTTAGAACTCATGAGGTTCATTATGAATTTCTAGTCATGCCTTTTGGCCTTACCAATGCACCGTATACATTTCAAGGTTTGATGAATTCCATTTTCAAATGCTTCCTTAGAAAATTTCTATATGTTTTTTTTATGATATACTAATCTACAACAATTCTTGGAAGGATCATGTGCAACATGTTGATAGAATTCTCAAACTATTAGAGGAGAAGCAATTATATGAAAAAACCTCCAAATGTTTCTTTAGAGTACAATAGGTAGAATATTTGGGTCATTTTGCATCTCATGAAGGTGTCAAGGTAGACCCTACCAAAATTAAAGCCATTAAGGAATGGAAAAGTCCCACACCCAAAAATAATCTCCGAGGATTTCTCGGGTTTACAGGATATTATCACAAGTTTGTTAAGAATTATGGGGGAATAACAACACCTCTAACAACATTACTGAAGAAAGATGTATTTTCTTGGACTCCAGAAGCAACAAAAGCCTTTGAACATCTTAAAGAGGCAATGTGCCAAGCACTGGTCTTAGCTACACTAAACTTCACAAAAACCTTTATTATGGAATGTGATGCCTCATGAAATGGAATTGGTGTTGTTTTAGTGAAAGAATAAAGACCCATTGCATTTTAAAGTTGTCCAATCAAGGGAAAGTGTTTACACAAAGAAATTTATGAGAAGGAAATGTTGGGAATACTACATGCACTTAAGAAATGGTGACCTTACCTAATGGGAAGACACGTCAAGGTAAAAAATGGATCACGATAGCTTTAAATACTTTTTAGAACAAATATTATGTTCAGAAGAGCAGCAAAAATGGGTCACAAAGATGTTTGGTTATGACTTTGAAATCATATACAAAAAAGAGAAGATAAATGTTATTGCAGATCCACTCTTAAGAAAGGATGAGGATGTGGAAGAATTTCTTTGTGCCATTTCTATTATCCAACCAGATTGGATAAATGAAGCAAGGGATCAATGGAAGAATGACAAAGAAGGGTGGGAACTCATTCAAAAGTTGCAACAAGATCTCAGTACATCTAGTACATTTAGCTGGAAAAATGATTCTTTATGGTACAAAGATCACTTATACTTCTATAATAATTCCCAAATCAAACAAAATATTCTTATAGAATTGCACCTATCCCTTAGGAGGGCATTCGGGATTTTTAAAAACCTACCACAAGGTTAAGAAGGAATTTTTTTGGGATGGACTTAAGTCTAATACACAAAATTTTGTGGTGGAATGTTTGGTTTTCCAACAAAATAACGTTGAGAAAATTAAGACCATGAGTCTATTACAACCTTTATCCATTCCAAGTCAACATTGGGAGGAGGTTTCAATGGATTTTATCACATGTTTACCTAGGTCCGAAGGAAAGAGTGTCATCATGGTGGTAGCTGATAGACTTACCAAGTATGCACACTTTTGTGCATTATCTCATCCATTTAAAGCTAGTATAGTTGCCACTGCATTTATGGAAACAATTCAAAAGCTACATGGTAACCCAAAGATTATTGTAAGTGACAGAGATCCTATTTTCACTGCAAATTTTTGGACAAAATTATTCTCTTGTCTAGGTACTCAGTTTGCACATAGCTCATCTTAGCATCCTCAATCTGATGGGCAGACTGAGATAGTGAACAAATGATTGGAAGGATATCTTCGTTGTTTTGTATCTAATAAATAGAGATAATGGGTCAAATGGTTGCCTCTGGTTGAATGGTGCTATAACACTTCCTTCCATACTACAACAAATATGACCCCATTTATGGCACTTTATGGATACCATCCACCGTCCATCACATCATATTTAAGAGAAAATTCGAAGGTTCAAGCAGTGGAATATCACATCAAGAATCAAAAAAATGTTCTCCAACTCTTAAAGGATAACCCAACTTTGGTGCATAATAGAATGAAACAATAGGCAGATCAACATCACAGCGAAAGAAGTTTTGATGTAAGTCACTGGGTATTTCTACGACTACAACCATATAAACAAATGTCCCTCAAGAAATCTAAGAAGGATAATAAATTATCACCAAATTATTATGGTCTGTACAAGGTGTTGCAAAAGATTAATACTATGGCATACAAATTGGAACTTCGTGCATCCTCCTGAGTGCACGCACTTTTCCATATTTCATGCTTAAAGAAGGTTATAGGTGACAAGCTCCTAGTTCAAACAATATTGCTAGAACTTCACGAGGAAAGGAAAAATCATATTAGAGCCTGAAGCAATCACTAAAACAAGAACTTGATAGCTGGGAAATCGATCAATTTCTCAGTATCCCATCAAGTGGAAGAACTTAATCGATGAAGATTCCACATGGGAGGATAATAATTTTATACATAAGAATCCAGAACTACTTAAGAGTTGAGGACAACACGTTTTTGAAGGAGAGGGGCATGTTAGGTCCCTATAATACTAGTGTATTCGGTTATTATTATTGTCATTGTAGCCCCTTATTATTATTGTTGTGCCCATTTTGTCCTCGTATTGTTATTATTGTGCCCCATAGTAGCCCACTATTATTATTATTCTGCCTTACACTATTATTTCTATCTTAGCTCTAATTATATTGTGACCCCTTAGACTCCTATATATAGAAAGTAGGTCTTATCATTTGTATCATACAAGAATTGTTCATTTGTGTAATGTAAATGAGGTTTCCCCCTCGAAGAGGCTACTTTTGAATTCGTTGATCTATCTCATTCTTCTATTTTTTGAGCTGGTTGAATAACATGGTGAGGGTGAATTGACTCTTCATAAACATTTGTTTCAAGTTGTATGCACATTTCTCTACACCGTGAATCCAAACAACCTAATGTTTCTGCTTCCCCAACTCTTGTAAACCATGAGACACCCCTAATTTAATATGAGGAACCTACTATTCCTTTTTTTCCTTGTCGTCCTACTTTACCAATTCCAATGAGGGTGCTTCCTTATGATGATAATAAAGTTGGGAGATCTACTAATCAAATTCCTAATCCATATCGTCATTCTTCTTCCACTTTTCATTAATTAGATTCAATTCAGGAAATCCAAAAATGGCTCATGAAGCCCATGGTGAAGACTAACTCCTCCATTCCAAAAAATGATGTTATTATTCATAACTCTAGTCTCGAATTTGATCTAGATTTATGTTATCGTCTATCATCTACGTGCCATGACTCTTTGAATCATGATCCACCTAATCAATTTGCTCAACCAACGAACTTTTCACACTCTTGATTTTCGAGTTGTTGGTTCAAATTGTGATCAAATACAAGGTAGTCACATTACATAGGTAGATAAGTAGGAAGGTGAAGATGCTTTCAATATTTATTCTTCTTTTCAAAATCATCCATGTCAAAATAATGTGCTTCCATTCTTAGAAAATTATTAATTTTGCTAATCTTAGTAGTGAATGAAATGCAATCAATTCTTTCAATCAATTTGTAGCCTTTGGCAGCAATGATTTTGATGGTGATAATTTTGTTAATGTAAGTGAAGGCGAAAATCTAAGTGCACCAATTTATCTTTCGGTTTCTCATGAATATTTTAATTTAGATCTAGAATTTTATTCTATCAAAAAATATTCTTTTATCGAAACTTCCTCTTCATCTCACTATCCCTTGTGCTCTACCATTTGAAATGCATCTAATTGTGATGGGGATACTCCATGCTCTTCAAGTTCTTCATCGGATGAGTAAAATTTTCAATCGGCACAAGGTGGTGAGATTATCAATGATGAAAATGAAAACAATCAAATTATTGAGTACTCTTTCCATCCCTCATCATATCTTCTCTTGCATGAAGGCAACTCTTCAAAATGTCTTTCTCATTAAATTTCTCCAACTCATACATTTTCAAATTTGTGATCAGAAGAATCTTTCAACTTGAGTAATATGGTTGTTGAACTTGAAAACAACTGTAAAATTAGTGAAAAAGATGACTCCCATCTAGTTAGAAGTGGTCTTATTGAAACGAATGGTAGTAGATATACTCACATAATTTACTATCTATTTCAATCTTCAGAATGTGATTTGATCATATTTAAAATTTCTGGAACTTTTTAGGAAGTTGAGGCACTTCAATTTCCATTGATGGTTATGTCAAGATCCTGCGACTCTGGTGAACCTCCCGAACTAAGCCAAATTTGGTTTCTCTCACACAATCATTCTATTTGTATGGTTTCAATATATGCTAATTTCTTTTTGAAACATGTTTGGTATTCTGGATGTAATCTTCTAAATTTTAAAGATTTTACTTCCGATCATATTCAAGAATCTTGTCCAATGGATTCATATTCATGCAGATATCTTGCATCAAACTTAGGTTTGGAATGTGTATCTCTCATAAAGTCATGGGATTATGAAGTTGATCATTTTGAAGACTATATTTGGTCAAAGGAATCATGCCTATCAGATTCATCTCTTAACAGTTAGCTCCTGGTTTTTCTTGTGAATGTTATATTGAAATTTTTTCCCTTCCTTTCACCTAAAATCATCTTGAGTTACAATGAATGCATGAGTTATTATGAGAATCAAATTATTCTTCATTCACTATATCTTGATTGGCCTCATGTGTTTGTTGTGTTGGCATCCCTTTTAAATTATTTTGATGATTACGATGCTTGTGCAGTTTGTCATGAGTTACAGGAAAATGGTTTGTCACATTTGGGTTGCGATGAAGTTGGTTCGATTGTCTAGAGCATTCATGGAGTTGTCCCAATTGATTTATCTTTGTTAATTTCAAAATAGGAATATGATGATTTAATCATCCCATCTGATCATTTTTCTATCTCTAATGACTATTATTCAACCTATGATTTTCCCACCAGCACATCCAATGACTGTTGTTTTACATCCGTTGATATTTATGGTTCTGTTGACAGGCTGAAATGTATGACCAATAACTAGGGGGGTCTCCCCAGTGTAAAGTCCCAATTAAACCTCAAACCATTTGGGATAGGATCCCCATCCAGTACGTTAGCTCGACTACCACCATGAATGCTTCCGCTCTTCGTTATCAAACCAGAAGGTGTTAGAATGGGGACAAGAGAAAAATGGCCATACAGTGAAACAAAATCAACCCATGACTGAAAAACTGTAGAAATAGGTACAAACAAGTCTCAGTAGAAATAAGAAGAGGTATGCCATGAGAGGGATCAGTGAGCCAAAACCCAATCAGACATACATAAACAAGAACATGCCAAAATTTAATTCCAAAATAGTTTACATGACATGGAATGAAATAAGTAAACACATATTCAAAATAAAAAATACATGCAACAACTATGAACCAGTCCATAACATATTGCGTAGATGAAAGCACACATACAAATACAGTGAAACTACCTGAAAACTAATACAACGACCATGGGTAAGCATGGGAATCAGTGCCAAACATGAAGAAAATCTTATTGATGCTGTTGTAACTTCAAGTACATATCTTGCAATTGGTCAAAACCAAATAGTCAAAAATGGGCTGATCATACCATTGTCCAATGCAAAAACCTAGCCTCATTGCAAATCCACTCTATTAGCTCCCAAGAGTTGAGTGCCTCTAGCTTTCAAGCATAAATCAACTATCTAATCATAGCCTCAACTCAAGTTCTAAAGTGTCCTCTACAATGAGGTATGATAGAACATTTATAGAGATGAGGTGACTGTTCACCTACCATGACCCTTGACCTCCCCTCACGACTCTTGATCTTCCTTCCTACTTTCTCTCATCTAGTGTCTATTACATGTTTGAATCAATCTTGGCAAAGATGCTGGCACTATTTACATGTTGATAGAGGAGAAAATGTGAGGAGAGTAAAGATGGTTACTGAAACCCTATTGTTGTTGCACAACCATGATGAGCTGTCGAATAGAGTTGCATGGAATGTTGATTTTCCTGCTATTATTCTTGTCATCATGATTGTCACGGTGCTTCGGGTAGCTACATGGATCCAGCTAGCTTGTTAGCCGAAACCCTAGTCTCCTTCATGCAAACCAATATTCCATTCTCATTCTTCTACCTATTTTTCCCAAAGGTTACTCAACTGCCATGTTAATCATTCAGAGTCATCATATTCGACTTGCACAAACAATGCATCCCGTGACTCCATTCCTAAAAACACAACGTCACTTAATAAAGTGCAATATTTAATCAATAAAATAAGACACAATTCTCATTGAAAACAATTGATTCCCCTAACAATATTAAAACGTAAATGAATAAGAACTCATGTACTTGAAACATTTATGCTGAGGTCCATTTGTCGAGTCTTCTTCAACCCCTGGGGAATATTTCAGTTGCCATCTGATCTCATGTAATTAATAGAAAAAATTTACAGAACCATTACAATGTCATATTCTTATCCCTTCACATGTGATTCATTATATACAAAATCTTAGTCAATAACTAGTGCACCCATTATACAATATTTGTGTTTGTAGGTTCATAATATGTGAGGACGAGGCATAAACTTTATTGTTTACAAAACATCGATCTGAGACTAGCTAGGGATTTAGAGACCACATGTTTTTGTAGAGTACTAATTCCAAAAGACTCGCATATGATGGATACTCGCTAGGTAGATCTATTATTACTCATATAATAGGCATCGAATGGAGTTTTGTTGTTTTTCCATGTCAAGAGGGCATAACACTTCAAGAACAAACTATCCACCAATACATTTTTCAATGTTAAATTCAACACTTTACGACTACGAATTGGCTATCGGAATTTTTTTTTTCCTTGTTCTTCCATTTCCTTTCATTATGAATAAGATATCTTTGATGAGTTAGATATATACATTTCGTAGGTTGCAATTCTGGTGAAGAGGTCACATAGTTAGAATTGAGGGACGGTCACACATGTTATGAGATTTCTTGGGCACAATTCCACGATTTAACGACTTGGGAGAGGTTGCATATTCACATTGAGGGTTGAGTCACATCTTCCAAGTCATGAGACTAAACTACGAATGTGACTTGAGTAGAAATTTGACTTGTTGGAGGTCGCGTAGGCCACGTAGTCACATTGCAGATAGGTCACTCAACCCTACTACTTCTAGAGTGTGACTCTCCAACTTCGGTGAAAGTGGGACTTTCCAAGCGTTGCATGGTCACATAACATAGCTATTGGCATCCCTGGGTGAATTTCTTGAGGCGGTGAGGTGTGACTATATGACCTATAATGTTGATCAGCTGAACCTTACTTATTTTACCAATCACACCAATATGATGATGTCCGTGTCTTTGCTTCTAGATGTGAGCAAAGAATCTATTTTGTTACAATGAATGGAAGTTGTGGTTGTATTATGTGCATTCAACTTAGTCTCATAGCCACCACCCATACTCTTGGCAGATCAGATTGATGCATGACATCAGTGGGTTTTAGGAAATCCTTTAGCGATGAGTTATGCATGGTGCATTTACGTTCCTTCAACACACCAATTTTGATCTAAAGCAACCTAGATACTTCCCTGAATGCGATTTGAGTGGAGACTTGAGTAGAACTCTTTTCCTTCAAGCTCGTGACATGTTTAATGGTTATGTTTTCCAAGCATGCACAAACATTGCTTCCCTAGCTAGTTATGCACTATGCATGGGCCATTTTAGGATTCTTTGTGGCATATATGGTATCCTCTTCCTATTGACCAAACACCTTCCATGTACTATGCGTTGTCGCTCAGATGCACGATTCATATGGACTAGTCATGTGTAATCTTGTTTGGAAACAATGCATATGATGGTCACGTGATTCTCCTCTAGCTTCATTTTCGCTTGCCCAAAATCCTTCTTGATTTCTTTGCATACATACGTATTTTCATTTCATAGTTATGGTGGTTGCATGGCTCTATATTTTCCTCAGTAATTGACCTTTGGTGTGCCAGCTCACATCTATTCTTTGTTTTCTTACAAAGTGCCTGCATAATGGAATATGTTATCTCTTCTGCGTTATATTCCTTCACTCTCAGCACACCTTCTATAGTGCGGTGTGATCTTTAAGTGGGGAACCCTCTTATCGCAACAACCCAACTGGTCATTTCCCACCATGTCATGACTTTTCTTTAGATGGGAGTGATGTGTGGTGCTTCCCTCTTGCATTAGTAAGTTATTCCTTCAGCATGAACAATCCACATTACTAGAAAACCAACCATGCTAGTTATCAAAGGATGTTCCTTCTATTTGTGCTATTTTCTCCTCCATTGTTGTGTCAACGAATTTCCTAGCATATGATGCCTTTGGTGAAATTCTCACTGATTCATTTTTCCTTCAGATGCCACTGCATATTATTTCATTTTTCCAAAATTTCAATATGTGTCATGGTTAGTTCCATGCCACCGACATCTCATACCCATGTCTTCTACATTCCAATCAAATTGTACCAATGAAACTTGAACCCCACTTGGTGTAACAGCTATATACTACCATTCCACATATCATAGCGTTTTCATTTTTCATGTATTGGGTATGGGATATTGATAATATATACATATATACTTTGATACCACATTCCCATAGTTGGTTTAGAAATAAATGTTCATAACACTCTTTATCACATGTGTAGGGAATTGATATTTTTATTATACCTTAATCAGAGCTTTAAGCATGTTACTTTATTGGTCCTACATTGTGCAAAGTGGCCAAAAATTAGTTTAATGGCATCATGTAATAATGTTTATTTTCAAAAAGAAAACTAATATGCGAGACAAGAATAAAGGAAGTGCATGTAAGCTTCAAAGGATATGCATATGGGTTCAATGTCCTTTAGCGCTACAATACCTCATACATTTTGTGACATTGGAATGATTAGCATTTCATACCCAAATAGGGCATTTTCTTCAACAATGTGTCTGTCAAGCATGTAAATGAAATTGATGATTGTAGGTGAAGTGATATGTAATCACTTTCTCCACATTGATGCAATGGTATGTGCAAACAAAAGAATGCTCAAGAGAGAGAATGTTAAATATTGTGAGTACATTAGAATATAGTTGAGACGTTCATCATGAGAATTTAGGGTTCAATAAGTGTGTGATCAAAGTCTTGCCTTCATAAACCTAAAGTAGTTAGGGAGAGGCCATCGTTCAATAAAATAGGGTATACTCACCTCATAACAATGCTCATTGAGTGATGGGGCATAGGGGTGCATGAAGCTTGTAATGCCTTATCATAGAAATCACACTCAAAACCCTAATTCATCGATGTGATATGGATTGTAGGAGGGGGGAATAGATAGGGTTTGAGAACAATATGGTTACGGGGAAATTTACTAGCTCAAAATGCAATCAGGACCCTTATGGTTTTAAGCAAGAAGAGGGGACCTGAAATTTTGAATATGTAAAAAATTCTGTCTATTTTTGTAGTGGCTACAACAATTAGCAAACCACTGGTAGAGTCCATCATCTCTTCTAAAACCTTTATAATAGCTCGAGTTTAGATAATGATGCAAGGAAGTGTTGAACAGTCACTATGGGTACCTCTTGTGTTACCTTCACCTTTACAAATATGCCCTTCCTTCGTGTCTCAAATAGGTCTTGCTAGTCATTAAGAACCAAATTATAAGTTCACGCATGCTAGCAATTGATGACGATGAAGAGGATAAGGAAGAGGGATTATTGTATTCAAAATGTTAAAATATGGTTTTTGGTGTTGCTCCATTTCTAGTAGGTTTGTATAGTACCCCCATGGAGTCACTCCAAGAAATCGCAAATGTTGCTCTGCTACCAGCAAGCTTGGTTAGTACCTTGGTGGAGTCGTTGCTTTACCACTCCGTGCAGGAAGCCTTTCTCAATAATTTACCCTTTATTCAGTTGTATTTTCTTTTAAGTGTGTATTTTCACTTATTATTGGGTGTTCATTGTGACAGGGTGGATGAGGGATGTCGACTTATTTTGCAAGCAAGAGAGGTTATTTCTTGTTTAGCAAAAAATAAAAGATATTCTACTTTAGGGTTTCCTCCATGCCAAGCTTCCACATCTCATCTCCAGATAATAGGTGAACAATGAAAATAGGCCATTTAAATATTCAAGACCATGCTGAGCACAAGGTTCGATTCATGGGTATAGGTCATTCAAACTAATTAGGGTTCCCCACAATCAACATGTTCATATTCTCTTGCTGGTGAGTTAGAATCATATGAGATATATCCAGGATGTAACTTTGATCACTAGTTCTAAGAGAAGCCACCTCTTGGATTAACCATCACAACCAAACACAATCATTAGGGCCAGGGTTTTAAATCTAGGGAAAGGTGACCAAAGAATCTCTTTTAGGGTTTTCAACATGTTTGATGAGGTCAAGGAAATCTTCCTTGAGAGTTTGAGTATGTGAAAAAAAAAGGTATGAGCAAGCTATTCATAGCATCAAAGGATCAAAGGCTCCAAGTTCGGGAGGGTTCATGTAGCAACATGCAACATAGAGAAGAAATGGAAGGCTAGGTGAACGAACAATGTATTCTATACAAGAAGACAAATGCGTGATGTAATGCATCGGGCATGATTTATGATGCAATGAAATGCTATGCTAATGCAAGGAACAAAAATTCTAATTGAAAATAAAGACCAATGTAATTCATATGCATGGATTCCGATGCAAGAGTTGAATGCATGCTTAAATTCAAAATGTCATGCATAAACTACATTCTTATTATAAAGCAAACATGAATAATCATGTCTAAATCTTAATCGTAGAAGAAAACAATAGTAAGCAAACTTTGACAAAGAAACCCTAATTAGAGAAGTTAATAAGAAAAACATAAAACCTATCTAGTATAAACCCTAAAAGCCTAATTTGGTAAGATAGGAGGTTGGTTTATGTGAAATCAAACTTCCAATGTAGCCACCACAATAGTTTCAGGCCGACAAGAGCAAAGATGTCTGCAATCAGAACTAGTATGAATAATCATGCAACAAAAACAAGGCTTACCGGTGAAACATGCACAAGAGCAAGAAAGTCATGTCTACTTATAGGAAAGTGTGGCAGAAAAGTTTGTTTGAGCCATGCTCCAATCCTATGTTGGTAAACAAAATTACAAACTTGAAATATATAAGCATAGAGCCATGAAATACATCCATTCTTTATTAACCCTAAATCAAATGTAGGTGAGGCAAGATGTTGCCTTCTAGCGAAGAAATTTTCCAAATAAGACCCTTCAAGCCAATCAAGAACCCTATTAGGATATTGAGGATGTTCAAATTGATGACTTTAAAAATAGGGTTTCTCATCGGGTGTAACTAAGATATCACGGGGTTCAAGCACAGAAACCCTAATTTTGGGAACCCTAGTTTGCATTTGTCCATTGTTTTATGGAATTTATACCTATGGATAAGTACATCTTCGCTAAGTGGGTAGTTACACTTAGAAAAATACAAAGAAAGTGGTTTAACCTTTTCCTACAATAGATATATGAGATGAAGGAACCTTCTTGTGATCTTTCATTTCGTTTGATGTCCTTTGAATTTCTCCCGTCACTCTCACTCGAACTAAATTTGCTCAATTGGTACCTGTCAATAGAAGCAGAAGATGACAACGATCAAAACATATGATCTATCTACTATAAACAAATGAAATCGACAACATTTAAACATTTATGCATCCTACATATAGACAATAATATGGGAAAAGGAACAAACAACTTTATTGATTGATAGAAGGAGGAGTTACACCCAATGTGGTTTGATCCCTTGTCACTCATCCAGCTTAGTCCAAACCATCATCACACCAATAGCACATCAATCCAGCAACATAGCATTACTTGACAATGATCTCAAGTCTGCCAACAATATTTCTACAATCTTCAAATTCTAGCCCTTGATCA
Source organism: Pinus tabuliformis (assembly GCA_031772625.1). Taxonomy (NCBI): domain Eukaryota; kingdom Viridiplantae; phylum Streptophyta; class Pinopsida; order Pinales; family Pinaceae; genus Pinus; species Pinus tabuliformis. Next base: position 459,948,449 of record CM062818.1, read on the forward strand.
CTATGATGAGTGGTCAATTTATAGGGAAATGCAAGTGGTTTTATCATAAATTGGGCATTGAATGGTTTTCCAAAATTGGAGATAGTTTCCATGGAGAAAGGGATGAGAGGAGAGAGGGATAATTGATCCATAGCCTATCCAAATTCAAGCTCATAGGATGAGATAAGAGTTGGGCATACTTCTAGAATTCTCTAGAATCAAGGAATATTCCCAGAATCGTATGCCAATTTGGCTCATTCTTGCCCAACACAGGCCAAAGTGGGCCTAACTACACTGCAGTGTAGGTATGAGTGGGCCTACCTACTCTTCAGCGTAGTTACCCCTGATCAAGGGTGCATTGGTGTCCCAAGGAGGCATTTTAGTAGGGTTTCAAGGTAGGAAACTTTCATGGATGGAAGCATTAAATTTGATGACCTGTCTAGGGTATATAGAAACTGAATTAGGGTTTTATGAGCCGTAATTGTATTGATCTAATTGTCAGGAGTGATGTACCAAATAGACCTATAACAACTTCCCCCTAAAGCATGAAGTCAAAAATGATAATGTTGAGTGATATGCTTTATGATGTGATGAGGAGGACCTTAAGCAGATGTGATCTACATCAATTACAATATATAATATCATGATATATTTGAATTTTTCATGACTTGTTGAGAGAAGGAATACCCATACTGTTGGGTCCCTATAATACTAGTGATTACCCCATTACTATTGTAGTTATACCACTTATTAATATTTTTGTGCCCCTATTGCCCCCATATTGTTATTTTTGTGGCTTTATATTATTATTGTTAGCTCGGCTGGATTATTTTGTGACTCCTTAGACTCCTATATATAGAAAGGAGGTTTTGTCATTTGTATCATCAAAGAATTGTTCATTTATGTAATGTAAAGGAGGTTGCCCCCTTGAAGAGGCTGAATTCTAAGGCGTTGATCTATCTTTTCTATCTTTTCTTGAGCTGGTTTCATAACATTTGGTATCAGAGCTTTGGATTCTAGGGTTTCGCTGCTCCAAACAGGTCATCGTGGCATTTTCGCTATAACGTTTTGTCTGTAACGTTTCAAAAGTTGCAAAAAAAACCCATTTGAGAAGAAATCACGTTGAACGTTGGGTCCGAATTTTAGAACTTTTCGCATGATATTTGCAGAGATATGATCTGAGGAAGTTGGTCTTTTTGCAGACTCCTGAAGTACATTCAAAACAGGTGACCTGGGGAAAATAGTCATAACTTTCTCTCTGGGGATCGGATTGAAATTTCGTAAGAAGGTACAGAAATAGGATGGACTGTAGTTTCTTGTATTCATTTTTCATAGCCAAAGGCTGAAATAGTGACTCGTTTCATGTCGTACAAGTTCGCTCTACTGAACTAGTCTATAATCAGGTCATCTTGGGAGATTGTGCATAACTCTTTCTTGGAGAATCCAATTTGGGTCAGACTTGTGGCATTGGAAAGAGGACGCAGAAGGATACTACAGGTCACAATTTTAGAATTGGAGGATCTGGAATTACAGAGATACATCAAATTCAATATCAGGCTTCTACAAAGTGAAAAAAGGGGTGTAGTTTTTTTTTTAATTTTTGCGTAAGCTGGGTTTGAAGGAATTCAAAGGGCATAGTAAAGAATTATTATCAATAACTGATGCTCCAAGGAAAGAAAATGAAAACACCTAGTAAGGAACCTGAAAGCTCTAGCATGACTCATGAAGAAGAGGAAGAAATGCTACATGATATATCAAAATTACAATAACAAGTGCAACAAATGTCACACTCACAAAAGCTAACAGAAGCTAAGATAAACGGCATGGAATCTAAGATAAAGGGCGTGGAAGCTAAGATGGATGATTGGAAGACAGATTTGAAGACAAACATGGAAGAATTGAAGATAGATTTTAACACAAACTTGAAGACAGACATGACAGATATGAAGACAGATTTGACAAATTTTCTACAAGAAATACTTACTAATGGTAAAAAGGTAGTAAAGGAAACTCATGATGCGCACAAAAGAAATGTTAATCATGATATCATAGACTCTAATGTTGGATCTAAGACCCACCATATTCCAAAAATCGATATGAGAAAGTTTGATGGCAAGGATCCCGCAACATGGATATTACAGATGGAGCAATTTTTCGATCTCAATAATGTGCAAAACACACAAAAGGTACGTATGGCAACTTTATATTTCGAATCAAATCAGTTTGTATGGTATCAATGGCTTTGCTCTCGTAAACAATTTATCGCTTGGGAAATTTTTACGGAAGAATTGATAGCACATTATGAGGATACGAAAAGCAACACTTTTTTTAGCCAATTGATAAGTCTCAAACAAAAGGGTTCAATAATGGAGCACATTGAGGAGTTCCAAAAATTGAACATAAGGGTAAAAGATATTCCAGAGGAGCATAGGATTGATGTGTTCATAGGGTCTTTAAAGGATAATATCCAACAAGATGTTCGCCTTTGGGAACCTGATACATTAGAGAAGGCATTCAGGTTAGCAAGAAAAATGGAAAGCAAAATTATGGCAACCAGGAAGCATACCACTCACAACTATAAAGACGGGAGTGTTGTTTCCCCTAGTGTTCCACAACCTATAAGGTTGACACCACAACAATTCGAAGACAAAAGAGCAAAAGGGCTTTGTTACAATTGTGATAGCAAATACACTAAAGGTCATAAGTGTGCCGAGAAGAAATTATTCTACATAGATTGTGAAGAGGAAGAAGAAAAGGAGCAAGAAAGGTCAAAGGAAGACGATATACTCCAGGAACAAAGCCTAGACAAAGAAAAAATAAATTCGACCATATCTTGTAATGCATTGGCGGGAATTACCACTCCTCAAACCATCAAGATAGAAGGACAAATCAAGAAGAAAAAGGTAATAGTGTTGATTGATTCAGGAAGCACCCACAATTTTATTCATTGTAGGGTAGCAAAAGAATTGAATTGCTTCCTATATCCAGCACCAGAGTGTCAAGTGATGATTAGAAATGGGGGAACAATAAATTGCTCTAGAAAGTGCCATAATATAAAGCTATCCATGGGAGAATATGTATTGACTAGCCCAATGCTTTCCATTCCAATGGGAGGTGTTGATGTTGTATTAGGAGTCCAATGGCTACAATCCTTGGGTACAATAGCTTTTAATTTTCAAGAACTTTTCATCAAATTTTCTGCAGAAGGAAAGGAAGTTGAATTAAGGGGTATTGCAGGGAAACCAGGAAACATAATCAGCTCTAATGGTACGACAAAGCTTCTAAAAAAGGAGAAAAGAGGTGTAATTGCACAATTATATTCACTAGATGTTTCCACTTCAGAATCATATATTTCTCCAGATCTCCAAAAAGTTCTAGACAATCATTCCAAGGTATTTGAGACTCCCAAAGGTCTCCCACCTATGCGTGATCATGATCATGCTATTCATCTGATTCCAGGTAGTGTTCCTCCAAACATGAAGCTGTACAGATATCCCTATGTCCAAAAGAGTGAAATTGAACATATGGTTGCAGAAATGCTAGAGGCTGGTATAATTCAACCGAGTCAAAGTTCTTTCTCTGCTCCAGTAGTATTGGTGCACAAGAAGGATGGATCATGGCACATGTGTCCGGATTATAGGGAGCTCAACAAGCTCACTATTAAAGATAAGTTCCCCATTCTTGTCATTGATGAATTACTGGATGAATTGCATGGATCAATTTACTTCATCAAGTTGGATCTTCGTTCAGGATATCATCATATTAGAATGAAGATTGAAGACATTCCGAAAAAAACATTTAGAACTCATGAGGGTCATTATGAATTTTTGGTCATGCCTTTTGGCCTTACCAATGCACCTTCAACATTTCAAGGTTTGATAAATTCAATTTTCAAACCATTCCTTAGAAAATTTGTGTTAGTATTTTTTGATGATATACTAATCTACAACAAGTCTTGGAAGGATCATGTTGAACATGTTGATAGGGTGCTACAACTATTGGAGGAGAAACAATTATATGCAAAAGGATCCAAACATTTCTTTGGAGTCCAGGAGGTGGAATATTTGGGTCATAATGTATCTCATGAAGGAGTTAAGGTATACCCTAGCAAAATTAAAGCCATTAAGGAATGGAAAATCCCCACTTCCATAAAGCATCTGCGAGGATTTCTTGGGTTGACAGGGTATTATCGCAAGTTTGTTAAGAATTATGGGAGAATAGCAGCACCTCTAACAACTTTATTGAAGAAAGATGCATTTTCATGGACTCCAGAAGCAACAAAGGCATTTGAACATCTTAAAGAGGCAATGTGCCAAGCACCAGTCTTAACTACACCAGACTTCACAAAAACCTTTATTGTGGAATGTGATTCTTCAGGAAATGGAATTGGTGTTGTTGTAATGCAAGATGGAAGACCCATTTCTTTTGACAGTCATCCAATCAAGGGAAAGTTTTTAAGAAAAGCTATTTATGAGAAAGAAATGTTGGCAATACTCCATGCACTTAAGAAATGGCGACCCTACCTAATGGGAAGACACTTCAAGGTAAAAATGGATCATGATAGCCTTAAATACTTTTTAGAACAAATATTATCCTCTGAAGAGCAACAAAAGTGGGTCACAAAGATGTTGGGTTATGACTTTGAAATCATCTACAAAAAAGGAAGCAAAATGTGGTGGCAGATGCACTCTCAAGAAAGGACGAGGATGTGGAAGCATTGTTGTGCGCCATTTCTATTATCCAACTAGATTGGATAAACAAAGCAAGGGAGGAATGGAAGAATGACGAAGAAGTGTGGGCACTTATTCGAAAGCTACAACAAGATTCCAGTACATCTGATACATTTAGCTGGAAAAATGATTCATTATGGTACAAAGACCGCTTATAGCTCTGTAAGAATTCCCAGCTAAAATAAAAGATTATTATGGATTTGCACACTTCTCCCTTAGGAGGGCACTCAGGATTTCTAAAAACTTACCACAGGGTTAAGAAGGAATTTTTTTGGGATGGCCTTAAATCAGATATTCAAAAGTTTGTGGCGGAATGTTTGGTTTTCCAACAAGATAAAGTGGAAACAATTAAGACACCAGGTCTAATACAACCTTTATCCATTCCAGGCCAACGTTGGGAGGAGGTTTCAATGGATTTTATCATAGGTTTACCCAAGTCTGAGGGAAAAAGTGTCATCATGATGGTAGTTGTGATCCAGGTGGATGTTGGTGGCCACCCACCTATCCCGTTTGGACCCCCACAACTTTCTCTTTTAGTCTTTTCAGTTTCCTAAATTGTAGCACAGTTTACTATTTTTAGCAGTTTTTCGGGTCCTGAAGTGCCGGAGCTATTTTGAGGCCCTAAACGACGTTTTTTGGGATTCTGGGGCAACATGGGTCCATGGACCCATGTTGCCTCCCAAAGTGGTAGTACTCAGATAGATCTTTCTAACGAGCTATCGTACGCGTCAAACGGAGATCGTATGCCAAAGTTACGACCCCAGGAAATTGATGTACCAATTTCCCCAAACGGGGCCCACAATTTCGCGTTTCATCTTCTAGGTTTAGGTTTCGGGATGTGAAGGGTTTTCCATTGTTTCTCAACAATAAATAGGCCTTCGAGCCTCATTGTAACACAGTTCAGAACAGTTCAGAGGCATGTAGCCGCACATCTCTTCTCAGAGATAAGCTACTATCGCCCTAGCTGGTTTATTTCCATTTCTGGTTGTAATTTTCAGTATTTTACAGTAATGAAATGAAATATTATCTCCGCTGCATCTCAGTATTTATGGTTATCTCATCTCTGTATTTATGGTTATCTCTGTAATTTGTTGCGTTCCTGTTTAAATCCGGATCAGTGGTATCATAGCGGTCTGCTTTTTCTCTGTTTTTCTTTGCATGTCCCCAACGAGGTCGGGATATAAGGAGTTAGGGCTTGAACTGGTCGAACCTTTGCAAGACAAGCCTCGCAAATCTCGACGGCCTCCCATGGCAGATGAGAAGAAAGATGAGGGGGCAGGAGATCCTATCAAAATCTTGCTCGAAGAAGCGCTTGAGCAGCAAAGGAATGCGATGATGGATAGCTTTGCGCAGATCCTTCAGCGGCTACCCAGAGGTGGCGCATTGGCTTCCAACAGTGACTCTGGAAACGCCACGCCATTTAAGGTACAAGTTAATTTTGAAATCCCCATCTTCGAGGGTCAAATAGACGCAGATACCGTAGATAAATGGTTAAATCTGCTAGATGGGTATTTTTCTGTTCATGAATTTTCAAGTCGAGAAAAGATTGTTTTCGCTCTTCTCAAAGCAGCCCCCCACGTCAAGGACTGGTGGGAAACCTACTGCGAGCAGAAGGATGAAAGTACAGGCTCACTATTTTCAGCCGCACCCACTTGGAATGACTTCCGGGATGCCATCAAGGAGCAGTACTACCCTGTCGGAAGCTATGAGGACAAATACATCAAATGGACCACACTGCGGCAGGGACGAGACCAAGATGTGTCGGAGTTCACAAACATTTTTCATACCCTTCGTACACAGTTGGGTATCAAAGATTCTGAGCTGCATCTGGTACTCAAATACCGTGGCTGCCTGCACAGATACATCCAGGAAGAGATGGTGTTCTTGAACATCTCATCGCTCGGCATGGCGTACTGATACGCTGTCAAAATCAAGAAAAAGTTCAAACAGAAGAAACGAGACTTTGGATTCGCAAATCCGAAGCCCAAAGGACAAAGCCAAGGCGGGGTGACCCAAGACAACCCGTCGAAGCCACAAGAAAAGAACAACACCACGAAGCCGAAGAAGGACACAGGAAAGTGGTGTGAGTTCCACAAGAGTCCCACTCATAACACAAGTGAGTGTCGGACCAAGCAGTCGCTGGTGGCCGAGTTGAAGGCTTCTGAATCAGATGCATGTTCCGACCCTGAGCCAGAACCCGACAAGGGGAATGGCAAAGGGAAGTAGATCATTGGTGCAGATCACAGTGCCACTGTTGCCACCGCCAAGATCTAGAAAGATGAGCCCAAAAATCCAGAGGAAGGGGAGCGTCTTTTCCACTCACAGATGTGGGTGAAGGGTTCGCCGCTGCAATTCATTGTCGACAGTGGCAGCCAAAAGAACCTCATTTCAGTAGAGGTTGTGAAGCGGTTCGGCCTACCGACTACACCACACCCGCAGCCATACAGTATCGGGTGGCTTCATGAAGGACGAGATCTCAAAGTTCGCCAGCAGTGCTGCCTTCCCTACAGCATCAAACCCTTCACAGACGAGGTATTGTGTGATGATACACCTCTGGATGTTTGTGATGTATTATTAGGCCGGCCATACTTGTGGAGGCGACATGATGTGTATGAGTCAAGGCCTCATGCTGTCATTATTTCTTTGAGTAATTCATTATACAGGATACCAGAGGTAGCCCCACCTACTGCAACATCTTTGATCACTGCTAAGAAAGGCAGCAAGCTCATCTCACAGACCAGGAAATTCATCTGTCTGGTTCACTCCCAAAGTAAGGGGAAGATCGTTACTACATCCATGACCCCTACAAAGGGTTCCTACACGCAGCAGCAGCAGCAAAGGGATACGGTCATGACAGAACACAGGAACAACTTCTCCTCACCCACAGAGATACCACACAAGTTTCAGGTGGGCAACAAAGTCTGGTTGCATCTGCAGAAAGAACGCCTTACAAGAGCCCATCAGAAGCTTCGACCACTCCGACATGGTCCTTACACCAGTACCAAGGCTATGGGCAACAATGCTTTGAAGCACAACATTCCTCCATTCCTTCGCTTGCACCGAGTGCTCAATGTGGACCGTCCTCGACCATGCTTCCCACCATTTCTGAACACATCAGAGATTGCAGAACAGCTCACCAGGGACCAAGTTCAACAGATGGAGGAACTCAACGCAATGGGGACCATTGCTTCCTAAGGGGGGAGGAATGATCTAGGTGGATGTTGGTGGCCACCCACCTATCCCATTTGGACCCCTACAACTGTCTCTTTTAGTCTTTCAGTTTCCTAAATTGTAGCACAGTTTACTATTTTTAGTAGTTTTTCGGGTCCTGAACTTCCGGAGCTATTTTGAGGCCCTAAACAACGTTTTTTTGGGATTCTGGGGCAACATGGGTCCATGGACCCATGTTGCCTCCCAAAGTGGTAGTACTCGGGTAGATCTTTCTAACGAGCTATCGTACGCGTCAAAGGGAGATCGTATGGCAAAGTTACGACCCCAGGAAATTGATGTACCAATTTACCCAAACGGAGCCCACAATTTGGCGTTTCATCTTCTAGGGTTAGGTTTCGGGATGTGAAGGGTTTTCCATTGTTTCTCAACAATAAATAGGCCTTCGAGCCTCATTGTAACACAGTTGAGAACAGTTCAGAGGCATGTAGCCGCACATCTCTTCTCAGAGATAAGCTACCATCGCCCTAGCTGGTTTATTTCCATTTCTGGTTGTAATTTTCAGTATTTTACAGTAATGAAATGAAATATTATCTCCGCTGCATTTCAGTATTTATGGTTATCTCATCTCTGTATTTATGGTTATCTCTGTAATTTGTTGCGTTCCTATTTAATCCGGATCAAGTTGACAACCTTACCAAGTATGTACACTTTTGTGCATTATCACATCCATTTAAAGACAGTACAGTTTCTACTGCATTTATGGAAACAATTCAAAAGCTACATGGAAAACCAAAGATTATTGTAAGTGACAGAGATCCCATTTTCACTGGAAATTTTTGGACAGAATTATTTTCTTGTCTTGGTACTCAGTTAGCTCATAGCTCACCTTATCATCCTCAATCTGATGGGCACACTGAAATAGTAAACAAATGTTTGGAAGGATATCTTCGTTGCTTTGTATCTGATAAACAGACACAATGGGTCAAATGGTTGCCTTTGGCTGAATGGTGGTACAACACTTCCTTCCATACAGCAACAAAAAAGACCCCATTTATGGCACTTTATGGGTATCAACCACCATCCATCACATCATATTTAAGAGAAAATTCTATGGTTCAGGTAGTGGAACATCACATCGAACATCAACAACAAGTCCTCGAACTCTTAAAGGATAACCTCGTGTTGGCACAGAATAGAATGAAACAACAGGAAGATCAACATCACAGTGAAAGAAGTTTTGATGTAGGTGATTGGGTATTCCTACGGCTACAACCATATAAGCAAATGTCCCTCAAGCAAGCTAAGAAGGATAATAAATTATCACCAAAGCATTATGGTCCATACAAGGTGTTGCAAAAGATTGGTACTATGGCATACAAATTGGAGCTTCCTGCAGCCTCTCGATTGCACCCAGTTTTCCATGTTTCATGTTTAAAGAAGGTTATAGGTGACAAGATAACAGTTCAAACAATATTTCCAGAACTTGATGAGGAAGGAAAAATTATATTGGAACCGGAAGCAGCCATAGAAACAAGAACTCGACAGCTACGAAATCGATCAATTTCGGAGTATCTTATCAGGTGGAAGAACTTATATGCTGAAGATTCCACATGGGAGGATGAGAATTTTATGCAGAAGTATCCAGAACTACTCAAGCGTTGAGGACAACACTTTTTTGAAGGCGAGGGGCATGTTGGGTCCCTATAATACTAGTGATTACCCCATTACTATTGTAGTTATACCCATTATTAATATTGTTGTGCCCCTATTGCCCCCATATTGTTATTATTGTGCCCCATAGAATCCCTCTATTGTTATTTTTGTGGCTTTATATTATTATTGTTAGGTCGGTTGGATTATTTTGTGACTCCTTAGACTCCTATATATAGAAAGGAGGTTTTGTCATTTGTATCGTCCAAGAATTGTTCATTTATGTAATGTAAAGGAGGTTGCCCCCTCGAAGAAGCTGAATTCTAAGGCGTTGATCTATCTTTTCTATCTTTTCTTGAGCTGGTTTCATAACACATACTCAACATATAAACTTTTAATTACACATACATAAATTAGATAGTCGTCTACAGATATAGACCCATGATAGTATGACAATCTATGTAAAGCCATCGTATAGATGATTTAGTACTCTCCTGACATCGCAGCCTGGATGGATGAAACTAGATTCGAGGCCTTCTATCTCGTCCAATTTTTCACTCAAGTATGAGTCTAACCATGTGAAAATGTGATATGAAGTTGAACATGGGAACACACTATCTGATTACCAGCCAATTATGTAAGTTGTTAACAGACGCGAGAGAAATCACCAATAATGATAATGATTCTCAAGGTACTACAGTACATTTTGCATTGTATGAATAGATATTTTGATGTCGAACACCATACAAAGTCTTTTGGTTGAAGGCCAGTGATTTCAACCTATCATCGAAAGCAAGAAACTTGTCATTAATGTATGCAAGCCTCAAGGTATTGGAAGGGTGTTTCTAGGTCAACTTCTTGGATAATCTGCTAACGTCAACAAGAAGCGACTCATCACAGGAGGTCCTTGATGTATCCCCCATCAACGACATGAAATGAGTGTAATTATTTTGAAGATAGAATGTGACTAAAAACATAATGTTCAGGAATGGTGGTCATGAAAACAAAGGTTTATGAGTATTGCAAAGGATGAATTTTACTGATTGACTTCTCTTGAACATGTCGGCGACACTGAATGAAGTGGTAGCATTGACCCAAAACCAAAGTGATGGATGGTGTGATAGACCATAGGTATCATAACCATCAAGTAGATAATCCAACCCAAATAGTCATGGAGATGAAGTGAAAGTGTCATGTTCAAGAGCGACTTGCTACCATAAAGTGATTTATCCCTTTTCCCATTTTCTTCAATCATTGTTGACCAATACCTCTTTATTTTTTTAAAACAAGCATGAGGAGGATAACATATGCTTGTAGTATAATTCCACCCTTCGGGTGAATCCATCGCTATGTGATGTTTTAATGAGTCTAGCAAAAGTGAAACTCGGTCTTGTCATGATGGAGAAGTTTGTCGCGATTTGATGTTTTAATGAGTTTAAAAAAAATGAGAACTCAGCGCTTTTCATATTTAGAGAATTTGAAAAGGTACAAAAATAAAAATCCACGAGTTCATTTTTGTAAATTTGTCTCTCAAGTCAAAAGAAGTGTAAAATAACACAATAGAGAACCTATTGACCACGTTCGATCAACGTATTCCTTTTTCATAAGTAATCTATCTCAGTCCAGAAAAGGGTTAAACTTATATTGAGTAGATGTCATTTCCAATCCATTTATGAGCTAAAAAGGACAAGCGCTTGGTAATATTTTTATATTTTGAGAGTCTGAAAAGAGCTTAAAGAAGACTCTAGGGGGGTTCCTTTTTTGATGTAACTTTAACAGAGCTCGGAAAAGAGATAAAAGTATGCAATGTGGTCAAAAGTACAATTCACGGTCGCGCATGTCAAACTCAATATGTCAGTTGTAAACCTGCTCAAAGAACTAGCAAATGGATTAAATATACCTCTTTCATTGGTAAAAATTGTAGTTTATTCATTTAATGAACATGAAATAACCATAAAACAAGAATTTACCAAGTCATTTTACCATTTGACATTCTTATTTGGTGCTCTAAACCAGTTTTTACCTCAAACTTTAGCAGTTGATTGTGGGAGATTCTGTGCATCATTCTTGTAACAGCCCCGAAATAAAAACATTTAATTAATTAGATTAATCAAGTGATTTATAATCATCATGCAATTTATCAACTAGTTAACATCACATTTCAAAATTAATGTGAGGAGAGACTACTTACCTGTGGAACGGAAGGTGAACGCTAGTTGAATTCTTCTGCTAACTACAAAAAAGTCTTGGGGACGACTCTCCACCCAACCATAGGCTCAATTGCACAAAATCTTGCCACAACTGGCCACGCCTGAGCCCTCAATCAACATACTACTGCCAGGGTATCCTTTGTCTCACAACACTATTCTTCCAAGAGAATGGATGGTGGAATGATGGAATGATGGAATGCCTCTCATATTCCTCACCATCTATTAAATAGAGCAAACATTGGAAGGGGAACCACATGCACACACTCCATGTGTCCACATGCATCTTTATTGCTTTCTTGTTTTATTTCTTTTGTTTTTTGCTTTTTGATAGCTTTACTAATTTTTACTGCTTTCTTGTTTTATTTCTATTTATATTTATTTAGAGCTTTAGTATTAGTTATTTATTATTTTATTATTATTTATTATCTATTTACTATTACTATTTTTTTATTTATTGTTTATTATTTATTTTCTTGTATTTTAATATTATATTGTATTATATTATTTATTATTTATTATTTATTTATTTTATTATTTATTATTAAGGGACATTACATACTTCCCCACTTCAATTTCGCAAATGTATTAATTAATTTCAATTAACTAATCTTTAAACTGGACTGTACGTTTTAAAAGTTAAAGAGTCGTTCTTGTTTTCCCTAGCATTCCTGGAATTGGGTGGTATGGGATGCAAACTGGTTTCAATGGTGACTGTAGAGGATACAATTTCTTCAACTGTGAACCGGATGCTTGAATTGGGTGTCCAGAGCTTCTTCGGGTGGTAGACGGTGGTCAAATTCAGTTGTAAAGGTTCAGGGTGTCACAGAATGGCTTGAGCGGCATTCACAATGAAAACAAGAGAAAAGGGTAAAATGGGGTGTCTCCAGCCTTTTAACCAGCAACAGCTACATTTTGGCGTGGAATTTACAAATGAATAGTGGACGTTTTTGGTCTTGGTGGGGAGGCCATTTTTTGGGCCATCGTACCACTTTTGGAGGGAAAGCGATATTTCCCTGTGAGCACGCGATCTAGCATGGTGTTGCCACGTAAGAAAATAGTGCCCCAGCAAAACAGCAAATCGCGCATGCTCTCAGGCTGCTAACGGTCGGACGGTGAATGTGCACGATATGGATGTGTACCGTTGGATCTAGGGGTGGGAGATCGGACAATTGTCACAGATGCACGGAGTGAATCAGGACTAGGATTTACATGGCCCAGGTGGTTAATTACAAATAATTGTAATTAATTAACAAATAAAGTCAGGATTAGATATAAGCGCGGGTTTAATGGAGTGGGACCAGGGGTTATTGTGGCAGGGTTTTTTAACTACACCAAGGGTTGGTGGGTTAATCGGGGAAATATGAATCTGGGAGTTAATTAACTTATGCGGGGGGATTAAAACTTAGGATAAGAGGGTTTTTATAGGTTCTTAAGGGAAATAAGGAAATTAATAATGGGGGAAGGTAATATTTTTAATGGGAAAGGGGTTTTACACTAGGGAAAAGGGGTTTTGGGTAAGGGGGTGAGTTTTGAAAGGTAATTTACTAGGGAAATTTGTGAAACCAAGGGGTAAACGTCAAAATTATGGGAAAAGGGTATTTAATAAGAAATGAGGAGAAGTTAGTCAAACAAGCTTGTGAACATCTTTTCAGTCTCATAAATGCTCCTGCACATAAAACATACGATTAAGCATGATAAATGTGCTTTCGACTAAGTAACCTTGTACATTTGCAACCTTTCTTCTACCTACCCTTTATTTATGCTAACATTTTTCTTCACTTTATTGGGTGCATTTGAGATTGCAGACCCTTTATTTCCTTTTCTTTTAACAAGCAAACTATCTAATTCTAACATTATAACTTCCAATGGCTCAGATTAAGCTGATGAGCACATTTTTCTTCTCTATCTAACTAGTGATCTGCCAAGTTTAAACAGTTTGGCTAGATCTTTATTCTCTATCTATCAACAGAAGATTTAAAACATGACTGAGTCAAGATGAAGTTGTTTGACCATCATGGATTGTGGCATTTCTAACAAGCTGCACACAACTAAAAATTAGTCGCATTTGAATTTGCACACTTTCATGATCTGTTTTATTTATTTTTTTGGGGTTCATATTTTTCACTTTTTTATCTTTTTCTCTTTATTTTTGTCTTTTGGTTATTCTTTTAAGACATACCCTCTTTATATTTTTTAATTTTTTAATATGGAAAACATTTTTCAGAAAGAAAAAGTATGTACAATATTACAAGGCTAACCACAACCAATTCAAAATTATGAATCCTATTATTATAGGACACTAACACCTTCAAATTTTCTAGTAATGAATGATTGGATCAGAATCTATGTTGTGATCAAGGGAGCCTGGGAAGGACATTATCACTTGAAAATTGAGATAACCAAATGTATGAAGAGAACTCTATTGGGATGATGTTTGGTCCCATGTGTGATCTATTTTAGAAGTGAATTTTTTATAATTGGTATGAGTGATGGTGGGATTGAAAGAAAGAGAGCCTCTGGAGAGTATGGCCTTTTTAATGACCCAATCCACCTCAATGTTGGTTTCTCAGTGAATCTGATTGTATTTATCAGAATCAATCCCATTTAAAGGAATAAGTTATTGATATAGGACAAGAAGGCTTGATCATGTGCCCTTTTCTCACCCAAGAGGTATGGTCTAGGAGCTATGACCATCCTTAAAATCTCTTAGATCTAAATGATTGGATCAAATATTTGCTGAATATTTAGAAACATTTTAGAGCACATTTTTATTCTACCATTAAGAGTGCAAACATTTTTATTTCAGGTACGCACTACTTTATTTATTTTATTTCAATAAGTATCTGTCTTGAAAATGTTTGAGCAATGGTGTAAAACTTTCCTTGAATGAATTTATTATCTTATTCTTAATGGAAAGAAGGATGGGTGGTTTGTTGCACCTCCATGAAACGATTAACTGCCTAGAAAAGAGCTAGTGATAGGGAATTCTCTACAACTTCATCTTGTTATGAAGTCGACCATAATAGTTCATTACTTAAATTAGATTCACTGGATATGAAGCTTCCTCAACAACTAGATCACCACCAATCTGGATGTCAATTGCAACAATTCTCAGGCTACAAACAAGAGATGGATCCAACTCTAGCGTAACCCATTTCTGTAACTTCCTCACCTGCAGAGCCCAAAACTTCCATCCAATATTTCTAAGTTCTCCTCGAGTTCTTCTAGGAATAGTCACGAATACTCCATGACAAGTTTATTGGAATCTACAAACATGGAGATGCTTTTACCACAGTCAATGTGTACAGGGCCTCATGATCAACAACAACTAGGTGAATTTTATGGTGATGAGCAGGTTTACACAAACTAGAGAATGTTAAATAAATACTGCATCAACGACTGTCAAATTGTGAAAGCCAGTAATAGAGGAGATAACTTTGTAGGTCACTAATAGATTGAGAATTAGCCTATATCATGTTGCCAATACCTATGTCAATTTTCCATCTTTTGTAAAACCTTCATCAGGATAGGATTGCTAATCAATTGTAGATTTGAATGCATATACATTCTTACATTTTTTTGATATCAAGGAAGCCAATTCCAATTATACAAGGGTATTGAAATTGTGGAGCTAAACACTGCATATGAATTTAATTTTCCACCATTTAACATGATTGAAGCTTTTGGATTTATATGTGAGAGAGTAAACTCTCTTGTAGGATGGGGAAATCTTGAACATTTTTATTTTGCCTCATAATATTTCATGAAATGAAGTTCCAAATAAGGATCTTACATGTTCAAATTCAATGACATGAATGCATTTTTAGAAAATATAAGTGTGTTGCCTTATTATTTTCAAGGTTGCTTTCTAAAATTGTTAAGTTTTAGAAATTGTTTTTCATTGAGATTTAAAATAACTTTGTTGTTAGCTTTAAAAAAATTGGAGTTTGTTCTTTTTTTCCCATAAAAAAGAAAGATTTAAGGTAATTAAAAGCATTATTTGGGAACTTCAAATGTTGAAAACACCTTAAAAGAACATTTAAATGATTTTGTTTATTTTTAAAAAAACATTCTTTCATATCTTTTCTATCTATTTGAAGTTTGAATAAAAGACTGAGTCTTAAAAGAATGGTGCTAAATGCTTACTTTTCTTTAAACTAAGGAAAAGAATAACGCGTTTTTGGGGAAATTAATCACAAAAGTCTTGGTCTTGCTTGCACTCACAGTAGGCAAAAATTAGTGAGAAAAAAGACCACACTTTCATAAGGTCAATTAAAAAATCATTCTCTTCGCTTGTGAGTGAACGAGTTACGGGAGTTTCCTTTTAACATTAAAGTAAATATTAAATATTATAAAATAAAATTTTAAAATGTGATACATTATAAAATAAATAAAGTTTTTGTAAGAAAAAATAAACAAATAAAGTTAATTTTCTTGACTCCATAAGTGCTAGGGTTTATTTGGCACCGATTTCTCTCTTCAACAACTATATATATTATATTAACTTCCATTTGACTAGTATTTTTTCATAGACAAAAATTTATTTCCTATTTTTATTGCTTTCACAATTTTGGAAGCTATTTATTATTATTTCGTTAAAACATAATTTCAATTCCATATTATTACATAAACATATAATTATAATTAGTCTTAATTTCTGTTTAAGTTTAATTTTTTTTTTTAAGAAATATATTTATATTCCATATAAGGAATATAGATGTTTTGATTTCCTAGGGATAGACTCCCAAACAATAAAGATCGAAGCCATTACAACAATATACTCATTATAAGCTCAACATGTCGCATGTCAAAGTTGAACCCAAGAGGGCAGGAAAACAACATTTCTTCCAACCACTTGAAGCACATCCAACTAATTTTATTTCAAATATCATTTGCTTGGGATAAATTTTCATTAAGCAAATTCACGATTTATATTTCTACATTAAAAATGATTTTAATAAGTAAAGCTCTTGAGCTTTATTTCATATCAATTACATAGGTTTAACAAGTGTTTTTTGCTACTTGTTCAAATCTAGAAATTTCCCTAAAAAGTATCATAAAACCATATTTGACACATAGACCTATATACTTATAAATTGGCTTATCTGTGTTAGATATAATAAATGCTTGTTGTAGTTTATCAATACCAGAAGTTACTTGTATGAAACATCACATCTAAGAATTCTTTAAAGCGTTGACTTCTTTACTTGTAAAAGTCATATCTTTTATTTGGTTTAACTTATCAAGTGTGTTTCATAAGTATATATTTTTACCATATATTTATCATAATTACTATTTATTTTCTAAGACTACAAATTGATAAATCTTCTAGACTTAACTTCACTTCCTCATTTGCATCTAGGGATAAACCCCTTTGGCCTTAAGGGATTTGGAAAAAATTGAGAGGAGAATTGTATTATAGTGATTGTTGTACTTCTCTTAGGGTTACCACAAGGTTTCACCTTTTTATTATGGATCATTCCACTAAGACATGATTTTATGTTGTGACATTTTGGTGCCATAAATGGGGATATAGTCTATCTCTATCTAAAAAATAGGGATCTATTTTTAGCAGTGGGAGTTACACTTGAGTTAATATTAGGAACTACTGTTACTTGTTTCTTTTTCCTAGATTTTTGGCCTTTGTGTCATAAATGCTAAAATGGATCAAATGTATTTAATGGATGCCACCAAATATCATTTTCATAGTCGATATTGGAGATTTGGCATTCTCAAGGAATCTAGGAACCTTCGGCATAGTCAGCACAACTTTTCCGAGTTAGTATTGCTTTTTTTGCCTTTTGTTGTTTTATTTGTCGCTTCTATTTCCTTCACTTCTTTGAGCGTTATTTTTTCTATTTTATTGAAAAATCGCTGGCATTTTAGTTTGTTTTAACTTCTAGAAGTGTTGTTTCAAGTTTTGCATTTCCTTTCCTTAGTGTCATACTCATAACCCATTTTTTTCACTAATGGTCAT
Source organism: Pinus tabuliformis (assembly GCA_031772625.1). NCBI lineage: Eukaryota > Viridiplantae > Streptophyta > Pinopsida > Pinales > Pinaceae > Pinus > Pinus tabuliformis. The sequence goes on from CM062818.1 coordinate 459,966,166, forward strand.
CACTGCGGCAACTCTCCCCACAAGCTTCATTCTTCATTTGTTTGATTGATTCTTGCATTTGTTTTGATTGAATCCATCACTATTCACTCATATCTGCACCGTCCTTCACTCGTGCATTTAGATCTACTTGTTTTCAAGTTTCACTTGGGAAGATTTGGTCTGCCTTGCCCTGGATCTAGCTTTTTGCGACATGCATTGGGAATTTCTAGAACTTAAGGCTCTGCCTCAACTCTAGGAATTGCATAGAGTCTTCTAGTCACTGGCTCCGGCTGCATTGTGTGCACTTCTAGGAGATAGTCCTGAAGTCTTTCCCACTAGGATTGCTCAATGCGCAGTCCCTGCCAGCATCCAGGGAGATTGAACTATGCATTATGTAGTTCGAGTCCTCAACAAGACACACTAGATTGTGATCTATGTAGTTCTAATCATCAGTACCTCTCACTCACAGTTGGGACTGCACAATGTGCAGATCAAGCTGATAGTCCCTCACCTCTCAGAGTCATAATTTCGCAATACTATCGAGCAATTGCCCAATTTGTTGCATGATTGGTCCTTGAATTTTTTTATTTTTTATTTTAGGCTAACATTTTCATGCCATGAGTTTCCTCTCTGTCTCCAGGTACAATAGTTGTTGAGAAGCTTGTCAGCGGTGCAGGTAACATGGCTTCCAAGAGAGATGGATCAAAGGACATTGTGGAGATATGCACTCGAGATGTAGTTGAACAGGTGTCAATGAACTTGCCAGTTTATGCAAGCGCACAAGTGTTCATATAAAAGGACATGAAGATTACATGGCAGGAAATAAAAGACATATTTGCTAGAAATTTCAAGGAAGATCTTGAAGATTGACAAGTCTATGTCAACATTCACAAGTTAGGCTTGTACAGGGTTTCATGCAGGTACCCCACCTTCCCATGTGAGGACATCATTCACTTGACTATCTCACATACTGATACAGGAATGATGACATTGAGCAATTCTAGTGGAACTTAGCTTGCCACTTTCAGGACGAAGAACTGCCACAAGATGTATCACTTGCCATAGTTCGTGAACCACATGGATGCACTCTTCTATACTCCTAACAACAATGTGAAAACTTGAGACATCATGAAGCGTTTGGTAAAAGAGCCATAAAATTTTAGGGCAACACCCAACCAGGTCTACAAGACTAAGTCACTCAGGAAAGCCTAGCAACTCTTGGTCATCTTTGAATGTTGCTTGTATGGGAAAGAGAGCATGGAGACCTTTCTGCATAGTTGGATGGTCATGTTGGATCAGTTGGCAAATGAAGGAAGGGAATTCAACTGCTCGGACATGTTGGCTCTTCAGCTGAAATTGCATGTGTCTAATGCTTGAAGTCCTCCTAAGAACGAGCAAGCAAGATGATTTATGTCTCATACCTACTTGATGCAATCTGTGCCCAACAATAGTTCACTGGCATGGGATAGACATGGACACCATTAGATGATGCTATGAACGTGTATTTCAAGTTTCTCTCTGAGGGTAGCTACGGAGGTGTCATGGTGAAGCTTTCTGACCACTTCATCCCCCTGATTTATAAGATGATATTCAAACAGGATCCACCTTGCAAGTCCCAAGTAGCGATGCAAACCTTGCTTAACATTTCATATTGCTATACCTCATGTGATGGCACCTGCATTAGGATGTTTGGCAGAGAGAAGCCTCCACATGTGCTACCAAGTTTTTCCATAGATAAGTTGGTCATGCAAGAGGTTGTGTATCACATCTCCACAGGATTATTTGCAGGATTGCATAGGAGGAAGAAGGCACCATGGCCTACACTTCCTTTGTAGATTGGATTTTATGAGATCCGTACCTTGAAGTATGTGGATGTCGAGGCTAAGGAATTGGATAGGTTTGAGTTCGATAGCAAGAGTTTCAATCCGTATGAACCCCACTACATATTGAAGAACCACTGTGTGAAGGTATATTATCCATGGATCCATGGGGCATGTCATTGGCTAGAGGAAGACCCTTGGAGGTATTGCTACAACTCCTCTAGGCTTAACGAACCCATCAACATGGTTGTACAATGGAAAGTAACACTGCAGGCAGCAGCACCACAGGAAGCAACAATACCAATAGTAGTGAACAGTAAACCAACGCAAGACAAAGGCAAGAGAACTATTGTCGAGAGCATAGATGATGAGAAAAGCTACAAGTTCAAAGAATATCCTCTTGTTGAGAAAGTATCATTAGAGATAGAGGCGAAGAGTCAACATCGTGAAAGGAGAGTAGAATAGAGGAAGAGAGAGAAGCAAGGGTTGGAAGATGTAGAGAGGAAGTTGTAGGAAACCTAGAAGAAGCTAAATGAAGAACATGAACTATGGAGGAGGGAAAGGGAAGAGAAGTAGAAACAGGAACAAGAGGAAAATCAAGGCACACTGACAAAGAAAACCATGCCTATAAAGGTTGAGGAATCAGAGCAGCTAGCAAATGAAGAAGGTGAGCAGGTGTAGGTTCAGGAACTTTCTCAACATATTGAGGAGAGAGTTGAAGCAACAAATATGCAGTTGGAATAGGAGCCATAGGACCAAGACACCATCCCCATGCTGACAGCATCTAAGGTCACCCCATAGCCTCCACCACGTTTATGATCAGAACTAGTCCCAAGCGAGAAAGGAGAAATTATCCTCCTTGATGATTATTCATAGATGGATGTGTACAATATGTCATTTCATGAATCACGGCAAAGGATTGTACAGGCGCGAAGAAGCAGCACCTGGATGATCACGCATCACCTACACAAATAGAGGAATGGGTGATTGTTGCAGATATTAGAAGACATCCAACTGCCATGGCCGATGCTTCTAAGGCTTATGCAGAAGCCATGATTTCAACGGTCAATTTCTTGACAGCAGAGAATGATCGGATGGCAAAGGAATTGTAAGAGGCCAGGCAGAGAATAGAGTAGTATGCAAGATCCACTATGGTAGAAACAAAGAAATTGATAATTGTTGAAGTATCAACTCTTGATACCACCATGCGGACATTGTATGGCAGGTTTGTCACCACGGACAAAGGAGTTTTCCATCTATATGTTTTTCTATAGAAGTGCGCAAAGGCAACCCAAAATCTCAAAGACATCCACATTGTTATTACGCATGTATAGGAATAGATAATGAGGTACAAGTGAGCATCACTTTACATGAAAAAGATGATGAAGTCACAGGTAGAGATAGAAAAATCACAGATTCATATGTTGATTGAGAATGATGAGATGTTCCCTCCTCTCGTCACTAGCATAGAGGATTCCTATGCACAGTTGTTCAGGAGTCTGGATGTCATAGTCAGGACACAAAGGATCCCTCCTATCAGAGCCTTCACTCAATCCATGAAGAAGAACCAAGTCCTATTGGAGGTTGATAGGTACATAGAGTAGTTGATGCAAGAGGCCACTAGTAATGACTTTCATCTCAGCGCAAAAAACATGCAGAAGTACATCAGTGGTACAACCTCACTCAAGAAAATGTTGTTCATGCTTCATGATGAGCTTAACAGAGGTTTCAGAAACATATACTTGGAAGCCATGGAGGCAAGAGTCAGCTTTGAGAAAGACATCACCAAACAGTACAGGGACACAATAGCGCAGTACCAAGCTTTGTATCAGTTTATCACCGAAGACCATTAAGAGGATGTTGCCGAGTTGGTATTTCCCCAAGACCCCAAGTGATCTTGTTTATCTTGTTAGGCTGACCCAAGCCTTTTTTTTCCCACGAGTATATTTGGAAATTGTATTATTTTTTTAAATATATTTTAGGTGAAATTCCAAATCTCATTAGTGGAATGTGAACAATTACTATGTAATGTCATGAGTCTTGACGGCAATCCAAGAGTCAAAGGGAAATGTGAAGGGTCACTCCACCCTTTATTATGTATGGAACCTCATAAATCATAGTACAACCTTTTGGGAGCCAATATTTTGGCTAGGCATTGTTTAGAGAAGGCTTGGATAGTATCGTGATGAGCCTTAGCTTCTCCACAACATAGAGCGAGAACATCTCTTTGGAGGAGCAGGCGGTGTTGACTATAATCTTCCACTGTTGGGGCTATTGGCTGTCAATGGTGTAATGTATGGATGGAACTTTCAATTTATAATATAATTGAGCAAAAAATATTTCATGCATATGTTGTTATTATAGTTCGACTATTTTGGTTACTTTAGCAATGTATGTTATTTAACTGATGAATTTGTGTATGAACTATTTTGTATGTCATTGTATGAATCTTGTTGAAGACATGTTGTTGTGTTAACCCTTCACTTTGGATTGTGGACTATTCTGCTTCCATCCTGTCATGTCATTCCACTCATGTGTTCCTTTCAGGTTGTGTACTATTATAGGATTCTAAGGGACACACTTACTTTTCCCCCTTTGTGTGTTAGAACCCCCATGCATCTCACCTGACTCACTACAACATCACACACTTGCTTACAAAAAAGTTGTCACACTTACCTCTGCGTACTATCACAGTTAAAGCAATACTTTACTATCCACTATTGGGACTCCTACTCCAAATGGTATGAGGTCTAGTTGGGACTTCTTACCGGGGATATCCCTTGACATGTTGGCAGGTCCAGTACCGTCAGTAGATAGATAAGCCTGAAACATGAAACAGCTAGCCACACATGTAAAGAAAGTCTTCAATAATACCCAAAAATTCCCTCAATTGTTAAAGTTCAATGAATTCTCTCTCAAATATTCAAAGAACAAAAAAATAACTAAAGAGGGAAGCCTCATATATAAATTTTTAGGCTAAGAAAATCCCTTAATAAGAAAGTAGTATCATTGGTTCAAAACCCCAATCTAGCCTTTGAAAACACAAGTAACCATTATCATATAACATCTTAGGGCGATAAGATCAACAATGCACAAAAAATGTGGGGTGATTTAATTTTCCAAATATACAATAATCGCCATGGATACAAGATGTATACATCAAAAGAAGAATTGGCTCATCCAGAGCTCCAACGTTTAACCTCCAAACAAGAGATGAGGTTCAAGAACCTCTCTCAAGTGTGGATATATTCTAAGAAAATGTGATATGACCAAGAAATGATGTTTCCAAGGTGCACATGTGGATCCAATAAGGTGGAAAACTCCTTCAAAAGTGGTCTAATTGTCCAATAGTGAATCATATGTGGTATAACTACCTACTAAAAGCATGCCAAAAGTCAAATCCATAAAATGAATGGTTAAATCTCCTAAAAAACGGTCCATGTCTAATGGATAATATCAATGGCCTCATGAAGAAAGGGATAACTTCTCAAATGGGCGATGAATGGCTCCAAATATGTTCCAAGTGATGGATCACAATTGGAATTGTGAGTCATCCTCTCTGTTATAGTACCATTTACTACTCTTGGTAGATTTGATGCTCTGGTTATGGCCTAGGGCAACCCTTCCTTTCCAAATTTGGTCCAAATTCTAGAAAACAATGTTTTGCTTCCCATACGCTACTTTTCCCTATGCTAAAAGCATATACACACGGGTCAGTATATACCCAATCCGTGTAATAGAAAGCATGTTCCTGATATTTATTGTGTTTATGCATCTATCCTTGTTATGATTTTCTTATAAATCTTATGTTAATGTTTAATTACTCATTTTCTTATATGATCTAACACACATATCATGAAAATGCTTTCTATTACTGTTGTTATATATGCTTTCCTTAGATCAATTACATGTTTTAAAGGCATTAGAAGAAGCAGAGGGTTTGGACCCTGTGGGATCGACGTCAAACATAGGACCTTCAGGTAATACAAGTTCTTCCCACTTTAGTAGTTCAAGAATTTAGATTGTTTTTATGCACAATTATTTCTATTTTATGCCCTCCGCTTTGTTGGGGTTTTCAACCCAAGACCCTAGGGTGTTTCCACCCACAACAGAATTGGCGAATCTGCTGGGCAAAACATTCTTGTTTTGCCTTGTTTGTGTTTTTTTTCTTGATCAGGGTTTATTTTCATGATTTCTTGCTTTTACAGTGTCATTGACCTATTAGCTTCCCATGCATCAAGTCTGATCTTTTGGATCAGGCATTGATTTCTTGTTTTTCTTGATTGAGCTTTTTATACATGCTTTTCTAGGGATACAGTAGCGTATACATGCTTGTTTCCTCAAATAGACTCGTGTATATGTGAGTTTCCTGTGTTTGAAACATGTATGCATGCCTCTGTGTCTTTACACAGACACGTATACCTAATTTTGAATTGTTTTTTCAAAATATTTTGCCTAGTTAGGTCTATTGCCTGGTGACTTTTGCTATTTTTTGGTCATCCGTTGTTATTAGAACTCTGTTCTCTTGCAAATTTCCAAGTTCGAATCTCCTTCTCAATGAAAATCCTAGTTAGCCTATGATTTCTGTTTCAGTAAGGTTTCAATTTGCGTCTTGCGTTCAAGTTCAGTTTGTGTCTTTGGTTCAAGGCATATATCAGAAGTTCTTGGTTGTTTTGGCCTTCCAGAATAAGAAATTGGTTTCAGTTCTGTTTATAGCCCAAATTTCAAATTGCTTTGCTTTTCTTTCCCCTTTGGTTGACCTATTTTGTTTTTCATGATTTTTTGAGTCTCTTTGGCAATCTTCAGAGTCTTTCTTGACATTTTGTCGGTTTGTTGAAGTATTTTTACTGCTATTCAAATTAGTTTGTGTAATTTTGTAGCCCTTTCTCATTTCAAGTTTCATTTTATTGATGAGTTAAATAACTTGCGAATTTTAGGGACTCTTTGTGCTTGTCTCTTGATCTTTGAAATTTAGAAGTACCTTTGTGACCTCAAAAGTTTCTCTGGGTTTTCAAAAGAAAAATACAAAAACATAGCTTTTTCCTTTCTTTTTCTTTCCAGGCTTTTGGTTTTCTGGTTTCTTTTGTTTCATTTTTGAGCAATTGTGAACTTTTTCAATTTCTTTTTCTCGGTTTTTCGGGAAATTTGTCAATTAAATTTTTGCCCTCTTTATTGTCAAGTTGACTTATTGATCTTATAAAGAAGCACATTTTCTTATGGTATGAGTATTCATAGAATCTTGCATCATCACTTAAATTTGCATTAGGTTAGTTTGCATCATAAGCATTCTTAGTCTTCTTGTTAGATTTTGAGTGTGTGTGGACTGTTTCTGAAAAAGAAAAGAAAAATAATATTTTTCTTATATAATTTTTTCGTAGAACCAAGTAGAAATCCCTTTCCATTGAAAGGAAATAACTGCATGCACATAGCTAAGCTTCTATTGATTTATTTTGCGTCGAAAACATCATAACTTTCACTCTCGTTATATCTTTGACTTAAAGAACAACCCTCTAAAATCAAGTGCTTTAATAAAAATAACTATAACTTTTTACTTTGTCATTAAAAACACCAACAAGTTTAAGTTCTCTTGGGCCTTCGAATTGGTGAGTGGAGAGTTAACTCTCCAAGGCCACTCAAATTATCAAATATAGAAGTTGAATAATGAGTAAAATATAGTGTCATTAGAAATACCAGGAAAGCTCCATAACTGGGAGTCAAGCACGAGGGAGAGTGAAGACAAGGAAGAGAGATACCCCCTCTCTTACTCTTTGGATCCTGCCCCGATACTATTTCGCCCGTATTTTGATACGAATTGGTGCCCATAGTTCCAATTCCTAGGCATCACATAGGTGGCTACGGAGGGGAACCTTATAGCACCTGAGGCAGACGTTGCATCACACCCATTAGTACTTCCATAGGGTACCCTAATCTTGGGTGCTTGCACTGGCAAAGGCATTTGTCTGGAGGTTAGTGTAACTGCTTCTATTACCTATGCTAGTAGGCCTGGGTTGTCATTATCCCAGACTATTTTTGGAAGGTCCTTGATTTTCACTTTCTTGTATTTTGGTGTTCGGTCCTCATCACCCAGAGTGGAAATAATTGGAAGTAGATTGATTGATTGTATCTTTAGGGACTTTTTAGAGAGTGATCTTTGCTCCTAGTTTTCCTAGCTTTATAAATTTTTGAGTCTTTAATTAGTTCTCTTAAAAATAATTAAAAGTGGTTGATTGACCAGTTCGTTGGTCTAGGAGGCTTCGTGGGCTTCACCTACGAGTGTTGAGCCTTCTTCTAGAAGGCATAGGAGCAATTCTACCAGTGATTTCCAATCCGTCACAGTAGACGCAATGATGATTGATCCTCCGGTTGAAGTTATTCATTCATAGAATAGACCTAGTATAAGTAGAGAGCTGGAGAGGAACACTCTAGTCCTTTCTAGAGTCCTCTTCCTTTTGAAGGACATTATTGAGGTTGAAGATCTTCCTGAGTCTCCCTTGACTCCTAATTCTCCTCTTCCTCCTGATCATCCAGAAGTTTTATTATATGTCAGGACTCCAACCAATAGGCCTTTGAGCCTAGGTCTATTTCGATCTTTTCCTTCGATGACCATTGCTGGGAGCATGGCTTCCACCATGACTGCTACTAGTATTCAAACTTCTTTATCAGTACAAGGAGGAGGAACGATTTCCATACCTTTTGTTACTCCTAGCTCTACAATATTTAGCTCTACCTGCATTCTATCTTCGAGTGGGGGCACCCAAGCTTTCACCTAAAGCACTGGTGTTATCCACTTTGGAACACTGACAAATGCAATTACTTCAGTTTCGTTAAGTTTTCCACCAGTTGCCTCCATGACTATGACTTCCATGGCAAGTGGGTCAAAATCTTTTTAGGGTTCCCTTTTGGGAGTGGTTATATACCACATTCTAATCCATCTTTAGGATCAATTCCTTTTTCCTCAAGGGGTGAAAGTTATACTCCTTTCGAAGGATGGATGAACCCTGATGTGAGTGGACTTAGAGTTGGGAATTAGTTCTCTTTCAGCCAATAGGAGAATATGTCGTATTCCTCTATGAGTTCATTCCAGATTTTTTCTCCCTATGCTCATGCATGGAACCCTTACCAAGGGCTCTCTGCTCTGTTCAACACCTCTATAGGGTGCAATTTCACTGGATATTGAAATTTTTCGGCAGGAGTTGGACAAACTCTATTTTTTTCTGGGCCATAAGGACCCCCTTATGGTTTAGTTTTTTCTACGAATTACTTTAGGAAACCTAGTTCCTTCACAAATCGAGGGTATTATTTTCAAAACGTTTGGAATTCTGCCTAGACCAGGTGGAATTCTTAGGGTCCTCCACAAATACCCTTCCTGGCAACGTTAAACTTGTCAGATCTATCTAAATTGACTAATGATTTGATTAGATATAACTTGGCCTAGCCTCCAATTCTAATCAAACTTCCGTCAGATATACCCAAATTCGAGGGGAAGACAAGTGAAGATCCAGGTGACCATATAACCACTTTCCACTTATGATGTTCATCAAACTCCCTGATAGATGATTCAATGATGTTGACATTATTGCAACGTACCCTAACTAGAAATGCGGCTAAGTGATACATTGAACTCCCAAGGGGCACTGTTGGATAGGTAAATCCCCTCTGCGGACAGAGGCGATCCCACTAGCCTAAAACAGAACTAGCCACAATCAGTTCACGCTGCCACGCAAGTTCCTAGTTGTACATTAAAAGTGAATTAAGAAGACCAACCTGGAATCCAACGCTGTAGTCGAGGCAGAGTAAGTATTCCCGTTCCCTCGCTGCGGCAGGTCACAATCCTTGCGATCCTTGCAAACGGACACCTGCACATGCAAAGGAAGAAACAAATACAAGCATAAAATCCACCAAGGCACAACTATATTTCAGTCAGAAAGGAAATAAATCAAACATCACTATAATAGACAATGAGATTGGAACCATAACAACAGTCGTTCATTAATAAATAATAGACAGGAAAAGTTACAACCAAGGTTCTGACGTTGAACCTCTCCTCTGGATGGGCGAGCAACTATATGTGTCTTGCAATGTACCTCCTCTCCGGCAGCATAACCTCTCTATGCTTCACTATCACTCACAACAAGCATAATCACAACTAGCATTCCTCCAAGAATTAAAAACTCCAAACAAACTTGTCTAATGCATGAGGGCAGATATTTATAGATGGAGAAGGGAGAAAGATTCGATGAACCAGGACACCCATTGTGGATTGGCATTATCTATGAAAAAGCCACTGTGGATAGATGTCAAGGATAGATGATGACTCTCGACCCCTATCAGATGGATTTTTCCATCAAAAGACTTCGTGATCCGAAGGGAAAAAATAGATGGGCGTGCTTTTAGCAAAAATCATTACCAAACTGGGCTAGCGCGGGTGTCGTTCTGTGACAGAGCGCCAATGGTCGCGCCCCCTTTTGAGGATCTCAGTGATTGGCGTAGGTAAGATACTTGTGGACCTGCACCAATGGAAAAAGAGTACTTTTCAGGGAGAATTTGCAGAAGGTGTCTTCAGGGAACATGAAGTACATACTCAGGGGAACATAATGCAAGTGTTTTTGGGTTATTTCAATGCTCACAGGTCCCGGAATGCGTCCTCCAATGTACGGGAACAGGGCGATAGGGACGGTGACCAATGGTGATAAATTACTGTGTAACAGATGCCCCCTAAAGCATGAAGTCTGAGAGGGAGAGAGAGGGGTGAAATGCTTTATAGGAACACACAAGAACACATATAGCTGCCGCCGAGGATCTGCATTGAGAGACACGACTGATAGTTCAATTACATGATGTACGTGGTATGGTCGCAGCCATCCATAAGAGAGTACATAAATAATCTAGATCCATAGTATGGACGCAGCCATCTGGTTAGGATCAATAAATTGACTCAGGTATGGTCGCAACCATCCAGTGAATGAGTCATGTATCAAGAATCATGCCTGGATTACAACAGACACAATCCAGGGTCTTGCGCTCCATCTGGACCCGAACAAGAGTACAAGTTCAAGCATGCGAATATATGATCTGAAGTCGAACATGCATGAACATCGTCTGATTACCAGTCAATAGTGGAAACTGTTAACAGACGCGAGAGGTACCACCAATAATGAAAATGGCCCTCAAGGTACTATAGGTACAATCTACGGCGTGCGAATTAATGAGCTGGCATCGAACACCCGTAGAATCATTCGATCGGAGGCCAATGATCAAAACCTCACGTCGAACACGAAGAACTTGCCATTGAGGCATGCAGGCTCCAAGGCACCGGAAAGGAGTCTCTAGATCAGCTTCCTGGATAATGAGCTGAAGTCGACAGGAAGTGACCTTGATCGAAGGTGGGCCATAATGTTTCCCACATCATCGACGCAAGACAAAGAGATAATGTTGTGAACCAAGATCATGTGAACTATCAGATGGAGGTTGTTTCTTTTCAGAGGTCAACTTCTCTTGAACATATCGGCGGCACGATAGTGGAATTGGCAGTATTTGACATCGATGGATCAAAGGTCATGATGACGAGGAAATGAGTAGATGAGAGGTCAAATAGGGTACCCAAGTCCATGGAAGCAAGTGAAAAATATGAGATGAGATATCCCCACCCTGGACACGAAAGCAGAGAAGTGCCATGTTCAAGAGCAACATACTGCCGACACGACGGTAACTATGGTTCCTTTTTTCCCCCGCCATTTCTGGCGAGTACCCCAATTATTTTTAACAAGCTTGATGGGGATAGCATATGCTTGTGGTACGTCATTTCGACAAAATCCGATGTCATCAGGTTTTAACGAGTCTGACAAAGGAAGAACTCGGCGTCTTTTCATGTTTAGAGAGTTTGAAAAGACAGCAGAAAAGGAAACTCCAGGGGTGTCCTTTTTCGTAAAGTTGTGTCTCTCGGGCTCGAAAAAGTATAAAATAATGCCCGAAAGAACCGCCCGACCGTTACGATCGAGGAGTACTTTTCATAAATAGTGATTCCGACCTGAAAAAGTAAAAAAAGTGGTTGAAATCACGTCGTTTCATGACCATTAACGAGTTTGAAACGACAAAACCCGGTAATCTTTTTATGTTTTAATGGTCCACAAAAAGAGCTTAAAACGACCGCCCCTTATTAACGTTTAACGAACCAAGAGGGGTAACCCGGCAATCTTTTCCTTTTTAAATGGTCAGAAAAAGAGCTGAAAACAGACCTCCTTTTTTATTCTCTTTAACGAGTCAAAAGGAAAAAATACTCGGCAATCTTTTCATATTTTACGAGTCTAAAAAGAGCTTAAAGGAGACTCGTCCTAGAGGAACGAATGGTATAAAGAATAGCAACTGGTTCCGGTAATGGTGGAACTGCTCAAAACATGTAATGGTCAAGAGGCTGGCTAATAAAACCACTCATCGCTGCGGTTCCTCAGGAAAGGATAAACAACCAAGTGAAAGCATATGGTCGGCCAAAGAGATGGTGGCGATGGAATGAAACAACCAAGGCTCATCTAGCAGAATTTAGCAGATAAAAGGCAGTCACGGGATGTAAATCAGGTATGGGCTCATTTTTGCACAAGCTTGAACCATGGAGAACTTTGCTTGGATTCGGTTTCATGTTTACACAAGCTTGAAACGAAAAACTATGCTTGCTATAAATTTGCATGCCCCCAGCATGATAATGCAAATCGAGGTACAGGCCCCCCAAGCTTCATGGCATTCACGGAGTGGATGGAATGAAGGTTCACTTGGAAAGACTCGATTTTAAAAAGGAGGATGCATGCCCCCCGGGCTTCAGTCACGCGCCCGGGTCAGCAGCCGTCATCAAGATGACGGACTGGATGCTGAGGCATTTCCTGTGGAAATAATACCATTTAGGAATGGTAGATGACTATATGTGAAGTGTGAACCGGGGAACGAAAGTTGGTCTACGACCTTGATCATCCTTCCTTCGTGCGGAAAACACATAACTCTGAAGAGTGAGTACACAATTGCGCGTATGCGATAAATATAGTCTCGCCCAAGGAGTAAATTGTAATCTAACGGACCTTGGACTACCATGATGCCCATTTGAACGGTCTTCCCTTCTAATGTGATAGGTACATTGGGAAGAATTCCTAAAGGTTGAATGGTTTCTCGATGAAAACCTGTAAGGTTTCTCATCTTAGGCAGAAGTAGTGGCGAACCAAGTGCTTCCCAAGCTGTTGAAGAAAGGATGCTCACAGGAGATCCCTCATCAATAATGGTACCGGCCATAACCATTCGGTAGACTTGAACTATAATTCGAAATGGTATGGAAGCTGGTAACCGGGGATTGCCTAGTTGGTCCCAATTGAAGGAAATAACTAGGTTGCTTGGAGGTGGGACCGGATAAACGGCCGGATATGACTCTGATGAATTTCCTTCCTGCTGCGAAGGAATCAGAGGGATGCTCACTTGATCATAAGAGTCTGTGTTTATGAATAGAGTTTGGACGGTGTGGTCTTCATTCTTTACAGTGATAATATCATCTGAGGATGGAACTTCTGAAGGCAAAACCGGGTCACTTGTCATCTAGACCTCTTGAAAGACCGGGTCACTTGTCATCTGGACCTTTGGACTTTCGTCTGGTTTGGATTTAGATTCTGAAGGCAAAACCGGGTCACTTGTCATCTGGACCTCTTGAAAGACCGGGTCACTTGTCATCTGGACCTTTGGACTTTCGTCTGGTTTGGATTCAGATGGTTCATCCTTGATGAGAAACATTCCCGGAACAAAGTGGTGCATAGACGATGAACGTAAATCAACACTCTTTCCGACCAGGGACTGGTCTGGGACAGGCTGAGCACTGCCAGGTTCGGGAAGAGAAGGCCGGACCAAAGAGGAATTGTGCTTGATCTCTTGGTTAGCGGAGAGATAATCTGCAGTAGCAAAAAGACGCTGATATCCAGTGGGTAATTGAGGTAAGGGAGCTGACAGACTTTCCAAAAGACGGGAGGCTTCGTCCATAAGTGGACAAAGGCGAAGGAGATGATTACCTTCACAAAGTCGACAAGGGAAACGAACCTTCCTTTTTCCCTTACCAGCTGATAAGGTATCGTCAATCTGCGACGACGAGGGGCGAGTCGGGTCATGGGACCATATATCTAGGACCCTGGGAATACCAGGAAAATCAGTAAGAAAATGGTCCTCCTTGCATAATCGACAAGGAAACTTAGCCTTCCGCGGAGGAGCAGGAGGTGGCTTTACTTGAGGTATACTCGGGGTAGATGCGACTTTTCCCTTGGGAGACTGCTTCTTTTTGGTCTTCTTCTTCTTCTTCTTAGCCACCTGGTTACCTAAATCCAGAGTTTCACCAGGCGAAGTAGAAGATGAGGATGCAAAAATAGGCGAAGAAGGGAAGGGGTCCACCTTGGGATCAACATGATGTTGTTCGGGTGGAGGAGGTGGTGGTGGAACAGGAGTTATCACACTCGAGACCACGGAGTTTGAAAACAACCACACGGGCAAACCGATGGTTAACCCAGGCAAAGACAAAGTTGCGATATACTGAACACCAACATTTCCAACAGCAGGAAATGGACGAGGGTTTCCATCAGGGGGAACACCTTGGCCGGTGGGCTCAGGGAAGGATGCCATTGAATGAGAAATAATCCTACTCAAGCTAATCGCAAACAAAATCTAATTGGGTAGATGTTATCGTAGCCAGATAAATTTTAAGACGCAAAGACACGACTTGACCTTTTCATGTTTTAAGAGTCGAGAAAAGGACAAAGATGACTCTAGTCTCCTTCGAATATTTAATGAGCATGAAGTGAGAAGACGCTCACAGGCACCTTTTCTTTTAAGGAGTCCGAAAAGGATCAAAAGTGACTGCTCTGGAAAACTAGGCAAAAGGTTTACCAAACAATCCGTAAAACTGCTTATACACCTTGGCAATCAGATGAAAACCAAGGACTTCCCGTACTGCAGTCAATCTTCCCGAATGCTGTGTTCAGTGCATTACGGCTTGTAAGGCGGCAGACTCGGCTTCCTATGGATAAAGGATGATAGCCTAGTGGGGTCTCCCGTATATACGTGACGGTACGTGGGAGCTCAGTCCGTATTGGCACCTATCGTTTCACCGTGGAGGAATCACCCAACCACTCAACGGTAAGCTACCAGGTTTAAAGACGCCGGAACACGTCTCTAACCTAGACCTCTAGAATGTTTGCGTTAGGTTCCAATGCGTTGTTATGTTCATTGAGTTTATTTTAAAGTTTATCTTCAATTATGTTTCAGTTTTTTGGTCCTACCGCATGTGATATCTCAAAAGCTTCTTAGATGCAAACTACATGCCAAAACGATACCATTTCATTCGATGAATTCTATCTACAGGAGGGTTGAGATCTTTACACAAACGAAATGATCACTCAGCAAACAACAAAGATCCTGATGCAGCTAATAACAAGAAATGAAATTTTTTTTCTTTTTCTTTTTAATAGCAACAAATAACAATAAACGCTAACTAATGTGATGCAAAAGATCTTTTGTTTTTCTTTCCTTTAAGATGGCATGATGCATTTAAACAAATCTTAAGAGATATTCACAAGTATAAACAAACCAAGTTCACTTGATGAAATGGAACCAATTCTGAAACACCAAAATGAACTATCCAAGCAAGGAGAAACACAAAGACTTTCCATGAACCATGTAATCTAAGTTCAAATGAAGTCGAGCAAAATCCAGAGAAGCTAGAAGTGAATCACCCAAAGCATAGAAGACCAAGCTTTAGCAATCACTAGATAGGTGCAGAACACAACCAACAAGTTGACTGGAAAATCAAAAGACCGAAACTTCCCACAGAAGGCTAGACATGCGAAGCCACTAGATGTTCTAGGGATGAGACGAAAATCAATAGAAATCAGCAAACAACTGAAGGATAAAGGCCAAAACCAGTCAAACAGAGGTTCAACACACTTCCAGAGGCTGTAAGAGATATAAAAAGATAAAAATCTGGGCCGAAAGAGCTTCCAACCGACACACAGGAAAAATTCACAGGGCTGGCACGACTGTCAGCCTGCAACTTGTGCTACCAAAAGATTGGCACGAGTTGCTGTTCGGCAACATGCGCCAACTGGCGTGACTATCAGAATAAAAACCGCGCCAACTAAGCTTGCCGGCTAAAAAATAAATAACACGACCCCAGGTCGGGCCGACAGTGCTCAGATGGATCAAACAACAAATAACAATCTCAAAACTGACCCAGAAAGCTCATTCACTCAAGCAAGCAAGAGAAAATTAACATGCAAGACAAATTCCAAATAGCTTCTCCCCAGCGGAGTCGCCAAATTGTTGGATAGGTAAATCCCCTCTGCGGACAGAGGCGATCCCACTAGCCTAAAACAGAACTAGCCACAATCAGTTCACGCTGCCACGCAAGTTCCTAGTTGTACATTAAAGGTGAATTAGGAAGACCAACCTGGAATCCAACGCTGTAGTCGAGGCAGAGTTGGTATTCCCGCTCCCTCGCTCCGGCAGGTCACAATCCTTGCGATCCTTGCAAATGGACACCTGCACATGCAAAGGAAGAAACAAATACAAGCATAAAATCCACCAAGGCACAACTATATTTCAGTCAGAAAGGAAATAAATCAAACATCACTATAATAGACAATGAGATTGGAACCATAACAGTAGTCGTTCATTAATAAATAATAGACAGGAAAAGTTACAACCAAGGTTCTGACGTTGAACCTCTCCTCTGGCTGGGCGAGCAACTATATGTGTCTTGCAATGTACCTCCTCTCCAGCAGCATAACCTCTCTATGCTTCACTATCACTCACAACAAGCATAATCACAACTAGCATTCCTCCAAGAACTAAAAACTCCAAACAAGCTTGTCTAATGCATGAGGGCGGATATTTATAGATGGAGAAGGGAGAAAGATTCGATGAACCAGGACACCCATTGTGGATTGGCATTATCTATGAAAAAGCCACTGTGGATAGATGTCAAGGATAGATGATGACTCTTGACCCCTATCAGATGGATTTTTCCCTCAAAATACTTTGTGATCCGAAGGGAAAAAACAGATGGGCATGCTTTTAGCAAAAATCATTACCAAACTGGGTTGGCGCGGGTGTTGTTCTGTGACAGAGCGCCAATGGTCGCATCTCAGTGATTGGCGCAGGTAAGATACTTGTGGACCTGCGCCAATGGAAAAAGAGTACTTTTCAGGGAGAATTTGCAGAAGGTGTCTTCAGGGAACATGAAGTACATACTCAGGGGAACATAATGCAAGTGTTTTTGGGTTATGTCACTGCTCACAGGTCCCGGAATGCGTCCCCCAATGTACGGGAACAGGGCGATAGGGACGGTGACCAATGGTGACAAATTACTGTGTAATAGGCACCTTCACTTCATTTGGTGATTTTGCCACAATATTTTTAAACCATTTTTAGTTTCTCGTCCTTATAATGTTGGAACTGAGCTATTATCTAATTTTCATCAGAACTAGGCAACCAACATTTCAGATCATATCCAGGAATGGAGGAGAAGGAAGAGGTTCATTAAAGATGATATTCCACAATAATTCCTTCTTGAATGGTTTCTTAAATCTTTACAACCCAAGATCTCTAAATATGTATCGCTCTTCGGTGTGTTCATCAAAGAATAGGCTATTTTTAGAGCCCAGCAGCTAGAACTTATATATTCTCAATTTGAGGTTCTTCAGAAGCTTATGCCTGATGCTCCTAGGTCCAAGGTTGATTTATCCAAGCCGAAGCTAGGTCGCCATGCAGATGGGCTAGTTGGATCGATTGATGCTAACAAGGCCAACCTAATAAATCAATTGTAACAATTGTCTTTACAAACTCTTGTTCTATGCAGGCATCATCATCAGTGCTTATGCCTTCTCAACATTCATCTATAAATTTCGTTCAAACTTCTAACCCCAAAGGAAACCAATAATCCAATGGGAAGAGGAAAGGACATGGTAGGGAAAAGAATCAGGATGGGAATGGTAATGCAAACAAACTCGACAACAATGCTCGAGGGGGTAAAAGGAGTCTAAGAAGAAAGTAAAGTTTCCATGCAAGTTATGCAATGGAGATCATTTGACTCATATTTGCCCTAAGATTCAATATGATCAGCGCTTATTAGTTCAGCCGGGGTATTCTATCTCCCAAGCTGTTCTAACTAACCCTTTTCCCCAAGGGCAGCGGTTGCTTGCTGACGCGAATTCTAGTACTAGTACCCCCCCTAGGGGCAACCAGGAACAGGAATTAGATCACATGTTTACATGATGAGTTCACATATTGAAATTGCTACACGATCACATGATTATGGTGAATCAAAATTTTATAAGGTTAAGTCTACTCCTGATGTTTCAGAGTCACTCCATATTGAGAGGCCTGTAGTTGAGTCTATACCTCAGATGCTGAAAGGCTACGAAAAACACTATACCATTAACCCTAATTCTAAGGCAGCCTAAAACTACTCTATTGTAGAAGATATGGCTCAGAGTCCTTGTGTTATGTCGGCATCAGAGGTACTCCAGTTGTGCCCAGCACAAAGGAGTGCATTGCTCACTCTAATTGGAGTAGTTGATCCAAAAAACTCTCTTGTGCTTACGTTCGATATTTCAAACATCAAGAAGACACTCCCACATCATATGTCTTTTCAGATCAAGTCTACATATGAAAAGACCAATATCTTTCAAACTGTAGTTGATGAGGGAGCTTCCACATGTGTCATGTCCATATCATGTTGGAAGGCTATTGGATCGCCTCAGGTTGTTCCTTCACCTACTCTATTAGCAGCATTTGATTGTCATTCTCATATATCACACGAGATTATTCCAGCCTTTCTCATATGTGTTGGGGGTAGGTTGTAAATATTGAAGTAGGGATAGTTAATGCAAATCTGGATTACAATATCCTTTTACGTAGAAATTGGATTTATGAGATGGATGCTATTTTATCATTGTTATTTCGCATCCTTTGTTTTCCTCATGAAGGGATAATTTTAATGGTTGATCAGATGGATTATTCTACATGTGACTCCCATGCATCTTCCGAATCTACTATTCTGTTAGTGAGTAATTCCAATCATCCTATTGAGAATTTAGGAGTTGGAATGTACTCTTCCTTAATGGGTACCTCGATTTTCCTACTCCTATAGCTATAATTAATGTTATTTCATTGCCCAAGGCACCTTCTCGAACATACTTCTCTAGAACTGGTTATTTTTTGGATCCTTGGTGCTTACCCTCTTCTACCACCACATTAGATGACGGGAAG
Organism: Pinus tabuliformis; assembly: GCA_031772625.1. Lineage (NCBI taxonomy): Eukaryota > Viridiplantae > Streptophyta > Pinopsida > Pinales > Pinaceae > Pinus > Pinus tabuliformis. The sequence goes on from CM062818.1 coordinate 459,985,242, forward strand.
GTAGGTGGAATGGCATGTACTATGTCTGTAGTTGAAATTGCTTATCATTCTATTTTTAACATTGCAAACTCCTATCCTACTCCTTTTTCACCAGAGGAGCTAGATGGGGATGTGGCTCTGGTTTGGACTCTAGATTCCACTTCTGCTCTGGATTGCTTAGATAATGTCTTGCGATTTGAAGAAGAAATTCTAGAAGAAATGAAGGGTGTTGAAAGACTGTGGAATTATTTGCATCATCCGTCGTATTTTCTCCCTCATTTGCGAGAAGTAGAGTCAAGTTTGTCCAGTCCTTCATATACTAGTGATGTTCATGTAGTTTAAATCCTTTGGCTCCAACACAGTTTTCTACAAAGGGTAATATGTCTGTAATTTCATAAACTATTCGAATGAACATCTCTAGGAATCCCAAGATTATTGAAAATGTCTTCATTGGAGCTGACTATTCCCCTGGAGAAATTCAAACTTATATTGAACTCTTTAAAGAGTTTTGAGGGGTGTTCGCTTGGTCTTATAAGGAAATTCCTAGGATATATCCATCTATAGTCCAGCATGATATCAAGACATATGAAAATGAAAAACCTATTCATTAGAAACTTCGACTGGTAAACCCTAGAAAAGCAACAGCTATTAAAGCTACGGTTGAGAATATTCTTAAGGCTGGTTTCATATACCTCGTTCCTTTTATAGAGTGGGTCTCTAATCCTATCCCCATAAACAAAAATCAAGGAATGATTCGTGTATGCATTGACTTTAGGGACATAAATAAGGCCTGCCCTCAGGATAATTACCCCATGCCCTTTATTGATCGGATTACTGATGAATGTGCAGGTAATGAAATCTTGTCTTTTATGGATAGATTTTCAAGTTATAATCAAATTGCTATCTGTCCAGAAGATCAGCATAAGACAACTTTTAATTTTCCTTGGGGTACGTTTGCGTATAAAAAGATGTGTTTTGGCCTAAAAAATGTTGGAGCTACTTTTCAGTGGGCCATGTCATATTATTTTCCCAATATAAAACACATTATCGAAGCTTATTTGGATGATTTAGATTCTCGTTCTTGAAAGAGAATAGATCCTAAACATCTTCGATTGATTTTTGAACGATGTCATTTTTATAAAATCCGGTTGAATTTGAATAAGTGTGTTTTCACTGTCACATTCGGTCGGTTGCTAGGATTCAATGTGTCCACTAAGGGGATTTGTGTAGATCCCTTCAAAGGTTGAGGCACCCTAGGCAAGGTTCCTCAATCATCCAAGTCCATAAAACTATGTTTAAAGCGGGAAGAGATCTCCTTGAAGGTGTTTCACATGATCTATACAGCCAAATACACATCAAATAACACAAAGTGTTAGGTAAATAACTGCTTAGGCCAAAGTGTGACATACATACATAGATCCATTCTTATGCTAAAGGGAAGTGTTCTCCAAGGTATAATAACTTTACAAAAAAATAGTATAACTTTACAAATGGTAAAGTTATAAACTATGGGAACTATAAGCTATATGTCCTAACAGATCCATCCCAAGACCCCAACATACCATGTAGACCACAAATGACCTCAATAAGATGGTTAGAATAATACATAAGGGTAGGATTAGCCTTGAAGTAGAACCTAAAAGTACATGGCATGAGAAACCACATGGGTGAACCCAAACTAGACAAGTAAAAAAGAAAAAAGAAAAAGAAAAAACCCTTACACAGACCAATAACCATGGACTACCAAGAATACAACTGATATATCTTCACAACTTTTGGATTATTATGATAGGTAGAAAATTTCCTCATGAAGGAAAAATTGATGATGGAACATTTGGCTCATGCATTAGCTAAACAATGTGCAATAAGATCAACTTTTGATTGTCGGATAGCATGGAAAAGAAAATGGGTCACTCTAATTCGAATATGAGGGATAAGAATATTAAAGAGAATTAGTAAAGTGCAAGAATCAAGTACAATAGAGGGATATTTGTATGAAAATCATTCAAAGTTTGGAAGCTTTAGGAGCAATATTGCAACAAGAGGGTTAAGAATCTGAGAACAAAATTTTGACTAGTCAAGATCGTGGCATAGAACCCATAAGGAAAGTTATAGAGGATATCTCTGAAAAAGGGAAAATAATAAAGACAAAGATCCCAAAGTTCAAGGTGAACTTAATATTTGGCATTTTGTTGATTAGATTTCAAAGATAGAAAGATATATTTAGATGGGAGGCACTGAAGAGGCTGACCAAAAAAGAATAAATATAACTATCACCAATATGAAATCATAGGTATCATTTGGGTGAGACAATATCCATAAGACTAGAATGAGGCAAAGCAAGGGAAAGAACAAGGTGTGGCCAAATATTTTGAACTATTTGAAAGAAACATGATTTCCATCTAATTACTAGCGAGCACTACTCAAACAATTTAACAAATTGAGGTAGAGAAATTTATTAGTTAAAGAACATAAAATGCAACTTGTGAAGCTATAGATAAAGTAAATATGTAAGACAAAAAGGTACATTGATGAGTTGTGTTTCCAAATTCAAGATTAGTTAAATGTGGTAAAGATATCTTTCTTAAAATTTGGCTTATCAACTAATATATAATGAAAAAAATGAATTAGAGCCATTGCCAAATTATTACCTCAAGAAGGAGAGATATGACATAAAAAAATTACAAAAGAAAAAAATAGTAAGTGAAAGCTAAGTAAGAAGGGGACCCTACCAGAAATAATGGAGGAGCTAACTAAAAAGGCAAAGATCCATAAAATTATGTATAATATAGAAGTCATAATGAAGTTCATTAACTTAGAATAAAATTGTTAATTTTGGTATTGGAATTTTTTGTTACTAAAATGTAAGGAGATGGATTTTTTTATTAATTTTATAATTTTTTGCATTTCTTTTCATATGTCGATATTTTTTATTTAACTATTTAATTGTATAAACTAATTTTATTGGTTTATTTTAAAAAATAAATGTATTTATTTATTTTATAATGTGCCACATTTAAAAAAAATTATTTTATATATTTAATATGTACTTTAATGTTTAACGGAGACTCCCATAACTCGTTCACGCAAGGCAGAGAGAATGATTTTTTAATTGAACTTATGAGGGTGCGATATTTTTACCCACTATTTTTTGTCTACTGTGACCGCAACCAAGACTAAGATTAAATTATTCCCAAAACATGTTAGTCTTTTCCTTATTTTAAGGAAAAGTAAGCATTTAGCATCATTCTATGATTAATTTTATGCAACGGTCGTCCTTCATTTAGTCACCAAACTTCATCTTTCCATCCATCGTAACTAACTCTTCGTATTTCCAGATTTCATTCTGTTAGAGAAGAGATGCATATTTGTTCTTGTCTTTCACTTTTCTCGTGTATTATGAAAATGCTTCTCCTCCCCCTTTGTTTCATTCTCCTTGTCAATCCTTTTGTGTTTACCACACTCGGTTTCTCTAATCCTCACCATCTTCCTCTCAACAATGCTTTCGATCAATAGGCTCTACTTGGATTCAAGTCTACAATCACATACCATGCAGCCCAGTATTTAGCTACTACTTGGAAACCAAATGTTTCATTCTGCCATTGGACAGGTATCATATGTAGTCGGCGTTGGCAGAAAGTTGTTTCCCTAAATGTTTCGCACATGGGATTACAAGGTACAATCTCTCATCTTCTCGCTAATCTCTCCTATCTTGCAATACTTGACCTTCGCGATAACAGTTTCCACGGTCGCATTCCCTATCGATTGGGAAACCGCTTTCGCTTAAAGATGCTTTGCCTATCTCAGAATCAACTACAAGTTTGCATTCTGCCCACCCTAGGTAGGTGCCGCAGTTTACGGAACTTGACTCTACCCTATAACAATCTTACCGAAAACATTGCCGCAGAACGGTGCATTCTCCCCAAGCTAGTGGTCATGTCCTTGTGAGCTAAAACGTTAATGGGAACAATCCTGAAGTGCTTGGGAAACATATCCTCTTTGCACTACATATATTTTTATACCAACAACCTTCACGGCAGTGTTCCTTCCCAATTGGGTATGCTAAGCTAACTCAGCTTTGTTGGTCTGACAGATAACCATATCACAGGATGCATTCCGTCTTCGTTGGCTAATTGCACCAATATTGAAGCATTGGATATAGCTTATAACCAATTAGTTGGCAACATTCCGTCGGAGTTTTGTACCATGAAGACCACCCAGCTAAAGGTATTCTATCTAGGTCGTAATCAATTCAGTGGAAGCATTCCTGCTTCCCTCTTCAATTGCACCAAGTTTCAACAAATTGACATATCAGGGAACCAGCTCAGCGGAATAGTGCCCATGGAGTTGAGTAAATTGACACAACTCAGAAGGCTTTTCTTGGGTGGAAATCAGTTGAGTAGCTGCATCACCACAACATGCCCCATTCTTACTGCTCTCAGTGATTGTTCCAATCTACAATTTCTAGAATTGTCCTATAATAATCTCACGGGACCATTGTTGATTTCTATAGGCCACCTCTCTACAAAACTCTACAACTTAGACTTGGGTGTCAATCAATTAGCATGAGAAATATCTTCAGAAATTGGAAATTTAAGTAGCTTAACATTCCTTGGATTATACAATAATATTTTTCAGGGTCAATTCCTTTTTCAATTAGTATGCTTCAGAATTTAGAGAGGTTATATATGTCTTTCAACAATTTACAAGGAAACATATCTATAGAAATTGGGCACCTTAAAAGATTAGGGCTCTTATATCTCTTCAGAAATAATTTCTCTGGAATAATCTCTGATTTTGTCGCCAACCTCCAGCAGCGAAGATATTTAGATCTCCATCATAACCAGTTATCAGGAAATATACCTACAAATTTAGAGAAATGTTTGAACTTACTGGAGCTAGATCCATCATACAACAAGCTTAGTGGGCACATACCTCCAAATGTTGCAAGCCTTGTAAATTTAGCTTTCTATTTCAAGCTGTCAAACAACTTATTACATGGTCATGTGCCTCTAGAATTAAGCAAGTTCAACAAGCTTCAAGCTATAGATATTTTAGAGAATCAATTAAGTGGCTACATTCCAGGTGCACTCAGAAGTTGCAAAGAACTAGAATATCTGAATATTTCTTGCAACACACTTGAAGGTTCAATTCCAATGTCACTCAGTGAACTACTAAGTCTTCACAACCTAGATCTCTCCTCCAACATTTGTCAAGTGGAATACATGTATTAGTAGAAAATCTCACAATGTTGTACCACTTGAATTTTTCGTTTAACAAGATGTCCGGAGAAGTTCCTACAGGTGGAGTTTTCAAAAAGATTGGTGCAACAATTTTTATGGGAAATCTTGGTCTATGCGGACCTTGGGTAAGTCTATCGCCATGCTATTTTCACAACAGTGTTATCATTCTTGTTGTTGTCATTGCAACAATTCTTGCATTGTGTTTTCTTATGGGAATATTGTGGAGACGAAATTGCAAGAGAAATATTCTTAGAGAGACAGGGTCATCCTTAAATTTGGAGCATCGAAGAATTTCCTATACAAAACTTGTCATTGCAACAGATGAATTTAGTGATGCTAACTTATTAGGAGTATAGAAAAATCTTGTAGATTCAAAAGCTAATGCAATTTGCTAAAGCAAGAGACAAGAATCTACTTCTACTCTTTAGAGCAGAAGCCCATAAACATCAAGAAAACAATAATCAATAGAGGAATAGAATCAAAGGAACATAACACAATAAATATCCAGGGAAAGTTATAGCTCAAAACCCCACTATCAGTTTTGTATTAATCTAGAAAATCAAGATGAAATTACAATGCTTGTTCTCTCTAGAACAGTCCGAGCACTCAGCAAATTCAATCTCCATCTCATAAGCAAGCTTAATGCCAGAGCTAAGCCTCTTCACAAGCTCTCCAAGTCTCTATTCCATTGTGTAATTCCTATGAAGGATAGCTTGTATTTAAAGGGAAATAAAGCCTTTAAAAACTACCCAATCCCTCAAGGATCAATTCCTGAGTCCATGCACTATTAGTGCAACTCAGAAAAATCTAAAACAAATAGTACAATGTCCCTACACTCTAGTCTCAAATGGGTATTTCTCAGAATCGACATGCATAAGTCTCAGATGAGTAAATATTTAGTTAATTAGAGTAGCACTGGTGGAGATCATTAATGTCACCACTGAATGTTAACTCACTATTAGTTCTCTCAATCAGTTTGAGAACTACTTTAACCAAACTCACTCATGAAACTGAGTCTTCTATTTTACAACTCACAATTAACTCACACTGGACTCCTACAAAGTAGGGAGAACATATACATGAATTCCAAAAGACTTCCAACTCGAATTTCCTAAGTTAAGTAAATTTAATAAACTTAATTTAGCTATTTTAAGTTGCCATGAAAATAGAATTCGAATTTAATTCACTGTTTAATTTATGGACAAATTAAACTGGAATTTCTTGTTGCAATTTCTCAATAGTCCCTCTCAACAAGAAAGGGATTATCAACTACCCCGATCCTATCTCAGTCAAACTCGAATTTACATCTCGACAATACCTTTGTCAAGATATCAACATCTTGCTCCTCCATGGGAATGTAATCTAAAAACATGATCCGCCTCAATACATAATCTTTGAGATGATGATACCGGATATCATTATGCTTGGACCGATCATGAAAGACTGGATTTTCACAGAGTTTGATACAACTCTAATTATCACAATAAATCACTGTCAGATCCATTTGTTGACCAAACAAACCAACCAGGATCTTCCTCATCCAGATAGCCTCATATGATGCCTGACTTGCTTCCATGTACTCTACCTTTGCCGAACTATGTGCAACCGATCTTTGTTTCCTTTTGTACCAAGAAATTGTCGCTAACCCAATACTGAAGGTCCCTCCTGATGTTATCTTGCTGTCGGATGGACTCCCTGCCCAATCTGCATTGGTGAAGCCTCGAAGATTCACTCCCTCTGTCCATCTGTACCATAACCCAAACTGAGTAGTGTCTCTAAGGTATCTCAATACATTCTTTGCCACCTTCCAATACAACTTGGTAGGCCTAATCATCGCTTGACTAGGCTGGTTGACTACATAGCACATATCCAGTCATGAGTTACCCAAGTACATGAGTGAACCCACAAACTGCCTGTAAACAGTAGTTTCCACTACTTCCCTTGAAGTAGCATCCTCCTTTCTCCAGTTACCAGCTAGAGGAGTCTCCATGGGTTTATTTTTTTCCATGTGGATTCTCCTCAGTGTCTTGTTGGCATACATTCCATGAGATACAAACAACTCCCCATCTCCTTGCCATACCTCCATGCGAAGAAAGTAATGCATGAGCCCCATGTCCTTCATCTCAAACTCTCTTTCAAGGTCATCCTTGAAACGTTTGATCAGATTCTCATCACCTGTCAATATGAGATCATCTACATAAAGTACAATGATTGACAACCTACCTTCCACAACTATGTGGTACAGGTTCCCATCCGCTTCACTCTTCATGAAGCCCAACCCAATGAAGTAGCTATCTATCCTGGTGTACCAATCACGGGGTTCTTTCTTCAACCCATACGACACTCTCTTGAGTCGGTACACATGTGACTCATGGTCCAAGGTTTCAAAACCTTCGGGTTGCTCTATGTATAGCTCTTCCTCAATCATGCCATTAAGGAAGGTAGTCTTCACATCCATTTGATGGATATTCCAACCCATCTGTGCTAATAGTGCCAAAATAGATTTGATTGACGAGTATATTGCAACAAGAGAAAAGGTCTCATCATAGGCAGTCCCCTCTACCTATGGAAGGAAACGAGCCACAAATATGGCCTTATGGTTCTCCACACTACCATCTGCAGCTTGCTTTACCTTGTAAAGCCAAAGGGAGCTCACAACTGACTTGTCGTCCGGTCTCAAGACCACATCCCAAACATTGTTTCGAACTATGGAGTCATACACCCCCACCACTGCATCAACCCAAACCGATTGTTGTGCTATTTGCTGAAAGGAAGATGGCTCTGTCACAACACATGCACCCATAAGTTCCATGTATCTAGTGTACCTCTCTGGTGATCTCCTCTATCTGTGCTAAGAAGAGGGTGGTACCACATTCTCCTATGCATCATCCAACAATCTGTCAGCCTCTCTAGTGCACTTTCTTCCCTCTCTAGAAGACTCTACCTCAGTGGACGTCTCCACTCTCTTAACCTTTGCATGTGGCTGCTCCACATGAATATGAGGTCTCTCAACCTTAGGAGCTAAAATCTCCTCATCCACATGTAGCTGAATTTCCCTCACAAGGTATACTTGCATGGCCTTCTCCTCATCAAACTTAATATCCCTGTGAACCACTATCATCCGATTGGTCGACATGTACACCCGATAGTTGTGGGGTGTACCAGTGTACCCTAGAAAGATCCCCAACTCTGTTGTTGGCTCAAGCTTCTTCTGTGCATATTTGGTCACATGACAATAAACCGATGAACCAAAAATCTTGAAGTGACCAACATCTGGCCTCTTAACAGAATAAGCATCCTTTGGTGTCTTCATCTCCAGTATATGATGTGGGCTATGATTCTGAACATCAACTGTTGTGTTGCATGCCTCAACCCACAAGTTTAGTGGTAGGCCCTGATCATGTAACATTTCCCTTGCTACCCCTACTATGCTCTTGTTCTTCCTCTCGGCAACCCCATTTTGTTGAGGGTTATGGGGTGCCATCAACTCTCGTTTAATCCCTTCCACTGCAAAAAAGTTCTTAAACTCATTGGAGACATACTCACCACCGTTATCACTCTATAGAGATTTAACCATCATGCCAGACTCTTTCTCTACCAATGCTTTGAACTCACAAAACTTTGTGAAAGTTTGATCCTTTTTCTGTATAAAAAATACCCAACATTTAAGAGAATAGTCATGGCCTTTGCATTTTCTGCACCACACTTCATCACGCGCCTATGGCTGCAGTGCCCTATCTTGCTTCAAGCTTTGCATTTCCAAGCATAAATTCTGTAGTTGTGCATGGATTTGCTGAAATCCCAACCTAGGGTCTTGTATTAGGGTCTCATGTAATCTCATCACCATCTCGAACACTTTGGCCTGGGTAGAAATTTTTTGCTGTGACAACGTCGTCCTCAAGTGTGGTGTCAGAGATACTACAAACCATGCGCGATGTTGTGCATCCGTTAGCGTCATATTGGCCTCGCGGATCGTACTCTTCAGCCTTTGGTCTAGATCACAGGGGGTCTCACCTAGAAGCATCGTGATCTCTTTAAACCCAATGATTGACTATGTCTCTGATTTTTGCCTACTAAATTATCTTTTCAACACATTCTGGATCTTTGTTATTTCTGCATTTGGGTGGTCATTAGAGTGCTTGATGTACCATGTTAATGCGCGATCCTGCAACACGCTCACCAATGTCGCCCTCTTAATGTTGTCATTTGTGACACCTTGTGCTTCCCATACTGCTCTTACCACAAACCGGAATTCGTCCGGATCCTCATTCCCTACTCTTGTGAACAATCGCAGTTTGATCATGCTCACCATACTGAACTGTGGAGGTGGTGGAGGTGGAGTGGGTGGAGATGGAGGTGAAGGAGGTGAAGTGGGTGGTAGTGTGGGTGGTAATCATGAAATCTGCTACCTTATCAAACTAACCACACTTCTCTAAGAAACTTTTGTGAGCTCGTTCTCGCTCTCCCGCGACGATGAAATTAAGGGATTATTTTCTAATTCTTCACTACTTCCGCTTCTGTAGATTCTTTTGCTCCACGTAGTCCCAAACATTAATTTATTCGCATAACCCGTTTTTCACATAACAACATCTTAATCCAGGCATTCAAAGATTTAATATACTTACCTCGCGGTCCCTTGAGAAAACCTTGCTCTACCTCGCTGTAACTGACGGTCATGTCCACCACGAACTTAGTAGTAAATCCTCCTATTATTTGGTTGAGTTAGTGGTCCACAGCTCGTGCTATCTCATACTATGAGGCTTCTAGTTTGTGCACTAGCACGAGAATCCACACTATCGATTGGTCGAGCCTACACCTTCACTAGCTGTCAGCTAACCTCACAATCCAGTCATACAGCGCAGACGAAAAGGATGCAAAGAAAGTCTCGTGGATTTCTGTATACACATGAATCTTTTTGTCCAACCACTCTTCAATTTCGTTCTTTGTTGGGTTCCAGTGGCATGACATCAGACATCCCTTATCCAGATCTCGGTCCCGACAATGGAACCATTTGTTGGCCTAGTGGGGCCTGACCCAGGTTTGGAAGTGATTTAGCCAAGCAAATCCCGGTACTACTAGCCCTTTAGGCAACAATCCGCAGAGCGTGGAATAAGGCCTCACCCAAAATAGTATGGAAGGGTGCTAGAACCAGTTTTCCACACCCTGGGGATGTCTGATATGTGGTGATTGGTACACGGTCCTATCTTTGCACTTAATGCACTATGCGCACCTACAGGCACCCCGAGCCTTGTGATACTGTGTTCGCACAGTACTAGTCACAGTGCGACCTATGTTATTTACCCTAGTCTTCCTTAATTAGTCTCTGTTAGCCGATTACTTAGATTAAATTAACATATAAGCATTCATACAGGCAATTGATGCGTAGTAAATAATAGTGTAAAGTAATTCATAACATCAACATACAGATTCAAGAATATATGCACAGAATAAGACTTCTCTTTATTAGCTTTCAAATCCACGTACAGGCCCGACTTTTCCCTACACACTCAGCTGTAGGGGTCCGCGCACTTAGTTGCGGACTCTACTAGGCCTCGCGCACTCAGCTCTAGAGCCTCTTCCTACTGCTATGACCTAATACACTTCAACTTTCCCCCTATGCTCTAACCATGCCTTCGCATCTATCTATTATATTTACACTTAGAGCCTCGCTCTATTTATATAATCCCATGGTCCATGGACTATGGGTCAGCCAACACAACTTTACATTATTTTACAATTCTTAGGGCAGACAACCCTATGACTCATCCTAGACTTTCATGCTTCGCGCCCGCACTTCGTGAAATCTTACAATACAATTGACCAAAACTCGGGCGTTAAGCCCCAAAACCTGTTGCGGGGGATCCCATGCCCAACAACAAGGGAACCAGGGATTGACATATCCTTTTATTAGTGTTTTAGCATCTATGAATCTCTCCGATTTATTTGGTTAGCATGAGGGTATGTCCTTCCCTACTGTCAATACTTCATATTTTTTTTCTCCATTGGCTAGTGCTTGGAATCCTTACCAGGGGCTCTCCCCTTCACATAATGTTTCGTTGAGAGGAATTTTTCCTATGTCTAGTAATCTTGTAGTAGTAGGAGGATACCCTCCATATAGCCCTAGACTACAAGGCTTTCCTTATGGTTCAAATGTTTCTATGAGTAACCTTTGAAAAAATGGTGCCTCTCAAAATCCAGGATACTCTTTTTCAAAAGTTAGAAATTCCACCCTTGGAGCTTGGAATTCTCTTGTTCCTGCATGCTAACCATTCCTTAGAACACTTAATTTTCAATAGTTTTTGAAATTGACTAATGATTTGATCCGTTAGAATCTATCTTGGCCTCGTGTCCCTACTAAAATTCCATTTGATATATGAAATTTGAAGGGAAGTCTAGTTAGGATCCTACAGATCATATAACCACTTTCCACTTATGGTGCTCATAAAACTTCTTGATTGATGATTCCATTAGTTTGAGACTATTCCAATGCACCTTAATTGGAAATGCGGCTAAATGGTATATTGAGTTAGAAGGGGGGATTTTTCTACGTTTGGTGAGTTAGATATAATGTTTCTACACCGTTTTCAGTTGTCTGTCCATTATGATACCAAAACTTAACTCTCGACCAGTTTCGACTAGAATAAGGCTACCCATATTTCTTACTCCATTTAAGAGTGGTGCAGAAGGAAGAGATTGATCAAGGTTTCTATCTCTGGTGAATTTCTTCCAAATTTCAGGTACAAATATTTTCGAAAGGGCAAGGAATACATAGAACTGTCATTGACGAGGGTGATTCAACCTGCATCATGCTAGCTTCATGTTGGCTTGGTTTGGGTTCTCCAACCCTATCCCCACTATTGAATTCCCTTAAATATTTCGACGGCCACACTTTCATCCCAAAAGGTTACCTAGCTAGCTACCCCATCACCTTGAATGGGAAAATAGTAACAATGGACATCAAAGTCGTAGATAGAAAGATTTATTATAATCTATTGTTGGGTCATAGTTGGACTTACACCATGACTAACTTGTGTATATTATATTTCGAATCATCCTATTTCCATTGGATGGAAAGAGAGTCACAGTGGATGAACTCTCCTTTTGCACCCCTGATTATTCATCGTTACCCAGCGACTTTGTACCCTTAATGGGTGGTGTACCTGACTCTTATGCCAGTATCAGTATTGGTCTATTCAAGGGCTCTTCCTGGATGGGTTGTTTCCCTCTTCTGCCACCTGCGGTTCCATAGACAGTCTGTATGGTTTCATCCAGTCCTCACGAATCGACTAATCCTTGGATCCTCCCAGCCCCTTCAAACATTGACACTTACAGAGAACAAATTCCGTTGTTAGTAGTTGAATTTGCCTACAAGACCATTCAATCTACATTTGAATCTCTGGTCACTTTGGCCATGACCAATGGTACCACCTCCCCTCCCATAAAATTTCCTTCTTTCAATCTTGTCAATGAAGTCCTACCTTCGAATGAAGCTATTAGAGAGATCATGTGTTTATAAGAGCGACCTTGCGAATACCCTCACCATCGTGTTTTGATATCTGATTTAGACACGATGCCTCTTCAAATCCTGTCATTTGGTGCACCTGCAATCATTTCCTCACCTTATACGACTATCCAAACTTTGGACTCGGAGGGAAACATGGGAAATATTTCAAAGACATTACTCATTGATATTTCTGTCACGACAAGCATCATAGAGAACATCCAGGTTGGAGTAGATTGTACTCCTGAGTAAATTGCAAGTTTCACCTACCTTTTAAAGGAATTTCGTGATGTATTCACTTGGTCTTAGGAGGAAATGCCTGGCATAGATCCATCTATTTTCGAGAATGAGATCAAGATATACAACAATGCTAAACCTGTCTGCCAAAGGCTTCAACTAGTCTAGCCCCGCAAAATGACAGCCATCAAGATTGAGGTGGAAAAGTTGTTATGTGTTAGTTTCGTCTACACCGTTCCCTTAACAAAATGGGTTTCAAATCTGGTTCCTGTCTATAAAAAACAAGGAACCATCTGCGTATGTGTCGAGTATCGGGACTTGAATGTTGCATTTCCAAAGGATAATTATCCGACACCGTTCATCGTCTAAATCATCGACGCTTGCACTAGTTGTGAGTCATTCTAATTCATGGATCATTTCTCAGGTTACAACCATATTTCCATAAAACCAATAGACCCACAAAAAACCACCTTTGTTTGCCCATGGGGAATCTTTGCCTATCGAAAACTCCCATTTGGTTTAAAGAATGTTGGAGAAACATTTCACAATATCAGACATATCGTTCAAGCTTACTTGGATGACATTCCAACCCATTTCCAGAATCAAGCACATCACCTAGATCATTTAAGAGCTATATTTCTTAGGTGTCAGTTCTATAACGTACATTTGGTTCTGCATAAATGCATTTTCTTTCTCAAGTCTCGAAACTTACTTGGATTCATTGTCTCCAAGTACGAGATTAGGTTTGATCCTGATAAGGTAAATGAAATTACTGAATTGCCCAAACCACAATCCATTCTACAGCTCCAACATTTGTAGGGGAAAGAAAACTTCTTACGACAGTTCATCATAAATTATTGCTGAGTTGACGAAAGGCTTTATGCACCTACTTAATAAGGGAGTGTTGTATATGTGGGATGATCAAGCTCAATGATCATTTGATGCCTTGAAAAAGGCGTTTATATTAGCCCCACTCCTTAGCGCTCCCAACTATGGGCGTGACTTTATTCTATACCTAACAGCCTCACAATCCTCTCTAGGAATGGTCTTGGTTCAAACTCATGATGACCGGAGTGAACATGTGATATACTATCTGTCAAAAGGCCTGGTTTGGCCTAGACTCAGATATTCACATGTGGAAAAGTTGTTCTTGGCAGTTGTCTTTGCTGTCAACCACTTTTGACATTACATACTACTGCGACAGACTACTATCACGTCAGGTCATTCTACGGAAATATTTCAAATGGATAGGGATCCTCCAATAATTTGATTTGGTTTTCACTACTACCAAGGTGAAAAGTTCTATTGTCTTAGCCCACCATCCTCTTCCAGATGAAGCTATCTATCTTATCAACTCTATTGACCCTTGGTATGATGACATTCTTGTCTACCTCCAAGCGCAATGTTTCCACCCTGAGCTATTTTTTGGTGACCATCGTCGATCTGCCACTAAGCACGGCACTATTTAGTGCTTAACGATACGTTATTATCGTGGTTCTGATACAGTTCTTCAACGTTGCCTCACTCATGTGGAGCGGGAACACGTTTTAAATGACTACCATGTTGGGGCATGTGGCGGTCATCTTACTGGCATATCTACTGCTGAGAAAATTTTGCACGCATGCTACTACTAGCCAACCTTGTTCAAAGATTGTATCAAGGCTATCTGGCAGTGCCACCCTTGTCAAGTGTTAACAAAGAAAATGGATGCTCCTATGACCCTACTACACCTGGTTATCTCCATCGACCCCTTTGTCAAATGGGGGATAAACTTCATAACTTGCAACCCCTGGACACAACTATATTAACATACTTATGGACTATTTCACAAAATGGGCTGAAGCCCTTCCCACCTTCCGAGCCGATGGAGAAATCGCGACACTATTCCTATTTAATCAGGCCCTCTGTTGCTTCGATGTGCTCTGTAGCATCATTAAAAACCATGGGTCTCATTTTTAGAATCACATGATGTCTGACTTAACATTGGTGCTCGGTTTTCACCAGGATCAATCATCCTCCTACTACCCCCAAGCTAATGGTCAAGTAGAGGTCATCAATGGCGTCTTAAACACCATGATCTGCATGTTGGTAGGGAATCATTAAACCCACTGGCATCGAATGTTATATCCTGCATTATGGGCATACCAACCTTCAGTAAAAACTACTACAACCTTCAAACCTTTTCAACTAGCTTATGGCCTGGGAGCAATTTTACCAATCGAGTGACAGATTCCTTCTCTACAAATCATTGTTGAACTCTTGCCCGACACCACTACCGATGAAGAGCACTTGCTATATGTAATCAACTGGATGAGACCCGTCAAGATGTTTAATTGGCACTCGAATCCCACAAGTGTCGAGTCAAAGCCCAGTACGCCAAAAAGGTCAAGCCTCATTCTTACCGAGAGGGAATTCTTGTTTTACTCTATGATAAAAAAATGACCTCTCTGGGGCAAGAACACTTCAACCTTTATGGCTTTTTCCATATGTCGTCAAAATAGCCCTCTCAAAAGGGGCATATGAACTTCAGGACTGCGAAGGAGTCCCACTCGCTGAGCCTCGAAATGGGTGCTATCTCAAAAAGAATCATGCCTAGTACTGCACTAGGCATGTGCTTTGTATTTTTATGTAGTTATAAGTTTTGCTTCTTTCTGATGTGACTGGATTTTTTGGTATTTCTTGAAGTAGATGTCTCATACATATTTCTCATTATGCAGATGTCTTCATTACCCTTAGCATACATAGGATACCCGGATGGTGTCAGTCCTCACACATGGCACATTGCATTAGCTTCTTGGGTCATTTACACACCTGAGTTGAAATTGTTTTGTTTCGGGGGAGTCTTTCTTGGTACTACCACCAAAAATATTCCTGAGTACATGTCCATAATCTGACTTGTCACTGAAGAATCATCAAGGGACATCTCCAATCTGGTGGTTAAGTTAGACTCTCAACTTGTCTTTATGCAATTGACAAATCATTATCACGTTCGTAATCCAATCTTGTTAAGCCATTATTTAAGGGTACGACTCTTGGAACGTCAATTTGAGGTCATCACATATGAACACATTCCTAGATAATCTAATACAGTTGTTGATTCATTGGAAAACTATGTGTTAGATTGGAATATGTCTCATTCATTATAGATACATGTATATTTACACAGTTAAAAATTTACAAAAACACTTACAAAACATTTACATCATAAAATACCATAATATTTGTAGATATATATATATATATATATATATATATATATATATATATCGAATCCAGTCTTTTACATTAGAAAATTTCCCAAAACTTAGGTTTTTTAAGTACAAAATGCTTACAAAGCCTAGCTATAAACAATTGTTAGCTATACCATGCATCTGCTAATAAAGCCTACTGCTCATGAAAAGATAACATTGCTCTAGCTATCCTCTGAAGAGGAACCAAAAACCGCTCAGGCACAAGAACTGTGTGTCGCTGCATATGAGCGGGGATCTCCCACATAGGAAGGGGGGGCGCACCCATGCTCAAGCTCTCTAGGTTCCTTAGAACCTCGCGAAGACTCTTAGCATCACCCCCGCCTTCGATTAGTTGGCTTCCTCACCTCACTTAGTGAGGCTCGCCTGCAAGTTGCACCAATGCTACATCTGTGTCAAAAAAAAAGCTTCATGTCAGTACTTGTTCACCCATAAAATAAACACAAACATAACATAAACATTCGAAAGCTTAAAAATTCTTTAAGTACTCTCAAAATCCTTCTTACCTTGAGGCCCCTAGTTTGTATCAGGCGGCAAAATCAAGTCAGGGTCACCTGTAAATTCCATGCCCCCGTAGGCAAAGTCGTCAATCATCACAATCTGGCCACTAAGCCATTCAAATAAATCTTCTTCGAAAAAATGTCGGATGGGTCCTCCTCATGTGCGAGGATCAGGTGATGCACATCACCTCTATTTAGGCTCCCTCGGATCAAAGGGACCTAAGCTCATCCATGGGTGCATAACTGGCACCCTCTCAAGTATGAAGGAGACAATGAGGGTGCCATACCCAAAACTCTATTAGGTCTAGGTCTTACATGTGGTTAAGTCTGCCTTTAACTAATGAAGCATGGCCTCACACCAGTTGAATATCTACCACTGGACACAGTCAACTGCAACCAATAATTGGGCTTTTGTTGCAACATGGGGACTTTTTGACCCCACCAAGCACACAATCATCCATAAAATGGACTTCATTGATCTGGATCTAATGCTCTCTATAGGGACTTTGTTGCTAACGAGTCCACTCTCAGGGATACAATAAGCTTGGAGCAGCTCTAGGGTATATAGGGCATCATGCCTACCACTGGTCGGATTTTTCGATGCTCCTCTGCACAAAAAACTGTCAAGAAATATATATCATCTTAGTCAATGGCCAAGTCATGGTCCCCAATCTAGAACACCTATTCGTGTTCATCCCAGCGCTCAATAATCCTACTGAAAAGGTCCTCCTAACCTTTCACCAAGTCTAATTGTGCATGCTTCATCAATCCACAATGATGCAATGCAAGTATGCATGTTGGATTATGTCGCATTAGCAATTCTTGTTGGTCATGGGCCCGTTCTCTCCATAGGCTAGTAAAAATGGCTCAAAACCTATAGAAATAAACCCAAAAATCAATGCAAACGGGGCAAAAAAATCTCATTAAATCACTGCCTGGGGTTTTGGGGTGGTCCCTCATGCACTAACACCTCGTTAGTGACAAACACAGAGGATTAACACCCTCCCCTAGGTCGTAAATGATGTTTAACACTCCCTACAAGCCTAGAACGGGGCATTAGGTGCAATAAATGATCTAGGGCTCCCCAGATTTCCAAAAATCCACCCCAAAAGCAGCTAAAAAAGTTTGAATAGTTCACGTTGAATGGTCACCTAGATCTCTCGCAATTGACCGTGCAAAATCTGCTCCTCTTTAGCTCCAAAACACTCTCACAAATCTCAAATGATGCAAATCATGAAAGTGGAGGCTCAATAACTCCCTTATAGTCACTTTGGAGACATGACTTATCTTAATTGAAGTCATTAAAGTAGAAGTAGTCCATTTCCAATGATATTCATCATGTCCCATGACCCCATATTGACAAAAATTCCTCATGTTTTGATGAAAGAACTTTCATGATTGAATGACAGAAATGAAATTGTTCAATTCTCAATGAGAACTTTTTTTTATGGGATGTTTTCTCACTCTAAAACTAAGAAATTCTTGATTTTTTCATCGTCGGGCTTGTTAAACACTTACAACGACGGTCTGAGCAACTCTTTTTCTAAGCTCACTAAACTGAAAAATATCAACTAAGCATTCTTTTTTGGGAATTTTTTCTCACTCATAAAATTGAAAAAGCCCCAAGTTCCTTAATCAGGCTCATTAAAAACTTATGAAGAAGGTATGATCATTCTTTTTAGGAACTTTTCTCTTGCGTTAAATGAAAAATCCCTGAGTTTTCATCATTGGGCTAATTAAACACTTACGACAACGATATGAGTGCTTTCTTTTTTGGGACTATTTCTTGCTCTTAAATCGAAAAATCCTTGAGTTTTTCCCTTCTTTGGGCTCGTTAAATCTACAAGGAAGGAATGAGAAATTATTTTACCTCCTTTTCCTTGCTCATTAAACTAAAAAATAGACCTCGCGTTTTCTTCATTTGACTCATTAAAATTTGATGAAGGTCTATTGAGTTTGTCACCACGTGTCTCATTAAAATTTCATGACGAATATTGAGTTTACTTTGTCTCCTTGTACTTGTAACAAGATGAGGCAAACATCTATTGAGCATGGGTTTCTCTTTATTCGGACTCACTAGATTAACTTACGGAAAATGAGTTGTTCTAGATATACAATCAAACCTTTGTCGCACCTCGTTAAAAACTATGACAAAGGGACCACCTTGGACTTGTTCTTTATGATCTTTTTAGACTCTCGAAATATAAAAAGGCCACCGAGTTGTCTTGTCTAGACTCATTAAATTACATAGATGAGGAATAGAGCCACTCTTTTTACGATCCTTTTCAGACTCTTAAGACATGAAAAGATCGACAAGTTTGCCTACCTCGACTCATTAAACTAATCAGATAGGGCATATAGCCACTCTTTTTATAGTCCTTTTCAGTCTCTTAAAACATGAAAAGATCGATGAGTTTACCCGTTTGGACTCACTAAACTAATCATATGGGGAAAGTGGAAAATAAAATTTGTTTGTGTTCTGTATTGTGAAAAGTATTTTCTGGCAACTGTCTCTCCCTTGAACATGGCACTCCCTCAGAAAAACCTTCCTTGTGACAGCCTTTAAATATAAATCTTATCATCCTATGGGTTTAGCCTATACACCCCGATGTTCTTGCATCTCTGTATCCTAACACTCTTTGGTGTTCATGAGTCTATTGCTGCATGGTTAAAATTGTTGTCATGCCTTCTATTGTTCAAGGGAAAACATATTTATATTCTATTTCCTCCATCAAACCATCAAACATATTGTATCATCACGCCCTTTGTCACTTTGACCCAATGCTCAAAAGATTCCTCAAAAAACAATCATTCTTGTCATGTTTCATGTCCACTGATGGAGAACACCTTATTGCATACCTTTCGACAGGTCTCTTCCTATCAACTTCAACACTCTATCTAGGAAGAAGACCCAGAAACACTTCAGTGCCTTGGTACTTACAGACATCAGTGGTAGGTCACCTTGTGTTTGGTCAGGGGTTTTCAATATTGGCTCCTGGTTAAACGATTCTACGAGTGCTTGACCACAAAAACATTATTCACACTCGCTAGATTATATTGTGCATCTTTGTGACCATCATCATTATCGGTGGCCATCCTCACATATGATAAAAGACTCCATTCTTGACTGGTGATTAGAGGATTTCATGCATGTTCGCCCTCAACACCTATATTCACATGTATTGATCTATGTTATTACGGTGAAGCCGAAATCAAGATCTTGGGTAGAGGCTTGCATCACTCATCCTTGTTTCCTCTCCCATGTTCTGTTTATTTCTTTTGGGAGACAAATCATTATAATGATCCTATTATGACATAGGTTCCACATTGTGATTACCGGCAACCAACATCGTCATATATCTTTTCTAAGAAAATCACTCTGACATAGTTACTGAGCGTGGGAATGCCCGACTCAGGGACAAGCTTTTAGTTATTTTTTATATATGTGTTGTATCAAGTTTCTCGTACCGCCTGAAGCTCTGATCCTCTCTCTCTTTTTTCCAAAGAAAAGGATAGTTAAATATAAAGTATTTCGGCCACTGTAGTAGCCTCTGATCTAGGAAAATTTAGGGTTTTGGTGCTGGATAAGGGAGGAAAACCAGGTAGCTAGGTCTATGGGTCAAAGGGTTACAACAATAAATATATGAAGGAGCAAGGTAGTAGTACCCTTGTGCTAGATCCTAGATTTTGTCTATGTAGTGTGGTGTTCAGAAGAAACATAAAGGTCTTAATGAGAATGAAACATGAATTCATTAAGCAAGAGTGAAAATAACATATAATAATTTTCTATCAAAATAGAACTTAGTGAAATGAATTTTGTTTATAAATTGTAAGGAAAGCTATCGAAGAGATGATGAATGGAAAGGGAAGATAAATATCATTCGTATAAAGTAATAATAGAGGAAAAACAACATCACAAACTTACTACACATGGATTCCTAGATAAGAGCTCCAAATTGTATCCTTTGATTTCCATAAAAATTTCCAAGTACAAACTACAATAGTTATCTCCTCTCAACTCCAACCATTCAAAAAACATAGAAAATGATACATATATACTAAAACATCATTTCCCTATCAATAAGCTCATCCACTCTGATCTTCTTCCTTTGTTGCTGAAGTGCCTTCTTAGAGCCTTTTGTCTCTGATTTTTGTTTACCCTTAGTCTCCTTTTGCAATTTCATGATATGTTTCTCGTGAAGCATCCTGTCAACTTTCAGCTGCATGTTTTCTAGATGTAGGCATGCTATCAAAGAATTTGAATCTATCAATTTGTCTTGCAAGATTTTGAGTTCATTCTCCTTGTTCACTATTGGCTACTCAACTATTTTGGGATCCTCATTGACCTTTGTAGTAGTCTCATGATGCAAAAGTGATCCATGTTGTGATATTGTATAAGGCTTGGCCCATTCCACAACTTGTGGAGCAAACACAATCATGTTTCCTCTCTGATAAGTCTTCACTAATTTATCCTCACCCTTCTTCCTTTTTGTTGCAGACCTACTTGATGAGCCAATTTCTATTTGAGCAGGAGGTTCTGAGGATGAAATAGGTCTAGCAGGTAGGTTGGAAGAAGGAAAGAAGATCTCTTCTCCAATGAATGTCTCCAAGTCAATGTTTAACTGTTTAAGATGACGAAGGACAATAATCTTGATGAGGGAGTGATGAAAAAGACTATTTTGTTGTAGCTCATTGTTCTTATGCTGCACTTTGTATGCCATTTTTCTATGCTCTTGTAAAGATAATAGGGTATGTTGAGCAATATTACCCTACTGAAATTCATAAGAAATCTTATGTGATAGCCGTAGAGTCTAGAGAATCTCCCTTCACAAGTGAAATACTTCATTATGATCTTCATCAAGGGTGCAAACTTGTCAAGGAGTTGGCAAAAAGGGAAGATCCTCTTGATGTCATCTTTGTATGGAGCTTTGAGGTAGGGTTGATATAGTTGAGCATCTAATTCCTGAGTCTAGAACCACTTTTCACCAATCTTGGGTATTCTAGTAGCTACTGTTATGATATCAACTAAAATAGAGAATGTGACTTTATTCTCTGAGGTTTGTGACAAACAACTTGGTCAATTTAGCATGGTATTGAACCTTTTGCACCAACTCACAAAATTCAAGACACCCTACATGTTGAAAGAACTATTTGGTAATTGGTGAAGACATCAACTCTTGAGTATTTGATGGTTCATACCTTGACACTTTCCCACCTCTGTTGTAAGTTTTCTTCATCTCCTCCATAGTAGACTGTGATAGCAAACCCTAGGGGCAAAAGACAGGAAGGGAAGAAGGAGTTGGATAATGGGGTTAGGGTGCAGGAATGAGTGTGCTAAAAATTTATGAAGTGGGGAGAGATGTTAGGGACCTTAGGAAAGTGGAGGGAGGTTGAAAGAATGAGGGAATAGGGGTAGGGAATTTTAATATAGGCCAATACTGAGGAAACTGCTAAAGCACGGTGAGTAGAGGTTAGGTTTTGGAAATAGCTTTTAGGGAATGCAAATGATAGGGTTTAGGGTTTTAGGGATGTAATTAGATGTGTAGGAGGTTAGGGTATAACAGGAGAGGGATTTCTAGGGTTTACCAATTGAAAAAGATAGTCTTGATGAAAAGCGTAGGGTAGGAGCCAATGAAAAGTTTCCTCACCATAGATTTTGATAAATTGAGTGAAAGAGAGTAGGAATGGCTTAAACTTACTTGTTTATCCCTTGTGTAGGATTGTGTTGAGCTTGGAGACCTTCCACAACTGTTTAGGATCCCTTTACCACAAAGCGTAGCACCACTGAAAAAGGCGCAATGAATGGAGGAAAAGCGTAGCATGCTGTTGGAAAAGGGCAGCGACTAGAGAAAAGTGTAGCGACTGAGGGAAAAAACAATGACTAAAGGAAAAGACTGCTTTTTGAGAGTATATGGTGCTAAAATTATGAGGAAACGATGGATGTTGGCTAAGAGCTCTCTATCAATGAAATGAATGAGAGAAGTAAGAGAAAAATAATCTTTTGTAGCTTTGAGAAGGGGGGTGGCCCACCATATATTTTTTCACTTTTACTTTGGAAATCATGTATGTGTGAAACTTTTGGATACAGCTTGAAACTATTTAAAACTTATTACAAAATATTCCTTTGAAAACAAACCTTCTTGAACCATTTTGTGTCACTTTTCTTTTACATGCCAATTTTATGAATGTGATGAGAAATTCAATGACTGAAACCCTAGTGGCCTAATGGATGATGGTGAACTAGATGATGGATGATGGTGAACTGGGTGATGGATGATAATGAGACTGAGATGACCATAAAGGTTTTCAAAGATGGCACATCCAAAAGCATAATGACATTGACCATAGCAAGGCAATTTGTAAAGGAGTATTTGACAACCTAGACACACTATCGAGTGACCAAAGTTTTTGAATGGAAGACCTAGTGAAATGACAAAAACTTGACTTTAAACCCTAATGAACATTCTGAAAGAGAAAATTTGATCACTGGTGGGAGGAAAAACTGACTCACACTAATAGAATTATTAAATTTGTGTAGTACAAAAATTGAATTATCTAATTTGTGTAGTGTTTTTATTTTATTCAAAAACCACCTTTGGCTTCTTTGTGATATGCCCTTTCGAAGCATCGACACAACTGAAATGCGACGACTACTAGTGTGAATGGGATTGTAGAGGATAATCAATAATCTTAAGAGGTTGGACTGGGTCGGTTTAGTTTTAGATCAAGTAGGAAGCTGACAAATCCAAGCATCAATTCAACATGGTCAGTCTCATTTTGTGATTTTTCAATTACACATCATTGCATAGACCATTATAACTCTATCCTTTTCATGCAATAGACTTGTATGAACCATAAATACATGGGGCTGTATATACACGGTTTGATTTTGACAAGCCAATAATCCAACAGCCAGAATATACCACCCATGCATTTATGGCACATGGACACGCTTGTTATTTGTTGCCCTAGTCAAGCTGCAGCCGCGGGAGAAAACTCTACACCTAATGAAGACTCCGCAAGAACATAGCTTTGGTGACATGGGACAATGGTATTTTATTCCCCCATTAAATCCAAAACATATGGAATTGATAAAAAGGATGTTGGTCGGACATATGTTATTAGGGGACAAACATCTGTTACCCCACTAGTGTCGAGATAACAGCTTCCGTCACCGTCATTACAGGGCATTGCACACGGGTTGTTGAAGACTTAACAAGCCCAAATGATATATTCTAAGGCTCATCATCCCAAGGAAATTTAAGTTAGTAATATTGAAATTACATGTTTTTTCGTCACATGTTGTTTGAGAATTGATGGGAGAAATAATCAATTTTTATAACACATTTGATATAGTTTATACAACATTTTCTTGTCTGTCGTGGGAGAATTAATCAGTTTTTAATTGTTACATGGTTTTTGCAGCATTCATAAGGCGAGAATAAAGGATCTGAACCTGGCACACTGCCAAACTCTCTGAAATGACTAATTCCTACCCAGAATCTTACAAATGTTGGCATTATGATTTCTGGTATGGCTATATGTTACAGATGTTGTACTTGATGGAAACTCCCATGACAAGGCTCTCAATTTATGAAAAATTAAGAAAGACGCAGGATATCAGTTCAGAAGGTGCGTACCCGCAGGTACACCATGCAGGGACCGCGTCCAGAGTCGCAGGCCAGCCATTCAGGAGGTGCGTCCACCCAGTGCACACATTTCTAGGTAGAGAAAAGCCTACATGGGGGTTTCTTGTGTTTTACTCTTGGTATCCGCCGACGGTATTGTGTTATTATGGTGTCAGCTCGTGGTATTGTTCCATGATTTGAGGAGGAGCTTGCCTATATAAAGCAAAGGAGATCATTTGGCTTAGCTATGTCTTTGGTTGAATATCTTATTGGGTGAGATCTGGTCTAGATCTAAAAGGCGAATCTACTGAAGGACTGAGATCTCTTTGGTGCAAGATCAGATCTGTAGATCTGACTGTTTGGGTTACACTTAAAGTCTTGAAATCATTCATACCCGAAGGGACGCAGGTATAGGGAAAGGAAAGTGCGCCGGGACGCAGTGCAGAATCTGGAGATCTGCGTGGGGACGCAGGGCAGACGAAGTTCAGGTGCATCTGGACGCCGCTGAGTGACTAGAGATCTGCGTGGGGACGCAGAGCGATCAAGGTTCAAATGCATCTCTGAAGCAAAAGGACGCGGCGCGATAGTGTTTTTGGGTGCGTCCCTGTAGCAAAAAAGACGCGGCGCGATAGTGTTTCTGGATGCGTCCCTGAAGCAACAGAACGCTGAGAAGTTAAAGGAACAGTGCGTGGGCACGCAGCACAGCAGAAGGATATCTGCGTGTGGACACAGGGTAGCAGAAGGTTAACTGCGTCTGGTCGCAGGCCACAGAAGGAAAAACTGCGTCTCTGTCTTAAGATGCTCTGTTGATTGAATTTCTCTGTTGATAAATTGTTCTGGGTTAGTTCTGTTATTGTTGATCTGATATCTGTAGTGTACTGTAACTGTTATGTACTTGTTGATCATCTGATGCTTTATGAAAAGAAGTAGGGGGTTGTAGCTCCCTTCCAGGAGTAGACTGGAAAACGAGAGAGAAAGAGAGTTGTAGCTCTCTGCAGGTTGCAGCCTGCGTACTGGTAAAGGACTGCACCAGTACAAAATCATTGTAAAAGAAGTTTCTAATTTGAAAGAAGATAGAGACATATTGCAGCAGGTGGTTTTCACCCACATTGGGTTTCCACCTTACATCTTGTGTTCTTTGGTGTGACTATCTATTTTCTTTGTTCATGCTCATTATTTTATGGTACTGACATGCAAAAATAATTCAAAGATCAAATAAGGAAGATTTATTAAATTGCTAGATAATACTGATTCACCCCCCCCTCTCAGTATTATTTCCAACAGTTGGTATCAGAGCAGGTCTTTCAGAGAAGCTTGATCGCTTGAAGGTGGATCGTTCATCATGAGAAACTACGAGAGAGAAGCATCAATCAGGCCACCGGTTTTTGATGGGACAAACTTCAATTATTGGAAGGTAAGAGTTACTGCATATCTTCAATCTCTTGGTACAGAAGTTTGGGACATTGTAGAAATAGGCTATGCTTTTCCTTTAGCTACTCCTACATATCCAGCTGAGAAAAAGAAGTATGAAACAAATGAAAAAGCAGTCAGTACTCTATTAGGAAGTATATCCCAAACGGAATTCATGAAGGTAATGCACTTCAAATCAGCAAAAGAGATATGGGACAAAATGGTCACGAGCCATGAAGGAGATGAATAGGTAAAGCGAGCTAAACTTCAAACTCTCAGGATTCAGTATGAGACTCTCAAGATGTATAATGATGAAAGTGTGGCTAATTATTTTCTTCGGGCAGATGAGATTGTTAATTGTATGAAAAATTTGGGTGAAGAAATAAAGGAGGCTATAGTAGTTGAAAAGATTCTAAGATCATTATCCCCCAAGTTTGAATCTAAAGTATCTGCAATAGAAGAAAAGGAAAATCTCCGAATTCTCACTATGTCTCAGCTACATGGAATTATAACTGCTTATGAAATGAGAAAGGGAGGTCCATCAGACAGAAGGGAAGCTGCTTTCAAGGCATCAGGCAAAGAAGATTACTATGAAGCAAGCCATGTTCCAGAAGAAGAGGAAGAAGAATCAAATTTTGTCAGAAATCTTCAAAGGGGTTCTGGAAGGTTCAGAGGTAAGCTACCTTTCAAATGCTTTGCTTGTGGAAGAGTAGGTCATTATGCTGCAAAATGTCCTTATAAGGATAAAGGAAAGGAACCTGCTAGATGGAACAAGAAACAAAGTGCAAATAAGAAAAGCTACTACACCCATGAAGATAGTGATGGTCTATCAAACAGTGATGAAGATGAACGAGGTAATGAATATAAGTTATTAATGGCATTTGAAGATGATGATTATATGGATGCTATAGATGTGGATAACCTTTATGATGAAATCACTAGACTCAAGAGATGTATAGAAGAAAAGAATGTGATCATTGATACTCTACAATTTCAAATTGATGAAAAGGAAAAACATCTTGAAAAACTAGAAGGAGAAATTGTTGGTCTTAGAAAAGAGATTGAGAAAACAAAAGCTATTAATCTTAAGTTTGTCAAAGGATCTGAAACTTTGGATAAGATTATCAATGTGCAGCGGTCTCCTCTAAACAAGACAGGTCTGGGCTACAATGGAGAAACCTCTCAAGCATCCACCTCAAAGAGTTATCTTGATGCAGCAAGAAGAAATGAGCAAAAGAACAATGAAGATCATCAGGTAAAGCAGGGACGAATTACAAACAGAAACTATCAAGGGCAATCCATCTTAAGGGTGAACCAGCCACAGGTAAAATCTTCTCAATTCGGTCCAAGAATAGATGAAAATAGAAATTACAATCAGTTGGCTGGTAGATTCGATAACCGCAGAAGTTTCTTCAATGGACAATGCTTTTCTTGTCATAACTTTGGTCACAAAGCAGCTCAATGTGTTGCATATAAAACAATCATGACTAGGGAAGCTCAAAAACAAAGAAGTATGATAGGGATTACAAAAAGGACCTATAACAACTTTTCGGTTCTTGAAAATGAAGTCCACTGTTCTATTTGCAATAACTTTGGTCATGAAGAATTTGAATGCAGGAGCAGGTTTCAGCAGAAAAAGGAGCAAGCCTCAAGCACCAAAACATGGAGAATAAAGGAACCTCAAACAGAAAGATGTGGAATAGCATTTTATGTAGAGGGACAGGAAAATCTATGGTACATTGACAGTGGATGTTCGAAGCATATGACAGGTGATAAAGAAAAACTTGAATCTTATTCTGCTCTAGAAAAGGGAAAGAAAGTCTCTTTTGGAAATGATACTCCTGCAACTATAAAAGGAAAAGGCATTGCTCAGTTAAAAGAAAAGGTCAAAGCTGGAAATGTTTTGTATGTTGATGGATTGAAGCATAATCTTCTAAGTGTCGGCCAGATGTGTGATCAAAGAACCGAGGTTATTTTCAGATCGAATGGATGTCTTGTTCGTGATCTTGATACAGGTAAAACAGTACTCAAAGGCAAAAGAACTCCAAATAATCTGTAGATATTTGAAGAAGGACAACAACAATGCTATCTGAGCAAGGATGAAGAGCACTGGTTATGGCATCGAAGGTTGGGACATCTAAGCTTCTCACAAATAAGGAAAGCATGCAAATATCAGGCAGTTCGCGATCTTCCAGATATCAAAATTCCTGACAACACCATATGCAGATCATGTCAGTTTGGAAAACAAACCAGAACTAACTTTCCAGAGAAAGAAGGATCAGCTAGCATGCCTCTTAAGCTAGTACATACAGATACATGTGGTCCATTCAGGAAAAGAACACCTAGAGGAGAGGAATACTTGATATTATTCATTGACGATTTCTCCAGGTTTCTCTGGTTAGGACTTATGAAGCACAAAGATGAAGCATTCGAAAAATTCAAATCCTTCAAAGCCTTGGTTGAAAATGAATCAGGTCACAAAATTAAGTGCCTCAGATCCGACAGAGGTGGGGAATTTACTTCAAATGAATTTTTCGATTTCTGTGATGAACATGGGATAAGGAGAGAATTCTCTACAGCTAGAACTCCTCAGCAAAATGGAGTTGTTGAAAGAATGAACAGAACAATCCAACAAATGGCTCGTGCTATGCTTGATGAATCAGGAACTCCCGCAACTTTCTGGGGTGAAGCTGCACATGCTGCGGTTGTTATACTCAACAAAACAAATGTCCGGGTGAACAAAACTCAAACTCCTCATGAGCTTTGGAGTGGCAGGACTCCTTCGGTAAAGCACTTCAAAATCTTTGGGAGCAAATGCTATATCAAGAATACTGATGAGCAGCTTGGCAAACTTGAACCTAGAGCAGATGAAGGCATTCTTCTTGGTTACTCCCCATATAGCAAAGCATACAAGTGCTACAATAAAAGACTTGGCAGAATTGTTGACAGCATTGATGTAGTGGTTGATGAGAAGGGATACATTCCTAGGCAAGTCCATCATGAAGACATCGAAGAAGATGAAGGCTACCCTCAAAGACAGAATGATGAAGAAGAAGAACCTCAAGAAGAACCTCAAGAAGAGCCAGAGGAGTAAACAAGAATAGAAGAAAAGACTCCATCCAGATATGTTCAGAAGAATCATCCAGAATCTCAGATTGTGGGGCAGAAAGAAGCAGGTGTACAAACAAGAAGAACAGTTGCAGAAGCCTCAAGCTATTTGGCATTACTCTCCTCTACTAAACCACAAAATGTGAAAGAAGCATGCAAAGATGAATGTTGGGTGAAAGAAATGGATGAAGAACTTGAGCAAATCAAAAAGAAAAACACTTGGGAGCTGGTTCCTAGACCAAAGGATAAGAATGTTATCGGAACAAAATGGGTCTTCAAAAATAAATTGAATGAAAATGGAGAAGTAATTAGAAACAAAGCCAGACTTGTTTGTAAAGGGTATGCGCAGCAAGAAGGAATAGACTTTGAAGAAACTTTTGCTCCTGTTGCAAGACTTGAGGCCATCTGAATGTTCCTTGCTCTCTCAAGTTTTCAAAACTTCAAAGTATTTCAAATGGACGTGAAATCAGCCTTTCTGAATGGAGACTTGGAAGAAGAAGTGTACATTGAACAGCCAGATGGGTTCATTCTTGGAAATGATCCAAATCTTGTATGCAGATTGAAAAAGGCTCTCTATGGTCTCAAACAAGCTCCAAGGGCTTGGTACTACCGGTTGGACAAATATCTTCATCAACAAGGTTTTTCAAAAGGTTCAGCAGATAGCAATCTGTATATAAAAGTTGAAAATGACAAATTGCTAATACTTGTTGTGTATGTAGATGACATTATTTTTGGCAGCAATGAAGAAGCTATGAGTCAAAGCTTTGCCTCGGTCATGCAGAAAGAATTTGAAATGTCCTTGCTAGGAGAACTGACATATTTCCTTGGTTTGCAAATCCAACAAAAAGAAGGAGGAATCTTTTTATCTCAAACCAAGTATCTCAAACAGATTTTGAAGAAATATGGCATGGAAGATGCAAAACCAGTATGTACACCCATGGTCACAGGATGTAGTCTCAGTGCAAATGATGAATCTGCAGCAGTACATCAACCAACCTACAGATCTATGATTGGAAGTTTACTATATTTGACAGGTACCCGACCGGACGTCATGCATGCAGTTGGAATAGTTGGAAGATTTCAGGCAAATCCGAAGGAGACTCATCTTCAGGCAGTAAAGAGAATTTTCAAATATCTTCAAGGGACTCAAAATTATGGCTTATGGTATCCTAGAGATACACATCTTACTCTTCATGCTTATACAGATGCAGATTGGGCCGGAAGCGTGGATGACAGGAAAAGCACAAGTGGTGGTGCGTTCTTTATGGGTTCCAGACTGGTATCTTGGTTCAGCAAGAAACAGAGTTCGATTGCCT
Source organism: Pinus tabuliformis (assembly GCA_031772625.1). Taxonomy (NCBI): domain Eukaryota; kingdom Viridiplantae; phylum Streptophyta; class Pinopsida; order Pinales; family Pinaceae; genus Pinus; species Pinus tabuliformis. Next base: position 460,015,412 of record CM062818.1, read on the forward strand.
TGTCTACAGCTGAAGCGGAATATGTTGCTGCTGCATCTTGTTGCACCCAACTTCTTTGGATGATGCAGACTTTGCAGGATTTTCAAATCACTTGTACACCACCTATCCCCATCTTATGTGATAACACAAGTGCAATCAACATCTCAAAGAATCCGGTTATGCATTCAAAAACCAAGCACATACCAATCAAGTATCATTTTATCCGGGAACAAGTGCTTGAACAGAAGGTCAAGTTGGAGTATGTTCTTTCTAAGGAACAAGTTGCTAATATTCTCACCAAACCATTGCCCAGGGACACTTTTGAGTACCTCAGGCAAAAGCTGGGGGTTGTTGATGCATCATCTTATTGCTGAACCTTTTCTGATTGATGGTACAGGTTCAGGGGGAGCATATAATGCATTGTTGGCATTATGGAGGATGGATATTGGAAATAGCTGCAATATGTCTCTATCTCTTTCATGGAGGATTATGGTTCTTTGTTACAGATCTAGTTCAGGGGGAGCATGATCTTAGGGGGAGCATACCCCTTTGCCCTTGATGTCAAAGGGGGAGAATGAAGCTGAAGTTTGTAAGGTTGCCATCAAGTCCAAAGGGGGAGATTGTTGGCATTATGATTTCTGGTATGGCTATATGTTACAGATGTTGTACTTGATGGCAACTCCCATGACAAGGCTCTCAATTTATGAAAAATTAAGAAAGACGCAGGATATCAGTTCAGAAGGTGCGTACCCGCAGGTACACCATGCAGGGACCGCGTCCAGAGTCGCAGGCCAGCCATTCAGGAGGTGCATCCACCCAGTGCACACATTTCTAGGCAGAGAAAAGCCCACATGGGGGTTTCTTGTGGTTTACTCTTGGTATCCACCGACTGTATTGTGTTATTATGGTGTCGGCTCGTGGTATTGTTCCATGATTTGAGGAGGAACTTGCCTATATAAAGCAAAGGAGATCATTTGGCTTAGGTATGTCTTTGGTTGAATATCTTATTGGGTGAGATCTGGTCTAGATCTAAAAGGCGAATCTACTGAAGGACTGAGATCTCTTTGGCGCAAGATCAGATCTGTAGATCTGACTGTTTGGGTTACACTTAAAGTATTGAAATCATTCATACCCGAAGGGATGCAGGTACAGTGAAAGGAAAGCGCGCCGGGACGCAGTGCAGAATCTGGAGATCTGCGTGGGGACGCAGGGCAGACGAAGTTCAGGTGCGTCTGGATGCCGCTGAGTGACTAGAGATCTGCGTGGGGACGCAGAGTGATCAAGGTTCAGGTGCGTCTCTGAAGCAAAAGGACGCGGTGCGATAGTGTTTTTGGGTGCGTCCCTGTAGCAAAAAGACGCGGTGCGATAGTGTTTCTGGATGCGCCCCTGAAGCAACAGAACGCTGAGCAGTTAAAGGAATAGTGCGTGGGCACGCAGCGCAGCAGAAGGATATCTGCGTGTGGACGCAGGGTAGCAGAAAGTTAACTGCATCTGGTTGCAGGCCACAGAAGGAAAAACTGCGTCTCTGTCTTAAGATGCTCTGTTGATTGAATTTCTCTGTTGATAAAGTGTTCTGGGTTAGTTCTGTTATTGCTGATCTGATATCTGTAGTGTATTGTAACTGTTATGTACTTATTGATCATCTGATGCTTTATGAAAAGAAGTAGGGGGTTGTAGCTCCCTTCCAGGAGTAGACTGGAAAACAAGAGAGAGAGAGAGTTGTAGCTCTCTGCAGGTTGCAGCCTGCGTACTGGTAAAGGACTGCACCAGTACAAAATCATTGTAAAAGAAGTTTCTAATTTGAAAGAAGATAGAGACATATTGCAGCAGGTGGTTTTCACCCACATTGGGTTTCCACCTTACATCTTGTGTTCTTTGGTGCGACTATCCGTTTTCTTTGTTCATGCTCATTATTTTATGGTACTGACATGCAAAAATAATTCAAAGATCAAATAAGGAAGATTTATTAAATTGCTAGATAATACTGATTCACCCCCCCCTCTCAGTATTATTTCCAACAACAAATCTATATAGAAGATTACAAATTCACAAAACATGTGTGTAGAGATCCAAACAAAACTTGTGTTGTTGTAGTGTTTGGAGAACCTGTCAGATGTGGTGGAGGTGCTCTTGCCAACTATGGCTAAAGATCAGGATGTCATCCAAGTATACCACTGCAAATGATTTGGTGAATGGCCACAAGTTGTCATCCATTATCATCTTGATGCAGGAACATTCGCTAACCTAAAAGGCATAACCAACCATTTGAAAAGGCCATCCTTGGTTGTGAAGGTAGTCTTCCACACATCAGAGGGTTTGATTAGTATGTGGTGATATCCTGACTTCAAATTGATCTTGCTGAAATATTTTTCCCCCTTCATTTGGTCCAAAAGGTCATCAATCCGTGGTATTGGGTACCTATTCCAGAAAGTGATCTTGTTCAGTGCTCAAGAGTCAATACAAAGTTTCCAAGTCCCATCCTTCTTTCGCACCAACATGATTGGGCTCCCACAGGGTGATGAAATCGATCGGATGTGACCTTTTTGTAGCACCTCCTGAATCTGCCTCTTGATTTCATCGTTATCCAGAATGGAGCGATGATAGATTGGTCCATTGGGAAACAGCGCACCTGGGGTCAGATCGATGGTGTGCTTGACCTGATAGTGCAGAGGAACCCCTGCGGGGGAGGTGAAGATGTCCTCGTACTCCTCCATGACCTTGTCCATCTGTAGTTGTCGTATGGAGGGGCCCTGTCTAGAGGTCGTGGCCACTGTCTTCTTCTTTCCTTGAGGGTGTATCATCAAGAAAACAAATTTCCTAGTTTTGGAAATGAGCTTACTGCATTGTTTTGTAGTAACCAAAGAGACAATCGTAGGCGGTGCTTCCTTCAGTATCCTATACAATTAATTTCCAAAAGTAACAATAACAGCATGAGGCCTTGACTCATATAAAACATGTCGCTTCCACAAGTATGGTTTTCCTAATAATATATCACAAACATCAAGGGGAGCAACTACACATAATACCTCATATGTGAAGGGTTTGATGTTGTACGGAGGACAACACTGCTAGCTCACGCGAAGATCTCATCCTCGGTGAAGCCACCCCATGGTGTATAGTTTTGGATGTGTTGTAGTCGGTAAGCCCAATCGCTTCCTCTGGGTCTTTGGGTTCCTCCTTCTGGATCGTCATGGTGGAAACAGTAGCGTTGGGCTCTGCATCGATAATCTGCTTCCCTTTTTCATTCCCCTTATCAGGTTCTGACTCAGAGTCTAAACATGGATCTATTTCTAAATACTTTAGCTCGGCCACCAATGACTACTTGGCCTGACACTCACTTGTGTTGTGAGTGGAGCTCTTATGGAACTCACACCACTTTCTCGTGTCCTTCTTTGGCTTTGTGATGTTGTTCTTTTCTTGCGTCTTTGGTGGGTTGTCCTGGGCCACCCAGCATTGGATTTGTCCTTTTCTTAGTGGTTTGGGGATACCTTTCCCTTGCTTCAGATTTGTAGATCCAAAGTCTCGCTTCTTCTGTTTAAACTTCTGCTCAATCTTGACAGCGTATCGGCATGTTGTGCCAAGTGAGGAGATGTCCAGGAACTCCATCTCATCCTGGATGTACCTGTGTAGGTAGCCGTGAAATTTGAGTACCAAATGCAACTCAGAATACTTGATACCCAACGTTGTACGAAGGGTATGAAAAATATTGGTAAACTCCAGCACGTCCTAGTTCCTTCCCTGTCGTAGTGTGGTCCACTTAATATATTTATAGTCATAGCTTTTGACAGGGTAGTACTACTCCTTGATGGCATTCCAGAATGAATTCCAAGTGGGTGTGGCTAATAAAAGTGAGGTCGTACTTTCCTCCTTCTACTCACAGTAGGTTTCCCACCAGTCCTTCTCATGGGGGGCAACTTTGAGAAGAGAAAAGGTAAACTTTTCTTGGTCAGAAAAATCATGAACAGAAAAATACACTTCTAGAATATTTAACCATTTATGTATAGTTTCTGCATCTATCTGACCCTCAAATATGGGAATGTCAAAGTTAACTTGTACCTTAAAGGGTGTGGTGCTTCCAAAGTAGCTGCTGGAAGTAGATGTGTTGCCCCTGGGTAGCCGCTGAAGGATCTGGGAAAATTTGTCCATCATCGTGTTCCTTTGTCACTCGAGGGCCTCTTTGAGCATGATTTTGATAAGATCTCCTGCCCCCTCATCTTTCTATTCATCTACCATGGGAGGATGTCAAGATTTGCGAGGCTGGCCTTGCAAAGGTTCGACCAGTTCAAGCCCTAACTCCTTATATCTCGACCTCGTTGGGGACATGCAAAGAAAAATAGAGAAAGAGCAAACTGCTATAATACCACTGATCTAGATTTAAACAGGAATGTAACAAATTACAGAGATAACCATAAATACAGAGATACAACAGAAATAATACTTCATTTCATTAATGTAAAATAATAAAATATGCTTACAAACAGAAATGGAAATAAACTAGCTCAGGCAATGGTAGATTATCTCTGAGGAGAGATGTGGCGGCTACATGCCTCTGAACTATCTTACAATGAGGCTCGAAGGCCTATTTATTGTTTAGAAATAATGGAAAACCTTAAACATCCAAAACGCTAACCCTAGGAGATGAAGCACCAAACTATGGGCCTCGTTTTGGGTAAATTGGTACATCAACTTCTGGGGGTCGTAACTTTGGCATACAATCTTAGTTTGACGCGCACAATACCTCGTTAGAAAGATATATCTAAGGACTACAACATTGGGAAGAGAAACATCGGCCCATTCACCCATATTGCTCACAATTTTTCCAAAAAATGTCGTTTAGGGCCTCAAAACGGCTCTGGAAGATTACGACCCAAAAAACTGCAAAAAATATTAAATTGTGCTACAAATAGGGAAACTGAAAAACTGAAAGAAACAATGGTGGTGGTCCAAGTGGAATTGGCAGGTGGCCACCAATATCCACCTAGATCAAGTAGGGATCGCACTCTTCCACAAGTACCTCATCCCATTGACCAGATGGGAAGCTTATGCCATAGAGTGGGAAGAACACTAACTAGGGTATACTCTGACTAGGGGAGATCCTAGGTCTTTACATCATATCAATTAGAGGTCTCTCATCCCCAAGAAATAAATAGCTCCATTCCTCACCCTAAGAGCTCAACTATGGTAGAAGAGCATTGATCAATGTTCTTGATTAGCGAGGACCCTTATCTGAAATCGTCATCTCAACCAATCCATGCTCCTCTCTGAAGACCAAGATGTTCCCTTTTGACAAACCCTTAATGAGGATATCGACTATCTACTCATCTATCGAAATTTGAAGGAGTCGCACAACTCCTCTATATGCCATGTCTCATATGTAATGATATTTGATCTCAATATTCTTGGAATTATTATGGAACACGAGACTCTCTAAAAAATGAATCCCACTCTTATTGTCACAATAGATAATTGTCTTGTCCAAAACCTACTCAAATACCTCTCCAAAGAGCTTCCTCAACCAAACTACTTCACAACTTGCTAGGCTAGATGTAATATACTCAGCCTCAGCTATGCTAAGGCCTATAGACTTGTGCTTTATATTCATCGATGATATCATGGAAGGTCCTAGACTAAAACAACATATGGAAGTACCCTTCTTGACAAAAACACTTCCCGCCCAATCTGCATTTGTATATGCATGTAGTCTAAAATATCCAGTGAAATCTCTTAGTCCAAGGTTAATAGTCCCATGTATATATCTCAATACATGATTGGAAGTGACCTAATTTAAATGGTGAGTCTCTTTCATAAACTGACTCAAAGTGTTAGTACAAAGCATACGTCAAGACAAGTGTTCATGAGGAAAATCAAAGCACCAACTGATTGTCTATACTCCAAAGGATTTTCTAGGTCTGGTCCGACAACTTCTCCACATAGCTTCTCAAAATTCATCTCCATAGGTGTAGGCAAGGACTTTCATTCAACCATGGAAAATCACTCTAACAATTTCACAACATATTCAAGAATGGGAGGGTTTACACTTGTCAAGAATAAGTCATCAAATATAAGAAAAAAAATGAGAGTCTTAACTTGGACCCTTTTGAAGTACAAGTTTGGATTGGCACTATTCCTTGTGAATCCCAACTTCATCAAATAACTGTCAATGTGGGAATACAAGGCATAGGGGGCTTGCTTCAATCCATAGAGATCTTTATTCAATCAAAATACATGGGTCTTTTGTTCATGAACTTCAAATCCTGGAGGTTTTTCAACATATACCTCTTCTTAAAGCAAACCATGCAAGAAAGCAATCTTTACATCCATTTGTTGAAGACACCATCCCCAACTAGATGCAAATTCTATAATGGATCAAATGGTGGTGTACCAAGCAACTGGAGAAAATATATCATCATAATCTTCTCCCTGCTTCTGGGAGAACCCTCGAGATATGAACCTTTCCTTGTATTTTTCGATGTTCCCATTATCCCAATGCTTGATCTTGTAGAGCCATTTGAAGTCACCACAAATTTCACCTTCGGCCTTGGCACAACATCCCATATGTCACTCTTCATAATATATTCATATTCTTCGGCCATAACATTCTTCTATACTTATTCTTTCATGGTTTCTTCAAAGGTGGGAGGACCATCTTGAATCATATTGCTTACCGCTACCACATATCCCTGGTACCTGCATGAATTGTTGCTTTCTCTAAAGGTCCCTCTAGTGAGAATGTCTCTCTGCATCTTGTAATGTGTCACAAAGCCAAAGTGACCTCTTCCTGGTAGGAGGATCATATGGAGGATGATCCAAGAGGCCCATGGGCTTCATGAGATCATCAGCAATGTCTCTTTCAGGTTCAGGCATGGATGGATCTCCAAAAACATCCATAGCATCAATCTTCTTATCAGGAGTAGAAGACGAATGAATGTCTCTTTCTTTCCTTGAGCAAGAATATATATTTTAAATGATTTAGAATCTTCGCAATATCCAACAAACATACATTTTATTCCAGGGGCTTCTAGCTTGCTTCTTTTGTCCTTCAGAACATGGAAATATACGATATAGCCAAATATATGGAGGTGACCGATGTTGGGCTTAACACCTATGAATACTTATTTATGGGTCTTATTATCCAACTCTTGATGAGGAACCCTATTTTGAAGATATACCGCTGTATTTTTTGCTTCTCCCCAAAGGAGCTTCAACAATTTTTTTATCACGGAGCATGGCTAAAGAAACTTCTACAATAGATCATTTCTTTCTCTCAACCACACCATTTTGTTTGGGATTATAAGGAACAATCATCTCCTTATTGATAGCTTCTTCCCTGCAAAATTCTATGAATTCATTTGAAATGTATTCCCACCATTGTTGAACCTCAAATTTTAATTTTCTTCCCTATTTGATTTTCAACCAAAGCCTTGAAGTCCTTGAATATGTTGAAGGTCTTATCCTTGTGCTTCAAGTAATGTATCCATGCCTTTCTTCAGAAATTTTTCATGAAGGTAATATAGTAGAGATGGCCACCAAGTGAATGTATGGGCATCAGACCACTTATATCTGAATGCATGAGATGGAGGATGTAATTCGCCTTGTTCTTGCTAGAGGAGAATGGTCCCCATGCCTTATTTCCACTGGCCCTGGAGATATTGCATCATGTTGAGATTGAATATCAGGGATCCCAGAGACTAAATTTTTCAATTTCAGAAGTGCTTCAAAGTATATATCGGCCAATCTTCGGTGCCACAACGTGCTTTGATGATTTGTATCATGGACCATCGCTAGAATAGGTCTTCTAGTGACTCTATAGGTTCCTTCAAATCTAGATCCCAATGTGAAAGTGTTGGGTCCCTATAATACTAGTGATTACCCCATTACTATTGTAGTTATACCCCTTATTTATATTGTTGTGCCCATTGTAGTGTTCTATCTAGGGTACTAGACTAGACCATATTTATTATCGACCAGGATGCGTAAGCTTAGAGGCATGCGTCTAAAGTATATAGACATAAAGGATTATTAGATAAGTGGTTATGATGTAGGTCACAGAACTTCTTTACGGAAGATTGGAGTATGTTACCTATCATCCAAACACTTAGGTCACTCTGCTAATATTCCTGATTACAACACTGTCATTAAATTAATTTACCAAATTAAACACTGTGTATCACTGCAAACCAAGACCTCAATCTCCTTACAGAGACATTATACATAAAACCCTTTTTTAGCAAATACCCAGCATTCACTAATATTCATACAAGATAAAATTATACAGAGATCATAAACAGATTTTGAAATGAAAACAAAGTTCATGACATTGCTTTAAAAGACAACAAAGGGATCGAATCCCTTACAGGACGCGCTTCACGATCTCAGTGATGACTATTCAAGCACTATCAAAAACACAAACCATATGCATTCGATTGAAATCAACAACCAATCTTAACTATTGAAATCAGAAACCAATCTTAACTACTGTGCATGTCATGTAATACCCTAAGTTACGAATAAAACGAAAATGACAGTATACCAGTTTAACGCAGGGCCCGTCCGCGTTCCAAAGGTACACTGGACTGTATTCAACCGGTTATCAAATCAACGCAACAAGACAAGGGTCGTGACTGTAACTGGATTCTTGATATTAAGTTCAAAACTCCGTTTCAAATGATACAGCGATTAAACATACATTGATTACACCGGACTGTATTTACATATGTCTTTTTACAACCCTTACATTTCGAAAACGAATGTACATTCATGATATGGTTGTTGCCGCTTTTACTACGTCGAGATTTTTAAAATGTTTCCATCCTAAACTGATTTCAAAAAGGAACAAAAACTAAATCAATTTAGAATGCTCTGTTGTTGCTGCCTTTGTCGCCAGTATGCCATACTTTGACCTGTGTTGACCGCGCATGTAGGAGGGTCGATTCTGTTGTAGGATAGGTATTCGTCCATGCTTGGACATTCTACTTTTCATCCCTGCCTTTCGATCTAGCCTAGCTGTTGTGCCACATGTCAAACAATGAGATAATTACAGGATGTTGGAACTTTCTGTAACCATTTTACCAAAAACTCCTAATTATTTAACATAAAACTCCTAAATCAATTTCAATGCATTTTAATAACTATAGGACTATTAACTAATCAATTTTCAAGGAATCTAAGAGATGTATGATGAAAAGAAGTAGGAAAATGATATGTTTTAGGAGGAAAAAGGAGGTCATGGGATGGTACCAACATCTCTCCCTGACTTAAGGAATTAGCATGTCCTCATGCTAACCCCGAAGTACTTCCCTTGAACTCTGTCCCTGCCTAGATCTCTGCTTCCTTTAGCAATGTGTCCACATTCTTTTTCACCTGGGTATCTTTTTGACCCTTGAGCTCCTGTTTTAATCTTTTATATTTTTCTTTGAGGGTTTTCTTCTGATTGTACCACTTAGTGGCCCAATTACAAATATTCATTTGCTCAGCCTCCAGTTCACTGATTCTCTCCCTTAACTTTTCATTCTTCTTTTGAGTTTCTTTACTCTGCGCTCGAAGCATTTCATTTTCTTTCTTGATAACTTTTTGTTGCATATTAGCCTCCATGAACTCTTCCTTTAATTCTTCAATTTGTTTCTCCAACTTCTTCTGTCTCTTAATGGGAGGTGGTGAACATTTTTCCTACCTGTTATTGCTTTCTACCTCTATATCAACTCCTGGCCCTGGTGGTGAGTGGTCACCACTCTCAACATCCATTGGTATAGGTGCATTGGATTCAAGCTGGTCTTCTTGTAACTGGGCCTTTGGTGTCCTCCTTGTTCTTCGTGAGTAAGTGGTGAAAATTTTATCTTGTTCTGCCCTCTTAGCATCTTCCTTTCTCATTTTCCTAGTCCTTATGCTGCTCACAGGTAGAGGTGCCTTGTTGGCTTTGGATACTGGGATTTCTTCATCAATATCCTTCATGAACCCTGAGTCCTCCTGCAATTCTTCTTTGTCTTCCTCATCTCTAATTTGATTAGCAGCTAAGAACTCTTTCCATGGTTTCCCTCTTCTCTGCAATTCATGCTCAATAAGAATTTTAATTAAGCCAAAGTGATATAGGCTCTTGTCTTCATTTCTCTTCTGCTTCTGGATGGTCTTGGACATCTTGGTTAAGCTTTGTAATAGAAAATATGGTAGATTGATAACACATTGTCTTTTCAAGTGGAGCAGTGATTTAATATTGTATAGATAGACAATACTGTAACGGCCTTCGCAGGTTATGAATTTTTGAAGAATATAGACCATCTCGTCCCAGGGATGCATCAACCAACTTCTTGGAACACCTTTCTTCCAGTTAACTGATGAGACTCTAGACCTAGACATAAACTGCGTCCACGATTTCTCTTTAAATTGCTTTGTTTTAAAGTACTTCTCCCCTTCTGGGCTAATCCCTATTGACTGGGCTATAGTGTCCTCTGAAACCCTGAATGAGAAGTTACCTATCAGGGCTTTCTCTCCATTGAATGTGAAAGCAAATTGTTTGGTAACCTCTTCATTACTTCCATGAAATTTCTCTAATAATGGCAACCACTGTATCTCTCTGAGAATTGCAATGCAATCTTCATGATATTGAGAACTGTCGAACACGCTCGGCTCGACCCTATTATTCATAGTGGCAGAGGGTCGTGCTCTAACCCTTCTCTGTTTATGTTTTACAATTTCAACAAATAAATTTCAATTTGTTACCTGGTGTGTCGCTCCCTTAATCTTCAGTATGATGCTCGGTCGATTGACTGTCTTATGACTTTGGTGGGAGTTGAAACTGAGTGGTTATATTTCCCTCCTGTGGTGCTCACTGCTTCCGATTCTTGTCAAAACCAAATGGTAATATTTCCTTCGGCGCTCACTGCTTCTGATTCTTACTGTGGAAGTCACGGGAATCAAATGCCAGCGTAAGATAACTGAGAATGATGGTGGGATAACCAGCTGTACTTACTTCATAGCGTATTCATTCTTTTAGAACAGAGGAGTGTTGTACCGGTTGTATAGATGTCATCATAAGAGCGCTGAAGGTGTATATGCAATACTGGGTATGATTTCAGGGAGTCCTCTGAATCATTTGGCTACGTCGGGTGGTGGAGTCATAATTCGGCCGTGTGGAATACAATGAATAGGCCGCTTTACATTTGTTTCTTTCCCTTTTATTTTTTAAAACACAATCCACCACGTGTCCTGTTTCGGTTGGCATTCGGTCAAATGGAAGATGTTGGTATGGCTGTAGGATGCATTTAGCATAACAAGGTTGATGTGTTGGTAATGGGTTTAGAGGTATGAATAGGTTGAAGTATGAAAAATGATAAGAATCAGTGGGATAAAGGATGATGGAAAATGTAGGTGTCCTTGAAAGCGATCATAACAGTCACAGTCATTAAATTTACATTAAAAATTAATCTAAGAAATTAAATGTTAAGAATAAGAAACATATTACTCTTTTGTTGGTTGTTGTTGTATTGACATGCTGAGTAGGACTATTCTTTTGCTTGAATGCAACAGGTCCCTTGAGAAACATTGAATGCAACAGGTCCCTTGAGAAAGATTTGAAGATGTTCATGCAGCTCCTTATATGTATATAGGTTCATTGAGCTTGGGCATTTGATGGAGTCTTGGTGCCCAAATCCTTGTAGAAACTTGATGAAACTTTGTTGAAGTAGCCCTGAAGTGTCAATCTCTTTAACAGGTCCCTTCTAGGTGTCTTAAACAGGTCCCATTACTGCTGGTGTTGGTAGCATAGTCTTCTGGACAGAACAGGTCCCCTTGCATAATGTTTATAACCAGGTCCCTCTGAGATAAAACAATGACAAAACAACTTATTTATTGAAATCTGGAATGCTGGAACAAACTGCTGTGGAAATTTACAGTGAGGAGATGAGATAGGAAATCTTTAAGAATTTACAATGGAGAGATAAAAGAATAAAATGTTGATGCCTCTCTCCCCGACTAAAATTTTGACTTGTCCTCAAGTCATGATTCAGTTGATACATGAAATAGTGAACAAAAGAAAGAGAATTCTTACCCGCCAACGAATTGGTTTTCAAGTAGGAATTCGGGGTTAGAGTGTGCCAGAGGCTGGTTTTCACATCTAACCCATTATATATATATATATATATATATATATATATATATATATATATATATATATATATATATATATATATATATATATATATTAGTTTTTTTTTTGTGTTTTATATTATTATTATTTTTTATTTCTTTTTGACTCTGAAATTGAAAGGAAATGAACTAAGGCAGTGATACTGCAGCTGAGGGCTACAGTATCTCAACCTCTCTTTGTTGAGATATTGTTTGGAGAAAATCTTGCTTGCTGATGGGCTTAGTGTATAGTTTCAGGCGATGACCATTGACAGTAAAGGAATGGCCTTCTCCATCAATAGTTTTGAGCTTGACTGAACCATTGTCATAAGCCTGAACAATTTGGTATGGGCCCATCCAATGGGTGGTAAACTTGGCTTTATGATCTATGAATTTAGAGTCAAAAAGTAAAGCCCAGTCACCTTCCTTGAACTGCTTCTTCTTGATATGTGCATCATGCCACTGCTTCCTTTGTTTTTGCATGAGGATTTTGGTTTCCTCTGCTTGCTGCCTCATTTCATCCAGCTGGTTCAACTGCTGAATTCTTTCTTGTTGTGCTTGGTCCAAGTCAATTTGCAAATCTGCAGCCAGTTTAAAAGTATGTATTTGAAACTCAATAGGAAGCATTACCTCTTTGCCGTACACCAATTGATATGGTGTAAATCCTGTAGTATCTTTCCACGTAATTCTGTAAGCCCAGAGTGCATCTTTGAGCTTCTCTTCCCAATTCTTCCTGTTCATTGCAACAGTTTTAGTAATGATCCCTTCCAAGGTTTCGTTTGTGGATTCCACCTGCCCATTGGCCTGCAGATGGTAAGGGGTACTTTTCCTATGCTTGATTTGGTATTTGTCTGTGATGTCCTTCACTAACTTTGAGGTGAATCGAGTACCTTGATCAGTCACAATTTCCCTTGGTACTCCATACCTCACAAAAATCTCTTCAAAAAGGAAATTTACTACTATGTGTTCGGTGGCTCTAACCAGTGCTTTTGCTTCAGCCCACTTTGTGACGTAATCAGTACATACTAAGATGTATTTCTTACCATTGGAGGTTGGGTTAATGGGTCCTATAAATTCTAGAGCCCATTTGTCAAATGGCTCTAGGTGAACTTGGGGCTGAAGGGGCATCTCATCGGTAGCTGTTGGTCTGCCCATTCTTTGGCAGCTGTCACAACTCTTTACATACTTCTCGGCATCCTTGAAAATGGATGGCCAGTAGTATCCAAGAGTAAGAACTTTGAATGCTGTTCGCTTAGCTGCAAAATGCCCACCACACGGTTCATCATGGCAAGATTTTAAAATATCAATTATGTCATCATTTCTTACACACCTTCTAATGATCATATCATAACCAGTGTAAAATAAATCGCCATTAAGCCATAAATATCTAGCACTTTGTTTGACTAGTCTCTTCCTTTCCTTTGCAGTAAAGTGTGGAGGTGTCCTTCCTGTAGACAAATAATTGGCCAAATCAGCATACCAAGGAGTTACTATGGAAATTGAAAATAAGTTTTCATCCGGAAAAGAATCTTCAACTGGAACAACCTCACCTGGATTTTGCAGTCTAGAAAGAAAATCTGCCACCTGGTTCTCTTTGCCTGGTCTATCTAACACTGTGATGTTAAATTCCTGTAACAATAATAACCATCTGGTAACTCTGCCACTATTTATTGGTTTATTCATTAAATGTCTAATGGCAGAATGATCAGTATGTACAAAGACTTCATAACCAGTTATGTAATGTCGGAATTTATTCACAGCATATATGATAGCAAGTGTTTCCTTTTCTGTGACTGTGTAGTTTAACTCTGCAGGTGTTAGATTTTTGCTAATGAAATAAATGGCATAAGTACAAGATTCCTCTTTTTGGCCTAATGAGGCACCCACTGCGGTGTTAGATGCATCCGTGAAGATATGAAATGGTAGGCTCCAATTAGGCCCTCTCAAGACTGGTGCGGTTGATAACTTCTTTTTGAGTTGTTCGAATGCTTGTTGACAGTTCTCATTCCAGTTGAAAAGTACATCTTTGGTTAGAAGTTTAAACAAAGGTGAAGCTATTTTACTAAAATGTTCAATAAATCTTCTGTAATATCTTTCATACCCAAGGAAACTTCTTACCTCTCTCTGATTCTGTGGAATTGGCAAATCAACAATGATCTGGATCTTTGCTGGGTCAACCTTGATGCCTTGAAAAGAAATATAGTGGCCTAACACTATCCCTTCGTTTAACATCATAAAGCACTTTTCATTGCTGAGGGACAGATTAGCTTCAATACATCTTTTCAAAACTCTCTCAAGGTTTTCTAATGCATGTTCAAATGAATTGCCATATACTGAAAAATCATCCATGTAAACTTCAACACAATCATGAATTAAATCAGCGAAAATAACTAACATAGCTCTCTGAAATGTCGCTGGAGCATTGCAAAGTCCAAATGGCAAAACATTGTAAGCATAAGTGCCCCAAGGACAGGTGAATGTGGTTTTGTCCTGGTCTTCTGAGGCGATCCTGATCTGGTTGTAGCCACTGAAACCATCAAGAAAAGAAAATGATGATTTTCCAGCTAGGGTGTCTAACACTTGGTCAATAAATGGTAGTGGGAAATAATCTTTGAGCGTTGCTTTGTTCAGCTATCTGTAATCAACACAAATGCGCCACTTACCATTTTTCTTGGGCACTATAACCAATGGGGATACCCACTGACTGTCAGAAATAGGATATATAAAATTAACTCTCAAAATTTTTTGCAATTCTTCTCTGACAATATCTTGGAGCATGGGGTTCATTCTTCTCTGTGGTTGCCTCACTGGTTTAATGGTGCTATCTGTATGGATGTGGTGAGTGCATGTGTCGGGGTGAATCCCATGCATATCGGTGTAGTCCCAAGCAAAGGCTTTTTGGTATTTTCTCAAGAGTCGAATCAATTTCTCTTGCTGAGATGAGTCTAGGTGATTGCCTATGTTCAGAGTTTTCCATGGACTAATCTCTATGATCTGACTCTGTGTGTTGGTGATGGATTGAACGGGAAAAATGTCGTGAAATGTGGTTTGTAAAGATTGAATGGTGCATGTTTCCTGAAAGTTTTGGGCCAAAAGTACATCTGCAGCATGATATTGTTCATTTCTCAAATTTTCGGACATATCAGGTTGAGAAAGGAATAACTCTACCAAATCATTATTGTCTTGTTCTTGGAAATCATAGATTTGGTCAATGCTAAAAACAGATTGTACTTCTTCTTTATCATTAAATTTATCATCAAGCCACAAATTGTGTGTTACTGCTGGTGATTGTGCCGATGGATAAAGGGTGAGTTGTTTTCTTTCGGTCCTTCTTGAAATGATCATGTTGCCCGATCAACATCCTATGAATGCATCAGCAGTCACTAACCATGGTCTACCAAGGATGATAGGGTGTCCTCCTAAATTGGATTTGGGTTGAAGAACTAAGAAATCCACTGGATACTCCCAAGAGTCCAGTGAGACAATGATGTCCTCCAAAATCCCTTCAGGAATCACTTTAGACCTATCAGCTAGTTCTAGAACAATCGTTGTATGTTGCAAATTTATGAGCTGGAGTGTTCTCATGGTTTCAAGAGTCATGACATTGATTGCGGCCCCAAGATCTATCAAAGTGTTTGGAATTTGTATGTTGTTAATGATGGTGGTCACTTTGGGAATGCCAGGATCAACATACTTTTCCATGGAGATGGTATTGGTCATAAGGCCTGCTAAATGTCCTATGACATGAATGGTTTGAGGATCAATCCTTTTTCTAGCAGGCTTCTTGAGACATATGTCTTTGATGGCCTTAGTATAGATGGGAATGTCTTTTATAGCTTGCAACAGTGGAATTTTTATGTAGACATTCTTGAGTTCATCTAAGACATCAAACTGTGGTATAGACAGTGGAGGTTTTATTTGGACCAATCAGTCTGGAAAAGGTGGATGCAGTGGTTGCATCTGTTTATCTTGGGTATCATTGTTTGGTTTTCTTTGATTTGTCATTTCATTTTCATTTTCTGTGTTTTCTTCTTTCTTATCTGTTATTGGAGAATCTTTGTGGAGTACCCTACCAGACCTCAAGTTAATATTTTGCAAAGGCAGTGTGGAATATGAGGTTCCTTCTTCTACATTGTAGGCTGGCCTCTCTGCTCTATTATTTGGATTTGGGACAGTTTGAGCAGGAATTTGAGTGGGTCTGGGAGGTTGTGAGTTAGCTGGAAATTGCAGCTGTGGTGGATTTATTGGTGGAGGAGCAGGCAGTGCTTGTTGAGGAGGTTGGGGCTGATAAACAACTTGCTGAGGATATTGCTGATATGGTTGAGAATGTGATGAATACGGCTGTTAGTATTGTTGATATGGTTGTGAGTATGGTGGGTATGATTGAGGATATGTATGATAAGATTGAGAGTACTATTGAGATGGTCTCCATTGGTGTTGTGGTTGGTTTTGGTGCTGCCATGGCATGGGTACATTCCATGAGTTTTGTGCATACATTTGACCATTCATAGGAAATTGCAAATTTTGATTTGGAAACATACCTTGAGGTGCTGGCCTTGGCTGCCATGGTCACTTTGTGCCCATGTAATACACGTTTTCCATCTCTGTATTGGCTGCCATATTACAGTTCTGCAAAACCTTAACTTTAGGACAGTTAAACATATCATGATGTTCAGTACAGAAAGCACAAACTTGGATGTTTTCTAGAGGGAAGTCTTTTAATGCATGTTTCTTCCAGCATTTTGGGCAGAAGATAGCCATTATCTGATCTTCATCTTCTTGTTTCTTCTTGGCTTTTAAAGTGTCAATTTGGTTCCCTAGGGTGCTTAACAGATCTGTTTTAAACTCTTCTAAAAGATTCCCTATTTCAGCCCTTGTGACACTTGCAGAGGCAGATTTTGTGACTTTGGATGACAGGGTTCTCTTTCCCATTTTAGCTTTACTCCTTGAATACTTTTTGCACAACTCAGTGATTTCTTCAAAGGGTAAGGCAGAAATGTCACCTTTTCCCATCAAGTTGAGATCATCCATGTATTCCTCTCAGATACCTTTCAAGAATATTGTGCGGATCAGATCAAGAGGCATAGTTCGGTGTTTAGATTTTTGTAAGTTGTAGACAAACCGTTCTAAATATTCCTCTAAGGTTTCATCCTCTTGTTGGCTCATCCTAAAGATATCATCTTTAGAATCCTTGGATCTGCAATAAGGCTGATATTTCCTTAGAAATATTCTCCTCATGCCATCCCAATCAACTATAGCATGCTCACCAGGCCTCATGAACCATCTTAAGGTTGATGCCTTTAATGTCGCTAGGAATAGTCTAAGCCTATGAGCATCATCTATATAGCCATATGTTCGACATACAATGTCAAACTCGAACAAGAATGAGTCTGGATCTTCTGAAGCCATACCATAGAAGTTTGGTAGCACGGATGGGGGTATGTTTTTCATTTTGATCTCATCATCTTCCTGTGGTTCATGTATAGGAAACTTAAAAGTTGACTCCTCTTCATCTCCTTGACGTGGTACTGATCTAGATCCTTCCTCAGCCATTCTAATAGGTATCTTTGTGTCAGTGTCACTTGTTTGAAAAAGGAGATTAAAGAAAGATTGTTCGGTCACTGTGCTACTTTCTCCTTGTTTGGAAGGTCTAGGAAAGTGCTTCTTCTACGATTTATGTGTGAATAAAGTTTGCCTTTCAATAAGAGTAAGTCTCTGTCCTGACTTTTGTTTTTCTTCTAATGCTTGGATGACTTCCTCAGCTGGTGTTGTATTCCCTAGAGAGTCTGCTCCTGATGATGATGGGTTAGCTTTTAGATGGTGGGGGGTTTTTACAAATCTACCTTGACTGTCTCTAAATCTAGGCATAAATGAACATGATTTCTAACTGTGTTTTTGTTCATTTTTTGTGTATTGATTTTTTATTTTTTTTTAATCCTTTAAGTACGCCTCCCTGGCAACGGCGCCAAAATGTAGTGTTCTATCTAGGGTACTAGACTAGACCATATTTATTATCGACCAGGATGCGTAAGCTTAGAGGCATGCGTCTAAAATATATAGACATAAAGGATTATTAGCTAAGTGGTTATGATGTAGGTCACATAACTTCTTTACGGAAGATTGGAGTATGTTACCTATCATCCAAACACTTAGGCCACTCTGCTAATATACCTGATTACAACACTGTCATTAAATTCATTTACCAAATTAAACACTGTGTATCACTGCAAACCAAGATCTCAATCTCCTTACAGAGACATTATACATAAAACCCTTGTTTAGCAAATACCCAGCATTCACTAATATTCATACAAGATAAAAATATACAGAGATCATAAACAGATTTTGAAATGAAAACAAAGTTCATGACATTGCTTTAAAAGACAACAAAGGGATCGAATCCCTTACAGGACGCGCTTCACGATCTCAGTGATGACTGTTCAAGCATTATCACAAACACAAACCATATGCATTCGATTGAAATCAACAACCAATCTTAACTATTGAAATCGGAAACCAATCTTAACTACTGTGCATGTCATGTAATACCCTAAGTTACGAATAAAATGAAAATGACAGTATACCAGTTTAACGCAGGGCCCGTCCGCGTTCCATAGGTATACTGGACTGTATTCAACCGGTTATCAAATCAAAGCAACAAGACAAGGGTCGTGACCACACCTGGATTCTTGATATTAAGTTCAAAACTTCGTTTCAAATGATACAACGATTAACCATACATTGATTACACCGGACTGTATTTACATATGTCTTTTTACAACCCTTACATTTCGAAAACGAATGTACATTCATGATATGGCTGTTGCCGCTTTTACTACGTCGAGATTTTTAAAATGTTTCCATCCTAAACTGATTTCAAAAAGGAACAAAAACTAAATCAATTTAGAATGCTCTGTTGTTGCTGCCTTTGTCGCCAGTATGCCATACTTTGACCTGTGTTGACCGCGCATGTAGGAGGGTCGATTCTGCTGTAGGATAGGTATTCGTCCATGCTTGGACATTCTACTTTTCATCCCTACCTTTCGCTCTAGCCTAGCTGTTGCGCCACATGTCAAACAATGAGCTAATTATCGGATGTTGGAACTTCCTGTAACCATTTTACCAAAAACTTCTAATTCTTTAACATAAAACTCCTAAATCAATTTCAATGCATTTTAATAACTATAGGACTATTAACTAATCAATTTTCAAGGAATCTAAGAGATGTATGATGAAAAGAAGTAGGCGAATGATATGTTTTAGGAGGAAAAAGGAGGTCATGGGATGGTACCAACATCTCTATTACCCCCATATTGTTATTTTTGTGGCTTTATGTTATTATTGTTAGGTCGGCTGGATTATATTGTGACTCCATAGACTCCTATATATAGAAAGGAGGTTTTGTCATTTGAATCATCCAAGAATTGTTCATTTATGTAATGTAAAGGAGGTTTCCCCCTCGAAGAGGCTGAATTCTAAGGCGTTGATCTATCTTTTCTATCTTTTCTTGAGCTGGTTTCATAACATTTGGTATCAGAGCTTTGGATTCTAGGGTTTTGCTGCTCCAAATAGGTCATCGTGGCATTTTCGCTATAACTTTTTTTCTATGACATTTCAGAAGTTGCAAAAACAACCCATTTGAGAAGAAATCGTGTTGAACCTTGGGTCCAAATTTCAGAGCTTTTCACGCGATATTTGCGGAGATATGATCTGAGGAAGTTGGCCTTTTTGCAGACTCCTGAATTACATTCAAAACAGATGACCAAGGGAAAATCGTCATAATTTTCTCTCTGGGGATCGGATTGAAATTTCGTAAGAAGCTACAGAAAGAGGACGGATTGTAGTTTCTTGCATGTGAGTTTCAGATCCAAAGGTTGAAATAGTGACTCGTGGCACATCATACAAGTTCGCTCTACTGAACTAGTCTAAAAGCAAGTCACTGTGGGAGATTTCACATAACTCTTCCTTGGAGAATCAAATTTGGGTCAGACTTGTTGCATTGGAAAGAGGACATAGAGGGCTACTACAGATCACAAATTCAGAACTAGATGATTGGAAAGTACAGAGATACATCAGAGGCAATATCGAGCTCCTACAAAGTGGAAAAAGGTGTGTAGATTTTCTTAAATTTTTGCTTAAGCTTGGTTTGAAAATTTATTTTGAAGGAATTCAAAGGGCATAGTAGAGAATTATTATCGGTAACTGATTCCCCGAGGAAAGAAAATACAAACACCTAGTAAGGAACCTGAAAGCTCTAGCATGACTCATGAAGAAGAGGAAGAAATGCAACATGATATATCAAAATTACAAGACCAAGTGCAACAACTGTCCCTTGCACAAAAAGGAACAGAATCTAAGATGGATGGTTTAAAGAAAGATGTAGAAGCTAAGATGGATGGTTTAAAGAAAGGTGTAGAAGCTAAGATGGATTGTTTAAAGAAAGGCGTAGAAGCTAAGATGATTGACGTGGAAGCTATGATGGATGATTTGAAGATAGATTTGAAGATAGACATGGATGAATTGAAGATAAATATGAATAAGTTGCTACAAGAAATGGTCCCTAAGGGTGAAAGAGTACTAAAGGAAACTCATGATGAGAAAAAAATAAATGTTAATCATGATTCCATAGACGCTAATGTTGGATTGAAGAATCATCATATTCCAAAAATCGATATGAGGAAGTTTGATGGCAAGGATCCCGCCACATGGATATTACAGATGGAGAAATTCTTCGATCTCAATAATGTGCAAAACGCACAAAAGGTACGTATGGAATCTGTATATTTGGAACCAAATCAGTTTGTATGGTATCAATGGCTTTGTTCTCGTAACAATTTATCACTTGGGAAATTTTTACGGAAGAATTGATAGCACATTATGAGGATACAAAAAGCAACACTTTTTTTAGCCAATTGATAAGTCTCAAACAAAAGGGTTCAATAATGGAGCACATTGAGGAGTTCCAAAAATTGAACATAAGGGTAAACGATATTCCAGAGGAGCATAGGATTGATGTGTGCATAGGGTCTTTAAAGGATAATATCCAACATGATGTCCGCCTTTGGGAACCTGATTCATTAGAGAAGGCATTCAGGTTAGCAAGAAAAATGGAAAGCAAAATTATGGCAACTAGGAAGCATACCACTCACAACTATAAAGACGGAAGTGTTGTTGCCCCTAGTCTTCCGCAACCTACAAGGTTGACACCACAACAATTGGAAGAAAAAGGAGCAAAAGGGCTTTGTTACAATTGTGATAGCAAATACACAAAAGGTCATAAATGTGCTGAGAAGAAATTATTCTACATAGATTGTGAAGAGGAAGAAGAAAAGGAGCAAGAATGGTCAAAAAAAGAGAATATACTCCAAGAACAAAGCCTAGATGAAGAAAAAATAAATCTGACCATATCTTGTAATGCATTGGCGGGAATTACCACTCCTCAAACCATCAAGATAGAAGGACAAATCAAGAAGAAAAAGGTAATAGTGTTGATTGATTTAGGAAGCACCCACAATTTTATTCATTGTAGGGTAGCAAAAGAATTGAATTGCTTCCTATATCCAACACCAAAGTATCAAGTGATGATTGCAAATGGAGGAACAATGAATTGCTCTAGAAGGTGCCATAATATCAAGCTATCCATGGGATAATATGTATTGACTAGCCCAATGCTTTCCATTCCAATGGGAGGTGCTGATGTTGTACTAGGAGTCCAATGCCTACAATCCTTGGGTACAATAGCTTTTAATTTTCAAGAACTTTTCATCAAATTTTCTACGGAAGGAAAGGAAGTTGAATTAAGGGGTATTGCAGGGAAACCAGGAAAGATAATCAGCTCTAATGGCATGACTAAGCTTCTTAAAAAGGAGCAAAGAGGTGTAATTGCACAATTATGTTCGCTAGATGTTTCCACATTCGAATCATCTATTTCTCCAGATCTCCAAAAAGTCCTGGACAATCATTCCAAGGTATTTGAGACTCCCAAAGGTCTCCCACCTATGCGTGATCATGATCATGCTATTCATCTGATTCCAGGAAGTGTTCCTCCAAACATAAGGCCGTACAGATATCCCTATGCCCAAAAAAGTGAAATTGAACGTATGGTTGCAGAAATGCTAGAGGCTGGTATAATTCAACCGAGTCAAAGTTCTTTCTCAGCTCCAGTAGTATTGGTGCACAAGAAGGATGGATCATGGCGCATGTGTCCGGATTATAGGGAGCTCAACAAGCTCACTATTAAAGATAAGTTCCCCATCCCTGTCATTGATGAATTACTGGATGAATTGCATGGATCAATTTACTTCACCAAGTTGGATCTTTGTTCAGGATATCATCAAATCAGAATGAAGATTGAAGACATTCCGAAAACGGCATTTAGAACTCATGAGGGTCATTATGAATTTTTGGTCATGCCTTTTGGCCTTACCAATGCACCTTCAACATTTCAAGGTTTGATGAATTCAATTTTCAAACAATTCCTTAGAAAATTTGTGTTAGTATTTTTTGATGATATACTAATCTACAGCAAGTCTTGGAAGGATCATGTTGAACATGTTGACAGGGTGCTACAACTATTGGAGGAGAAACAATTATATGCAAAAAGATCCAAATGTTTCTTTGGAGTCCAGGAGGTGGAATATTTGGGTCATATTGTATCTCATGGAGGAGTTAAGGTAGACCCTAGCAAAATTAAAGCCATTAAGGAATGGAAAATCCCCACATCCATAAAGCATCTGCGAGGATTTCTTGGGTTGACAGGGTATTATCGCAAGTTTGTTAAGAATTATGGGAGAATAGCAGCACCTCTAACAACATTATTGAAGAAAGATTCATTTTCATGGACTCCAGAAGCAACAAAGGCCTTTGAACATCTTAAAGAGGCAATGTGCCAAGCACCGGTCTTAGCTACACCAGACTTCACAAAAACCTTTATTGTGGAATGTGATGCTTCAGGAAATGGAATTGGTGCTGTTCTAATGCAAGATGAAAGACCCATTGCTTTTGAAAGTCGTCCAATCAAGGGAAAGTTTTTAAGCAAAGCTATTTATGAGAAGGAAATGTTGGCAATACTCCATGCACTTAAGAAATGGCGACCCTACCTAATGGGAAGACACTTCAAGGTAAAAATGGATCATGATAGCCTTAAATACTTTTTAAAACAAAGATTATCCTCTGAAGAGCAACAAAAGTGGGTCACAAAGATGTTGGGTTATGACTTTGAAATCATCTACAAAAAAGGGAAGCAAAATGTGGTGGCAGATGCACTCTCAAGAAAGGATGAGGATGTGGAAGCATTGTTGTGTGCCATTTCTATTATCCAACCAGATTGGATAAACGAAGCAAGGAAGGAATGGAAGAATGACGAAGAAGTGTGGGTGCTTATTCGAAAGTTACAACAAGATTCCAGTACTTCTGATACATTTAGCTGGCAAAATGATTCGTTATGGTACAAAGATCGCTTATACCTCTGTAAGAATTTCCAGCTAAAACAAAAGATTCTTATGGAATTGCACACTTCTCCCTTAGGAGGGCACTCAGGATTTTTAAAAACTTACCACAGGGTTAAGAAGGAATTTTTTTGGGATGGCCTTAAATCAGATATTCAAAAGTTTGTGGCGGAATGTTTGGTTTGCCAACAAAATAAAGTTGAAACAGTTAAGACACCGGGTCTATTACAACCTTTATCCATTCCAAGCCAACGTTGGGAGGAGGTTTCAATGGATTTTATCACAGGTTTACCCAAGTCTGAGGGAAAGAGTGTCATCATGGTGGTAGTTGACAGACTTACCAAGTATGCACACTTTTGTGCATTATCACATCCATTTAAAGCCAGTACAGTTTCTACTGCATTTATGGAAACAATTCAAAAGCTACATGGAAACCCAAAGATTATTGTAAGTGACAGAGATCCCATTTTCACTGGAAATTTTTGGACAGAATTATTTGCTTGTCTTGGTACTCAGTTAGCTCATAGCTCATCTTATCATCCTCAATCTGATGGGCAAACTGAGATAGTAAACAAATGTTTGGAAGGATATCTTCGTTGCTTTGTATCTGATAAACAGACACAATGGGTCAAATGGTTGCCTCTCGCTGAATGGTGGTATAACACTTCCTTCCATATAGCAACAAAAATGACCCCATTTATGGCACTTTATGGGTATCAACCACCATCCATCACATCATATTTAAGAGAAAATTCTAAGGTTCAGGCAGTGGAACATCACATCGAACATCAACAACAAGTATTCCAACTCTTAAAGGATAACCTCGTGTTGGCACAAAATAGAATGAAACAACAGGCAGATCAACGTCGCAGTGAAAGAAGTTTTGATGTAGGTGATTGGGTATTCCTACGGCTACAACCATATAAGCAAATGTCCCTAAAGCAAGCTAAGAAGGATAATAAATTATCACCAAAGTATTATGGTCCGTACAAGGTGTTGCAAAAGATTGGTACTATGGCATACAAATTGGAGCTTCCTGCAGCTTCTCGATTGCACCCAGTTTTCCATGTTTCATGTTTAAAGAAGGTTATAAGCGACAAGCTCCCAATTCAAACAATATTGCCAGAACTTGACGAGGAAGGAAAAATTATATTGGAACCGGAAGCAGTCACAGAAACAAGAACTCGACAGCTACGAAATCGATCAATTTCAGAGTATCTTATCAAGTGGAAGAACTTATCCGCTGAAGATTCCACATGGGAGGATGAGAATTTTATGCAGAAGTATCCAGAACTACTCAAGCATTGAGGACAACACTTTTTTGAAGGAGAGGGGCATGTTGGGTCCCTATAATACTAGTGATTACCCCATTACTATTGTAGTTATACCCCTTATTTATATTGTTGTGCTCCTATTACCCCCATATTGTTATTTATGTGCCCCATAGAATCCCTCTATTGTTATTTTTGTGGCTTTATATTATTATTGTTAGGTTGGCTGGATTATATTGTGACTCCATAGACTCCTATATATAGAAAGGAGGTTTTGTCATTTGAATCATCCAAGAATTGTTCATTTATGTAATGTAAAGGAGGTTGCCCCCTCGAAGAGGCTGAATTCTAAGGCGTTGATTTATCTTTTCTATCTTTTCTTGAGCTGGTTTCATAACAGAAAGTGTCTCTTATAGAAGATCCAACAGGGAAGTGACAGTTCCATGTAAAGAACATTTACATGTCAATCATATGTGCTATTGGTTTACCTTTGTATGGTTTATTTTAGTCACGAAGCTTTGTGAATAATTTGTTTTGTTGAAACCCTAATGATGATATGGAAACAGGGCATATGACCCTTATGCATGTTCACTATTATGATTTGATATGGGTTAGATGGCCCTTGATTTGTTGTTAGATCATTTTAGTGTTGTTATCTGTTGGTCGTAACATATTGCATTTGATGGATATCATTTTGATGTTGAATATACACTATAAGAGGTATGCTACTAATTACATCTGTTGAGGTTATTATGATTACTTATGAATTATTTCAATGTTTTGTGATGAAAGGTTGCCACATGTTTAGGGAAAGAATTTCATACGCCTCCAGTATTCTCAACTATTCATTGTTGGTGTTATCACTTAGATTTTCCTTGAAGTTGCTAGAAGAAGGAAAGGGGTCTGAGGCAACCGCAAACCAAACTTTTAAGTACAGAATCTATCCAATCTATACTCAGAGAGGGCTCTCTCTTTATGATTTAGCTTTGTTTATGGGATATTAGGCTAGTTATGAAAGCTTGGGGGGTTTTGATTTTGTTTGGTGATGGGATTCAGGAGCAGATGGATAGAAAAAGGTATTTCAGGCCATTGGACTATGGAGTCAACTGAAGATGGCTTAACTGGATCAGGTTGATTTAACAAACGAGAGTTTCATAGGGCAAGATAGCTAAACAAAAGACAAATGATAGCTCAAAAGGGTGAAATGGTCTTGAAAAGGGAGGAAGGGCAATTAAGAATCCTTCAACAAAGTTCAAGATGAGGGAAAGTGGGTGCTCATTAACAAAAAGCAATTAAGTATTCTTTTTTAAATGGTCACAGTGATAAACTATGAAATCAGGGAGCAGTTAAGAATTCCCTACCTATAATAGCTTGGAAGAAAACATTAAGAAAATAAACCATTTTAAAGACAGAATGCAGTAAAGCTCTTTCTGAAATATTACATTTCGTTTATCATTTAGATATGAAACACATATGAATATCGATTAAACTAGAAAACTGTAAAAACACAAGATATAGAATACTTATTTGTTTCTCGTTTGACACAGGTATCCTGTAAAATTCCTTTGCTTGATTACTTTGTTCCAGCTAGCCATACAAAAGTTGTTCAACAACACTTCAATTCCAAAAGTAAATTGTCTACAGAAATGTCTAAGAAAACACACTCAGTACTTCAAATAAGGAAAGTACTTATACAAAATTTATATTAAAATATCTCCTAACTAAGAGAGATACATTCTAGGAAAACTAAATATCTTTTACATGCATATAGAGACAGATGGTCTCGAAAGTACAAATTGAATGTGAACTGCTTGTTTGTTGTCCCTGTTTTTGTTGAACGGGCTGGAGGTAGGTCCTATGAATATGAATCTTGCTGCCTTGCTCGTAATTCTGTGCTGGATGATTGATTTTAGCTTTTCACTAATACTCTTTTACCTATGACTGATACTCTTTACCTATTTTACCATCATTCATCATTTTTTACCAAATTTGACTATGGTAAATACTTCAATTTACTTCACTTTTTACCTTGGTAAATAATAAGATGTCTATCATGCTGGTCCACCAATCATCTCTTTGTATTCTTGTCCTTGTTAGTTTTCTGTATATTTCATCTGCTTCTGTATATTTTAGAAAATTTGGTTGCACTGGAAATAAGTGCTTTACTCCATGCTCAATGTAAAAAAGGTTCTTCAAACTATCATAGAGAACTCTCCCTGTGGGCAATGCCTTGACTACAGATGAACTAGCCTGATTGTTAGCTTGTTGATGTAATGTGTTGATATAGTCATTCTAAAAACTTGCAAGTCCTTTACTTTGTAAGATGCCAAATTTCTCCATAAACTCATCTATGTCTTCTTGCATATTTTGACATTTTCATTCCAGGCCTTGCATTACACTCCTTTTGGTGAATACTTTCTTTATTTCGAGGATGGTAGTAGTCTTATCCTCAATGTTTAATTGTTCCAACTGATGCTTGTTTCTACTATTTAGAAAGCTTATTAATCTGATAGCTTCTTCAGGCTTCCTTCCTAGTTCTTCTTTGGTTTTTTCAATCGCTTGAAGAGAAACTTTCACTAAGTCAATTTGTAAAAAAATATTTGAATTGATGACCAAATATCATTGATTGAATCAATGATATTGGTCCATAATATCTTTTTGATATCAGTCAAAGGCTTTTCAAATGTAAGATCTTTTTCCATTGTTTTAATCTATTGAGTCAAGCCTTTGTTTTTTCTCATCTCTTCGGCAAAATTGAATTTTGATACATCATATTTTTTCCTTAAAGTAATGAATTTCTCTTTTACTTTTTGTAGTTCAGTGACTTGGAGCTTCATTTCCTCCATGGACTTAATCAACTCTTCTATGCTCTGATTTGAGGTTCCTGCATGTGATGTACCTGTACCTGTTACTTCTATAGTTGCAACTATTGCCAAAGGGACATTTGGTGCTAGAGCAATTGCCAATGTAGAAGGGGCTGCTGTAGAAACCACTGGCACTACATTTTGAGGCTATGTGGTCGACTCACACTGCCTGCTTCGTAGTGTTTTCTCTAATTCTTTCACTGTCTCTTTTAGTTTCTCATTTAGCTTAAGGATCAAGTCCATAAGCTCTTCTTCATTTTTCTTCTCAATCACTTCAACAGTCTGAGGGTGAATGAGTGGTGGCAATTTCAACTACTTTCTCAGTGCAACTATATCTTCATTCTTTTTCTTTATTAGGCTCTCTACAACCTTGATATCCTTTGGCTTGTGTTCCAACTCAATAATCAACTCCTCCAATGATTTGATTCTGTTTTCCTTTGCCTGTGAGGAGGCCTTTTCTAGTTGCAGTTAGGTAGTAGTGTTGTTCAGTGAATTTTGAAACCTATGTGCCATCATTTCCTTACTTGTCAGTGTAGAATAAACCATCTCCCTTGTTTGCTTATGCATTTCTATCTAATCTATGCGGTGGATATCTTTAGCTAAGACCTCAAAGTCGGTCTCGAGGTAGTCTACAAATGACTTGGGCTACTGTACTGTGGGCTTTAGAAAGCTCATCTACATTTTTCCTTCTTTTATGCCATAAGCTAACATCAATCTGGTTTGCTTTGTAGGGGCCATCTTCAAGTATTGAGCATAGGTTTGGGCCTTCAACTACTCATTCTTGGTTTTTATCTTCTTGAATTTTCCTTTTATGTCTCTGATCTTCTCAGATGAAGATCTGAAAGATGAAACTTCAACACTCTGTTTTCTTTCAAGCTCTTTTCTTCATGAACTAGAAGGTGTCCCACCTGTTGAGAATGTATTTAGACTGCCTCCACCTTCTTTTCTCAAACTCCCTGTTGTTTCCTCAAATAATTCTTCGTTTGAATATGGGTTTAGCCTATACCTCTTAGCACCAGGTTGGTCTGAAGGACCACTGGCAGGGGTAGCTACTTCCATGTCTCTTTTCAAGTTATTTTCCTCATTCAGAGGAGTCTGCACAACGTGGGGGTTTCCCATATTAACCTGAGCTGGATGAGGCTATGGTGGAGCTTGTTCTTCAAAGATTTCAGGCTGCTCTGACATCTCTGGTTGTTTTGATGTTGGAGTACTTGTTCCCTGTTCTTGTTCCTATGGTGGTTCTGCTGGGGGAAATGGGGGTGAGGTCTTGATCGGGCTGAAACTGTAGCATTTCATTAATTGAATCTGTTGTAATTGTGAAGAGAACAATTTGATTCGGGGAAATTATTGCTCTTAGGGTGGGATTATAATTGGCTTGACATTGATGTATAATGTCAAGAAAAACGCGCATAAAGGGGAGCATGTAACTTGGGAGCTTTGATTCCCAAAGTCCTATGGTATCAGAGCCATTCATGTAACTGTCTCGGCATTGACAAAATACTTTCAAGGAGCTTTTATCAGTTTCAAGGTCTTTTATTTGGAAATCTTTATCTGCTAATGGTAGATAATCCAAATCTCTATGAGGAGTAGTGATAGGAGGCATATTGAGGGCCATGGGGGTTTCCATTTCTAGTTCTTGTGGATTCAGATAGGAAAATGGGGTTTCCAAGTAGAATTGGTGAAAACAGAGGGTCTTTGGAGTCTTCAATTCTAAATTCCGCAACTAAATTGTATTGAATTTTGATTTTTTCCAAGTAATCACAGAGGAAATCAATTATTTACAAGGTTTCTGGAAGGAAACTAGTAAATACCTATTTTTAAGTGACGTGCAATGGAGTGCAAGTTCACTGGGTGCAAATGGTGGACTGGAGCTGCATCGAACTGCAAATTTCACGGTGGCTGATGGTTGGAGTACGAGTTGGTTGACTTCTACGTTTTGGTTGCATGCATGAGTTTTCAGCATAATGACGGAAAACTATTGGAATTCTGTTTTTATGCAAAGTCAAAGCTTTTGGCGGGTTCGTGATATGGACAGGTGACATCAGCGGGGAGGAAACTTAACGTTTTGTCTTTAGCGGGAGGCGGTAAGCGGGTTTCATCACATCGCTAGTGGAGGGTAAGTGGTATTTGGGCGGGACCGCATGATTCCATATGCTTCTTAACACGTAGCAACAATACAATTCATGAAACTGCTCACCATCGCATGCTAAGGGTCAACCACAAAGCATGTCCAATATAAGCGATATCCGTCGGATCTGAGGGATCTGATCAGACGGTGGTCAGCAATGGGTAGTGGCAAAAGGTTAACGGATGGCGAGTCCAATATTAACTAAAGTGTTAATCATATCATGGGCAAAGTGATTGGTCCGAAAGTTATTAATTAATCGTAAGTATTAATTAATCCTTGTATAGCATGGCGAGGATCGGGTTCTTGATTAACCACGGATTGGTTAATTAAATCTGTTTTATTGACTTTATTATGGTTATATTTAACCGTGGATGGGATATGTAATATTTGGGATTTATATAATAATACGGGCATGGGTAGTGCGTTTTCAGGAATTAAATAGTAATATTAGTGGTTAATATGACAAAAGTGAATGGGAAAGTGCTAAGTCCAATGTTTTCCAAAAGTGTTTCATCGTATAACATATTATTTAGGCTAATGTGTACAAAAAGGTTTTTATGAAAATTTGTTTCAATTTCCCTAAGTAAAATAGGATTTTACTTATGAAAACTTTTATCAAAGGAATGAGTGATCTTATGGGGGGGGAAATGTTGATGAAGGGACTTAAGTACTTTAGGCATCTCCAATTATTGGGCCGAGGGTTCGGTCCCTCCAAAAGTCAGAGAAATGCTCTGAGCCCCTCTAGCTTTGATAATTATCTTTATTACTTAGGGAATTAGTGAAGATTTTTAGAGGAATGGGTAGGGAAGTTAATTATTTTGACTTTGAATGTTGATGTGCCTTTTCATGTGATACATGCCTTTGCCTAGTGATGAAAGTAAAATATTTAAACATTTAAACTTATCATTCACCACATATTTATTCTGCAACCATCATCTACTTACCCTACCTACTTTACCCTAGCATTTTCACTTCTTTATTAGGGTGCGCTTAGAATGGAAAACCCTTATCAAACTTTCTTTTATTTTACATATAGATACCTATCTAAATCTAACCTTATTACATCCAAGGGCTCAGATTATATTGTTGAGCTCCTTTTTCACTCTACCTATCTACTTATCTGCCAAGATTAAACTATTTGGTCAGATCTTTATTCTCTATTTCTAAAACATGAAATTGAAAACATGAACTAGTCAAGCTTAAACTATTTGACTATTCATGAATTGTGGCATAGGTGACAAGCTGCACACAAAATTTTATTATACAAAAGTAAAAAAGTAGTGGCATTTAGACTTGCACACTTTCCTGGTCTTTTATTTTTGTTGGGGTTCATTTTCTTTCATTTTTTTGACCTCTTTTTTATTCTTTTCACCATTTTATTCTTTTTCTAGGGTATACCCTCTTTACATTTTTTAATTTTTTGATTTTTTACAAATGTGGAAAACCTTTGCAACAAGTAAAGGTATGAACATATTTCAAAGCTAAACCAAGTCAATCATGATATATGACACCTATTGGTATAGGGGCATAACAGTGGCTCCACTTGGGGATGGCTTTTCCTGGTGGAAAGTTAAGAATAGTAGATTAGTGGCCTCTGAATGACTGTGAATGTGCCCTGAAATCTTCCTCTTGCCTGTTTCTTTATGTATATGTATGACAATAATACTTCTGAAGCTTAGGGCCTTCTCTTCGGGCTTCATCCCCAAAATCTTACTATCCAATCAACACTATGACATTTCAAAAGATATAATATGTACCGTGAAGAACATGGTAACATTAGTAACTAGGATCAAAGTAATGCTTCAACATCCGACCATTGATTGTTCCTTCTTCTACTTCTGTGCCATCTAACTCTTTAAGAAAATATGCATTGTTTCCTCTGAAAGCATAGATGATGTATGGTCATTTCCATAGGAAGTCAAACTTCCCATGTTTTCCCTTGTCCTCTCTTCTTCAATCCCATCTTAACAATTTATCTCCAAGGTAGAAATCTTCTGCCTTGGTTCTTCTGTCAAATATCTTCTTAAGTTTCTCTTGGAACACTTGGGATCTTTGGTACACCTCCTCCTTGGTTTGCTACAAATTGATGGTCTGGTTTATACTTCTTTGAATGTTGTTAGGTTCCACTTGAGTTTCTTGGAGTATTTTCATGGCAGGAACTCCTAATGATGAAGTAAAAACAGTATCCATGCCATATACTAACTCATAGGGACTGGTTCCAATGGATTTTTTGGTTGTAAGCATGTCTGCCCACAAAGCATTGATCAATTTTTTGTTCCAAGTTTTCTTATTTTCTTCCAACAGTTTTTTGATGATATTAATTAGACTCTTGTTGGAAGATTCTGCCAGTCCATTCCCTTGAGGGTAGTAGGCTGTGGAATGGCCCAGTGTAATGTGATACTTGTTACAAAAATTAATCATTTTCTTTGACTTGAAGGCTGCAGCATTATCAGTAATGATTTTAGTGGGACAACCAAATCTGGACAAAATATTGGTCTCTAGGAAACCTGTGATCACAGTGTCATTGGCTTGTCTGGAGGGAATGGCTTCTATCCATTTAGTAAAATAGTCAATGGCAGTGAGTATCCATTTGTGTTCGCGAGAACAAGGTGGATGAATTTCTCTAATGAAGTTAAGACCCCATTGTTGAAAAGGTTTCTCGGTGGAAATGGGTTTTAAGGGTAAAGGTAACAATTTTCTTTTGCCTTCAAAGATTTGACATTTATGGCAAGAAGTTACAAATCTCTTCACATCTGCAAACAAGGTTGGCCAATAGAATCCAGCCCTTAGGATCTTGTCTGCAGTTGACTTCCAATAGAGATGTCCACCATAGTCTCCTGCATGAAATTCTTGGAGAGACTTGTTAGCTTCATCTTTTAATAAACAATTTAACAAAATCCCTTCATGATTTTTCCAAAAAAGAGTATTATCTAAGATGCAAAAATTTGAAGCTTTCATTTTCAAAAACCTATTCCTGGTTCTACATAACCCTAGAGGACCCTGTAGGTTTTGTAAAACATAAACTATATCAGCATACCAAGGTGAATCTAAAAAGGCCTGGATGATTTGTGGAGTCACCATCTCCTGCTCATTATCCAGTTCATTTATGTCTAGGGCTTGACAATTAGTTTCTGCCATGAGTTTAGCCAATCCCCGACCCTTTATTAGATTGGTAGGTTTTATCTCTATATCATACTCTAATATGGTAGCTATCCATTTTCCTCTTTTACCATCAATTCCATCCTGAGTTAGGATGTCTTTGACTACTACATTAGGAACATAAGCTATTACATGAGAGTATAATATGTAGACTCTGAAATCTTTAATAGCTTTTACCAGTGCAAAAGCTTGTTTCTCCATTATTTTATATTTTAATGATGCATCTTTGAGTGCTTTACTAAAAAATGCTATAGGTTTTTCACATCCCTGATCATCCTTTTGTAATAAAATTGTAGCTATGGTGTGTTCTGATGCAAAAGAAAAAATGATGAAGTCTCTATCAAATTGTGGACTCGTGAGGACTGGTGTTCTGGTTAAGGCCATTTTGATTTCTTCAAATGATTGCTTGGCCTCTACTATCCATTTGATACTTGAATCCTTTTTTAGCATGTTATTTAGTAATCTAATGAGTTTAGCTAAGTTAGAAATAAATCGTCTTAAAAAATTTATCTTCCCTAGGAAAGCCTGAAGTTCTTTAATACTTCTTGGATGGGGTATCTGTAAAATAGCTTTGATCCTAGAAGGGTCAATTCGAATGCCATCTTTGGAAATAATGTGACCTAAAAGTTTACCCTCCTCCAGACCAAACAAAGACTTCTTTGGATTCAAAGAAATGCCATATTTTCTGCATTTTAAAAAGACTTGCCTAATATGGTCCAAGTGCTATTGATCTGATTTAGAAAAAACATTTAGATCATCTAGATATATAACAAGAAAATCATGAATTTCTTTGGCAAAGGCAATGTCCATTGCTCTTGGGAAGGTTGCTCCTGCGTTTTATAGTCCAAATGGCATTTTGATGTATATGAAAGTACCCCATGGTGTTGTAAAAGTAGCTTTCTCTTGGTCATCAGGATGAACCAAGATTTGGTTATATCCTGAAAACCCATCTAAAAGTGAAACTCTAGAAGAACCCACTACCCTTTGTAAAATATGATCCATTTTGGGTAAAGGATAGTTATCTTTAAGAGATACCTTATTTACATTTCTCAGATCAACACATAACCTTATTTCCCCAGTTTTCTTCCTAGTAGGTACCAAGTTAGACACCCGCTCTAAAAATATAATAGTGGCAATAATCCCTGCTTCGTACATGTGTTTGATTTCTTTCTCAATTGATGGTAATAGCACAAGGTTAATTCTTCTAAGTTTCTGTTTAAAGGGCTTTTGATTTTCCTTTAGAGGTATAGTGTGATAAATAATAGAGGTGTCATAGGACTTCAAATCTTCGTAACTCCAGGCAAATACATCCTAGAATTCCCTCATAAGTTCAACATACTTTAGCTTCTAATCAGGAGGTAAAGATTTTGACAATTTTATCATTTTTGGATTGTCCTGCATTCCTAAGTTGTACTCTTCGTTATCTGATTTTAATGGCTCCATTTTAGGTTTCTTGGGAATGTCATTGGAGTCAAACAAATCTTCTAAAGGAGTCAATCCTTTGGGTAAATGATTGTCTTTTAGGTTGATAACCTCTGTTTCTTCTTCAATTATTTCGCCTAGGTCCATTTGTTTCAAGTCTGGAATTTCTTTTTGTGGGAATTTTGTAGGATGAAGCATATTTATTGAATTTTCTTCTGAAATATTAATTTCTACCTTATTTATTTGAAAAGAATTAATAATTGTATCAACAACTATGTTAATGTTAGAACACTCTTCATCTAAAGTTAAAAAATTATTGATCTACTTATCACTATCAAAAACCTGCCAGTTCTTCAGATTATCAGGGATGGCTGGTCTGTGCCTAATCTCAGCAATATATTTATGATTAGGTTGAAAAGGTAATTTGAAGGTGTTGGCAAACATGGCCAAGATGTAGGCTTGCATGTTGTGTTTTCTAGGGATAGTTGCAAGTTGGGTTTCCAAAAAAGTGTTGAGAATTTCTATGACTGTTCCTCTATAATATCCTAGTCTAGGATCCCTCGTTGAGTAAGTTCCTTTAATCTATTTAATTATTAATTCTGAATCTCTTATGATAGACACCCTAATTGCTCCTAATTTTTTAACAAGTTTAAGACCCAAAAAGAGAGCCTCATATTCTACCATATTATTGGTGCATCTAAAATTTAATCTGTAGGCATGGCCTTCAACATGATCATTTTCCAAATTGTACACCCAAACTCCTGCTCCTCCTCCTAGTCTATTGACTGAACCATCAAATTCTAAATGCCAAAGTATTTCATGCTCATAATTTGTGTCTGGGGTAGTAGGAACTTGTTTAACCATGGAATCTGGGTTTTCATTTTCATCTGACTTTTCTTTGTTATCTGATATTTCCTGAATATGAACACTTGATTTTTATTTTTCAATTTCTTTTGGTTCTACTGCTAAAACCTCTAAAGTATTGGAAGGACTGGTTTCTGCATTGTAAATAATGAACGGATCCATATCAGAGTGTACTGAGTAGATGGGCAAATTTTGGGGTCTTTCCTGACTACTTACTATGTATTTCATCAATGTTTCTCTGTATAGTTTCTTTGGTTGTCCAAAAACCGATATAGTGGCATATGACATATCCAATTGAAGAGATCCTTGAAGCTTAGCACCCCAGGGTCTGGACAATAACATGCCATATTTGGGTGGTAAATATGCTACCACTGTGTCCATTAAAATTGTTTTTTCAGGGTATTGAACCATTGAAACACACAAGTATTTTATCAGTCCTAAACATCTCACCTGACTAGAATCAAAAGAAAACAAATCTTTATATGGTCTAGTGATGTCTAGGTCTAGCTCTTCCATTACAGACTTGGGCATGAGATTATTAGATGCCCCAGAGTCAAACATGGCATTGTGAAGAATCTTATCATGTATGTTTAAGCTCACATAGAAGGGAGGAATTCCTCCTTCCAATGGTTTTCCATTCACTTCTGTGCCAAAGATTAATTCGGGCTGGTCATCAAAAAGATTGACTGAGTCTTTAGCTCCAGTAATTTTCGGTGATCTACTGATTTGAGTTCGTAGGAATCATGTTTAGCTAATTCAGATAATGGGACAGAAATTTTTAGCATACCTACTTCTATTTCTAGATTAAAGGGTTTTTCTATTTGGGCCTTTGGATTTCGAGGAGCAGTATTCTCTCTATTTTCTATGTTTTCTATGTTTTTCTCCTTTTCAGGAGTAGAATCATGATTTGTTGATTCTCCTAAATCAACCTTTGGAGGTTCTTCCACAGTTTCCTTGGAAGGAAGGGAAGTGGAGGGTTGTTTATTGTTTGGTTGATTATCAGAGACATCTTCAATTATGGGGTTATAAGGATTAGTGTTTGATCTAGAAAGAATTTGTACAGGTCTGATTATTGTCTTACCTTTTTTGGGCTAATTTGGAACCATTTGCTTGTTCATTTTAGGGACATCAATTCTCCTACTTCTTAGATTGTATTTCTTGTGCACCTCAAAGATGGCTGAGTCATATCCTTCTCTAAAGTCGAATGATTCCCCTGATTGGGTTTGGAACTGTTTAATTATGTGGGCCTCTTGATCATCTTGGGATAAGAAAACTTCTCCTTCATCATCAAGCCCCATCAAATTAATTTGAGTATCTTCTTCTAGGCCTTTAGAGTGGGAAGCTTCTACATAGTTCTCCTGGAAAGGGGGTCTAATGTTTTGGTCAGGACCATTCTTTCCAGTGTTCGGGTTTTGATTTTTCCTGAAATTAGGATTTCTCCCTGTATTGGTTTGCTGGCTATCCCAAGGAGATTTCCTTTCAATTGTCTCCACTATGTCTCCTAGTCTATCCATTCTTTTAATTATGGCATCTAGATTTTGTTCAAAGGGTGAGCTTTCTTCCTTTAATGGTATCTTCCTTTCACTCCTCGCCTTGGATCTTTTAGATAGCAGGTTGGCTTCAACATTAACTGCTACACTTTGCATATCTTCCAAAGTAGGGGGGTTTCGTTCTGTCGGCCAGAAAGCCACATCAGAATCAAATCCATTTGGGAATTTGATTAAGGCTAGACGAGGTGGGGGTCTAAGATCTAGTGGGATGGAATTATACACACTGTTGAATCTAGTGCAATAGTCCTGCACAGTTTCTTGTGGTCCTCTTCTTAGGTTTTCGTATTCAGATAGAATCTGAAGGGGGTCTTTCCTTTTCTCCCACCTATTCTGGAATTGCTGATAGAAAGTTCTTAGGTTGTCTATACTATTTGCTATTAAGGCTTTGAACTAGGTTCTAACTTCCCTAGATAAAATTTGAATGGATATTCTCATTTGCATATCAGCATTATCTATTTCATAGATTTCAAAATAATTAGTCATCTTCTTGGTGTGTTGTTGGGCTGTATAAGTGTTCTAGTGCCATCAAAAGTAGTGATCTTACATTGGTAGTCATGGGGCATGGAACCTAAGTTTGCTGGTAGTACTAGGGGGGCATATCTATTGGCCATTGCTGTTGGTAATGGTGAAACAAAAGCTGGGGTTGGAATAATAGTGGATGTTTGAGTTGAGGATGAAGAGCTGGAGGTGATGGTCAGATGTGGAGTGGTTTGAGGTTGAGAGATATGAGGGAATGATAATGAGCTTGCAGAAATAGAAGTGATTACAGAGGGATTAGGGGTTCCTTCAGTGGTAAGATCAGAATGTGGTGAGTTCTGCAAATATCTATCAATTGACAAATTGGCTGCTTGGATTTCTAGTTCTCAGATGAACTCTGGGTCTTGGACTAGGTCTGCTAATTCAGAATCGGATGAAGTCCTAAACAAAGAGGTTCCAAAGTATTCATCAAATGGTAGGTCTTCAAGATAAATCCACTTAACAGGACAAGATGAGGATCTGAATGTCTGTCGAGGACTGACAAAACTTTCTTGTCTTCCAATAATTCTGGGGATCAGATTGGGGTTCTGAAACACTTGTGGTGGATTGGGATCAGGATTAGCTCTAGTGTAACGAGTCCTTTTGGAAGCCAGATTTTTGGGTTTTGTTTTTGGTTTTCTT
Source organism: Pinus tabuliformis (assembly GCA_031772625.1). Taxonomy (NCBI): domain Eukaryota; kingdom Viridiplantae; phylum Streptophyta; class Pinopsida; order Pinales; family Pinaceae; genus Pinus; species Pinus tabuliformis. The sequence continues at coordinate 460,053,371 of CM062818.1, forward strand.
AACAGATATCAAAACAACTTCTATGATTTCTTTAAGATGCTTTTAGATTTAAGGTTTAAATTTTCCTAAAGATTTGTTTTGACTGAGGAATTGTCCTTCCCCAGTATGGTCGCCACTATTTTATCACTCAGATTTTCCTTTAATTTGTTAGAAGAAGGAAAGGGGTCCGAGGTAACCACAAACCAATCTTTTAAGTACATAATCTAGCCAACCTATATTCAAAGAGGGCTCTTTCTTTATGATTTAGCTTTGTTTATGGGATATTAAGCTAGTTATGAAAGCTTGGGGGGTTTTGATTTTCTTTGGTGGTGGGATTCAGGAGCAGGTGGATAGAATAAGGTATTTCAAGCCATTGGGCTATGGATTCAACTGAAGATGGCTTAACTGGATTAGGTTGATTTAACAAAGGAGAGTTTCATAGGGCAAGATAGAAAAACAAAATATAAATGATAGCTTAAAATGGTGAAATGGTCTTGAAAAGGGAGGAAGGGAAATTAAGAATCCTTCAACAAAGTTCAAGATGAGGGAAAGTGGGTTCTATTTAACAAAAAGAAATTAAGTATTGTTTTTTAAATGTTCATAGTGATAAAATATGAAAGCAGGGAGCAGTTACGAATTCCCTACCTATAATAGCTTGGAAGAAAACATTAAGAAAATAAATGATTTTAAAGACAGAATGCAGTAAAGCTCTTTCTGAAATATGACTTTTCGTTTATCATTCAGATATGAAACACATATGAATATCGTTTAAACCAGAAAACTGTAAAAACACAAGATATAGAATACTTATTTGTTTCTCATTTGACAGAGGTATCCTGTAAAGTCCTTTGCTTGATTACTTTGTTTGAGCCAGCCATAAAAAAGTTGTTCAACAACACTTCAATTCCAAAAGTAAATTTTCTATAGAAATGTCGAAGAATGCACTCTCAGTACTTCGAATAAGGAAGCACTTATACAAAATTTACATTAAAATATCTCCTAACTAAGAGAAATACATTCTAGGAAAACTAAATATCTTTTACATGAATATTTAGGCAAATGGTCTCGAAAGTAGAAACTAAATGTGAAATGCTTTTTTGCTATCCCCGTTTTTGTTGAAGGAGTTGGAGGCAGGCCCTACAAATATGCATCTTGCTATCTTGCTCATAATTCTGTGCTAAATGATTGATTTTAGCTTTTCATTGATACTCTTTTACCTATGACTGATACTCTTTACCAATTTTACCATCATTCGTCCTTTTTTTACCAGATTTGACTACGGTAAATACTTCAATTTACTTCACTTTTTACCATGGTAAATCATAAGATGTCTGTCATGCTGGTCCACCAATCATCTCTCAGTATTCTTGTCCTTGTCATTATTTTGTAGATTTTGTCTTCTTCTGTAAAATTTAGAAAATTTGGTTGCACTGGAAATAAGTGCTTTACTTCATGCTCAATGTAAAAAAGGTTCTCCAAACTATCATAGAGAACTCTCCCTGTGGGAAATGCCTTGACTGTAGATGAATTGGCTTGACTATTAGCTTGTTGATGTAATTTGTTGATATAATCATTCTGAACATTAGCTTGTCATTGATGACTAAAGGACTTGGAAGTCCTTTACTTTGTAACATGGCAAATTTCTCCATAAACTCATCTATGTCTTCTTTCATATATTGATATTTGCGTTCTAGGCCTTGCATTAGACTCCATTTGGTCAATACTTTCTTTATTTCGAGGATGGTAGCAATCCTATCCTCAATGTTTAATTGTTCCAATTGATGCCTAATTCTACTGTTTAGAAAGTTTATTAATCTGATAGCTTCTTCAAGCTTCCTAGTTCATCCTTGGTTTTTTCAATCTCTTGAAGAGCAACTTTCACTAAGTCAATTTGTTCAAAAATGATTTGAATTGATGACAAAATAGTCCATAATATCTTTCTGATATCAATCGAAGGATTTTCAAATGTAAGATCTTTTTCCAGTGTTTTAATCTGTTGAGTCAAGCCTTTGTTTTTTCTCATCTCTTCGGCAAAATTGAACTTGGATACATCATATTTTTTCTCTAAAGTAATGAATTTCTCTTTTACTTTTTGCAGTTCAGTGACTTGGAGCTTCATTTCCTCCATGGACTTGATGAACTCTTCTGTGCTTTGATTTGAGATTCCTGCCTGTGATGTACCTATACCTGTTACTTCTATAGTTGCAGTTGTTGCCAAAGGGACATTTGGTACTAAAGCAGTTGCCAATGTAGAAGGGACTATTGTAGAAACCACTAGCACTACATTTTGAGGTTCTGTGGTTGACTCACTCTGCTTGCTTCATAGTGTTTTCTCTAATTCTTTCTTTGACTCTTTTAGTTGCTCAATTAGCTTAAGGACCAAGTCCATAAGCTCTTTTTCATTTTTCCTCTCAATCACTTCAGCAATCTGAGCGTGAACGAGTGGTGGCAATTTCAACTGCTTCCTCAATGCAGCTATATCTTCATTATTTTTCTTTATTAGGCTATATACAGCCTTGATATCCTTTGGGTTATTGCCCAACTCAATAATCAACTCCTCCAATGATTTTATTATGTTGTCCTTTGCCTGTGAGGAGGCCTTTTCTAGTTGCAATTGGGCAGTAGTGTTGTTCAGTGAATTTTGCAACCTATGTGCCATCATTGCCTTGCTTTTCAGTGTAGAATAAACCATCTCACCTGTTTGCTTATGCAGTTCTATTTGATCTATGGGGTGGATATCTTTAGCTAATACCTCAAAATCAGTCTTTAGGTAGTCTGCAAATGACTTGGCTTGCTGTATTATGGGCTTTAGAAAGCTCATATGCATTTTTCCTTCTTTGATGTCATAAGCTGACATCAATAAGGTTTGATTTGTAGGGGCCATCTTCAAGTATTGACCATAGGTTTGGGCCTTCAACTACTCATTCTTGGTTTTTAACTCCTTGAATTTTCCTTTAATGTCTATGATCGTCTGAGATGAAGATCTGAAAGATGAAACTTCGCCACTCTATTGTCTTTCAAGCTCTTGTCTTTGTGAACTGGAAGGTGTCCCACCTGTTGGGAATGCATGTAGACTGTCTCCACCTTCTTTTCTCAAACTCCATGTTGTTTCCTCAAATAATTCTTCCTCTGAATATGGGTTTAGCCTATGCCTCTTAGCACCAGGCTAGTCTGAGGGACCAATGGTAGGGGTAGCTACTTCCCGGTCTCTTTTCAAGTTATTTTCCTCATTCAGAGGAGTCTACACAATGCGGGGGTTTCCCATATTAACTTGAGCTGGATGAGGTTGTGGTGGAGCTTGTTCTTTAGAGATTTCAGGCTGCTCTGACATCTCTAGTTGTTCTGATGTTGGAGTGCTTGTTCCCTGATCTTGTTCCTGTGGTGGTTCTACTGGGGGAGCACTAGTTTCCTGTGTGTGCCTTTGAGAAGTCTCTGCTGTAGTGACAGTAGGCTTTAGTGTTGGCTTTTGAGTAGATTTAACTGGTACCTGTTCACAAGAGTCTAGGTCAAGTCTCTTTTCTAAGTCTTTCATCACATTCTCTACCTCAACTTGATCACTATCCATTTCAACTAGAGTTCCTTCCCTCCATTCATCCATATTTGCATACTGTTCTATCTCAGGGATTCTGTGATGGATATATGGTGACAGCTTATGTTTCATTCTCCTATCACAAATGAAACCTTGTGGATCATATCTCCAAGCAAAGCTTTTCTTTAGTCTCATTTTTTCTATGATTTCTTCTGCTCTTTTCCCTGCTTCTCTATTGTTGCACACAAATGGGCCTAAGTGGTCTTTAATCCTCAATTGGGCTTTCTTCTTTGCCTTGGTGAAATGAATTTGATCAGAGTTTAACATTTTCCTATAATATTCCAGGGCAAACAATCTCATAGGAACATACTTAGGCAGCTTTAAAGTGGGGAGTTCACAACCATAGATTCAGATCTCAGTGTGATTTTGGTACAAGTACCAATCACCTCTCTTGTACTGCTTTGACAGTTGAAGGATCCTCTTGATTTCATCACTAATCCTAGGAGGAGTACTTCCTATCAGCATTGTGGTCACAGGGTGGACAAACTGGTCAATGAATTCATTGTACGAATATGGACAAGTATATGAATAGTGGAAGATGGAAGTCCAAAAAATGAATGATCTGGGATTACCCTTTGTATCAAGTTTATTTACAGAGAATGGGAACTTGTCAAACTAATAGTAAAGGAAAAGGTGATATATGACTGTAGAATACTTGAATACCTTTTCATTTTCTAGCCTCATGAACTGGTTATGGATTTTCTCAGCAATGAAAGTAACATAGTTATATTTGACAGCAAGAGGCTGAACAGGGGTAAAAATTGACATTAAAACTAGAGTCAATTCATCCACATATTCACTAGTATTGAAACCCATGACTGAAGCTATCATATTGACTATATTTTCGCCTATCTCTGTGAAGAAAGATGGCACATAGGGAGGAGGATGTTTGGGTTGATGTTGTTTATCCATAAAAATCTGGCGAATGCAACTAAGTTCAGAATGGGACATTTTAAATGCTTTCTATAGTAATTCCACAAGGGAAATTGGGGTGAGGTCTTGACTGGGCTGAAACTGTAGCACTTCATTAATTGAATATGCACTAATTGTGAAGAGAACAGTTTGATTGGGGGACATTATGGTTCTGATGATCTGGATCTTGAGGGGAGGCCCCCAAGATCTAAAATATTGAAATGGATCTTAGGTGAAAGACCCCAAGATCTGAAAAAAATTGAAATGCCAGAAGAAACAAAGAGAGGAGAATGCCCAATAAAAAAAAACCACAAAGAAACTTTTTATTAAAATCGATAATAACTGTAAAGGCTACATTGTGGTAGACAATCTGTCCTTCTACAAAATGTGACTTGTTACTTATAGTATTTTTCAATTGCAATACCACGAGTCAATTCCATGGGTGAATGAATACCATGGGTGGATTTTACAATACCATGGGCAGATGCCATTTACAATAGCATGGGTAAATTCCATGGGTCGATGAATAATATGGGTGGATGAGTACCATGGGTTGATGCCATTTTCCATTCGGATCATTCCTCCCTCCTTAAGAAGCAATGGTCCCCATTGTGTAAATTTCCCTCCTACGAAGCCTTTGTTAAATATGAAGAGCCACTGAAGATAAGGGTTTTATGTGGTTAACCCAAACCCCTGATAAACGAATATCCGAGGATAGAGATACCCTGTAATGCTTGTGACCAATTGTGATTCTGACAATGTGCGGCCTAGAAAATGGACTTCGATGACAAGGATTGTATGTGGTTGACCCATAACCATGATGTTGGTTGCTGATGAAGTAGCAGGTGCATACATAGCCTGGGGTGGGAGGGAACATCTCCAAATAACCCAAGCCGAATGCTGCTCCAGAATTGAAATGGACATAACTCGGCTAATATAACTCAGAATATTTATTATAGCCTATTTTTGGAAGCAGAAGGATCATTTTTCATCTTCCCATGAGTTGGAAATCCTTATCTAGGCACTCTGAGATCTCAGATTCGCGCTACAACAGTTTCGTCGTCACAAAAGTTCTAATAAAATAGCTGATTTTAAATCAGCGATATCTCCCACATCCGAACTCCAATTCGACCCATTTTTTTTTTGAAATTGGGTGATTTTTCACAAGGAATCCATATCTGGTATTTTTTTTTGTAAATTTTGTACCAAATGTTTTATATCTGATCTGCAAAGTCGCCACGCAAGAACATTCTTGCAAAAAAATGAAAAAAGAAAAATTCTTCCCGCTTGGCCCAAGAAAATGCTCTGTGGAGGACGTAGCACATGCCTGAAGTTTGTTGAATATTGCTACAAAATTTGAAACTAAAATATGCATCAAACCCTCATTCCCATGGAATCATAACTTGCTCTGATACCACTGATCCAGATCCTGAGGGGAGGCCCCCAAGTTCTAAAATATTGAAATGGATCTTAGGTGAAAGACCCCAAGATCTAAAAAAATTGAAATGTCATAAGAAAAAAAGAGAGGAGAATGCCCAATAAACAAAAACCATAAAGAAATTTTTTATTAAAACCGATAATAACTGTAAAGGCTACATCGTGGAGGACAATCTGTCCTTTTACAAATGTGACTTGTTACTTATAGTATTTTTCAGTTACAATACCATGGGTCAATTCCATGGGTGAATGAATATCATGGGTGGATTTTACAATACCACGGGCAGATGCCATTTACAATACCATGGGTAAATTCCATGGGTTGATGAATAATATGGGTGGATGAGTACCATGGGTTGATGCCATTTTCCATTCGGATCATCTGATGGTGGGAGTATAATTGGCTTGACATTGATGGATAATTTCAAGGAAAATGCACACAGAGGGGAGCATGTACCTTTGGAGATTTGATTCCCAAAGTCCTATGGTATCAGAGCCATTCATTTAATTGGTCATGGCATTGACAAAATACTTTCAAGGAGCTTTTATCAGTTTCAAGGTCTTTTATATGGAAATCTTTATCTGCTAAGGGAAAATAATCCAAATCTCTATGAGGAGTAGTGATAGGAGGTATATTGAGGGCCACAGGGGTTTCCATTTCTAGTTCTTGTGGATTCGGATAGGAAAATGGGGTTTTCAAGTAGAGTTGGTGAAAACAAGGGGTCTTGAGAGTCTTCAATTGTAATTTTCACCAACTCTACTTAAAAACCCCATTTTCCTATCTGAATCCACAAGAACTAGAAATGGAAACCCTCGTGGCCCTCAATATACCTCCTATCACTACTCCTCATAGAGATTTGGATTATCTGCCTTTAGCAGATAAGGATTTCCAAATAAAATACCTTGAAACTGATAAAAGCTCCTTGAAAGTATTTTTTCAATGTTAGGACAATTACATGAATGGCTTTAATACCATAGGACTTTGGGAATCAAATCTCCCAAGGTACATGCCCCCTCCATCTGCATTTTCCCTGACATTATCCATCAATGTCAAGCCAATTATAGTCCCACCCTCAGAGAAATAATGTCCCGCAATCAAACTATTCTCTTCACAATTACTGCAGATTCAATTAATGAAATGCTACAGTTTCAGCCTAGTCAAGACCTCACCCCCATTTCCCTTGGGGAATTACTAGAGAAAGCATCTAAAATGTCTCAGTCTGAACTCAGTCACCTTTGCCAGATTTTTATGGATAAAAAACATCAACCCAAAGATCCTCCTCCCTTTGTGGCATCTTTCTTCACAAACATAGGCAAAAATATAGTCAATATGATAGTTGCAGTCATGGGTTTCAATACTAGTGAATATGTGGATGAATTGACTCTAGGTTTAATGTCCTTTTTTACCTATGGTCAGCCTCCTATTGTCAAATATAACTATGATGCTTTCATTGCTAAGAAAATCCATGACCAGTTCATGAGGCTAGAAAATGAAAAGGTATTCAAGTATTCTACAGTCATATATCACCTTTTCTTTTACCATTAGTCTGACAAGTCCCCATTCTCTGTAAATAAACTTGATACAAAGGGTAATCCCAGATTAGTCATTTTTTGGACTTCCATATTTCACTATTCATATACTTGTCCCTATTCATACAATGAATTCATTGACCAGTTTGTCCACCTTGTGACCACTATGCTAACAGGAAGTCCTCCTCCTAGGATTAGTGATGAAATCAAGAGAATCCTTCACCTGTCAAAGCAGTACAAGACAGGTGACTGGTACTTGTACCAAAATCACACTGAGTTCTGAATGTATGGTTGTGAACTCCCTCCTTTCAAGCTTCCTAAGTATGTTCCTATGAGATTGTTTGCCCTGGAATATTATAGGAAAATGTTAAACTCTGATCAAATTCATTTCACCAAGGCAAAGAAAAAAGCCAAATTAAGGATTAAAGACCACTTAGGCCCATTTGTGTGCAACAATAGAGAAGAAGGTAAAAGAGCAGAAGAAATCATAGAAAAATGAGACTAAAGAAAATTTTTGCTTGGACATATGATCCACAAGGTTTCCTTTGTGATAGGAGAATGAAACATAAACTATCACCATATATCCATCATAGAATCCCTGAGATAGAACAGTGTGCAAATATGGATGAATGGAGGGAAGGAACTCTAGTTGAAATGGATAGTGATCAAGTTGAGGTAGAGAATGTGATAAAAGTCTTAGAAAAGAGACTTGACCTAGAATCTTGTGAATAGGTACCAGTTGAATCCTACTCAAAAGCCAACACCAGAGCCTAGTGCCTCTACAGCAGAGACTTCTCGAAGGCACACACAGGAAACTAGTGCTCCCCCAGCAAAACCACCATAGGAGCAAGATCAGGGAATAAGTACTCCAACATCAGAACAACTAGAGATGTCAGAGCAGCCTGAAATCTCTGAAGAATAAGCTCCACCACATTCTCATCTAGCTCAGGTTAATATGGGAAACCCCCTATTGTGCAGACTCCTCTAAATGAGGAAAAGAACTTGAAAAGAGACAGGGAAGTAGCTACCCCTGCCAGTGGTCCTTCAGACCAGCCTGGTACTAAGAGGCACAGGCTAAACCCATATTCAGAGGAAGAATTCTTTGAGGAAACAATAGGGAGTTTGAGAAAAGAAGGTGGAGACAGTCTACATACATTCACAACAGGTGGGACACCTTCCAGTTCACAAAGACAAAAGCTTGAAAGACAACAGAGTGCTGAAGTTTCATCTTTCAGAGCTTCATCTCAGAAGATCATAGACATAAAAGGAAAATTCAAGGAGATAAAAACCAATAATGAGTAGCTAAAGGCCCGAACCTATGCTCAATACTTGAAGATGGCCCCTACAAATCAAACCAGATTGATGTCAGCTTGTGACATCAATGAAGGAAGAATGCAGATGAGCTTTCTAAAGCCCATAGTACAGCAGCCCAAGTGATTTGTAGACTACCTCAAGACTGATTTTGATGTCATAGCTAAAGATATCCACCTCATAGATCAGATAGAACTGCATAAGGAAACAGGGGATATGGTTTATTCTACACTAACAAGGAAGGCAATGATGGCACATAGATTTCAAAATTCACTAAACAACACTACTACCCAATTGCAACTAGAAAAGGCCTCCTCACAGGTAAAAGAAAACATAATCAAATCATTGGAGGAGTTTATTTTTGAGTTGGGCCATAACCCAAAGGATATCAAGGTTGTAGAGAGCCTAATAAAGAAAAGGAATGAAGATATAGCTGCACTTAGAAAGCAATTGAAATTTCCACCACTCGTTCACCCTTATACTGTTGAAGTGATTGATAAGAAAAATGAAGAAGAGCCTATGGACTTGGTCCTTAAGCTAAATGATCAACTAAAAGAAGCAGAGCAAGAATTAGAGAAAACACTATGAATCAGTCAGGGTGAGTTGACCACACAGCCTCAAAATGTAGTGCCAGTCGTTTTTACAACAGTCCCTTATACATTGGCAACTGCTTTAGCACCAAATGTACCTTTGGCAATAGTGGCAATTATAGAAGTAACAGGTACAGGTAAATCATAGGCAGGAACCTCAAATCAAAGCATAGAAGAGTTGATCAAGTCCATGGAGGAAATGAAGCTCCAAGTCACCGAACTGCAAAAAGTAAAAGATAAACTCATTAATTTAGAGCAAAAATATGATGTATCAAAATTCAATTTTGCCGAAGAGATGAGAAAAAACAAAGGCTTGACTCAACAGATTAAAACACTGGAAAAAGATCTTACATTTGAAAAGCCTTTGACTGATATCAAAAAGATATTATGGACCAATATCATTGATTCAATCAATGATATTTGGTCATCAATTCAAATAATTTTTGAACAAATTGACTTAGTGAAAGTTGCTCTTCAAGAGATTGAAAAAACCAAGGAAGAACTAGGAAGGAAGCCTGAAGAAGCTATCAGATTAATAAACTTTCTAAACAGTAGAAACATGCATCAATTGGAACAATTAAACATTGAGGATAGGACTACTACCATTCTTCAAAATAAAGAAAGTATTGACCAAAAGGAGTCTAATGCAAGGCCTGGAACACAAATGTCAAAATATGCAAGAAGACATAGATGAGTTTATGGAGAAATTTGACATCTTACAAAGTAAAGGACTTCCAATTCCTTTAGTCATCAATGAAAAGCTAATGTTTTAGAATGATTATATCAACAAATTACATCAGCAAGCTAACAGTCAAGCCAGTTCATCTACAGTCAAGGCATTGCCCATAGGGAGAGTTCTTTATGATAGTTTGGAGAACCTTTTTTACATTGAGCATGAAGTAAAGCACTTATTTCCAGTGCAACCAAATTTTGTAAAATATACAGAAGTAGATGAAATCTACAAAAAACTAACAAGGAAAAGAATACCGAGAGATAATTGGTGGACCAACATGATATACATCTTATGATTTACCATGGTAAAAAGTGAAGTAAATTGAAGTATTTACCATAGTCGATTTTGGTAAAAAAAAGGATGAATGATGGTAAAACAGGTAAAGAGTATCAGTCATAGGTGAGTATCAGTGAAAAGCTAAAATCAATCATCCAGCACAAAATTACGAGCAATATAGCAAGATGCATATTCATAGGACTTGCCTCCATCTCCTTCAACAAAAACAGGGAAAACAAACAAGCAATTCATGTTCAGTTTCTACTTTTGAGACCATCCGTCATGATATTCATGTAAAAGATATTTAGTTTTCCTAGAATGTATCTCTCTTAGTTAGGAGATATTTTAATGTAAATTTTGTATAAGTACTTCCTTATTTGAAGTACTGGGTGTGGATTCTTAGACATTTCTGTAGACAACTTACTTTTGGAATTGAAGTGTTGTTGAACAACTTTTGTATGGTTGCCTGGAACAAAGTAATCAAGAAAAAGGACTTTTACAGGATACCTGTGTCAAACGAGAAACAAATAAGTATTCTATTTCTTGTGTTTTTATAGTTTTCTAGTTTAATCGATATTCATATGTGTTTCATATCTAAATGATAAACGAAAAGTTATACTTAAGAAAGAGCTTTACTGGATTCTGTCTTTATAATCGTTTATTTTCTTAATGTTTTCTTCCAAGCTATTATAAGTAGGGAATTCTTAACTGCTCCCTGCTTTCATAGTTTATCACTGTGACCATTTAACTAAGAATACTTAATTTATTTTTGTTAATGAGCACCCACTTTCCCTCATCTTGAACTTTGTTGAAGGATTCTTAATTTCCCTTCCTCCCTTTTCAAGACAATTTCACCCTTTTAAGCTATCATTTGTCTTTTGTTTAGCTATCTTGCCCTATGAAACTCTCCTTTTTTAAATCAACCTGATCCAGTTAAGCCATCTTCAGTTGACTCCATAGTCCAATGGCCTGAAATACCTTGTTCTATCCATCCGCTCCTGAATCCCACCACCAAACAAAATCAAAACCCCCCAAGCTTTCATAACTAGCCTAATATCCCATAAACAAAGCTAAATCATAAAGAGAGAGCCCTCTATAAGTACAAATTGGCTAGATTCTGTACTTAAAAGATTGGTTTGTGGTTACCTCGGACCGCTTTCCTTCTTCTAACAACTTCAAGGAAAATCTGAGTGATAACAGTTGGCATTATGTTCTTTTGTTGTCAAGGGAAGGATTTTTTCCTCCCATGGCATGTATGATGAGATCTGTGATGTTCCATACATGTAAGTTGAATGTTGTACAATTAGAGTCTACATAATCTTGTATGAGTTTATGTATCCATGATAAAGAGATCACAAATATGTCAAATATTTTTACTCATGTTATGTACATATTTGTTGCAATCATAATGGTAAATATGCTTTGATCATATTTTACTAATCACAAAGTTTGTTGATCTCAACAACTTGATTGTGATGAGATTATGAGCTACTAATAGTGCTATATTGCAGGATTCCATATTGATCCATGTTCTATCTACTCACAGATGCTAATAAAATCTACATAGGATTTATTTACTATTGGTGCCATAAAGAACATCTTATGCTTGAACGGGTGTATGATTTGTAGAAATAAGACAATCTAATGTACTCAAGGGGAGAATGTTTAGCTTGATGGACATATTGTAGTTGATCAGTTATTTTCAATGGTGACAGAATGGCATTCATCTGAGAGGCTAACCAACCTTTGTCATTGATGTCAAAGGGGGAGAGAAGGACATGATGATTTGGTGTTCTGTAGGAGACTCACATCAATTCCAAAGAGGGAGTTTGTTGGCATTATGGGTATTTGAATGGTTTCCATTAATGTCAACTAGGTTTTTCTTGGTTTGTCAATGGTTTAGATGAATTGTCAATAATTATTTTTTTGTAGATGTGTTTCTGAGCTATGTAAAGGTGGTATAAAAGTCTAGGAAGTTAGTGAATCTCTTTGACAAGATTTACATAGAGTAACATTGATTTTCTTCAAGTTAGCATATTATTGATTGTAAGATAACTAGCACAGAGAGATGATTGTAGCATGTTTTTTGGGTGCTCATATTGTCTGTGCAATGATCTTCACTGGGAGACAGTGTCATCCATATGATGATACTCTGTATGTGAAAATGAAAATTATATTTATCCTTACCCATTGTAATTGTTCATAGTAATATCAAAAACATTTAATTGAAGTATAATTCATTCCACCATGGCGAGAATGAAATAAATGGTTGAATGATGAAAATGGAAAATCTTGCTTATCACTAGTTATATACAAGTGGTCCAAGAAACCCACACAATGATTACGTTATGATTTATTTGAAATGATCAGGTCCCAAGTTTGAATTTGTTTGTTATGATTGGGACCAAAATTAATACATGGAGATGGAATTTATTGTCCCATGTTCATTAACATTTTGTAGCTAAATACTTTATTCAAAAATTGATTTGGTCCAAAGGGTGGTTTGGAAAAACAATCGAAGTTAATATTTGTTTTTTCCCATGGTAAGTCGTGATTGAAAAACTCTCCAAAGCTATAAATATAGAGTGATATTGAGCATTGAATTGTGTACCCTTGGGTGGAGTGATCAAACTCTCTTGCACTAGCATCGAATAGATATGTATGTTTATATTTCCTTTTGCATATTTTTTCTATCACTGGTTTTTCTAGTGATCCAAGGATTTAAGCGCACTTTTGACTAATTGTTTTGGAACCAATGTATGATAAAGATATACATTTATATTTTCTTAGTTTCATTTATGTCCTATCATGGGTTCAAACAAGAATCCCCTCTATTATGATTTCGTGGAAAAATGAATGGCACCATCAGTGCAATATTTTCATTGTTAATGCAATGAATGTAAGTGTAGTGATTTGATACAGTCACATCTTGAGCATGGTATATGATATTGATATATGGTCTGTGTTATTCTATGTACATTAATCTGCATTTAGTTTCTAGAACTACGACAAATGCAATTTTATTATATGTGTATCTCAGCTTATGAAGAAAGATGAATGCTATGGTGATGAGTCAAACAAAGAGCATATCCCATACTGTCCCTTGAGAAACCAATTTCCTGGCTCTATAGAAATTGTGCTTAAGACATTAACTTATTATGCATGTCACTTATTTGTATAATGTATCCTCATGTGAAGGGCTTGAAGGACCTGACTTTGAGCCTTAATATTTAGCTGAAATAAAAGTCTCAAAATGTCATGTGATGCTGAATATAAATGTTGTGTGAAGAATGCCTTGAGAAGTTAGAGATAATATGTTGTTTTTGACAAAATCTATTATCTGTAACTTAGAAGAAATATAGAAGTAGAAACTTTAAATATAGGAGAGATCTTTTAAGGAATTTTAACTTCATTCACATAAGTAAACAAATACATGCAACTCATTACCATATTTAAAGAAAGGAAGAAACATGATGACACATAACAGAGAAATTACAAAATCATACCCAACAATGTGTGGAGAACTCCTGATTATTTCATTAATTATCAATTTATCAAGAATACAATAGCATAGTCTCTAGGTTATTCAAAATTTTGACCCTTTTTCTATAATTTTGCCTCTTTTTATACATCATGGGACAATTGACAACTACCAAAACTGTCAAACTACTTAACTACCTTCTAACTACCTAAAGTAAAAGTCATTATAGAATATTAAATTAGAGGGTAAAAGACACGTGATTCTTCTCAAGAAACAAGATAACAAGAAGTAACTAAAATTAGAGTGAAATCAGAGTATGATTGGTGATTGTTGCTCGTTGTTTGAATCTGTGGCTTGAGTAGGTGGTCCTGGTGATGCATCTTTGTTCTGCTCTATCATCCATTCCTTGCACTTTCTCCATAATGGTACATTTGTCCTTGGTGCTTCCTATAACTTTTCAAGTTCTATTCTCCAAGTTGTAAACCTACCATAAGTAGGCTTATCTGTAAATAGAGTCTTCACCATCTAAAGAAGCTTAAAATGCTTGTTTAGGTAGTTCACGATGGTGGCTCCTTTTAATACTATTGTCTTTTCATGAGTGTTATCAACTTTGATCTTTGCCTCAACCAGCAAAGTCTCATATGCTTTCCATGGCAACAAGTTTCCTTGTTGATCCTAGCAAGAAGGAAGACCAACCCTAACTCTTTTATCAAATAGGATGTTAAACTTTGAAACTACTTCCTTCATCTCATTTATCTTTTTCTCAGCGGTATTCCTGTGGGTATTTCTGACAATCATTTTATTAAAATCTATTGCACATGATGTTATGTCTGGCATGTCATGTTCCTTCAATTCGGCAATAGATTTAGAGTTAATGAAATCTATCATCCTCTGTTCAAACTTTGATCTATCTAAATATTTTTTCTTATTTTTTATGACCACCTCCTCCATATCTTGAACTAGTGTTTTCTCTTCAAATATAATAATAAGAAATTCCCAAATTCCCTTGATAACCTCAATGACTTCATCCCATAGAATTTCGCTGGCTTGAATTAAGGAAATATTGCCCTTCATTTTCTCCTTTAGCCTTTTGATTTCATCTTCAGCCCTTATAATATCTTCATTGTACTTGTTTGCATTATCTTTCTCCCTTCTTGCTTCTTCTTCACTCAAATTCAATACCTTGCAAGCTATTTCCAGTTATCTCTTAGCTTTCTTTACATCATGCTCAACCATTTTAAGCTTTGTTCCCAACTGTAGAACATGTGTTGCTAGATCATCTGTGTTGGTTGGCATTACTATTGTACAAACATGAGTGTCTACCTATCTTTGCAGCTTGTCCAAAGATTCTTCGAGTAAAGAAACTTCTTCAATTTTCTACAACACATCCTATAGGAGCCATTCCTTTTCATTTTCTACTTCATCTATC
The DNA here is from genome assembly GCA_031772625.1 of Pinus tabuliformis. NCBI lineage: Eukaryota > Viridiplantae > Streptophyta > Pinopsida > Pinales > Pinaceae > Pinus > Pinus tabuliformis. Next base: position 460,068,638 of record CM062818.1, read on the forward strand.
CTTATAGCTATGGGATGCTCACCTGCAGGTAGATTCAACCTCCTTTTCGAAACCCCAATCTCTAACTTGGCAGATTGCAATAATTTTGGAACAACAAGTTGGTCATCAGGATTGACGCCTATTTTAATGATAATTTTCATTAGCTCATCCACCTAAGCATTCAAAGCTCTAGAGTTGGCTTTCTCCAACTTTAACTGCTGAATTACCTTATTTAGCATTTTTTCTGCCTTGACAACTGCTGCATTTGTCTTATGTAGATCATTTATGATCAATTGCCCAGTTTGCATATGCAAATTGATCTTGTCAAGCATTGGAATCTTGTGAGTGTCAACAGTTAAATTCACAGTCTTGAAATTGCTAATAGACCCCACCAATATTTTAGTAGGATGAGAGAAAGCAATTTTAAGTTAGCTCCTCTCCAAATCCATGGTAGATAGCAATCTAGTTTGTTCAAGAGTTACCTGAGACTTGGCTTGAGCTTCCATATTTAACTTCACCTTCTAATTTCTCTCATCTATCTAAGCAAACATACTTTGAATTAAATCAACGTGATCATGAACATGTTCTCTGGAAGATGGGGAAGCTGGGGCACCTTCTATTTCTCTTAACTGAATCACCAAACCAGGTTGTCCTGAAGACATTGCATCCTGAAGCTTGGTCATTTTTGCTACTTCATATTCTTCCTCATCCAGATCAATAACCTCCTCTCTAACCCTCTTGACACCTTTTTCTGTAATGCTAGGGGTTTCAATCTGTGTCCCCTGAGTATTTTGCAAATCTCCATTTGCCAATTTCTCTATTTAGGTCTACTTTCATGATCAAAGGCTGAATATCCATTCTCCAGTCTTCTCTTTGAAATAATTTGATGAGGGTCATAAGCCCAGTCAACTGCCTATAAAAGACACATGTCATTCAACAATCTTTCAACTTCATGGGCAGCCTGTCTGGTGTTTACAATGAAGGGTCCCACTGCTTTAGGCAACTTGAAGAAAAAGCCTTTCTTCATAGGAACAAAATGAACTTGAAATACATTTAAGCTCTGCCTGATAAATTCAAGGGAAAAAAGCCACATTGGCACAAATTTAGGTAACCTGTAAGGCTTGACAAACCCTCCATAAAGCGTAATCTCTGCATGCTATTAAAAAATGAACCAATCCCCACATCTCACATCCTTACTTAATTGAAGAAATTCTTGAGCTTTAGGAAGAAAAGTTGGGGGTAGGGTTCCATTGAATATTTTATAAGCCACTGGAAGGAACAAAGAAGTAAACTGAAATAAACCACTATCTCCTGGATCACCCCTTATCAGGTCTGTCTAGAATACCACTAACTGCTTCTTTTTATTGACATCAACAACATTTAATCCGAAATCATAAAAATGTTCAGCATTCTGATATAAAAATAAATAAGTTATGACTGAAGGAAATTTGAAGGACCCAATGAGAGGCAAAATCATAAATTGGCTATTGACAGTATCTACCCAGAATGTTGGAATGTCTAGCACTATCTCTGGCTTCATCATTAAGGAGAAAAATCCCATCACAACTATATTCACCTTCTTGGAGTCTTATTTTCCTAGAAACTTGGCAATTACTTGCAAAACAGGTCTTATGTCAACTGCAAATATCTCTAAAGAAAAGATATTTCCATCTAGGGAGAATTGACCAGATTTAGGGGCCAGGAAAGAGGTGACATGAGAAAGTTCCTGAGGAGACATATTATCATAATATGAAATTAGAGATTCTTCAGTGAAGGTGGTGTAAATTCCAGAAATAGGGTAATTCAAAGCTTGATGTATTAATTGTGAGGTTACTTGAAAAACGCTCTCCCCTGACTGATTCATTACAAAACATTTCTTGGGGTACATTGTTAAGGCTAGCCATTGAATAAATTTAGGGAATAAATGAGTTCTGGGGACAAAAGCAGCTAAAACACCTAACCTAACCATTGCCATGAATATAGGAGACTTTTTACGGTTCGGAATGACCTCTTGATACAATGAAAGATGTTTAATTATGAAGAGGGTATCAGAAATATCATGTTCAACGTCAATTAATGGGGTATGGATAACTAATGAGGAACTTACTTGTTTGGCCATGGTGACTGTAGGTGACAGTTGTTGATGACAATTGCCCAGACAGTTGCTGACTCAGATTGCTAAACTGGATTCAAGGTTGCTTATTACTAAAACAAAAGATTAATTCAACGAGGTTTTTCTTGTCTTTTATATATACGATAATCAAATGGAGGGAAAAACCTATAATTAATGCAACTAATCAATGGAGTGGTAGATGAGGTGACGGGGTACAGTGGATGAGGTGGATAGTAATAAATGAGGGTGGTGGATGACGTGGAGGAGATGAGATGGAGTGAAGCGATGGGGGTGGCCCGCTGCGAGGGTAGGGAGTGTATGGGAGGTTCATCGAGCTTGAATCCCTACAACAATCTCAGGCCATAGATCTCGGTCAAACACCTTGACGTCATGGTTAACTGTCGGGGTTGAGGTTGAGTTATAACTCATGCTCATTGTTCCCCCGCAGAGCACTTTACCTGCTTCTTGAGCCCATGCTTGCTTATATCTTGTGATACCGCTCGAACTTTAACATATGGGTCAGGGCCCCACCTTATATCGGATTTGAAAGCCATCAATAATATAAAATAAATCACTGCTTTTGGACTTTCGCATTCTCTTTTAGTTTTGTTTCTAAAACATAATAATTGATTTTTTATTTTTATTTTTTGTGGTAAAATTGAAAATGAAATTTAAATGATGATGGATTCTACAACACCTCCTAAGCTATGTATGGAGTCACTAAATTCATGATTACATAATTTGATTGAGTAATGTATGTAGGCATTAGCCGTTGAAGATAGTGTGCATGAGACCAAGTCAAAACGTTAAACTAAGTGTGAGTAGTAGAAGAGAGAGATAACATAGAGCAATGTTCCATTGGGACGAGTTTGATGACAAGATAGATATTTGAAGTTTTAATTGATTGTGGTAGAGCTACAATTAGAAGATGTAATGGAGTAATCAATGTGGACAGAGAGAACTTTGCAGGTCAAAGGAAATATTGTGACACTTCAATTTTGCAGAGCCTGTACGATTTGGAGTTTAGAGTGCTAGTGAAATTTTAATAACATTCTTTTTTCATACCACATAGTTCTTGTGGGCTAAAGGATGTTTAATTTGATGATTCTTTTTCTTTTTTAGGTCCATGATTTCATGGATGTATGATTGAAATGTTAAGCCTACGTATCTTGTTATTGTAGGTGCTAGATAAGTGTTTCTAAAGTAGAGGTTTATTTGGAGGTTATCTAATGTTGTTGATCTAATGTTATATGGAAGAGTTACAATATTGTAGTAGTTAGGTTTTATTCTATATGAATTCTTGTAGCTCCCACTATTGTATATTTTTCTTTGGATGTATGTTTGTTGTTGGTACTGTTATCCCCTATAATGTCCCAAGATGAGGAGGAGATTGAAAGAGGTAGCTTCAAACCACTTATAGTTCAGCAGTTAGCCCTGCTAAACCAAAGAGGGGTCTCTCTAAGGATTTAAAAGTCAATGATTGGAAGAGAAAAGGATTTTAGGCTAGATATAATAGTTTTAGTTGAGTTTTTGAAAATTTAGGGTTTCTAGGTTGCTGGACCAGGGATGAGAAAGAGCAATTAGGTTAAGTTATCAAAGGGTTACAGTAGTAGGCATAAAGAGGAGCAAGATAGAAGTGTCTTGTGATGAATCTAAGAATTTTCTCAATGTAGTGTAGGGTTTGAAAAGCTTAGAAAGTCATAATGAGCATGTATTACCATGAATTCATTAATCTAGAAGAAGAAATACACATACATGATTTTCCACATAAACAGAGCTTTGAATATAAAGAATTATGCCTATATAACTATAAGGAAAATCACTGAGGAAATAAAAACATGTTAAGAGAGATGGATTCATTCATAATAAACTGACATAGAAAGAAAACAACATCACAAACTCACTGCACATGTATTCCTGAAAAATAGTTGCAACTGCTCCTTGATTAACTGTGTGAAAGCATAAGATACAAGTCCTCTCCTTTGAAGTCCAACCCTTCTCTCTGAATGAGAAATGATACATATAGACTCAAACAAATAGTTTCCGCATCTTCAGGGGTCAAATCCCTAAGTGGTGGAAGAATTTCCAAGAATCTCTCAACCAACAAGTGAGAGTGAGAAGGTCAAAAACAAACTCTTCTCTTAGACTTTGACTTGCGTTTTGCTTCATATATGAGGCCTAATTAACTGTAAAAACAACATATCATGCTGATTTATTCATGATTACATCATCTATACTTTGAAATAATAAAGTTACATCATCAAGTTACCTTTGACCAAGTCAAACTAGAAATATGAGAATTTACGCAGTGGAATTTTTAATTAAAAACTTAGAAAATTGCAGAAGCGTAGTGCCAACTTTGAGGCCACTTTTATGTGCCTTTATAACGTCAAATTTGAAATTTGAGAGAACGATCAACTAGAATTTCCTATCTAGTTTCCATTAAATCTTGAATTTTTGAAAATTACCAATGGGAAGGCCTTCAAAAATGGATTCTCCCAAGGTGTCTCCGAAAGTTCGTCACCTATCAAAAAGAGGGGCATAATGTTGATTTTTGACCCCTTTTTCTCATTTTTCTCAAAATTTGAGCCATGTCTGAGAAATATGATGAAATGAGTTTTGAGAGGAGACCACCATATTTCCAAAAATACAAGCCACTTGTCATTTGGAGCTCTAAGGAGAAATTTTTATGACTAGTGCGATTTCTGAGTTCTGCACCAAAATTCACCAAAAACCAAAAATGCTTAGAAAACTCCCAAACTTGGTCCGAAAGTGCCAAATTAGGTATATTATGATCTCATGGATTCTTTAGCAAGCATCTCCAAGTTATTCTTCTCACTTTTGTCTTTTAGGGTTTCCTTTAGCATGTTTTGCATTTGATTGAGCTTGATGTTGCAAATCATGTTTCTGGTTTGGTAGTGGTGGGCCATGTGCCTCAATAGTTGGTTGTCCCTATTAACCTTATCAAGCCATCGACCTTACCTAACCAATACTGTTTGTCTTCACTAATTTCCATAGCAATTCTGTCTTCAATCTCCAAGTCTTCATCCAGTAGGTTTTGTTCTTTTTCTTTCTTCAATGCCCTTTTGAGACCCTTTGTCCTTGGCTTCTCCTTTCAAACCTACTTTTCTTGTTCATCATTATCATAATGCTCTAACACTACTTTACCTTTGTCTCCTTGCTGCAACATCTTAGATTGCTCTTTCTCCATGATTAGTTGTTTGGCCTTGAGTTGACTATTTATTGCTTAAGGAAGGAAATGATGAATCTGGCCCTTGCCGAATTGTCCATGAGATCTCTCATTTGGGAACCCTTATCCTTGATAACTTGTTGGAAGTTTGAATGCTCATCTTCTGCCTCCAAGTCAACTAGTTCAAAATAATGCTCAATTAGCTCCTCATCCTGTAAATGCCATCCTTGTTGTGTTGATGTAGAAGGCTTCACCCTTTTCTCAACTTGAGAAGTAAAAACAAGCCTTTTTCCTCTCTGATATTTTTTGGTCACCTCAGCTTTGGGTGCCTTGGGAAGCTCCTATAATTTTCTTGATGACCCTAACTCCATATGTTGTGCTTATGTGTCTTGATGATGGCTTGATGAAGTAGTTTCATGCCACTACAAAGCTGTTTTAGTGAAGGTATTCCATGTCATGTTCTTTTATGCCAACTAATGGAGGACTACAACCTTTATCTAAATGTGATGGAAAAGGCTACGGTAATGCTCTTTCCTTTTCATTTTCACCTTTTCAGACAGTTTGATAAAACTTCTACATAAGTAATTACACATATTGAGAGGTTTCAGAGCTATGAAATGCAGTAGCAACCTAATGTGGTATCCATAGAATCTAGAAAATCTTCCCTCACGGGTGAAAAAATCCATTACAACCATCATTAGTGGTGCATAGCTTTCCAACAGGTATCTGAATGGAATTATGTGTGAATGAGCCTCTCTGTAGGCTAATTTTAAGAAAGGTTTGTATTGCTCAAAATCTAGGCTCATGCCTTTGAACCAATACTCCCCATGATTAGGTATCCATGCGGTAAGAGAGATGAAAGCTACTGAGAATGTAAATTCAATCCCTGCTATGATGGCTTTTTATACCTTCAAATTGGTGGTAATCCAATATGTGAGCTACTCATGAAAACCTACTTCATCCATCATTTAATGAAATCGTAGGCAAATGACATCTTTAAAGTATTGTCTAATGAATGGTCAAGAGTTGATTTAATTCCAATTTGTGGGCTCATACCTCAGAATCCTCCCTCCTTTATGATGTTTTCTCTTTTCTAATGGTGAAGAATCTCCCTCCATTTTGAAAACCCTAGATGATAGGAAAATGGAAAAAACAATGAGCAATAAGTGAAATGGTGAAATGAGGGAGTTAGGGAAGGGAAATGGTGATAGGGAAATTTTTGGAGATGGATAGGGTTTTTTAAATCTTAGGAAGTTGAAATGGAGGGAAATTAATGAGGGAAAATGAGAAAGAAAAATAAAAAATAGTCCTATCTAGGGAAATTGCTCAAATTAATAGCTAACATCTAGGGATTTTGAAATGGTGAAGTAAACTAAAGGGAAATGATTTTCTTAGTGGATGGGATGGTGATTTGTATGCAAACAGAGGTATGGGAGAGAAATTTCTAGGGTTTGAATGTTCTAGGTGACTAAACTCACCATTTTCAAGCTTTAAAACATGAGATTCATACAAACCCTAGATGATTTAAACTTACCATCATTCATTTACTTTGCCAAAGGAAAAGAGGGAGTGAGATGAGTATACTTACTTTTTTAATGACTTAGAGGAATAAAAAATTGGAATGCAAGATTGAATTTTGAATTTGGATGATTTTTGGCAAGTTTTGGGCTACTCTGCCCTATGCACAGTGCAGTTCACAAAAGCGCAACGCCTCCCCCAGAAATGCAGTCCAGTTCATAGAAGCGCAGTGCCTAGGAATTTTTTCCAATTTGAACTAAAAAACCCATGTTTTTTAACATAAGGAGGGGAGAGATCGATAAACAAAGGAGGTAAGGATGCAAATGAAATATTTTTGAGACTTTTGGGGTTTTATAGGCATAGTATGATCCTTTTTTGAGTAAAAATGGGACCCACCTATCTTTTTCAAACATGACTTTCACTCCTTTTTTAACCTGATCACCTTGGAGATTTGTAACTTGAACTTCTCTTTACCTTTTTGAATAGTGAAACTTCTTTCTTTTGGAACCTTGATACTGTGGCCATGAAGTACCCATGAAATTACATAGAAAATTATTGAAAAAAGTTGCTTATCACCACTCATCCTATGCCGGATTTTTATGCATGAAATGAAAATGCAGGTGACCTTGAAACCCTAATGAACTAATGAAGACATTAGATTGGGTGAAATCATTATGGTGATGACTAACATGATGATGATATTATCTTTATGATGATACACTCATCTAAGTGATGTAAGTGACCGGCATGTGAGATTTTTGAGAGAATAGAGATAATTCTAGACAAACTAACCAATGCCAAATTTTATTCTAAAAGCCTAGTGGCATGATAAAATTTGACCTTGAGACCCCCAACAAACTTGGTAAAAGCATATTTGATCACTGGTGATAGGCAGAAATGAATGACTCTAATAGGTACAATGATGTAATATAGTTTCTTGTAGCTTCATTGGTGTCTAGCTGCCATACATGGCATGGTTTATGTATTAATTCTATACATGTGCACATGATGTTGTTATTGGGTTGATGAATAGGTGTTCTGTCAAAGAATGAAATTAGGTCGTTACCATTGTATGTAAAGAAGAGTGTGAGTGTTTTAATGTATTGGGAAAAACTATTTGATGAGCCTTGTTATCTTTAACATGGATTTTGTTGGTAAATATAGTGAAAGTATGTTGAGTTGATGAGTTAGAAGAGTGACTGATATGTTTTTGTATGAGTGAGGGAAGAATGATTTGATGTGTTATGGTTTTTCTATGAGTATGTTATTAGGGTTTGATCTCATGTGTGAGCAGAGAGTATGGTCTAGTATATTACTAGTCAGAATCATTCAGTACATTCTTGTTGTCAATGCTTAATAATATTGATGTATATGACAGAGTTACAGTTGATGTTTTATTGAGAAGATATTACTTTTTGTTAGAGATTTATTTTAGAGAGGTTTTTCTATCGTGATTGAGAAAACACGCAGTGAAATAAGTTGAGTGATTGAGGTAATGAATTGTAGTGGACGGAAAGGATTTTATAGACACATACTGCTATTATATGGTGATATTATTGAATCATATCCTCTACATTTCATTTCAATAGTGAGAGATGTATTATACTATTGTTGTTCTTATGATTCTTCAATGTGTTGTGATTTTTTGATTTCTCTACAAAGAAAGGGTGGTTAAATATTTTTGATATATTGTACTATAGAGAGCTTCATCTTATATTGTGTTCTTGTATGTGACTATTCTCTCATTAGGGTTTGGAAAAGGTATTGAAGTTAGATTATTGTTTGGTGAGTAGAATTGTCATTGAATAAAGGATTTGATTTTGTACTTAGATTGATGATCATAATGTTTTTTTTCAGTCCAATTTGAAAAATAGATGAAACATGTCATACAGGATTTGAGTTTTGTTGTAGGTAGATCCAGTGTGAAATATTTTGAAATGAGTTCCACAAAGGGTCTAAGGGTTGGAGCCTCCAATAAGGGAGTGGAAGCTTCCTTCTCATCGTGGTTAGACAACTTGCTCAGGGAGTTACATTAGCTTCCTTCTAGTGGTAGTTGAAGAAACAATAGGAGGTGATAAACTCTATTAGGTGGGATCTTGCGCACTAGTAAAATCCTATGCCAATGCAAGATGTAAAAGATGATTTTCTAAATATCAATAAAAGAAAATGAAGGCAACAACAATGGTGGTTTTCCCAGTTGGGTTTTCTTCCTAATATCCAGTGTCTCTATGTGATGATCATGATGATGACGTCTTGATGTCTTTTGTTCTTTCATTTATGATTCTCATTATTCATATATGTTACATTGTTATGCATATATCTGTTGTTATGCAGTTAAAATTATAAAGAATAATGAAACAAGGTAAAAGTTGAATTATCATGAAATACAGATTCACCCATCCTCTTAGTATTTCTAACATTTCTACTCCTACTACACCACATCGATCTAATAAAGCCACGAATATCCTTAATGTGGTGAAATCATATATCATTTCTAACATATTCCAAATGTTGGAAACTATTGATCATGCATGGAAAGAAATTTTTTTATTTTCTGTGTTTAACACAGAAAATTAAGTTATTTGTTGATTTGGTTAAGAGTAATATTTACCTAGAGAGGCAATTCATTGACAATCAGTTACTTAATTTTAGTTAGACACTTGAATTACTCTCTCATCTAGAGATAATACAAAGGAATTCCAAATGATAATTCAATGAAGAAAGTGGAAGGTAGATTGTTTGGGAGAATTAGGACATTAAAGAACTTCATTTATGACTGTAAAAGCATAAACATTAGAAGAGTTCATTCCTTTCTCAAGGTGGTTCATATTTTTTAGGACCTAAATGATCCATGCACAATATGCAATTCTAAATTAATTTGAAGAGGCATGCTAATAACTAAATTGGACAAGCTAAAGCAGTCAAACAAAAGAGATTTTGATGACATAATTGATTTTACTGCAGAATAAATTAGCACATGGCTAATTAATTTTGTTAATATCAATGAACAAAAAAAAACTTGGATGTGTAATCTCAAGAAGAGGCTATAAAAATGAGAAAGAGATATCCAATGAAAATGCCAAAATGAAGATTACAACCACTCTTGTTGAAGATTTCATTAAAACTATGGTGGAAAAATTTATTGAAGAAATGATGAACCCAATAGACAACTAACATATAGATAATCATGGTGGATTCTTTCACATGCTATGAGTGTTCTCAAATGCTTCAACATTCATTTTTTTGTCCTTTTTTTGTTATTAAATTATTCAAATTTGTTGGTTATGATATCATGACCTAAGCTAATTCCTGTATACAATTTCTTGTTTTTACTTGCATATGCATTTTTCATATTACGGTTCACGAGAGGAAAATCCTAGTCCCCATTGGGACAAATTCACTTACTTTTAGTATTATGTATTGCAATTTTCAATTCTGGTTGTTTAATTTTCAACTCTATTCACCAATTTTGTGAAGAATCCTAGCATAATTTTTTGAATATGATCTTTTATATATTTGAATTATATCTATGGTGATTAGCATTTGAATCTGCATACAGATCTTGTTATTTTAACCATATTTCATACTCTTCAATACATCTCAAGCACAACCACTGATTACTATGGTCCAATTCCGACATTGTTGCAATTTTGTGATAATGTTTTGTATAAGCTTTCAAAAATATGTTTTCAGCCTCTGTATTATATCCAATTTTTTGTTATTGATTAAAAATGAAAATGAACATTTGGCAAAAGTTTTTGATCTCATACATACATCTCTCAAGCATACACTATTAGCATAATAAATATGTTATGTGTTTTAATCTGTTTAAGTTTGAAAGATGTTATGTGTTTAGTATTGAGTTAGTTTGATCCTGTGAAGTACGAAAGTGCATAGGAAGTTTTTGTTGTGCTTCCTCTACACTCCCACACTTTGAACAATCAAAGCTTCCTCCATTGTACATGATGCTAATTTGAAATATTGTGTGTCAACGTTTCTATTGTCAAGTTACTTTGTACTTTTCTCAATCTTGAAATTCATATTTTTTTATTTTAAAAACATAGACATGTTTTTTCGCATATATTATTATTGCATTAAGACATTCAATCCTAGGCCTATTTGGCTCTTTACAAATATTTCCCATGAATCAATATCATAATCACTTTTTGGCTTTTAGAAATATTAGGAATGTATTCCCCAAGAAAAACATTTCCTCAACATTGCAACAAAAAAGAATTTACTCTCTATAAAATACCTGTGTTGTGGATGAAAAATAATCCATGATCTCATTCTGAAATATTTGGTTTCCAACAAGCAATATATTAAGATAGATATAATGACTTTTCACCTATGACAATTATTGGTAGTTCTCCATTTTAGTGATCGATAAATCTAGTAAATGATGTTATGGAATAAACAATAAATCAATCGCTTGATATAGTAACAGTGGTAGCGGTACAACCAAAGTATAGTTTGTAGTAAACTAATACATGTTCTTGTGCTACCTTCATAGTTAAAATACAACTTGCAAAGAAATTGCATAAATGAATCCCTAGAGATATATTAAAAAACATCCATAGTTTATATTCCATGTCGATATTTACAAATATTTGTCTAATAACATTTGTTAGGATTCTATAAAATATATTTCATAAGCAATAAAATATACATTACCTCAAAATGTCAAGGTACAAAATAATCTTTCATTGTGCATCTTGCACATGTGCACTTTCACACCTCGACACTCTCCTCTTTTGTATCTTGGTGTGAAATTGATGTATTAATTTTATCATTGTTGATATGCTATTTATATGTATATAATGTTGCTATGTTTTTTCTTTGCATCTATTCTATGTCTATTTGATAAATTTCAAAAGAAATTATATCTTTTAATATTTTGTTTCTCAATAAATCGTGAATTCGAAAAACAGTTAACAGTCAAACTATCACAGTTGTATTTTCACATATTGTAAGTGTTCTTAAATATTGGAAAATTCATTTTCATATCTACTAGAGTTTCATTATTTAGCCTTGTTGGATAGGTTATCATCAAATTTATGCAAATCAAATATATTAAAACAATATGCTCAAAGAAAACAATTCTCAAAGAGATGTGAATTGTGAAGATACAGATGAAGCTTTAATCATACAAAACATGGATAAAGATTTCATTGTACCGAGTGTGCAAGTGCATGGAAATATTTCGTTGTGGAGTATCTCGATGTATGGAGAAAGCTTTCATTGCATGAACAAGGAAAAGGTTTTCATTTTGTAGAATGTGAATATACAAATGAAGCTTTCAATTGCAAACAAAGCTTTCATTATTTGGAGTGAAAAGTTGCGCAAATGGGGAGGAGCTAAAGAAACTAATATATAATATTACACTTGGAGGCAACTGTGTATCTCAAAGTTTAGCTTTGATTATGTGGATAACAAAGGTGTAGAGGGAGTTTTCATTGTGGCATATGCACAGGTGTGAAGAAAGAATTTATTGTGTAGAGGAAGATTTCATTGTGGGAATGAAGTTTTCATTGTTCAGAGTACAAACATGGGCTTTCATTTTAGGGTATAGAATATGAAAAGAAATATTCCATTGCGCGGAGGATAATTTCATTGTGGGTTTGAAGTTTTCATTGTTCAAATTTGTGAGTGCAAAGATGTAGAATAAACTAATATACAATATTTTCTTAGTCTTTCTTCGATATGAATTTCTAGGCTTCGCACAATGTATCAATCCAAACATTGCACTTCACACAAAAATATGGAAATCTTAATATTTCTAAGTGTTCAAATTGTCATCCCATGCTTTGCATTACATGAAACTGGAATTAGAATATTTTTCATTCTCTTAGAGAATTTATATGGCTATGACCTCATCATCTACTACAATATTCAACTATATAATATCTGGTAGCTTCAAATGTTGAAGCTACTTATGATATTGACTATGAAGAGCATGTTGGAAATACTCTTCAGAAACATGGTGGTCTGCATCCCATATCATTGTTTGCTTGTACTTTTGATTACTTTTAGAATGGTTGTGAAAATGACAATTTCCTTTAGAGCTTTAAAAATTTATATTTTATTACCCACATTGCCTGCTTTCCCCTAGTGGATTATTTAAATGTTGAAAAGACACGAAAGATTTCATTATATGAAGTGTTGACAAGTGAAGGAAGCTTTTATTGTGTGGAGATGCATGAATGTGGAACTACATAAGAAACTAATAGATAATATCCTTATATGTTTCACTCGCCTCTATTTAATGCAACTGCTTAATATGAATTTCCAAGTATGCACTTTCTTTGGAAAATTTCTTTATCATGTATGAGAGTTTAGCTTTCATTGTGCTAAATGTGAAGCTATAGAGAAAGCTTTCATTATGCAGAGTGTGCATATATAAATAAAAATAAAAATTTGTGGAGGAAGATTACATTATGGGCACAAAGTTTTCATTATGCGAATTGTGGACATGCATGAGCATGAAGGTGCGAAAGAAACTTATATATATTTTTTCTCAGCATTTTCTCAATATGAATTTTTGGGCTCTGCACAATGTATGAATCCACACATCTGTACACATTCCCCTCCACACAAATCTATGATTTCCCACCCTTATTTCAAGGGTATGAACATTGCAGATGAAGGATTGTGTTATTTACTCTACACACCTATTCTCTCGTGCAACACCTCTTCCTCACATGCATTAAAAACACACTTCATTTAATATTTGATAATAAGTACCAAGATTGTGTTGTGAATACCAAATGCACATAGTATTCGAAAGCCGTGAATAGTAATATTGACCTTTTCTACTTATATTCCATTATAATTCTAAGGAAGATTCTTCAGTGGCCACATGTGAAAAGATGTGGAGGAAGCTCCAACACTTCGGGGAAATGATATATATTAGGTTTTAGATTTCATTATACAGAGTGCAGAGGTACAAAAAAATATTTCATTGTGTAGAGTGCAGAATTTTGAAAGAAGATTTGATTGTGCAGAGGAAGATTTCATTATGGACACAGAGTTTTCATCATACAAAGTGTGGACATGCATGAGTCCAGAAGTGCAAAAGAAGTTGATATATAATGTTTCTTAGTATTTGCTCGATGTGAATTTTTGGGCTTCACACAATGTATGAATCTGCACCTCTACGCTATGCATATTGTATCAATGATAATAGTGGCAAGAGATAATCTGCAAATCTCAATATTTTGTTATAATTCTAAGACGGATTGTTTGACGCCCACATGTGCAAAGTGCAGAGGTGTAGAGGAATTTGTGTAGAGGTGCCTTTCATTATGTGTAGTGGTGAAGTGTGGAGGTAAGAATAACAACATATAGAGGAAATAATTACCGAAATGAATCATTATCGAATAACGACAAAACACAAACCATGCATTTCCTTAATCAATTAGTTAGTGGTAGATATAGGGACTATGATGTGTTGCATCTATTAATCTTGTTACTTTATTCTCTATGTGATACTTACACACATTTCTTAATGTCTATGAAAACATTACGGTTCTAGAAAAATAATGATTATGCGTAGAAGGATTTGGATTTTATTAATGTTCATTTTAATTAAAGTATTATCTAATGTTTTGGTAAATACCGAACTATATTTTGAGAGACCATTATTCTCATGAAAAAATATGTATAACTCTCCATTCAACTTGAAGTTAGGATAACCTATTTAGCCTAAATCTACATTTATTTAAAACTAATTTTTTTTAGTTTCTATATATTATATCTTCTTGTTTATTTCTAACACTCCCTTTCATAGAGAAATAAAAACTATTTTTTTTAGTTTCTATATATTATATATATTTTTTTATTTCTAACAATCCATTTCATAGAGAAATAAATTCTCTGCAACCCATAATTTATTTTTACAAATTTGAAAGTTAGCCTTTCCAACAGACTAGGTAAACATGTTAGTAAAATTTTCATCTATATCACAATATGCCCAGTCATTTTCTTTTACTATATCTTTTCTCCTACATAGTGATGTTTGTTTGAATATGTTTAACCTAGCATGCTGCATTGGGTTATTTGCCAATTTTATTAAAAAATTATTATAGTAACTGATAATAGTCAGTACTTCACTCTCATCACGAATATCTTCAAGGATTCTTCTAAGCCACAATGCTTCATATGCAATAGTAGATAATGCTTTTTTTGGGAATCTATGGATGATAGAAAAATTTTAAATTTTTTCTTGTGACTCAATAGAAATTATATCCTATATTGAAGACATAGACAAAAGTGAACCTCTTGTCATCTAGATTTCTAGCCTAGGTAGAATCAAAATTACCTATCAACTCAACATTAAAATGATTAATATATTCAACATCAAAATTAATAATTGTTTTGAAATATTAAGAACCCTGTTTTCAGCATTTCACTGACTTATATTTTTAAAATATGATAGTAAAAGTTAAATCAATTAAAAATTAAAAACTAGCATTTGCACTAGATGTTGCAAAGGAAACGTTGTAAGGCATAAATTGACGAAAGCAAATAGAGTAAAAAAATACTTTGATAAAGAATAAAAATATATTGAACACTAAAATCAATGCCCCATTAACTAGAACCACTTAGTAGACATTCCATATGAAATGGGCATATGATCCAAGAACATCGCTGCATAAGAGAGCCAATTAGTCAAGTAACATAAGTATAAATGGTTTCATATATTAAATTCCACAGGTCTATCAAATCTTATTTAGCCATTTAAGATATAGAAACTATCTTGTTTAGCCCTTTAAGATATAGAAGCTTCAAAATCTTTGCATATGAGCTATTGTCAAAGGACTGCCCTTGTCCTCAGAAGCATTACCACTAGTACCAAGGAGTTCAAGACCTTCAAGCTGCCAAACCCCATGTATTTCATTGCTTAATCTTAATGATTTCATTTGGTTATGTAAAAGCCCCATGTATTTCATTGCTTGATCGTTATGTAAAAGGTTACACCTTCTCTGGAAATTTAGAGTTGAAAATTTAAAGGCTATCATCATATTTTGGTCTTGAAGATCTCAATGTTGTGAAATTTACTATTGTCCCTTGCTTTCCAGTTGACAAAGAAATCATGAATCTATGTTGTCTCTTATTTTAAGAGAGCCCTATTCTTTATGTCTGATCGATGTCATTCCTGTTGCTTGGTGGTGGCACTTACAAACACACAGTGTAGAGTCTGTGTGACCTATGTATTCCGCTGGCAATTCCTCCGCCCTCCACCACCCTCCGCCACCCTCTGCATTAAAGTCAACATCTAACAAGAATTCCGATTTCCATAGCCGTCTTGCCGCTGGGGAGTTAATGCACCTTTCAATTCGAATTCAGAAATAACCGCGGGCTGCTCACTGACTAATTCGACCCGACACTCCCCTGCGGCTCACCAGGTCACTAGAACAAGGCGGAAAACTCACTCCCGGGCTCTACATTGGAAATAAATAGCAGTGGCAGGGTTAGATAACCCTTCACCATCGAATTTGTCAATAGAAGTTGCATGCCATCTATCTAACAAATTCCTCTTGCAAAAATTGATGGAACATCTCAAATTCTTCCCTCTAACCAGTTTAGACGTTTGCCCTCTCCATCTCAAAAATTCAATTACACGCGAATATTTTGGGCCCTGGTTTTGTCTAAACAATGATGATTGTGGCCTCGCCGGAGAGGAGATCCCGGAAGCAGAAGCCTTTGGTGAGTGAAACCAGTCCCCTGATGCCCGAGAAGCACCAGGATGGTGAAGATGGTGTGCATGAAGGATTCAATGGCGCCTCCTTCTCTGGCATGGTGTTCAATCTGTCCACTACGATGGTGGGAGTGGAGATAATGGCTCTGCGTGCTACTATGAAGGTCTTGGGATTTATCCTTGGCAGTCTCTTCATTTTCTTCATTTGCTTCTTGACGAATGCTTCAATTGATATTCTCTTAAGGTTTTGCAAAGCCAGGGCAACAGCTTCTTATGGCAGCGTCATGGGAGACGCCTTTGGGAAAATTAGGAAGATGCTATTGTAGATCTATGTGATTATTAACAATTTGGGCATTCTTATTGTTTATATGATAATCATAGGTATTTACCTCCCCTAATTCAAGGAATTATGTTGGTGTTTTTCAATATGACTTCTTTTTATTAGGATATGGTTAACATGTCGGCATTGAACATTATTTATAGCCATTATTACCATTTAATTTGAATGTATTTGGCTAATTAGCAACTAGTAGGAATCCAGGTATCTATTATGTTAAGGTTTTCTATGGTGCACGTGACCCCAATCGGTATTGCTTGGGCTAGCACACATTCATCAGCAATGGAATGGCATTTGGTTATCTAAAACCTGGTGGGACTTTATTAGCTTCTGGCCTTCACCATTGTTATATTGGCTGCCTGTTTTCACTGACCTTGCAAGCCATTGTTGGCCATTTATGTATGTTCTCATTTGGGCAAACTGGATTTTGTGCTTTTGTTTTCATTCAAGTAAATTAGAGTTTTTTGGGGAATGTTCTGTACTGCCAAAATGTTCCAGTTGATATCCTAAACTGCATTTTGATACTGGATTTTGTGTATGTGAGAGAATTATGTCATTACAGGGTGCTGGGAAACCTTCATTTACGACTTTAGGAGGCAAAGAGAAATGTATTCTAGTCAAGCTGTTGGGATTTAGGCCTTCTTGTTCATGTTTTGAAGAATCCCATCCCTAAACTGCTTCCTCTCTATGTAGAATTGTTTGGATTGTATTGTGATTCTATGGGATTGATGCCAACCTCGCAGGCAATGCCCATCCCTAGTGAGTATAGAGGTATTTTTGGGTGGCATGATTGGAGGAATAGTACTGCAGACTCTAATTCTTATGTTTATCACGTATAGGACTAACTGGGACAGAGAGGTATTTACCTGTAATTCCAAATCTACTCTTTACTAGCATTCTTCCCGAGCTTTGTAATTTTGTATATTGCTGGTTTTACCCATAAATTGCAAGCTTCACAAGCTAAAGATAGGATTGAACTTTGGGGAGGTTTAGTAGATTCAATCAAAGACAGTTTAAGGAAGGTAGATAAAGCAAACCCTTTACAATTTACTATGTGATATCTTGTATTATACAGAGATGTTTATTGTTCAGAAAATTAATCGTCTCATGTTATATAGAGATGTTTATTCACAAGATTAATCTTATGGCAGGACACTGAAAGAGATGACAGAGAGTAGTTATCTTCTGAAGTATGAAATGAGGATTGCCACACTGTTACTTTGAAGTGATGCATGTACTCTAATCCATCCACATCACCAGTTTCAGCAGATAATAGGCATTTTTAAGTGTATTTGAAGAGGAAAGTGACTTCATGGTGAATTTGATTATGGTGTCTTCTTCCACAATCAAGGACAAGGAAAGTCATTTTTTCAAGTTGCATTCAATTGTCTAGAAAAATTTTTAATTCCCTCATTCGTTGTTTTCGTGGAATGACCCTGTTCTTTTATTATAGGATTTGACTTTTACAAATGTTGATTAATGGTATTCTATTTTCCATAACATCATGTGATTATCGGGTGCTGTTGAAAAATATACAATCTTCTGCCACATTCAAGGGCAGGGAGAGTCATTTTGTCAAGTTGCACTGACTTGTCTAGACAATTGTTTAGTTCCCTCTTTCATTATCTTCATGGAACCACCCTGTTCTTTTATTGCAGACTGACTTTTACAAATGCTGATTAATGGTTTTCTACTGCTGATTAATGGTTTTATATTTTCCCTAGCATTACGTGACTATCAAGTGATGTTGAAAAATATACAAATAGAAGGAAAACTTCACCATGTTTATGTGGATTTAAAGCACAGGACATATTTAAATGTGAAAATTATTTTTGTTTGTTTGTAGGGTTTAATCTTTATCAGGCTCTAGGTTTAAATTTCTTGGCGAAGGGTTGAGGATTGAAACTCTCCTATGGAACATTCAAACTCGATCAAACATTAGATACTTTTAATGACAACATCACACAATTGAATAGATTATTCTCCCATCCAACATAAAGTTGAACCTGACATGAAACTAGCCCAACCTAAACTCAACCTTCAACTTATAAAAATATAAATAACAAAATTCAGATAGCTAAGAATAAAAGGACTACTGTAGAGTGTATAAATAAAAAGGTATTAAAACTCTATAAATTCTATTCAAATAGCATCCACATTCTAACTTCAAATAGCAAAGTAGCATAATTAATCTGTTCACTTACCTTGGTATCATTTCTTGCCTCTTCGTTGATTCTTCGACTTTTACATTGTGTGGGGGAACATTTGTTGATGTTGTTCACTACATCTACTCTCCTTTCTACTTGACTTGAACCTATGTCTGATGAAATCTTCCTCTACTGGGTTTTATCTTCTTGAAACATCTTAGTTATCTTGTTTTTCCACTAGGGCTTGAATTGTTGGACAGATCTTCTCTGGATATAATCAATGTCATGTTTTTTTTTCTAAATCGTATTCTAATCTCATCTTCGAGCCTTCCAATATCATGTTCTTGATTAATGGAAACATCTTTGGAAAATGATTTCATGGGTTTCCTTTTCATAAATCTCAGAATTTTATCTCTCTAAATCTTGTGAATAGTCATATGCTTGTCTGAAAGATTAAACCATGCATATCTACATATTAACCAATTCAGACTTTCAAACTTTAAAACTGTGGATGGCTAATAAGATCCAGTTTGATCACAATGCTTTGAATCTAATCAGAGTTCCCTACAGACAAGCCACCTCTTCAGTCTTAAATAAGTGCCGAACATATCTTCTTTAGACAAATCCGATGTCATGTTTCTTCATATTTCTTACCACACACAAGGCACCTCTATATATTTAAATAGATTCATTGGGTAGTTATAATTCAAGGAAAAGTGTGTTGAGCTCAGGATAAATAGTATTCAAACTGCCCTATTTTCCTGAGTAAATTTGGCCTTAAATATAGTTTGAATTATGACGGAAGTCAGAGTTCTGTTTATTGGAGGTGAACTTTGCCTGTGGAATTTATTTTTGCAGTTTTGGATGATTATCTCTTTTCAAATAAACAATAAAAAAGAGTGGAACTTTTGACTCGTGGAAAAACAAAACTCACCAAAAATGAGGCGAAATGAGTGTTGGATATCAAACATGGATCTCAATATAATTTCATTGCATCGACCTGGTTGTTAAGTTAACAATGATGTGATTCTGTACACGTTTCTCATTTATTGGTAAATAATACATTTCTCCACCAACCTCTTTTTGTTGTCAATGAAACCATAATGTTTCTTGGAGAAATAATATTTGTTACTTACCTGAGATAAAAAAATTTAAACCCAGATTTGGCCACTGCAACAAAGTCATTTTCCCTTAATATTATTGTATTCTATAATTATCATTTGTTTTTGGTTTAATTTCTTTTCAGGTTGTTGCATTTGTCAACTAGGTTCGTTTGTTGAGAGGATTAGAAAAACATAATTTTTTAATCAGAGAATTGATTTAGACTTGTTTCTTCATTAAATTTTATTTATTTCTAAGCTAATTGGATAACTCACTAGTTTTTTTTTAAATGAAGTTCAAATTTTCTTCCTTTGGAGTATACCTTCCCACCTGGATCTAGATTGGTGCTCTCTCCTTAGTATCCCTATTTAAATTTTGAATTGATTTGGAACCCTTGTTTCAATAAAAAGACTTCATCAGATCTAATCCATGGATCTTGGCATTCCCACTAAGATTTCACTGAATTTCTTTCAGGTCAGTTAGTTTTGTTATTTTTTTTAACATTCGTTCGTCTCTTACCTCACAACTTTTTAGCTTTGTTATTCTCTTCCATTACTAGCTTGCTTGAACCCAACATTCACTTTTCTCTATGATTTAGCCTATCACTGTCCACATTACACCTCTATCACTGCTCCTGCAGATCAAGAACTTATGCTATTCATAGTATCTAAAAGCACAGGTCATGTAGGAAGTCAGATTGGGTAAGTAATGTTGATTCTTTTACAATTATATGCAATTTGTTGTGCTACCTTTTCTTTCTCACTTGTACCTTGAATTTTGGTAGACCTTGTACTCTGTTTCTATGGGTCTGTATGTGTATGCTTGTTTTTGTTTGCATGTGTGTACTCAATGGCTTGGAGTTTGACTGGTACTTATGCATGTCATGTAAGGTATGTATATTTCAAATGGCTCTATCTGTCTGTTGAAGTAGAGACATCAATGAATGGTGGAACTGAGTTGATGTCTCTACCTTAAACGGTTGAAATGAAAATACTTGGCAAAATGGACTAACTACTCTTACTCTGTCCGTCTATATCAATGCAGCTTTTGCAGGGCTAAAATGTGAAGGAAAGGAGGATGAAGATTGTGAGAAGTTATTGAAGAGCAATGGAATCATCACAGGTAGTGGGTTGCATTTTGGTGCACCTCAAACTTATGTGAGGTTGAGTATTATTGACAAAAACCAAACCTTCAATCTTCTGCTTGACAGGCTCTCAACTATTCATGGATGATTAGTTGAATTGCTCAATCATTGATGCGAGATCAACTATATTCCTTTTCAATGTTTACAACTACAAATATAGTAGTCTTAACTAGAAGGCCGAGCGACCATGGCAGGATGATACAAGGCTTTACAAAAGTTTATCCAATCTTCACAATTCTACAAGCAAATTCCCAAATCAATGTCCTTTTCTTGGTTCTGTTCCAAATAATCTTTATATGTATGTGCACCACCTGCTCCTCATAAAAAATCATTCTCAAGATCGTGGAGGGCCTTCCTCCTTTTTGTTGAACAAAGAATTAATGTCACTCACTATAGCAATTGAACTTGAAACTACTGCCACAAAAAATCATGAACAATGCAATAAATATGTCCTTCCTAGTTGAGATTCCATGGGTGTCTCTGCAATTAAAAAATAATTAAGGTTAGAAGTTACATACAAGCAAGGTGAAAGACGAAACCAGAAATGAAAAACAACTTTTTTTTCTACCTGAGAGAAATGGAAGCTGGGAAGATGAACCCAATACAAACTGCTGTTGTGGCCCCCGTGAATTCAAATGCATCCCAGATACTTGGTATGAATGATTCCCCAAGGAAAATGATTCCAATTAACCTAGCAGTGATCAAAATGAACCTCTTATTATCCAAAACAAGATACTTTTTCGCTGGAAAGACAAGCCCATCAAGATTAAGTCTTAGGGCAAAAAAAATGAGAGGAAAGACCAACATCAGATGTACAACATAGGTCACATGAACAATGTCATTCAGCACAACACTATAGGGAACTCCCAAGTTGGTGTCAAAATTGGCCAGGACATCATCCATGGTCTGGTCTCCAAATAGAAGGAAGCCAAAAAAGCTTGTACTTATGTATACAATTGAGCACAATGCCAATGATGTGCGAACAATGGGCTGCATTTCTGAAGGGTCCTGAAGTTCATTGTATATGGAATGAACTGCATGGCGCAAAGAGGTGGAGGAAAATAATCCATACCATTGTAATGACAGATGTAAGCAGTCACAATAACTGGTATCACAGTGAAAAGCTTCAAGAACGAAGTAAAATCCACAATATCTAGTAACAATCTTGGTGCTTTGACGGTGCCACTGAACAACTTTACAACCGCAATACCAGCCGTAATCACAACAAATACAACAGCAAGTGCAACTGATAATGCAGAAGTGAATTTCAAAGAATCTGCAAATTCATGGAAATGAACACATCAATATAGGCATCAAGATTTGAACATCACAACTCCCAAGGAATAACCCATGATCCACATCCTTGAATGTATATGCCATATGCCATTTCTAACATGGCAACATGAAAAGTCAGACAAATCATTAAATAGATTCCATCAGTATGTAACATTCCCAAGATATGTTGAATCCCCTCATATAATTACAACAGTTTCTAGACATTTAAATCCTTGAAAAGGCCCAAATGAAATATTATATATCTGAAAATCAGTGCTAAAAAATTCTTATTAAGATGATCAAAGCAGACTTACCCACTCTCTTAAAAGACACCAACAGAGCTAAAATAAGGACTATAGCGAGAACTAGGATCGAAACATGCCCATTCCACCAATGAAATCCAAACCATTCTTCAAGTATACCAGCATGATGCACGCCATTTGATGATGTTCCAGATAGCACATCACCTGCCGATATCAAGAAAACACCTCCATCAGACATAGAGATTTCTAATTCAAAGCCACATATAAGATAGGAATCATCCCTAAAGTAATATAAAAGTGGCACCAGATAATTGACCATTCAAACAAGAATGAAAGGAATCTAAGAAAAAAGAGACACAAATAAAGCATTTCAAGTCATGTATGCTTCATAGAACACTTCAACTTTGTTAAACAGAAACAAGTTATTAGTGTTTCAGCTTGCTAAACTGCTCACAATGTAAAAATTGGGCTGAAGTTTCAATTCAAGCAGTACTTTTAAAATACTCTAGCTGTAACATACATGCTTAAATATTCCCACACGATATAATATTTATCCTTGGATATTACCCTCAAAACTTTGCTAATTCAGTCTGCGACCTAAAATGCATAACCTACAATGTTTAGATTGAATTACTTTTCAGTTCATCTTATCTTGATTCCTTTCTAACAGAAGCCTGTAAAACAAATATCAACGGACTGCTTCTAAATCAATGATTGCAAATAGTTAAACTCTTCATAAGGTACGAGGGTCTCCCTCAATCTCCAACATATTAAACATGATGCAATTATGATCTAAAGTCAGATGAACAGAAGCACACTCAAGTTCAAACACTGGATTCAGTGATTAAAAGCAAGGGACTATCACATATTTACCAAGATTCAACTTGGGAAATATCACTAAATAAATGCAGTGATAAATTGGTAATTCACCTTATGTTGCATCCCTTTCCATAATCTTCCAACAAATTGGTCTCCTCAAACAGAAAATACTGATTATGATCGGTTGTTCTAACAACAAAGGGAGTGAGATTTTTTCAAAAGCCATCAGGAGTAGGAAACAAATAACAGAGGAGAAATAAATAATCTGTTCCGAGTACATGATTTTGTAATCAAATAAAAAGACTTTTTCAACTCACAAGGACTGAAAGATGACTTGATTTCAAAACTTTATCTAGATCTTTAGAATTCAAAATGCAACCAAACAAAAAGTACCTTAGTTTTTGTACTTGATACCTTGAACATCACTAAAAAACTATCTCCTACTATACCAAGTTTTAGCCTTTAGGCGGGTATCCAAATTCTATGGTAAGACTTTTTCCTGGAAAGGAAGTTGATCATTTCTCATCTTAGTCAATCCTCAGAACCATTTTGCTGCTTTTCTTGTGCCAAACAAGACATTACAGTCTGCACATTTATCACAAAACTAACATAATTAATAACATGAACACATCTGAGATAAAAAGGGGTTATATACGCTAACATGCAGCAATGTCATTAAAATTGAAAAAATAAATAAACAAAAGTTGTCCAGAGACAGAGCTAGTTACCTGATGAGCCTGATTGATCTTTTGAAATTGAACTCCACAGTTATCTCCTTTGCAAACATCCAGATGATACTGTAAACAGATCATACCAACACAGGAGTACACTATGAATTTATCCAAAAATTTATTGTTGAATATGGATCATGATTTTTCCTAACAATTACTATGAACATATACATAGCCAGAACAAAATATTTATTGGAAATTCTTAGAATCAGTGAGATTTTTGCTTTCAGGAATTCTAATTTTTAGAGCCTTGGATGTCTACTTTCTATCTGTGAACTGTAGCAGGCTCTTTTGCTTTAAGATATGGAAACTTTATAACATTCAAGAGGGAAATTCCATATACCTACAAAGAAAGGCGACCAAAAGCACTCTTGACATCTTTCTGAGTAGCCCCAGGGCTCAATCTTAGAGTCTCATACTCCTCTCTCATCCCAGGGAAAGCAAAAAAGGCCATCACTGCTACATTCCTCCTGCCTGACGAATTTTTCTTCTCTCATTTCTCAACAACGAAGTCCCCTGAGCACCCATAAACCTTCCAACAACAGCAGCCATGATCTGTAACAAAAATAGGATGATCCACATACCTAGCTTGAATCCCTAGTGCAAAACAATTCTATCTACATGTACAGAATGGGTGTACCAAAATCTAGTGAAATACTCAAAGCAGAGATTATTGCAAATGTGGGAAAGGTAAGCAAAGTCAATATCTCAAGTTTACCATCATTCGCTAAAAGGAATTCCAAGCATCCGCGCGTAGGGCTCATAGCAAGCATTACAGTGGCAGCTTTGGTTGTCTTCTCGCTAGTGTTTGCTGTTGTGTTTCTCAAAAGAACAAAATACAGAGAAAAGATCGAAGAATGGGAGCAGGATTTTTTTGGCCCCATAGATTCATTTACAAGGAACTCCGCATCGCCACCAATGGATTCAAGGACGAAAATGTTTTGGGCTAGGGGGATTTGGGAAGGTTTATATGGGGGTTCTCCCTAGCAGTGGCCAAGAAATCGCAGTGAAATGCATAACGAAAGAGTTCAGGGAGGGAATGAAGGGGTTCGGGGGACGCATGTAGCACTAGAGCCTGGTTTAGCTACGGAGATGGAGCTATTCATTGTTTATGACTAGATGCCAAATGGCAACCTCGATAAACTCACAAACCATTTGGGAATGAATTTGTAACCACTTTGAACCAACAGCTGAAACTTTTGCAATCGTATAACATATAATCATGTGGCTTACAAGGATGACAGGTGGGCAGAGAGGGGAGTTGATTTCAGAGGGAAACGCCTTACAGCGTAATTATATAATTATTTAAGTTTAAATAAACTTCATATTATTTTAATAAAAACATTTCATAAAAAGATAAAACATTTTTCCTTATACACTAACTTCAATATCAATTTAAAAACTATATATTATATAAATATGATCCAATCATTATTAATGGTCACTTGATATAACCTTTATTGAATAGACTCCATTCAAAAAAAAAATATTATATAAATATAATTTAATCATTAGGGATGGGTACAAGATATAATTTTTACTAACTAGATATGCTTTATTTTTAAATAGATAAGTACTAATTATGAAATAATCACTCTAGATCCATCTTAAATATAGATTTATCAAACTTGAGAGAGATTAAATACACACTTAAGCTAGATCTATTGTATTCCATAATGGATTTCTTTCAGCGTGATTTCATTCGTAACAAATACCATGAACAAAAACATGACTTGTCAAAACCTTGAGCCTAAAAACCTTTTTATTTTATTATTTTTAATATTTATATTTACATTACAACATATTTGCCTTATATTATCTAGACGTGATCAATGATGTGATGCTTCCAACAAAGGTGAACCAACTTTATTAGAATATGAACGAGTCTCATGAGTCCAACAAAGGTGAATGAGATCTAAAACCGGTTTGATTAGAATCTGAATAACTTTTTTTTTTTTGTAAGACATTGTCTAACTATTATACCTCTGGGAGTTTTTTTTGGAAGTTTTGTTTGAAATTCAACAAAACAATTTTTGGTGAAATTTTGTTTTTTTCGTAATTCAAAATATGTTTTTGAATATATATATATATATATATATATATATATATATATATATAAATAAAACACCCAAAAACATTTAGAGGATAAAAAATTGACAACTTAATCAAATAATTCCAACAAGTCTCTACCCATTCAACCCATTCATGGACAAATTTAACTAAAAAATATGTATATCATAGAGTCATCCCAGAGAGATAAACTAAGGTCTTTTAAAATTTTGCTTAAGCCTGTTTTATAAGTTTTTTCTTTGTCCATATCCCTAAATTCTAAATTAAATTCAATCTATATTGGCACATAAGTATATATTTCTAAAATTATCGCATGCCTTTCGTTCATGGGTTTGGAGTTCTTGTTGGATGGTAATGGTAATATTCAATGGATAATTTCCATGATTTTTACTAAAAATCTCGGTTCAAGCACATCATTGTTCAACGTATGATGAGGAAATCAAGCAGCGCTCACTGAAACTTCAACTGATGGATCATGAGGAAAACTAACAGTGCCAGCCTGTTCAATTTATCTTAAGAAAGATACGTTGAGGTAAAAAGCATTTCTATATTTACCATAGACTGTAGATTGTTGATTCTACTTGGAAAATAATGAAGCACTGCAGAATGGATTAAAAATTGTTCATTCTAATTGGAAAATAAGGAAGCATGCCTCTGCACTGTTCAACGTAAGGATTGGATGTTCAATGAGTTTTTGCGCTACCCGGGACTGAAGGGTTTTACATCTAAAGCCTGGGATGGAAGGGCCTTAGTGGAAGATGCATCTCCTTTGAAGAGAGGACTAGAGGATCTCCTTTGAAGCAAGGACCTCAGGATTTACTGGATAGTTATTTAGGTAAGTGGCCCAGTCTCTTTATGTCGTCGTTTTAAGCTATTTTCTTCAAAAATATGAATTTTTTTATTGGTTTGTTGTCGTCGTTTTAAGCTATTTTCTTCAAAAAAAATATGAATTTTTTATTGGTTTGTTATTCTACTCATTCGAAGGTTACAGTTATTTCATTGAACGCTTATGGCTCTTGTTCCTGATTGGATGTTTTAGTTACAAGTGGGCATGCCCCAAATCACACAAGATGAAACGACAATTGTAAGATAAATCTATTATGCCAGAGAACGTTTCTGTAGTATTCAAGATAAATCTAGGGCCACAGAAGGTTTCTGTAGTATTCAAAAAAAACCCTAAGTTGGCAAAACGTGAAAGGAGATTTTAAATAGCCTATTTCATATTTCCGAATAAAAAACTGTAAATGGAAACCAGATGCCAGTTAAAACTGGGAACATGCCTAAATCAGAGAACTCTTCTCCACCTATGCAAGATCATCCCTCTGAGTCCTCTCCAACTAAATTTGCCCATGAAACCTTTATTTTCATGGAAACAGTGGTAATTGCTGCATGCATTGACTTAACTGTACGATGTTTCTCATCTCCTTAACGTTTATGTTCTTAACGTTCTCCCGCTTCACAAGTCCGATCGTGAAGTCTGTCTTTTTCCAAACATCTCCATGCACACCAACGCCATAAATATATTCTTGAAAAGGTGGTAGGCAGTAGCCATAATTTATATCTATCTCAACTTTTTTTTTCCGAGGAAAAAGCATAATTTTTATTAAAAATTAAGAAAATTATATGTCGTATCCCATCATATGAGAAATTCTTTCAGTACTATCCAGAAAATTTTTAGTCCAGAAGTCATGAGCACAAAAATAATATTTACACATCATCCTTCATTAAACATGAAGAGTCAATGGCAAACTAGGGCCATAAGTCCGTAAACTGGTTAAACAACTTCAATATAAACAAAAAGCAATTAGGATGATCTCATAGATCATTTCTGAAGGTATCCTACCCCTTCAATGAAGGGTCTGTGGTAGATCTGGAAAAAAAAACCATCCCTGTACTCCTGAATCAACCAGTGTCCTCTGATCAGCTGTGCGGCCTCTTTGGAAAGAAGATCAGCGACTTCATTCCTTTCCCTGTAGATATGAGAGCAGACAACAAACTCAAACTGAGATTTTAAGTATATAGCATCCTCCACCAAATCTCTGAGTGTGTGCAAGTGACAATTATAGGTCCCATTGATCCAGTTTATGATGAGCTGAGAGTCCCCAAAAATCTGAATTCTGTGGCATTGTTGTTCTCTGGCAAAAAGGAGGAGATGTCTAAGGTTGTTTAGTTCGGCATAGTTATTTGTGCCCCTCCCTAGCCCCACTTTAATTTTGAAAAAGACCGAATCATTTAAATGAAGAACAACCCCCCCACCACAGCCCTCAGGCTGAGCCGAGCCGTCAAAATAGGCCCACGACTGGCTTCTGTCTACGATTTCGGGATTGATAACTCTAATGGGACGCTGAATCGGATCCTCTGGGGTTGTGTTGAAAATGGCCAGCATATGATTGCATGTGGCCGCCTCCAAGATGTTTTTATCCTGAAAAATCCTTTGGTTCCGAATAAGCCATATACCCCAGCATACAATGAAAGGTAGGTTTTTTATTTTTTGTGTGGCAGCACTCGACACCAAGCCTGCCAAGCCTCATTTACGTTCTGACCTACCCTGTGGGTTTGAATTGAGAGTGCCGAAGTGATGAAGCTCCAAATTTTGGCCAAAATCGGGCTATGAAGGAAGAGGTGATCTGTATTTTCCGAATCTGCTTTGCACAGGGAGTAGCGAGAAGGGCCATGGAAGCTGCACTTTTTTAAATTTTGTTCAGTGGGGATTTTATTTGAGAGTATGCCCCACATGAAGAGTCAGGATTTGTGGGGGGCTTACAGTTTCTAGATATGCTACCACCAGCAGCAGGTTTCCCCCATTTCCTAAGTCTCCATAATCGCAGCAAAACTTGCCTTTGGGGAATATTTTCCAGTGGGATCCTTTTCCCATATAAGTTCATCCTCCGTATCAGTGATCTAGACATTAGCTTCCTCCAATGCCCCCATGAATCACAGCCATTCCCTACTCCATCTTTCGTTTATTCCCACGTTCTCAAAGGCCAGCCACTGCAAATTTGGCCAAGCCGGGCGACCCACTGCCGTGATATGGGAAAGTTGTGATATCCCCACCGCCATTAGGTCCTGTCGCATATCTCTAGGTAGTATGTGTGCATTCCCACTTCTAGCCCAGGCATCAGAGCCAATTTTGATATGATTACCATCTGCCACTTTCCAAGCTAATCCTTGCTTTATGATGTCGAAGGAGTGGGTAATGGCTTTCCAGATGCTCGAAGCCCCCATGATGTTGTGGCTGGTGCTGTGAATCTAGTCTGATATTGATATCGAGTGGATGTACTTGTTGTATACAACTTCCTTTCACAGGTTGTTTGTGGTTATGATTTGCCATCCCATTTCTGCTCTGAGGGCTTTTGCGAAGTCTAGTTGCTCCTTTAGCCCCCATCCATCCCATTTTTTGATCTTTGCAATCCTTTCCCATTTAACCCATGCAAAAGTTTCTCCAGCATTTTGACCTTGCTAGATGAATCTGCAGCATATATGTTGGATTCGACAAATGATGCCTTTAGGTATCTAAGCTAGTGACATCCAATAGACTGGTATTGCCTCAACAACTGATTTTATTAGGGTGAGCCTACCAACACAGGAGAGCCATTTCTGTTGCCATATATTTATTCATGTTTCTATTTTTGCTATGAGCCACGACCGGTCTGCAATATGGTACCCATTTAGCTTTAGTCTGAATCCCAAATATTTCAGACCT
This sequence comes from Pinus tabuliformis, assembly GCA_031772625.1. Lineage (NCBI taxonomy): Eukaryota > Viridiplantae > Streptophyta > Pinopsida > Pinales > Pinaceae > Pinus > Pinus tabuliformis. Next base: position 460,098,728 of record CM062818.1, read on the forward strand.
GAATCTAGATCCTGCCTGACAAAACTGAAGTGTTGGGAGGAAAATCTTTGTTCATTTTGGGGACAGGAGCTAAAGATGATAGTTGATTTTTCATAATTCGGCTCCATACCTATGGCTTTGCAAAACAAAGATAGAATTGACTTGAAACAAGAGATATCACAATAAGAGCCATTTAGGAAAATAAGAACATCATCTACAAATAAAAGATGAGAGATAACAATCTTGTCATTGATTTCCACCCCTCCCAGGGTTCCATTTGATATTGCTGATTTTGAGAGTCTGCTGAGGCTTTCCATAATCAGAAGGAATAACATCAGGGACAGTGGGCAACCCTATCTAGGGCCTCTCTCGGCATGGAAAAAGTCTGAATCTGCCCCATAATTAGGACACTAAAAGAAACAAAAGTGAAATAACAACCGATCCAATTGATGAATCGATGAGGAAAACCGATATGGGTGACCATGAGTTGTAAATAGTTCCAGTTCACTCGATCAAATGCCTTAGATAGATCTATTTTAAGGATGGTATCTTTCTTGGAGAGAGTTTTAATCGAGTGAAGCATTTCTTGAGCAGTGCCTATGGCTTCATGAATTTGACGTTGACTGAGGAAAGCAAATTGTTCTATTGAGATCATCCTGGAGGGGATTGGCTTAATATGAAGGGCAAGGATCTTGGAGGTGATCTTATAGACATAATTGTAGAGGGAGATGGGTCTAAAGTCATCAAAAGATTTGGGCTTGTCCACCTTGGGGATGAGGACAATGAAGGTAGAATTGAAAGCCTCTGACATCCTTCCAGTTGTTCTGCAGTGTTCAATGGCCAACAATAGGTCCTGCCCAATGAGATCAAAGAATGTGGCATAAAATTCTATTGGCCAACCATCCAGCCTTTTGCATTTGTCTTTGCTGAAACTTTTTAATGTTGCTTCCATTTCCCCCAAAGAGATCGGTAGATTTAGTGCCTCTCTTTCCTCATCCTCAACAAACTGAGGCACAACTTCCGCAACCCGAAGGATCTCAACTATATTTGTTCCCCTTGGGCTTTTATAGATGGATGAGAAATGCCTAACTCCCATATCCGCAAGCTGGGAAAAAGTGTTGGCATCTCTTCCATTTTGGTCTTTTAGTTCCCAAATTGTATTAATCGCTTTCCTGCCCCTGGCAAACTGTTGGAAAAATTTTGTGTTTTCATCACCTGACTTTAACCATAAGGCTCTTTTTATCCTTGTGATCTCAACAGCCTGATCCTTTCTTTTTCAAGATTTATAAGATGATGCTTTTACTGTAGGGAGGCATAGTTGTTCAAGCCCAATGATTCAGGATGTTATAGCTTTGTTTCAATCTTGACTAGTTCCTCCTCATCCCTTTTCAGCTTGGCCTTAATCTAGCTAATAGTTTTTTCTTTTATATGGGTTAGGTTGTGAGATATGACTATCGTTGGGGGTGGACCAGGTTCCCGAATATAGTGAGTCTAGTAATCCAAGACCAAAACATGAAAATTCTCCTCGTTGAGGCATGCTGCATTGAATTTGAATGGGGAACCCAATTTGAGATTTGCATCCTCGATTTCCAGGAAAATCAGGGAAAGGTATGAGCATCCCCCCGAACCAACCCATTGATGAATATGTGCTAGTTGGCATGATGCGAGCTGAATCAATTCTTATAACGTCATGGTCATCCAGCAGATTTTAAAAAAACCCCATTAATGCATATGATTGGGCCCTATGACCCCATGACTTGGCCAACCCATGTGAGAAATTAAGGTCTCCCCCAATGGTCAGGTTCTCAGCTTCCATAAAGTTTGCTTGAAATAGTCTCTTCGAGAAAACTTCTCGATTCTGACATGGTCCATTGGTGGGCTCCAGTATTGTAGCAATAATGCTACAACTCCTGGAGCTTCCTATCTCTAATTTTATCAACCCGGTAGTTTGTAACAAACTTGGAAGCGATGGTGCTGTATGCACAAGTACTAGCTCTTATCGCAGCTGTCACTTGGTCAGCTGGCACAAGTCCGCTAGGGCTCAAGCCAACTTCTATATGCTCTCAGAAGAAGCTTTCTAAATGATGGACGAAGGCTATCTCAAAGGAAATTAACCTACTTTGCAATAATGAACTGAAAGCCAACAAAACAGGGAAACCCTAGTAAACCCTAATCTGACTAGTCTAACCTCTATGATGCAATGGTGGGAGTGCAAACTTCTAGAAATGATGCCATTACTTCTAGTGCTATGAGATGCATGAATTTAAACTACTTCTACTGAAAAGAACATTGTTTTTATATTTTTTCTTAAGTGGTTGGAGTTATTATGATTTTGTTTCTTATTAGGGTTTGACTGTGCAGGGGTAGTTCGAAGAGAAAGAAAGCTTGGGAAAGGTCAGGAGGGCTAGGAGAGGTTCCAGGGGATCCAAAACATCATTCCACAGAAGTTCACAACGTTCAGGTGCTTGGCAACCGAGGTTACAGGTTTCTACAGGATGTCTGCAGGGGATCCTACAGGAAGCTCGGGATTTCTACAGGAAGTCTGCTAACTTCTACAAGATGTTCTGTGGTTGGAGTTTTGGGTGATGGAGGAGTGGAGGAGTTGTATGGGTGGATAGGTAGGATGGAAAGGGAGCTTATGATGTCTTAGGGACAAAGATATGAGATGAGGAAAGAGTGGGTACAGTTGGTTGGTGGATAGAAGGGTGGAAGCAATGAAAAGTCCAAAAAGATGGAGCTACGTGAACAGTAGAAGTGTTGGAAGGCAAACGAGCTGAACAGAGGTTGGGTAGGTGGCTTTAGGCGCGGTTGAGAAGAAGAAGAAGATAACAGAGTGATGCAATGCAGTGTAAAGGAAACAAATCTGCACAAAACCGAGAATTCATCAACCTATCCTAACTGTGTTATTAAATCAACGAACAGCAATGTAAACTTCAGAGAAAAATCGTGCATGGAGTTGGAATGAAGAAGTACTGCTCAAGATCAGAATGCATGGATGGATCTACAATTGAAATGACTGTGTTGCAGCTTGAATGAAAGTATAAGATTGTGTTTTTTGGTGGTTGGTACGGTCCACACCCCCAATCTCTAAACAGAGATGGCAGTGAGTGCACTGTCAACCTTTTCTTGGAGCTCTAATGAATGCTGATCCTCCTACTCTAATCTAAGCAACTAAAAGCACTTGAACTGTAAACTAATCCTACTCAATCACATGAAAGAAATCAAATCAGCAGACTATAATTTCTAAATGCATGTCAAAACAAAGGAATAAAGTGCTGAGAGGAAAGACAAGTAACAATACAAGGAAAAGGAGGTCTATTGCTCTCAGGTTGGGCCCTAACCTCAGAGCTATAGCTCCCTTAAAAACTCAGAATTGAATCCAAAGCTGCCTGCCTTTATTGAATAATCATGAGTCTAACATCATGCCAAAACTGGCTCACAAAAAGCAAAAACCGAGTTGTAGCTCGTGCTTAGAAATTGCAACAGTAGTTCAAAAGTTCAAAAAGCTCCTATCAAAGGCCACGGCCTTAATATTTATACATGATGAGGATCAAGCTGGCTTCCTCAATTAGTGGAGCTCGGCTGTCCAACTAAAAGTAAACTGCTATTCCTGTAGAATCCGTTGGCTGCCTTTAAGCTCGGTGGGGAAAGTTGTTGGAGCTCGGAGTTAGGGTGGAGATCATGAGGGAGGTCATTTAAGGCTGTAGAAAACCTCCCTATAAACCTGCAATGCCACCTTTGTTGTCTCCTTGTCTCCTTCTGCGTGGTCTTTGCCCCCTTTAATGCCAAAAAACCTGAAATCATCATGTATTAGCCACATAGATATAATGCCTACCCTTCTTCCTACAAATAACACGAATATACCAAGAAATGAATGCATAAGTGATAAAAGATGAAGGGTTGAGCAAGGTAAGTAGGCCAAATGAGCCCAAATTGTTACCAAAAATTAGGGCTCATCATCACCCCCCAGCTAAAATATTTGCTCATCCTTGAGCAACTTAGTCCAAATCTTCATCCTTCATTGCTTTTACTGCTTCCCTTACATCCCAAGCCTCTGTGGTAGTGTCCTCCTTGCTGATATGAAACCCAGCTTTGTTGTTCACCTCTTCCCATTGTTCACTGTCATCCTCCTCTGTGCTTCCTTCAGTCAATCCTAGTAGCAGTGGTGGGCTGAGTTTAAGGCCAATCCAGCTAGCCTGGAGGCTTTGCATGGATTTCTTGTAAAGGTCTACCCTTACCAAATCTTCCCTCATCCGAGTTCGGGTATGGTACTCTCGGATTTTCAAACTGTGTGCCAATGTATTCCATCTGCGTGTGCATGCTTGGGCAGCATTTTCTCCTAACAGTCTTTCCATGTCTTCAAAATGAGCTATGGCTTGGGCCTGTTGATCCATATATCTCAAGGAAGCTGTTGGATCAGTAGACAAGTGTTGGTGTGCTGAGATGAGTGCAACTGGATCCTCTGGTTCTGCTCGAATGAACAATGGCTCCTTCAATTCTCGGTTCATGACCGATTTTGCTTCAGCTGCTCTTTGATCCTCATGGTTCAACCATGAAGCGAACGCCATCAATTTCATATCACCCAAGGCAGTATTGGGATCCCAGGAAACTTCATTAGGCAAGGCCAAATTGTGGAGGTAGAACTCTGCTAATTTGGCTTTATCTTCTAACGAACTAGTACTGCACAACTCAGAAAATTGCTGTGGGTCTTGGATCTAAGAAATACCTCTTTGTGCCAAGGTATTTATTTGGAACTGCAGCCATTAGTCTTTCAAGTACAAACCATAGGATTTTGCAGGTTGTCTGCACTGTATTGCCTCCATGGCCCAACTGGCCATGCAGGCCAATTGTGCTTCCTTTTGCTGCAGCTGTTCTTTTAGAGCTTGCACTTCAATTTGTGCTTGCTGTTCTACTTCCTGTAGAAGTGTCATTGGCTCCTCAAGACAGGTGGTCAACTCCTTTTTTCCTTGTTGTTCTTCTGTGGTGTCTTTGGAGGATGTACCTGCCCCTGCCCTCAGCTCCTGTAGCTGCAATCTTAGCTTCTGGTTTTCTTCCTGTAGGTACACTCTTTGGCCAAGGCTAATTCACTCCTGACCTCCTTGAGTTGCTCTTGTAAGGGACCTATGTCCGCCACACCCTTTGACTTGGTGATCTTCATCCACGTGTGTGTACGGACTCTTTCTTCCTCTAATGCAAAAAACAGGGGTACAGTAAATTTCTGCGGTATGATTTTGCCCGCCTCTAAAAAGGTGTAGTATGAACTCAGACTAGGCTGAGGGCTGGGCTCTGGTATATGTTCTTTTTCTGCCTCTTTAGGTGGCTCTACCTCACCCTCCCTTGGTGGTGATGAGGGTCCTTCTCCTTCCCTCTTCTCTATTTCCAGTAGCCGGGCCAGAGTGTCCTGTAGAACATTTTCAGCTTCCTGTAGCCGAGCTTTTTCAGTCAACAGGTCTAACCTTTCTTGCCACTTAGTTTTCTTTGGGCTCCCCTTCTCATAGGTGATTGTTATCCTTGAGGGGGACTTTTCCTTGGGAGAAGTAGGGGCATCTTCAATAATGATCGGGCTGCTGGACGGAGGCTGTGGCTTGCCCGTCTTTATCCTAACACTTCTTCGAGCTTTAAAGTATAGAGGGGTCTCCCTCTTTCTCTTTTCTTTTGGCTTAGGTGGCGTGCTAAGGCCAGCCAGTACAGCTGCTGCCTCCCTTGCTAGAATGTCCGCCTTCTTCTCCTTGGGTTTCACTTTTCCGGGGCTTCTTGTAGAAGACCCTGTTTTGGTCAATTTCGAGCTTCCTGTAGAAGACCCTTTTTCTGTTTTCGGGCTTCCTGTAGAAGCCTGTTTCTGCTTTCCTGTAAACACAGGTGTCACCACCTTGGCTTGCTTTGTTGCATGGGTTTTTCTTTTTGGTTTGGTTGCGGGTGCTGATGAGGTACTTGTGCTGATGTGGACCTTCTCAGCTTTGTCCATTCTGCTCTGCAACCTTTTCTCTCTTGCTGACAAGATGGGTGTGTCACCTTTTTCCTCAGCATCCTTTTTCTTTTGTTTCTTCTCTTGCTTTTTCTTCTGTACTGTGGTCGGGGTCTTCTGGCTTGCTTCTTTCTTTCCCGCGGCCACTGATTCCTTTTCCTCACTGCTGGAGGAACCACTTTCTTCAGTCAACATCCTTATGTCTCCATATCTTGTCAAATTTCTGAATGCTTCCCATGAGAGGGGAACCTTATATGAATGAAGCGCATCCTCCACGAGAAGTTTGATCAATCCATGGTGGGCTACCTGATCTAGTATGCCTTCTTTTAACTTTGTGGCACACTCAATTAGAGACTGTAGCAAGAAATAAGGGATGCTCAATTTATTTTCTACAGGAAGATCAATCTGGTGTCTCAATTCAGTGAGCAACCTGAAGTGATACCCGTACACAATGCTAAAACGGCCTTCACAGGTTATATACTTCATGATCTGTAGGCTAACTTCATTCCATGGTGGCAGCAAGCTAGTTCTACGGACCCCATTTTTGTCCTTCGAGAATTCCTCCTCAGGTGGAAAGAATTCTTTCTTTGCCTGCTGGCTCAACTTCCTTTCTTCCTTATCCCATGGCAAACCCATTGTAAGTTCAGTAATTCGACTGATATATTGCAGGGTGAGCTTGAGGCTTAGGCCCCTGAAGTTCATGGTGGCCAATGTTTTGGATTTCGGCCTCAAAGCTTGTAAAAATTCTTCTGCCACTTCGTCGTCATAACCCTGCAACTTGTCACAAAAGGATATCCATTGCACCCGTGTGAAGAGCTCCACCACCTCCTGGTTTTCTCTTAACTTTGATGAATCAGTGGGTTCCCGTCTAATAAACCCACCCGACATGATAAAAACTGTTGCTAGAGGTGGCGAATGCGGAAGAAGATTAGCTTATTGGGACAGAGCGTGGAATTACGCTTTCGTCGTGCAAATAATCCACAAAACTTATCCCTGAGGACCTTAACACAGTTTAATTACACTGACATCCTGTAGAACGATAGTCTATGCACAGCAGACAACAATTGCAACCATTTCCTACGACCAGACTGTAGACGACGATTCTGCCACCTTTAAAAACCAATTGCATGGAGACTTCAGGGTTACCTTTTTATCTGCCACCTTTTTACATGAGGAACTCGCCTTCCTGTAGAAACAGCTTTCCTGTAGGAGCAGCGCGTGATTCCTGAGGAAGATTGCAGTTGGTCTGTGCTCTCGGTGTTGCTTCACAGCCGTTCTGATAGCCAAAGGCTCGGAGTTTCGAACTGCAGAGGGATCTGAATGTTCACTCGAGTTTCAAACGGTGGATGATAAATGCATGCGGGCAATCTAGCCGATTAGATTTGAATCGGCGGAATCCGTGGCGCGGGGGTGAGCTGTCCCCGCCGGACCATTGGATGACGTCGTTCCATCATTTGTCTGCGAGTTCACTTACTACCGCATCATCCCTCCAGCAGATCCGCCGCCGTTTCTTCTGCTAAATCCGTTTTTCCCGACGGGGATTGTTCTCACGTGTGTGCTGCCCATTCCTTTTGTTACGGCCGCCACCCAAACATCTGACTAGACCATTAACCGGTCGACGTGGCCAGTCAACTGGCCATACAACCGCTCAACCCATTCACTTCACACTTTGCAAGCAATTCAAAGTAAAATTCATGCAATCTGACGGAAGAAAGGGTCGAGACACTTACCTGCGTGGCTGCAACACGATTTTTCGGGTTTTGGACGATGATGAATGGATCTATTTGCTACTGGTGAATTTGCACAGGCCCGGAGGTTCACGTTTACAGGCTGCCGACGATGGAGTTGATGCTTGGCTGCATGCATCCTCGTTTCCATTGCATATGGCCAGTGCTGTGAATAGTATACACTCTCACGGGCTTAACTGTTACAGGACTCCCGCGGGATGTCTTGTAACAGTTCTTCCTCCTTGGGTGCATGCTGCACGACGAAGGATCTGGCCTCCCGATCACGCTCCCAGGGCTTTTGGATGACTGGGATGGATATGGTATGAGATCTCAACGTTTTTTTATTTAAAAATTGTTTTTTCTTGATAACTCATCGATCTGCTTTGCTGGTGCAGGTAACTTCGTTGCATGTCGACAAGGATGGCAGGATGAGCTGACAACAATGTGCAAGGGAGATAACAATAGCTTGCATGCGTCCAAACCAATCCTTAGTCGTTAGATCTCCACATAAAATGGATTATGGGCCGTCCTGAACTTCTACAGGAAGTTTCCTGTAGAAATACAGAGCTTCCTGTAGAAAGGTTGCGTTTCCTGTAGAGAGTCTGCACCTTCCTATAGAAAGTCTGCATCTTCCTGTAGAAAATCTGCGTCTTCCTGTAGAAAATCTACGTCTTCCTGTAGAAAATCTGCGTCTTCCTGTAGAAGACTCAAGCCAAGATAAAATTGCACATACCTTGGAGAAAATGAGTATTCTTGGAGGAGGTGCTGGTGAGGTCTCCTGACAACATGATAAGGATCCTTAGCTTTGAGTTGAGAGGCTTCCTCTCCTCCATAGAACACCTGCAACCTGCATGCAATTTTACATTATGAATTTGCTGACCTTGTTTTTTTCTTATTGTTTTCTTCTTTTCTTTTTTCTTTTTTCTTTTTTTTTTTTTTTTTTTTGAAAGATAGCAGGGGCGCCTCAATGAGGTTTTCACCCTTGCCATCTGCCCTAAGTGCCTCAAAGAGGTTTTCACTCAAGGATTTTTTTCCAATCTCTTTTTTTCTTTTTCTTTTTGAAAGACAATAGGGGCGCCTCAATGAGGTTTTCACCCCTACCACCTGCCTTGGGCGCCTCAGAGAGGTTTTCACCCAAGGATCTTTATTATTTATTTATTTATTTATTTATTTTTTTTTTTTTTTTTTTTTAGATATTTCAGGGTATGCCCAAAGGAGAGGCAGAACCCTTCTCTATCACCAACACTGATTTCTCCATAGTTTTGATGAACTCTTGTCTTGAGAGAGGCTTCCTGTAGATCTTCAATCGATGCCCATTGACAAGCATGGGGATGGCTTCCTCATCAATGGTCCGAATAAGAACAGATCCATTGTCATGACATTTTTCCACTGCATATGGTCCTAACCATCTGGTTCTCAGCTTCCCCTTGAAATCTTTGTATCTGGAGTCATACAACAAGGCCCAATCTCCTGGCTGAAATTGCTTGTCATGGAGATGTTGGTCATGCCACACCTTTCTCTGAAGTTGAACCACTTCCGAGTGAAGGAGGGCCTGCATCCGGTGCTCGTCCAATCCATTCAGCTGCAATAACCTTTCTTGTTGTGCATGGCTGAGATCTAGATCCAGCTGAGCTGCCATCCTCAAAGTGTTGTACTCGAACTCAATGGACAGCAAAGCTTTCTTCCCATAGACTAGCTCATAAGGTGTGAAGCCGGTGGTGGTCTTCCAGGTGGTGTTGTAAGCCCATGTGGCCTCAACCAGGCAATCTGCCCAGTCTTTTCTGCTGCTGCTCACCACCTTAGTCAAGATCCCTTCTAATGCTCTATTGGTGACTTCCACCTGCCCATTTGCTTAAGGGTGATAGGGGGTGGAAGTCCTATGCTTGATCTTGTGATGAGCTAGTAGATCTTCAACTAGGTTGGATGTGAACTGGCTCCCTTGATCGGTGACTGGCTCTCTTGGGTAGCCAAATTTGTAGAAGATGTTTTCTCTTAAGAACTCGGCCACCTTTTCTTCTGTTGCTGCTTTGATTGCTTTAGTCTCTGCCCACTTTGTCAGGTAGTCAGTACACACAATGATGTAAGACCTTTGCCTCGAAGAAGGGTTGATTGGACCCACAAAGTCCATACCCCACTTCTCAAAAATGGCTCAAGAGTCACTTGAGGTTGGAGAGGCATCTCATCCCTTTGAGTCGGTTTCCCCATTCTTTGGCATTGGCCACATTGGCTGATATATCTTCTGACATCTTGATGAAGTGTGGGCCAATAGTAGCCTGCCTGCAGGATTTTGAAGGCAATCCTCTTTGCTGCAAAATGTCCTCCACAAGGCCCATCATGACAGGTGAGGAGGATATCAAAGACTTCCTCCTCCCTTACACAATGCCTTAAGATCTGATGGGGGCCAAGCTTGAACAGATTGCCCCCGATCCAAGGAAATGAGGCACTTTTTCTGATGATTCTGCTCTTCTCTCTTGAAGATAGGTGCGGAGGGAACTGTGCTGAAACAAGGTAGTTTGCTATATCAGCAAACCATGGAGAGAGTGCTGAGATAGCAAACAGATGTTCATCAGGCATCTGGTCATCCACTGTTCCATCCTCATCTGCAGACAAATCCAATCTAGATAAAAAGTCAGCAACAACATTTTCTTTACCTGGTTTGTCAACAATGGTCAAATCAAACTACTGCAACAAAAGTAACCATCTAATAATACGAGCATTCACATCTGGTTTATTCATTAAATATCTAATTGCAGCATGGTCTGTATGTACAAATGTTTGATAGCCAGTGATATAATGTCGGAACTTGTTCAGTGCATGGACCACAGCCAAAAACTCTTTCTCAGTTACAGTGTAATTCAGTTCAGCTTTGGACAAGTTTTTACTAACAAAGTAAATGGCATATGGAAGTTTTTGTTCAACTTGTCCTAAAGCTACACCTATGGCTTTGTTCGAGGCATCAGTGTGGATGTGGAAAGGTAGGGCCCAGCTTGGACCTCTCAAGATTGGGGCTGACACCAACTTGTCCTTTAATTCATTCAAAGCCCTCTGACAATCATCAGTCCACTTAAACTCCACATCTTTTGCCAACAGGCCAAACAATGGTGAGGCTAGCTTGCTGAAGTCCTTAATGAATCTCCTGTAATACCCTGCTAATCCTAAGAAACTCCGAACATCCCTTACCTTTTGAGGAGGTGGAACCTTCTTGATGAGAGCAATTTTGTTAGGATCCACTTGTAACCCTTGGCAAGAAATGGTATGGCCTAGCACGGTCCCTTCAGTCATCAGGAATTCACATTTTTCAGGACTAAGAGACAGGTTCATCTCAATGCATTTGGTTAGGAATTTTCCCAGATTGGACAATGCTTCCTGGAAGTTGGCCCCATAAGGAGTGAAGTCATCCATATAGATTTCCACTGCATCATGGACCAGCTCCGAGAAGATGCTCAAGACATCTCTCTGGAAGGTAGCAGGAGCATTGCATAGCCCAAAGGGAAGAACTCGGTAGGCAAAGGTACCCCAAGGACAAGTGAAGGTGGTCTTATCTTGGTCTTCCGGGCTGATTTGGATTTGGTTGTACCCGCTAAACCCATCCAGGAAAGAGAAGAACTTCTTTCCTGCCAGTCCATCCAACACTTGATCTATGAAAGGTAGAGGGAAATGGTCTTTCTTGGTAGCTTTGTTTAGTTCTCGGTAGTCCACACAGATTCTCCATTTCCCATTCTTCTTGGGAACCAACACCAGAGGGGACAACCATTCACTATCTGAGATGGGGTAAATGAATCCGGCATCCAACAGTTTTTACAATTCTTCCTTGACAATGTCCTTAAGGGCTGGATTCATTCTCCTTTGAGGTTGCCTAACCGGTTTACAACCCTCTTTGATGTATATGTGATGGGTACAGACCGAGGGATGGACTCCTTTCATCTCCTTATAGCTCCAAGCAAAAACATCTAGGCGACTGGCCAACAGGCTACAAAGCTCCTTTTCCTGGGAAGGAGATAGGGAGGAGCTGATCTTTAACATTCTCTCAGGGCCGAACTCCACATTCTTGACTCTGGGAGTGACCGGGTTGGTCGTACAAAGATCCACTAAGGTGCTGTCTTGGGCATCCTCCACCAATTTTTCTAAGGATAGTGCACTGGAAGGTGGATTCTGGATCAAGGTCTCAATCAAGTCATCCTCGGTTGGGGGATCTCTTCTAGTGGTATCTAGGGTGCACAAAGGTGCTGAGTACACTTCATCCTCTTCTCCTTCCTCCAGCCAAAGTGGTAAGTCATGCTCTAAGGAAGGTTGGGCAGGAGGATATAGGACTAGCTGCTTGGACATAGGACCATTTTTGATGGTCATGTTTCCTGCACGACAACTTATGTAAGCATCTGCAGTGGCTAACCAAGGCCTTCCCAAAACAAGAGGATATCCAGTAAGCTTTGCCTTGGGTTGCAGAACCAAGAAATCTGCAGGGTATTCCCAAGAGTCGACAGAGACCAAGACATCCTCCACAATCCCTTCGGGAGTCACAGTGGAGCGATCTGCAAGTTGCAGAACTGTCGAGGTCTTCCTCAAGGAACCCTGAAGATTGAGTTTGAGCATGGTATCCCTGGTCATCACATTAATGGTAGCCCCCAAATCAATCAAAGTGTGAGGTATGATGATGCCATTGATGTGGACATCTACTACAAGACTCCCAGGATCTAGATACTTTGGGCAGATGACTTGTCCTAACATAAGGTCAGACAGTTGTCCTAAGACATTGATGGTTGAAGCATCTCTCTTTCGCCTGCCTGGGTGTTTGAAACACTTTTCCTTAATCAGTTTGTTGTATATTGGCACATCCTTGATGGCTTGGAGAAGTGGTATTTTCACACACAACTTCTTGAGCTCACCCAGGAGCTCATCCTCCTCTGGGTTGGGTTGTGTGGTGGCTGTTAGTCTCTCAGGAAAGGGTGGAATAGCCTTTGGTTCACTTTCCTGTTTATCTTCCTCATCCTCTGGGGGAGGAGGTTGGCGATCTGGAAGAGTCTTTCCAGATCAAAGATTGATCTCCTGGATCTCCACAGCATAAGTAGGGCATGATGTTTCCCCAGTGTATACCTGTTGGGCCTGTCTATTGTTGGGGTTCGGGTTCGGTTGAGCAGGTATTTGAGGTTCCCTTGGAGGAGCAGGAGGTAATGGTTGAGGTTGAACTGGTGGTGGAGGCAAAATGGCAGGAGGAGTGTTGTACTGGGGCCTCCACCCCGACTGAGGTGCATTCCACTAAGGCTGTGGCTGGGCATGTGAGTGATATGAATGAGTAGTGGGTTGAGTAGGGTACTGAGGTGGGTAAGACCATGGTGGAGGCATGGACCAAGAAGGATGAGCAGGGGGACCCCAGGAAGGCATAGGAGTCAATTGGTTGGGGCTGTAATAAGCTTGAGGTGCCCCTTGCATCCCATGCTGGTAAGGTCTAGGTCCTTATGGCCTCCTTTGGTTGAGGTAATAGAGAGGTTCAGTGGGAGCTTCTGTCACTTGGTACATGGATTTAAATCCAGGTAAGGTTGGACATTGGTTTGTGGGATGGTCCTCTTCACAAACGAAACACACTTCAACCGAATGCAATGGGCATTCGTTCTTAGGGTGTCTCCTCGTACATCTAGGGCAGAAGATAGCCAAGGCTCTCTCAGCTTCTTCCTTCTTCTGCTGGATCCTGAATGTGTCCAGCTGCATGGCAATGGTCTATCTCACCTCACTCTTAAGATCTTCCAATTGATTTGCAAACTCATGTTTGGAGAAAGGGACACCAGTTGAGAGGAGGTTTCCTCTACCTCGTTTCCGAGCTGCCCTGGAGTGGTTTCTAAACACAGTCTTGATGTCCTCATAAGGCAGTTGGTAAATGTCCCCCCCAGCTAACATGTGAAGGGTGTCTAAGAGGTCTTCAGGGACTCCTCGGAGCAGGACCAACTTGAGGGATTCAGGGTCAAGTGTGCACCTGGCCTGCTTATAGCTAAGTTGGAACCTCTCCTCATAATCCTCTAAGGACTCATCATTTCCCATGGTCATCCGAAAGATTTCTCCCTTGGTTTCCTTGGACCTACAGTAGTCCCAGTACTTGGTATTGAAAGCTTGCTGCATCTGAGCCCAAGTAGTGATACTATTCCCAGGTAAGCCCATGAACCAGCGTAATGCTGCATCCTTAAGAGTTGAAGGGAAGAGTTTCAGCTTCTGCTCATCTTCAGTATAGTCATAGGTTCTACAAAGGACAACAAACTCAAACAGGAAGGTATCAGGATCTTCAGTAGTCAGTCCATGGAAGTGAGGTAAAGCGGAGGGGCTAATGTTCTTCATTTTCATCTCTCCATTGGTCTCTCGGATGGGGAAGGCACCTTCTATTCTCTCATCTTCTCCTCTATTGTCAGCCATAGCTTCAGATGGGATGGTTTCTAATTCTTCTTCTGCTATAGGATCTTCGTATATCTCAGGAGGTTCACCTATAGATTCTTCTGGATCACTGTCACCGAAGAAGAGAGAAGGGTGACTCCGTGATGTGGTGGGGGTGTTGGGTAAGAATTTGCCTGTTTTATCTCGATTCCTACGAGGCATGAAATGGAAAGACTTTTTTTTTTATTTCTTTTGTCTTTTTTCTTTGGTACCTGCAAAACTGAAACGGATTGATCTACAACTAACTATCTTACTAAAATAAAGATGCAGAATTAAATTGAAAGCAAGAAAGAACTAATCTACTTTGCTCAAATGAAATTGCAGGAATGGAAATGCTAGTCTACGCTTGCAGAATTGAAACACTAATCTACGCTTGCAGAAATGAAATGGCAGAACGGAAATGCTAATCTATGAAAGAAGGAAATGCTAATCTATGAAAGTAGGAAATGTCTATGCTACTTTTGCAGAATGGAAATGAAATAAACTACTTAGCAGAAGGCAAGAGTAAGAAAATAGAAGAAAAGCAACAATTACTAATACTCTGACGCTTCCCCGGCAACGACGCCAAAAGATGGTGGGCTCCAGTATTGTAGCAATAATGCTACAACTCCTGGAGCTTCCTATCTCTAATTTTATCAACCCGGTAGTTCGTAACAAACTTGGAAGCGACGATGCTGTATGCACAAGTACTAGCTCTTGTCGTAGCTATCACTTGGTCAGCTGGCACAAGTCCGCTAGGGCTCAAGCCAACTTCTATATGCTCTCAGAAGAAGCTTTCTAAATGATGGACGAAGGCTATCTCAAAGGAAATTAAACTACTTTGCAATAATGAACTGAAAGCCAACAAAACAGGGAAACCCTAGTAAACCCTAATCTGACTAGTCTAACCTCTATGATGCAATGGTGGGAGTGCAAACTTCTAGAAATGATGCCATTACTTCTAGTGATATGAGATGCATGAATTTAAACTACTTCTACTGAAAAGAACATTGTTTTTATATTTTTGCTTAAGTGGTTGGAGTTATTATGATTTTGTTTCTTATTAGGGTTTGACTGTGCAGGGGTAGTTCGAAGGGAAAGAAAGCTTGGGAAAGGTCAGGAGGGCTAGGAGAGGTTCCAGGGGATCCAAAACATCATTCCACAGAAGTTCACAACGTTCAGGTGCTTGGCAACCGAGGTTACAGGTTTCTACAGGATGTCTGCAGGGGATCCTACAGGAAGCTCGGGATTTCTACAGGATGTTCTGTGGTTGGAGTTTTGGGTGATGGAGGAGTGGAGGAGTTGTATGGGTGGATAGGTAGGATGGAAAGGGAGTTTATGATGGCTCAGGGACAGAGATATGAGATGAGGAAAGAGTGGGTACAGTTGGTTGGTGGATAGAAGGATGGAAGCAATGAAAAGTCCAAAAAGATGGAGCTACGTGAACAGTAGAAGTGTTGGAAGGCAAACGAGCGGAACAGAGGTTGGGTAGGTGGCTTTAGGCACGGTTGAGAAGAAGAAGAAGATAACAGAGTGATGCAATGCAGTGTAAAGGAAACAAATCTGCACAAAACCGAGAATTCATCAACCTATCCTAACTGTGTTATTAAATCAACGAACAACAATGTAAACTTCAGAGAAAAATCGTGCATGGAGTTGGAATGAAGAAGTACTGCTCAAGATCAGAATGCATGGATGGATCTACAATTGAAATGACTGTGTTGCAGCTTGAATGAAAGTATAAGACTGCGTTTTTTGGTGGTTGGTACGGTCCACACCCCCAATCTCTAAACAGAGATGGCAGTGAGTGCATTGTCAACATTTTCTTGGAGCTCTAATGAATGCTGATCCTCCTACTCTAATCTAATCAACTAAAAGCACTTGAACTGTAAACTAATCCTACTTAATCACATGAAAGAAATCAAATCAGCAGACTGTAATTTCTAAATGCATGTCAAAACAGAGGAATAATGTGCTGAAGGGAAAGACAAGTAACAATACAAGGAAAAGGAGGTTTATTTCTCTCAGGTTGGGCCCTAACCTCAGAGCTATAGCTCCCTTAAAAACTCAGAATTGAATCCAAAGCTGCCTGCCTTTATTGAATAATCATGAGTCTAACATCATGCCAAAACTGGCTTACAAAAAGCAAAAACCGAGCTGTAGCTCGTGCGTAGAAATTGCAACAGTAGTTCAAAAGTTCAAAAAGCTCCTATCAAAGGCCACGGCCTTAATATTTATACATGATGAGGATCAAGCTGGCTTCCTCAATTAGTGGAGCTCGGTTGTCCAACTAAAATTAAACTATTGTTCCTGTAGAATCTGTTGGCTGCCTTTAAGCTCGGTGGGGAAAGCTGTTGGAGCTCGGAGTTAGGGTGGAGATCACGAGGGAGGTCATTTAAGGCTGTAGACAACCTCCCTATAAACCTGCAATGCCACCTTTGTTGTCTCCTTGTCTCCTTCTGCGTGGTCTTTGCCCCCTTTAATGCCAAAAAACCTGAAATCATCATGTATTAGCCACATAGATATAATGCCTGCCCTTCTTCCTACAAATAACATGAATATACCAAGAAATGAATGCATAAGTGATAAAAGATGAAGGGTTGATCAAGTTAAGTAGGCCAAATGAGCCCAAATTGTTACCAAAAATTGGGGCTCATCATCCGTAAATATTAATAATCCTTAGGGGGATGTCGAGCGTAGTGGAAACAAAGTCAACTCCTAGAAAACCATTTCCACCCCAGGAATTTGAGATCCTGATTGATTTTCTATTGAAACCTAGTGCACAGCCCCCTGAATGCCCTCTCACATCTAAGAAGAAGAACTCCCAATCTGGTAGGAAGGGCTTTAGTGTTTTATGTACAAAGGGACTGTAACTTAGGGTTTCTTACAGTAGAAGGAAATCCAACTTTTCTGATAAGCACAGTGTTTTTAGCGCCAATTTTTTATCAAGGTTAGCCAAACCCCTGCAGTTGAAAGAGAGGCCTTTCATGGGTCAACCTTTGCAGGGTTCCCCTTTGCTCTAAGGACTTAGTCTATGGGAGTCTACATTCCTAAGGCCACCTCAAGGCTGGCCCTTTTGATTGCTTTTGAGAGATGAGATTGTCTGCCCCAAGGGGCCTTGAGAGGAAGGTGAGAGGGCGAGTCCTCATCTAATCCGAAGGTAATGAAGGAGGGTGCATTGGAGCACAAGTTGTAACAGTGAGAGGAGCCGAAGGTCGAATCCCAGAGGGGTCGCGAGAGAGACTTTTATGGACAGTAGAGTAGGGGGGATTTAGGATGGGGGCAAGGGCAGAAGCCATAGGGCAGATGACGGGGCTTAGATTAACAGTATTGGAAGAAAATTTTGAATTACAATTTGTAGATGTAGAAATAGTTAACATACATTCATTTGTAAATTGAGTATGCAGGGGAGAAGAGGTACCCGAAATGCATAAGTTTTCCCTCGAGTGCACTCTAGTAGTCGGGGCTTCCATGGTCCAATTGTCTGAGTCGAGGTGCACAGAAGATGGCCTGTCCAGACCCTTCTTCGAGATGCCTTGTAGCGCGTTGAGCTCCTCCATCCCAAACTCTATTTGAG
Organism: Pinus tabuliformis; assembly: GCA_031772625.1. Taxonomy (NCBI): domain Eukaryota; kingdom Viridiplantae; phylum Streptophyta; class Pinopsida; order Pinales; family Pinaceae; genus Pinus; species Pinus tabuliformis. Next base: position 460,116,369 of record CM062818.1, read on the forward strand.
TGCAAGCAGTTGAAAAGCATTTCAGGGGACTCGGCCTTCGCCCAATGACTAGGGGGCATGACTTCTAAAGGTGACCAACCTCATGGCATCTCCGACATTTGACGGGAATGCCCTCATAATCTAATTCCTGCCAACGGATAATATCGCCCATCTGCAAGCGATAACTTTCCACCAGGCCCTCTCTTCTATGCAGGTGAACAAGTATTCGAGCCATTGCCAAGACCCCCTGTGCCCATATATGATCTGTCATGATCACGGTATGTGCCCAAGTCATCACCAATCACCCTAAAAAATCCACATACCAAAATTAAAATGGGAGACCCAATAATCGAACCTAATCTGTCCTGCTCCTAGGCTTTCCTTCTCCAGGTCGAACAGGGGTGTCCAACGTTTGAGGAGGAACGGGGTCATCTCCAAATGCCAATAGCGAGTCAACACCCAGTTCACATCGTCCAGCTCTGAGAAGATTAGGACAAACCAACCCTTGGACATTGCCAAAACCATGGGAAGTTGTTCCAGTACATTCCCCCAAACTTCCATGGTCCATCTCTTCAGACGACCTGGCGTATAGTTTCTTCCTCGGACTTGGCCCACCAGCACTGTACTCTCTGTGAATGTTGCTTTCTCCATGCCGATTCTTTCCCTGAAAAGAAGCAGACTACCCCTTTCCCTTGTTTTGGAATGCTTGGACTGCTTACCAGTCTTCGCCTTTGGGCCTAGGTCGGAGGGTTGTTGTCGTTCAATCTCCACCAGGTTGCCATCCAAGTCCGAGGCATGGGTCACATCCCCCTCCACTTCCTTGTTCACTATTCCTTCAAAAAACCCCGACAGTGAAGCGCTACTTTCAGGAGAAAAATTTGTGAAAGCTTCTGATAAGAATTCGGGCCTACTAGCAGGGATGTGTTCTGTTGCCTGTGTATCTGCTGGGGCATTTGTGCTGAGACCCAGTCCTTCCAACCCTATAATAGGGAAACCCTCTCTAGTTGGAAAACCATTTGTGTGTTGGTTCTTAGCATTCCAGGTTAATTGTTCTGAGGGCGACAAAATTGAGAGGAAAGGAAAGTTGGTACCTTCAATGAGGTTTATAAACCCCTCCGTAACCACCGTGGCCAGTTGAGAGAGGTCCAATCCTTGCAGTGACACTTCCATGTCAGCCATCTCTGACCCACGCTCGCTTACTTGATCTTCCGATGGGATGGGAGTAGCTGGTCTAAGACTAACTTTGGGACAACGGCCGTGACTCCACCCAGATGTCGAAGTGAGCAAGATTGTCCGAAGAATAATCTACTATTTCTTCCGCGTATCCCTCCTCCATTCATGCAGCAAAACCCCCTTAACCACATCTCGAAAGAAGTGAAAATGGCCAACTATGTCTTAGGAAAATGTAAGAATACCAGGTCAAACCCCGTGAAATTGTCTTGGAAATGCCTTGTAATCGCCACAGGTATCACACAAAAAACCTTCTACTCGTAGAGGGGTCGCGACAGCAAGTTGCTAAGATGATGGGAGAACGGTTCTATGACGCAAACCCTCTAACAGGTAGCAAACTTCTGCCCACATGAAAACAAATGCCTGACAGTGCCTTAAAGGAAGCTGAATACCTGCTTATCTTCAAACAATGAAACCTATCATGAGCACTCTGCTAACCTGTTCCCATTTCCCATGGGAGACCATTAACCAGAGCCCAGGCATGTTAGGGTTTCATGCAGGTTCAAGCTAGATTCGTGGTCGAAACCCCTCATCTTCTTTTTCGGATAAAATTTCCGGAGCTCCATCTCTACCTTTTCCAATATGACCTCCTCCATCTCAACTTTTAATTGCCATAGTATATCTGTGATTTTCTGAGGTTTTTTCTAGTTTAATTTTTGGTCAAGATCTTAAGAATTTTAAGAGATGTGTTAGAAATATAAACTTAAGTTATGAACTCTCTATAATCAAAATCTCTAAGAAAAAGATTTTGAGTAATGAATCGAATATACACTTAAAAAACTATTTAATCAACACAAATCAAAATTTCCCTAAAATAAATTTCATCTAATTCTAACCAAAACCTAACGATAAACAAAGCCTTTTAATTTATATTTATATTAAGTCACACTAGGGGATAAATCCAATTTGTGGAGGTTAAAATAATATTAAAACACAATTTAGTAATGATTTGCTCTTCAAAGTACATGATATTTAAGAAATGGTTTGTACATCGAAAGAAATGATGCCTTTCCATACATGATATATTTATCAAAATTAAAATATATCTGAACTGTTTTTATTTCAAATGCTTGTAATTTGATGGCAACCAGTAAATCTCATGCTATTGGGCTTTAAATGAACGCGGCCGTATATGCCCACCATTCGATTTTGTTAATGTCGAAATCGAACGGTGGGCATATACAGCTGCCGTTCATTTAAACCCGATAGCATGGGAAATATGGCTCGCCGTAATTGACACGGAGTTCAAATATTGTTGCTACATTGGGTTAAAAACCTGATAGGACTAGCATGAATTAACAAATCATGCAGTTTATATGTTGTCCTGGCAAGTTTGTCGGTTACGTTCATTCTGAGCTTCATCGAGTTTAATTAGGCCGATAGGCCTTCCTATGCATCAACACAGTCGTCAACACTTTCAATTTCCTGTTGACATCTGGCATGGTTTCTTACTATTTTTGTCCGTCTGCGAAAATTAAATCGTTGTGGTCCACGTAACCCTCATTAGGTGGCGCCGCATGTTTCTGGAACCTACGATTCAAATACACCTACTTCAGCGCTGAGTAATTAAGATATGGAACTGAATATACGGATGGCGTGGAGGGTAAAAATTCTCAATGCGCGTAGGTCGGATTATTCTATTGATTCTTGGCCAGGAAGTTACCTATTTTTTCTGAAGATTACCTCCTGTTCGAATGCTTTTCTCAGTTACAGAGTCCCGCCGTATTGGAAATAATAGCTACTTACAGCTCTGTCTGTATCTTTACTATTTTAACTATCCGAGAATCAAATTTCTATAAAACATTCTGATCGACTTTTAAAGGAAAGACCTATAAAGCCGTGAATCCTTCCGCCAAGATTGGAAATAGTTTGAAAGTATGAATCCCGAAATATAAAGCTGCGGGATCTCCTCATATTTTGTGTTTGTGCTTTAATGTTTTTGCATCTTAAACTTGAGCACGTTAAAATCCTCCATTAAATCCTCACTGTTTAGCCCTTAAACATTAAGTCTCCCTCTTTCTATTAAATGTTTAAGCTCAGATCAAGTTCCACTCTACTTGCCAGAGTAATAGTTTTTAAAATTTAGGAAAGATCCTCAGAATCTGTAATTTTCTGCCATCTATACACCTTCTATTTAGAAAAACGGAAATACTTGAGTTTCTTACATGGGTTTTGCAGCGTTTCTATCCAGTTTCTTAAATAGAAGGTACCGAATCTTCGTTTTCCGCAGAAACCCAATTTTATCTTTGCTTATTAACAACTTGTAAGATCCAGAACTTTTATTCCTCTAATACTTACCCAAAGGACAAGGCGAAAAAGCGAAGAGTTGTCAAGGTGCATGGTGACAACTGTTTGCAGTTCTTGTTTGCGAACTTTTCAAAATTAGAGACTTAAATTATGTAAACCCTAGTTCGTTGGCACACTATGTACATTTTTTACAGACTTGAATTATGTAAACCTTAGTTCGTTGGCAGACAATGTACATTTTTTATCCTTGTCATTCACCGTAACTCTTCTTCCTTGGTGTTCTGCCTCGCTCCTTCTTCTGTGGCGTTGCAATACTTCAAAGAGTGATGAATATTGTGTGGTGGGAGGCAAGAGATATTGCAGAGGTGTCTCATGTCGCCTAAACCTTTTACATCGCCTGCTTGAGTAGATCGTCACTCCCTCATCGGCAACGCTCTTTGCACAGCGGCGCGTAGCCTCCCGTTGTCGCCTCTCACATGGTGGTACTTCACCTCCTCTGCACCAGTTTTGACCTTGATCCCCACCTCATCTCCAGGGCCACATGACGCTCTCTTTCTCCAGGGCTTCTTCTCTACATGATGGGTGTGCACACTGTTGTCGTGAAGGCACACATATCTTGCCAATGAACGCAGCAGCAACAGTACAATTAATCTGTTGCAAACTCTGGCTCACGACGTTCCCATCGCTGCATCTTTCTGGTTCATGTATATTTTGGGCACAAACAGAACAGAGATTCAAAATCAAAATCAAATGCGCAGTAATGGAAGTTTTTGAATAATTTAAAATGGGCGCGGCGGTAATGAAATTTGAAGCTCCACCTGAAGGGCAGACGCGACACTAACGACAAAGTGGAAACGGTGAAATAACGTCATCGTCAACAGAGAACATAGTAATTGGAATCGTTGATCGATGGCGTCGTAGCCTGTGGAAATCGTTTGTGTTTCGCCGTCATTGGAAAACAATTCTTGGGAAAATTAGTCCCCTGGGTAGACCACTCCTTATGCAACTAAAAACAAACACGTTGTTGTTGTGAGTATAACTACACTTGTGCATAACGGATTGTTGGAATTCACCATTAAATTATCTATGATTAGAATCCACTAGAGAGGTTTTTGGTTAAAATACTTGATAGACATATTTAGATTTAAGTTTTTTTTATTAATTATAAATCTGGCTATCTTTTTATAATAAAACATAATAAAATACTTGGTTGAACTGGAGGCGGGCAAACCTGGGCTTCACCAAGGTACTGACCTTGTAGAGAAACAAGAATCAAGAAACCAAAACCAGGATCTTGGAAAATTCTCCACCTTGTTTCTCAACAAGATGTATTACTGTTCAGTAAACATCAAATACAAGATCCATAATCAAAGGTGGTTGACATCATTACCTTTCTCAGCAACCTGGGTAAGCCTCCATGACTGAGGTGCCTAGCTTCAAATATAGTGGCAGTAAGAGTACCATGAACTACTTGGGATGCCATTGGAGACCTGTTCTAGAAATCTGTAAATCACAAAAGTAATGCAATGCACTGACTATGGAGATGTTTCAAGCTACACAAATTTATAAGAGTACAGGGAATTTGAAGACCAATGGTGGACCTACAATAGCATAATTGATTCCAAAACTTTGAGGACAAAGTTGAGTATTGATGTTTAACATCCAACGACATCTGTTTCTTATTATCCCGAGTAGCAGCTTCAGGAGCAATGACAGTTCCATTATTCTTACATTCATCTCCTCCAAGTCCATTCGAATCTATGATGTTAGACCTCACCTTGTGCCGCATAAAAAACTTAGGCAATGACAAACATCTCGGAGGGGGAGCTCGTATATACAGGACCAGCCCACCAATCCCACAAACTATTTGGCACAGGGGACTCTGTGTGGACCGGACTAGAAGCAGGCCTGGTTTCAGATTTCACTCTGCATCAACCCTGGTCACCAATTCTGGCAAAACTACTAGCAGATTTTCATCATTAATTTCCTCTGAAGACCTATTTCTTGTCGAAGCCGAGCGCAAGATGTCTGCCGATACTTCCTTTGAAATCCTGCTCGGATCTAGTCCCAAACGATCTGTTGAAGTTACCACAAAACCATTCCCGAACTTATCCACCTCATCGACACAAAGAGCACCATCAAAATTATTAGACTTTCCGGTTGAATCATATGAAGGTGATACAGGGCAAACCTGCGAAGTCTTAAACGGGGCTTTAGGCTTCTTTTTCTGCACGAAATTAGTTTGGTCATTTTTTGTCCGTTTGCGAAAATTAAATAGTTGTGGGTCCACGTAACCCTCATTAGGTGGCGCCGCATGTTTCCGGAACCCTCAGCGGACGTTATAGCCGTTCAACAAGCTTTGATGGATTTAAATCTACTTCTCTTAGCTTCATAATTTTTCTTACTCCTTGCTTCTGTAAAAGCTTCAATATTTTATACTTGGTGTATTACTGTGAGCCAATGTCACTACTTAGCTATGTTCAATTTCAATCACTCTGCATATTGGCTGAAGCTGTGTCTGAAGTTGAGTGGAGTCCATGTAAAATCCCTTGCCAATTCATTGTATAAATGTGAAAGCCATTAGTGGTCACTCGTACTAGCACTGAAAATTTTCTTGTCCTTGCCTTTGGAGCAATTGTATATATGTGGAAGGAAAAGCAATTATGATATTGCTATTGATTTGCCAAACCATTGTTATGTACTTTTTCAGGGTTGAAGATGTGTAACTCATGGTTTAGCTTGGTACATTCTCTTGTATACCAGTGTACTTTAAATTTGTCAATATCATAAGCCCAAAAGTGATTTAAGTGTATGTATGCATGGAAAAACTACATTGGGCCTGAACTTTTCTAAAAAATTAAGTTGTATTTAAAGAAATATGGTGTCCAAAAAGCATAGAACTCAAAACATCAAATCTCTTTGCTCCTTGTAGACTTGAACCAACATTTCTTTTAAAGAAATTCAACAATTCTAATTTAATAATCCTATCGGCCTCTCTTTGTACCTTTTGGGACAATTGCTAGTAATTACAAATTTCTGTTTCATAGATCTACACGTTCTTGGTGGCATTTCTCTATAATAGTATAGTAACACTTTATTCCTTATTTAAATCTCGTTGGATGGATGTTTTCACAGTTTCTTGACACGTAAGGGTTTTTATAAGTTGTACCATTCTCAGACCTAAACAGATATACCTGTAAAGGAATTGGTTTCTGGGAAAGCGTGTCATTGACCCTATCTTCTTCGGAAAACACACCGGTAATAACAATACAGCTTTTTGGGGTACAAGTTACTTGAGCTTGAAAAATAAAGTGATAAAATAATTAAATCTTTGTCTCTCTCTACAAGCTACTTGAGCTTAAAAATAAAGTGATAAAATAATTAAATCTTTGTCTATCTATTTTTATTACTATTAAGCAAATAGTTGTCCATAACTAAATTTGCCTCTTCATTGTTAAGTGATTATATTACAAAAATGAACAATACAAATCATTTATTTGGATGGTGTATCAACATGTATGGTGTCATGGTAGGGAGTCTCTTTATTATAGGTTGAAAATTCCATATTTGTTTGATTTTTTGTTATCTTGGAGACTCTCTTAATGAGTTTCTTCATTTGTTATTGTATTTTGTCAATGCATAGTATAATTTCCTATTGAGTTTTTGGGCATTCCACCAAGCCTTTGCCCATGTCAGAGTGGTCTTAGCTTCATGTGGGGTCCCATAAGGTGCTCTTTCTATCACTACAAAATACCTTATCACCAACCTAATACTTGTGAGGAACATTGTGTGGGTCATGCCACTTCTTTTACCTCGCATTGACCTTCTATGGGATGTCATCAATTCTTTGTTGGAGGTGTTAGATCTATTTAACAAATTTGGATTCTCTATCTACCTTCACCTAAGTATGGAATGACATTGTTGGTGAAGATACGATGGGAATAGCTACATCAATTGGGTCCAATGGTTGGTACACCAAGCACACTTGAAAGAGACAGTGGTCGTTATAGCTGTGGAGAGCTTTGTTATAGCTATGTTGAACATATAGAATTATTTCATCCCACGTACGTGGATGCTACGATTTGTACATGTGTACAATATGCAAAATCATCCTATTGATCACTTCCATTTTTCCATTTGTTTGGGGATGAAAGGTAGTTGTTTTTTTTCAACGGTATCCATCAGAGATCATAGGCTAAATTGGAAGATACTACTGAATTTTTTGTCCCTATTTAAAATAATGATATGAGGTAGCCCAAAGTCAGCCCAAACATGCTCAAAGAAGAGTTTAGCAATGAATTCAATTGTGATACTCTTCTTCCATGGTTTCAAAATGGCCATCTTATAGAATTAGTCGACAACCACAAGTGCACACCCATTTCCATGCTTAATGGAGGACAAACCTAACATGTAATCCATAGAGAGTGACTCTAAGCTCTTGTTTCAGGTAGATAAATAAGTGCATATCCCCTACATTATAATGGTTTCTTTAACAATGACAGAGTAGTGCAAAATTTGATGGATGGGTGGACATCTTGTCGAAGCTTTAACTTGTACGAATACTTCTTAAGTACTACTTAATTGTCTTCTCGACACTAAAGTGCCTTGCAAAATAAGTGTAATGTTCCTCCTTTATCAATGTGGCATGTTCGCTTAGAGGAACACAAATATGGTCTAAATATCACAAGAGCACATCCTAGAGGTGGAAATATGAAACATGTTTTCTTCTGATGAAAATCTAGATTGTGAAAAAAGATTAGTCACTATTGTATAATTGTGAAAGATCTCAAACAGTTAAATTTCTAATACATGTTGCACACTTGAGTGTTCTAATAAAAATGCAGCCTCTTTTTATCTTCATAATTGAAAACAAGATACATGCTCATACAAGACATATTGAGGCCTCTACCAATAGCATATATGACTACTCTAAAACATTGAAGCCCACTTGTGAATCCTGGATGGATCCACCACACAAATGTCATTAATGGGTTTTCCTCCCAGGATTAGCTTAGAACTAGCCACACCAAGTTCTGAACAAAACACAGTAAGATAGACAAACTCCCAATGATCCAAATACCTAGCTCCTATCCCCTTTAATAGGCTTGGGGGATCTTACTTTATTATTTTCCCTAGAAAAAGGAAGGTAAATACTATGGGGATATCACATGGAAAAATACCATGGTAAGTACCATGGGTAAATTCTGCCCATTTTGACCACATCAAGAAAATTCTCCCTTGCAAATATTGTTTTCACTCAAGCAATCCACTTCTATCCACATCAAAAGCATTTGTATACTGGTACCTGGATCCCATACAAACCAGTGTGTCATTCCATGTCTCCATGATAAATGTTCTTGAATGGATCCTTCGATACTTGGATCCCAAACAATCCTTCAGCCAATTCTTCCCTCAATTGATTCACTGCGATCCCAATTCCACCTAAGTCTTGGGACCTATGGGTTATGATACCATTTTATCCCTCCATCACTACCTATCCCCAAGGGCCCAAGTTGCAATATGCCCTTAGCTAAGGGTATCCTCCTAGGAATCATCCCATCAATAGAGTTCCAACTCAAAATCTCTCGTGAATCCATCCCGTGGGAAGGATCTAGCGTATGAATGCCTGCACATGGAATGAGTCTACTAAGATGATGTTGCCTTATGCTCAACCCTTGCTTCTCCACTTGGTCACCCAACATGATCCATTTAGATAAATTTCCGCTGCTCTCCCCAATGTATAAAGGTGGGTTGGTAGTGCTGCAAGGCTTATCTATATACTTTTGGAGAGGGATGTTATGGAACTCCAAACTATATTCCTCTTGTTGCCTTGTGACAGACTTGAGTCATTCCTCAACACCGGATAGCTTGCCTGTTGATTCTGCACTTACCCTTACGACCTCCTGTTCTTCCTATTCTCTTGTAAGACAGTGGCTAGATTCTCTGCTTCAACATCATAAGATATGTCTTGAAATGCATGATATTTTCGTGAAAGTCCTCTACTAGCAATTTTGGTGCCCTGTTGAATGCCTCTATATTTGTCGGCAACAGATGCTCAACTATCATAGCTCCAATTTAAACCTTTGATTGACTCTCTAGAAATGGTTCATCGTGCATACTACATTTTTCATGTTGCCCCTTAAGATCATGCTCATTGTTCTAGTTTTATTACTGACTAGCTCCTCACTTGAGTCCCCTTGAATGTATTCTTCTTGGCCTTCTCCACGTGTGGGGACAATTTGTTGTTCACCCTCTCTGGTTGTCAAACATGGATGCACTGGTGGACTGTTATCTACACTTGATTTCCCATACTCTCTATGGATGTCTTCCTGGATATCTGTGGACTCAAATGTACAAGAGTCTACCACATTGTTGGGAGACATTACCTCCTTCCTTTGGCAATGTAATTTATCAAGTTGATTGACTATAATGAGCTTGTCATGCAAAACATTGTGTTGTTTCTCAGTTTATGTGATCTCCTGAAAATCAATGAACCCGACTATAGATGAGACCCAATGAACTAAATGAGTCTCGAATTGTTCTGCCCTTGTTGCCTTCTTATCACCTAGACATGAATGGTTGAGCGCCCAAGGTCCCTTGAAAATAAAACATAGTCCTCTCCTTCTTAGTTCATTCTTGTTGCAGGTTTTACTACCTTTGTTCTTACTTCCTCCATTGATTTTTTTAAACTCCTTCTTAGTCAACACCCATTTGAGCAATTTTATGTTTTCCATGACTAACTTCTCCACTAGATCATAGGCGGTTAGGGATATAATTAGTTCCTTCCTCCAAATGGTCAAACGTTTGTATCTCAACATCTTGCTGATGTCAACATCTCCTTCTACGAATAAGGACACAATCTTTTGCATGTTTGTTTTGACACAATTTGGATGATATGATGTAATGTTGGTGTAAACATTCTGGAATGCTTGAAAGATTAGGTTGCCACATTCCAAATTCAACATGAATGTGCCAAAGCTAAACTATGCATTGAGTTCTAAGATTTTGTGCTACTTTTGAAAGGTAGTGATGTTAAAGCTATGATCCTGTTGAGACAAGAAGCAATTATGAGCTTGGCCTCTTCACAAGGATGTTCCTAATGTTTGGGTTGTATCAACACAAACATGGATGGCTTACGAGCCCAACTAAGTTTCCTCTATTTTGGCTGCCCCATCTCATAGAGACATGTGTCTAATTCCTCTAATTTATGAAGGTATATGATTGTCTTTGTTCATTGAAATTCATATCCACATAAGAAGAGCTTAGTGTTGATTTTTGGGTAGCATGGGAGGTACTCCAAGCCATAGGGTTTGGGGTTTGGATGGAAAATCACCACAAGGGTCACTGGTGGGCTTCAAACTGATGTATGGGGTTTTGCACCAAATCATGTTTTGGGCACTTTCATGAGAACATTTCTACATGTGATGGTATGAGACAATAGAGGGCAGAGAGGAGAATCCAAGCTTTGAGAATCATCATATTCCAAGTTGTAGAAGTAGAGATATGAAATTTTGAAGGTATTTTTGAGGTTGACACCATAAGTCTCAAGGTTAGCCTAAGGTGATTTTAGGCATGTAACAATTGGTAGCCCCTAAAATATGTTGTTTTACAACACTTATTTATGGTATATATAGGAGGTGAATATGAGGACTTGTCATCATCCAAAAAGTGCAACGCATGCATTAGTGAGAAACTTGGTGGAGGAGAAGAAGTTTGTTTTAGCCACAACAAGGAGAGCATAGGGCATCAAAGGTGTTGGGGATTGTTTCAAGTGATGAACATGGGACTAAAGCTACTAGAAGGAGGCCAAGGGTACTTGTTGTCATGTATCATACTTAAGGAATGTTTTAGGGCTATTTGGTTGGAGTGAAAACCCTTGGAAGGGTTCTCGTAGTTGAGAGGAGGCTTGTTGTGGAAAGCTGCAACAAAAAGGAGGGAGGTCGAAGGTTTGTAAGGGGTTAGAGCAGCCTAGAACTTCAGCCAAGGTGGTCCTTCCCTCTTAGAAGGGAAGCCACTGAAAATGGAGGGTGATTTCAGGTAGATTGAAGAGTTGATAGGGACTCTGGTCAAGTGTCCTAACTAGTGCATAATTGCATCAATTGAAGTACCCTAAAATAGTGAGCTAGAGCATGCATTTTGGTCGATCTTGTGTGTGTTGGGTCACAGTGTGTTGATCGGTTTTGGATCATTTTACATTGCAACTTATAGGTGGAATTTGGAGGACTTTCCATGGAGGTGAAAATTCCATCCTAGGAGCAGAGTTTATAGTGAATTATTGGGCATCATTGGTCTGGTGGAGGGAAGCGTGTTGATAGCCTAAAGTAGCCCTAGAAGAGTTACCTTGAAGTGAAGAAGAGGAGCTGAAGGTTGGTGTCAAAGTGTAGTACCTCGATGGGCAAAGGTGACTGCTAGCTTGGCAATTTGCAACTCAAGTATTAGCCAACCAAGAGAGAAAATTAGATCTGCCCATGTAGACACAGCAGAAGTAACTTGCAACAGTGTTAGGTGACAACCCTCTTGGAGTCTCCATGTGTTGTCCTTCGAAGGACTAAGAAGTAGCTAGTGAGTAGTATGGGTGTGAAGGACTGGTAGGACAAGATACAACATATAACTTGCAGCGAAGATTACCATTGTATCTTGTATACCTTAAATTGTTATATTATTCATATTTGTTTTAATGTAATGAAGATAGGGTTGTACATTATTTAACAATTTTGTTAAAAAATATGTATACTTGTGCATATGTGATTCACTGCTTTATATTTTCCATTGCGCCACGTAGTTTTGGTCGAAATTTTTGTTTTGGTAGCGTTAGTGATTTTAAGACTCTAACCTAGATCCAAGATCGTGGAAATTCAAAATGGCATCAAAGTGTGTATGAGCTACTTTGGAAGATAGTGAATCAGAGTTGTGCACAACGAAGTAGAATTTAAGAGGGAGTTGGTCACATTGTAGGTGACAATATAGAAGTTGCAAGCTCATATCCAATACGAGGATAGGTTGGAGGGGTTATCCAACTATCGTCCATGCAAGGAAAGGATTAAGTTGATATGGCAGGTCAACAGGATTTGGGAGTTCGCAGAGCAAGCCATCAAGAATCTAGCTAACTCAAAGGATATGGAAGTGTATGTGGATTTGGATACAAGAGCGAAATTTATCATCCTAGACGGTGTGAACGATGCCCTAATACCTCATTTGTCTGAGAAGAACACCACACAGTAGATCTAGATGGATCTTCATAATTTGCTCCAGAATAAAAATGAGAACTAGGTAATGGTATTGGAGGATAAGTTGAATTCCACCAAGATAATAAAGGGTGAAGTCATGATTTCGTATCTAGAAAGATTATCTAAGGTCAAAGATGAGTTTATTGTCATTGGCGTGACTATTTCAGATGGAGATATGGTAAGTATTCCTTTGAAACACTTCAATGAGGAATGGAAGCCCTTCCTCAAAGGGATTGTTGCTAGAGAGAAGTTGTGAGACTGGAATAGGATGTGGGATGACTTCATTAAGGAAGAGTTGCGAAATGAGGATCTTCATCCAAAGAAGAATACTTTCGATGATGACATGGAACTTGCAGCGTGAATGAAGTCTAAGTAGAAGAACGACTTGGGTAAAGCCAAGTTATTTAATTGTGGCGAGATGGGTCATTTTTCATAGAGATGTCTGATCAAGAACAAGGGAGATGACAAGAAGAAGAAAGAAAAACACGTCATTGGTGTTGCCACTTCTGTTGAGATAGATGATCTTACTAGGAGATTGGACAAGGAAGACTTTTCTATGATCTCACATTTCTCATAGGGTACTATCTATGAGGATGGATGGTAGATGGATAGTGGTACGATGAAAGATATGACATTGTCATAGGAGGTTTTTGAGACTATAATTGAATGGGACTCGAAGTTGCACATAGTGGTGGGTGAAAGTAGTCAGAAGGAGATCTGAGGATTGGGTGATGTATCATTTAGGATGGAGACGAGATGAGTAATTCATGTTGAGGATGTAATGTTGGTACCAGGGCTCAGATATAATGTGATTTCTATCTCAATGATTGGGAAGAAGGTATTTGCAGTCTTGTTCCATGATGGAATGACAAGACTCAAGCCTAAAGGCTCTAGCTCCACAGGCCTTTAGATCATGAGAAGCAGGTGGAGCATGTGCCGATTGTAGAGAAGCAGGTGCAAGTGCAAGCTTCAAAGGAGTAGGTAAAAGTTCCCAAAAATAAGGTTCACCTTCCTAAGAAGGTCCAGATTCTAGAGACTTCGAGGGAGTCGGGTTTGACAGGGAGCTTGTAGATTCAGAGGGTGATGTTGCAGTCCATGAAGAGCACATGGTCAGTGGGTGGTAAGGGTGGCCCTACAACTACCAAAAAGGAATCATGCAGAGAGTGGAAGACATTACAGGAAAAGAAGAAGCAGGGTGCTTCCAGTAGTGATATTGACACTTCCGAGAGAGGCACAATTCACAAAACAGGGATTGCTGCCAGTAGTGATGATGATAATGAGTTACTTCCTAGACTTGGAAGTACATGCCTCGCTAATAGTGAGTGTTGATTTTTTAGCAACTTGGGAGGTACTCCAAGCCCTAGGGTTATAGTTTTGGAGGGAAAAGCACCACAGGGGCCACTTGTGGGCTTGGAACCCAAGTATGGGATTTTCCACCAAATCATATTTAGGGCATTTCCATGAGCACATTTCTACATGTGATGGCATTAGACGATAGAGGGCGGTGAGGAGAATCCAAGGCTTTGAGAATTGTTGAATTCCAAGTTGTAGGAGTGGAGATATGAATTTTTGAAGGTATTTTTGTGGTTGACACCATAAGTGTCAAGGTCAGCCTAAGGTGATTTTTAGCATGCGACAGTTGGCAACCCCTAAAATATGATGTTTTGGAGTCCTTATTTATGGTATATATAGGAGTTGGTTGTGAGGACTTATCATCATCTAAAGACTACAACACATATATTAGTGAGCAACTCATTGGAAGAGAAGAAGTTTGTTTTGGCTGCAGCAAGGAGAGGCTAGGGCAGCAAAGGTGTGAGGGACTATTTCAAGTGGTGAATAGGGGACAGAAATTGCTCAAAGGAGGTTGAGGGTACTTTCTATCATCCACAGTATTATGGAGTTTTTTAGGGCCATTTGGGAGGAGTGAAAACCCTTGGAAGTTCTTCTGCAGCCAAGACTCGGAGTCTTGTTGTAGAGAGTTGTAGGAAAAACAAGGGAGTTTGAAGGACTATAAGGGGTTAGAGTGGCCCAGAACTTCAACCAAGGTCCTCCTCGCCTCTTAGAATGGCAATCGAAGCAAAGGGAGGAAAATTCCAGGTAGATTGAAGTGTTATTATTTTGAGGATTCTGCGATCAGTGCTTTGTGTGTTGTTTCCTTCCAAAGTTCTTGCATCCATGATTATTTGTATCGATGTTTTGAGCCATCCACTGTGGCTCGTCATTAGGATAGACTAGCAATTGTTTAGGACAGATCTCCTTGGGCTTGAATAAATAGGGTTAAGAGATGCACAGGGAATGGAAGCCGACCTTACCAGACTTGTTTTGTAATTTTTGGGTTTTGATTTAATTATATGCTATTTAATAAAATAAAATAATTTAAATTGAGTTTGAAATATTTAAGTATGAAATTGAATTGTTTAATTATTAATTTTCAATTTTATGTTCATGTCAGTAATAATTTAATTATTTAATTTGGTATTCTTTGTTTTTTAGTTAAAATGTAAATTAATATTTTAATACTTAATTATTTATACATATATAATTTCTTTTTCTTTTTTTTGAGAATTTATGTAATGGGTTTTTAATTTATTCTTATTTCTTTTTCTTTTTCTTTTCTTTTTATTTATTATTTACTTATGAATAATTATATTATGTTTGTTATTACTTTATTTTATACTTAAATTTATTTTAGTTTTGTTCTTGTTGTTTAGAGCTATATAGAAATTTTTAAATTATGTGATAGGATTATTTATTTATTTCAATATTAATATTAAAATGAATTTTTAATTTATTTTTATTTTTATTTATTGTTTATTTATTTATGATTAATTATATTATGTTTGTTACTACTTTGTTTCATACTCGATTTTATTTTAGTTTTGTTCTTATTATTTAGAGTAAATTAATTAGTCTGATTTTAATAATAATCTAATGTTAATTAGCACTAGTTTAATTTTATTGCTTGTTTCTATAATTTTAATGTTAATGAATATTAATGTTAATATTAGTAATCTAATATTTATAGTTTATAGTTTTAAGATGTAAATTAATGTTTTTTAATTTTAAGAATTGGAAGTTTGGGTAGGTGTTTAGTACTGGTGAGAAGATTGAAGTGTTGTTAGGGACTGTGGTTGGGTGCCCTAACGAGTTTAGAATTCCATCAATCGAAGGACCCTAAAACAGTGAGTCGGAGCATGAATTTTGGTGCATCTTGTGTGTGTTGGGTCGCAGTGTGTTGATAAGTTTTGGATCAATTTATATTACAGCTTGTAGGTTCCATTTGGGGGACTTTTCGATGAGGTGAAAACTCCGTCTTAGGAGAAAAATGTACAGTGAAGTATTGGGCATCATTGGTCTAGTGGAAGGCAGTGTGTTGATATTATAAAGTAGCCCTAATGACTTATTTTGAAGTGATGAAGAGGATTTGAATGTTGGGTGAAGATTGGTGCCGAACTGAAGTACCTTGATGGACGAAGGTGATTACTAGCCTAGCCGTTTGTAGCTTGGGTATTGGACAACCCAGAGAGAAAATTAGATTAGCTTGTGTACACACAACAAAAGTGACTTGCAATAGTGTTATGTGGCAACCCTCCTAGAGTCTTGATGTGTTTTCCTTTGAAGAAATGTCTTAAAACTTTGACTCTAGTTCAGAAACGGTCGAGAGTCAGCTCTAACTCTGACTTTGACTCGGTCAATTTTGTTTCAATGACTCGGTCATTGTAAAAATATATTAAATATTTATTTTTTTATAAAAAACAATTTTAAATATTTTCATTCATGTTTCCAAACACAAATCTTTAGAATACATAGAGAGAAGACAATCTATGATCAAAGTAAACTCATGAATATATCCATTATATCAAAATGGCACCCAGTGCATTGTCTAATACAGACATGAATGATGATATAGAGATCAAAACAAAAACACATAACCAAGGAGGCTAGAAATGTCCCCTACAACAAAAGTAAACTATGAAACATCACTAGTCACTAGTACTACTGGCTTCTGCTAGAGGAGCCAACATCATCTGTCTCACACTCTGAATCAGAGTTAGACAGGGAAACCCATGGCTCCTCCTCCTCATCATCTCCAACTGCAATTGTAGAAGTGGTAGCACTAGTAGACTGTACAACATCTGCACGTTGAGATAGATGAGATATGTGCTTTCATCGTGGATGAGCAAAGGAAGCGCTTGCAACTGGAGGACTTGGGGCTGGGCCTAAGGTTGGTACAAGTGGATCTCCATTCAACTCAACATTTTTTCAAGAGATGCCTCTGTCTATAAATCCAAATCAAGATCCTCATCATAATCAAACTCTACTGGATCACTGTCCACTACCAAATCTGATGTTGGATCAATATCTTCCAATACAATGGGATCTAAATCAATTCCTTTGTTAAACAATTGGTTGCGTCTAAGACGAAGGTTGTATTGGACATAGACTAGATCATTTAACAATTTTTTATCCAAATGGTTTCTCTTCTTCATGTGAATCCTCTCAAAGACAAACCAATTGCGCTCACACCCAGTAGCACTACAAGTTTGACTCAAAATACAAATTGCAAACTTCTACAATTGAGGACAATGGCTACCAAAATCCTCCCACCATTGTGCTGCAAAAAACATAGTAGTGTAATGAGTTAGCTCAAAAAATTATATCCAACTTTCAAATTATAAAAGATTTAACAAAATAAGAATTTGAAAATTGAAATTTTTGTTTACGTGGCTGATCTACTTCCCTTGCAATCTTTGCTAGGTTCTTTCCAAAGGTACTTATGGCTTTGCTAAAAGAAGTGACTTGTCGATGTATATCCAGATGATCACTCTCCAATGGGATCATCCAATCAATGAAGTAAATCAATCCATCTCTAACCTCTGCACCCAAATCTCCTACCTCCAGAGCTTTATAATGATACTGTGGGTTCAAAAAATACCGAACTGCATGTATAGGATGATGGAGTTGATTGTTCCATATTTCATCAATGATTGCCCAAATAGGCCCCTACTTAGCCACTCTATCCTTGTATGCCCTCTTTATTTTCTCCTTTGCTTTATTCATAGCCTCATAAATGAAGCCCATAGCCAATCTTTCCCCATCCACCAACCGCAACACCTTAACCAGTGGCTCAGCAACCTTCACAATTTCTATTGCCTTTTTCTAAAATATTTTTTCGTTAACTTTATTTTTCACATATTTACCTTCCTATTTGTTAGACCACTGGCTTTTATTCCAGTCATCACTATAAAACATCTTTTGCAAGTTTATATGTTGGGAAAGCATAGATTGCAATGTAAAAACATGAGTTGCAAATCTAGTGATCGTAGGCCTAATAATATCTTTGCCCCCTATGTGTCTACTCATCAGGCTCAAAATCCATGAATGATTATAGATACATTTTGTTATGCTTTTGGCATGATCTATAGTTTTCTTGACCCAATCTAATTTTCCAATATCCTCAAGCATGAGTTCCATGCAATGTGCAACACATGGGGTCCAAAAGATGGTTTTGTGTTTTTCCTCTAATTGTTTACCAGCAAGAACATAGTTAAAGGAATTATCTTTCATGACTTGAAGAAAATTAGCCTCCCCCGCCTCCTCAACAACGTCATCCAATAGCTGAAACAACAATTTTCCATATTTCACCCTATAAAATGCATCAACTAATTTTAGAAACATGGTTCCCTATGGGAAAAGATAGGAAATTTTATGATGGTACAATTCCTTTGATTTGTCCATCCATTTGACATGATGGTACACACTGTTTTTTCCCATGATTTTTTGAAATCTTTGAAATACTCATCAATGGAGGAAATTTATTTTTGCAAACGAGTCCCCCTTAACTCATTCATAGTAGGGCCTTTGAAGCCCTTACCAGTAGCAAATATGGCATGAAACATAGGCTCATAATATGGTGAACATTAAGCATTAAAGGGGATATCAACATCATACCACCATCTAGTTATGTAATCACAAGTAGTCTCCCTAAATTATTTCTTCTAATGGTCATCTAAAGTGGGATGCAAAGTTCTACTAGCTTGATGACCATGTGCATCTAATGGAGAGGAGGGTGTGATAGTTAAATAACTTTTGATATTCATATCACCCTTCTTTTTCATTTTACCCTTACCCTTTTTTTCTTGCATGGACTTCAAGGAGGGGGGCGGGGGGGGGAGGGACATAGTGGAAGGGGTTGGATGCATTGGTACAAGGGATAAAAGAAGAGCCCTCAAAATCAAAATGGGGGTTGGTAGCCATCATTTGATGTATACTCCTCTTCCTCCCAATTTCAGCCTCTATTTCTTTTTTCCTAGATTTTTCTTCTTGAAACTTCTCAAAGATATTTAACGACTCCTTCCTAATCTCCCAAATTTATTGTGATTCACATGGAGTAATTTTGCCTCTAATACTTTCCAAGTGTTGTCTCAGCCTATGAATGCCCCTAGGAGCCTCCTTAATTTTTCTATGGAAAAATTTGCAATGCCTTTGATTATCAACCATTTCAGCATATGCCCAAGCAACATCTTTCACTTTAGGAGCCATTTTTTGACATGGAAATGAAAGGAAAAAATATGAAAATGAAAAAAAAAAAAAAAATCATTGCTTCAATGTTCATTTCTTTTACAAAAAACACTCTTTTCAATTTCTAGTTTTGCACAAAAAAAAGAAGAAAAAATAGACTTTAGAAGTGAAAAAAAAAATACCTCTAGGCACAAACCACCTCCTCAATGTTGATCCAACAAACCACCACCTCAACACTACTTCAATGGTCACCCAAGAAGATCCTCAGTGTTGCTCCAATGTTTGCCCAAGACTCCTCACTACTGCTCCAAAAACAAACTCCACAACTCTTCACAAAATCCTCACAAATTCTCACACAAATGCAATGAGATACTTGTAAGGAAATGAGAGGGTTTGGGTAGCTTTGATAGGGTTTGGGAGAGGTTAATGGTCATAAAAATAACCCTAATCCAAATTAGAACTGGTTGTGGTTCCTTTTTTCGCCCCAAAAGAACATGGAAGTCGCTTTTCAGCCACAGTGACCAAGCTAGCTAAGTCGGTGACTGGCTCGGATGGCTCGATAACAATCCGACCAGCCCAACTGTTTCAGCCACCAACCCGACCTGGCCAGGCACTCACTTGATCTAGCTCAGCCGTTTCAACTTCAAGCTGGCCGTTTCCTAAAACACTGCTTCGAAGGACTAAGTGGAAGCTAGTGAGTAGTACCAGTGCGAAGGACTAGAAGGACAAGATATGAAATAGAAGCTGCAGCGAAGATTGTCATTGTGTCTTGTATACCATAGATTTCCAGATTTGGTTTAATGCAATGAAGATTGGGTTGTACATTATTGTATAATTTTCTTAAAAATTGTGTATACTTATGCATATGCGATTTATTGCTTTATATTTTCCATTGTACAAAGTAGTTTTGGTTGAGATTCTTGGTTTAGTGGCATCAGTGATTTTAGGACTCTAACCTAGACCCAAGATCATGGAAATTCAAAATGGTACCAGATCATGTCTGAGCTACTTTGGAAGACAATGAATCAGAGTTGTACACAGTGAAGTACAGTTTAAGAGGTATTTAGTCACATTGTAGGTGACAATATCAAAGTTGTAAGCTTGTATCTGATATGAGGACATGTTGGAGGGGTTGTCCAACTATATTCCATGGAACGAAAGGATCAAGTTCATCTTGCAGGTCGACATGATCTGGGAGTTTCCTGAGAAAGCCATCAAGAAGCCAACTAACCCAAAGTAGATGGAAGTGTATGAGGATTTGGATATGAGGGTAAGATTGATCATCCTATATGGTGTAAATGTGGCCCTAATACCTCATTTGTTTAGGAAGAACATCACACATGAGATGATCAGGGGCTCATGTCCCAAGTGTCGAAAAATGCTCAAAAATGAAAGTGCTCATAACTGGTTCAAACCTGAATGACCGGATAGATCTCGTCCTCCTGATTCTAGAATCGTGAATGGTTCAAAAAATGGTCTCCATATGCAGAAGTTATGTCAAATTGAAAATTGCCCAATAACCCTTATTTTTTAAATTTTTTTCAAAAAAAATATAAAATAGAATATTCTAGATAATATTCCTTAAAATATTCCAAGGAATATTCCCAAAATATTTTGTTTGGGTCGACCAGTAAGAGGGTGCCCCCAAGGTGGCAACGTTTGGTCATATTAAAATTTTGGGCGGAATGGCAGATTGAACCCCCGACCTACTGACAAACAATGCAGCGGCTTACCATTACACCAAAGGATAGGAATTGTTAGCATTGTCAACCAAATTATATCTAAGGTTTGAAATGGCTTATGGCGGGCCCAAAAAGAGGCTAGCCCCTAAGGCCCAGCCTCCGCTCCACATGACCAAGTCCCGGGAACTGTGGCCTATCAACCCACAGCTGATTAATTCAGGCGGCAAAAGCGGTGGTCACATGCAACTTCCCAGTGGTCACAATAACTAGTAGTCCAATTGGTAGTCAGGCATGAAATCCAATGCCATAAACCAAGTCTGCTAGAACTAGTCACATGCGGAGTTAAACTGATAGTCTGACCAGTGGTTACGATTTACTGGCGGGATTTTTGGTGATGGCACCAAAATTAGTAGTCCGGCCATTTTGGTGGACTTAACTGTCTGCTAACTTTAGTTAACTGGAGTCAATTCAGGGATAGACAGGCAGTGGAGTAAATGAGCCATAACTTTGGCTAGGAAAGGCCTTTTGAGACGATTTTTTTATTTTTTATTTTGACTGATCAGATGATTCTGAATCCATTGGCATATGTTAGAGAGCAATCATAGGTTGTTTGCAAGTGATTTTGCTCTGTGGAAGTTCTAGGAGCCACTAGGGCCCAACATTATGAGAGTTATATTGGGTTGTAGGTACTCATTGGATGAGAACCAATAGTCATTCCTAACTAATTTGAGCATTCTGAATCCATTTATACAATCCATTTTTCCTATTAAGGCTTGTATTCAGTTGTACATTCATTTTGATATTTTAATCAAATCAAGGACATGCCCATTTGGGAGCCTTGGACCCAGCAGATGTAGCCGAGGAGGGGTGAACCACTTCATCATATGCTATTGCATTTGTGGTTGAGTTTTCTTTCAGAGAAAATCTGTTTTAGTATGTTAAACAGAGAAATGAATTAATTCTACCACACATAGAAGGGTCATAAATAGCTACAAAACTCATTTGTTTTTAACTGCAAGACATGTACATCATATAGACATGAATATCTACTGAATTGAATACCTTGTAAAGCATTTCAAGTACTTAAAATTTTAGATCAAGTTGGTATCAGATATGAGTTGTTGTTTCTCTGTATTAAAAGTAGTCAAATAAACTATAGATAGAGCCTGAAACAAGCCAGGAAGCCTTCGAAATTCTCTTGCTATAAAATTGCAAAGTAGATAAATGCTCTTTCATTCAATCTCTGGTGTAGCTATCTTTTGATTGTTTTTGTACAAGGATATTTTGACTGTCTTGCAAGTTTTGATGCTTACCAGGCTGAAACTTCAGAGAGGGGAAGGACATTTGACTAGACAACAAGAGAATCCTCAGTCAAGGAGGGCCAGGGTTCCATTATCTCCACTTTCAGATTCACCCTTAAGAGGCTCAATAGAAGCTTCCAGAATGTATGAATAGGAAGGAGAAGTTCCTACAAACATGGATCCAAGAGAAGAAGCAAGAGTTTTCAAAAAAGCTTTCCTGGACCCAACTAAAATGGTGAGGGTATTGTATGAGGAAAGAAATGAGAAACTGGCTGAATAAGGGTCTCAACATCCAAATGAAGGAGAGGGCTCTTCAGGAGGTAAGAAGGATGATGATCATTCAAAGAAAGGACAAGGAGGAAATGGTGATCCACCACCCCCTTTGTCACCTTCTTCCTCTTCATCCTCATCTTCTTCTTCAGTTCAAAAGCATAGATCCTCTGGAAAAAGTCCTTTTTTGAAGCTTGATGTAAAATTCGAATTACCTATGTTTAATGGTGAGGTGAACGCAGAAAAGCTTGACAACTAGATTAGGCAGTTGGAAGTTTACTTGAGGATCCAGAATATGCATGATGATGCCACAAAGATTCAGTTGGCTTCTTTGAGAATGGATGGAGCAGCATTGGTTTGGTGGGAGGCCAAGACCAAGGAGGAAATCAAGAAATTTGGTAAGGTTACCTTAACATGGACTGAATTTCTGTTAGCCATTAAAAAACAATTTTATCCTCTTACTCATGTGCAGAAAACCATCATGAACTGGTAAAATTTCAGATAGCTTAAGGGTCAGAATGTCCAAGACTACACCCAAGAATTCAGGATAAGAGATCTCTTATTAGGGGTAGATTTACACACCCAAGAAACCTTGCTGAAATACATAGGTGGCTTGCATAGCTACCTTAGACATACCATCCCGATGTTTAATCCTACTAGCTTGGACAAAGTTTGTGTTCAAGCTACCCATTTAGAGGCTAGGGGGGAAAACACATTTGAAGAGGGTAGAAACAATCCCCTCAAGGGGAAAAACAAAGGGAATGCATCTATCAAACAAGAGAGTGAAAAAGTGTTCTGTAAACATTGTTCTAAAGTAGGCCATGAAGAGAAAAATTGTTGGAAACTGCATCCTGAAAAAAGACCCCAATCTAATAAAACCAAAGGCAAACAGAAAATTGCTGCTACTACATCTACACCACAAGATTTAGGGGATGATTCAGGTGATGAAACCAAAATTGTAGCCATGGGTGTGAAAAACTTGAAGGGAAAAGAAATTGAAACTCAAGCCAACATTAGTACCTCAAACTGTCATGTACATGCTCCTAATGAGGAAGAAAGAATTGAACTGTTTCATGTGACAGTTATTTCAAAACATACTAAGATTGACACACTTTTTGATAGTGGGTCACACGAAAACCTTATATCAGAAGACTTGGTCAAGTAGCTTAAGCTTGAGATCGTTCCACAGCCAAAGCCATATCCACTTGGATGGATTTGCAAGGATGCAAATTTACAAGTTTCAAGAAAGTGCATATTGTGCTTTGCAATTACTGTACATTTTATTGACACAGTTGAACTTGATGTAGTACCATTTGATATAGCAAGAATTGTTTTGGGAAGTCCTTACTTATTTTATAGGAAAGCTATCTTCCATCTCCATGAAAACAAATATCATATTTTCAAATATGGTAAGGAGTTCATTGTTAGAGCTCATCGCAAGAAGACAAATGTAGCAATGGTGAATGTAGGATAGGTAAAAAGGATAGTCAATTCAAGTAAGAATTTTGTTCTTCTTATGATGAAGCCTAAGGTTGATGTGAATCATGATTCATTTGACAATTGTGATCCCAAACTTAAATCAGATTAATAGGATGAAGTTGATGCACATCATGAGATGTTTCAGGAACTGACAGGTTTTCCTCGTAAGAGGGAGATTCAGCATGAAATCCATTTGCATCCAGATTGTCCTCTTCTAAAAATAGGCATGTACAACATGTCTATCATGGAGAATGCTAAATTCAAGAAGCAAATCAAGGACTTGTTGGACAAAGGTTTCATAAATTTGGGACACATAGTAGGAGGAGGCGCTTCGAGAGTTGATCTTGCTAAGATTGACGCCATTGTGAATTGGCCTACTCCCAAATCCATTACAGAGGTAAGAAGTTTTTTGGGTGCAGCTCAATATTGGAGGAAGTTCATCTCTAACTTCTCTTCTATAGCAGCTCCTATGCATGCAGTGACAAGTGTGAAGCGTGCTTTCCAATGGGGAGGCAAGCAACAAAAAGCTTTCAAATCTTTGAAAGAGAAGATTATACAACTCTGGTCCTTGCATTACCAGATTTGAGACAACCATTTGAGATTCAAACTGATGCTAGTGATTATGCCATGGGTGCAGTTCTTCTACAGCATGGTAAGCCTATTGCATTTCATTCTGAGACTTTTAATGGTGTTGTTGTGAATTATCCTACATATGATAAGGAGTTGTATGTATTAGTACAAAGCATCGAAAAGTGGAAACACAATTTGATGGGCAAAGAAACCGTTATACATACCGACAATCATCCCTTACAGTACTTGCAATCACGAAGCAAGTTACAACAGTCACGACACTTTAGATGGATGGGCTTCTTGCAACAGTTTCACTTGGTAATAAGGTAAAAGAAAGGTGTTTTCAATAAAGTTACTGATATGCTTTCAAGGCCTATTATTGTTGTTGTTACTTTACTTAAGAATGATTCCATTGTACATGAGAGTTACATAGAACAATTTGCATCTAGTGATGATTTTAAAGATGTGTATGCCAACTTGAGTAAAGGGAATCATGTTGAGGAGAAAGATTATCACTTTAATAACAATTTTTTGTTTCATTTGGGAAAGTTGTGTATACCACAGGGGGAGAGAATAAGTGTCATAAGAGAAGCTCATTCTTCTCTTATTGCTAGACATTTTGGTGTAAGAAAAACAGTTGCAGATATACAAAGGTATTGTTATTGGCCTCACATGATATATTCTGTTTTAAGGTTCATTAGATGATGTTCATTATGTGCTACAAGCAAGCCTAGTAATATGAATCTTGGATTATATACACCATTACTAGTACCTTCTAGACCATGGGAGAGTATTTCTATGGATTTTGTAGGAGGTTTACCAAAGTCTAGAAACAAGCATGATTATCTTTTTGTAGTAGTTGATCGTTTCAGCAAAATGTGTATACTTATGCCATGTAAGAAAACTATAACTGTTGAACAACTGTTGAATTATTTTTTCAACATGTATGGGTTTATTATGGCTTGCCTACTTCCATTGTTAGTGACAGGGATTCTAGATTTGTTGGAAACTTTTGGTCTAATCTATGGAAGATGATGAACACAAAGTTGAAGAAGATTACTGCTTTCCATTCTCAAACAGATGGCCAAACCAAAGTAGTGAACAGAACCATTGTGCACCTCTTGAGAGGTTATTGCAGCAAGCATCCCAAGCTTTGGGATGAACATTTGCACTACATACAACATGCTTACAACCATGCCAAGCACTCTTCCACAAACACCTCACCATTTGAAGCTTGTTTTGGGTACTTGCTAAAGTCACCTCTTGATTTCATTCTTGAGAAGGATGTCGCCATGGAGGGGTATAGTGACATTGACAAAGCTCGTTTGTTTACTGAAAGAATTCAGTTGACACATCAGCAAATTCAAGAACAGCTTGAAAAAATTCAAGGAAACTACAAGGAGCGACATGACAAGCATAGAGTCGATCATAAGTTTCTAGAAGGGGATGAGGTATGGCTGTACATTAGTAAGGAAAAAATTCAAGGAGAAGGTAAAAAGTTGAGGTCTATCCATTATGGTCCATTCAAAATCCTCAAACAAGTTGGAAATAATTCTTTTCAACTAGATTTGCCTTCATATATGCAAATGTAGTTTGTTGTCAATGTGGAGAATTTACGTTTGTATGCACCTCCTTTGATTGATGATCATGAAAGTGATATTTAGCTACCATCTATAGATGATTTCTCGCCAAAATTTTTTGATGAGCTGAAAGAAGATGCAATCCTTGAAAAAAGGACACACACTTCAAGGAGGGGAAATGTTGATTATGTTTGACTCGGTCTCAAATGCAGCAAACCAAACAAGCTAAAGTGGATGGAGGTGGACAGAGTGAGGGAGATGTAACCTCACCATTTTAATAGGTAATTGAAGGCTTTTGGGGTCCAAAAGCTTCCCAACGGGGAGGCGTTATCAGGGGCTCATGTCCCAAGTGTCGAAAAATGCTCAAAAATGAAAGTGCTCAGAATTGGTTTGAACCTGAATGACTAGATAGATCTCATCGTCCTGATTCTGGCGCCGTGAACGGTTCAAAATATGGTCTCTATTTGCAGAAGTTATGTCAAATTGAAAATCACCCAATAACCCTTAATTTATGAATTTACAAAAAAAAAAAAAAAAAAAAAAAAAAAAAAAAATAGAATATTCCAAAGAATGTTCCTTAGAATATTCTAAGGAATATTCCTAGAATATTTTTTTTGGGCTGACCAGTAAGAGGGTGCCACATGGGAAGCTTGGAGACCGCCATGTGGCCCTAAGGTGGCAATGTTTGGTCATATTAAAATTTTTGGCGGAATGGTGGATTGAACTCCCAACCTACCGACGAACAGTGCAGTGGCTTACTATTACACCAAACAGCGGGACTTGATAGCATTGCCAACCAAATTATATTTAAGGTTTGAAGTGCCTTATGGTAGGCCCGAAAGGGGATCAACCCCTAAGGGCTAGCCCCCGATCCACATGACCAGGTCCCGGGAACCATTGCTTATCAACCCACAGGTGGTTAATTTAGGCGGCAAAAGCGGTGGTCACATGCAACTTCCCGACGGTCACGGTAATTAACAGTCCAATTGGCGACCAGGCACAAAATCCAATGCCATAAACCAAGTCCGCCATAACCAATCACATGCAGAGTTAAAATGACAGTTCAACCAGCGGTTACGGTTTAAACTAGCAAGATTTTTGGTGGTGGTACCAAAATTGGCAATCTGGCCATTTTGGTGGACTTAACTGCCCGCTAACTTTAGTTAACTGGAGTCAATTCAAGGACAAATAGGTAGTGGAGTAAATGAGCCATAACTTTGGCAAGAAAGGCCTTTTGAAACGAATTTATTTTTTATTTTGACTAATCAGATGATTCTGAAGCCATTGGCAAAGGTTAGAGAGTAATCAGAGGTCATTTGCAGGTGATTTTGCTCTGTGGAAGTTCTAGGAGCCACTAGGGCCTAGCATTGTGAGAGCTGTATTGGGTTACAAGTACCCATTAGATGAGAACCAGTAGTCATTCCTGACTGATTTGAGCATTATGAATCCATTTATACAGTCCATTTCACCTGTTAAGGCTTGTATTCAGCTATACATTCATTTTTAGCTTTTAATCAAATCAAGGACGTGCCCATTTGGGAGCCTTGGACCCAGCAGACGTAGCCCAGGAGGGGTGAACTACTTCATAATATTCGATTGCATCTGTGGTTGAGTTTTCTTTCAGAAAAAATCTATTTTAGCATGTTAAATAGAGAAATTTATTAATTCTACTATAGATAAACGTGTTATAGCTCCAAATCTCACTCTTATGGTTTGTGATGCTGCACTCATGGCCTAGGGCAATGCCTCCTTCCAGACGTCGTCCAAAAATTTAAAAAACAATGTTTTTTAAATTTTTGGACCAGGTCTGGAAGGAGGGGTTGCCTTAGGCCATGAGTGCAGCATCACAAACCATAAGAGTGAGATTTGGAGCTATAACAAAAAGGGTCATAAAGAGCTGCAAAACTCATTTGTTTTTCACTGCAAGACAGGTACATCATATAGACAAGAAATTTTTCTAAATTGAATACCTTGCAAAGCATTTCAAGTAGTTTCAATTTCAGATCATGAGATGTGGATGGCTCTTCAGAATTTGTTCCATAATAAGAATGAGAACTGAGTATTGTTATTGGAGGATAAGTTGAATTCCACCAAGATGATAAAGGGTGAAGGCATGAATTCATATCTTACAAGATTTCCTTAGGTTAAAGATGAGCTTGTTGCCATCGGTGTGATTATTTCATATGGAGATATGGTAAGGATTGCTTTGAAAGGGTTCATCGAGGAATGGAATTCCTTCATCAAATATATTGTTGCCGAAGAGAAGTTACTAGATTGGAATATGTTATGGGATGACTTCATTTAGAAAGATTTGTGAGACAAGTATCTTCATTCAAAGAAGAAGACTTTTGATGATGATGTGGCACTTGCAACGTGAGTGAAGGGTAAGGAGAAGAAGGACCTCCGTAAAGTCAATTTTTTTAACTATGGGGAGATGGGTCATTTTCATTGAGATGTCTAATGAAGAAGAAGGGATATGGCGAGAAGAAGAAAGAAAAGAAATTCTCTAGTGTTGCCAGTTCTACTGAGATAGATGATCTTGCCAATATATTGCAGGAGGAAGACTTTAATATGATCTCTCATTTCTCTTGGGGCATTGTTGATGAGGATGGATGGTACGTAGATAGTGGTGCGACAAAACATATGATAGGGTCACATGAGTTTTTCTGGACTCTGGCTGAATGGGACTCGAAGTTGCACATGGTTTTGGGTGACAAGAGTCAGAAGGATATCCGAGGATCAAGAGCTGTGCTATTCAGGATGGAGATATGACGAATGATGCAAGTCCAGGATGTATTGTTCATACCAAGACTCAAATATAACATGATTTCTGTTTCGATGATTGACAAGTATGGAAAGGAAAGACTCATGCCTAGAGGCTTTAGCTTCACTGGTAGTGTACTTGGTGTTAGAGAGCATGATCTATATAAGCTGACGGACAAGCCTATGGATCATGAGAAGAAGGTGGAGTAGGTGTAGGTTCTAGAGAATCAGGGGTAGGTGAAGGCTTCAGAGGAGTAGGTATAGGTTCTCGAAAAGAAGGTTCACCTTCTCAAGAAGGTCAAAATTCCAAAGACTCAAAGGAAGCCGAGTTCGAGAGGGAGCTTGGAGGTTCAGAGGGAGACTCTGCAGTCTAACAAGAGCACGGGGTTAGTGGGGAGATAGGGTATTCCTACAACTTCTAAGAAGGAATCATGGAGAGAGTGCAAGACCTTACAGGAAAAGAAGAAGAAGTAGGGTGCTTCCAGTAGTGACAGTGACACTTTCGAGATATGCGTAGTTCATAGAACAGGGATTTTTGCAATTGTGAGTTCCAAGAGTTGGGCGAGTGTTGTGAGTAGTGATGATGATGAGGAGTTACTTCCTAGTCTTGGAAGTACCTCCCACAATAAGAGGGAGTGTTTATTTTTTAGTATCTTGGGAGGTACTCCAAACCCTAGGGTTCAGGATTTTGAGGGCAAAGCGCCACAAGGATCACTTGTGAGCTTCAAATAGAGGTATGGGCTTTTGCACCAAATCATGTTATGAGCATTTCAATGAGGAAATTTCTACATGTGATGCCATGAGATGATGGGCAAAGAGGAGAATACAACACTTTGAGAATAGAGGAATTCCGAGTTGTAGAAGTGGAGATATGAATTGTTGAAGGTATTTTTGGGGTTGACACCATAAGTTTCAAGCTAAACCTAACGTGATTTAGGCATGTGATAGTTGGGAGCCCCTAAAATATGATGTTTTGGAGCACCTATTTATGGTATATATAGGAGGTGAGTGCGAGGACTTATTATCATCTAAAAAGTGCAACACATAAATTTGTGAGCAACTCGTTGGAGGAGAAGAAGTGTGTTTTCGCCTCAGCAAGGAGAGGCTAGAGTAGCGAAGGTGTGAGGGAGTGTTTCAAGCACTGAACAAGGGACTGAAGCTACTAGAAGGAAGCTAAGGGTACTTACAGCCATGCCGCAACCTTAAGTAGTGTTTTATGGCCATTTGCGAGGAATGAAAACCCTTGGAAGGGTTGTCACAGCCAAGAGGAGGCTTATTGTAGCAAGCCACAATAAAAAGGAGGGGGTTTGAATGTTTGTAAGGGGTTGGAGCAACCCAAAACTTCAGCCAAGGTCCTCCTCCCCTATTAGAAGGGTAGTTGCAGCATAGGGAGGGAAATTTGGGGTAGATTGAAGGCTTATTAGAGACTATGGTTGGGTGTCCTAACTAGTCCAGAATTACAGCAATTGAAGGACCCTAAAATAGTGAGTCGAAGCATGAATTTTGGTGCATCTTGTGTATGTTTGATCACAGTCTGTTGATCAGTTTTGGATTAATTTTACATTACAGCCTATGGGTTCCATTTGGAGGACATTCTGTGGAGGTGAAAAGTCCATCCTAGGAACAAAATCTATTGTGAAGTATTGGGCATCATTAGTCTGGTGGAGGGTAGTGTGTTGATAGCCCAAAGTATCCCTAGACAAGTTATCCTGAAGTGACAAAGAGGAGCTAAAGGTGCATCAATATTAGTGTCAAAGTGCAGTATGTTGATGGATGAAGGTGATTGCTAGCCGGAAAGTTTGGAACTCGGGTATTGGCCAACCTAGAGAGAAGATTAGATCAGTCCATGTACATGCAACAAAATTGACTTGCAATAGTGTTAGGTGGTAGCCCTTCTGGAGTCTCAATTTGTTTTCCTTTGAAGAACTAAGGGGCAGCTAGTGAGCAGGACAGGTGCGAAGGATCGATAGGACAATGTATGAAACTAAGTTGCAGTGAAGAATGTCATTGTATCTTGTGTACCATAGATTGTTGTATTATTCAGATTTGATTTAATATAATAAAGATTGGGTTGTACATTGTTGTACAATCTTGTTAAAAATTGTGTATACTTGTGCACATTTGATTTACTACTTTATATTTTCTGTTGTGAAAAGTAGTTATGGTTGAGATTCTTTTTTGGGTAGCGTCAGTGATTTTAAGTCTCTCACCCAAACCCAAGATCATGGAAATTCAACACTTAGCTCCTAGCGGAGCCAGATCCTGCAGAATGACATTATTGTTCTAGACTGTTGATCCCAGCCTCCCAATGACCTCTACACATTTTTTCTTGACAGTGCCCTGGAGCCTCGCATCCTAACCTAGCATGTGCTCCATGTTGTTTCAAAGCCTTGTCCTCTATGCTAGTCACCTGCACCCAGAAATGAAAGAAACTGAATCATGGTAGACAAGGGGATTTCTGTATTTCATGTCGTCTCATCATGAGTGATTGCAGAAATAGGTACATGCATGAGACCTGGCATGACGATGAACGAGATGAACAAGGAGCGCATGCTAGAAGACTTTCTCTTGGTTGAACGAACACATGAAGCATACCAAGTAGCAAGCAAAGGAGACACATGTGCATGCATGAACTATCAAGCGAACACCAAGTCCATTGAAGACTCCATGCACTTTGCGATGCGGAGGCAAAGCTATGGTACACCATGGGCACACTCATCACTCAGTAGCACAACAACTCGACATGAAAAACACAGCCAGTATGTGCATACCTGCAGCGTCATGTCAAGTTGTGTCATGAGTCGCCTCGGCCACATCACTACTTGGGTCTTAACTGTGTAATCAATGTAATGTAACCTGGAAGTCCAAGAGACCCACGGATGAAGTTAAAGAGTCATTTACATCAAAGATTAATGTAAGTCAAATAGTTATGAGAGAAGTTGAATAGTCACAAGGGTCAATTACACCCTTGGCTATATATATCTGTGATTTGCACATGAAAAATACTTTTTCACATTGGTTCCTCCCACATAGCCATTAAGAGTCTATAGCATTTTGTTTGAGTAGAAAGTAGTGGCTCCAATGCCCCACTATTGGGGTTAGTGACGTAATGGTGTACGGATGTATCTTGGAGCTTTCACTTAATTCAGAAGTCTATTTACAAGCCAGCATATTTTCACACATGTATTGTATTTGTTTTTAGGACTATTCTTTGGACACTTGTAATGCATGTTTCTTTAACCTATATTAAGACAATTGAACTATTTTGGTTGTTTTAGTGCATATGTTATTGGAAATGTGTTGTATAAGTTGTTAACGTTGTCTCGCCCATGTGGTCTATTATTTTGGACACTTGATAGATTCATTCTTGTAAAATTGTTGTAACAATCGTCACACTCGTGTCGACTATTCTGCTAGGTGTTGTACGTGCTATCTAGATTCACTTTGTGTTTGTGACTACCACATCCATGTGGACTACTCTGTCAGAAGTTGCGCATGTCCTGTTGTGTTGTGTGTCTCTAACAAAGTTGGGACTCTTCCCTTTCAACCTAAGACTCACTCTCACCCTCTCCCTCTATAGTGAAAGAAATTTGACATAAGTGACACTAAGCACTTGCCAGACACATGAACCTCGTTGTTTGAAAACTATGTATACCACTCCCATGAGATGACAAGGAAGATCTAAGGAATATCTTTAAGATAATGGCCATTGGGCCATCGTACCAGATGGGACTCCTACACCAAATGGTGTGAGGTCTAGTTTGGACTTCACATTGGGGAGATCCACTGAATGTTGGTGGATCCAACACTGTTAAGAATTTGTTAGAAATATTAAAGCTTTCTCTGATTTTACTAAAATCATGGGTTCAAGCACATTATGGTTCATCGTATGATGAGGAAATCATGGGATGGACACTCAAAAAAGTGAGGAAATCATGCAATGCTCATCGAAACATCATATGTTAAGGTAAAATTATTTTCTACATTTACTATGGATTGTAGGTTGTTGATTCTACTTGGAAAATAGGGAAGCTATGTTGAGTGGATGAATTATTTTTTATTCTAATTGAAAAATAATGAAGCATGCCCCTACACTTGTTCAATGTTAGGACAGGAAGTTTAATGAATATTTTCACTA
Organism: Pinus tabuliformis; assembly: GCA_031772625.1. Classification (NCBI taxonomy): domain Eukaryota; kingdom Viridiplantae; phylum Streptophyta; class Pinopsida; order Pinales; family Pinaceae; genus Pinus; species Pinus tabuliformis. The sequence goes on from CM062818.1 coordinate 460,149,357, forward strand.
GTGAGGACTCAAAGGTTTTACATTTAAATTTTGGATGGAAGGGCCTTAGTGGAAAATCCATCTCCTTCAAAGAAAGGACCAGAGGATCTCCTTTGAAGCAAGGACCGCAGGATTTATTGGATAGTTATTTAGGTAAGTGGACTAGTCAGTGTATGTTCATTTAATGTATTTTCTTCAAGAAATGTGATTTTTTGATTGGTTTGTTATTCTATTCATTCGAAGATTACAATTCTTTCATTGAATTCTTATGGTTTTTCTATAGAGATTCCTCCTGCCACATACCCTATAGAGATATGTAGAACTGTTATAGAATTTTATGAAATATAATATGCCGCACATTATGTCCTGCGAAGGATATTTTATCATCAAAAGCCAAAGCCTCAAATTCACCCTTGGGATGGCATTAAAATACTTTAGCTCCATAGGGTGCATGCACTATTTTTTTTCAGTGTGGTTTAAGGATCAAAGACAAAGCTTCAAATTTACACTTGAGATAGCATTAAAATGTTTTAGTTCACACTTTTTTATTTTGTTTTGAATGTGGTTAATTTATGGACAAAAGTGAAATCCTCCCATTCCCATTCGAGAAAGAATTAAAATGTTTTAGATCTTATAGGTGAAGTGCATTATTTGTTTGTTTAAACATGACTAATGGACTTTCGTGCATGAAATACTTGTATCAAGAAGATCTAATTTAAAGGATCATTTCCTACTGGCTCAACCATAGAGTCTAGCCCTGAGAATGTAAGAGAAAATTAAACTCATGTCCTCTCAATAATAAAAATTCTTTAACAAAAACTCACAAATTATAATCCTTGGAGTGAGTGTGCATGCCATTGTCAGTGTTTAGTTTGTGCGAGTAACACTACCCTTGATAAATGATCTACATAAGTAATTCTAGTTTCATGTTTATTTTATCTCAAACATGAATGTTGTTGATGTCCTCTTAAGAAATTAAAACAATTGTATGAAAGGATATTTGATGTCTATTATTCATAAGATATACACTTACCAATTATCATTACATTTGCATAAATGGATTTTGGGAATTATATTATTTGCAAGTTTTAGATACAAGTGGGTTTCCTTGAGTCAAACAAGATGAAGGCTTCTGTAATATTAAAGAAAACCTAAGTTGGCAAAACATCAAAGAAGTTTTTAAATAGTTGATTTCATATTTATGAATAAAACACTGTAAATGGAAATGGAAACCATATGCGAGTTAAAACTAGGAACATGCCTAAACCAGGGAACTCTACTCCACCTATGCGAGAACATCTCTTTGAGGTTTCTCCAACTAAATTTTCCCGTGAATCATTTATCTTCATGGAAACAACGGTAATTGTTGTATGCATTGACTTAATTGTATGGTGTATCGCTTGAAATTAATGGAGAAAGTTTGTTTCATGGTTGTGTGTGTCTTAGTTTAGATTTGCTTCCTATTTTTTAGGAGATAGTTTTGATCTCCTTAAATTGAATGTAATCTTATTTATTTTGGATTTGATGAACAATGGAAGAGAGAAATACTTCTTAGGTAGTCTCCAGGTGTATCTTGTCTCACCTATGAGCTACAAGTTTCAATTTAATGTGTCTTCCCATTTTTTATCTTGTTATCAAAGCACAGAGAAGGAGCTCTGTGTGAGATGGGTTTGGGATGAGTTAAACATGTTTGGCTGGGAGAAAGAAAGCCTCCTTTGATAGCGAATGCAAGTGTGTAGATATTTTTTGCAAATCTATGTAGAATTGAATCCTAACATGGATCAGAGGAGGCTCTATTAGAGATCAGTGGAGTAGTGGATCAGCAGGAAAAGCCAAGTTGGGGAATTTTTTAATTTTTTTAATTATATTTATTCATATCAGGTGAAAGCTTATCTATAAAGTTTCAAGGTTCTATACAAGCGAGAGAAGGAGAGTGTGCAGTTTTATTGAGGGGAAACTATGCAGAACTACATAGATAGTAAGAGGGAAAATTGTGTAGATCAAGGTGACTTAGAGAAAACTTTCTCCTACGCACTGTGTCTGAGGTAAGGTTGCGCAAATGATTGTTTCTATGAAATTTGTTTTTTTTTCTATGAAACTCTTGCTTGGATCAGTTAAAGGGACCCGTAGATTAGTTGTTGAACTAGTGGATCTGGTGTTGGATCTCTATATTTTTTGAGTGGACCTGGTGTTGGACCTATAGATCAGTTTTTGGACAGTGGATCTGGTGTTGGATCCATAGATTTTTCAGTAGATTAGTAGATCTGGTGTTGGATCCGTATATCTATCGTTGGATAACTAGATATGTTGATTAGATAAGTGGATTTGTTATTGGATTCATGGATCTATTGATCAGACTAGTTACTCGTGGTATTTGTGAGTTAAAAATGAAGGCATTATTGAAATTATTTTGTCACAATGAATAATCACATTAAAAAGATATACCTTAATGAGAGAAATAAGCTCGATGGGTCAAATTATGCCAACCTAAAGTTCAATTTGTAGACACTATTCAAGGATTCTAGTGCATGGAAAATTGCAAATGGAGATGAAGCAAAGCTGATTGTAGCCGGAGGTGCCACAACAACATTAGTTCAATATTGGGAAAAGAGGGAAAATAAATGGAAGGTGTTATTGAAGATGTCAGTAAAAGACAACATAATCCCTCATATCTGAGATTGCAAAACTTCCAATGAGATTTGGGTGAAACTCAAGGATTTGTATGAAATGAAAAATAAAAACTGTTTGTTGTTTATGAAGAGCAAGATTCTCTCAATTAGGATGGAAAATAATGAATCTATTACTACATTCATCTCACGGATTAAAGAATTGAAAGACAAGTTAGGAGACATATGAGAGAAAGTATCGAGCATTTATCTCATTACAATTACCTTAAATGGCATGAAAAAGGATTATAAAATGTTCATTACAAGGCTTGCAACAAGGGAGAAAACTCCCTCCTTTGAAGAGTTGAGAGGGATTTTGATGCAGGAAGAAGAGAGAAATAATAATTTAAAGCCTCAGAATGCAGATCTAGAATTGGTGGAAAATAAAAAGTTCTTCAAAGGGAAACTAGGAGGAGAACATAAAAGTGGTGTTCCATCTCATAAAAATCCATTTCAAGATATGTCATCTACCAAAAATAATTTAGGAATTAATTTTTTTTACTATGGCAGAACTAGTCATATTGCTAGAGACTTCTATAAGAAAAAGAATAATGAAAATAGATATATACAAAAGAGGCATATATGGAATTTTTTTGGTGAAGATATGAATCATGATGTTAAATTATTTGGGTTTGGGTTTGATGTTGCTCTTTCTGTTGATACTTATTAGGTTGGAACTTGGTTTGTCGATTTTGGAGCCTCCACTCATATGACATGTAATAAACATTAGTATGAAAATTTCAAGGAGATCAAGATATCAGATTAAAGCATATGGAGATATTCCTATGATATTTCCTAATGGTAATTTCAAGTGCATCTAGAATGTCATGTATATGCCTAGGATTAAAAATAATTTGATCTTTGTATCCATAATTATAGCTCATAATTTAAAGGTAGAATTTTTCAAAACTTACTGTGTTGTAAAGGATTTTTTGGATCATGAGAAGCCGATTGCATCAGGAGTAGGAGTTGGAAGCCTATACAAGTTGAATGTTACAAGCATGTCACATCAAGATTTAACTTCGACGACTATGACAACAAAGAATCATTGGCATCAAAGGTTTGGTCACATAAACCTTGATTTGTTGTTGCTATAGAAACAAGGTTTTGATGGACTTCCTATTTTAAGAAACGAACATATTGATTGTGAAGGTTGTGCACTTGGAAAAATGTACAGGGATGAATTTCCGTCTAACTTAAATAGGAGAAAGAAAGATATACATGAACTTGTGCATATTGATATTTGTGGACCTATGCAGACAAGGTCCTTAGGTGGAGCTTACTATTTCTTTCTATTTATTGATGACTACACAAGGCATACCTAGGTATACATTCTTAGAAGAAAAGTGATGCTTTGGAGTATAAAGAATTTAGAAATATGGCTGAAATGTAGACATGGAAGTTCATTAAAACCCTCCGCTTAGATGAAGGGGGAGAATACATTCTTGGGAACTTCATCAAATATTGCAAAATCATGGAATAGTAAAACAGTTTATAGTACCCCACACTCCACAACAAAATGATGTTGAAGAAAGAAATAACAGAACTCTGGTGGAGTGTGTATGTAGCATGATTAAAGGTAAGAACCTCTCCAATGGTTTTTGGGAAGAAGCTATTAGTACTACAATTTACTTAAAGAATAGAATTCCAACTAGGTGTCTTGATCTCAAGGCTCCATTGGAGGCTTTGTATGGTTTTATACCTATAGTCCATCACTTGATATTATTTGGTTCTAGATCTTTTGCACAGATTCTTAAGCAAAATAGGAAGAAATCGGGTGCTAACTCTATAAAATGCATATTTGTGTGGTATTGTTATGATTTCAAAGCATGTAAGGTGTTTAATCCATCTACTCACAAGTTATTTGCAGGTAGAGATGTTATCTTCCATGAATAAGTTGATGAAGGGAATAATGATCAAAGAGTGGCACATGCCTTTAGTGATTGATGACAATAGTGATGAAGCTAAAGATAGTCATTTAAAGAAGTAGCAATAGAAAGAGGAATCTAGTCATGTGGACACATTCAATTGTCGAAGTCCACTCAGAGGTGAGCAAGGAATCACACAAGATAGAATTGAGGCAATTCTTCTACCAAGGAGATCAGGAGGACAAACTCACTTACCAAAAAGGTACGAGATTATACTCCTATGACTAGTGTTTTAAATTTTGTTGAGCCCATGAATTAGAATGAAGAAAATACGTATGAATAATGGAGGCCAGCTATGAAATAAGAGTATGAGTTTATAATTAAAAATAAAACCTAGGAATTAATTGAACTGCCAAAAGGAAAAGAGCCCATAGGTTGTGTTGTCGCACAGAATGTCTAGGCACCATGACAATGGCTCAGATCAGGGGCTGTCACCCAGATCCCCATTCTCTCTGTTTAAGTTATCTCACTGTAGCAGGCTAAGGGGGGTAAACCCTATCGAAATGGAATGAAGGGGAACTATTTGGGAACCAATCTGTTTGGGAGACACAGTGAAGAGACCAAGTACTTGATTAAGATTTAGCAAGACTTGTAGGATTTGATTAAATTTAAATGACTGATACTAGTGCCTTATGGAGTTAGTGATATTTCTAGGGAAATTAAGACCAATTAATCGGTTAGCAACTGTTGCTTGGACGAATCACTATCTTATATGAAATGAAGATCCTAAAACTAATGTGAGATGCAAGAATCTTGGTAATTTTAGTTAAATTCCTATCTAAGTTTTAATCCTTCGATCCTTTCTGTGTTGAGCCTGATTTCATAGTAATTGGCAGAGAGAAGATAAGGTGAATCACACTAAGGTGCGATTAATGATAACTCTCCTAAAAATCTAACATACCCAATGCCTTCGACACTACAGAGAGTTGTGTTTTTTACGACTACAAGGTCATCATTTTAAGTACTATTAAAAGCAGGCTTCTTAATAAAAGATGGATGGATACCTATCTCTCTATCGACCAAGTTGACGCTTGGAAGTAAATTTTAGTTATAAAAAACTAACATAAATGTAATTGCATGAGATGATGAGATGAAGCTAGACTCGAGGATTAAAAATGCTTATGTCACAAAATCCCTTAATGACCAAAATGAAATGTTCACTTTACTAGATGAAGACTTAAAAGTAAACCCCTTAAAATATCACAATTAAACCACAAGCTTACTTCAAATATTTTTTGATACAGTTATAGCTCAAAGAGAACAAAATAATTTATTTACAATCTAATATCAATTCCAACAAAATTACTCATCTTAGGAACAAAAGATATGCAATTTATCACAATTATATGACTAAGTACTTTGATAATTACTCGAAATATTCATAAATATTTAACATGCAATGAACATCAAATAATTCAAGCAATTAATATGACGATCAATCTCAATAGATGCAAATATTCTAGCAATTAAATTTCTAGAGATCTAAATACCTTGAAGAACCATGAAATTCAAATGCTAAACAATTCACAATCCTAGAATTAAAATGATTTTTCCATGGTGGCCCAAATCCAGGAAAATTTGTCACTTTCCTATAGTCAATCTTTATGATTTTAAAAATTATTAAGTGCGTTTGACTATAGGCAAATTAAAATGTTTAATACCACAAAATTTTTCTTTTAGATTTTACCCTTAACACAAAAAAGAGACCAAGAAGGAACTTTAGATTAAATTTAATTATTCCTTAGGAAAACTTTTCGATGTGCTAAGCTTTATGAAGCAAATTTAATGTGGCCAATGATTAATTAAGATTTTTATTGTGACCAAAGAAAAAAAATAAAATAAAAAATTTAATAACTTTAAATTTTTAATGGGCCAAAGGCCACATAAAAATTTAAACTTTTTTTAATGAAAGAGCCTGAAGTCTTCTTTTGATTTATGTCACAACTACATAAACAAAAAATAGTTTTTGTTTTGTATTTCTAAGAAAAATCAAAATTCAAAAGAAAAAAAAGAAAAGGAAAAGAAAAATAGAATGAAATTTGAAAATACAAAAAAAAAAAAAATCAAAGTCAAAAACTAATTTTTTTTCTTTTTTAAATTTCTATTGTTTTAAATAAAAATCAAAACAAAATAAAAAGCAAAATGAAAACACGTTAAAAATGGAAAAACCAAACCATGAAAGCAAATCCTAACCTAGACAAAAATAATAAACCAAGGGAAATCGAATATGTTTGGTTGTGTGCAGGTTTGGATGGACATCGGCAATGAGGGGAAAGCTCGAGGGATTGGGAGAGGAGCTTTGGTAGTTGACGAAAGGAGCTTCGAGAAGCGATGAGGGAGCTATGCAGAGACTATGAGAGGGAAGAGATCGGGAGCTACGGATCATAGGGATTGAGCTATGTAGAAAAATCACGGACCTCGACTTTTGTAGGTCAAAGCAGTTGTGAGGAACACTAGAGAGAATTTAGCGAAGGGAGGAATCAAAGGTCGCGGGGTAGAGAAGAGGACACAAATGAAGAGAAAAGACATTGGGAAACAAGAGAAGTGAAGAAAAAAATGAGGAGTTGGAATAAAACTGTTGCCTGAGGGAAGGGAGCGAGCAACACAGGCAGAGGGAAAAGAGGCTCGAGGATTTTGAAAGAAGGAGAAGATTTGCAACAAAAAAAAACACATCAGAGAGGAAAAACTATTAAGGGAGAAAAACACAAAAATAATGAAGTCAAACAACAAAAAACTGCAGAGAAATCAAGAAGTCAAATTGCAGAGAGTTCAAGGCAGCAAATGGTAGCCAAAACCTCAAGTTAAACTCATAAATTTATACTTTTTAAAATGATATATTCCTACATTAGATTCTCTCATGACAAACTCATGAAATCCTGATATCTAAATTTTGAAACCCTCAAAATGAAAATAGTGTAGGATAATGTCTCTGCAAAGTGATTTTGAGGCCAGATCTTACCCTTCAGTGCCTAGATCTAACTTCAAATAAAAATTCCTTCAGATCTACAACTGGACAGAAGGAAGAAAACATCCAAACGATATCTACAGTGATGAAATTAAAACCCCAGAAAAACCCACATCAGAAAAATACAATATTTACTAACTAAAGGATCTAAGTAGCTAAATCTATGATTATGCTACATAGATATTGATTTTTTTCTAAATTTTGAATGGAGGTACTAGCTTATAACCCTTTTTCATCATAAAAAATTGAAAATATTATCATGAGCTTGGAGCTTATTTAGCGGGGATCTTCAGGAAATACATATCGGGAGTTGGCTAGTCCAACTAAAAACTTCCCCTAACACTTGATGATCTAACTCAAGATTTCCTTACAAAACTCAATCCAACCATTAAAAATAGAGTGAGAAAATAATAATAAAACTTTGACAAATAGAGATATCTACTATTACGTTCAAAATTTTAATTATTATTCAAACTCGAGCAACTGAGCAAGATTCATGTACTCAAATTACTCTTCATAATCTATCATCAATGGCTTTCGAAAACAATATTCATGAAATAGAAAAAACATCTTATATCATTCCCATGAAGAGTAACACTAGCAGAATTTAACCCCAAAGTCTTTCTTTATTATCCAAAAAAAAGATTACACAAGAGCTTTCTTCTTAGCACACGACTCAGAGATCAGATGGATCGACTAACAAATGACCTCCTATTTAAAGATAAATCCTCCAATGACTAGTTCGACTGATCCTCGTCAATGAAATCTCAACCGTTGATGAATAAATTCAAATTTTTTTATTTAAATGAATTTTAACTAACTCAAAAATAGAATCTTTGAGTTAATTTCCTCAAAAAATTGACTTTGACTTAACCCCAAGGATCAAAGATTTAAAATTTAGCAAAATAATTAATTTACCTTAGTCCTGGGACCTTTTAAAATTTAATTTTTTAGGACTGACAAATTTTTCCTTTGGAGAATTTAAATTTATCTAGGACCTAGAATTAATTAAATTTATGGGTTAGGATTTTAATTAATTTTTGGCGAGAAAATTTAATTAATTAACCACCTATGAGGGTCTAAATTATTTTCCGAACACTCAAGACACTTTACATCGTGATTTTCATATTTTTAAATCATAAGGGGGAAAACCTATTTGTAATAGACCCTCACACACTACCCATTTATGTGACACTAATATAATCCATCAGACCAAGCAGATTGTAATAAAATAACCTAACCAAATAGTTAGGATTAGTCCCAAGTCACTTTTACAGAAACTTGATCTAGAACACTAGGACTCGCTTAAGGTCCTAGCGACAAAATCCATTCTAGCTAAGACTGGAGGGGAAAACTCTATCGACCATCTGAGAATGGATCAGTGAGACAAAAAACCTCTGAGAATGTAGATTATCACTAGAAATATAAGTTTACTTAGGTTGTTACATACATGACATGGTTTTGCTGAGATTATTTACATCATATACATATAGAATGGGTTTACATTATAACATGATGATCAAGCTGATGATTATAATTGGACGATGTGGACACATTGATCAATCAATATCCCTTTTTTCAAAAAAGTGGGTGTACTATTATGGAGTCATTGACACGGAGTGGTCAACATCTCGCTCTACCTTGGGACACATTCCTGCACCAGAGGAATGTGAGAATCCAGAATATGCATCCACACAAAACACAAGATAACATAAGTAACATTCATCCAAAGATCACCATATAATATTAAACACAATAAAGATCTAATCTCTTCATTTATTAACTAGTCTAGTAACATGAAAAACATAAATCTAACATAACTACAAAATGAAATGTTGAAATGAAAGGGTGTAGGGTTAGGAATGAAATACAAAGGATGCCCAGTGGCGTTAGATGTCCTCTCTAAAGAAAACCTTGAGAATTTGGCCATTCATAGGTAAATCCAGTGGTTCACCTTCCAACTTGCTCAAATGGAATGAGTTGGGTCCAGCAATGTCTCGAACGATGTATGGTCCTAGCCACAAACTGTCAAATTTGTTATGCTTTCCTAGTTTTTCATTCTTGTGATCCCAAAGAAGCACCATATCTCCAACCTGCAAATATCTAGATCAAGATGATTTATCAAATATTTTCTTAATTTTATACTGGCTTTTACACATATTATCAAAACCTTTCATACGAGTTTTATCCAACTCCACAATTTGATCAATTCTATTTTGAACAACAACTTTAAGGTGCACAGGTAAAGTTACATCCAAGCCGTAAACTAATTCAAAGGTACTTTTACCAGTGTCTTTATTTTTAGTAATGTTATCTACCCATAAAGCATACCTAATTTTACTGTCCCAAGATTGCTTACTATCTCCTACTATCTTCTTTATAATGGTTATAAGATTTTTATTGTTTGATTCAGCAAGGCCATTATCGGGAGGATAGTAATGAGATGAATGAGATAAGACAATGCCATACTTGAGAAAAAAGGATGAAAACTCTGAAGAACTAAAAGCATTGGCATTATCTGTTGTGATCTTGGCAGGGACACCAAATCTAGTAATGATATTATTTTCAATGAAATCCATAATGACCTTTTCAATGGAATTCTTAGTAGGGATGGCTTCTACCCATTTAGTGAAATAATCAGTAGCAGTCAAAATCCATGAGTATCCATTTCTAGAATTTTCATGAAACTTCCCAATGAAGTCCATACCCCAATACTGAAAAGGTGCCTCCACAATCATAGGTTGTAAGTGCGGGACAACAAGATTTTGTTTCCCAATGAACAGTTGGTAGGCTTGAAAACTTCTAACAAACTTATGCACATCCAAAAAAATCAAAGGCCAATAATAACCAACTCTCTAAATTTTGTGGGGAGTAGTTCTAGCAACATAGTGACCCCCACAAAATCCTGAATGAAACTCAGAAATTAACTTCTTGGACTCAATTTCATCAACACGCCTAAGTATTATGCCCTCAGGATTTCTCCATCCAAGTCCATCCTTCATCAGGCAATACTTAGTGGCTTTTAATCTAAGAGCCCTTCTCTTATGAGCAACTAAATGGTTAGGACATGTAAGATTTAACGATTAATAAATAATGTCCTTGTACCACTCATGCTCTCCTAATATTTGTAGCTTAGGTGAAGTGAATTGTTAAGACAAATCAAACCAAAAGCTTTCTCATTACCTTTCGTCATCATTTCATCCAAGCCTTTACCTTTGACTAACTTGGTGGGTCTAATCTCTAAATCATATTTTTGGATTTTAGTAACCCTCCTAGCACGAGTCCCTAAGCAATAAGTTTGAGTTAATATATATTTAACAATAGAATGTGGGACAAAAGAAATGATTTTGAAATAACCCACATAAGTTCTGAAATTCTTAACATATTTGACTAAGGAATAGGCTTGCTTTTCCATGGTAATGTAATTTAATTCATAATTTTGAAGCGCTCTACTCATGAAAGCAATAATTTTCTCCTAACCATCCTTAGTTTTCTGCAATAAGACACTAGCAATAGTATCTTCAGAAGTTAAAGAGAAAAGCATGAAATCCTTTGAATAATCGAGACTAACTAAAACGGGAGCTTTGGCAATAGCACCTTTGATTTCCTAAAAATCCTTTTCTCCATCTTCTTTCCATAAAAATTTTACATCCTTCTTCAGAAGACTTTGAGTAGGCTTAACTACTTCTGCGTTATTTGGAATAAATATTCTAAGAAAAATTATTTTTTTGAGAAATGACTAAAGCAACTTAAGATTATGAGGGAGAGCAATCTTTTTTATTTACTCAACTCTTTCAGGATCAATATTGATTCCATCTTTAGAAATGATGTGACCAAGTAATTTCCCTTCACTTACTCCAAAAATAGACTTAGCCAGATTTAATGAAATCCCATACTCTCTACATTTATCAAAAACTTGCCTAAGATGACCTATATGACCAATACCATCCTTAGAAAAAGCAGTAAGATCATCCTCATAAATTTTGATAATCTTGTTAGTTAAACCCATGAAGGCATAATCCATATCCCTTTGAAAAGTAGCCCCAGAATTGGTTAATCCAAACGACATTCTAATATATTAAAATTACCCCATGGTGTGGTGAATGTAGTTTTGTGACGGTCCTCCTTCTTAACCCATACCTGATTATATCTAGAAAAACCATCTAGCAATGACATCATTCTAGAACGAGTTACTCTTTGCAACATAGTCTCCATGTTTAGCAAACGTTAATTATATTTTTTACATGGTAGATCAAGGTTCCAAAAATCGACACAAAGTCTAATTTTACCATTCTTTTTTCTAACAATCACCAAGTTGGAATGCCATGTTGAATGCACAGTTTAAGCAATAATTCTTGTTGCAAACATCTTTGAAAGATCTTTTTGAACTGAAGGGGCTAACTTAGGATTTATTTGCCTAATATTTTTACGAAAGGTTTTAGCATTTTCATCTTTCAAAGGGGTAGTGTGCTCCATGACATCTTCCCTATAACATTTTAATTCATCACAAGAAAATTCTAAAACATCCCGATATTCATGAAGTAAATTAGTTAAATTTTTTCTTTCTTCGTCATCAGTACCCTTACCAATTTTAACAATCTTGGGATCACTAGAGGTACCAATGTTTACTCCAATGAATTCACCTAGATCCATTTTATTTTCCTCTTACATATTTGTGGCATCATGGCGATCAAATTTATTTTCCAAAGAAACAACATTCCTAGGAGTAGGATTTATAATATCTTCATGATCATCAGATCCATCCTTCCTAGAATCTTTCTGAAAATTTTCAAACTCATCCAAATTATCAAGAAAAGGAACAAATCACTTGTTTCTCATCATCAAAAACATGTCAATGGTGTAAATTATCTGGAACAGGAGGTCTAAAAATAATTTCCATTTTTATCTTTTCCTTGATCAACCCACCAGATAACTGCAAAGTAGAAGCAGCTACATCAAGCTCATCTGCCAAACTATTCTATCTCTCTTGGGATAGCTTCAAGGTCAAGGGCATCAAATTATTACATATTATCCCATACAACATTTTGATAATTCCTTAACCTTTAATTTCTACATGTAAATTTATTTTTAATTTGCGTGATAACTAAGTCAGAATTTCCCTTGATACTAAGAAACTTAACTCTTAAAGCCTTTTCCAACTCAAGAGCCAACAAAAAAGCTTCATATTCAGCAACGTTGTTGGTTGCTTCAAATTCCAATCGATATCAAAATTTGAAAACATGACTAAGGGAAGATTTTAATACTATTCTTGTGCCTTTACCATGCCCAGATGTTGCACCATCAAAATACATGTACCAAACTTTATCCTTTAGATCCCCAATCTTTTCATCAACATTATCTTTAGGAAGAACTATGGAATTAGATGGAATAGAATAATTCCCAATGTCAGATCATTCTTAATTATCTCATTATGAGGTATCTTAAGATATTCAACATGGAATGTTCTCTCAGGCTCTATGTTAAGTCTTACAAACCCATCACCTCTAGGAGAAGGAATCATATCATATGACCAATTCATTTGAATACTCCCTCCTCGATCAGAGCCCCATTTTATAGATAATAGCATACCCCAAGAATCAGGCACATCAACAAAAAAAATGTCCATAACAATCATAATGTCAGGGTAAATCGATAAATGAACTTGTAAATCGTTGATTAACCCATGAATTTCAATCTTCTTAGAATCCATGGCACATATATTGTAGTAAGGCCTAGAAACTCTAAAATTAACTTGTTCCATGACCCTCTTGGTCACAACACAAGCCGATGCACCACAATCCATCATACAATTATTCAATTTATATCCATTAACCATAAAAGTAATAAAGAATGGATGATGATCCTTGTTATTTGAATCAAAACTTAGCAAATATATAGGAGCATCGTGATAGTCAGCTTCAGGTGCCTTCTATTGAGAAACATTAACTTGAGGAGCTTCAATAACTTTTAGTAACTTAGCTCTTTGGGAAGGAATCTTTGCAATATCGATGACAGGAACCTATATTTTTTCATTATTAAACCAACTTCCCAAATCAATATCTAATCCATAGTTTGAACCTGGGTTGAAAATTCGAGGGGGGATTTGATTTGAACTTTGAACTTTATCCCTTCTTTGATAAGTTAAACCCTTATCTTTAGAAATTTCCATCAATTTCTCTCGAGAAGGCCTTTCACCAAATAATTTAACCATCACATCCTTTTCATGATCAAAATTATTTACATTAAAAGGTGATGTGGAAGGCCTAACATCTTGACTATTTTACTTAACCTCCATCCAATCTTCCATATACAAAGAAAACTCTTTACCCACTACATTTATTTAATTACTTTCCCCAAACACTCCACTATCCATAATCCTTTTAACTGTGGGGAAAGTAGCCTCCTCATGAAGCATCACAAGCTCGACAATAAGGCACAGCCTCATCGACCAGATTAGTAGATTCAAGTGGATTAGGAGGTCTTTGCTCACCAAATTGACCATTTTTATGCCAAGTATTATTACTTCAATTATTATTACTATTTATAGGCTAGAAATTCTATGTTTGAGCTCTTTCCATTTGGACCAACCTATACTACAAAGTAGTTATTTCCGTAGCATGGTAAGAGATTAATTTCGCTTGGTTAAGCTCCATGCTTTTAATTTTTTGCAGAAATTTTTGAATAGGGTCGTCATTAGATTCTTTAACCTCTTTTCCTTTAGGTTCTTTCAATTTTGTTGAGGCCCTATCAAAATCCAGGATTTCAGACTTCCCATATGCCTTCTTATCATTTTCAAGCTCTACCGCTAAAGCTTGATAACCCTTATAATTAGGAAGTTTAACATGTCTTAATTCATAAGAGGTATCAACATTAAAAGCATCAATATAGAAGTCCTGAAGAGATTTATTGGAAGGTTTATAACCTTGAGGTAATTCCTTAATAATATCATTAAACCTCTTATTAAATTCTTCTACGATCTCATTTTCTTTCCTTTTAATGATATTGGTAACATTTACGAGATTCTTCTCTTCTCTCTTATCTCCATACTTTTCCTTAAAGGCATTCATAATCGATTGAAGAGAATCAAATGAATTATCAAGCTTTTCTATAAGCCAACCCATAGTGTCTCCCTCCAAGGTAAGAACAAAAAGGCTCATTTTTACATCTTCATGATTATAATTGGCAGCCCTCGCATACTTACCTAGCCAAGAACCAAAAGCTTTCAGATGAGCATTAAGAGTAATTTCATTATTAAATAATGAATCCATACAGGTGAGAATAGTTTTAAATAGAGGAGGAATGACCTGTTATAGAGTTTTATGAACCCAACGTTTCGGACAACCAAGTGAGTCCATCATCAGGGGATGTGACAATAGATACTCTAGAGATATTCATGATCTATCCATGAGCTATATTTAAAGTTATATATATAGGTTATGAAGGAGTTAGTCTAAGAAATTAGGTCAGCTGATCTCCACTTAGTTTGTTAATATTCAGATTTACTTATTTATTTATTTTTAATTAATTCGTTTACTTAATTAATTAATTTGTTTCATTAATCAATTAGTTTGTTTAATTAATTAATTAATTGTTAAATTAATTAGTTTGAGTAATTAATTAATTAAACAAAATAACCAAATTATTTTATTTAACTAATTAATTAAATTGCTTAATTAATTAACTAACTTGTTTAATTAATTCCCTATAATTTTATACACGATTCCTATTGTTTATTTTCTAGCTATTTACTATAACTTATAAGGACTAATTGTTTATTTTAATACATGTGTTACCATCCTATTATAATTCATAAGTTACGATTTTAATTTATTTTAAGATTATCAAATGTTTAGTTATGAAATAACCAACTATTTGATTTATATGTTTAATTAATCAATTCATTTGTTTAATTAATTAATTAATTTGTTTTAATCAATTCCCTAATTGATTAACTAATTTGTTTGTGTAATTAACTAATTGAACAAATTGACTAATTAATTTGTTTAACTAACTAATTAGTTAATTAATTAATTAATTAATTAATTAATTTGTTTACTTAATTAACTAACTTGTTTACTTAAATCCTTATCATTTTCTATATGATTCCTATTGTTTATTTTCTAATTTGTTTAATTAATCAATTAGTTGTTAATTAATTAATTAAATTGTAAAAGTAATGAATTAATTTGTTTTAATCAATGCCCTAATTAATTAACTAATTTGTTTGTGTAATTAATTAATTAATTTGTTTACTTAATTAACTAACTTGTTTAATTAATTCTTTATAATTTTCTATAAAATTCCTATTGTTTATATTCTAATTGTTTTAATATGAGTTATTACCACTATATGTTTAATTTAAATACATGTGTTACAATGCTATTTAATTAATAAGTTATGATTTTAATTTATTTTAATATTATCAAATGAATAGTCATGAAATAACCAATTATTTGATTTATATGTTTTTTTATGTTTTTGTTTTATTGTTTGACGAGGATGTTATATAATGTTTTATTGTTGAGTTGATTTATATTTTATTAATCTTTTAATGATAGATGAGGGATTAAATTATTAAAAAGGATATGAGTTAATTATTGGTTCTTTAAGATTTCAAGTAAAGGTTTCCAATTGTTGTTTAGTTTTAATCCATCATCTCGGTTCAAGTTGTTCTTCCTTTTTTCTATTTCAATGGCTTCTTTGATTTTCCTTTTAAGATAATGGTCTTCTTTTCTAACTAGTTTCGCTTCTTCCATGCAAATGTAATGAGAGGAGGAGTGAGCATGTTCTGCTAAGGCTGATTTTGAGGTCCTTTCCCTTCTTAAGTTAGAAGTGTGTTATTTAATTCTAATTTTAAGGGACCTACCTGTTTCACCTATGTATTCATTTCCACATGAGCAAGGAATAACATAAACACCTTTTTGAAGGTTAGGATTTATGGGATCCTTGACTGAGTTGAATAATTGTCTGATGGTGTTGGAAGGGGTGAAGGCTACATTAATGTTGTTTTTATTAAGTATTTTAGTAATTTTATCAGTGGTGCCTCCTGATAAAATTTCGTACATAAAAGGAACCACTAATAAAATTACTAAAATTCTTAATAGAGACAACATTAATGTAGCCTTCACCCCTTCCAACACCAGCAGACAATTATTCAACTCAGTGAAGGATCCCATAAACCCTAACGTTCAAAAAGGTGTTTATGTTATTCCTTGCTCATGTGAAAAAGAATACATAGGTGAAACAGGTAGGTCCCTTAACATTAGAATTAAAGAACACACTGCTGACTTAAGAAGGGAAAGGACCTCAAAGTCATTCTTAGCAGAACATGTCCACTCCTCCTCTCATTACATCTGCATGGAAGAAGCCAAACTAGTTAGAAAAGAAGACTGCTATCTTAAAAGGAAAATCAAAGAAGCCATTGAAATAGAAAAAAGAAAGAACAACTTGAACTGAGGTGATGGACTAAAACTAAGCAACACTTGGAAACCTTTACTTGAAATCTTAAAGAACCAATAATTAACTCATACCCTTTTTAATAATTTATTCCCTCATCTATCATCAAAAGATTAATAAAATATAAATCAACTTAACAAGAAAACATTATATAACATCCTCCTCAAACAATAAAACAAAAACATAAATAAACATACAAATCGAATAATTGGTTATTTCATAACTATTCATTTGATAATATTAAAATAAATGAAAATCATAACTTATTAATTAAATAGCATGGTAACACATGTATTTAAATTAAACATATAGTCGTAATAACTCATATTAAAATAGCTAGAATATAAACAATAGGAATCATATAGAAAATTATAAAGAATTAATTAAACAAGTTAGTTAATTAAGTAAACAAATTAATTAATTAATTAATTACACAAACAAATTAGTTAATTAATTAGGGCATTGATTAAAACAAATAAATTAATTAATTTTACAATTTAATTAATTAATTAAACAATTACTTAATTAATTAAACAACTAATTGATTAATTAAACAAATTAGAAAATAAACAATAGGAATCATATAGAAAATTATAAGGATTTAATTTAAAAAGTTAGTTAATTAAGTAAACAAATTAATTAATTAATTAGCTAAACAAACTAATTAATCAATTTGTTCAATTAATTAATTACACAAACAAATTAGTTAATTAATTAGGGCATTCATTAAAACAAATTAATTAAACAAATGAATTGATTAATTAAACAAATAAATCAAATAATGGGTTATTTCCTAACTAACCATTTGATAATATTAAAATAAATTAAAATCATAACTTATGAATTATAATAGTATGGTAACACGTCTACTAAAAAAAACAATTAGTCCTTATAACTCATAGTAAACAGATAGAAAATAAACAATGGGAATCATATATAAAGTTATAGGGAATTAATTAAACGAGTTAGTTAATTAATTAAGAAAATTAATTAATAATCAAATTAATTAATTAGTTAAACAAAATAAATTGGTTATTTTGTTTAATTAATTAATTAATTAGGGAATTGATTAAAACAAATTAATTAATTAAGTAAACAAATTAATTTAAAAATAAATAAATAAATCTGAATATTAACAAACTAAGTGGAGATTGCCTAACATAATTTCTTAGAATAACTCCTTCACAACCTATATATATATAACTTAAAATATAGCCCATGGACACATCATGAATATCTCTAGAATACCTATTGCTGCATTCCTTGATGATGGACTCACTTGGAAGTCCAAAACATTGGGTTCATAAAACTCTATAACAGGTCATTCCTCCTCTATTTAAAATTTCATTATTGCCTTGAAAAGAAGGCAAGTTATCCATCCCATTGTCTGGAAGATCATTGGGATAAGCTTGAATGTTAGAAAAGTTACAAGGGGCCAAGACCTCCATGATTTCATTCTCAACCATGTTAGGAAAAAGCAAATGGATATCAGAGAGCACTTCTTGTCAAAGATTAACAAGAAGGGTATGAGAAGAGAGACTGTGTAAGCATACTCTGAGAGCTCTTTCCAGATCAGGAGAAATATTAACGAAGCTACTTGGATTTCTTCTAGTACACACTCTTGAAAAAGATAAAGGAAGTGGAGTCACCATTCACACAAAGATATAACTTCAAATAACCTGAATGCAAGGAAGAAAGTCAATAAAAGGAACCAAGGACAAGGAACTTATCTTGATGAGAGATGAAATGAGATGATGTAGAATGTCTTAAAGAAAAAGTCCAATAAATTGCTCCCCAACAAAGACACAAAAACATGTTGTCACACAGAATGTCTAGGCACCACGACAACGTCTCAGATCGTGGGTTTTCACCCTGATCCCCAATATCTTCATTTAATTTGTATCCCTATAACAGGCTAAGGGAGGTAGACCTTATGGAAATTGAATGGAAGAGAACTAGTTGGGAACCAACCAGTTTAGGAGACATTGTGAAGAGACCAAGTACTTGAGTAAGATTTAGCAAGACTTACAGGATTTGATTAAATTTAAACAATTGATAGCAGTGCCTTATGGAGTCAACAATCTTGTTAGGGAAATTAAGACCAAGTAATCGATATGAAAATCCTACTTAGATTAATCACTATCTTATATGAAATGCGGATCCCAAAACTAATGTGAGATTCAAGAATCTTGTTTAATTTTAGTTAAATGCCTATCTAAGTTTTAATCCTTCGATCCTTTCTATGTTGAGTCTGATTTTGTAGTAATTGGCAGAGGAAATATAAGGTGAAGCACACTAAGGTGTGATTAACGATACCTATCCTAAAAATCTAACATACTCGGTGCCTCAAACGCTGCAAAGAGTTGTGTTTCTGATGACTGTGAGGTCACCATTTTAATTATTATTAAAAGCATGCTTCTCAAGTAAATATGGATGGATACCTATCTCTCTATCAACCAAGATTATGCTTGGAAGTCAATTTTGGTTATGCAGAACTAACTTAAAATGCAAATGCATGAGATGATGAGATGAAGCTACACTCGAGGATTAGAAGCACTTGTGTCACAAAAGTCTTTAATCACCAATATGAAATGTTTACTTTACTGGATGAAGACTTAAAAATAAACCCCTTTAAATATCACAATTAAACCATAAGCTTACTTCAAATCTTTTTTGATACAGTTGTAGCTCAAAGAGAATAAACAATTTCTTTGCAATCTAATATCAATGCCAACAAAAATACTTAGCTTAGGAACACAAGATATGTAATTTATCACAATTCTATCATAGACTACTTTGATAATTACTCGAAATATTCGCAAAATATTTAATATGCGATGAACATCAAATAATTCAAGCAATTAATAGATGATCAATATGCAAAATATTCTAGCAATTAAATTTCTAGAGATCTAAATACCTTGAAGAACCATGAAATTCGAATGCTAAACAATTCACAATCATAGAATTAAAATGATTTTCCTTAGTGACCCAAATCAAGGAAAACTTGTCGTTTTCCTATAGTCAATCTTTAGATTCGATTTTAAAATTATTAAGTGTGTTTGACTATAGAGAAATTAAAATGTTTAATACCACAAAAGTTTTCTTTTAGATTTTACCCTCAACACAAAAAAGAGACCAAGAAGGAAATTTAAATTAAAATTTAATTATTCCTTGGGAAAAATTTTCGATGTGATAAGCTTTATGAAGAAAATGTAATGTGACCAATGATTATTTAAGATTTTTTAATGTGAGCAAAGTAAAAAATAAAAAAAGATTTAATAATTTTTAACTTTTAATGGGCCAAAGGCCACATAAAAATTTAATTTTTTTTAATGAAAATGCCAAAAGTCTTCTTTTGATTTAAATCACAATCACATAAACAAAATGTTAGGTTTTTTTTTTTTTTTGGTAAGAAAAAAATCAAAACCAAAAAAAAAAAACAAGCAAAATAGAATGAAAATTGAAAATAAAATATATATATATATATATATATATATATAAAAGTCAATTTTTATTTTTTTTAGATTTATTTTGATTCAAACTAAAATCAAAACAAAATAAAAACCAAAAGGCAAACTCATTAAAAAAAAAACAAACTATGAAAACAAAACCTAACGTAAACAAAAAGAATAAACCAAGGGAAATTAAATATGTTTGGATGTGTGAAGGTTTTGACGGATAGTGACAATGAAGGGAAAACTCGAGGGATTGAGAGAGGAGATTTGGCATCCAACCAAAGGAGCTTCGAGCAGTTATGGGGGTGCTAATCAGATACTGCAGAGCTCCAGAGATGTGGATCAAAGGGATGATGCTATGTGGAGGCATAAGGGAGCTCAGCTTTTCGAGGTCAAAGGAGCTGTGAGGAAAGCTGGAGAGAATGTAATGGAGGAAGAAAGGGATGTGGAGTAGAGAAGAGGATGAAAATGAAGATAAAATACAGAGGGAAGCGAAGGACGAGAAGAAAAAAAGTGAGGAGGTGGAAGAAGACAACAACATGAGGGAAGGAAATGAGCAACTTAAACAGTGGGAAAAGAGGCTTGAGGGTTTAAAAAGGAGGTGAAGAGATGCAACAAAGAGGAAAAACCATCGAGGGAGAAAAGTGCAGAATTATGTCCAACAACAGAAAATGCAGAGAAATCAAGCAGTGAAATTGTAGACAGTTCGAGGCAACAAATGGTAGCCAAAACCTCAAGATAAACTGAGAAAATTATATTTTTTAAATGATATATTTCTGCATCAGATTCTCTAAGGAAAAACTCATGAAATCCCCAGATCTAAATTTTGAAACTCTCAAACTGAAAATAATGTGGGATAATGCCTCTGTAAAATGATTTTGAGGCGAGATCTTACCCTCCAATGCCTAGATCTGACTTCAAATAAAAATTCTCCTTCAGACCTACAACTGCATGACAACAAGAAAACACCCAAATGATATATACAATGATATAAATTAAAACCCCAGAAAAATCAACGACAGAAAAATACAATATTTATAAACTAAAGGCTCTAAGTAGCCAGATCTATCATTATTCTGCACAGAAATTGAAAATATTTTAAATTTTGAAAGGAGGTACTAGCTTAAAACCCTTTTGCATCACAAAAAATGAAAATCTTATGATAAGTCCATAGCTTATTTAGCTGGCATCTTCAAGAAGTACAGATCGGGATTTGGCTGGTGCAACTGAAAACTTACCCTAATGCCAGATGATCTAACTCAATATTTCCCTACAAAACTTGATCCATCAATTAAAAATAGAGTGAGAAAATAATAATAAAACTTTGACAAATAGAGATACCAGCTATCACACTCAAAATTCAAATTATTATTCAAACCCCAGTAACTGAGCAAGATGCTTGTACTCAAATCACTCTTCAGAAGCTATCATCAATGGCTTTAAAATAAATTATGCATGAAATAGAAGATAAATCCTCCTATTTAAAGATAAATCCTGCAATGACTAGTTCGACTGATCCTCGTCAATGAAATCTCGACCGTTGATGAATAAATTCGAATTTTTTTATTTAAATGAATTTTAATTAACTCAAAAATAGAATCTTTGAGTTAATTTCCTCAAAAAATTGACTTTGACTTAACCCCAAGGATCAAATATTTAAAATTTAGCAAAATAATTAATTTACCTTAGTCCTGAGACCTTTTAAAATTTAATTTTTTAGGACTCACAAAATTTTCCTTTGGAGAATTTAAATTTATCTAGGACCTAGAATTAATTAAATTTCTGGGTTAGGATTTTAATTAATTTTTGGCGAGAAAATTTAATTAATTAACCACCTATGAGGGTCTAAATTATTTTTCGAACACTCAAGACACTTTACATCGTGATTTTCATATTTTTAAATCACAAGGGGGAAAACCTATTTGTAATAGACCCTCACACACTACCCATTTATGTGACACTAATATAATCCATCAGACCAAGCAGATTGTAATAAAATAACCTAACCAAATAGTTAGGATTAGTCCCAAGTCACTTTTACAGAAACTTGATCTAGAACACTAGGACTCGCTTAAGGTCCTAGCGACAAAATCCATTCTAGCTAAGACTGGAGGGGAAAACTCTATCGACCATCTGAGAATGGATCAGTGAGACAAAAAACCTCTGAGAATGTAGATTATCACTAGAAATATAAGTTTACTTAGGTTGTTACATACATGACATGGTTTTGCTGAGATTATTTACATCATATACATGTAGAATGGGTTTACATTATAACATGATGATCAAGCTGATGATTATAATTGGACGATGTGGACACATTGATCAATCAATATCCCTTTTTTCAAAAAAGTGGGTGTACTATTATGGAGTCGTTGACACGGAGTGGTCAACATCTCGCTCTACCTTGGGACACTTTCCTGCACCAGAGGAATGTGAGAATCCATAATATGCATCCACACAAAACACAAGGTAACATAAGTAACATTCATCCAAAGATCACCATATAATGTTAAACACAATAAAGATCTAATCTCTTCATTTGTTAACTAGTCTAGTAACATGAAAAACATAAATCTAACATAACTACAAAATGAAATGCTGAAATGAAAGGGTGTAGGGTTAGGAATGAAATACAAAGGATGCCCAGTGGCATTAGATGTCCTCTCTAAAGAAAACCTTGAGAATTTGGCCATTCATAGGTAAATCCAGTGGTTCACCTTCCAACTTGCTCAAATGGAATGAGTTGGGTCCAGCAATGTCCCGAACGATGTATGGTCCTAGCCACAAACTGTCAAATTTGTTATGCTTTCCTGGTTTTTCATTCTTGTGATCCCAAAGAAGCACCATATCTCCAACCTGCATATGGCTCATTTTTACATCTTCATGATTATAATTGGCATCCCTCGCATACTTACCTAGCCAAGAACCAAAAGCTTTCAGATGAGCATTAAGAGTAATTTCATTATTAAATAATGAATCCATACAGGTGAGGATAGTTTTAAATAGAGGAGGAATGACTTGTTATAGAGTTTTATGAACCCAACGTTTCGGACAACCAAGTGAGTTCATCATCAGGGGATGCGACAATAGATACTCTAGAGATATTCATGATCTATCCATGAGCTGTATTTAAAGTTATATATATAGGTTATGAAGGAGTTAGTCTAAGAAATTAGGTCGGCTGATCTCCACTTAGTTTGTTAATATTCAGATTTACTTATTTATTTATTTTTAATTAATTTGTTTACTTAATTAATTAATTTGTTTCATTAATCAATTAGTTTGTTTAATTAATTAATTAATTTTTAAATTAATTAGTTTGAGTAATTAATTTTTTTTTTTTATCGTTGAAACTATACTAATTCTATTATTTACAGTAACAGCAGCGAACAATTACATCCAGGATTACAAGTCGCCAGAGGCCTGGGGTGGCACTCTGGATCATAGAGATTCACTAAAACAACTACCCGCGCAGGGGCATTCTCCTTGTGACTGAGAACCCACGCAGGGGTGATATCATTGTGACCAAGACTGAAACTGGAAGCCCACGCAGAGGCTGTGGAGCTTTGGAGACCAAAAAAAGCAAAAATGTCTATCCCACGCAGGGGCAAAAGAGAGAAAAGGAAGAATTTCATCAGAATCCCTCGCAGGGGAATGGACATGCACTGAACAACATAATTGTCAAGCCAAACATAACTATTCACGCCATACATTAAACATTGGTGATAGGGGAAACAGTTCACAAAAAAACCTGAGCTCGGGCTGAGGACTGAAGCTTGGTCGAGCCAGCATCTATTCATCCGAATCTTCCTCCGAATCTTCCGGATAAATCCAGTATTCGCCTTCTGGTGGGGGTCCCCAGTCATACTTGGCTTTGCCTTTCGCGGATGCTGGTTGAGAGGCTGGTGGAGCAGCCCCTGGCTCAGATTGTGCCCCTGCTTTTTCCTCAGCAGCTTTGGAGCTCTCTGCAGGATGAGTTTGGGCACTGGGTTGCTCCCCCCCTTCTTCTTTCGCTTCTTCCATGAATAAGACTGAAACATGAGCTTGAATGCTGGAATTACCTTGGGCATTGCTGAAAGAGAAAACCGCTGTGCCAAACGCAGGTAGCGGGGCAGCTCTTGAATCCTGCGGCCTGGCATCCATAAATTGATGTGACTGGATGGGATTGGCTTCTGCCACCCTGTGGCAAAGACAGCGGCAACAATTTGAAGACGGATTGGCAACCGGGGGGCATGAAGTTCCGCCTCGTCCTGTACCGCGACGACTGAAGGGCCTCTGTCTCGGCGGCATGATTTCCTTGTGGTTCGATGAGGGCGCAAGACTACCTGCAATCCCTTTTGATGCCCTTTCACCGCTTCCGTAAGCCAGAGGGAGTCCTCGTGCTTGCGCTCTGAGCCTTGACGCACAGAGACCCACCTCCACAATTCGGACACAAAAACATTCCCAATTCTCGCCATTCTTATGCTGCAATGGTTTGCATTGGTTCTGGTGAGCCATAACTCGTCTCTGCCACAGTATATGGAGCGCAGCTGCGTCCATAAATGGCCGTCCCCTCGGTCTCTTGCTCTCACGCTTGCCAACCAGGGCGGCGTAGAGCATTTAATTACTTGTTTGAGCTTGAGCCCGCCCATGCTGACCATGTGGCGTACCTTCCTCCCCCTGCGTGGCACCCGCATCCGGGTAGTTTGAGTAATTAATTAATTAAACAAAAAAACCAAATTATTTTATTTAACTAATTAATTAATTTTCTTAATTAATTAACTAACTTGTTTAATTAATTCCCTATAATTTTATACACGATTCCTATTGTTTATTTTCTAGCTATTTACTATGACTTATAAGGACTAATTGTTTATTTTAATACATGTGTTACCATCCTATTATAATTCATAAGTTACGATTTTAATTTATTTTAATATTATCAAATGTTTAGTTATGAAATAACCCACTATTTGATTTATATGTTTAATTAATCAATTCATTTGTTTAATTAATTAATTAATTTGTTTTAATCAATTCCCTAATTAATTCCCTAATTGATTAACTAATTTGTTTGTGTAATTAACTAATTGAACAAATTGGCTAATTAATTTGTTTAACTAACTAATTAGTTAATTAATTAAGCAATTAATTAATTAATTAATTAATTTGTTTACTTAATTAACTAACTTGTTTACTTAAATCCTTATCATTTTCTATATGATTCCTATTGTTTATTTTCTAATTTGTTTAATTAATCAATTAGTTGTTTAATTAATTAATTAATTGTTAAATTAATTAATTAATTAAATTGTAAAAGTAATGAATTAATTTGTTTTAATCAATGCCCTAATTAATTAACTAATTTGTTTGTGTAATTAATTAATTAATTTGTTTACTTAATTAACTAACTTGTTTAATTAATTCTTTATAATTTTCTATAAAATTCCTATTGTTTATATTCTAACTGTTTTAATATGAGTTATTACCACTATATGTTTAATTTAAATACATGTGTTACAATGCTATTTAATTAATAAGTTATGATTTTAATTTATTTTAATATTATCAAATGAATAGTTATGAAATAACCAATTATTTGATTTATATGTTTTTTTATGTTTTTGTTTTATTGTTTGACGAGGATGTTATATAATGTTTTCTTGTTGAGTTGATTTATATTTTATTAATCTTTTAATGATAGATGAGGGATTAAATTATTAAAAAGGATATGAGTTAATTATTGGTTCTTTAAGATTTCAAGTAAAGGTTTCCAATTGTTGTTTAGTTTTAATCCATCATCTCGGTTCAAGTTGTTCTTCCTTTTTTCTATTTCAATGGCTTCTTTGATTTTCCTTTTAAGATAATGGTCTTCTTTTCTAACTATTTTGGCCTCTTCCATGCAAATGTAATGAGAGGAGGAGTGAACATGTTATGCTAAGGCTGATTTTGAGGTCCTTTCCCTTCTTAAGTTAGAAGTGTGTTATTTAATTCTAATTTTAAGGGACCTACCTGTTTCACCTATGTATTCATTTCCACATGAGCAAGGAATAACATAAACACCTTTTTGAAGGTTAGGGTTTATGGGATCCTTGACTGAGTTGAATAATTGTCTGATGGTGTTGGATGGGGTGAAGGCTACATTAATGTTGTGTTTATTAATAATTTTAGTAATTTTATCAGTGGTGCCTACTGATAAAATTCCGTACATAAAAGGAACCACTAATAAAATTACTAAAATTCTTAATAGAGACAACATTAATGTAGCCTTCACCCCTTCCAACACCAGCAGACAATTATTCAACTCAGTGAAGGATCCCATAAACCCTAACGTTCAAAAAGGTGTTTATGTTATTCCTTGCTCATGTGAAAAAGAATACATAGGTGAAACAGGTAGGTCCCTTAACATTAGAATTAAAGAACACACTGCTGACTTAAGAAGGGAAAGGACCTCAAAATCATTCTTAGCAGAACATGTCCACTCCTCCTCTCATTACATCTGCATGGAAGAAGCCAAACTAGTTAGAAAAGAAGACTGCTATCTTAAAAGGAAAATCAAAGAAGCCATTGAAATAGAAAAAAGGAAGAACAACTTGAACTGAGGTGATGGACTAAAACTAAGCAACACTTGGAAACCTTTACTTGAAATCTTAAAGAACCAATAATTAACTCATACCCTTTTTAATAATTTAATCCCTCATCTATCATCAAAAGATTAATAAAATATAAATCAACTTAACAAGAAAACATTATATAACATCCTCCTCAAACAATAAAACAAAAACATAAATAAACATATAAATCGAATAATTGGTTATTTCATAACTATTCATTTGATAATATTAAAATAAATGAAAATCATAACTTATTAATTAAATAGCATGGTAACACATGTATTTAAATTAAACATATAGTCGTAATAACTCATATTAAAATAGCTAGAATATAAACAATAGGAATCATATAGAAAATTATAAAGAATTAATTAAACAAGTTAGTTAATTAAGTAAACAAATTAATTAATTAATTAATTACACAAACAAATTAGTTAATTAATTAGGGCATTGATTAAAACAAATTAATTAATTAATTTTACAATTTAATTAATTAATTAAACAATTACTTAATTAATTTAACAATTAATTAATTAATTTAACAATTAATTAATTAATTAAACAACTAATTGATTAATTAAACAAATTAGAAAATAAACAATAGGAATCATATAGAAAATTATAAGGATTTAATTTAAAAAGTTAGTTAATTAAGTAAACAAATTAATTAATTAATTAGCTAAACAAACTAATTAATCAATTTGTTCAATTAATTAATTACACAAACAAATTAGTTAATTAATTAGGGCATTCATTAAAACAAGTTAATTAATTAATTAATTAAACAGATGAATTGATTAATTAAACATATAAATCAAATAATGGGTTATTTCCTAACTAACCATTTGATAATATTAAAGTAAATTAAAATCATAACTTATGAATTATAATAGCATGGTAACACGTCTACTAAAAAAACAATTAGTCCTTATAACTCATAGTAAATAGATAGAAAATAAACAATGGGAATCATATATAAAGTTATAGGGAATTAATGAAACGAGTTAGTTAATTAATTAAGAAAATTAATTAATAATCAAATTAATTAATTAGTTAAACAAAATAAATTGGTTATTTTGTTTAATTAATTAATTAATTAGGGAATTGATTAAAACAAATTAATTAATTAAGTAAACAAATTAATTTAAAAATAAATAAATAAATCTGAATATTAACAAACTAAGTGGAGATTGCCCAACCTAATTTCTTAGAATAACTCCTTCACAACCTATATATATATATAACTTAAAATATAGCTCATGGACACATCATGAATATCTCTAGAATACCTATTGTTGCATTCCTTGATGATGGACTCACTTGGAAGTCCAAAACATTGGGTACATAAAACTCTATAACAGGTCATTCCTCCTCTATTTAAAATTTCATTATTGCCTTGAAAAGAAGGCAATTTATCCATCCCATTGTCTGGAAGATCATTGGGATAAGCTTGAATGTTAGAAAAGTTACAAGGGGCCAAGACCTCCATGATTTAATTCTCAACCATGTTAGGAAAAAGCAAATGGATATCAGAGAGCACTTCTTGTCCAAGATTAACAAGAAGGGTATGAGAAGAGAGACTGTGTAAGCATACTCTGAGAGCTCTTTCCAGATCAGGAGAAATATTAACGAAGCTACTTGGATTTCTTCCAGTACACACTCTTGAAAAAGATAAAGGAAGTGGAGTCACCATTCACACAAAGATATAACTTCAAATAACCTGAATGCAAGGAAGAAAGTCAATAAAAGGAACCAAGGACAAGGAACTTATCCTGATGAGAGATGAAATGAGATGATGTAGAATGTCTTAAAGAAAAAGTCCAATAAATTGCTCCCCAACAAAGACACAAAAAAATGTTGTCACACAGAATGCCTAGGCACCACGACAACGTCTCAGATCATGGGTTTTCAGCCTCATCCCCAATATCTTCATTTAATTTGTATCCCTATAACAGGCTAAGGGAGGTAGACCTTATGGAAATTGAATGAAAGAGAACTAGTTGGGAACCAACCAGTTTAGGAGACATTGTGAAGAGACCAAGTACTTCAGTAAGATTTAGCAAGACTTACAGGATTTGATTAAATTTAAACAATTGATAGCAGTGCCTTATGGAGTCAACAATCTTGTTAGGGAAATTAAGACCAAGTAATCGATAAGAAAATCCTACTTAGATTAATCACTATCTTATATGAAATGTGGATCCCAAAACTAATGTGAGATTCAAGAATCTTGTTTAATTTTAGTTAAATGCCTATCTAAGTTTTAATCCTTCGATCCTTTCTATGTTGAGTCTGATTTTGTAGTAATTGGCAGAGGAAATATAAGGTGAAGCACACTAAGGTGTGATTAACGATACCTATCCTAAAAATCTAACGTACTCGGTGCCTCAAACGCTGCAAAGAGTTGTGTTTCTGATGACTATGAGGTCACCGTTTTAAGTATTATTAAAAGCATGCTTCTCAAGTAAATATGGATGGATACCTATCTCTCTATCAACCAAGATTATGCTTGGAAGTCAATTTTGGTTATGCAGAACTAAATTAAAATGCAAATGCATGAGATGATGAGATGAAGCTACACTCGAGGATTAGAAGCACTTGTGTCACAAAAGTCTTTAATCACCAATATGAAATGTTTACTTTACTGGATGAAGACTTAAAAATAAACCCCTTTAAATATCACAATTAAACCATAAGCTTACTTCAAATCTTTTTTGATACAGTTGTAGCTCAAAGAGAATAAAAAATTTCTTTGCAATCTAATATCAATGCCAACAAAAATACTTAGCTTAGGAACACAAGATATGTAATTTATCACAATTCTATCATAGACTACTTTGATAATTACTCGAAATATTCGCAAAATATTTAATATGCGATGAACATCAAATAATTCAAGCAATTAATAGATGATCAATATGCAAAATATTCTAGCAATTAAATTTCTAGAGATCTAAATACCTTGAAGAACCATGAAATTCAAATGCTAAATAATTCACAATCATAGAATTAAAATGATTTTCCTTAGTGACCCAAATCAAGGAAAACTTGTCGTTTTCCTATAGTCAATCTTTAGATTCGATTTTAAAATTATTAAGTGTGTTTGACTATAGAGAAATTAAAATGTTTAATACCACAAAAGTTTTCTTTTAGATTTTACCCTCAACACAAAAAAGAGACCAAGAAGGAACTTTAAATTAAAATTTAATTATTCCTTGGGAAACATTTTCGATGTGATAAGCTTTATGAAGAAAATGTAATGTGACCAATGATTATTTAAGATTTTTTAATGTGACCAAAGTAAAAAATAAAAAAAGATTTAATAATTTTTAACTTTTAATGGGCCAAAGGCCACATAAAAATTTAATTTTTTCTAATGAAAATGCCAAAAGTCTTCTTTTGATTTAAATCACAATCACATAAACAAAATGTTAGGTTTTTTTTTTTTGGTAACAAAAAAATCAAAACCAAAAAAAAAAAACAAGCAAAATAGAATGAAATTTGAAAATAATATATATATATATATATATATATATATATATATATATATATATATATATAAGTCAATTTTTATTTTTTTTAGATTTATTTTGATTCAAACTAAAATCAAAATAAAATAAAAACCAAAAGGCAAACTCATTAAAAAAAAACAAACTATGAAAACAAAACCTAACGTAAACAAAAAGAATAAACCAAGGGAAATTAAATATGTTTGGATGTGTGAAGGTTTTGACGGATAGTGACAATGAAGGGAAAACTCGAGGGATTGAGAGAGGAGATTTGACATCCAACCAAAGGAGCTTCGAGTAGTTATGGGGGTGCTAATCAGATACTGCAGAGCTCCAGAGATGTGGATCAAAGGGATGATGCTATGCGGAGGCATAAGGGAGCTCGGCTTTTCGAGGTCAAAGGAGCTGTGAGGAAAGCTGGAGAGAATGTAATGAAGGGAGGAAGAAAGGGATGTGGAGTAGAGAAGAGGATGAAAATGAAGATAAAATACAGAGGGAAGCGAAGGACGAGAAGAAAAAAAGTGAGGAGGTGGAAGAAGACAGCAACATGAGGGAAGGCAGTGAGCAACTTAAATAGTGGGAAAAGAGGCTTGAGGGTTTCAAAAGGAGGTGAAGAGATGCAACAAACAAAATTCAACAAAGATGAAAAACCATCAAGGGAGAAAAGTGCAGAATTATGTCCAACAACAGAAAATGCAGAGAAATCAAGCAGTGAAATTGTAGACAGTTCGAGGCAACAAATGGTAGCCAAAACCTCAAGATAAACTGAGAAAATTATATTTTTTAAATGATATATTTCTGCATCAGATTCTCTAAGGAAAAACTCATGAAATCCCCAGATCTAAATTTTGAAACTCTCAAACTGAAAATAATGTGGGATAATGCCTCTGTAAAATGATTTTGAGGCGAGATCTTACCCTCCAATGCCTAGATCTGACTTCAAATAAAAATTCTCCTTCAGACCTACAACTGCATGACAATAAGAAAGCACCCAAATGATATATACAATGATATAAATTAAAACCCCAGAAAAATCAACGACAGAAAAACTACAATATTTATAAACTAAAGGCTCTAAGTAGCGAGATCTATCATTATTCTGCACAGAAATTGAAAATATTTTAAATTTTGAAAGGAGGTACTAGCTTAAAACCCTTTTGCATCACAAAAAATTAAAATCTTATGATAAGTCCATAGCTTATTTAGCTGGCATCTTCAAGAAGTAGAGATCGGGATTTGGCTGGTGCAACTGAAAACTTACCCTAATGCCAGATGATCTAACTCAATATTTCCCTACAAAACTTGATCCATCAATTAAAAATAGAGTGAGAAAATAATAATAAAACTTTGACAAATAGAGATACCAGCTATCACACTCAAAATTCAAATTATTATTCAAACCCCAGTAACTGAGCAAGATACTTGTACTCAAATCACTCTTCAGAAGCTATCATCAATGGCTTTAAAATAAATTATGCATGAAATATAAGATAAATCCTCCTATTTAAAGATAAATCCTGCAATGACTAGTTCGACTGATCCTCGTCAATGAAATCTCGACCGTTGATGAATAAATTCGAATTTTTTTATTTAAATGAATTTTAATTAACTCAAAAATAGAATCTTTGAGTTAATTTCCTCAAAAAATTGACTTTGACTTAACCCCAAGGATCAAATATTTAAAATTTAGCAAAATAATTAATTTACCTTAGTCCTGAGACCTTTTAAAATTTAATTTTTTAGGACTGACAAAATTTTCCTTTGGAGAATTTAAATTTACCTAGGACCTAGAATTAATTAAATTTCTGGGTTAGGATTTTAATTAATTTTTGGCGAGAAAATTTAATTAATTAACCACCTATGAGGGTCTAAATTATTTTTCGAACACTCAAGACACTTTACATCGTGATTTTCATATTTTTAAATCACAAGGGGGAAAACCTATTTGTAATAGACCCTCACACACTACCCATTTATGTGACACTAATATAATCCATCAGACCAAGCAGATTGTAATAAAATAACCTAACCAAATAGTTAGGATTAGTCCCAAGTCACTTTTACATAGACTTGATCTAGAACACTAGGACTCGCTTAAGGTCCTAGCGACAAAATCCATTCTAGCTAAGACTAGAGGGGAAAACTCTATTGACCATCTGAGAATGTAGATTATCACTAGAAATATAAGTTTACTTAGGTTGTTACATACATGACATGGTTTTGCTGAGATTATTTACATCATATACATGTAGAATGGGTTTACATTATAACATGATGATCAAGCTGATGATTATAATTGGACGATGTGGACACATTGATCAATCAATATCCCTTTTTTCAAAAAAGTGGGTGTACTATTATGGAGTCGTTGACACGGAGTGGTCAACATCTCGCTCTACCTTGGGACACTTTCCTGCACCAGAGGAATGTGAGAATCCAGAATATGCATCCACACAAAACACAAGATAACATAAGTAACATTCATCCAAATATCACCATATAATATTAAACACAATAAAGATCTAATCTCTTCATTTATTAACTAGTCTAGTAACATGAAAAACATAAATCTAACATAACTACAAAATGAAATGTTGAAATGAAAGGGTGTAGGGTTAGGAATGCAATACAAAGGATGCCCAGTGGCATTAGATGTCCTCTCTAAAGAACACTTTGAGAATTTGGCCATTCATAGGTAAATCCAGTGGTTCACCTTCCAACTTGCTCAAATGGAATGAGTTGGGTCCAGCAATGTCTCGAACGATGTATGGTCCTAGCCACAAACTGTCAAATTTGTTATGCTTTCCTGGTTTTTCATTCTTGTGATCCCAAAGAAGCACCATATCTCCAACCTGCAAATATCTAGATCAAGATGATTTATCAAATATTTTCTTAATGTTATACTGGCTTTTACACATATTATCAAAACCTTTCATACGAGTTTTATCCAACTCCACAATCTGATCAATTCTATTTTGAACAACAACTTTAAGGTGCACAGGTAAAGTTACATCCAAGCCGTAAACTAATTCAAAGGTACTTTTACCAGTGTCTTTATTTTTAGTAATGTTATCTACCCATAAAGCATGCCTAATTTTACTGTCCCAAGATTGCTTACTATCTCCTACTATCTTCTTTATAATGGTTATAAGATTTTTATTGCTTGATTCAACAAGGCCATTACCGGGAGGATAGTAATGAGATGAATGAGATAAGACAATGCCATACTTGAGAAAAAAGGATGAAAACTCTGAAGAACTAAAAGCATTGGCATTATCTGTTGTGATCTTGGCAGGGACACCAAATCTAGTAATGATATTATTTTCAATGAAATCCATAATGACCTTTTCAATGGAATTCTTAGTAGGGATGGCTTCTACCCATTTAGTGAAATAATCAGTAGCAGTCAAAATCCATGAGTATCCATTTCTAGAATTTTCATGAAACTTCCCAATGAAGTCCATACCCCAATACTGAAAAGGTGCCTCCACAATCATAGGTTGTAAGTGCGGGACAACAAGATTTTGTTTCCCAATGAACAGCTGGTAGGCTTGAAAACTTCTAACAAACTTATGCACATCAAAAAAAATCAAAGGCCAATAATAACCAACTCTCTAAATTTTGTGGGGAGTAGTTCTAGCAACATAGTGACCCCCACAAAATCCTGAATGAAACTCAGAAATTAACTTCTTGTACTCAATTTCATCAACACGCCTAAGTATTATGCCCTCAGGATTTCTCCATCCAAGTCCATCCTTCATCAGGCAATACTTAGTGGCTTTTAATCTAAGAGCCCTTCTCTTATGAGCAACTAAATGCTTAGGACATGTAAGATTTAACAATTAATAAATAATGTCCTTGTACCACTCATGCTCTCCTAATATTTGTAGCTTAGGTGAAGTGAATTGTTAAGACAAATCAAACCAAAAGCTTTCTCATTACCTTTCGTCATCATTTCATCCAAGCCTTTACCTTTGACTAACTTGGTGGGTCTAATCTCTAAATCATATTTTTGGATTTTAGTAACCCTCCTAGCACGAGTCCCTAAGCAATAAGTTTGAGTTAATATATATTTAACAATAGAATGTGGGACAAAAGCAATGATTTTGAAATAACCCACATAAGTTCTGAAATGCTTAACATATTTGACTAAGGAATAGGCTTGCTTTTCCATGGTAGTGTAATTTAATTCATAATTTTGAAGCGCTCTACTCATGAAAGAAATAATTTTCTCCTAACCATCCTTAGTTTTCTGCAATAAGACACTAGCAATAGTATCTTCAGAAGTGAAAGAGAAAAGCATGAAATCCTTTGAATAATCGAGACTAACTAAAACGGGAGCTTTGGCAATAGCACCTTTGATTTCCTAAAAATCCTTTTGTCCATCTTCTTTCCATAAAAATTTTACATCCTTCTTCAGAAGACTTTGAGTAGGCCTAACTACTTCTGCGTTATTTGGAATAAATATTCTAAGAAAAAATATTTTTCTGAGAAATGGCTAAAGAGACTTAAGATTATGAGGGAGAGGAATCTTTTTTATTTACTCAACTCTTTCAGGATCAATCTTGATTCCATCTTTAGAAATGATGTGACCAAGTAATTTCCCTTCACTTCCTCCAAAAATAGACTTAGCCAGATTTAATGAAATCCCATACTCTCTACATTTATCAAAAACTTGCCTAAGATGACCTATATGACCAATACCATCCTTAGAAAAAACAGTAAGATCATCCTCATAAATTTTGATAATCTTGTTAGTTAAACCAATGAAGGCATAATCCATATCCCTTTGAAAAGTAGCCCCAGAATTGGTTAATCCAAACGACATTCTAATATATTAAAATTACCCCATGGTGTGGTGAATGTAGTTTTGTGACGGTCCTCCTTCTTAACCCATACCTGATTATATCTAGAAAAACCATCTAGCAATGACATCATTCTAGAACGAGTTACTCTTTGCAACATAGTCTCCATGTTTAGCAAACGTTAATTATATTTTTTACATGGTAGATCAAGGTTCCAAAAATCGACACAAAGTCTAATTTTACCATTCTTTTTTCTAACAATCACCAAGTTGGAATGCCATGTTGAATGCACAGTTTAAGCAATAATTCTTGTTGCAAACATCTTTGAAAGATCTTTTTGAACTGAAGGGGCTAACTTAGGATTTATTTGCCTAATATTTTTACGAAAGGTTTTAGCATTTTCATCTTTCAAAGGGGTAGTGTGCTCCATGACATCTTCCCTATAACATTTTAATTCATCACAAGAAAATTCTAAAACATCCCGATATTCATGAAGTAAATTAGTTAAATTTTTTCTTTCTTCATCATCAGTACCCTTACCAATTTTAACAATCTTGGGATCACTAGAGGTACCAATGTTTACTTCAATGAATTCACCTAGATCCATTTTATTTTCCTCTTACATATTTGTGGCATCATGGCGATCAAATTTATTTTCCAAAGAAACAACATTCCTAGGAGTAGGATTTATAATATCTTCATGATCATCAGATCCATCCTTCCTAGAATCTTTCTGAAAATTTTCAAACTCATCCAAATTATCAAGAAAAGGAACGAATCACTTGTTTCTCATCATCAAAAACTTGTCAATGGTGTAAATTATCTGGAACAGGAGGTCTAAAAATAATTTCCATTTTTATCTTATCCTTGATCAACCCACCAGATAACTGCAAAGTAGAAGCAGCTACATCAAGCTCATCTGCCAAACTATTCTATCTCTCTTGGGATAGCTTCAAGGTCAAGGGCATCAAATTATTGCATATTATCCCATACAACATTTTGATAATTCCTTAACCTTTAATTTCTACATGTAAATTTATTTTTAATTTGCATGATAACTAAGTCAGAATTTCCCTTGATACTAAGAAACTTAACTCTTAAAGCCTTTTCCAACTCAAGAGCCAACAAAAAAGCTTCATATTCAGCAACGTTGTTGGTTGCTTCAAATTCCAATCGATATCAAAATTTGAAAACATGACGAAGGGAAGATTTTAATACTATTCCTGCACCTTTACCATGCCCAGACGTTGCACCATCAAAATACATGTACCAAACTTTATTCTTGAGATCCCCAATCTTTTCATCAACATTATCTTTAGGAAGAACTATGGAATTAGATGGAATAGAATAATTCCCAATGTCAGATCATTCTTAATTATCTCATTATGAGGTCTCTTAAGATATTCAACATGGAATGTTCTCTCAGGCTCTATGTTAAGTCTTACAAACCCATCACCTCTAGGAGAAGGAATCATATCATATGACCAATTCATTTGAATACTCCCTCCTCGATCAGAGGCCCATTTTCTAGATAATAGCATACCCCAAGCATCAGGCACATCAACAAAAAAAATGTCCATAACAATCATAATGTCAGGGAAAATCGATAAATGAACTTTTAAATCCTTGATTAACCCATGAATTTCCATCTTCTTAGAATCCATGGCACATATATTGTAGTAAGGCCTAGAAACTCTAAAATTAAGTTGTTCCATGACCCTCTTGGTCACAACACAAGCCGATGCACCAGAATCCATCATACAATTATTCAATTTATATCCATCAACCATAAAAGTAATAAAGAATGGATGATGATCCTTGTTATCTGAATCAAAACTTAGCAAATATATAGGAGCATCATGATAGTCAGCTTCAGGTGCCTTCTATTGAGAAACATTAACTTGAGGAGCTTCAATAACTTTTAGTAAATTAGCTCTTTGGGAAGGAATCTTTGCAATATCGATGACAGGAACCTAGATTTTTTCATTATTAAACCAACTTCCCAAATCAATATTTAATCCATAGTTTGAACCTGGGTTGAAAATTCAAGGGGGAATTTGATTTGAACTTTGAACTTTATCCCTTCTTTGATAAGTTAAACCCTTATCTTTAGAAATTTCCATGAATTTCTCTCGAGAAGGCTTTTCACCAAATAATTTAACCATCACATCCTTCTCATGATCAAAATTATTTACATTAAAAGGTGATGTGGAAGGCCTAACATCTTGACTATTTTACTTAACCTCCATCCAATCTTCCATATACAAAGAAAACTCTTTACCCACTACATTTATTTAATTACTTTCCCCAAACACTCCACTATCCATAATCATTTTAACTGTGGGGAAAGTATCCTCCTCATGAAGAGCATCACAAGCCCGACAATAAGGCACAGCCTCATCGACCAGATTAGTAGATTCAAGCGGATTAGGAGGTCTTTGCTCACCAAATTGACCTTTTTTATGCCAAGTATTATTACTTCAATTATTATTACTATTTCTAGGCTAGAAATTCTATGTTTGAGCTCTTTCCATTTGGACCAACCTATACTACAAAGTAGTTATTTCCGTAGCATGGTAAGAGATTAATTTCGCTTAGTTAAGCTCCATGTTTTTAATTTTTTCCAGAAATTTTTGAATAGGGTCGTCATTAGATTCTTTAACCTCTTTTCCTTTAGGTTTTTTCAATTTTGTTGAGGCCCTATCAAAATCCAGGATTTCAGACTTCCCATATGCCTTCTTATCATTTTCAAGCTCTACTGCTAAAGCTTGATAACCCTTATAATTAGGAAGTTTAACATGTCTTAATTCATAAGAGGTATAAACATTAAAAGCATCAATATAGAAGTCCTGAAGAGATTTATTGGAAGGTTTATAACCTTGAGGTAATTCCTTAATAATATCATTAAACCTCTTATTAAATTCTTCTACGATCTTATT
The DNA here is from genome assembly GCA_031772625.1 of Pinus tabuliformis. Classification (NCBI taxonomy): domain Eukaryota; kingdom Viridiplantae; phylum Streptophyta; class Pinopsida; order Pinales; family Pinaceae; genus Pinus; species Pinus tabuliformis. The sequence continues at coordinate 460,187,658 of CM062818.1, forward strand.
TTCTTTCCTTTTAATGACATTGGTAACTTTTACGAGATTCTTCTCTTCTCTATTATCTCCATACTTTTCCTTAAAGGCATTCATAATCGATTGAAGAGAATCAAATGAATTATCAAGCTTTTCTATAAGCCAACCCATAGTGTCTCCCTCCAAGGTAAGAACAAAAAGGCTCATTTTTACATCTTCATGATTATAATTGGCAGCCCTCGCATACTTACCTAGCCAAGAACCAAAAGCTTTCAGATGAGCATTAAGAGTAATTTCATTATTAAATAATGAATCCATACAGGTGAGGATAGTTTTAAATAGAGGAGGAATGACCTGTTATAGAGTTTTATGAACCCAACGTTTCAGACAACCAAGTGAGTCCATCATCAGGGGATGCGACAATAGATACTCTAGAGATATTCATGATCTATCCATGAGCTATATTTAAAGTTATATATATAGGTTATGAAGGAGTTAGTCTAAGAAATTAGGTCGGCTGATCTCCACTTAGTTTGTTAATATTCAGATTTACTTATTTATCTATTTTTAATTAATTTGTTTACTTAATTAATTAATTTGTTTCATTAATCAATTAGTTTGTTTAATTAATTAATTAATTGTTAAATTAATTAGTTTGAGTAATTAATTAATTAAACAAAATAACCAAATTATTTTATTTAACTAATTAATTAATTTGCTTAATTAATTAACTAACTTGTTTAATTAATTCCCTATAATTTTATACACGATTCCTATTGTTTATTTTCTAGCTATTTACTATGACTTATAAGGACTAATTGTTTATTTTAATACATGTGTTACCATCCTATTATAATTCATAAGTTACGGTTTTAATTTATTTTAATATTATCAAATGTTTAGTTATGAAATAACCCACTATTTGATTTATATGTTTAATTAATCAATTCATTTGTTTAATTAATTAATTAATTTGTTTTAATCAATTCCGTAATTTATTCCCTAATTGATTAACTAATTTGTTTGTGTAATTAACTAATTGAACAAATTGACTAATTAATTTGTTGAACTAACTAATTAGTTAATTAATTAAGTAATTAATTAATTAATTAATTAATCTGTTTACTTAATTAACTAACTTGTTTACTTAAATCCTTATAATTTTCTATATGATTCCTATTGTTTATTTTCTAATTTGTTTAATTAATCAATTAGTTGTTTAATTAATTAATTAATTGTTAAATTAATTAATTAATTAAATTGTAAAAGTAATGAATTAATTTGTTTTAATCAATGCCCTAATTAATTAACTAATTTGTTTGTGTAATTAATTAATTAATTTGTTTACTTAATTAACTAACTTGTTTAATTAATTCTTTATAATTTTCTATAAAATTCCTATTGTTTATATTCTAATTGTTTTAATATGAGTTATTACCACTATATGTTTAATTTAAATACATGTGTTACAATGCTATTTAATTAATAAGTTATGATTTTAATTTATTTTAATATTATCAAATGAATAGTTATGAAATAACCAGTTATTTGATTTATATTTTTATTTATGTTTTTGTTTTATTGTTTGACAAGGATGTTATATAATGTTTTCTTGTTGAGTTGATTTATATTTTATTAATCTTTTAATGATAGATGAGGGATTAAATTATTAAAAAGGATATGAGTTAATTATTGGTTCTTTAAGATTTCAAGTAAAGGTTTCCAATTGTTGTTTAGTTTTAATCCATCATCTCGGTTCAAGTTGTTCTTCCTTTCTTCTATTTCAATGGCTTCTTTGATTTTCCTTTTAAGATAATGGTCTTCTTTTCTAACTAGTTTGGCTTCTTCCATGCAAATGTAATGAGAGGAGGAGTGAACATGTTCTGCTAAGGCTGATTTTGAGGTCCTTTCCCTTCTTAAGTTAGAAGTGTGTTATTTAATTCTAATTTTAAGGGACCTACCTGTTTCACCTATGTATTCTTTTCCACATGAGCAAGGAATAACATAAACACCTTTTTGAAGGTTAGGGTTTATGGGATCCTTGACTGAGTTGAATAATTGTCTGATGGTGTTGGAAGGGGTGAAGGCTACATTAATGTTGTGTTTATTAAGAATTTTAGTAATTTTATCAGTGGTGCCTACTGATAAAATTCCGTACATAAAAGGAACCACTAATAAAATTACTAAAATTATTAATAGAGACAACATTAATGTAGCCTTCACCCTTTCCAACACCAGCAGACAATTATTCAAATCAGTGAAGGATCCCATAAACCCTAACCTTCAAAAAGGTGTTTATGTTATTCCTTGCTCATGTGAAAAATAATACATAGGTGAAACAGGTAGGTCCCTTAATATTAGAATTAAAGAACACACTGCTGACTTAAGAAGGGAAAGGACCTCAAAATCATCCTTAGCAGAACATGTCCACTCCTCCTCTCATTACATCTGCATGGAAGAAGCCAAACTAGTTAGAAAAGAAGACTGCTATCTTAAAAGGAAAATCAAAGAAGCCATTGAAATAGAAAAAAGAAAGAACAACTTGAACCGAGGTGATGGACTAAAACTAAGCAACACTTGGAAACCTTTACTTGAAATCTTAAAGAACCAATAATTAACTCATACCCTTTTTAATAATTTAATCCCTCATCTATCATCAAAAGATTAATAAAATATAAATCAACTTAACAAGAAAACATTATATAACATCCTCCTCAAACAATAAAACAAAAACATAAATAAACATATAAATCGAATAATTGGTTATTTCATAACTATTCATTTGATAATATTAAAATAAATGAAAATCATAACTTATTAATTAAATAGCATGGTAACACATGTATTTAAATTAAACATATAGTCATAATAACTCATATTAAAATAGCTAGAATATAAACAATAGGAATCATATAGAAAATTATAAAGAATTAATTAAACAAGTTAGTTAATTAAGTAAACAAATTAATTAATTAGTTAATTACACAAACAAATTAGTTAATTAATTAGGGCATTGATTAAAACAAATTAATTAATTAATTTTACAATTTAATTAATTAATTAAGCAATTATTTAATTAATTTAACAATTAATTAATTAATTTAACAATTTATTAATTAATTAAACAACTAATTGATTAATTAAACAAATTAGAAAATAAACAATAGGAATCATATAGAAAATTATAAGGATTTAATTTAAAAAGTTAGTTAATTAAGTAAACAAATTAATTAATTAATTAGCTAAACAAACTAATTAGTCAATTTGTTCAATTAATTAATTACACAAACAAATTAGTTAATTAATTAGGGCATTCATTAAAACAAATTAATTAATTAATTAATTAAACAAATGAATTGATTAATTAAACATATAAATCAAATAATGGGTTATTTCCTAACTAACCATTTGATAATATTAAAATAAATTAAAATCATAACTTATGAATTATAATAGCATGGTAACACGTCTACTAAAAAAACAATTAGTCCTTATAACTCATAGTAAACAGATAGAAAATAAACAATGGGAATCATATGTAAAGTTATAGGGAATTAATTAAACGAGTTAGTTAATTAATTAAGAAAATTAATTAATTAGTTAAACAAAATAAATTGGTTATTTTGTTTAATTAATTAATTAATTAGGGAATTGATTAAAACAAATTAATTAATTAAGTAAACAATTTAATTTAAAAATAAATAAATAAATCTGAATATTAACAAACTAAGTGGAGATTGCCCAACCTAATTTCTTAGAATAACTCCTTCACAACCTATATATATATATATATATATATGTATATATATATATATATATATATATATATATATATATATATATATATATATATATATATATATAACTTAAAATATAGCTCCTGGACACATCATGAATATCTCTAGAATATCTATTGCCGCATTTCTTGATGATGGACTCACTTGGAAGTCCAAAACATTGTGTTCATAAAACTCTATAACAGGTCATTCCTCCTCTATTTAAAATTTCATTATTGCCTTGAAAAGAAGGCAATTTATCCATCCCATTGTCTGGAAGATCATTTGGATAAGCTTGAATGCTAGAAAAGTTACAAGGGGCCAAGACCTCCATGATTTCATTCTCAACCATGTTAGGAAAAAGCAAATGGATATCAGAGAGCACTTCTTGTCCAAGATTAACAAGAAGGGTATGAGAAGAGAGACTGTGTAAGCATACTCTGAGAGCTCTTTCCAGATCAGGAGAAATATTAACGAAGCTACTTGGATTTCTTCTAGTACACACTCTTGAAAAAGATAAAGGAAGTGGAGTCACCATTCACACAAAGATATAACTTCAAATAACCTGAATGCAAGGAAGAAAGTCAATAAAAGGAACCAAGGACAAGGAACTTATCCTGATGAGAGATGAAATGAGATGATGTAGAATGTCTTAAAGAAAAAGTCCAATAAATTGCTCCCCAACAAAGACACAAAAAAATGTTGTCGCACAGAATGTCTAGGCACCACGACAACGTCTCAGATCGTGGGTTTTCACCCTGATCCCCAATATCTTCATTTAATTTGTATCCCTATAATAGGCTAAGGGAGGTAGACCTTATGGAAATTGAATGAAAGAGAACTAGTTGGGAACCAACCAGTTTAGGAGACATTGTGAAGAGACCAAGTACTTGAGTAAGATTTAGCAAGACTTACAGGATTTGATTAAATTTAAACAATTGATAGCAGTGCCTTATGGAGTCAACAATCTTGTTAGGGAAATTAAGACCAAGTAATCGATAAGAAAATCCTACTTAGATTAATCACTATCTTATATGAAATGCGGATCCCAAAACTAATGTGAGATTCAAGAATCTTGTTTAATTTTAGTTAAATGCCTATCTAAGTTTTAATCCTTCGATCCTTTCTATGTTGAGTCTGATTTTGTAGTAATTGGCAGAGGAAATATAAGGTGAAGCACACTAAGGTGTGATTAACGATACCTATCCTAAAAATTTAACATACTCGGTGCCTCAAACGCTGCAAAGAGTTGTGTTTCTGATGACTGTGAGGTCACCGTTTTAAGTATTATTAAAAGCATGCTTCTCAAGTAAATATGGATGGATATCTATCTCTCTATCAACCAAGATTATGCTTGGAAGTCAATTTTGGTTATGCAGAACTAACTTAAAATGCAAATGCATGAGATGATGAGATGAAGCTACACTCGAGGATTAGAAGCACTTGTGTCACAAAAGTCTTTAATCACCAATATGAAATGTTTACTTTACTGGATGAAGACTTAAAAATAAATCCCTTAAAATATCACAATTAAACCATAAGCTTACTTCAAATCTTTTTTGATACAATTGTAGCTCAAAGAGAATAAAAAATTTCTTTGCAATCTAATATCAATGCCAACAAAAATACTTAGCTTAGGAACAAAAGATATGTAATTTATCACAATTCTATGATAGACTACTATGATAATTACTCGAAATATTCGCAAAATATTTAATATGCGATGAACATCAAATAATTCAAGCAATTAATAGATAATCAATATGCAAAATATTCTAGCAATTAAATTTCTAGAGATCTAAATACCTTGAAGAACCATGAAATTCGAATGCTAAATAATTCACAATCATAGAATTAAAATGATTTTCCTTAGTGACCCAAATCAAGGAAAACTTGTCGTTTTCCTATAGTCAATCTTTAGATTCGATCTTAAAATTATTAAGTGTGTTTTACTATAGAGAAATTAAAATGTTTAATACCACAAAAGTTTTCTTTTAGATTTTACCCTCAACACAAAAAAAGAGACCAAGAAGGAACTTTAAATTTAAATTTAATTATTCCTTGGGAAAAATTTTCGATGTGATAAGCTTTATGAAGAAAATGTAATGTGACCAATGATTATTTAAGATTTTTTAATGTGACCAAAGTAAAAAATAAAAAAAAGATTTAATAATTTTTAACTTTTAATGGGCCAAAGGCCACATAAAAATTTAATTTTTTTTAATGAAAATGCCAAAAGTCTTCTTTTGATTTAAATCACAATCACATAAAAAAAATGTTAGGTTTTTTTTTTTTTTTTTGGTAAGAAAAAAATCAAAACCAAAAAAAAAAAACAAGCAAAATAGAATGAAATTTGAAAATACAAATATATATATATATATATATATATATATATATATATATATATCTAAGTCAATTTTTATTTTTCTTAGATTTATTTTGGTTCAAACTAAAAAAAAAAAAAAAAAAAAACCAAAAGGCAAACTCATTAAAAAAAACAAACTATGAAAACAAAACCTAACGTAAACAAAAAGAATAAACCAAGGGAAATTAAATATGTTTGGATGTGTGAAGGTTTTGACGGATAGTGACAATGAAGGGAAAACTCGAGGGATTGAGAAAGTAGATTTGGCATCCAACCAAAGGAGCTTCGAGCAGTGATGCGGGTGCTAATCAGATACTACAGAGCTCTAGACATGTGGATCAAAGGGATGATGCTATGCGGAGGCATAAGGGAGCTCGGCTTTTCGAGGTCAAAGGAGCTGTGAGGAAAGCTGGGGAGAATGTAACGAAGGGAGGAAGAAAGGGATGTGGAGTAGAGAAGAGGATGAAAATGAAGATAAAATATAGAGGGAAGCGAAGGACGAGAAGAAAAAAAGTTAGGAGGTGGAAGAAGATAGCAACATGAGGGAAGGCAGTGAGCAACTTAAACAGTGGGAAAAGAGGCTTGAGGGTTTCAAAAGGAGGTGAAGAGATGCAACAAACAAAATGCAGCAAAGAGGAAAAACCATCAAGGGAGAAAAGTGCAGAATTATGTCCAACAACAGAAAATGCAGAGAAATCAAGCAGTGAAATTGTAGACAGTTCGAGGCAACAAATGGTAGCCAAAACCTCAAGATAAACTGAGAAAATTATATTTTTTAAATGATATATTTCTGCATCATATTCTCTAAGGAAAAACTCATGAAATCCCCAGATCTAAATTTTGAAACTCTCAAACTGAAAATAATGTGGGATAATGCCTCTGTAAAATGATTTTGAGGCGAGATCTTACCCTCCAATGCCTAGATCTGACTTCAAATAAAAATTCTCCTTCAGACCTACAACTGCATGACAATAAGAAAACACCCAAATGATATATACAATGATATAAATTAAAACCCCAGAAAAATCAACGACAGAAAAATACAATATTTATAAACTAAAGGCTCTAAGTAGCCAGATCTATCATTATTCTGCACAGAAATTGAAAATATTTTAAATTTTGAAAGGAGGTACTAGCTTAAAACCCTTTTGCATCACAAAAAATGAAAATCTTATGATAAGTCCATATCTTATTTTGTTGGCATCTTCAAGAAGTACAGATCGGGATTTGGCTGGTGCAACTGAAAACTTACCCTAATGCCAGATGATCTAACCCAATATTTCCCTACAAAACTTGATCCATCAATTAAAAATAGAGTGAGAAAATAATAATAAAACTTTGACAAATAGAGATACCAGCTATCACACTCAAAATTCAAATTATTATTCAAACCCCAGTAACTGAGCAAGATACTTGTACTCAAATCACTCTTCAGAAGCTATCATCAATGGCTTTAAAATAAATTATGCATGAAATAGAAGAAACATCTTACAACATTCCCATGACGAGTAACACCAGTAGAATTTAACCCAAAAGTCTTTCTTTATTATCCAGAAAAACATTACAGGAGAGATTTTTTCTTAGCACATGATTCAGAGATCAGATGGATTGACTGACAAATGACCTCCTATTTAAATATCAATCCTCCAACAGCTAGTTCGACTGATTCTCATCAAAACAATATCAACCAGTGATGAAGATTAAAATTTCTTTTAATCTCATCCCATCGAAATATTTAAATATTGAGGAAATTCAAAATTTTTATTTAAATGCATTTTAATTAACTCAAAAATAGAATTTTTGAGTTTATTTCCCCAAAAATTTGAATTTGACTTAACCTCCAGGGATCAAAGGTTTAAAACTTAGCAAAATAATTAATTTACCTTAGTCAGGGGACCTTTTAAAATTTAATTTTTTAGGACTAACGAATTTTTCCTTTGGAGAATTTAAATTTATCTAGGACCTAGAATTAATTAAATTTTTGGCTTAGGATTTTAATTAATTTTTGACCATAAAATTTAATTAATTAACCTATGAGGGGATACATTATTTTTCAAACGCTCAAGGCACTTTACATCATGATTTTCATATTTTTTACATCATAAGGGAGGAAACCTATTTCTAATAGACCCTTACAAACTACCCATTTCTGCGACACAAATATAATCTAGCAGACCAAGCAATTTGTAATAAAATAACCTAACCAAATAGTTATGATTATTCCCAAATCACTTTTACATAGACTCGATTTAGAACACTAGGACTTGCCTAATATCCTAGCGACAAAATTGATTCGAGCTTTGGGGTAAGACTAAAGGGGAAAGCTCTGCTGGCCATCCGAGAATGGATCTGTGAGACAAAAAACCTACCAGAATGGAGATCGTCACTAGAAAGATAAGATTACCTAGGTTATTACATACATGAAATGGTTCTGTTGAGATTATTTACATCATATACATGCAAAATGGGTTTACATTATAACATAATGAACAAGCTGATGATGATAACTAGATGACACAGACACATCACTCAGGTGATATCCATTTTTGCAAAAAACGGGGTGTATTGATATGGGGTCATTGAAACAGAGTGGTCAACAGGTTGTGGCTATATAAACCTAAGTTCAAAGCAAATGGTAGTGTATAGAAGTATAAAGCTAGATTGGTGGCCAAAGGGTATTCAAGGAATTGATTATGAGGAGTCCTTTTCTCTTGTTGCTAAGTTAAATACTATTAGGATGTGAATATCTCTAGCTACAATGTACCATTGGAGTTTACATTAGCCAGATGTTAAAAAAAAGAAAACTAAGTGGAGATTTGAAGGAAGTATATCTAACACAACCTAAAGGGTTCATTAAAGAGGGGCAGGAACACTTGGTCTCTAAATTAAAAAAGGCATTGTATGGGTTGAAACAGTCTTCCATATATTTGTATGAGAAAATAGACTCTTTCTTCTTACAACATGGTTATAAGAGAAGAAAATATTATCCAAATTTGTATAACACTTTTGATTCAAAGGGGCAGACTATTTTGATTTCCTTATATGTTGATGATTTAATAGTTAGTGGAAATTATGATGAATTGGTTGAAGAAATTAACATGTAGATTTCATAGGTATTTAAAATGAATGACCTTCGAGAACTGCATTATTGTTTAGGTCTTGAAGTCTGGAGGGATGTTGGCTAGACTTTTGTTACTCAAGGAATGTATGTCAAGGAATTGTTGAAGAAATTTAAAATGGATTAGAGTAAAGTTGCTTTAGTACCTATACAACGAAATGTTAAATTTGAAAGTGATGATGGTTCTAAAGAGGTGGATGTTACATTGTACAAAAAACTAGTTGGAAGTTTGATTTATTTGACTGCAACCAGACTTGACTTAGAATATTTAGTTAGTGTGTTGAGTCAGTTTATGAAAAAACGTCTTGAAAATCATTGGATGACAGCAAAATGTGTCCTAACGTATCGTAAAGGAACCATAAATTTTTTCATTAAATATATTGATTCTTTTGATGTTTAACTGATAGGCTATTCCAAATCAGATTGTGTTAGAAATCTAGACGATAGAAGATTTATAACTGGGTATGCTTTTAATATTGGGTCTGGAGTCATTTCTTGGAGCAGTAAAAAGCAGAGTACTATATCGTTATCATCAAAAAAAGAAAACTATCAAGTTGTATGTGCAATCACTTGTGAAGAAATTTTGTTAAAAAAACTTCTTCAAGATGTAGGAGAAGAACAAAAGGATGCTATGGTGATTAAATGTGACAACCAAAGTTCAATCAATATGGAAAATAATCATCTTTTTCACGAAAAAACAAAACATGTATACACTCAATTTCATTTCATTAGAGAAAAGGTTCAACCCAAAGATATTTTCCTTGAATATTGTAACACCTGTGAAAATGCAGTTGATATCTTTACCAAGCCTCTTGGGAAGATCAAATTTGAATTGTTTAAAGATATGTTATGTGTGTAGGTGAATCATTTCTCCATTAAGAGGGAGACTTGAAATTAATAGAGAAATTTTGTTTCGCGGTTGTGTCTGTCTTAGTTTAGATTTAGTTCCTATTTTTTAGGAGATAGTTTTGATCTCCCTAAATTGAATGTAATCTTATTTATTTTGGATTTAATGAACAATGCAGTAAAGAAGTACTAATTGGGAAGTCTCCAAGTGTAGCTCGTTTAACGTGAGCAGCAAGTTTTAGTCCACTTCACATGTCTGATTGTGAAGTCCCTAGCTTCTTCCAAACATCTGCATACAGAAACGTAATGATCATAATTTATACACATCTCAACATTTAATTGATGTACTCTATTTTGGAGGCTTCTTGGTTTATTTTTTGTTTAAATGTCCAAAATCTTGTAGAGATTGGTAAGAATTGCTAATTTAAGTTGTGAACTCTCCACAATCCAAGTTTCTGAGGGTTTTCTAGGGTAATGAGTAATATATGCACTCAAACCAAAAACTCTACACTTTTAATAGTTAGGAAAAACTCCAAAACTTCAAAGCCTTTTCATTTTTATTTGTATCAAAATTTAAGTAACAATAGGTGTTAAATATTTTTTTTATGTTAAAAATAATTTAAAATACAATTTGGGAATGATTTGCATTTGAAATTACATTATATTTTAGAAATGGTTTGTACATCCGAAGAAATTATACCTTTCAATGCTTGATATATTTCTAAAAATTAAATATATCTAACAGGTAATTTTATTTAAAATGCCAGTTATTGACTCACCAAGAGTTATCATGAAGTAACAACTGAATGAGGTATAATGTTGTTTCTACATTAGGTTAAAAACCTAATAAGACTAAAATGAATTAACAAATCATATATCTTATATGAGGCCACAACTCGTTTCCTGGTTATGATCATTTTGTGATTCATTAAGTTTAATAATCACATATTTTATTGATCTACATGTTCTTGGTGGCATTTCTCTACAATAGTATTTTTTTCACACTATTCCTTTATCAAACTATGTATTTTTTGTTGGATGGATGTTTTTATAGTTATTTGACTGGTAACGGTCTATTCCTTTTTAGTTTGCGCTATTCTAGCATCTAAATGAATGCAGGTTTAAATGGTTTCTTGAGAAAAAACCGTGTAATTGGCCTTATCTTTCTAGGGTTGGAAAAACAGACTAGTAATAATAATAAAGGTTTTGTTAGTACAAGTTTCTTGAGCTTAAAAAAAAAAGTGATCAAATAATTAAATCTTTACTCTATCTAGTTTAATAATACTAATCAAATAGTTGTCCATACTAGATTTTCATCTTGCTCGTTAAGTGAATATACTACAAAAATAGACAATAAAATCATTTACTTAAATGACGAGTCAACCTATATGGTGTCACAGGTAGGAAACCTCTTCATCATAGGTTGGAAACTCCATATTTGATAGTTTTTTTGTCATTATGGAGACCTTGTAAATGAGTTTCTTCATCTGTGTTTGCATTTAATCAATCCATAGTATAATTTCCTGCTGAGTTTATGGGCACTCCACCAAGTCACTTCTCATGTCATAGTGGTTTTTTGCTTCATGCGGGGTCCTATGAGGTATTCTTTCTATAAATGCAACAACACCTTATCCCTATCCTAAAACTTGTGATGAACACTATGTCAGTTATGCACACCTAAAAGAGATGATGGCCATTAGAGCTATGGAGGGTTTTGTTATAGCTATGTTGAACATATAAAATTCTTCCATCCCATGTACATGGATACTTGGAGTTGTACATGTGAAAAATACGCAGAATCATCTTATTGCCCACTTCCAATTGTCCATTTATTTGGGGATGAATGGTGGTCGCTTTTTCTCAACTCGGTATCCATCAGAGAGCATAGGCTAAGAAATGAATAAATTTGTTGTGCCTACATAAAATAATGGCATGAGGTATCCCAAAGTGAACCCAAACATGCTCAAATAAGAGTGTAGCAATGGCTTCAATTGTGATATTCTTATTTCATGGTTTCAAGATGGCCATCTTAGAGACTTGGTCAACAACCACTAGTGCAGGACCATTTCCATGCTTAATGGAGGAAAAACCTAACATTTAATCCATAGACAGTGGCACCAAGGTCTTGTTTCGAGTAGATAAACAAGTATATAGCCCCTACTTTGTGATGGTTTGTTTAATGTTGACAAAGGTAGTGCATGATTCGATATATTAGTGGACATCTTGTTGAATCTTTAGCTCATAGAAATACTTCTAAAGTACTATTTAATTGTCTTCTCAACACTAAAGTTACTTACAACCTAATTGTAATGTCCCTACCATATCAACTTGGCATGCTTGCTTAAAGGAACACAAATGTGGCCCAAATATCACAAGAGTGCATCCTAGAGGTGGAAATATGAAACTTGTTTTCATGCGATCAAAATATAAAATGTGAAATAAATTTTAGAGACATTGTTGTATAATTGTGGCATCTTAAAGGTGTCATTCCCACAAGAGTTAATAACTATGGTTAAGGACAAATTTGATGGCCAAATTATGTAGTTTACAACATGATTAGTTCTTACCTTGTACATGATGTTCAACTCGAATTCTTGTAGGTTGTGAACCATTTATAATGGAAATCGTTTTGTAACTTTCCTTTTTTGTTCCTTGAAATGTAGAGTCTTATGATCAATATAGATGATCACCTCATTTCTCCAAATATAATGATTCCACTACCAACATGCCTTACATAACCTTGTCATATGTGGGGTATTTGTGGATTGTATCAAAGAGTGCTTCATCATGATAGGGTACTAGATGCCCTTGTCATGTGACTATAATGATAACATAGTCAGAGGCATTTATCTTAATACCAAATGGTTGTTGTATGTCTCACAAGGAGAGGATTGGTGCATAGTAGAGGTAGTGTTCCAGAGTCAACAAATGCCTTCTATTGTGACTTAGACAAGAAAAAAATTGTTGTAGCTCCACCAATGGTAACCTGAATTAAAGGCAAAGTGATATGAGCGAACCCCAAAATGGACCTTTAGTAGAAGCTAGTATCGACTAAGAAGTTACAAATTTCTGCTAGAGTCATCGAGGATAACTAATCCTAAATGAAGATCTTGTCTATGTACAAATGCACCGCATTTTCATCCATGATGTATCACAATTATTGAATTCTCTCCGTGGAAAATGAGCATTTCTATATATTTCCATAAAAAATGTTTTGTCATAGGGTGCCCAAGATGTATTGAATGTGAAGTACATGTTTTTTCTAGGTTCTATTGAAGATGAGGATGATCCAATAGAACCATAAAATATTTTTTGATTGTTCTCAGAGCATCAATTAAGTTAGAGGACATGACGAACCACTCAAAAATGCCTTCTTTATATTTGAAAGTTATATTCCATACATCGATTTGTTCAATTGAAACTTAGTGAGAGTGTGTACTTAAATCAATCTAGATAGATAACTTCGTAGATTGAGTATATTCTCTTTATAGTATAATCTTGTTCAAGGCTCTATAATCAATATAGTGTCTCCATGTCCCATCCTTCTTATACACAAACACAATTGGACTCTCCCAAGGTCAAGATATTGGTTAAGTGTGTCCCTACTTGATGAGATAATGATTCTTATGATTTATTTTGTCATTCTCTAAGAAGGTGCATCTATATGTTAGGCCATTAGGTAAAGGATCACCAAGTATCAAGTAAATTATGTCTTTGTCATCATAGTGTTAAGGTAGCCCCACAAGAGGGCGAAACTTTTCTCTATAATTATCTATAATCTTATCTACTTGCTTCTATTGTGTAAAGAGGTCACATGCTAAGGATGTGGTGGTCACAGTGGCCTTCCTTTCACATTTTAATTAAACCATAAACATGACAAACTTTTCTTTCTTAGATATTACATCTTGGCACTATTTTATTGATACCAATGGAATTAAAGTAGATAGAACTATTAATTTAATCCTATAAAGTTTTCCTCCTAGTGTAACAATGACACTATAGGGATAATACTGATAAAAAGTACGATGTTTGCACATATAAGGTTTTGCTAAAAGAATAACTCAAATTTCAAGTGAGGTAACAATACATAGTGCCTCATCTTTGAATGGATTGGTGTTGTAAGACAAGTGGCATTGTTGGCTGACACAAATGTTTCACCCGCTTCTCAACTAACAAATGGTGAATGGTTGGGGGACTAAAGTTGTACGAAAGTTGGTGTTATTAGCTAACATGGATGTCTTTTCGACGACTCAACCAACAAATGGTGTATGGTTAGCAGTGTGGCACTATTAACATCTTAAATATCTTAATGACCTATATAATATCAAGTTCATTTGTTTTTGTTTCTCAATGATGAAATGAAGTGGGATCCCCTTCACCCACATCTATGAATAGATCAAGAACTCCCTCTCTTTAGGCTCCTCTAGCTCTTCTAGTTGGATATTTGAGATAACAATGGTAGCATTGGTTTTTGCATCAATGATTTTATTTCCTTTATATTATTTTGAATTGTAATTAGAAATAGAGTCTATTTTTTCCCTTTAAGTTCTTCAAATAATGATTTTCTCAAGAAACATCCGTTAGTGTTGTGCTAAGGACTTTTTTGGAACTCACACCAAATTATAATGTCCTTTTTTGATTTCCCGTTATGTCTTTTTTCATGTGACTTGGGATCATTATCTTGAGGATTCCCCCTTGCTCTGTTCCTTGTTGAGCAAGTTTCGACCACTTTTTCTAGGATTTTTTTGTAATATATTCACAAACCCAAACTCTAGCTTATTCCTTTCCTACAATTTTTGGTCAAATTTGATATCATATTGATAAGTGGTTCCCACTGAAGCTATTTCTAAGAAGTACATCCCCATTTGGATGTAGCTATATATACCACCATGTTATTTTAGAATCAAGTACTACTTGGAGTCTCTAGTACCCAACGTTGAGCATAACATATGGAAAATATCAGAGTATTTTGACACCATTTGGTTTCTCTCTCATTGTAGGGTTATCCATCTTGTCTATGGGTCATCATAGTTCCCTACAAGGTAGAATCCTCCTTGAGGGAATCAACAAAAGCTTCCTAGGTATGTCATGCCGTGATTATCATAGACTAATTTTTTTTGTGTTTCTCCTAGTAACCTTCCCACCAATACTTGACACGGGGAAGGTATGTCAAGAGCGAAAAGGTGATTTATTCATTGTTAGAAAAAAATTGGACATAATGTCTATGTAATAGATTTAACCATTTCTCGAAGGAACTTTTGTCTATTTAGCCTTCAAAGGGATATAAAAGTTAAATTTTAGTTAATTCCACATGAAAATTTCCATTAGTTAAAGGTTCGTTAACCTCTATTGGAAGTCGTCAAAGGGTCTTAGAAGATTTTTGCATCATCTCATTCCTATGTCACGTGAGTGCTTCCTCTACTAATAACTTGATAGGATGTCCTACTTTTCCATTTCTCGTTTCTTCCACAATGGGAAGCCACTATGGTTCATAATATCTATTTTTTTAAAGTGAAAATAGCATGAGACCCAAATATCTATACTTTGACCTCATCAAGGATATTCACCACGTAACAAGGAGAATATTGGTTTGATGTCAAGTATTTAGGTTGTATGAGGAAAGAAATGAAATCCAAGAAAGGAATAAAAAAAACACATGAAGAAATATAGATGGCATAGTAATATAGCAAGAATCCAACTTCTTTTGATAAATAAAATATAGAGTATTGCAGAAAACAAATTGGCTAAAATGGTGGTATCTCTCTCAAGAGAGAGAAGTATGGCAACTATGCACATTTACAAAACATAGTACAAGAGGCAAAAATAATTTCCTTTAAACATAAGGAAAGAACCATAGAGGTCTAAAACACTAATTATAGAAGATTAAGTTCCAAAATATATACAATAACTAAGGTGGTTAGTTGACAAATCAACTTACTGGGGTGGAAAAGTTTGCATACAATATCTATTTGGGGTGCACAATAGCTCATTAGAAAAAAATATTTGAGGGTTACAAATTTCAAAAGAGGTTATGTAATGCCACAATTTCCGTAGCCTCTTGAATTTCCATAAAACATTATTTATGGACTTAAAATAGCTTTGGAGGTTTGTGACCCAAAAATCATGGAAAAAATCCCAATAGGATTGAGATCTATTGAATGAATAAAATAGGTGGTTGACAACTAATACTTGCCTCGCTTAGGTTGCACGCCACACCCTAATTTAACATGTGATGCTAGATAGTGGGTGGTATTAGTCCGCAACAATTTCATCTCATAAGTTCTTTTCTTGATTAAAGTCCATCATTAATTGTTGGGGGAGGAGGTTTAATTAATTGTATTTGATGCAAAATATTGATATCTGCGGTCATTTTTGTTTATTGCAATGGGGCCAAATCCTATTTTGAAAGTATCGTTCATATTTGAACCATTGACTTGAACCAATTAGTTGTTCAATTCACTTGTCTCCTTCCATTTATATTACTAGTGGATGAACTAGGAATTGTCACATGCTTCACCAAAGGCAAAGGAAAGAGTAACATGGGTACGAAAGATGAGGCATCATAGGTATAAAGTGAGGTAGTTAGAGAGGTGTAAGGTAAAAGTATTAGATCCAACTTACGTTTAGATGGTATTACCAATAAAGAGTGGAAGAGATAGTAGCATAAGGAAAAATGAGATTCATACCCATTATTGAATGGCGTAACCAATTATGTTATGAAAACCACCATCTATGGGTCGATCCAAGATGTATTAAATCACTTGTGGAGGAACTATTAGAGATATTATAGACACTTATTCGTAATTTAGTTAGAGTAGTCGAGTGGAGTCATACATGGAAACCTTGTTATTATCACTAATAGGGTGCTCCACAAGTGAATTTATTATTTTTCCTTATATCCTCTTGCATGAGAGACTTAATGAATCATTATAAGGCCAACTAAATAGGACTAGGTGTCTATTGACTTTATTTCTCTTCAATGCATGTTTGTATATCTCTATATTCACTACAATGGTGCATTACTTTAACTGTGTACATTACGTCAGATATGTTTTTTGTATCATATTTATTTTATGTGTGTGAATATAATTCATTATTCTTCGGCTCAAATTTATCTCTTATTTCCTATGTGTGAGTTTTACAGATTGCTTTCTTGCTAGATCTAACCCGGAAACAATGAATAAAACTTGCAACCAAGAAAGAAAAATTAACGTTTACAGAAAGAATCAATTATTTTCATTCACAAACACAAAAAATATAAAATAAAGTGTTTATGATGTACTCTACATGGCTAAAATAATTTGAAATGGTAGTGAATATAGAGAGGGGGACATGCGTTGAAGAGAAGTGAAGTCAAACTTACACCTAGTCCTAGTTAATTATCCATGCAATCATTAGTTAACCATCTCATGAAAGTGGAGATAAATAATACTCATGAAGTCCTTCTAGAATGCGTTATTGGTGATAATAATGAGGACACAATGCATGAAGTCGTTCCTCTAGTATAACTATGGTATAATAAGGATCAAATGTTTAATGAACATTTCCGTTTACCAAGATTGAATGGTTTTGCATCTGAAGACAAGAGAGAAGAGCGTTAATGGAAAATACATCTCATGGAAGGAAGGACCAAAGGATCTCCTTTGAAGCAAGGACCACGAGATTTATTGGATATATTTTTAGGTACGTTTCCTAGTCTCACTATATTTTTGTAAGTTATTTTTTTAAAGAATTAAAAATTTTTGTTGGTGTATTATTCTATTCATTCCAAGGTTATGGTTCTTTTGTCCAAGATATATGGTTTTTTCATACATATACTACGCCCTACCCTATGTCTTGTTAAGGCTTGCATTTAGTTAAAAGCGAAGGCTTCAAATTCACCCTTCAGATAACAATAAAAAAAATTATCTTCCCAAGGTGCATGCAATAGTTAGTCTTTAGATTCTACTATCTCTCGCAGTATCACTCTCTTTGTAATGAGAAGAAATGTTCTCCTTGAGCATTTTCAGTTTTGCAGCTATTTGATCTCGAACATGGATGCTAATGACGTGCTATTGGAACTTATTTTCTATATTTAAATGATAATAGATTAAAGTGGAAGAGATATAATTATGTAGGCTTGTTTTAATAACATAAAATTTAATCTAATTTTATGTTATTTCAAGTTGTTTCTATCCATACTTTTCCTTCCTAACCTCTTTTTATGTGGCATTACTCTAATTGTAGGTGTGGATTATTCATCACATTGAACACCATCCTCATTATTCTTGGCTCCTATTTTCTCAAATTAAATGATGGTTTCTGCGAGGTTTCATAATGAAAATTAAATCATTGTGTGAAACAAATTACTCATCATGTGATTATATCTCCTCTTCATGCTCACTCCCATATGTTTCACATAATTATTATATTTCTTGGGATTCGCAATTTGACATGTTAAAATAATATAATAGTTCCAATTAATTTACTACATAAGTCATAAAATATTATAAACAACTTACTTCATAATCATGACCAATGATTAATTTCTCTCCTTGATCTATCATATTATGTCGAAGACTTTGGGAACCATGTGAAACATATTTTAGTACTCTTCTAAAGCTTCCTTTTGAAATTGTTGAACCTACATTAACAAAGATAACCAAATTTATAAGGTATAATGCCTCATCTGATACAACTGACTCACAAATTTGTCATGATTATTTTTCTTGAAATATAAAATATAATAGATGAAAATATTCACTTACCATGCCACCCCAAATGTTATTATATCCACCAAATCCAAATTTATAGGATCCAATTCTTGACACCCTAGCTTGGGTTGCTTTTGTTGTATCTTGAAGGGGTATTTTACCTCTTCCTTGTGCATATGGCCTATAAGTTTGGATTATTGTTGGTCTTCCTCTTAAACTTAACATATTTCATCAGATGGATGTAGATACATCTAGTCTTGTGTTAGCTTTCACTTTAGATTGTCCCTTTTGGAGTGAATGTATGTACATGTAATATCTAGAATAATTTCTTTATTAAAACTAGTATTACCAACTTTTATTATGACATCTTTAGGTAAAAAAATTTTAAGAATTGGTTTGCTTCCTCCAATCCATTTCGATGGTACTGCCAAAAAATTGTTCTACAAAATGAAAATAAAGTGAAATAATTTTAACCACATTTCACCTTTCAAGAATTTTCCTTTTGAGGTGAGAAAGATTGTAAATTCTTGTATTCTTTTGATAAGCACTCATGATATTGTTGTAGTCTTAGGGGTTGAGATAGAGGCCCTTATATGTACATTAGGCACTTTGTCATTTATTTATTTCGTATATTAACAATGAAAATGTGAAATTGTTAAAAATCCAACCAAACTATAAACTGTTTTCGTTTCAAAAAAAAATATTAAATGTAAAAAACGAAACTAGAAGAAAAGAATTAGGAAATTTGAAATTAGAAATAATTTAAGCTATAGTAAAGTTTTAAAATTTGGAAATATATTATGTACTAAAAAATCTAAAATTATGAAAATTGAAATCTATATTACTGAACAAAAATATAAATTGGAGAAGAATAATACAATAATATCTCTAGATAATTTATCTCCTCATCTAAAGATGGCCCTGCACTCTCCAACAATTCTCTTTACCATAACTGAATTTTTGTAATTATTTCTTGTTTGATTTGAAAATTTTGAAGAGTGTTTGGTAGGAGCCTCAGCATTCTTGATTGTGAATCTATGATACCCCTCCAGGAAACTTGTTCAGTGTTGGTGGGAGAATTTTGACTGAACTCACAATTGAAGGATTATTTATTGATTCTAACGTAATCCTGATAGTGGTATGCATGTGAAATTCAATAGAGATACTATGAACATTGATGTTTTATGTAAAGGGCATGTTATGGGTCTTTTCACTTGATTCCACTCTTGTAATAAGCGTTTCTAGTCTAGTTGTAGAGGGAATACGATGACCCTTTATACTAATATATTTTAATATTGTGGGAATCATCCTTGAAACATTTTGCAAGGCACATATAAATATTAAGATGGTATAATAGGTGAAAATAACATTATAAAACCCATACAAACATATGATTGAATCTTACATTTGAAATAACACCGGATGTATTGGGGAGCATAAATGGATCTTGTATGCCACCAAGATGCACGATTAGTCGAGTTACTCTAGAAATGCCATGTGTAACAAAAAAAAAAAAATATTAGAAAATACATAAAGCTAAATAAGTTAATTAAATGCACAATAATCTTGATCAAACATTACCACTGGCATAGTATTAGATGTATTAAGGTTTTTCGTAGGGACTTGAATGACTTTAGAGATGATCTACATTCCACAAACATAAACTAACATAATATAATTGAAGCCATAAAATACAATTTTCAATATTAATTCAAGTACCATCATAATAAATTGCTTCCTTTTTCATTTTTTAACATTTCAATTAAAGCATTTAAGATCAATGGATCCCCCATAGTAGAATCAGTAGCATTGAGGGGCACATCCATAAAAAAGAAAATAATGATATCTCTCTCGCTATCTATATATATATATATATATATATATATTACAAAACATATGTTCTATCTATATATATATATTACAAAACATATGTGAGTGATATTATCACAATAAAAATTCACTAGAAAATGAACAATAACATAACATACACAAATTTAACTATGTTTCAGTACATAAAAAAATAGAAACAATACACAACCTGTAAAGATTTTTTGGGTTTATGGTAGTGTTTCTCTTTTCGAGGTGTTGATTGGATAAAATTCCTAAGTGTTGATGATGTGAAGTTTCTGAATTTTTCAAATAAATAATTGAGGTGTGGTAGATCATGTACCTCCACCAAATGCCAAAGTTTCTTTCATGTAAAGGCTTACAAAAGTAAAAAAAAATAAAATGAAACACCATCTTTATCCAATTTAAAAAATTTCAAGCTATATGCATTAACACAAAACATTCAAATTAATTAGTGTTCATTACATTTTGTGTACAATTAAAAGATCAATACTTAACTTGTAAAGATTTAATTATATTGTATTGAATCCTCACAACAATATTTAAAGTGAGAGTTGTGAGGATTCATTACAATATAATTAAATCTTTACAAGTTAAGTAATGAATTATTAATTGTAGACAAAATGTAATGAATATTAAGTAATTTGAATGTTTTTTTGTGGATTTTTGTAACGTCAATGCATATGACTTGTAATTTTTTAATCTTTACAAGTTAAGTAATGAATTATTAATTGTAGACAAAATGTAATGAATATTAAGTAATTTAAATGTTTTTTTACTGGATTTTTATAACGTCAATGCATATAACTTGTAATTTTTTTTCAATTGAATATGTTTTGGTTTCATTTTTTTTTACTTCTTTAATATTTTATTTGAAGACACTTTATGTTTTGTGGAAGTACATGATCTATCACACCCCAATTCCTTAATTGAAATTTTGTTAAACTTTACACAATAAACATCTAGGCACTTTATGCAATCAAAACTTCACCAGAGAAACACAATATCATAAACCTCAAAACACTTTAAACGTTGAGTAATATTTATGTTTTTTTATGTATTGAAATGTAATGAAATTTTTTGCATGTTATTGTTCATATTTTAGCGAATTTGAATTGTGTTATTAATATCCCTTGCATATGTTTTCTAATCATATTTTCTGATTTTTATTTCATTATGTTCTTCTTAAGACCCATTACTGCTACCAATTCTACTATGGGGATCCATTGATCTTATATTTTTTAAATGAAATGTTAAAAGACAGACAAACACAACACATTACTATGATGGTGCATGAGGTAATCATCAAAAAAAAAACTATATGTTCAATTATCTTATGTTACATATTACATTTGTTAATTTATGTTCGTGGAATGCAGATCATCACTAAACTCATTCCATCCCCTATCACACCTTTTATTACATATTGTTACACAGTAATTTGTCATCATTGGTCACCGTCCCTGTTACCCCTGTTTCCATACGTTGGAGGATGCATTCCGGGACCTATGAGCAGTGACATAACCTAAAAACACTTGCATTATGTTCCCCTGAGTATGTACTTCATGTTCCCTGAAGACACCTTCTGCAAAATATCCGTGAAAAGTGCCTCTTTTCCATTAGCGCGGGTCCACAATGTCCTACCCGCGCCAATCACTGGGATCCTCAAAAGAGGGTGCAACCATTGGCGCTCTGTCTTAGAACAACACCTGCGCCAACCAAGTTTGGTAATGATTTTTGACAAACGCGCGCCCAGATGTTTTTTCCCCTTTAGATCACGAAGTCTTTTGAGGATAAATTTTATCTGATAGAGGTCAAGAGTCATCATCTATCCTTGACATCTATCCACAGTGGCTTTTCGGAGATAATGCCAATCCACAATAGGTGTCCTGATGCATTGTATCTTCCTCCGTTCTCTATCTATAAAAGTTTGTCCTCATGCATTTGACAAGCTAGTTTTTGGAGTAATGCTAGTTGTGATTATGCGTGTCTTGAGTGATAGTAAGAGTCTTGAAGCATAGGGAGGTTATGCTGTTGGAAGTCTGAGAGAGAGAAGGTCTATTGCAAGACATACATAGCTGCTCGCCCAGCCAGAGGAGAGGTTCAACGTCAGAACCTTGGTTGTATCTTTCTCTGTTGATTATTCATTAATAAACGACTACTGTTATGGTTCCAATCTCATTGTTCATCATGATAATGTTTGATTTATTTCCTTTCTAACTGAAATATAGTTGTATTTTAGTGGATTTTATGCTTGTATTCGCTTCGTTCTTTGCATGTGCAGGTATCCATTCGCGAGGATCGCAAGGATTGTGACCTGCCGGAGCAAGGGAACGAGAGTATCAACCTCTTCTTCGACATTACCGTTGGACTCCAGGTTGGTTCTCATAATCCACTTTCAGTGTGCAACTAGGAACTTGCATAGTAGCGTGAATTGATTGTTGCTAGACCCATTTTAGGCTAGTGGGATCGCCTTTGTCCGCAGAGGGGATTTACCTCTCCAACAATTTTGCGACTCCGCTGCGGATGGAGCTATTTGCTGTTTGATTCATAAACCTTGGACGGAGTTTGAAGCACGACCAGGCAGCGTTTGAAACGCTATTGCTTTGCATTAGCGGAGTAGATCAACGCCACTTCAGTCAATCTCTAGTTTGGTTTATGAACCGAACGGCTTGGAGTTTTTCTTGCATGTTAGTTTTCTCTTGCCTGCTTGCATGAATGAGCTTTCTGGGTCAGCTTTAAAGTTGCTTCCTGCTGTTAGATCTGTCTGAGTACTGTTGACCAGACCCTGGGCTGTTTTATTTATTTTTTGGGCCAGCAAACTGTGTTGGCCCGTTTTTCTCCCTGACGGTCACGCCAGTTGGCGCATGTTGCACAACAGCAACTTGCGCCAAGTCCTTAATAGCGCAAGTTGCAGGCTGACAGTCGCGCCAGTCCTGTGAATTTTGCCAGTGTGTTTGTTGGAAGCTCTTTGAAACCAGATTTTTATCTTTTTATATCCTTTGCAGCTTCTGGAAGTGTGTTGGACCTCTGTTTGACTGGTTTTTACCTTTATCCTTCAGTTGTTTGCTTATTTCTATCGATTTTGTATCCTAGCCCTAGAACATCTAGTGGCTTCGCATGTCGAGCCTTTTGTGGGAAGTTTTGGTTTTTTGATTGTCCAGTCAGCTTTTTGGTTGTTTTCTGCACCTGTCTAGTGGTTGTTAAAGCTTGTTATTCTGTGCTTCGAGCGATTCATCTCTAGCTTGTTTGGATTTTTATTGACTTCATTTGAACTTAGATCACATGGTTCATTGAAAGTCTTTGCGCTTTTCCTTGTTTTGACAGTTCATCTTGGTGTTTCAGAGTTGGTTCTATTTGCATTGAGTGAATTTTGTTTGTTTATGCTTGTTAATATATCTTGAGAATTGTTTAAATGCATTATGCCATTTTAAAAGAAGAAAAAACAAAAGATCTTTTTGCATTATATTAGTTAGCATTTATTGTTATTTGTCGCTTTTAAAAAGAAAAGAAAAGAAAAAATTTCATCTCTTTTTATTAGCTGCATTAGGATCTCTGTTGATTGTTTATTGTTCATTTTGTTTGTTTGAAAATTTCAACTCTCCTGTAGTTAGAATTCATTTAACGAAATGATATAATTTTGGCATATAGTTTGCATTTAGGAAGTTTTGAGAGATCACATACAGTAGGACCAAAAAAATGAAACTTAATTGAAGATCAACTGTAAAATAAACCGAATGAATCTAACAACGCATTGGAACCTAACTCACATATTCTAGAGGTCTAGGCTAGAGACGTGTCCCGGCGTCGTTAAACCTAGTCACTATTGTTTCACACTACGGTTGGGTGATTCCTCCTCTTGTGACTCGATAGTGGTCTAGCACGGACTGAGCTCCCACGTACCGTCGCGTATAAAAGGGAGACCCCACTAGGTTATCATCCTTTATCCATAGGAAGCTGAGTCTGCCGCCTTACAAGCCGTAATGCACTAAACACAGCATTCGGGAAGATTGACTGCTGTTATAGACATTTTTTTGCCTTACAACATAGAGCATGAAATGTCAATAATCTAAGGGATCCAAAGTCCCTAAACATGTTGTTATTACCCTTAGAGGAACAAGGTCAGCAAACCACAGCACTGCAAATCAGTTCTCCACTGAAAAACACTCAAAAACAGGTCAGTTTTGGATCAAAGCAGCTGCTCCACTAAGCATCTGCGCTGAATGTCAAAATCTCTATGGTGTACCTGCACTGCATAGCAAGTGCAACAAAGGCTACCTGCGCTGGGCATACTTTGACATGTGGAGGAATCTTTTTCTCAATGTGTCGGTGCCCAGGAAGCTTCCAAAAAGACACTTGATCATAAGATTCGCCTAATGATGAGTTAAGAGCTTCTAAAACTCCCAGTGGAAGGTAGAAACTCTGAGTGAAGAACTGAAGAACAACTGGAGTTGAAGAGGACAACAAGTCACACATTAAGCTGACTTATCTTCACTCCAAAACTTTATATAAGGATCTCATCCCATGGGATCTGGGAGACCGGAATTTAGTGCAAAGGATTGCTGTTGGTTTACAGTTGTCAGCATTGGGTGATTGCTTGAGGGAGGTGAAGAAGAGATTTCTCTCCGTCGGGAAGGTGATGCTGGATTGGACCTCTCATGGTTGTATCACCGCCTGAACCTTACTTCCATATATTAATAAAGCATTTGAGGTTCTTCTATTCGCATGTGTTTCAATGGTGTATTGTCTTACTTGCGTCTTTGATTTATGCTAATCCTTGAATCGATTATGAATGCATGCCTCTTGTAGTTTTCTTTTCTTGTCTTATTTGCAGGATCTCGTGTAGCTGGGCCCGTGAAAAGACTTGGATCTGGGAGCAAGCGGCAAACAAAGGAGATTGGATCGACCATTTGCGCAAGACATCGGTAAGTGGATCTCTTCCTTCTATCTCTTGCATGTCATAAAGAAGAAACTTTAGATAGCTTTGCTTTCAGATGTTGCTAAGGAACTGTCACCCTTAGAGTGGGTTAGGGTCATTCCGAGTTGGATACTTTCCCCCACAACAACTGCAGTACGGGAAGTCCTTGGTTTTCATCTGATTGCCAAGGTGTATAAGTAGTTTTACGGATTGTTTGGTAAACCTTTTGCCTAGAGTCTCCAGAGTAGTCACTTTTGATCCTTTTCGGACTCCTTAAAAGAAAAGGTGCCAGTGAGCGTCTTGTCACTTCGTGCTCATTAAACATTCGAAGGAGACTAGAGTCATCTTTTTGTCCTTTTCTCGACTCTTAAAACATGAAAAGGTCAAGTTGTGTCTTTGCGTCCTAAAATTTATTCGGCCACGATAACATTTACCCAATTAGATTTTGTTTGCATTAGTTTGAGTAGGGATTTTATCTCGGTAGATTCCTTAGGTTTTGTGAAGTTTCATCCTGGCGGAATTACCAATTCCGTCTTCTTCCGAGATACCAGTTGTGAGTCTTCCTGTGGTTCCGAGTATACAACCGATTAGTTCTCGTGCTCCAGGCGACGAGACTTACGAGTTTCATTGGAACCCTGTTTGGGAACCTTCTGAGGATAGTGTCCCTTTTTGGGACTATACTTCTCCTCGTGTTTCAATCCCACCTTCTTCCTCTGACATGGAAGACTTGTCCCCTACTACAACTGACAAGTCCGTTGCGACAAGCGGTGAAATTCCCACCGCGACGGACCCTATACTTGTCAGTAGCACTCCCACTACTGCAAACCTACCACCAGGCTATAAAGCATTAAGGGATACTATGCCCTCTGGAACTCCTTTCACGGGTTCTATTTGGTCACCACTCACTTTTCCTACCACGGAGCCTTTTACTCCACAAAGTCGCAGTACATCTGTTACCTCGATCACAACTGCTCGAACGGTATGTGCAGCCTCTTCGACTCCTATTTTTACTTCCTTATTTGGAGTCTTTGATCCTACGTTGAACGTCCCAGCAGAGGGGCCATACGATCGATATTTTCCATCTCAACCGATGGTTGAGATTTCAGTTCCGTTGTCAATTGATTGGGGCTCCACCTCTTTCCATGGTGGTCAAGTATCATCTGCACAATCTCCAAGACAACCTCCTCAAGACCTAAAAGGGCAATCCTTCCATGGAAACCCTTTTGCTTCTGGTGCTCCGGTTTTCTCCTCTTATGTTCAACCTTTTGGTAACTCAGGTCAGTCTTCGGTTCAACAAGCCCAACCTGGTATTCAGCAAGGTTATCCTACTGGACAAATTGGTCAATCATATGTTAACCCAAACCAATCGAATGTCTAGTATGGTCCAATATCTGGACAAGCTGTTCAACCACATGGTCAGCCTACTGTCCAATATAGTCAACCTTCTGGGCAAGTCGGTCAGCCTCAAATCCAATCAGGCCAACCAACTGCCCAGCCCACTCAGCCATCTGGTCCGTCGGGACAACCTTCAGTTGTGCAACAACAACTCCATTCCCAGCAGCTACAACCTTCTGGGGAGGGAGGCAAACCTCAGTATCAACAAGGTTATCCTTCCAGCCTGATAACCCAACCTACAGGACATCCTTCTGGCACTGCTCAACCTAGTTTTTTGCCCCAGGCTGGACCCCAGACTCCATCTGGTTTTCAAATGCAAGCTGGAGTTCAATCTCAACAGACCTATCAACCTTAGCCTGTTTCTCAAACTCAGTTTGGAGTCCAGCCACCCTATGGTCACCAGCAACCTCAAGGGCAACCGTTGTTTGCCCCATATCAAAATTACCAACAACTGCAGACGAATCCTTATCAGACTTATCCGCAACCATATGGTGCTCCTGCAGGACCGTTTGGTAATCCATGGAACGCTGGGGGGCAGAACCCAAATCCCTACGGACAAAACCCTATGGGGCCAAATCCGTCCGGACCAAGCCCTTGGGGGCAACCGCCAGCTGGTTGGAACCCTGGTGCTCCATCCCACCAGCAGCCCCAGATGTCCTTTAATCCTCAATTACCTTTCTTAGCGACTTTAGAATTACTGGATGTGTCTAAATTGACCAATGATCCTATTCTTCATAACCCATATTGGCCTCCGGTTCCAACGAAAATGCCCGGTGACTGTCCAAAATTCGATGGTAAAGCTAATGAAGATCCACAAGCTCATGTCATGACTTATCACCTGTGGTTTTCATCCAATTCTTGGCTTGATGATTCAATTCGGCTTCGCCTTTTTCAAAGGACTCTCACTGGCTTTGCAGCTAAGTGGTATATTGAGCTCAATCGCGGATCCTTTCAGGATTTTAACTCCTTAGCTATGGCATTTCTCACGCATTTTCAGTTACCCATTCGATATGAAACGGGTACACACCTCCTCACATCCTTAAGACAAACGACGGCTACGCATATCTCTGATCATATCCATGAATGGAGACGGCGTAGACGTATGATCAAATTTTGGATTCCCGACCAGCTTCTAAACGATTGGTTTACGACTTCGTTCGTTCCTCCAATAGCTCGGGACATTGCCATGGGGGCGTGTGTCACTGAAGAGCAAGCCATCGCGCGCGCTCAGTACCTTGACTTGGTTTACTCTATGCCAGGTACATTGTATGATTATCTGCCTAATGCCCCAAGACCAGGAACATCTAAAGCCCCGCCAACACCAACTGTTGACGGTATTATTGGTTCGGTTAGTTCATCCTCAAAGAAAAATCCCGCGAACCCTGGGAAGTAAAAATCGACTGCTTCGAATGAACAACCTTCCCAGGTAGCACCCATTTCGAATGTTACTTCTGAGGTTAATTCCTTCCAATCCACCACGGCAGACAAAGCCTCGAAAGGAAAGAAGAAAGGGAAAGCGAAAAATAAACCAGATCAACCTAAACAGGAAGCCCCTAAACCTCCGCCCGAGGACGGTGCTAAACGCAAACCCAAGTATTCTTGTCTTATCTGTGATGAGGATCACTATACCAAGGACTGCCCGAGGCGGTCCGAAGTTAGTCGTTTGTTGAAAGGCACCCTAATGACTCCTGCTGTGCTTAAAGAACCCTTTCCCTCACAACAAACTCAAAAAACTCAGATGGTGGCTGACCCTTCTCAGCCTCCCTCTTCCTTCGGTTCTTAAGTGTTTATGGCTGGAACGATACCTATCAATATCAGTACTCGAACAAAAGATTATCCACCATCTATCGGGAAGGAGCCTGAGATCCCCTCTAGTGCTCCACCGTTCAGTTCAGGTCCGCTCCACATTGAGAGACCTACCACTGAGATGCCTCTTCGACCCCCTCCAAAAGGAGTACTCCGGAAATCTTCTTACAACCCAAATGCTTGTGCTGCACAGCACTACAATATCATTGAGGACTTAGCACAGACTCCGTCGGCTATGTCTGCTTTAGAAGTTCTCCAGAGCTGCCATTCTCAGAGGAAGTCCTTGCTATCCGCTATTGGTGGCATAGACCCAGCCGACTCGGATTTAATTACTTTTGACTTAGAACGCCATACGCAGAGACAGCCTCCCCAAATCGCATTCCTTATACAGGTTATTATTGATTCTAAAACAATTCATCATACAGTCATCGATGAAGGTGCCTCAACTTGCATCATGTCTGTCGCCTGTTGGAAAGCTATTGGATCTCCTACGCTGAGCAAGTCTCCCACAACCTTGGAAGCTTTTGATGGAAGAGCCTCTCGTCCTAATGGTATACTCCAACGTTTGCCCATCACTTTGGAAGGGAAGATGGTCGAAATGGAAGTTGAAGTCGTTGACGCTACTCTTACCTACAACCTCCTTCTCGGACGTAGCTGGATCTATGCGATGAAAGTTGTTGCTTCATCTCTGTTTCGTGTGATTCGTTTCCCTCATCAAGGGAAGATTGTTACCGTAGACCAGCTATCTTTCTTCGCTTCCTCTTCTGAAGGCAACATCCCTTTTGTGGAGCATACCTCGAAGTTATCTGAGAGTCTGGGAGCCGGACTTTTCAAAGATCTCTTCCTTATGGGTGTTTTTCCACTCCCACCTCCTAACGTCGCTTCTGTTAATATGATTACTACTTGTTCTGATCCGTGGATTATTCCTCCCACCGACCAAGTAGATTCTTGGGGCGACCAGATGCCGTTGAGTCCTGCCGAACTCAACTACGTTGAAATTATTGCTGCATCGGCTTCCTCTTCTGAACTTGCTCCTTCGAGCACGATTCTCCATTCATTCGATCCATCCTCAGGGCTTGTAGATGAAACTTCTTCGGATCCTTTACAAGAAACATTCTCTTCCGATGAAGCCATTATTGAGACTATGTCTCTTGAGGAACTTCCTTGGCATGATTCTCACCATCGTTCCTCGTTTCTCCCTGCCCCTCAGGATATTCTTACTTGCCTTGAGCGGTTTTCTCCTTGTCTCCCATTACAAACACCTATTCAGATTTATCAGGTGTCTTCTAAAGGGAATATGGCAAACATTACGCAAACCCAGCCCATCGACATCTCTTTGAAACCAGGGATTGTCGAGCATCTTCACATTGGAGTCACTTGTACTCCGGAGGAGATTCAACTGTATTCTAATCTTTTTCGCGAATTTCGTGATGTCTTTGCATGTTCCTATGAAGAAATTCCCGGCATTGATCCTAGCATAGTGGTGCATGAGATAATCACGTACCCAGGTGCTAAGCCTGTTCGTCAACGTTTACGCCCTGTACACCCCCGAAAGGCTGCAGCGATTAAGGCCGAGGTAGAGAAGCTTCTTAAAGCCGGTTTTATTTATCCTATTCCGCTCATAGATTGGGTCTCAAATATCGTACCTGTGACTAAAAAACAGGGTACAATCCGTGTTTGTGTCGATTATCATGATATAAATCGAGCCTGTCCTAAAGATAATTTTCCCACACAATTCATTGATCAAATTATTGACGAGTGTGCCAGAAGTGAAATGTATTCTTTTATGGACGGTTTTTCTGGCTATAACCAGATCAATATTGCTCCCGCTGATCAACACAAAACTGCCTTTATCTATCCATGGGGCACTTTTGCCTACAAGAAGCTCCCTTTCGGTCTTAAAAATGCTGGTGCTACCTTCCAGCGTGCAATGTCTTATGCGTTCCATGAAATTCGACACATTGTACAGCCTTACCTGGATGATCTCCCTGCTCATTCAGCCAAACATCAGGACCACCCTAAACACCTTCGCGAAATCTTTCTCCGCTGTCGATACTATCGAATTAGGCTTAATCTTCACAAATGTGTCTTCTACGTTGAATCTGGCCGACTTCTCGGGTTTGTCGTTTCCCGAGAGGGCATCCGTTTGGATCCCCTTAAAGTCGAGGCTATAGTGAATCTTCCTCCCCCTGCTTCTTTACAGCAATTGCAAAGCTTGCAGGGTAAATCAAATTTTTTACGTCGTTTCATTCCAAACTATGCCAAGGAGGCCAAAGGTTTTACACGATTACTAAAATGCGATGTCCCTTTTCATTGGGATACCACTGCTCAGGAATCTTTTGAGCATCTCAAGGGCCTCCTTGTTTCTGCTCCATTGCTCTGTCCTCCGAATTATTATCGCGACTACACTCTGTATTTGGCCGCCACCGACACCACCATCGGCATGGTTCTTGTCCAAACTACGATGATGACACTGAGCATGTTATCTATTATCTCAGCCGCAACCTTTTAGATACGAAAACTCGATATGCTTATGTCGAGAAGTTGGCTTTGGCCGTTGTTTGTGCTGTCCAACGTTTCTGTCATTATATTATGTTGCGTACTACTACTGTGATTTCTGATTGCAACCCCATGACATATATATTTTCACACCAGTTGCTGGGGGGCAAGTACTCAAAGTGGATTGTTATCGTCCAAGATTTTGACTTGGAATTTACCACTGCCAAGTCCAAGAAATCCCTTGTGTTTGTTGAGTTAATTTGCTCTTTTCCATCTTCTTCCCCGACCTCTCACGGCGAGAATCAAATTCCGGATGAGACCTTATTCCTCATCAGCGCCCTCGATCCATGGTACAGAGATATAATTATATATCTACAAACGTCCTCCTTTCGCCCGGGCGTGTCCAAAGACGCTCGACGAAGGATTCGTCATCAATCTCAACCATACCGTATCATTGGGGATACATTATATCGTCTCGGCGCCGACTCTGTTCTCCGTCGTTGTCTTACTCTCGAGGAGGCTGAGCAGGTCTTGAATGACTGCCACTCCGGTGCCTGTGGCGGTCATATGTCCGGATATGCTGCTGCCCAAAAAATCCTTCGTGCTGGCTACTTTTGGCCCTCTATCTTCAAGGATTGCATCCTTTCCGTCTGCTCTTGTCATGAGTGCCAGATATACCAGCCGAAAATGCGAGCGCCTCTTGCTCCGTTGCACCCTGTTATCACCGTCGGCCCTTTTACAAAATGGGGCATTGATTATATGACCTATAACCCTCGCTCGGCCGGGGGGCATGGGTTTATTATCGTTGCCGTCGATTACTTTACTAAATGGGCCGAGGCGATGCCTACATTAACTGAAGACGGTCACACAGCGGCGCAATTTTTATTTAATCGTCTTATTTCGTGATTCGGCGTCCCTCAAGCCATCGTCACTGATCACAGGAAGCATTTCCGTAATCATATGATGTCGGAATTAACAACCCAGCTAGGCTTGCAACACGATAGTTCAACTCCATACTACCCTCAGTCCAATGGCCAAGTTGAAGCTATCAATAAGATTTTGGTTACAATGCTTCAACGTACCGTTGGCATGCATAAGTCTAACTGGCATTTGATGTTGTTCCCTGCCTTGTGGGCCTACCGAACCTCTGTGAAGGATGCCACTGGTTTCACTCCATTTCAACTAGTTTATGGACTAGAGGCTACCCTTCCACTTGAATGTGAAATCCCTTCATTAAAATTAGCTGTCGAGCTACTTCCCAGCACCACTCCATTTGAAGAACGTCTTCTTTACTTAGAACGGCTAGATGAGACTCGTCGCCTGGCCTCTTTGGCCATCGAAACAAAAAAGAAGCAAGCCAAGACTCACTTCGATCAGACCGTACGTCCACGTTCTTTTGTTGAGGGAGACTTAGTCCTGCTCTATGATCAGGCAAAAGATAAGCTAGGAGTAGGAAAGCTCGAGTCTATGTGGCTAGGCCCTTACATTGTCAAGAAAGTTCTGCAGAAAGGGGCCTACGAGCTAATTGATTATGAAGGGAACCCTCTTGGGAAGCCCCGAAATGGGCTTTATTTGAAAAAGTACTATGCGTGATGCTGGTACATTTTATTTTGTACATACATGTACTCTAACAAGTGTGTTGTGTGTGTGTGTGTGTGTCAGTTTCAAAGGCGTAACTGCCACTTATTGTGTTTTCACTTCTTGTGTAGATGTCTGATGCACCTTATGTTGGTTTCGTTGATGGTGCCTGCCGCAGTACTCGCAACTTGTCCTCTGCGGCATGGGTGATCTACGATCCTCATGGCGAGTTGATAGATTGTCAGGGTCTGTGTTTGGGTCGTACTACTAACAATGTCGCCGAATACTGTGCTGTAATCGAGCTACTTGCTGAAGCAATTAATCTCGGCATTCGTGCATTGGTAGTGAACCTGGACTCTCAACTTGTCATCCACCAGCTCAACGGGCAATATTCCGTCAGAGACCATCGCATTCTAAGGTTGTATTTACGTGTGAGATTGTTAGAAAGGAACTTTGATTTTATCACATATCAACATATTCCACGACAATTAAACACATTATCTGATGCATTGGCCAATCATGTATTAGATAGACATTTGCGTAATTTGTAACCAAAACAGTATACAAGCAAGCACATGAAAACACAATAATAAACCATAGGCATATGTATATATATACGTGTGTGTCATAATGTTTGCGCCACGCGCATTACATAATCCAAAAAATAATACATGTCTGAAACTCATATGGCCGCTGACAACATGTCTCCCAAAAATATGCAAAAATGAAACCTAGGCATCTAATCACGGTGATGCTCATGATAGCATGTCACCGCTCGCACCAAACGTCTCAACAGATGATGGACGCGAGTAGATACTCCCACCGTGTGCCTCTGGTACGCTCTGGGCACGTCTGCCAATCTGGCATAATCTGGAATCCCTCGAGTAAGTGCCTCAAGGTTCTGTACTAGATCGTCACCCGCATCACCCTCTACCTGAGGGTCGGCTGCAGGTTGTGCCCTCCGTGCGATGTGAGACAAGTCAGCTGGTCGCTCTGCACCAACATCTGCATACATATATATATCTGTTGTCAGAGACTGGCATGTATTATAATATATATATATATATATATATATATATATATATATATATATATATAACTTAAATACATAAAAACATCAAAAACACAAAGAGTTCTTACCTAGCTCCTCGCCGCAGTCTTCTCCCGCATGCAATGGGAGATCTGGATCTCCAGTAAAATCAGTGCCCGCATAGGGCCAGTCCTCTATGACGATCATCTGGTGACGGAGCCAAATGAAGAACTCGGGCCTCCAGGCCATCTGCTGGCCCCCTCCTCCTCTGGGCATGAGTTCTGCCCATCGAGTCAACCTCGGCTCCCATGGCACTAGATCTGCCACTATACCTCCCTGATTCCGGAATATCGGCAGTCGCTCCAGGAAGAAAGATACCACGATGGATCCATATCCGAACTGTTTGTTGCCATCGCGCTTACACTTGGTAAGCTGCCTCTTGATGTTTGTCGTCAATGCCGTGGCCCAATCAAATAGTGTAGGTTGGAGACACTCGGTTGCCAGCAGCAAATGATTCTTGCTGGCCTCGTGGGGCGCCTGTACGCCAGTCGTCCGTGTGATAGTGAACAATATCACTCGTAGCACCAGGTCGGGAACCATGATAATATCTACTTTGGCACTGTTTGATCCAAACTGTGCCCCAAGACAAACTCGTTCCATCACCTCCCCCATCTTCTCCCCGGAGGGCCTACTACCAGTCAAGATGGGCCGTGCACCTCTCCGCGATAGTCCAGTGATGAAGTAGACATCGGAAACATCTAACTCCAATGGCTGATCTTTCAGGCGGAATACCTGATCCTCCGTATCCCAAGCATCCACGATAAATCACAGCAACTCAGGTTGTGCACGTAAATAGGAGGTGAGGAAGAATTTCTTCAAGCCACAGTCTCTCAAAGCATCCATGCATGCATCGCCATGGCATATATGGCATCATGCTCTCTTTCTCTCCATTCTACAGCCATTCTGACAAATCCCTGCAACCATAAAGTCGAAATTTTCATCATTAGATCACTGGTGAAACCAAAATTGGAAGAAACTTGCAAAACCAACGGTTAAATTCATCGGAAATTTAGGTTGTGCCCCCTTTGGGAAAAAAATCCCATTGGCGCGATCCCATGCGGAAAACGCGCGCCAATGGCGCAACCCTAAGAATTTGCAATTCCTCTGGCAGGGGACTAATCTATGGATGAAAAACTGAAAAAATGGAATGAAAATGAAGCTAAGGATGAAGCCTCTTACCTGCTTCAGACGGCGGCTCGAATGCTCTCCGTGATTGATCGCAATCAGCAGTTGAAGTTTGCACCCAAAACCCTCCAATGATAAACTCACAAGGTGAAAAGTGAAAAGTAAATTTATTTTTTACCATTTCACTATTTATAGCATTTTTGACCTAAAATTACATTAAAAATGATATTTTTTGAGTATTTTTGGAATATATTTATGTCGAAGTGGGTTTTACGCTGTTTTTTGTATGATGACAGGGGTTGGTGCAACTCAAGCAACGAAATGAGCTCCTTTTTTCTACTTTTTCAAGCTCGGTAAAACATGTGAAAAGGTTACTTTAAGGTCCGCTTTCAGCTCTTTTCTGACCGTTTAAAGAGGAAAAGATTTCCGAGTTACTCCTCTTGACTTGTTAAACGTTAATAAGGTGCGGTCGTTTTAAGTTCTTTTTGTCGACCGTTAAAACATAAAAAGATTACCGGGTTTTTGTCGTTTCAAACTCGTTAATGGTTACGAAACGACGTGATTTTGATCACTTTTTTACTTTTTCAGGTCGAAATCACTATTCATGAAAAGTACTCCTCGATCGTAATGGTCGGGCAGTTCTTTCGAGCATTGTTTTATATTAGATATCATTTTCTTTTCGGGCTCGAGAGACACAACTTTACGAAAAAGGACACCCCTGGAGTTTCCTTTTCTGTTGTCTTTTCAAACTCTCTAAACATGAAAAGACGCCGAGTTCTCCCTTTGTCAGACTCGTGAAAACCTGATGACATCGGATTTTGTCGAAATGACACACCACAAGCATATGTTATCCCCATCAATCTTGTTAAAAATAATTGGGGTACTCGCCAGAAATGGCGGGGGAAAAAAAGGAACCATAATTATTGTCGTGTCGGCAGTATGTCGCTCTTGAACATGGCACTTCTCTGCTTTCGTGTCTGGGTGGGGATATCTCATCTCATATTTTTCACTTGCCTCCGTGGATTTGGGTAATCCTGTTTGACCTCTCATCTGCTCATTGCCTCGTCACCATGACCTCTGATCCATTGATGTCAAATACTGCCAATTCCACTGTCGTGTCGCCGATATGTTCAAGAGAAGTTGACCTCTGCAAAGAAACAACCTCCATCTGATAGCTCGCACAATCTTGATTCACAACATTATCTCTATGTCTCGTGTCGATGATGTGGGAAACATTATGGCCGACCTTCGATCAAGGTCACTTCCTGTCGACTTCAGCTCATTATGCAGGACGCTGATCTAGAGACTCCCTTCCGGTGCCTTGGAGCCTGCATTCCTCAATGGCAGGTTCTTCGTGTTCGACGTGAGGTTTTCATCATTGGCCTCCGATCGAATGATTCTACGGGTGTTCGACGTCAGATCACTAATTCGCACGCCGTAGATTGTACCTGTAGTACCTTGAGGGCCATTGTCATTATTGGTGGTACCTCTCGCGTCTGTTAACAGTTTTCACATCGTCTGATTACCACATATGATATTATGCCAGTGGTAAAATTTGATGAATATTCTTTCGCATTTAATTAACTTATTTCAATTTATATATTTGTTGATATATTTTTTTCCCACATTAGGCATTTTTAGAGTAACTCAAGTAAGGGTTCATTTTGTTGACACGCAGGATCCATTTATTCCCCTCAATACACATAATGTTATGCCAAAGGTAATATTCAATCATATGTTTGTATTTTTACTATGTTATTTTCACCTATTATAACGTTTTAATATTTATATTTGTACCATGTAGTATGTTTCAAGGATAACTCCAACAAACATAAAATCAATTAGTATAGAGGGTCAATTTATGCCCCCTATAACTAGACTTGAAACACCTATCACAAGAGTGGCATCAAGTGCAAAACTCCATAGCATGCCCTCTGTATCAAATATTGATGTTCCTAATATCTCTCTTGAATTGCACATGCATGCCCCTATTTGGAGTACATCATAATTAATAAATAATCCATAAAAACTGGGTTTAATCATAATTCTCCAACCAACAACAAAATAAGTTTACTATAGGAGTCTCATAGACTCACAATCAAGAATGCTAAGGCTCCTACAAGGTACTCATGGTATTGCTCAAATGAGACAAGAAATAATTAAAAAAATAGTTATGGGAAAAGAAATTGTTTGAGAGTGTTTGGCCTACCCTAGATGAGCAAGTAAAATTATTTAGCAATTATAGTATTATTCTCATTTAATTCATATTTTTATTCATCATATAGATTTCATTTTTTGTAGTTTCTAAATTTTTAGTACATAAAATGTTTCCAATTTTTGAAACATTACTATAGTTCAAATTATTTCTAATTTCTATGTTTTTAATTATTTTTTTCAATTTCATTTTTTGCGTTTAGGATAATTATTTTAGAAATAAAAATGGTTTCATATTTTGGTTCGCTTTATAATGATTTCAGAATTTCATTACAAGTAGAGAAAATAAAATGTAAAGTGTTTGATGTACCTATAAGGACATGTATGTCAACCACCAAGAATACAACAATATCGTTAGTAACTGCAAAAGAAATTCAATAAGTTACCATCTTAGTCACCTCAAAAGTAAATTTTTGAAGGATGAAATCGGGTTAAAATTATTTCACCGTTTTCATGGTGTAGAATAATTATTTAGAAATACCATTCAAATGCATTAGAGGAAGCAAACCAATGTTAAAAAAGAATTATTTAAATATGTGGTAACATCATTTTGTAATTCTAGTTTTAAGAAAGAAATTATTCTAAATATTGCACATATATACATTCATTCCAAAAGGGAACATTTAAGTTCAAATATGAAAAATGACTTGAGATATCCACATCTATTGTGGATCACATATCAAGTGATGCGGGATTAACTTATGAAAGATGTCAAGTTTTTAGAGGAATACCCATAATAATCCAAACTATGGGCATATATACATCGAGGAGGTAAAAAAATATCTTGAAGATACAACGAAAAAAACCTAAGCTAGGGTGTTGAGATTTGGATCCCATAAATTAAGATATGGTGGATATAATAGCATTCATAGTGGCATGAAAAGTGAATATTTTCATTTATTATATTTTCTATTTTAGGAAAAATAACCATGACAAAGTTGTGAGTTAATTTTATCGTATGAGTCATTCTACCTCATAAATTTGGTTATCTTTGTTAATATAGGGTCACCAATTTGAAAAGGAAGCTTTAGGAGATAAAAATGGATTATGCTTTATTACATTATTCCCAATGTGTTCGACAACATATCATAGATCGAGGGGGAAAATTAACCATTGGTCGTGAAGCTGAGTTAAGTTGTTTATAATATTTTATGACTTATGAAATAATTTAATTAGAGCTATTATGTTATTTTAACACGTTAAATTGTGTTGTGTATAGGAATCTAAACAATCAAAATCATCATGTGAAACATTTGGGAGTGAGCATGAGGAAGAGATACATGAACATGATGAATTGTTTGTTTGACACAATGATTTAATTGTTTTTTTTAAACCTCAACAAGAAATTATTGTTGAACTTAAGAAAGTGGGAGAAATGAATAATGAGGAGACATGAATAATGAGGAGGGTGTTCAATGGTATGATCAATCCATACCTACAATTATATTAGTGCCAAAAAAGTAAAAAGATAGATAGAAACAATTTAAAATAACATAAAATTAGATTAAATTTTATGTTATTAAATTAAGCCTACATAGCTATATCTCTAACATTGTAATCAATAATCATTTTAATATAACAAATAAGATCTAATAGGATGTGTTGTCCCATATGATCATTTAAATATAACAAATAAGATCTAATAGGATGTGTTGTCCCATGTAATAGACAATTGTTAAATTATAATAACTTGAATGTGAATCTCTGCAACTTCTAAGGAGATCACTAGGTTGTGAGGATGAAAACATGTATTATATGGTACTTTCTACTTTTTCTAAATGTCTTTGAACAAAGACCTATTTATGAAATTTTGTTTAGTTGACTACATAAATAGACACATTAACAATCTTGTGAATGTAGTCCCAATTGATTGCTATCCTTGATAAAGAAATTTCCGACCAACTCAATGACATGAATGTAATTTTACCAAATATAAGTGTGTTACCTTATCATTTTCAAATGTTTATTTCTAGATTTGTTACATTTTGGAAATTATTTTTTCTTCAAGATTTAAAAAGAATTTGTTGTTATCTTAAGAAAATATTGGACTTTGTTCTCTTTTTTTCCATAAATAATGGCGATATAATGTACTTAAAATGACTATTTGGGAACTTTGAATGTTGAAACAACCTTAAAAGAACATTCAAGATAATTTGTTTTTTTTTCTAATATATTTTTTCATATCATATATAGAGAGACAATAATTGGAATTAAGGATATATAGTTGATACAAAGACAATATGTTTTTAATCTCAGATATTATCTCTAGAGAAACAATACTTGGAATTTAAGGCATATAGTCTCTATGGGGACGATATGTCTTGAAGCTCAACTATTGTCTCTAGAGAAACAATAGTTGGAATTGAAGACATATAGTCTCTATAGAGATGATATGTCTTGAAGCTCAACTATTGTCTCTAGAGAGACAAATGAAATGCTCTTTTAAGAGATAACAAATCATGTGTTCTATATTGTATTTATAGAAAAATTAATAATATGTGTGTTCTATGTTGTATTTATAGAAAATAATAATATGTTTTTTATTTTACGTTGTCTCTATAGAGACAATATTTTAAGCCAATAGTTTGCGACACTCACTTAAACACAATACCCAAGTTTCTTTTTGTCTCAAGTTAGGAAAATTTTAAAAAAATAGTATTAAATATTATCTCAAACCCCCCTTTATGTAGTAATGATATATATACACTTTCTTAGGGGTGTTTCTCTCTAATAGTAGTTGCACCAATTTATTTCTTTATCAAACAATGTAAATATTATTGGATGGATGGTTTCAT
The DNA here is from genome assembly GCA_031772625.1 of Pinus tabuliformis. Taxonomy (NCBI): domain Eukaryota; kingdom Viridiplantae; phylum Streptophyta; class Pinopsida; order Pinales; family Pinaceae; genus Pinus; species Pinus tabuliformis. The sequence continues at coordinate 460,227,691 of CM062818.1, forward strand.
GGTTTGTTGAATGTTTGTGATGTATGTTGTTTCATCTGTACTAAGGAAATTGAACTATTTCGGTATCTTTATGTACTTATCTTGTTCAAGGTGTGTTGTATTTTCTTTAACAATCGTTGCTTCAATGTGAACTATTTTTTTGGTTGATAAACAATTCATTCTTATGTATATTCTTTTGTGCCTTTTCTAGATTATTACTATTACTTGTTTTTAAAGGGCCCACTTTTCTCTTCCATTTCGATAGAAGGACCTCGATACATTCTGTAGCTGAACATTTCAAAAGGCATACTCACTTGCTAATCTGAAAGTACCTATGCATTTCTCTATTGTGTTAAAATTTGTAGTCAAGGAAAATCCATTAGAATATATGGCAATCGAGTCGATACTCCATATGGGGCTCCTACTCCATACGCTATGAGGTCTAATTTGGACTTTACATTGGGGAGACCCCTTTGGTTAATGAATTTCCATCAACATCAACAAAATGGTGCTAGAAGGAGGGCCATATGAGAAGATGTGCATGTTCAGTCTGTTTTGAATCTCTTATCTTAAAAGGCTCATCCTGAAATCATACTCTCATGGTGTTTTTCTAACCTATCCCATGGTAAACATTTAATCATCGATGAGCCTTTTTGTCACTTGTCTCAATTAAAATTTGATGGTGAGGATTGAACAACCATAACTAATCACATCTTTGATTTTCTTAAATTTTGTGAATATTACAAAATTGATGATGAATAGTTTGCATGTTTCACTTTCTTCCTCACCCTTGAAATTCGTGTTAATTAATGGTTTCATATGTTTCCATTTTCTTCCATCCATTCTTTTCATCATTTACTCAATGAGCTTCATTAAGAATTTAATAACATATGATTACCGAGATGTTTATAAAATATTTAATCAGCTTAGAATGGAACCTAATGAAACAATTGATGATTTTTCTAATAGATTCCTTCACTTACATTATGAGTTTTCTAAAGAAGACATGGATTAGGATTTCTTCAAGAAAACATTTGAGAATATGGTTCATATCTATTTGCATGGTGAATCTAAAAAACTAATGTTTCTTCTTCCCCATATCTTGCAAATCATGAGACACCCTCAACTTCATAGGAGGAACTTACTATTCCTTTTGTTCCTTGTCCTACTCCTCTCTTAGTTACAATGCAAGAGCTTCCTTGGGATGATAATAAATTCAAGAAATCTGCAAATCAAATTCCTAATCCATATTCTCATCCTCCTTCCCCCTTTTGCGATTTAGATCCCTTGGAGGAAATCTCAAAATGGTTCATCAAGCCTGTTGGAGAGGTAAATCCCCTCTACGGATAGAGGCGATCCCTACTAGCCCAGCAAGGGTCTAGCAACAATCAAACAATGCTGCTATGCATGTTCCTAATTACAATTAAACAAGAGGTAAAGAGCACCTACTTGGATTCCAGCGCTGTCGTTTGACGAAGAGATGTTGCCTTTGCTCCTTCGCTTTGGCTGGTCACAATCCTCCGCGATCTCCGCGAATAGATACCTGCACACACGAAGAGGAAACAAACGCAAGCGTGAAATCTAGTAAAAGCAACCATACATCAGTCAGAAAAGATGTAATTCACATTTAACCATTGCAAGTACAAATGAGAATGGAACAATAATAGCAGTCATCTATTATTAATCAGAATAGAGAAGAGTACAACCAAATGTTCTGACGTCGGTAACCTTCTCAGGAGGGGCCAGTCAGCATGTATCTCAAGCATTCACCTTTGAGGATGATTCTCCCAAGACAAACAACTCTCTCTCACATACAAGCAACACAAAACAACCTTCCCTAAGCAATCAATCACTTCCACACCTAGCACACCAAATACCTATAGTAGCAGCAATCTGAGCACTATAAGCTCTATACAATCCAAGCTATGTCTAACTATCCAAAACTAGCTGCCCATGGTAATGGTGAGAGTTTATATAGGAGAAGGAGTCTCCTATAAGGGTGGAAGGATGAGCTTATCTTCAAGGGAAGTTGTTGCAAAGGGTCGAACAGACATGCCATAGAAGGGAGTCGACATTCACAAAGCTAACAACCAAGCCTGGAGTGATCTGGAAGGCTGGCTGTTTGAACAAATTCGCCCAAACTGGATCAGCGCGGATTATGAGGCAACTGACGCGATGTCGCCGTGTCTACATAACTGGGATAGTCATGTCAGCGCGGAAGAACATGGGAAAGGCGCGCTGGCGACCAGCGCGGAAAAGTGATGTCCTTCCGAGCTGGCAGCGCACGGAATACACTACAGGGCGCCAGTCATCGCGGGTATTTTGGGAACAGACGCGCTGATGAACAAAACTTTGGATAAATGGGTTTTTTGGGCCAGTTCAGAAGGCATGAAGCTTAGTGATTGGCACAGCAGGGTGACTGACAGGAAGGCAGTGACAAATTACTGTGTAACAGATGCCCCCTAAAGCATGAAGACCGAGAGAGTGGGAGGGGTGAAATGCTTTACAACACACGCCGAACTGGAACACCACCAGGAAGGACCGAAAATCTCTATCAATCAAATACATGCAGTCTAGGCATGGGCGCAGCCATCCAAAGGACATGCGAAAATGGTCTGTGGAATGGACGCAGCCACCCAGCTAAAGAGACCAAAAGAATGATAAGGTATGGTCGCAGCCATCCATGAAGACTCAGGTATGGGCGCAGCCATCCATCAATGAGTTATGTAATGATCATCCACAGAATCGCAACCTGGACCATAACAGACAGAGATCCAGGGTCTCGCGCTCCATCCCGATCCGAACAAAGTACAAGTTCAAGCATGTGAATATATGAGTTGAAGTCGAACATGCATGAACATCGTCTGATTACCAGTCAATGATGAAAAATTTTAACAGACGCGAGAGGAACCACCAATAATGACAATGGCCCTCAAGGTACTATAGGTACAATCCGCGGCATGTGAATCAATGAGCTGGTGTTGAACACCCACGGAATCATTCGATCGGAGGCTAACGATGTAAACCTCGCGTCGAACACGAAGAACCTGCCATTAGGGCATGCAGGCTCTAAGGCACCTGAAGGGAGTCTCTAAGTCACCTTCCCGGATAATGAGCTGAAGTCGACAGGAAGTGACCTTGATCAAAGGTGGGCCATAATGATTCCCACATCATCGACGCGAGACAGAGGAAAAAAAATGATTTGTGTGAGATAGCAGATGAGGTTGTATTATTGCAGAGGTCAACTTCTCTTGAACATATCGGCGTCACTGTAGCGGGTTTGGCAGTAATTGACATCAAATGAGCAGAGGGTATAGTAATGATGGCAATGGGCAGATGAGAGGTCGAATAAGATAACCCAAACCCACGGAGGCCAGTGAAAAACAAGATGAGATGGTCCCACCCAGACACGAAGCATAAGAGTGCCATGTTCAAGAGCGACATACTGCCGACACGACTATGATTACAGTTCCATTTTCCCCACCATTTCTGGCAGGTACCCCAGTTATTTTTGGATGAAAAGGTTGACGGGGATAGCATATGCTTGAAGAGTGTCATTTCAACAATATCCGATGTCATCAAGTGTTTAACGAGCCTGACAAAGGAGAAACTCGGCGTCTTTTCTTGTTTAGAGAGTCTGAAAAGACAGCGGAAAAGGAGACTCCAGGGGGGGTCCTTTTTCGTAAAGTTGTGTCCCTCGAGCCCGAAAAAGTATAAAACAATGCCCGAAAGAACCGCCCGACCATTTCGATCGAGGAGTACTTTTCGTAAATAGTAACTTCGACCCGAAAAAGTAAAAAAGCAGTCGGAAGTACGTCGTTTTGGAGCCAATAACGAGTGCGAAACGACAAACACCCGGCAATCTTTTTAGTTTAAACGGTCGAAAAAAGAGCTTTAAATGCGACCGCCTCTCGTTCCTTTTAACGAGCCGAGAGGGGGACTCGGCAATCTTTTCATCTTTAAACGGTCAGAAAAGAGCTGAAAGCAGACCTCCATTTTTATTCTCTTTAACGAGTCAAAAAGGGAAAAATACTCGACAATCTTTTCATATTTTATGAGTCAGAAAAGAGCTTAAAGGTGACTCATCCTAGACGAACGAGTGGTATAAAGGGTAGCAACTGGTTCCGGCAATGGTGGAACTGTTCAAAACATGTAATGGTTAAGAGGCTGGCTAATAAAACCACTCATCGCTGCGGTTCCTCAGGAAAGGATAAACAACCAAGTGAGAGCATATTATCGGCCAAAGAGATGGTAGCAATGGAATGAAACAAGCAAGGCTCATGTAGCAGAATTCAACGGATAAAAATGGCAATCACGAGATGTAAATCGGGTATGGGTTCATTTTTACACAAGCTTGAACCGTGGAGAACTTTGCTTGGATTCGGTTTCATGTTTACACAAGCTTGAAACGAAAAACTATGCTTGTTATAAGTTCGCATACCCCCAGCATAATAATGCAAATCGAGGTACATGCCCCCCAAGCTTCATTGCATTCGACAAAGTGGATGGAATGAAGGTTCACTTTCGAGATCTTGGAAAGACTCGACTGGGATTTTACGAGATCTTAATCAAAGACTCGATCTGAAAAGGGAGTTGTTTCATTTTTTTAATGAGGTTGACACAGTAAAAGAACTATCCTCATAACCCTTGTTTCATGTTTTAACGAGCTTGACACAAGATCAGGAACTATGCTCGACCAAGCCTAGTTTCATTTTTTAAGGAGCTTGACATAGGAAAAGAACTATGCTCCAACCAGACCTAGTTTCATTTTTTAAGGAGCTTGACACAGGAAAGGAACTATGCTCTATCCAGACCTAGTTTCATTTTTTAAGGAGCTTGACCCAGGAAAGGAACTATGCTCTATCCAGACCTAGTTTCATTTTTTAAGGAGCTTGACACAGGAAAGGAACTATGCTCCATCCAGACCTAGTTTCAATTTTTAAGGAGCTTGACACAGGAAAGGAACTATGCTCCATCCAGACTTCATCATAATGAACGGGAAGTGGAGGCCCCCAAGAAAGTGGCTCCGGAGGGAAGGCCGACATCTTTGAAATCAGGACCTAATGCCCCCAGGACATTATGCACGATGGTGTCATCACTGGGTACGGGCACGGGGTAAGTGGCCACGTAGTTGATTTGCAGCGAGGCAGATGCAACTTGTGGATGAAAGCCAGGAGGGAAGGACGAGTGCGCCGAAGGGGCTTGTGGACGAACGAACGATAATTGATCGAACGTCACGATTCTTCCATCGTGTGGAAAACAAACCACACGGAAAAGTGAAGAAACAAGGGCTCCCATGGCATACACATAATCACGACCAAGGAGAAGACTGAAGTCTAAAGAACCTTGGGTAACTGAGATGTCTATATAGACAGTCTTTCCCCCCAAAGTAATAGGAAACTTTGGAAGGATCCCTAATGGCTGACTCGTTCCTCCGTCAAACGCGGTGAGATGCGGTGCGACAGGTACAAGCGATGGGGAACCCAAAGCTCGCCAAGTAGTAAAGGGCATAAGACTAACCGATGCTCCTTCGTCTAACACAGTGCCAGGCAGCGCCTTATTGCAAGCATAGGCGGTGACCCAGAAAGGCACGTGGGATGGAAGGGGAGGGGTAGTCAAACGACTCCAATCAAAGGAAATGACTGAACTACTTGGTGGGGGAACCATATGGTTCCCCCCTGCTCGAAAAGAACCGAATCTAAATTCTCCGGAGAGGTTTCAGGAGAACCTTTATCAAGCTCAGGAGTATCTGAGAAGACGATAAGAACATGAGAATTTTGCTCTTCCGAAACAGAGTGCTTGAGAGGAGGTGAACTCGAATCAACACCCTTTCCAACCAACGACGGGTCTGGAACAGACTGGGAACAGCCAGGTTCGGGAAGAGGGGCCTGGACAAAAGGGGAATCTGAAGCGATCTCTTTGTCAATAGGGGTGGGATCTACAGTTGTAGAAAGACGTTGATAACCGGCGGGAAATGGATTCGGAGGAGCAGCAAGACTTTCCAACACAGCAGAGGCTTTATCCATGAGGGGACAAAGGTGAAGGGGATGTTTTCCTTCACAAAGTCGACAGGGGATTCGAAACTTCCCTTTCTCCTTACCATTCCCAACTGATGAGGTAGCATCGCCATGATCATTAGTTGACGATGAAGGGCGGGCCGGATCGTGGGACCAAACTTCTAATACCCTGTGAATGCCAGGACAATCACGAAGCAGATGGTCCTCCCTGCATAATCGACAAGGAAACTTAACCTTCCGCGGAGGAGCAGAAGGTGACCCGACTTCAGGTGTACTGGAGTGGATAGCTGGACTTGAGAGGGGGACTGTGTGTGTAGGCTCTCCCTGAGGGGACTTCTTCTTCTTGGTCTTCCTCTTCTTCTTCTTAGCCACCTGGTTACTCACATCGAGAATTTCACCAGGCGAAGTACAAGAGGACGACGTAGAAGTAGGCATCAAAGGGGAGAGATCCACCTTAGGATCAACATGACGTTGTTCAGGTGGAGGGACTGATGGACTAACAGCCGATACGGTAGGGACCAAAGAGGTTGAAAACAACCACACAGGCAACCCGACAGTTAACCCTAGTAGGGACAACGTCGCCATATACGGAGCACCAACATTCCCAAGAGGAGGGAATTGTCCTGGGTTCCCATCAGAGGGGGGACTTGGGTTAGTGAATCCTGGAAAAGTTGCCATAGCAAACGAAAACGAAACCTACTCAAGCTAACGCACACAAGATCTAACCAGGTGATGTTATCGTGGCCGAATTAATTTTTAGACACAAGAACCAAACTTGACCTTTTCATGTTTCAGGAGTCGAGAAAGGGACGAAAAGATGACTCCAATCTCCTTCGAATGTTTAATGAGCACGAAGTGACAAGACGCTCACAGGCACCTTTTCGTTTAGGGAGTCCGAAAAGGATCAAAAGTGACTGCTCTGGAATTCTAGGTAGAGGGTGTGCCAAACTTTTCGCAAAACCACAGAATACTTTTTAGGGTACGGGTGGTCGATCTTCGTGAATGCTGTGTTCACTGCATTGCAAATCGTAGGGCGGACGACTCGGCTTCCTATGGATAAAGGATAAAAACCTAGTGGGGTCTCCCTATATACGCGACGGTACGTGGGAGCGCAGTCCGTGTTAGACCACTATCGAGTCACAGAAGGAGGAATCACCCAACCTAATGTGAAACAACAGTGACTATGTTTAAAGACGCCGGAACACGTCTCTAACCCAGACCTCTAGATATTTGCGCTTAGTTCCAATGCGTTTTTAGGTTAATTCAGTTCATTTTATAGTTGATCTTGAAATTAAGTTTCGATTTTAGGTCCTAACGTATGTTCTCTCACAATTCCCTAGATGCAAACTACATGCCAAAGAATACCATTTCGTTCGATGAATTCTAGCTATGAGAAGGTAAAGAATTTTTTATCAAACAAAATGAACGCAAGCAATCAAACAATCTAATGCAGCTAAAGGCAAGGAAACGAAACTTTTCTTTTGAGAATGCAAATCAACGAAATGTTCTTTTCCTTTTCAATTATTGAATACAAAGATACTAGTTTGATTTTTTTTTCAGTGGCATAAAGCACCTAAAATGAATTTTGAGGAACAGGAACACCAAGCAAAAAAGGATAAAATCACTTAATGAAAGCACACAAAGTTCCCAAAGCACTCAACAAAAGTTTCCAAATCAAAGGAAAGCAAAGTTCTGCACGAGCTATGTGATCTAAGCTCGGCTAGACAAGCAAGGATTGCAAGCAAGGAGGAAGCGAAAAACCACTTGAAAACACAAACCAAAACACTCCAACAATCACTGAACAAGTGCATAAACAAATCTGAAACTGGCTGGTCAAACAAGCAAACAGGATTCCTACGGTAGGCTTGACACACACACGGCCTCTAGATGTCCTAGGGCTAGAGTGCGAAATCAATGGAGAAAAGCGAACACCCGAAGGACGAGAGTCACAACCAGTCAACTAGAGACCCAACACAATCCAGCAATTGCAAAAGTAACGATGGAAACACGAACCAAGCAGCGAAAGCAAAAAGGGAAGGTATTTGCAAACTTAAGAACTGAGCAAAAACGGAACCCTATGGAACCAAGCTCCGCAATCAAGCAGTTCAGAGTTCAGACAATGAAAAACAAGTCATCAGACAGGTGGAGAGAAGAAGGGAAAGTCACAGCAAGAGGTTCAAGAGGCCAATTTGGTCAAAAATGAATTTTACAGGATCAGCGCGGGTAGCCTTCAGCAACTCGGCGCTGACAGGGGGAGGCCTGTAGCAACTTTGCGACGTCAGCGCGGAATGACAGGGATAAAGCGCGCTGTCTCAGAAAAACGAGGTCAGCGCGGAAAGAAAGCACACAGACGCGATGACAAAAACCACAAAGTAGCGGGGCCGCGATTCCAGCGCGGAAGGACACGAATAAAGCGCGTTGTCTCTGAAAACGAGGTCAGCGCGACTGTTAGACGTACAGGCGCGATGGATAGAAAACCAACGAACAGGGTCGCGATGTCAGCGCGGCTGTTCGGAATTAAAACGCGCTGAGAGCAAAAACAAGCAAGGCCAAAAATAAAAGCTCCCCAAACCAAAGGCAAGAGCCTTTTAACAATAAAAATGCTTCCCAGAAATACCCAGAAAGTTCATAAGCAAAGAGACAATCCCAAAAACTCGAAAAGGGATCAATCAAAGTCAAACACAAAAGTGGACTCAGGAGACAAAAAGGCTGTCCCCAGCGGAGTTGCCAAATTGTTGATGAGGTAAATCCCCTCTACGGATAGAGGCGATCCCTACTAGCCCAGCAAGGGCCTAGCAACAATCAAACAATGCTGCTATGCATGTTCCTAATTACAATTAAACAAGAGGTAAAGAGAACCTACTTGGATTCCAGCGCTGTCGTTCGATGAAGAGATGTTGCCTTCGCTCCTTCGCTTTGGCTGGTCACAATCCTCCGCGATCTCCGTGAATAGATACCTGCACACACGAAGAGGAAACAAACGCAAGCGTGAAATCTAGTAAAAGCAACCATACATCAGTCAGAAAAGATGTAATTCACATTTAACCATTGCAAGTACAAATGAGAATGGAACAATAATAGAAGTCATCTATTATTAATCAGAATAGAGAAGAGTACAACCAAATGTTTTGACGTCGGTAACCTTCTCAGGAGGGGCCAGTCAGCATGTATCTCAAGCATTCACCTTTGAGGATGATTCTCCCAAGACAAACAACTCTCTCTCACATACAAGCAACACAAAACAACCTTCCCTAAGCAATCAATCACTTCCACACCTAGCACACCAAATACCTATAGTAGCAGCAATCTGAGCACTATAAGCTCTATACAATCCAAGCTATGTCTAACTATCCAAAACTAGCTACCCATGGTACTGGTGAGAGTTTATATAGGAGAAGGAGTCTCCTATAAGGGTGGAAGGATGAGCTTATCTTCAAGGGAAGTTGTTGCAAAGGGTCGAACAGACATGCCATAGAATGGAGTCGACATTCACAAAGCTAACAACCAAGCCTGGAGTGATCTGGAAGGCTGCTTGTTTGAACAAATTCGCCCAAACTGGATCAGCGCGGATTATGAGGCAACTGACGCGATGTCGCCGCGTCTACATAACTGGGACAGTCATGTCAGCGCGGAAGAACACGGGAAAGGCGCGCTGGCGACCAGCGCGGAAAAGTGATGTCCTTCCGAGCTGGTAGCGCACGGAATACACTACAGGGCGCCAGTCATCGCGGGTATTTTGGGAACAAACGCGCTGATGAACAAAACTTTGGATAAATGGGTTTTTTGGGCCAGTTCAGAAGGCATGAAGCTTAGTGATTGGTACAGCAGGGTGACTGACAGGAAGGCAGTGACAAATTACTCTGTAACAAAGCCTATGGTGAAGATTGATTTATCCATTCCTTAGGTTTATGTTATTACTCAGAATTTAAATTTTGAATTTGATTGGGATACGTGTCATCCTCCACCATATCGTTCTCATGACCCCTTATCCCTTAATCTACCTAATCAGTCTCTTCAAAATCTAATAAGTAAATAGGTGCAAGGTAGCCACATTTCATGGGTAGAGGAGCAAGACGGTGAATATTATTTCGATCTTTTTTTTTTCAAAGTCCTCCATGTTAAGATGATGCTCTTACATTCCTGGATGATTTTCAATCCTCTTGCCTTGGTAGTGAATCAGATGGAATCAATTTGTTTAGATCCATAGTCTTGGGAAACAAACATTTTTTTGATGATGGATCTGTGAATGTATGTGATTATGAATGCCCATGACCAAGTGGACTAATTGATATTTTGGTTCCTCTAGAAGATGTTGATTTGACAGAATTAGATCTGGAATCTGATCCAGCTGAAGAAAATGTTCTTATTGAAACATCCTATTCATCTCACTCTCCATTTTTCTCTCATGTTTCTGATGCATCTACATGTGATGAAGATACTCCATCCCCTTCAAGTTCTTCATTGGATGAGTTCACTTCTCAATTGACAAAAGGTAGTGAGGTTGTCCATGATGAAATAGAAAACATTCAGATCATTGAGAAACCTTTCTATCCTGTATCATCCCTTATTTTTCATGGAGAAAACTCTTCAGATCGACTTGCTCATGAAATCTCTAGGATTCATACATCTCTCAATTTGTGATCAGAAGAATATTTTGACTTGAGTAATTTGGTTTTTGATGTTGTAAAATCTGATCAAATTAGTAATAGATATGGTTACCATCTGGTTAGTAGCAGTCTCATTGAAATAAATGAAAGTAGCTACCCTTGCACCATGGATGATCTGATTCAATCCTCAGAATGTGATTTTATAATCCTTGATAATTCTGGGACTTGTCAGGAATTCGGAGCACTTCAACTTCCATTTATGGTTATATCAGGATCTCACAACTTTCGTAAGATCCCCAAACTATGTCGGATCTAGTTTTCCTTGCAAAATCCTTCTCTCTACATGGTTTCGTTCAATGTGAATTCCTTCTTGAAATCTATTTGGTGTTGTAGATATAATATTTTGAACTTTCAAGATTTGATTTCTGATCGGATTCAAGATTCTATTTAAGTTGATTCATCTCTATTCAAAGCTATTTCTCTTAACTCAACTTTGTAGTTTGTATCTCTCATAAAAGCATGGAACTACGAAGTTGATTCTTTCAAAGACTATCTATCAAATGCATTTCAGAATAGTCATCTCCTAGCTTTTCTTGTGAATGTTATATTGCTAATATTTTTCTTCATCGCACCTAAAATCCTCTTGAGTGTTAGGGAATGCATGGGTTATTTGATGAATCAAATTCTTATTCACTCATTTTACCTTAACTAGTTGCATGTGTTTTCTAACTAGCATTCTGTTTCATTTCTTTCGACAATTATGATGCTAGTGCAGTGTGTAACCAATTATAAGAAAACGGTTTGTTACACTCATCACGCGAGGAAGATGATTCTATTATTCAAAGAATTTGCAAAATTGTTCAAAATGATTTATCCTTGTTAATAAAAAACAGAGAATTTAATGCTATAATCAGCCCATCTATTCATGATTCAACTTACCATTTTCCCATCGGTAAATCCAATGATAGTTGTTTTACATCCTTTGATCTGTATAGTTTAACGTCTCACTATCTAGGTACTTTTCAAGCAATTAAAGAACTTCCACACTCGTTAATGGTTATGTTAGGTCCTCATTGTCTTTACATGTTAGCTGAATATGAACAGATCCATTTTCCATTACAAGATTCTCACCTTGATCCTATGCTTCTAATTGAAAATTGGTCTTTTCAAGGATCTCAGAGTTCGCAAGAGGATTGTTTTGAATTTCATGATCCAGCCACTGAATGGTTGAGGCAATATTAATTGAAAATCTTTGTTGCAAATAACAAGCTTCGACATTTTCTCATGCTTAGTAAGAAGTGTTGTTAAGATGAAGATACATTCGCAAGAAGCTTCCGAGGTTTCTTTAAATTTGATTTTCATCGAAAAGGTAAGATTGCAACCTGAGTAGAAGTAGAGACTATGACACGTCTTTCTATTGATAGGGGAAACCTTCAATCTATTGTGCAAATTATTCAAGTTCTTATATTTTCTGTTGCGCATTGTGTTATCTCATTTTTAATCAATCATGTCTTTGCATATGCAAGCTAGGAGCAGCTATAGTGGCTACATTGGAAATTTCATTATAGGTGGCCATGAACTTCTAGCTAGTTAGGTTAGGATTAGGTATAATTGCATATTAATTTCCCTTTCACATGCATCATGCACCTACTTTGGTAGTCTTTCATTTGTTTTCTAGTTTTTTTCTTGCAATTTGTTGATTGGTTTAGCCTCCATTTGTTTTCTCATTTTGATTTTGTTGTTTTGTCTTGTCTCTTTTTTCATGTTTAGTTTAATAATACTTCACATGAAGTATGATCCCTTCGGCTATAAGGCAATGTGGAAAAAGAAGGAAAGGGATTTGTGACACTAAAACATTTGGCTAACCATCAGTCCTTCTTCTTCATCTTGGTTATCCTTTGGTAAATGATGTTCTAACGAAAAATATGATCCTTGCATGAGGAAAGCTCTATGTCAAACCATGATATTCATGTCTACTCTAGAAACCTCATGCCTATACTTGGTTCTTTATGTTTCAGTGTTATCCACGCTTATCCATTCAGTAGATAAGTTCCAGGGGAAAATCGAAATGAGAAAACCAATATCAAAGATCATATATATGCTTCTTTGAAGGAACAACCTATTTTTCTCTCAATATGAAGGGATCCATCTTCCACCCATGAAATGAATAAGTCTCGATTCACATTCCTTATGAAATAATTAAATAAAAGGTGAAAAAAGAGAAATAATTCTTACGCAACGAGGTGAAGAAGACTACTCCAATAGGGTATAATCTAGGCTCGATGGAAACATAGCAATGTTTATGTTTCCTAAGTGACTTTGTCTAGGTATTTTCTAGGTCTACTGGCAGCGAAACAACACCAAAGATGAAATATTATACTCTGAATATCTTAAGGTTGTGATCAACATTACCTTTGTCCTCATTCGAAACATTTTGTTATAGTTGGTTTTATGATTTTTTTCAACTAAGAAAGAATGAATGGGACTATGTTTATACGTAGGGTAAGTGGGGAAGCCAAAGTAATCTAAGCAATGAATCAATACTCATGAAAAAACTATACCTTGCACAATGAATTAACCAAGGTAGAGAAGTTGGAGTTCTACCAGTTTATCGTAAAGTTTTGTCATTGCGACAAACACCCTCTAAAATGTTTCCTATACTTGAATTTTGGAACGTAATGTAGATCTTGCGATTGATCATTCCATAGTCACTTCTTGGTTAGTTGATACTCTGTTAAGTCTTTGAGCTCCATCCTTGGATTGTAAGTATCGAAGTCACCTTCTCACACATGCTTAGTATGTAATCAATTCATGAGCATATTATTTCACACAAACATGAAAATGTCTAGCACAGTCTACCAAGACAATTCCTATGCAATATTCAATCCATGATGATAGTCAATTCTCACTGACATTGACAGTCTCTCACTTATGGTTGCATTTGCACTTCTATTTCGGTGAGTTTCTCAAAATGTCTCTTTTGTGAGTGTTGTTTTCATGCTTTTGGTTCTCACTTGTTTTCTTTCACTTTAATTAGTGTCATTTTCATGTTATCTTCTTTGGCATGTGTTTTCTTCGTTGTTGTTTGTATATCACAAGTATCACTCGCACTTTTCTGTTAATATAGAAAATGTCATCTTTTAGCATGGTAGGTATCACACAACATATAAAACTAGATTTGGTTTATTTAAAGGGGTAATATTTGTGGTTATGATTTTTTCTTATCATGTAAACATGTATCACACTCATTCCCAAAGTTCCAAGCATTGTCACACAAGTGTCTTCATTGTCATTGGAAAGTGTATCTTTGGTGTCGCACTTGGAGTGAGTTGCCACAATGTTACTGCACTAAGAAAATTTAGTTGTTCATGTACCCTAAGTATCTTGTGTTGTATCATCAAGTGATCTCAGTGTGTGATCATTCTTAAGTCTTCTTCTTAGTCAACCTCATTTCATCGTTCCCACACTTAGTAAAAACTAGGAAAACTCCTGGACCGAGCCACTCAGCCTCATCCAGCCCTCCTGAATTGTGCATTGCATAGTCTAAGTCCTAAAGCAACAACATTACCTCTTGGCACTACATAATGTGAAGAATCTGTCTCCCATAACTGCACACTGCATAATCTCAGTGCTCAAGCCTAACCCTTGAACTCTAGAATTGCATAATATTTATCTCCAACCCACCCTAAATTTCATATTTCAAAGTATTTGTCCTCAAACCTCAAGCTTGAACTCTTGAAATGTGTAATTACACAATCACTTAGCCTCATGTCCTTCCACAATTATGCAATGTGCAAACTCAGTACTCAAGCCCTAAGATTGATCCCTTGAAACCTTCAACTATGCAATCTCCCAGCTTGTTCTCCTACCAGAATTGTCCATTGGGAAACTCCAAGCCTTAAGCCTCAACCTTGAGCTCCTAAGCCCCTCAACTACGCAATCACCCACTATGTCCTCTCATAACTGCACAGTGGACAGCCTCAAGCCTCAAGCCTCAGCCTTGAGCTATTAAACCCCTCAATCGTGAAATCTATTGACACATGTCATCTTGAACTACACATTGTCTAGTCTCAAGCCTATATCCCATACCTTAGCCTCCAAACCTTGGTAATCCCTGAGTGAAGCACTCAATCAGCCACTTGGTTCCAATCCTTCTCACACACCACCTGGGGATAGTATGCACATGAGAAATGTTTTCTCCTAGATGGTCCTCAGCCAACAACCAACAACCCCTTGCAGTCCCCAGATAACTTGATGTGCCATTTTCTCCACCACCTGAGGTACCCATTTGGTCCCTCAGCCATCTCTTATGAATGTATGTTTTAAGGTGGGCCTCCTAACCCTAAAGGTATGAATTTTCATTGGTTTAGTTGAGTGATTTTGCTTACTTTTTTTCGGGCATGAATTAGTGGGGGTATTCAACAGAAAGAGTGAGTTAGGCTTGTGTTCTTGTCTCCACTACCTAATTTCATTTTTACCCTTGTATCCTAATCCTGTGGGATCTCCTTTATTGACCATTTGGCTCTTGGTTTGGCACTACATGGGAAAAACCAATTTTGGTGGCATGGTCCCACTTCCCGATAATAATTACATCACTCTCATTCCACTCATTTTACCCCAATTCATCTTATTTCCCATCCAGGTCCACTTGTGTCCACCAGGTTCACATAAGGTTCGCTTCCCTGTCCCCCTATCCACACCTTGGGTCATGCTTCGAATGATGCCCCAGAGGTTAATGCACCTAAAAAGAAAAGTAAAAGCATAATTTGGCCACTCTTAACATGAAGTGCACCACAAAATGCAAAATATGGTTGAGACATAAAAATTTAGCAGGTGGGAAAAAGCCAAACATGAGCACTACCCCTTATCCATGGCCATTACCCTAGTTCCTATAGGCCCTAGATGAGCCCCATCTGTCATTAAGTAACCCTTGATTATCCCAACCCCTCGTAGGTGATAAACTGCCCCACCCAAATGGGGTATCCACTGCTACATATTACACATCAAGAACTCATCCCCTGGAACCTCAAGCAGTTATAAAGAAAAATCAAGAAAAGGAAACAGGCATATGAAGAAGAGTGGAAAAACAAAGGTTAGGGTAACTCATGTGCCACAATTTTCTGTCTCCTACACTCACATACCAAGGTGTTGCCTTCCCTTATTATAACTGCCCATGAACATTGACATGTGGTAGAATTCAGAGCCATGGAAAATTCAACGGCAAGGTCATTAGCATACCCTTTCAGTAACTCAAATAATCCTAGCCATTAGCATCTTCTAAAAAAGTATACCACAGGAGTGTGTAGATGGATTCTGTTAGTATTTGAAGGCTCCCTCCTGTTGAATCCTCCCCCCATCTCTTCTTTATGTCCTTAATTAAGTGAGGGAGAGATGCTTCTTCTATAGCTTCAGTGTTTAATTCAGTGGCAACAGTGAGTCAAAAACTCCTTGTCAATAACAATTTCCTATGTTTCAATCACTATACTACTCAAAAATACCTTTTAATTGCACAATTATATTTCCACTGTCTGTAGAATTTAAGTAAAATTTGCATGCAATTTGATGGATGGATGAAGGAGATGGTGGTACTTACATTTTTTTTAAATATCCTTGGATAAATATGGTAATTTGGGGATCAATTCAATCATCTGTGGACCTTTTTTGCCTTCTCAATTTTCATGTAGCAGTCTCTCAGCCCTCATGTAGCAATTGCAGGTCTGCCTATAGCTCCTTCCTATTGCAATTGCAGAATGAGGTTCAAAGCCCCTTAGTGGAACACTAAGATTTTCCTCTCCTTCACTATTTTTGAAATGAGAAAAGATGCAAAAGAAACCGATCCCAAGTACATAATATTCCATTTGTGAGTTGAGGCTTGGAGCACTATGGTGACATGGAAATCACAATGGACATTAGGGGATTTTTTATGTCTAAAATGGGCCTTCTAAGGAAATTATAAAATAATAGTGGATATAATAAAATAATATTAGATTACATCATGAAATTTTAGAGGGAAAAAAGACAAAAATATTTTTTCAACTCGTATTTCCAACTTATCTCCATATGGGTTTACCTAAATTTCAAGAAGAAACACTCGTTGGATGTAGAATTTGATTCCTCATCCAAAGAGTACCCATGTTTCATACTTTCAATGAACCCTGCTACACGAAAAAAAGAGAAATACATGAAAAAGTGATTGCAATCACATTTTTTCATGTATTTCTTAGTTTTTCGTGTAGTAGGGTCCATCGAAAGTATGCAACATGGGTATTCCTTGGATGAGGAATTAAATTTTTCATCCAATGAGTACCTCCACTCAAAATTTGAGTAAAAACTTAGGGAGATAATTTGCAAATACGAGTTGAAAAAGTAGTTTTATTATTTTGTTATTTTTTAATCTTTGTACCTTTTTACTCCAAAAATGGTGAATCATCCCCGATGGTTGACATCATCATCTTGAATCGTATTGGTTCTTATAAATTTTATTTTGTTTGTACATTTTTCTTAGGAGGCCCATTTTAGACCTCAAAAATCCCTTAATGTTTACTCTTTTGGACCGTTGTCCCCACTCTGAGTAATCATCTCCCCTTCCCTCACAATCACCACACACTATTTACGATTCCAACACAGTCAATTTGACATCTCCACATTGCATGAGTGCTTACCATCACTTTTAGTTCACTAGTTGAGGGTGTCGAAGTTAATTGGCCACCTCAACCTTATTAAAACATCCCTTCTCGACATGTATACCTTTTCGTTATTCACACATAGGGGGGAGGTAAGAGTTTTGCATACATGTGCCTACCTCATGATTGAACTGTTGCAGAGATTTGCATGTTGGATCTTGACCATATCATTGGCACCAAGGAAGTTGACTTACTGGATTATTTCCTGTGCATATCTTTATTTCTTTTTGTGATGCTTGATTATTTTTTTTGTGTTTTTGTTGGTACCTTTTCGATGTCCAAGCTACTTTTGCTAGGGGAAATTCTTCCTGGGAGTGATATGACTTCTTCAGAGTTATCTCATAAGGTTCCATCATCCCCTATGATGAGAAAAAAACAAGATCAGTGCTTTCTGTGATGTGTGCATAGGCTACTACAGGAGGAGGTTTCTTCCTATAGAAACCCTTTTCTTTTCCTTTGGGGTCTTCAATATGCATGATGGTGATGAGGGAAATTGCAACAAGTCCTCGAGACAGTACTAGGACCATGAGAGAGTAGTGTAGACATTCCTAGACATGGAAATGATGGTCTCTGTGTTTTTGTTTTTATTTTTTAAGAGGTAGGACAGAGTGGAGAATTTCAGTGAATCTTTTTGTGAGACGAGATGGATGAGTGATGGATGGATGATGGACACTAATGGGCTAACATTCTTCATCATTTTTAAATTCATAAGGTTCCTATTGGGCTTCCCTCTTCTTTGGATATTCGCCCTGTAGTTTTTCAAAACCCTTCTGTATCACCACAGGACCTTCCTGTAGCATCACAAAGAGGAGGTAAAAATTGAAGTTCAGATCTATAGCGATGACATATAACACTTTGTATAATCTTGTAAAATGAAAAAAAAAAAGTCAGCATAAATGGTATAAACTCTTTCCTTGTGTTTTTTTTTTTTTGAGACAAGTACGTTGCCTCTAAGGAGGTTTTCAACCTACATGTCTGCCCTAGGTGCCTCAGAGGAGGTTTTAACCTAGTGATCTTTATTATTTTTTCTTCCTCTTTTTTTTTTCTCCAAAGCTGCCTCAAGGAGGTTTTCAACCCTAGAGTTGACCTCATATGTCTCATAAAGGTTTTCATCTAGGCATTTTTATTATTATTTTTTGTTGTTTTTCAAATTTCTAGGAGGTTTGTGGACTGGAAGCCATGACACTCCCAATCACATTGACTTCTCTATTGATTTTACTGATGAATTATGCCTTAGACATAGGTTTCTTGTATAAATTCAACCTATAACCATTGACAAGAAAGGGGATCCCTTCCTCATCAATGGTTCTGATTTGGAAAACTCCATTTTCATGAAATTTTTCTACCAAGTATGGGCCTAACCATCTTGTCATTAGTTTTCCTTTAAAATCTTTGAACCTAGAATCATATAACAAGGTCCAATCCCCTTCTTGAAAAACCTTTTCCTTGATATGCTTATCATGCCAGAACTTCCTTTGCAATTGTATAACTTTAGTGTGTAGGAGGGCTTGCATTCTGAACTCATCCAAGCCGTTGAATTGGAGCAGCCTTTCTTGTTGTGATTTGGTGACATCAATGTCTAATTAGGCTTCCATTCTCAAAGTGTTATATTAAAAATCAAAAGAAAGCAGAGATTTCTTCCCATAAAGTAAATAATATGTAGTGGACACATTAGTCTTCCAAGTGGTGTTATAGGCCCAAGTGGTCTCCACTAATATGTCTACACAATCTCTCATGTTGCTACTCATAACCTTGGTGAGGGTGCTCTCCAATGCCCTATTTGTAACCTCTACTTGCCCATTTTCTTGAGGATGATAGGCAGCATAAGTTATGTGTTTGATATTATGCTGCATCAAGATATTCTCAATCAAATGTGATGTGAATTGAGCCCCATTATCGGTGATTATCTCCCTTGGGTGCCTAAACTTGTAGAGAATAGTTTCCCTTAAGAACTTAGCCACTTTCTCCTTTTTTGTTTCTTTGACAACTTTTGTCTCGACCCACTTTGTCAAATAGTTAGTGCACACAATAATGTATTTCCTTTGTCCTAATGGTGGATCAATTGGCCCAATGAGATCCATGCCCCACTTGTCAAACGGCTCTAAGGCCACTTGAGGTTGTAGAGTGTAACACCCTCATCCCACATCTACCCAAGCAACTGACAAGTTGGGGTAAACATGCGACGAGAGGCCACTATGGTATGATTCGAACTCCTAAGTCACGTTAAAGAAGTGGAACCAATGGAAACACACCATACAGACATTCAACATCAGCATTAGGACCCTCAAGAACCAATCCAACCTTTCTGTCAATCAGCCCCTGGGTCCCACTGAGCTTTTGGATACCTTGACCTCTCGATGCTCTCATGCTATGGGAATTCCAGCATCCATTGACCTTTGGACACTCTCACGGGCATGCAAGCCAATGTACTGAGACACTTTTTTCAATGTTTTTCCAACATCCCCAAGATTTGAGCCACTTTTTCAGGCCCAAGTCATTACCTAAAATTGAATCGCATATTGAGAATAGTAAGATAACAAGGAAATGAAAGTATAAAATAAATCACTTGAATGAGACCTTGACTAGATCACTACTAGCCATGCTAGGCATTTCGTCAACAATATCATGAATATGTAATCTATAGGTGTAAATAAAAAACCTGAGCATAGGGGTCTCATACTTAGCTGACAATCACTAAGAAACATTGATACTTGAACACATCAACTGCCATTTCATCCATTAGGTCACAGATACATTGATCATTCATTTACAAGTAAAAACATGATGAGATCCATACATAGCGACTGTCATAAAACATATGAATAACCAACATAATAGTAGCAGAAATACTCATGAAATCACAACCATATAAACGACCTATAAGCAAGTATAACACTCATAAATTTGCAAGGATAAATAACCTCATATTGATGAATCAAAATCCAAACCTGGGAAGGGACTTCCATGTTCCACCCGACCGTAGAATGGCTGAGCCAAGTCTCTGTTCATCCATTCACCCCTGTGCCATATTCCAAGCATGAATGTGGGATCTCATAGAACACATCAATCCAAAACCATCCAGGGCTTCCAGAGGCCATCCACCTCAACCCATCAAACAATGGTTCCACCTCATTATTGTACATGAAATAACCATTATCATATTGGTCTCTATCCAGGCCTTCCAAAGCTTCTAGAGCATTTGTTCCAACTAAGGCTTCCGGGACTAGTAACTCAACCCATAACTATCGACAGGCTCAAGCGCATTTGTCCAACCAAGACTCTAGGACTAGTAACTCAACCCACCAAGAGTTCTAGAGAATTTGTCCAACCAAGGCTATGGGACTCGTAACTCTACCCAAGCTATTATAGGGCTCCAGAGCATTTGTCCAACCAAGGCTCCAGGAACTAATAACTTGACCCAAGAAAAGGAAACATGAGAACCAACCAAAATAAAACAAGGAAATAAACCCACAATATCCATGGATATCTAGGAAATGGAAAGGCTAGGCAATGCGCTGTCAATCGAGGAAATCCTTAATGCTAGTGACAGATCATGACCAAAAATCCACATACATATGCCATGCATGCCAAAACTAATGAGGAAAACATACATGAAACTTGGTACCCACAAGAAAATCCTGTTATAGTTGTTGATCCTGAAGTCCTCTAGAACTTTCCTACTCTTCCTTTGCATTCTTTCTCTAAAAATCCAAGTATTCCATACCCTCCAGGAGTGCTCCAAGAAAAGTCTAAGTATCTAAGAGTATGAGAGAGAGAATAATGAGAGATCTCCAAAACTGAACTGACAAAAATTTTACCAACTAATTCTCAAAAGCCCTTTTATGAATAAGGCCTCTATTTTCTTCTTTTTCCATTATTCTCCTTCATTTTCCTCCTAAGATGCAACCTTTGACCTTTCACCTCCCTTTTCTCCTAATTTCCATTATTTTCATAAATAAATGTGCCAAAATTGTCATTTTTTATTTCCAAAGCATTAGCCATTAATAACCAAATGAACACCCACACTAGGATGTCTTTCACAACATTCAACATGGAATAAGTGTCCCATCAACCGTGGTATTATTTTTCCCTTATTAACATTTATTACATGGAATTTTCACTAGGGCTATTACAGAACCCCCCCCCCCTTGGGGGAACACTGTCCTTGGTGTTCAACAACACCTATAACCAGAAAAATTCTATAAGAAAAATATATTGTCGATGGAGCTTCATAACTTACCTCGATGGAGTATTTACAATAGTCAACTTGTTGAGAAGCAAACCAACATGAAAACATAACAACATAACATCATAATGACATGACACCGATACTTCTTATTGAGGCTTTATAACATAGCTCATGGTGGTATTTACATCCATATACATATGTACATATACCGAAACATCACCAAAAATATACCAAAACATATACCAAGACATATACCAAAACACCATACCAAAACACCATACCAAAACACCATGCCAAAACTGCTTTGCCTCAACTAGAAAACAAGGAAGGGTACATAGCCCACATATCATTTTCCATCTTTCGTGTAGCTTCATTGGGCCCAAAGCGCTTCCATTGCACTTTAACGTATACAATTTCTCAGTCCCAATGCATGAGAACCCTTTTCTATAATATACACTGAAGCTCTGGCTGGAATTCTCCATCTGGTTCCACCTATAATATAGACTATTCAATCACATGATCAACATATCTAACATACTTCTTAAGAAATGACACATCGAAAACATCATGGAGTTTCACTGTTGAAGGCATTGCAATTTGATAGGCTACTGGCCTAATAATGAAGAGTCCATAAAACTATGGTGCCATCTTGGCACATGATCCAATCCATAAAGAGCTCTTTTTCGGTTTGATACGCAAGTACACCTTTTCCCCAACTTGGAACTCCTTGAACAACCATTCATATTTTCATAACTCTTCTACCTATCTTGTGATGCCTTTAGATCTTCTTGATTACCTGCATTTATTATTCCATGTCCACCAACATATTTGGTCTAATCAACACGCTGTTAACTGGATCACTCCAGCTGACATGAGTATTGCAACTCTGCCCATACAATGCCTCAACTAGACTCATCCTCAAATATTCCCAATACTCGTTGTTGTAAGTGAACTCTACCAATAGAAGATACTCTTCTCATTTTTTTTTTGATGCATCACATACATCCTCAATATGTCCTCCAATATCCTATTGACCCTCTTTGTCTATCCATCTGTCTGCAGATGATAAGCTCTACTAAAGGCCAACTTTGTGCCAAAACCTGCAAATAACTCCTTCCAAAAATTAGAAGTGAACTTTGCATCCAGGTCTGACACAATATTCTTCGGAACACCATGCAAATTGACCACATCTTCTATGAACACCTGTGCTACATCGCTAGCTGAGAATTTAGACTTCACTGGAATGAAGTGTGCAAGCTTTGTCAATCTGTCCACAACAACCATGATGGAATCGTGTTGTCTCACTGTCCTCAGCAAACCTATGATGTAGTCCATGGAAATGACTTCCCACTTCTACTTTGGAATCGCAATCAGCTATAGCAGTCCACCTGGATGTTTACACTCTGCCTTCACACACTGACAATCAAAACACCTGGCCACAAGCTCTGTTACATCCCTCTTCAGGCTCGGTGAATAATAAAAATTATTTACTGCAATCAATGTCTTCTTATAACTTGGGTGTCTTGAATATGGTTTCGGATGAAACTCCCTCAAGATCACCTTCTTGAGCTCAGTACTATCTGCCACATATATTTTGTTTCTTAATCTAACTAATGCATCTATTGTAAGGCAATAGTCCACATCTTGTGAACCTGCACCTGTACCTGTACTACTACATGTACCATTGCATGTACTTGTACCTATAGTTGTACATGTATTATCACCTGTACCTGTACCTAGACTCTGCTGCAACCTGTGCATAATATCCATGTACCTGACATCTTGTTGACCTTCCTGCAAGATCTTATCCTATAGATTTGTCCCATAGGAGCACATAGTTGCTAAGTGATTTACCTATATCCATCTGCTAAGCAAATCTCCCACTTTGTTCTCTTTGCATTTGATGTACCTGATCTCAAAATCGAACTCACTGATCATAGCCAACCACCAATCCTACCTACCATTCAGATTTGGTTAGTCAAATAGGTACCGCAAACCACTATGATCAGTGATCAATGTAAACCTCCTGCCCAGAAGATAGTGTCTCCACATCTTCAATGCATGTATAACTGCTTCCAACTCAAGATCATGTGTGGGGTAGCTCTTCTTGTGCTCATTCATTTTTCATGACTCATAACACACCACCTATAAATCCTGCATAAGGACTCCACCAAGTCCTTTCTTGCACGCATCTATGCATACTACAAACTCTTCATCCAGATCTACAATATTTAACATTGGGGCATGTGTCAACAATTTCTTGAGCTACTGAAAACTAGCCGCACACTCCTCTATCCATTGGAATTTCTTACCATTCCATTGCAATGATGTCATAAGATAAGAAATCTGTGAGAAGTTCTTGATGAAGCTCCTATAATAGCTTGCCAACCCCATGAAATATCTCACCTCATCCACATTCTTAGGAGCTACCCACTCCGTGATGGCACTTATCTTTTCAAAATCTACTGCAATGGCCTCCATGGAGACCACATGCCCCAAGTAGTGTACCTCAGTGTGAAAGAAACTACACTTGCTAAGCTTAGCATACAAATGATGCTCTCTTGAAAACCTCAAAATTGCTGCTAAATGCTCGGCATGCTCTTCCTCATTTTTAGAATATACCAATATGTCATCAATGGACACAATAAGAAACTTATCCAAATACGAACATAACACACTATTAATCAAGCACATAAATGTAGTTGGAGCATTAGTTAAGCCAAATAGAACTACGACAAACTCATAATTCCCATACCTTGTCTAGAAAGTTGTCTTGTAAATGTCTTCCTCTTTAATGCATACCTGATGATATCCAGATCTCAAATCAATCTTTGAGAACACTACATCTGCCTTACACTGATCGACCAAGTCATCAATCCTCGGTAATGGGTACATGTTCTAGATAGTCACTTTTTTCAACTACCTGTAGTTAATGCATAATATGAAATTTCCATCTTTCTTTTTCACAAACAATATCGGTGTGTCCCATGGTGATACACTTGGCCTAATGTATCCCATTTCCAACATTTCCTTCAACCGTAGCTTCAACTCTACCAACTCAGGTGTGCTCATCCTATAAGGCTCTTTTGATGCTGGAGTTGCCCCTTGCACCAACTCAACATAAACTTCTACCTCCCTGTGAAGTGCTAACTCAGTAACGTCCTCAGGAAATACATCGTTGAACTACTGTAAAATTGGGTACCTGCTCAACACATATGCATCCTCAACTTCCTTACCCTTATCACTAGAAATGTGCTTTGTGAATATCTTGCACCCTTTCCTATGGCTATGCTTTTCTTGCAGAGTTGTCACCATCCTAACTAATGTGACATTCTTCTTTCCATGTAAGACTCTTGGTTCTCCATTTTCATCAACACACTCAATAGCTTTGTCATAACAATCCACCTTGATTCTATGAAGATACAACCAATCCACTCCCAAAAAGATATTGTATTATCCCAACGGTAATACATTCAAATGTGTTGTGGTAGGCATACCATTCAAATCAAATGCACAAGCTCTTACCCAATGATGAACTTGCTTCTTCGTACCTATATTCAACTATACTAACCAAGACTTTGCATGCAATTTCTTACTCAAACCTCACTTATCCGCCAAGTCAGGTCTAGCATAGCTATAATTAGATCTAGGGTCAATCAAAATAGAAATAACATGATCACAAAGCTTACCGTCCATCTTAATGATAGATGCCTAATGGTCTTCCTGTTTGCTATCCAATACTGTGTAAATGCGAGGAACACTCTGACCAACATCCCCAATTGTTTGTTCCTCTTGCACACTGTATATTTGAGGCCTACCACTGTCATTCATTGGACAATCTTTCCTGTGATGATCTTTTCCACAAGTCCAAAACTTAATAAGCTTCTAGCCCGCCTCCTTGTTTTTTTCTCCTGGTTGGAATCCTTTTCCTCTATTTGATGCATTGAACTAGACGACATTGCATTCTCTTTATTATCTATACCCCAAGGTCTTGCCCGTTTCTTGTCCCATTTTCCTTTGTACTTTTCACTACCCTTCCAATCTGGTTTAGTGTCATACCTACACTTCAATTTTTCATAGCAATACCTTAGCTTTCGAATGGCCTACTATAACAATCTAGGCTCATCAAACTCAATCCTATCTTTGAATGCAACCGGTAATCCACTAATGAATCTTTGAATCTCAGTCTTCTCTTCCGTGAATAAGGCACATACCTCAGTAAATCCAAGAACCTACTAGTGTACTCATCATCTAACATCGATCCCATATTTAGCTCATAAAATTCTTTTGCCATGTCATCCAAGTATCTCACTAATTAGTACTTCTTCTTGAATATCCGCTCAAACTCACTACAAGTTAAATCCTTCGCATGAATACATCTAACATTATTCACTTCTTCCCAACAAATGTCTACTTTACCTTTGAGATTGAATGTAGCTACTCTCACTTTCATGTTATCTGAATAATCATGTAACCTGAAGAAATTCCTCATTCCAATCAACCATGACTCTGCATCTTGTGATTTCTTCATCTCTCTGTCAAAAGTAGGCACGTCCGCTTTCTTAAATGCATATGGCAAGTATCCCCTGTCACTCCTCCTGTATGTATGATAATGATGATGATCATAGTGCCTATCTATATCATAACTAGAATAATACATGTGTCTATCCCTTCTCCTCTGTGGAGTTTCCAACAATCTTCCATCTCTAACTGTCTCATCTCTATCTAACCTATGACCACCATGTGACCTACTACCATATGCCCCATTAGTTTGGTCCTCCTGCTCATAGCTGATCCAATGTGGTCCCTGTTGCTGAAAATCCAACGAACTTTGAAGTATCACTACATTTGCCTCTTCTTGTTTCTCCTATAACTACATGATTCTGTCATTATCTTCCTTACAAGTCCTTATTTCTTCCTTTAAGCTTCTCAATGTATCTTCCAAATCAAATTATTTCCCAACACCATACTTCTATTTTGATTCATAGGGAGAGTCTTTCTAGTCTACCATATTGCTAGCCATTTGTTATTTCTTCCTGTAAGGTATATCATGTTAGCTAAACCAAATAACAATAAACCAAATAACAATAAACCAACATACGTTAGTATAGCTCGAGGAGGATACCTTGTCTACAAGATCAACAAATCAACACGATACATGAATAACATAATCATGACATCATATAGAAACATAAAACATAAGAATATGACCATGCAACCATCATTCTAGCTAGGGTTGAGTCATCAAGGCATGACCTTAGCAAGAACATACACCATGACCTCATGCATGACAACAACCACTACATCACTGTACACATGACCACATGCAAACATTAACATGTATAAGCAATGTGTAACCAACCATACACACCCATAAACACATGTAATCAAGAATAAACAAAAAATACTTGTAACCAAACCTACAAGAATGATATATGTAACAAAACATACAAGAATGTAGCCAAACATACAAGAATGCAACCAAGAACATATAACAACATGTAAGTGACATAGAGAACCTCTACCCAATGGGTCAATCTATCGCCACTCCATTATGGGAAATGCCAAGTACAAACAATGACATAATCAACATAGGTACCACATCTTAGTTTCAGTCTTTACAGCCTTCCTCCATTGATCAAACATGCTCTTACAAAGTGGTTTTAAGTTGTCAAGCTCAAATTTTGTCATTTCAGTGAGTCTTCAAGTAAAATTTGATCACTAGGCATTAGGTCTAGGGTTTTCTTTCACTCCTTCCAAAGTCGTCCAAATATCGGTATATTTCACTATTCAGCTGAGTCTACCATCATTCAGAGGGTTTTCATCATCATGTCAGGTTCCAATGGGTCATTTTACACCTTTTTCATGCTTCAGTTGCGCCTAGGTAAGGTCATTTCCCTCTCCTAGGGTTTTGAAGGCAATTTCTCTTGGACGGTGAAATCATCGGCAAAACTTGTATCCTGAAGTTCATACACCTTCCCCTACCCTTAAAGTACCTTATCAAACACTTCCCATCACAGAGATCCCCCAAATTCCTCATTTTCGCACAAACCCTAGTTCCTTGCTACAACCTGGCAATTTTCTAGGTTGGACCTATGTTTTGCCTTTTTGGACCCCTTCCCCTCACTCAATTTCAGAGATTCCACTTTCCCCTACTTTCTAACATACCTCCCCACTTCCTAAAATTTTCTCAAGAATTTAAAAGCCCCTATCCCCTTCATTTCGCTTCATTTTGGCAAATCCCTTGTCCCACACATCGAGATAGGTTTCACTCAAATGATGTTTCTGAGCAATAAAAGATGAATTTTTGAAAACTGAGAGAGGTTTTTGTCAAAAACAGGCCAAGGAAGAAAAATTTCCTTCACTTTTTACACAAGTGTCATGGTTTTAGAGAAATGTCAAAAATACAATCGCCTCAGGAGAATTGATGCACCTCTGCAGTGACCTTGGGAAAATAAATTTTTCTCCTAGCTTGGTTGGTCAAATGACTTTCTTGATGAGTAAAATGATAACTAGATACAAATATTTTTCCAATGAGCTATCATTAGCTCAATTTGGAGTTGAGGAAGGCATCCAAAAGTTGACTGTAACAGCACTCTGCCTTGAGGCAGCCTCACTGGGCACATTTTGACCATTATTGGGAGATTTGACTTTTGACAGGGCAAATGAACTCCAAATTAACAAATTCCAGTTGGGTTGGAAAGTAGACTCAAATACGTTTCCAATGAGCTATCCTGTACCCAATTTGGACACAGGGAAGGCCTCCAAAAGTCACCTGGAAAAGAGCGCGGTGCACAAAGGGAGCGCGGTGCACTCGGAGGAAATTTCCAGTGTAAATTTACACTAGGGCGGCGCACATAGAAAGCGTGGCACACAGGGAAAAAAATGCATGAAATTGTGCCATTTTGCCTTAAATTTCTTGTGAAGCCCATCAAATTGAAAGGTAGGCTCTGTAACATCACTTGTTTATCAAATTTTATGAGTGATATGGTGGTTATATGCCTATGATTGAATGCAACAAATTTCATAAAGACAACCACAAGAAGACACCTATTCAGTAGGAGATAGAGGCTAATTGAGAGATTTGGCTCGAGAGGATCCACATCCACTTAGAGAAGTTGTTGGCAAAATCAAACAAGAACAGGTATCACCATCACATCATGAGGCTTCTTTGCATGATGAGGAGCTCATTAAGCATGATTTCGACCTAGGTCAAGGAAAATTTTAAAGGGCCAAATTTATCATTTCATTCCTTGATCAAGAAAAAAGTCATCTTAAAGTACAACATCTACCTATGGAGAAAGAACAATTCAAAGTCAAGAAACAAGAGATGAAGGGAAAGGAATTGGTCGACCATGATAACATGAAGTGGGCCCGCTCATCTACACTTCGGTTTTTTGGTACCAAAGGCGGCATTTAAAGTGTTTTTTCTCTAGATTGGCTTCCATCCAAGTGGAAAAGGAAGGCAAACGGTCACCCAAGCCAAATGTCATGTTTGTAGTGTTGCACCTATAGCTGATGGTTGGCTCTCCATCTCCATTTTGCAATGATTCGAGTAACTCCCCAACCCTTGGGCATTCTATCTCTTCCTCACACATTCTATATATTGTATGCAAGTTATTTGCAAAAGGTTGGTTGGCTTTTAACTTCTGGGAGACTGTGGGAAAGAAACTTTGTTTCTTAACTGTGTATTTTTGACAGAGAATTAATGAAAGGCAGCGACTCTGTTTCATGAGATTCTTGTGGTTGTGAGTGTAGCAAATGTGTCTCTTATGTTTTCATATGTATTCTATTATGTTTCATAATTCGATTCATGTTCATTTCCAGTGAAATTTTCTCAGTGAGATTAGGTAGAATTCAATTTTATTGCTCTGCCTGTGGGAAAATTTCATGTTCAGTGTTATTCTTCTATTGAAAAGGATTCATGTCACTATGCCCTTTTCACTTTCTTCAGCAATCTATTCATGCCGTGGTACCTCAAACTAAATTGTTACATTTTCCGCCTACCTTGCCTCATGGAATAATCTGTGCCTTTGTATTAAATTCTCTGTTCTTTGCTGAGCGTCAGTCCCATAACATCCCAGAAGCTGGGTCATTCATTAAAATTGTTTCTTGTATCCATTTTCACTTACTAGCCTAAGATACATATTTCATTGTAAGTCATCTCAGATTGTTCTTGCTTATCTATTCACTGAGCGTGACTCAGAGAGAGCCCTCTCCTGTTCTGGTAGCGCTAGCTTCCAGACTAAGCGTGGTTTGTGGTTACCCTAATTTTTGCCTTCCTTCAGCCTAAGGCAGATTTAGGTGCTAACATAGTGGCGACTCCACTGGGGAAGAAAATGGTTTTCTTGAAGATTGTTTTTCCCAAGTACATATCTCAAGTTCAGAGCTTATTGTTGATGGTGAACAATGATTAGACATAGAAAGACGGTTGAAATCATTCACCTGGCTACTCCTTCCACTGAAGAATCCAGCAACTGGTGCTTCATGGTGACTCCACTGCAGAGAGATCAGCAGCTTTGACATTTTCAAGATGGATCGGATTGAAAGAAGATACGCTCCCATGAGCCGAGATCACATCCCAGGTTTTCCAAATAAAATGCCCAAGGTAGATTGGTCAAAGAATTTGCCTGTGTTCAGAAATGTGGAAGGTAATGACGTTGCTCTTCATCTGGTGAAATTTCACATCCATGTGCATAGATTACAGATCAATTTTCCTTAAGACTGTTTGATGAAAATGTTTATGGCTACCCTGGAAGATGAAGCCCGATCTTGGTATGAAAGTTTGCCTCCTGTTTGTATTTACTGTCTAAATGATTTTCATGCCCTGTTCATTGAAAGATATAAAGACTTTTATCCATCATTAAATCTAGTTCATGACTGTTGCAAACATGCTTCTACTTTCATTGAGAGCCTTGAAAAATACTATGAGGATGATAATTTTATGGATGATGAGATCATGGAAGCCTTGTACGAGAATCCATTTCAGCAACATGAAGAGAAACTAGAGGAGTCCCATCAAAATTCTTAGGAAAATTTGCAGCAGAATCAAGATCTTTGTATGGTGGAAAATGAAGGAATTTTGCATCTTGACAGTCAACATGAATTACATGAAATAGATCAGCAGGTTGAAGAGTTCCATATGGCTGAAAATGAGGAAAGAAGAAGTTTTTTAGATCTGGTTCAAATAAATGAGGATACGCAGGAAAATGATGTTCCAATCTCAGAAAATGATGATGATAAACCAGATCGAGAAACAGATTGTGATGAGGAAAAACATCTTGTTCCGGATCTCATAGAAGAGAATTGCATTTTTGAGGCCGCCTCAAATGAAGAAGACAGAGTTACAGACCTAACTGCCCTCATCTCATCAGAACATAGCCTTCCTAATGAGGTAATTCAGTCAATTCATGAACAACAAGAGGATATCTTTGTTCAAGTAGGTGAAAAAGTTTCTCTGGATGAATTTATGATAGAGAACAGAAAGGTCATGCTTGAGTTTCACGAAGCATTTGAAGTTTCTTTTCTTATGATTAATGAATGTGACGAGAACCTGGCTGTCATATCATATGAAGATAACCTGCAAGATGTTCAAACTACCAAAGATCCGACCATCCAGGATGACATTTCAGATTCTTCTTCGTATGTTTCATGTTTTGAAATGTTCTTTGAAGAGGAAATCCACTCATCTGCTTGTTGAGAATTTTTTGAGGACCAGGAGCATACTTTTTCTGAAGTATATTGTGAAAAGAGATCAACATCACAAGAAATGGACGCCTTTTTTTTTCAGCAGGAGGTCAATCTTCATATCTTTCATGATCCAATGGAAAATCTGTTACAGTCAGCAGTGAAGGTCATTATTGTAGTATTCAGTGATGAAGGAGATCATGGTCAATTATGTTTTTGGAGGCCCAGTTACCAGTATCTGTTGTTGACCAGAAGATCTGATCCGGAGAATCAATCAAGGAGGCATCTAATTGATTGGTTACATTGGAAGACACATTACACATGATTGTACATATTGCATTAGTACACAGGTGGTTGTCATCATGATTTGAAACCCTCGAATCTTGATGGACGGCTACCATTGAATAGGTTTTGTCAGTTCTTGTTTTAGTTAAGTCAGTCATGAGTCATTTCCTTTTGCATAGAGTCAAGTTTTTCTATCATTTCAGTTTGCATTGAGTTATTTTGAGTTAAGTTTTAGTCAATAAATTGAGTCATGCTGGTTTGTCAGAATAATGGACTCCATAGCCCAATGGACGAATGCAGTGTCTGCTCACCCAAAGATCTGCAGTTCTTGGCACCTCCAAGAAGCTGCCATCCCTATTGGAGCCAACGTTAGTGTCAGTCTTTGCAGCCTTCCTCCAGTGATCAAACATGCTCTTACAAAGTGGTTTTAAGGTGTCAAGGTCAAATTTTGTCATTTCAGTGAGTCTTCAAGTAAAATTTGATCACTAGGCATTAAGTCTAGGGTTTGCTTTCACTCCTTCCAAATTCGTCCAAATGTCGGTCTATGTCACTATTCATCTAAGTCTACCATCATTCAGAGGGTTTTTATCATCATGTCATGTTCCAATGGGTCATTTTACACCTTGTTCATGCTTCAGTTGCGCCTAAGTAAGGTCATTTCCCTCTCCTAGGGTTTTGAAGACAATTTCTCTTGGACGGTCAAATCATTGGCAAAACTTGTATCCTGAGGTTAATACACCTTCCCCTATCCTTAAATTACCTTATCAAACACTTCCCATCACTGATATCCCCCAAATTCCTCATTTTCGCACAAACCCTAGTTTCTTGCTACAACCTGGCAATTTTCTAGGTTGGACCCGTGTTTTGCCTTTTTGGACCCCTTCCCCTCACTCAATTTCATAGATTCCACTTTCCCCTACTTTCTAACATCCCTCCCCACTTCCCAAAATTTTCTCAAGAATTTAAAAACCCCCTATCCCCTTCATTTCGGTTCATTTCGAAAAATCCCTTGTCCCACACATCGGGATAGATTTCACTAAAATGATGTTTCTGAGTAATAAAAGATGAATTTTTGAAAAATGAGCGAGGTTTTTGTCTAAAATAGACCAAGGAAAAAAAACCTCCTTCACTTTTTACACAGGTGTCATGGTTTTATATAAATGTCAAAAATAAAATCGCCTCGGGAGAATTGATGCACCTCTGAAGTGACCTTGGGAAAATCAAACTTTCTCCTAGCTTGGTTCGTCAAATGACTTTCTTGATAAGTCAAATGATAACTAGACACAAATATATTTCCAATGAGCTATCATGAGCTCAATTTGGAGTTGAAAAAGTCATCCAAAAGTTGACTGTAACAGCACTCTACCTTGAGGCAGCCTCATTGGGCACATTTTGACCAGTCTTTGGAGATTTGATTTTTGACAGGGAAAACGAACTCCAAGTTGAAAAATTATGGTTGGGTTGGAAAGTAGACTCAAATACCTTTCCAAAGAGCTATCTTTCCCCCAATTTGGACACTGGAAAAGCCTCCAAACGTCGCCTGGAAAAGAGCACGGCGCACAAAGGGAGCGCAGCACACAAAGGGAGCGCGGCGCACTGGGAGGAAATTTCCAATGTAAATTTACACTGGCGCGACGCACATAGAGAGCGCAGCGCATAGGGAAAAAAGGCATGAAATTGTTCTATTTTGCCTCAAATTTCCTGTGAAGCCCATCAAATTGCAAGGAAGGCTCTATAACATCACTTGTTTATCAAATTTTATGAGTGATATGGTGGTTATATGCCTATCATTGAATGCAACAAATTTCATAAAGACAACCACAAGAAGACACCTATTCAGCAGGAGATAGAGGCTGATTGAGAGATTTGGCTCGAGAGGATCCACATCCACTTAGAGAAGCTATTGGTGAAAGCAAACAAGAAGAGGGATCACCATCACATCATGAGGCTTCTTTGCATGATGAGGAGCTCATTGAGCATGATTTTGACCTAGTTGACTTGGAGGCACAAGATGAGCATAAATCCATACAACAAGTCATGTAGGTCAAGGACAATTTTATAAGGGCCAAATTTATCATTTCATTCCTTGATCAAGAAAACATTCAGCTTAAAGCACAACATCTACCTATGGATAAAGAACAATTCAAAGTCAAGAAACAAGAGATGAAGGGAAAGGAATTGGTGGACCATGATAACATTGAGCACCATGAAGAACATGTGGCAAGAAAAAGGCCAAGAATAAGTTTTTCACCATGAGCATCTCAGATGTATATTTTCCCTCACCTTGATGGAAGACAAAATCACCATTGCAAGGAATGATTTCATGTTTTCAGTAGATTCCATCTCTCAAGCTACAGGCATACCAAACCATGGTGAAAATTGGTTCAAAGACATGAACCTAGATCTAGAAGAGTACAAACCCTAACTAAATCCATAATATAAAGAAACTGACTCACATGTTTTCCCATTCAGACATTTTTTGGAGATATATGCACACTAATGAAGGCTATCATGAAATTCTTCATATGTGAGGGAAAATTTTCCAGGTTGCATCAATATCACATAAGGCTACTCATGAACTTTACAACAACCAAGTCACTCAGTTTGAGTAGTTACTTGTATAGGAGCTTAACCAAGATGTCTAAAAAGGTGAAATTGAAAGGAAAAGTGCATTATCCCAGTCTCTTTAATCATAGCTTGATAAAGGTTATGGTTCTCCATCAGTTGACAAAAAATAACATGACATGGGACACTTTCATTGAGGCACCTTTGAACATGCATATAACTACTTCACCAAGCCAACACCAAACTATGACAGCACAGTCAATGGAGGTTGGGTCATCAAGAAAGAATGATGAGGTTCCAAGGCACCTAGGACTGAGGTGACCAATACATATCAAAGAGGTAGAAGGATTGTGTTTTCTCCTAAAACGGAGGTAAGGAGCCAGCGCATGATGAGGGGCCTTTAGGAGAGCCATCAGGTGAATGAGAGACCGAGTTCATTCTCCTTCATGATGATGAGACCGATACAGAGCCAACAAATGCAGAGCTTAGAGAGGTGATCCAGGAACAACAATCAGAGATTGAGGCATTGTCCCTTGACTTGGAGAGGGCCAAGTGGAACATGAAGTACCTGGAGTAGAGAAACAAGTAGCTTGAGGACCAGCAAGTGATCATGGAGCTGCAAAACATTCGAGAGCATCGCCAAGCTGCTCAAAGAAGAAGGGTTGAGCTCACATCTTTGGAGCAAGAAATCAACAATGACCGTGAGTCCTGGCTAGAGAAGATCAACATCCACCTGGAGATACTGCTGGAAAAGGCCGACAAGGACCATGCCTTACTGAGACACATTGCCTTCCATTACAGGGCACGAAACATGAGTGTAAAGGCCCGAATGAAGAGTTTGAAGGCAAAATTGAGCAAAGCAACAAGAGAGGCAAAAGGGGAAAAAGAGAAATATCGGCTTCGAATATTGGCTAAGGCTTCCTTGGCCCATCATAACACCCCATAGGGAACCTCCAACCCAAATTTCAAAAAATTTGGGGAATTTTGGGTCACATGGTAATTTTTTGGGCAAAAAGCAGGGATTTTCTCCCTGTGCGTCACGCCACTGGCGCGACGCTAAATTCTAGAGCTACAAATGAGGAATGATTTGCATTTTTGGATTCAGCATGGAAAATCATGACTATTGGTGTCCGGGCAAGAAATTTTGACAAGATCTAAGTCTCCTAAAGGTCAAAAAAACACCCAAAAATGGTCTCTCTGCCACTTTTTTGACACACAGAAAGAAGTCTTGGGAGAATGGAGATTTGGAGGGGAAAATGAGCAGCAAATTTGAAAATTCTACTTGGGTTAGAAAGTAGATAGGACAGGATTTCCATCAAGCCCACTTGGGCACATTTTGGACACCTGAAAGTGCCCCAAAATAGGCCCCAAAGTAGCGCGACACACAGAGAAAATGGCGCGGCGCGCTGAGGAAAAGTTGCCAATTTGCTTCCGTTTCGCGAAATTTCGGTT
Source organism: Pinus tabuliformis (assembly GCA_031772625.1). Classification (NCBI taxonomy): domain Eukaryota; kingdom Viridiplantae; phylum Streptophyta; class Pinopsida; order Pinales; family Pinaceae; genus Pinus; species Pinus tabuliformis. The sequence goes on from CM062818.1 coordinate 460,263,155, forward strand.
CGCGACTTCTTCAAGTGGGCCTTCTCATCTACAGTTCGGCTTTTTGGCACCAAAGGCGGGTGTTTTTTCTCCAGATTGGCCTATATCCAAGTGGCAAACGAAGGCAAACGGTCACCCAAACCAAATGTCATGTTTGTAGCGCTGCACCTGTAGCTGATGGTTGGCTCTCCATCTCCATTTTGCAATGATTCGAGTAACTCCCGAACCCTTGGGCATTCTATCTCTTCCTCACACATTCTATATATTGTATGCAAGTTATTTGCAAAAGGTTGGTTGGCTTGTAACTTCTGGGAGACTGTGGGAAAGAAACTTTGTTTCTTCACTGTGTATTTTTGATAGAGAATTAATGAAAGGCAGCGGCTCTGTTTCATGAGATTCTTGTGGTTGTGAGTGTAGCAAATGTTTCTCTTATGTTTTCATATGTATTCCGTTATGTTTCATAATTCGATTCATGTTCATTTCCAGTGAAATTTTCCGAGTGAGATTAGGTAGAATTCAATTTTATTGCTCCGCCTGTGGGAAAATTTCATGTTCAGTGTTATTCTTCTGTTGAAAAGGATTCATGTCACTATGCCCTTTTCACTTTCTTCAACAATCTATTCATGTCGTTGTACCTCAAACTAAATTGTTACATTTTCCGCCTACCTTGCCTCACGGAATAATCTGTGCCTTTGTATTAAATTCTCTGTTCTTTGCTAAGCGCCGGTCCCATAACATCCCAGAAGCTCGGTCATTCATTAAAATTGTTTCTTGTATCCATTTTTACTTACTAGCCTAAGAAACATATTTCACTATAAGTCATCTCAGATTGTTCTTGCTTATCTATTCATTGAGCGTGACTCAGAGAGAGCCCTCTCCTGTTCTGGTAGGGCTATCTACCAGACTGAGCGTGGTTTGTGGTTACCCTAATTTTTTCCTTCCTTCAGCCTAAGGCAGATTTAGGTGCTAACACCACACAAGTTTCAAGTGGGTGACAAAGTCTATTTGCATATACAGAAAGAACGCCTTACAAGAGCCCATCATAAGCTCAGACCACTTCGATATGGTCCTTACACCAGTACCAAGGCTGTGGTAAACAATGATTTGGAGCACAACATTCCCCCACCCCTTTTCTTGCATCGAGTGTTCAATGTGGACCACAATCTAGCATGCTTCCCACCATTACTGGACACAACAGAGGTTGGGGAACAGCTCACCAGGGACCAATTTTAGCAGAAGTTTCCTCATCTCATGGAGGAACTCAACGCAATGGGGAGCATTGCTTCCTAAGGGGGGAGTGTTACAGGGAAAAGTGTCTATATAGAACTGCTCTATCCCACTAAGGTGTGACAACTGCCTTAGAAACAAACAGAGAAAAGCTACTTTCGTTTTTCCTTTATGAATTATAGATAGAGGGGAACAGAAAGACCAACCTCTGTCTTGCGTTAATCTCCTGATTTGATTCCTCTCTTCTTTGATAGTCTTCAGCTACCTGCTCCCTTGCACGTCCAGCTTCACAAAATACCTGTAAGATCACAGAAGCATAGCACTATACAAAGACATGGATCTATAATCATAAACAATCTAGGATCAGATGTAAATTGACCATACAAATGTAGCAAACATCAATGACACAAAAGCATGGAGGAAAACTTGAATAGATTTTATTGATAAACAAGAAAAGAGCCAAGAGGAGTTACAACTAGTTGTTCTGACCTAGCATCAACCTCCCAGTAAAGAAGCCCCTCTTCACCTCAAACAAAGCTTAGATCACCCAAAAATCTGATGTTTGTCTCAAGAAACCAACAGCAATTCCTTACAATATGCAAAATTCCAACCTCTGGATCTCTGGGATGAGGGATCCATATATAGATGTCTGTAATGGAGATGAGTTAGCTCATGATTTGATTAGTGTCTTCCCTCTGATAGTTCTTGCTTCCACTTGGAGATTGATGGTCTCTTACTCATCCTTGGTCGAATTCAGTGAGGCAAGTGTAACAGGAGAAGATTCTGGAAGCTTCCATTCCCTCTCCACCTCGCGGAATGACACTGCCATTTGTCATTTCTCGCCCATCGCACCCCATAGAAGGGATTTTTGAAATGCAATGCACCCTCACAGTGTATTTAAGTGAGATGCAATGCACTTAGCCAGTGGAGCAGCTGAAATGATCCTGTTTTGACCAATTCTGAGCAGTTTTTCATGGAGAACTTCTGGGAGAAGTTGTAATCTATTGACCTTGTTCCTTTAGGGGTTGGAACAACACTTTTAGGGACTTAGGAGCCCTTGGTTTATCGACATTTCATGCTTGGGGTTGTAGTGCCCAAAAATGTCTATAACAGTTACCCCCTAAAGCATGAGGTCGTTAATCTTTTGATGTCGGCTGAAATGATTTATTATGAGGATCTGAAGTTCTTTCAATGTTGGGAGGAGACCTGTAATAAGATACAATACAATACATTATCTTCATAATATTTTCATGATCTAGCTGAGGCGGGCATTCCCATGCTCAGCTTTATAAATTCATTTTCATGTACATAGGACAGACAATCGTCTGAGTGTAGACTGACGATTCTGATAGAGCCATCATCCTTTTGATTGGATGATTATCTGTGCAGCAATGATGTACATTCGATGTCTTTATTTCCCTGAATATATATCGCATCCCGGATGGATGAAACTAGATCCGGGGTCTTCAATCTCGTTCGATCTTCACTCGAAGTACAAGTCGATCCATGTGAGAAATGTTCTGGAGTCGAACATGGAAAGACATCGCTTAATTACCAGCCAATGATGTAAATTGTTAACAAGCGCGAGAGGAATCACCGATAACGATAATGACCCTCAAGGTATTGCAGTACAATTCACGTGGTGTGAATAAAGGACTTGGCATTGAACACCACGCAAAATATTTCGGTCGAAGGCCATTGATGTAAACCTGTCGCCGGAAGTGAGAAACTTACCATTGAGGCATGCAAGCTTCAAAGTACTGAATGGGGTGTTCCTAGATCAACTTCTTGGATAATGAGCTAATGTCGACAAGAAGCGATCCGTCACAGGAGGGCCTTAATGAATCCCACATCAATGACACGGAACGGAGCAAATGATTTTAATGGAGGTGAAAACAACTTGGTGATATAAGGTTCAGGGTGGCAGTCATGAAAGAATGGAGTATAAATGTATGGTAGTGCGTGAGACACAGGTGAATTCTCTGAATGACTTCTCTTGAACAAATCGGCAACACTAATGTGATGGATTGGTAGCATTAACCGCAAATGTGGATGGTATGATGGGACCATGGTGATGTGACCGATGAATGAAACAACCCAACCGGACTCGGACACAGAGTGGAAGTGTCATGTTCAAGAGCGACTTGCTACCAACAAATCTTCTTCAAGTTTTCTTCCCAATTTTCGCCAGTGATTTCTGACCAATACCTCTTTATTTTTAACAAGCTTGAGGAGGATAACATATGCTTGTTCTATAATTTTCCCTTCGGGCAAACCCATCGCTATGTTTTAACGAGCCTAGCGATAGTGAAACTCATTCTCATCTATAGACAAGTTTGTCGCTATTACACTTTTAACGAGTTTAACGACAAAGATAACTCGGTCCTTTTCAATTTTAGAGAGTCTATATAGGAACATAAAGGTAACTACAAAATTCCTTTTTCGTCATCTAATCCCTTAAGTCCGAAAAAAGTATAAAACAATACAAAAGGGATGAATTTTTGATACTTTTAACGAGCCGAACAAAACAAGCGCTTGATCTTTTTGTGTAATAATCCCTCAAGTCCAAAAAGATTAAAATTTAGAGGAGGGATAGCACTTCCTATCCCTTTTAACGAGCTGGAGAGGCTAATGGCTCGGCAATCTTTTCATATTTTACTTGTCAGTTGAAAAGAGCTTAAAGGAGACTCATCTTTTGAGGAACGAGTGATAAAATGGGTAGCAACTGATTCCAGGTAAGGTTTGGAATTTTCCAATCACAGCAGTGTTACAAGGATGGCTAGTGAAATCACTCTTCGCAGCTATTCCTCAAAATGGGTAAACAATCAAATGGAGGTGAATGATCGGCCAATGCAAAAGTGGAGGTGACGGTGCAAACACGACCAAGGCTTTAATGGCTGAAGTACTACATTCACAATGGTTATTTACCAGGGAATAGTTCATTTTTTAATGAGCTTAAACGCGGGGGGAAACATTTGCTCATGGCTTATGTTTATTTTTTAACAAGCTTGAACTATATGCTAAAACTGCTCGATGCGGGTTTATTTTTTAACGAGCTTGAACCTTGCGGTAACACTGCTCGATTAATCCAATGGTGTGATAAACATGTCTCATATAAAACGACAATTTTTAGAGTTTTGCCCCACATCCTTTCTTTATGCAAGTTAGGAAACAACCAATCCTACGAGTTTAAATGGTTAAAGGACCTACAAATTTAAAAAATAAATAGTCGCTCTTCACTTGCAAGCCAAAAGGTTTGTATGCCCCCAGGTATAAAATAGAGTTTCAAGGTCACCCCTTCTTTAGTCCGTTAAAACATTTGTTTTACCGAGAGAGGCCTACCTCTTACAGGTTACCCAAAGATCGTTCTATTCACAGTGCAAACAAAACACTTCTTCGGCGATGTCTACCGAAATAGACAAAGGCGAGTGAAGGAGGCTACTCCACCCACATAACTTTGACAAGAGAATCTTGTTCTAGAATAACCCCCTCTTCCAATCACGAACGGGAGTACAGACTAGTCATATTTTCTCGCGGAAACCTACCCTATACCCAAAGTTTTCCTGCCGAAGCAGACCAGGGTGCATGCCCCTGGGTTTCAGTCATGTCCCCCGAATCACTCATGCTCATCGGGTGGACGGACTGGGGATTGAGACATTTCTTGCGTGAAAAGAACATTTAGGGATGGTATATGACTATTTTCTATGCGTGATCCAGGAAATGAAAGCTGGTCTATGAGCTTGACCACTCTTCCTTCGTGCGGAAAACACATCACTCTAAAGAGTGATGAGACAATGGCTCTCATGCAATAAATATAGTCTCGTCCAAGGAGTAGATTATAATCCAGGGGTCCTTGAACTACCATTACGTTCATGTGAATGGTTTTCCCTCTCAATGTTATGGGCACATTGGGAAGGATCCCTAACGGTCGACTGGTTCCTTTATCAAAGCCTGTTAGATTTCTCATCTCAGGCAAAAGCGATGGCAAACCAAGCGCTTTCCAAGCAGTCGAGGAAACGATACTCACAGAAGCCCCCTCATCTATGATGGTACCAGCCATAAACATTCTATATATTTGAACAATGATTCGAAATGGTACACTAGCTGGTAAATGGGGTCTGCCTAGTTGATTCCAGTCGAAGGAGACAACTAGGTTGCTTGGAGGTGGGACCGAATAGACGGCCGGGTACGACTCTGACGAACTTCCTTCCTGCGGTAAAGGAACGGGTAAATTGCCCCTATGTTCGTTGGAGTCTGTGCTTATGAAAAGAATTTGGACGGTGTCATCCTTGTTCTCTTCGGTGACTGTATCATCTGAAGATGGAACCTCTGAAGGCAAGACCGGGTCAGCTGCCGCCTCGACCTTTTGACTTTCGTCTAGTATGGGTTCAGATGGTTTGTCTTCAATGATAGATGCTTCAGCCGACCACTTGAGCGGGCCAGCTGGATTTTCAACTAGTGACGGACTCGGCAAGAGTTTTTTATATCCAGGAGGAAGTCGTAATGGTGAAACCGGAAGATCGTCCAAAACTCTTTTAGCCTCGTCTAAGAAGGGACAATGGTGGACGGCATGATCGCCTTCGCACAGTTTACAAGGAAATCTGTATTTTCCTTTTTGTCCTGGGGTTTCACTTTCACTAGTTGACGGTGTGTTTTCAACATGATCATCATAGGTTGACGACACCGGGTTGTGCAAACGAGGAGACCTGTCCCTTAAGATTCATGGTATGCAAGGACAATCTCTGTGATAGTTGTCTCCTTTGCAAATGACACATGGCGATTTAGGCCTGGTCGGTGCAGTCTGTGGATTTTCGCTAGACGACACTCATTTTCCCCCATTCGCTTTTGGCTCCTTCTTCTTCTTCTCTTTCTTCTTCTTTTCCTTCTTCTCCTTAGGTACTTGACTTTTGGCTTTACCAACCCCATCAAGTGAAGAGGAAGGAGGAGAGGAAGAATTAGAGGAAGTAGAAGGTTGGTGGGTAACTCTGGACTCGTCTAGTTGCTGATTCGATTGTTCAGGAATTGTGGTGTTCTGAACGACAGAGGTTGAGAAGAGCCATACAGGCAAACCAATTGTCAGTCCTGGAAGCGACAATGTGGCCATATGGGGTGCACCAACATCTCCCCAAGAGGAGAAGGGACTAGGATTTCCTCCAAGGGGAATTCCTTGGTTGGTGGATTCCATTTTCTCAACCCAAGATCAACGTGGGAAAGGGTGATGAATATTCCGTTTAAAATAAATTTTAGACGCTTTGACACAACTTGTTTTTTCAATTTTTAAGAGTCGAGAAAAAACAAAAGATGACTCTAGTCTCCTTCGATTTTTAATGAGCCTGAAGTGACAAGTGCTCAGATGGACCTTTTCTGTTAAGGAGTCTAAAAAGGAACGAAAGGGACTACTCTGGAAATCTAGGTAGAGGGATTACCAAACCAATCGCAAAACTGCAGAATACTTTTTACGGTACGGAAGTCAATCTTCCCGAATGCTGTGTTCAGTGCATTGCGATCGATAGGGTGGCAGACACGGCTTCATATGGATAAAGGATTAAACCTATTGGGTTCTCCCAAAATATACTCGATGGTACGTGGGAGAACAAGTCCGTACTGGCACTTATCGTCTCAAAGTGGAGGAATCACCCAACCATCAGTGAGAACAATAGTTACCAGGCTTTACGACGCCGGAATAGGTCTCTAGCCTAGACTTCTAAATTTTGTGCATTAAGTTCCAAAGCGTTGTTAGATTCATTGAATTTATTTTAAGTTGATCTTGTTTATGAAGTTTTCCTTTCAGGTTCACCACGAGATGTAGATGTAATTCCTAAAATGCAATCTAAGATGATAAACAAACTTTTTATCCTCTTTGTGCAATGAAAATCCTAGCTACTAAGGAAAAGAAAGACAGAATCTTTTCGCAAAGAGCAAAGAGCACACTCTAAATGCACTTTCCTAAATCAAGCCAATCAGACTGTCTATATGCAAATGCACATGCATGTATGTGTTTTCGAATTTCTTAGTATATGAATGCTAAAAAGAAAGTTGATGCATAAATCTGAATTTCTTTACAAGCAACAAATATCAACAAGTTTTCTTTCGAAATCAAAAATTGAGACGATCACAACACCTTACGATTTTGAAATGAATACTTGTTCTTGACACTAGAAAGTTACAAATTCAGACCAAAAACAATAGTAACAGGATAATCGACCATCAACAGCAATCAAACTCTTTCCTACGATTGAAATTGACACTTGCAACAGTTTCAAATCAAAGGACGACAGTACGATTATGCTACTTTTGCAAAGGAGAACTGTAAATAAATCAACAAACACACAAAAACATCTACAGTTCTTTCATACAAAGGAGGCGGAACAACAACAAGGAAAAGGGGTTTCAAACAGACATATACTGATCACGGGCAGCAAAATTCAGGAATAGAACTGGAAAGAATGAATCACAGAAACCAAAAACTGCACAGAGCCAATCTGATCAGCGCACCTGTAACACAGAAAATTTGAAATGCAGCGCAGCTTGTCCACTCGGGAAGCATGCTGAAGTTCAGATTCTCTGAATAGTACCTGCGCTGGGCTAGAAATGAGACTCTGTTTGGGTTCCGGGTCAGAGTTTGCAGTTCAGTTCTTGGGTTTTGGCCGAGAAAAAAGCAATCAGTAATGCAACAATCAGGGGTAGATCTAAGGAGGATCTAAGATCTATCACAAGGCAATCAGATAGTTTTTGAATCAGTTGTTTAAATCATAAACAGATCCAGTAGATGGATTGAAGTAGCAATTATCTACTTTGCATTTGTTATGGCAAATGCAATTTGAATGCTACCTGTAAGTCTATGAAACAAACAACAAAGAATGATAAACAAACAAACTAATTAGCTCCCCAGCGGAGTCGCCATTTTGTTACAGGGAAAAGTGTCTATATAGAGCTGCTCTATCCCACTAAGGTGTGACAGCTGCCTTAGAAACAAACAGAGAAAAGCTACTTTCGTTTTTCCTTTATGAATTATAGATAGAGAGGAACAGAAATACCAACCTCTGTCTTGCGTTAATCTCCTGATTTGATTCCTCTCTTCTTTGATAGTCTTCAGCTACCTGCTCCCTTGCACACCCAGCTTCACAAAATACCTGTAAGATCACAGAAGCATAGCACTATACAAAGACATGGATCTATAATCATAAACAATCTAGGATTAGATGTAAATTGACCATACAAATGTAGCAAACATCAATGACACAAAAGCATGGAGGAAAACTTGAATAGCTTTTATTGATAAACAAGAAAAGAGCCAAGAGGAGTTACAACCAGTTGTTCTGACCCAGCATCAACCTCCCAGTAAAGAATCTCCTCTTCACCTCAAACAAAGCTTAGATCACCCAACAATCTGATGTTTGTCTCAAGAAACCAACAACAATTCCTTACAATATGCAAAATTCCAGCCTCTGGATCTCTGGGATGAGGGATCCATATATAGATGTCTGTAATGGAGATGAGTCAGCTCATGATTTGATTAGTGTCTTCCCTCTGATAGTTCTTGCTTCCACTTGGAGATTGATGGTCTCTTACTCATCCTTGGTCGAATTTAGTGAGGCAAGTGTCACAGGAGCAGATTCTGGAAGCTTCCATTGCCTCTCCACCTCGCGGAATGACACTGCCATTTGTCATTTCTCACCCATCGCACCCCATAGAAAGGCTTTTTGAAATGAAACGCACCCTCACAGTGTATTTAGGTGAGATGCAACGCACTTAGCCAGTGGAGCAGCTGAAATGATCCTATTTTGACCAATTCTGAGCAGTTTTTCATGGAGAACTTCTGGGAGAAGCTGTAATCTGTTGACCTTGTTCCTTTAGGGGTTGGAACAAAACTTTTAGGGACTTAAGAGCCCTTGGTTTATGGACATTTCATGCTTGGGTTTGTAGTGCCCAAAAATGTCTATAACAGGGAGGAATGATGCGAGTGGATGTTGGTGACCACCCACCTATCCCACTTGGACCCCCATAACTGTCTCTTTCAATTTTTCAGTTTCCTTAATTGTAGCACAATTTACTATTTTTAGCAGTTCTTTGGGTCCTAAACTTCCGGAGTCATTTTGAGGCCCTAAACGACATTTTTTTGGAAAACTGGGAGCAACATGGGTCCCTAGATTGATTTTTCTCTTCACAATGTTGTAGTCCTTGGATAGATCTTTCTAATGAGGTATTGTGCATGTCAAATGGAGATTGTATGCCAACGTTACGACCCCGGGAAGTTGATGTACCAATTTACCCAAAATGGGGCTCATCGTTTGGTGATTCATCTCCTAGGGTTAGGTTTTTGGATGTTTTTGGTTTTCCATTGTTTCTCAATAATAAATAGGCCTTCGAGCCTCATTGTAACACAGTTCAGAGGCATGTGGCCACCACATCTCTTCTCAGAGATAAGCTACCATCGCCCTAGCTGGTTTATTTCCATTTATGTTTGTAAGCATATTTCAGTATCTTACATTAATGAAATGAAGTATTATTTCTATTACATCTCTGTATTTAAAGTTATATCTATAATTTGTTGCGTTCATGTTTAAATCTGGATCAAAAGGTCCTATGGTGGTGGAACGTTGTTTGGGTGATCAAAGTCTTGTGGATTCCTTGCTGCCAGAGGAAGACGATGTTTGCAAACCTTAGGAGTGCTCTTTGGTATGTATTCAGTCTTCATCCTGCCAATTCAGTTAAAATGGAGATGAGTAGGTAGCCCTCTGTCGAGAATTTATCTATGTTGGGACTTGGGGATAATGGGTTTTTGAGTGGTCAGAAGCACGACCTCGTCTGGCACCAGGGAGGGCCAGCGGAAATTATATGGCTTGTCTCTGTGTCTGTAGAATTTTGGATTTTATTGTTTAGGATGGAGGAATGCAGGGTAGAAGGAATCGAAAGTGGGGATGATGAACATTGCCCTCACATGGGGTTGGCAGAGTGGATTAAGGGTTGGCTCTATGGGGTGAATAGGGGAAGTTCAACCAGAGTCGATAATGATGAAACAAGGGGCTAAAGACACCCCAGATACACCATCTGGTGGTTACAAGGGAAAAGCAGCGAAACCAGGTCGGCCAAGCCTTGGGTTAGACTGGGCCTCTATATTCGTTCTCCCTGGGTTGGGCTCCTTGACGTGGGTGACATTCAGTTTAGAGATGGGGGAGGATTTACGATTCTACTGTGAAATTGAAACTGTCCTTGCTCAATTCGGATCCAAATTCTAGTGTCCAAACACCTTGTAAGGGGTTGCTATGCAGAGGGTTTGGGGGGAGATGGACTCATCCCCGCGAAAAACTTATAAACCACTCTAGTCCTAATAAATGTGTTCGACTGATTAATTTGAACTTTTTTGGAAATTGTAACCATATGATGGATGAAATTATGATTTTTGGTATGGATCTATTCTGTCTTATCCAACTCTGCATTGGGTAGGGGAAGGCTGGTAGTCATGAGGACACAAAAATTCGATGTTGGTATTCAATCCATAGCAGACATTGGAAGGAGACTCTTACTCGTCTGGTATCCATTGAATTTGTAACAGGTCTACTTGAGGGATGAGACCACTGGTTGCGTTGAGTTCCCATCCTGCAGCCCTAGGTAAGAGCAAAGTTGAAAGAATAGGGAGGAGAGGATAATTCGATAGACATAAGCAACAACATGGCTCGAGCAAAGGGGGTAAGAAACAATGGAGGAGGGAACAGAGGTCATGGGAGGCAAAGAAAGGTTGCCCCGGCTCCAGGCAACCTTCCCAGCTCTTCCATTAGGGTGACATGGAGGGTTCATGGGCACAAAACAACATCAGGTATCATCAATGAAGTAGTCGAAGCAACATGCCAGCAACTCAAACCCCGTTAAGCAATTAATTGTAGAGTGGGAGGAGGAAATCTAGTGGGCAGAGCAAAAGTTTGAGACAGACCTGGAAAAGTGGCAGGAGGTAGCACCAGACCCTGGTCATACGAGAAGGAGAGTAACCCAGTATAAGCAGACAATACGTCTGTTTTGGATGATGAAAAGTATCTTGGGGGAGGCCATGGAACAATTCCCTCTAGACTAGCATGTTGGCCCTCGAGGAAATTCAGAGAAGTCAGAGCTTATGAAGGAATTGAAAAAAATCCAGTTTTAGTTGTAGTAACAAAGTGGAAGGTTGAGTCAGATCGAGCAACATATCCCGTGCATTCCGCACTCGGAGCTTCCTAGTTCTACATAGAAGGACCCCACTCTAGGTGACTCTACTGATGACAAACACCCATGATCTTCTTTGAATGTTTTTATATATTTATAATTTTATTAGCAATTATGTTTAAAATTATCTAGCGCATAGGAAGTACAAAGACCCTTAGGTGTATATGGCATGAACCCATGATCTTTTTTGGATGTCTTTATATAGTTATAATCTTATTAGCAATTATGTTTAGAGTTATCTAGCGCATACGAAGTACAAAGACTGTCAGGTGTAAGGCATGGTTGGGCAAACTTATATTTTTGTGTTTGTGGATGGCTTATTTTGCAGATAGGTGGCCAACAGACCTGGTTTCCCACTGGATGGGTTGAAGCCACCTAACTCATGGATATATGGATGTGACCTATCTTATTTATGAAAAATTAATAGAAAAGAAACACCAAGCTTACAAAAATAAATAAATTATAAATTAATTAATATTATGAAATAAATATTATGATATTTATAATGTTGATGTTGAATAGAATTTTTAGTCTAATTTAATTTCTATGTCTGTGCCTTATTACGCTGATAGGCATCCCCCCTATCAGAACTGACAAGTTAATTATTTTCTTAATTAATCTTTTTGATCAGATGGCCTGAATTGAAAGATGCCAGTATATTCTTGTAGTCGTCACTAAATCAATGAATGAAATTCACAACAATAACTTTCTTGCATGTCTAGAACACATGTTTAAACCATACTTAAATTAATTTTTTACAAAGCATGATTAAAAATTTATTGTGTCTCTCATTGATAACCACATATGTAGGATTAAGAAAAAATGAAATAAAAAAATTAGTGTCAAACACCCGTCTTTCACAGTGCCTTTGAAAGTGGTCTCTTTGCATTCTGAAACGTATGAATGGTTGAAGCATAAGGACACATTTTGATCCATTACAATGACGGTTGAAGCATTTATGCCCGACAATCATCCATAACCATGACAATGAGGTATGTAGGCATAAATTCAAGTAATAAGGACACGTTTCATGCATTACAATGACGGTTGAAGCATTTGTGCCCGAAAATCATTAATAACCATGACAATGAGGTATGTAGGCATCGATCGATGAAACATTTCTTTAATTCAGTTAAGTATAGTCGAAATATGAAACGTTCTACCTATTCGTATTCTCCTCCACCAGGGGTTTTGAGTTTTTAGTTACATTACAAAAGTTCGAACCTCATAGTATGGCCCATTCCATATATTATAATCAAACACTCTGTGGATGCATGCATTTCTTTGTTAGCACTTAAGGTTGTTGGAATTGTTGAAGGATAACTGGAATGTCGGCTTCTCTCGAATTCCATCTGGTAAAAAAGGTGGAAAATATCATTGTGTTTTTAGTTGTTTCCAAGTTGTCACGGCTGTCTCTGATAATTTGGTGTAGTTCGTGTCTGATTGAATTATTCCCTACTGTTTTTTCAGGTTTCAACATTGGAGAAACGCTTTCTCAGTGATTGTTAAACGCTCCGTGGATGCATGCATTTCTTTGTTAGCACTTAAGGTTGTTGGAATTGTTGAAGGATAACTGGAATGCTGGCTTCTCTTAGCTTCTATCTGGTAAAACAGGTGGCAAATCTCATTGCATTTTTAATTTTTTCCAAGCTCTCATGGTTGTCTATGAAAATTTGGCGTAGTTCCTATCTGATTGAATTACTCCCTACTATTTTTTCAGGTTTCAGCATTGGAGAAATGCTTTCTCCGCAATATTTTTCCACTTTAATTCAAATGAGATGACTAGCCCGTAGAAAAAAAAGAAGGGAATCGATTGTGTATAAAATCTTTGTGATATCACTAGCCCATAGAAAAAGAAGGTTCTGGTCTTTTTTTTAAACACTCTCCCAAAATTTATTGCTTCTCTGGCGTTGATCTTCTCCCGAAAGATCGAGACTTAAAACCACTTCACAACCTTTACAAAACCTTAAATCACACATATATAAGCTTCCCCTTACAAAACCTTTGGTTACATATGTTTTTAACACATAAATCTCTTATCGGCACATATTTCCTTATAAACCATTTACAAAGGAAAATGCCTACATAAACATACCTTTTCGCCCTTCCGTACAGCCTTGTCATGTTTCTCGAGGTTTAACCTCATCGCAATCAACCATCGATCCTTCCATGGTCATACGTATATATATGTATCTTCATCACCCCTTCCACTCCGATATGCGATATCGGAGCGTTAATGTATGTTTTAGCATTAAACCACTTTAACGGAAATATATGGATTACACAGGAAAGCTGCACCGAATCATATATATAGTGGATCTCAAATTTTATAGATTTGCCACTATGTGCCCATCGGTTCCAAGTCTCCAAGCCTTTGCATTACGCACTCCGATCTATGCTTCCTCCGATTGTGATTTGCGATCAAATCTTGACCGTCGATCTGATGCTTGAGATTAAGTTGCGCGATCGCATATCGCTCAAGCTCAATGCCAGACTCCTTCCACTTCCATACGCCAATCTGATATCTTTAGGGACCAAAAAGGGATATAAACCATTCCTTATAATATTTCAAGTCCAGCAGTTGATTCCTAGTGTGTTTTTCACTGTTTGTTTGTGTAATTGGGTTTTCCACTTGCGAAAGAAAAACTGTATAATGAGCCTGCCGATGCGATATTTCGCCTTCCTGATTCAATCTGCAATCCGACGGTTCAGATTAACTCACGTGATCGCATATCGCTCAACCTCAATGCCAAACTCCTTCCACTTCCATAGGCCAATCTGATATCTTTACGAACCCCATAGGGATATAAACCATTCCCTATAATATTTCAAGTCCGGCAATTGTTTCCAACTGTGTTTTTCATTGTTTCTTAGTGTAATTGGGTTTTCCGCTTGGGGGAGTTAAACTATATAGTGACCCCGCCAATGTGATATTTCACCTTCCCAATTCGATCTCATTCGTTCATCTTCCCAGATCTAATGATTCCTGAGCATCAATATTCACCCCTCCGCTCATTCCTTTTACATAGAATTTATGCTAAGTCTTCATTTTTTCTTTTCTTTAAAGGTTTCATCCCGTTGTTATTTTGATGCACGCTCTTCCTCCTAAGCTTTGATTGGTCCTTCTAATGGATTCAACACCCCATCTTGATCCTCATCTTTATGTATTCTTTGTGTGATTGTTGCACTTCACCTACACACACACACATCTATATATATATGTGTGTGTGTGTGTGTGTGTGTGTACATATATATATATAGAATGATATAGTTAACTCATCTTCAACCATTCGATGCTTACACTTATTCAATTTGGGATTAAATCTCTGGACATATATATAAATAAATACATAATTACAAAGTGTAAGCAATGCAATTTCTCTATGACACTTTATAAGTATTTCATCATTACTTATGTTTCCTACATTTATACACAAATTATTAGTTTGGAAATCATAAGGTTCAACAGTATCAACTGTGGCTTCACATATCAGCTCTTCAAACTGAACTTCATCTCCTTCTTGCACAACAACTTGTTCCTGTGTTGTCAAAGTTTCAAATATCAATGTAGTATCAAATGCTTCTGTTGCAATAAATCACTGCTTCTCTCATTTAACAGACATTCTCCATCCTCCTTTACTTTAGAGCTTTTTATCTTCTTAAAGATACTTCTCCATACTTCTAACAGCTTCAAAATATTGGTCATCCTCTGTAAAACACTCCTCTGTTAGTGTTCCTTCTCCCAAGGTTAAATTGTCTGCATAGGTTCCTTCCTTCTTAACATCTTTCAGTAGATTTCCTTCCTTCTTAGTGACTGTCTCAATAGCTTCCATGGCTATTTGCACTGTGTCTATCATCATGGTGGATTCATGATCCTTTGCTATGTTTTTAGTTAACATAGTCTCAACAAAATGGAAAATTGTGTGTGGTAAATTATGTATTTATGTTACTTTTAATTTTATTCAACATTAAATTGTTTTTTTGATATCAAATGCCTTTTTCTTTTACTGTTAGGTGATTTCACTATTTCATCATGGATCCAGCTATTTGGAGTTCTCTTCCATTCAAAGTTCTTGAACTTGTCTTGCTGTGGCTCCCTTTATCGGTTGTGATAAAGTTTGGCACTAGATGTAAAAAATGGAAGAATGCTTTGCAAGACCCTTCTTTATTTTTACATTGCAAGAATGTCTCCATGAACCAATTTGGATTTCTCATTCGTTTCCTCAATAGTGAAGACAATTGTTTTTCTGCCCAATACCTTAATCAGAATGGCCACATATATCAATTTCATTTGGGATTCATAGATTCAAGATACATAGTAGAGTGTGTTGTTGGACCAATGGTGGTTTTATCCTTACCAAAAAAATGCTCCCAAACACACAACTATTTTGTAGTGAATCCATTTACAAAGGCATTTAAAAACATAGGGCCAGTACGAATTGGAGACTCGGGGTTCTTTTCATTATTGGAAAATGTAAGCAGCAGAAAATATGACTAGGTTGTTCTAAAACATATCTATGATGGAATACAGTCTGAAGTTTATGTTTGTAGTAGTCTTGATAGGGTATGGCAAAGGGCTGATGTTCCATTTGGTGCCACTTCACCCCGCAAGAATGTATTTTTTTAAAAAGGTAAATTGTTTTGGCTCTATCTCGACAAGGAGTATGAAGATTATCCTTAGTACGGGTATACAATCTACTGGTTTGACGTAATAAAAAATGAGTGGTGTTTTTCAATTGTTCCAATCAGTGACATACGTTATATGTCATTAGCAATATACATGAATCAGTTGATATGCCTTGTCAATGATGGGTCCACTTCTGTATGGCCAATTGAAGAATTAGATCATTTCCAATTTGGTCAACCATGTTTTGAGTGAGGAATTGACTACTTTGAAGATGATTTGGGTTTCAGATGGAAGTTGTTGGAAGAAATTTCCGGATATATAAATAGAAAATGTCTTGGCTATCTTCCATTCCAAACAGTCCATGGTCTGGTTCTTATGTGCAACTGCAGTGAAGTTCCTTTCCTATTATATGACATGGTAACTCACATCTGTTTTCCAATAGATATTGATAATTCAACTAATGAGCAGATGTCTCAGTTTTGGTACCCAACACAAGAGGACTGCAATGATCTGATTGAGTATGGAGATGTTTTTGCAATTGCTGCCCGTATGGATTCTATTGATGAGATTCCACCATTGGATATGGTGATGGATTCTTAGGATATTAGTATTCTTAGGAGTTCTTATAAATATTTCCATTTTATATACTCTCTGTGGTTGTGGAAAATATTTCCATTTTTGCCTCTATACATACTATGTGTCTTTATGGCAATACTTTAAAATTATGTTTGTATCGATCTTTGTGATGTAAAATATTTAATATTGTTTCCACTAAAGTTTTCTTATTTACATGTAGATGTTTCTCGATGTTATGCTTTTTCTTTGTTTGTATAATTATAATTTCTATGATTTATGTTATACATTATATTTGTAATGGTTTTTGTCATTGATTCTCAAATAGTTTTATATTTTTATGCTTATATTTATATTTTGATAGTATATATAGTTCCAAATTTTTAGATTCTTGTGTCGAAATAGTATGGGTTCCATTTTGATTATAATATGATACATGTAAATTTAGACTTTTTTTTTTGTTTGAGCCATTTGGAAGAATTCATTTTTTTTTTTTGCCATTTTGAAATTTTTTGTTTTTGTTTTTAGGCATTTGGAAAATGCCTTATACATTTTCATAAGTTTATATGGTTGGAAAAAAAATAACATATACACTTTTTATGTTCCATGATTATGATTGCATAATAAATAATTATTATTCATTGTATACATGTCATCTGAAGGCACAAGCATGCGTGCAAGAAAAAGAACTTTGTCATCACAATCACGTAATTCACAGCTATCATAAGGAATTGTGGAAAACCCATTATAAAAACCATCTTTATAGAATCTGACATGGTTTTGTATTGCCTGCTCATTATGCTGTATTCAATAAATCCACTCCTCAGTTATCCGATGAAGCCAGTGTCAACTTAACATCAATTGGTAATTGGTTTGGTGAAGAAAAGTTCACCTACATTAGACTTTTTGGAAGCACTACTGCTCCACATGTTCTCCCCTTATACATTCCCGATAAACTATTTGCCAGGGAAATAGCTTATCAAATCACAGAAGCAGGGATGTCTAAAAACCTAAAGGAGTCCAAAAAGCAAATGTGGCCTTCATTCCCCCTCCCATGTGGTGCTTTCACACTGCATGACTTCAAACATGCAGAGAAAGAATCAAATGGTAATTGGTTTGGTGAAGAAAAGTTCACCTACACTAGACTTTTTGGAAGCACTGCTGCTCCACATGTTCTCCCCTTATACATTCCCGATAAACTGTTTGCCAAGGAAATAGCTTATTAAATCATAGAAGGAGGGATGTCCAGAAATCTAAAGGAGTCCAAAAAGAAAATGTGGCCTTCATTCCCCCTCCCATGTGGTACTTTCACACTACATGACTTCAAACATGCAGAGAAAGAAGCAGAGAAAATAAAAGCGCTAAAGTTAGCAATCATTCCAAAGAGGCAATATGATCCAAAAGCAATAGCCTATAACTTCACCTCTCATGTCAAAATTGCCAAGTTTGAACATGAGAAAGATGATTATGATGATTTGTTCACCTCAGCTGAGTTATTTTCTCAAGTAAAACAACTTGCAAAAATAAAGCTGGGAGCAGAGGGAGTAGAAGCATTTCTAAGGTTCAGAACAAGGAGGTTGCAAAATCTACCGATGGAATTATTAAATAGAACCCCTATGCTGCAACATGAAGGTAAGAGTGAATGAAAAACTACCCAGAATATTCCTAAAAAGCAGAAGAGCCCTAAAAGGCAAAGGACAAAGCAAGGAACTAGTGAGCTCCTTCATATTGATATAAATATTGATCCAACTTTAATCAAGGAATGGGAGCAATTCAATCTACTCATAAAAAACCCAAAGGACTCCCAAAACCTCACTACACCAAAACCACCCACAGCACAACAGTCTGAGGTTATTAGTGTTTCGATTGAAGGGACAAGTGGCCTACCCAAAATGCAGCAGGATATAGAAATCATTCCCAAAAATCCCACAGAAGGGATTGTACTAAAAATAGAAGAAATACCACCCCTTGATGTATTCTATAGTCCAAAGCATAGGGTTGTAGTTAAAAGACAGAGGAAAAAGAGGAAAACTGATCAAGGACCTCTTTTAACTCCTCAAGATGAAATGATGAATGTGGTATGGAAGTCAGAAGTCAATCCTTCTGAGGATTTAACTAAATTATCTCAGTATGCAAGGGCTTATACAGCAGCAACAATGGAAAAAGCCTCAGAGGTTAGTCAACTAATTAGGGATAAAGATCAAAGGATCACTCAGCTTGAGATGCAATCGACAGAAGAACAGCAAAATATTAATCAACTAGAATAGCAACTAGCAGAACAAAGGCAACAAAATGAGCAACTTAAAGAACAGTTGAATCTAGAGAAATAGAAAATTGATAAGCAGGCTCTCTAGAAACAATAGAAGTTGTCTCAAGAACTAAGCAGCCTTCAGATAGCGATTGAGCAATAAAAGAAGGCCAAGGATGATCAAATTGCACAAGTACAATTACAGATAGAAAAATACAATGGTTATCCACAGGTTACTGAATTCAAAAAAGAAGCCTTGGAGATAACCAAAGCCTTGTCCTAGAAATTGAACATCCTTTCCCATAATATATCATTGGCCGACCCGTTGTGCGACATATTTGCATCATTGATTGAGAAGGCAGTTGACACAAGATTGGAATTAGAGAAAGCAGATGAAAAAATAACAAACTTTCTCTCTTGGCAAAATTTAGAGGAAGGAATGGCTGCAAATCTACCAAAAATATAAGAATCGCACAAGGAAATCCTATTTTCGGAATGGGAATCTCAGCTAATGAAAGTTGAAAGAGAAACTTCTAGAGCTAGAGCTACAATGAATGGTGTAATCGAATTAGTAAATAACAGTTTACATATGTCTACGTTGATTTCCGGTTGCTCTCCAGGTAAACTCCTGAAAGCAAAGGCACTAGAACATCATTGGAGACAGGAGCTGGAAAGTAGAGAAAAACATATCGGAGAAGTTCAAAACTTGACATGGGATGCCTTCTAGTTTCTTCTAGTCAAGCCTCATAGCCAGCAGATGGCCATGAAATTCCTGTCTGATGCGGTCAATTGCATGGTTCCCGAACTCTCCGATGCCACCTATACAGCCCAACTACATTCTAGGATGAGTCAGCCTCCAAAAATCCAACCAATGCTAGCAATCTATGAGCTACAAGCACAAGAGAAGAAGTTGATTCAATGAATTAGTTCAACCGCCATCGCACTGCTAATTTTATACCAAATCCCAGATTTTCATGTCACAGTTTGAATAGCTTATAGCGATTTTTGTTGATAGTAGTTTTTATTTTTATTATTTAAGACCCTTTCATGTATTTAGAAAGGGTCCTCAATTTGTATAAAATTTTGACTTGGGAAGTTGCACTACTGTACTTCTAAATTTTTTTTTATCAAAAAGTGCATCAAGGTTTCACATTTTTATCAAGAAGCTTTTTCAAGACTTGCACTTTTTCATCTTTTGGAGGTTTTCTCAAATAGAAAAGTGGAATCGAAGTGTTGTTCACACCGGAAGGATTCAAATGCATGCGGTACTTCTATCACTATTTTTGTCTTATTTCCTTATGTGAATGAACACTTCTTTAAAAATTGCTATTGTTGATATATGTATTTTTTCTCAAATAATTCTTTATCATATCATTTCTGAAGATTAAGAATTGTTATATTTCAAAGGATATATGTCAGCGATATATATATTTTAATGAATGCGATAATGTTTTTATAATTATTTTGTTTAATTTCTTAAACAAAGTAACCATTATATGAATGCATCTCTATATTTGATAAGTAATCCATCTATATGCTTATTTGTCTTTTAGGAATAATCAAAGATCGCATTGTTTATAAATTACCCGGCTTAGATACAAATATTTATATATTTTTGAGTTGTAGGATAAAGAAATTGTCATACATCCATTCCACATGCTTCAAATTTACGAAGCGAATCTCATGTTCTTGAAAATGAAGTAAATGTTACTCTGATGTTTAAGATGCTTCTGGTAATAATAATATTTCCTATAGAAGAGTCAGAATAGATTAGTTCGATTGTGATCTAAACCAAAACCAATATAAGAACCACATTGCAAACCATAAAACACTAAAACATGATAAATCATTACTACATTAATAATAACACATTTATATCACTACATTGTAAACAGTAAATATAATTTAGACCATAAATACATTGATATCAATACATGAATGTATTAATAGTATAGATCTCAAGAATATTGATATAAACACCTAGAACATGAAATCGCAACAATAATATTATAAATGTAAACAATATTTTCATTTATGGATCCTGGTGGACAAAGTGAAGGGATCCACACAGAAGACCACAACAATCAGAAATTCAAGAAAAATATATAAAATAGTAACACTCCCATTGGAGCAAAGCAACATAAATGAAAAAAACACATCTAAATTGCACACATTGGATTTAAGGAAGAACAACATAATAGGACACTTTAAGACCAGAGATATAAAATTTTGTACATAAAGACAACATTAGTGTTTAAAATAATCACAATTTGACCAACATTGCAACAACAAAAAGAACATTGAGTCTTAACATATACTTTCTGTTTTGCCTACATCAAATAATCCACTACAAAATTGAAGTTCAAAACCATAAAGAAGGCCACAATGTTATTAGTTGTATTTCATAGTGATATGGACTTCAATCGCTCCTCTTCCTTCTTCCTAGTTGTAACATATGCGCTATCTTTCAACTTGGCATAACGTTGGAAAGAAAAAGGCGGTGCAATGCGTAAACCATCTATTGATTTCACTCTTGATATGGTTGTGAAGGTAAGGCCTTGCTGCTCTTTATTCCCGATATCAACTAACGCTCGTTCTAAAGTCAATCCCTGTGACTTGTGGATTGTAAGAGCCCACGCCATCTTCAAAGGAATTTGTTTTCGATTTCCTCTTATCACTGGGGTGATAGGGACAATGTTTTGATTGCTTGCATCAAATGGAACACCAAAATACTTATCGAAAACAATAGTTGTGAACATTGGAAGTCGAGGTGGCTTAGAGGTAGGTGGATAGAATATATCCTTAACAAAACCAAGTGCACCATTCACCAAACCAACTTCAACCCATAAATTACATGTCAACATAACACGCTGACCATACCACAACAAAACTTCACAGTCCAATTGATAATCATCAACACCACCGATTTCTAAATGCCTTGAATATTCAACAACACATCATGCAATTGGAGAATTTAATGATTTTAACATATGCCTATTATGAAAGGACACTAAATTATTTGTTGGAAACATGTGAAATTCTGCATTAAATAAATCTTTTTCTATAGGATGCAACCTCATATGAGCCCGAGACATAAGAAAGTCCCAATCTTCAAGAACAGGTTCTACGTTTCTTATGTTATTGAGGTCTCTACGAAAACAAGATTGTTTCTCATTTTTCTCTTGTTGGTGAAAGATTGTGTCAAGAGTGACAACAATGTTGAATTTGTTCCACAAGACTTTCCCTATTGTATTACCTGCATACAAAGGCTTATCTCTGACAAGAGGCAGTTGGCCAAGGTCACCCACAAGGATGATGGATCTCCCACCAAAAGGACAATTATTTTTCTCTGGAAATACTTCTCGTAAC
Organism: Pinus tabuliformis; assembly: GCA_031772625.1. Classification (NCBI taxonomy): domain Eukaryota; kingdom Viridiplantae; phylum Streptophyta; class Pinopsida; order Pinales; family Pinaceae; genus Pinus; species Pinus tabuliformis. The sequence continues at coordinate 460,285,375 of CM062818.1, forward strand.
CAAGAATCTACTTGCATAGACAACCTTGATCCCCAAAAGCTCATTTCATCAATCAATATATATCTAACATGTCGCATTTCTTCTTGGAATACTACAATTGACTGCCCCTGTAGTGGCTGCATATCTTTAATTGGGATTTTTAGAGCCGAGTGTATTGTTTTTGCATGTATATTAAAAGCAACTATTCCTGTTGGCACAAGAAGAAGCAAAGGGCTTCTTCCATCACTTGACGAATTAGAAAGAGCTTCAAAAATACAATGGATAAGGAAAGACTTCCCAGTGCCCTGAATAATCATAAGAAGAGCTTCACGAATTTCATATTCAGCAAAGTGCCTTAACACAATCTCAAAAGCAAGTCGTTGTTTTTCCGACAAAGAATCTGGAGATGTAAATGTTCTATTTGAAAGGTCAACAATATCACCCGCTGATTTTGCATTCCTTATAAAATTAGTAGCTTACTCTCCAAAATCATCAAAAATAGTTGTACTTTCCCAGTCAAAGGATATATCAAAGTCCCTTCGACCAGGGGTGTCAAAATTAGAAACATTCACATCGTTTGGTGGAACCAAACAAGATAAAATCTGTCATTCTTGAAAATCGTCTTCAACATTCATTTCATGGTTAGAAAAATCACCATGTTCTTCATCTTCAATATTGTCTATAATTGATGGGTGTCAATCAACATGCCATGCTCGATATCGAAAATTCCTCCAACTTTCAATAATAACTTCAGCTGAAAGGCCAATTTCTGCAGAAATGTCATGAAATGGCTTGTACAATAGCAATTTTGACCAGCAAAAGGTTTCAAATTCCTCTGAAGCCTCATTGGGAATAGAATAAAACCATGGCCAAACCCAAACAATAGCATGAACATCTCTAGCCTTCCATGGATCTTGTTTACGCTTGCTATCAAATGTCCAAGATCTTGTTGTTTCTATCAAAGATAGATGTTCAAGGAAAAAAGGTCTCTTCTGATAATGTTGAACGAAAGTATTCTCAGATGAACATTGCAAGCCATCCCTTGATATTTTCCTAAAAACCTTTCTTCCAACATTTAAGGAAACAAATTTTCGACTACAAACAACAAGAGGCAGCTTAAGCAACATATGGCATGTTTCTTGTCACAGTCAACAATCGTTTCTGCAAGAAACTTTTTATATGCACATAAAGCATGATCCTCAAAGCCAATAGAATTTGAAATTCTAGTTAACATATGATGATAACTTTCAGACCTTTTTTCTACTTTCGATGCATACTTAGCAATGTATTTCAACACAGCATAGCGAGAAAGCACTGGCTGGCAATCAACATTTGCATGCCACATTGTTAGAAGGTCAATGTTATGTACATTAAGCCTGTCATCATTTCTTGCTGGCTCATATTTTTTTCTTCGTTGATTATCTATGAACAATCTTGATTCACCACAAAGATCTAATGGAGCATTGTATCGACATGTTAGAATAGCGCCCTTTTTGTGAAAACAAGAATCCGTATTACACTTTGTGTGCCTTTAGACACAGTTTAAAAATTCTTCATAATCATTATGAGGATTATAAGAGAAAATCTGACCAATATTCAATAGGCAAGGGTCATTATTGAGGTTTCGTGGAACAATTATGTTGCGACGATGTATGTCACGCGGATTCCATGTAGTTACATATTTGTCGAAGAACATCTTTGCAAGTTGTACATCAGAACTATTCGACTAATCAAGTATTTCCATGTCAAGAGCACCTTCTAACCATATGAAACCATGGATATGTGTTGAACCTCTATGTTTCCACTCATATCTGAAATAAATGAACATATAGTTACTACAAACAATATAAATAAAATCACAATAAAAGCTGAAAAAGTATAGAAAAAAATTCAACACAAACCTGTACCAAAAGTCTTTAGCTTTAAGGTATTTTTGGATAACTTACTCTCGAAAAATATTGAATGTTTGGTGCATAAATGCCACAACAATATGAGGGTACTAGATAACATTCTCAATTTTCATATAATGTTCATTTGAAGAACGAGAATGTGAATGTATGGGCATGAGGTTATGCAACTCTGGCCACTTTGTGTTAGCTGCACTCAAAGTAAAAAATAAAGATGGACATCCTAACTGAGTAATCATGTCCGTCAATTCAGATCAACACTTAGTCCAGTATGCCCTTGTACCTCTCAGAGAAGAAACAAACTGCATAAGATGCTCAACCAACTTATTATCTGGTAAATCAAATAGTTGGTGATGCAACTCCTCAACTGTTGTAGGTGAGTTATCATGTAAATGTTTCTTTGCAAAAACTACAGCAGTTGCTTGGCTCTGATGTCGCATTATCATGTTTAATAGGTAATATCGAAATCGAGGATGGCTTCCAAATCTATGATCATAGTACCTAAGAAGATGCAATGCATACTCATGAACTTCAACACTACAAATATGTGGTTGCAACCAATCAGCATCACCAGTGGGGAACAATGTTGGGAATTCCATATCAAACAGCCCCTCTGTATTATATTCATTCACTAGAGAGGTTCCAATAGTGGGCCAATCCATGTCTTGAACATGTGAAGAATGAACATTATCAAGAAATGCTCTAATTTCTTCCACTTCTCTGCGTTCATTTGGTAGGCGAGCAACAAAGGAAGAAGGATGAGAGGGAAAATGCTCAGCATGAAACTCTTCATTATTAGTTTCATTGATCTTAGATTCTTCAATATGACAATCAACAAATTTAAGCCTGGAGGAGACATCTGTTGATCTTTCGAGTAGAGCATTCACTGAATCATAATCAATTACAACATCTCGATAGTATTGATCACGCTAGATTTTGAAAAGCAATGCATCCATCACTCGAGATCTTTTGACATAACATTCATAATATTTAGACTCAGCGCCATGTCTCCTCACAATTAGAAAGTCAATATCTTCAACACATCGAGGAAGGCTTCATACAATTGTAGAAATATCTTGAGGAAAGCTAATTGTATGACCACTATACTTATATTGCCCACCTCAAGCATGTGTCACTTGCAAAATGGGATTCACACGTGCTATTATCATTTCTTCAACTTGAGTAAGAACTCTTAAAATATGAGGTTGCTCACCAGGATCCATGTTATTATACCGACAAAAACGATGGGCTCCTCTTTCACTCTTACATCGTCTGCAAACAGGTCCTTCAGAATGTCTCACAACAAGGATTCTGAGATATGATTCTTGGCAAATGTGGCACATCTGAACAACTGACAAGCTATCTATCTTTGCTCGAAACCTTTTATGCATTGCAATCATGTTTTCATCAAAATGAATATGATCTCTACTCGCCGAACCATGTTGAAAACCATTTCGATGAGTAAAATCTCTTCTAACATTTACTTCATCTTCAAGAACATGAGATTCCCTTCGCAAATTTGAAGCATGTGGAATGCATCTATGAGAATGTGTTTCCAAATTTATGGTGTGCATTTCACGAATCTGAGAGGATGTAAAGGTCTCTTTGTCATAAAAGACTTTAAAATTTAATTTGCAACTAACTATAAATGAGGAAAATGAAAAAGAATCAAATGCATTCAAAATTTACATTTTTGTCTTCACGTGGATGACGGTTAAGAGATGGTTTCTCTTGGATTCTAAGAACAATGGACAGACCATTTTTGCATGTAGTTTATTAGCCTCTATTCAAATGAATTGTTTCCTATTTCAAAAAAATAAAATACATTATAAAACTAAAAGTTCAAAAAAGGAAGATTCGAAAATTGAAAATAAATCAAATACATCTATAATAGTTTTACAATTTGATCTTTTGGATTCCAATTGGCCAACCTAACGAGATGACATCATGGTTTCTCCATGAAATGTTAGAAAACACAATTCCAAGGCAACTATAAATGAGAAAATGAGAAAAATATCAAGTCCACTCAACATTTACATTTGTTTGGTGATGTGGATGAACACTATGAGATAGTTCCTTTTCACTTCTAACATCAATAGATGTAACATCTACGAAGTTAATTTGTATGACTCTATTGGAATGACTTCTGTCCTGTTCAAAGAAAATAAAAGACGCCATAAAATTCATTGTCTAAGAAATTAGAAATTTAAAAAATGAAAAGCAAATCAAAAACACTAAAAATTTACATTAGTCCGAAATGTAGCTGAAGAACCACTATTGCAGCGAAAACCAAAATATAATTGTGTTACCTCCATTGTGCCACGTGAAATGCTATCAAGGATGTCTGATTCTCTTGGTGGGACCACATTACTTTGAGAAGCCAGATTTGAAGGTCTTTTGTTTCGAGCAGCTAAATCCAAATTATCAAACACATGGTCAAGTAAACTATCATTCAAATCATCACTCAAAATGTCATCATTACCTCGACCATGGCTTATTCGCAACCTTTGGATATTAGAACATGCAATTGGACACACGAAAGGGTTAGGGTGGACATTTGCATGCACAATATCGATATGGTGTTCTTCCCGATTGCAAGATGTTTCCCCAATGTTATGAACATTTTCAGAAGAGCATCGAACAACAAGACTATGCTGAGGAGGAGCATATCCTGATAATGAACTATCAACAGGAAATGTTCTTTCCATTATATTGTCCATACTACGATACTTAAAAGGAACTATAGAATCATTTTGAAGAGTGGCTTCACTCGTTTTTCTCTTATATGTAGCTCTCCTACGCTCATTTATCGCATCCTTATTTTGTTGATACTGCAAACGACGACTTTCATTAGACCTCTCACGTGATTGTGATGACAAAGTTCTTTTTCTTGCACGCATGCTTGTGCCTTCAGATGACATGTCTACAATGAATAATAATTATTCATTATGCAATCATAAACATGGAACATAAAAAGTGTATATCTTATTTTTTTTTCCAACCATATAAACTTATGAAAATGTATAAGGCTTTTTCCAAATGCCTAAAAACAAAAACAAAAAATTTCAAAATGGCAAAAAAAACAAATGAATTCTTCCAAATGGCTCAAACAAAAAAAGAAGTCTAAATTTCCATGTATCATATTATAATCAAAATGGAACCCATACTATTGTGACACAAGAATCTAAAAATTTGGAACTATATATACTATCAAAATATAAATATAAATATTAAAATGAACATAAACATATAAAACTATTTGAGAATCAATGACAAAAACCATTACAAATATAATGTATAACATAAATCATAGAAATTATAATTATACAAACAATGAAAAAAGCATAACATCGAGAAACATCTACATGTGAATAAGAAAACTTCAGCGGAAACAATATTAAATATTTTACATCACAAAGATCGATACAAACGTAATTTTAAAGTATTACCATAAAGACACATAGTATGTATAGAGGCAAAAATGAAAATATTTTCCACAACCACAAAGAGTATATAAAATGGAATATTTATAAGAACTCCTAAGAATACTAATATCCTAAGAATCCATCACCATATCCAATGGTGGAATCTCATCAACAGAATCCATACGAGCAGCAATTGCAAAAACATCTCCATACTCAACCAGATCATTGCAGTCCTCTTATGCTGGGTACCAAAACCGAGACATTTGCTCATTAGTTGAATTATCAATATCTATTGGAAAACAGATTCGAGTTACCATGTCATATATTAGGACATTTGCTATTTATATCTGCAGAAATTTCTTCCAACAACTTCGATCTGAAACCCCAATCATCTTCAAAGTAGTCAATTCTTTGTTCAAAACACAGTTGACCAAATTTTTTTCGAAATAATTTTTCATTGTTTGAAAAATTTCGTGCTTCATTTCGAAATTTCTCTCTAGGAATCTGAATCTTTTTTTTTTACTGGGCATCACAATTTTTTAGCCAGAGTTCTTTTTTAATTGGACGTCTGTCATTGCTGCAATTTGATCGTTTGTCGGGTTTTTGCGAGGGATTGGTCTCGCTGCTTGTTATAGCTCCAAATCTCACTCGTGTGGTTTGTGATGCTGTACTCATGGCCTAGGGTAACCCCTCCTTCCAGACCTGGTCCTAAAATTTAAAAAACAATGTTTTATCCCTTATACACGACATTGTTAAACCCGTGTATACGCGGGTCTGTGTATACCCAACCCGCGTATATGTATTAAAACACTTAAAAAAATATAAAACTCCTTATTTTCGGGTGGAGATCGCGAGTTTTACCTGCTGATCACCTGTTAGTGCCCGTGGCCCAACTGTTCCCAACCAACTCCCAACTGTTCCCAACCAACTCCCAACTAAATAACTACTTTGGGAGAGGTATAAAAAGACCTCAAAGGGAAGGCCTAAAGGAGGAGAGAAGAGAGAGAAAGGTTATTATGCTGATATTTTTCCCCTGACCAAGTCTGAAGTCCCTTGTGCCTTCCGCACTTCCCCCATTTGTCTAGGAAACCTTTGTTTCCTTGTGTGTTGATGTTCATCCACCATTTATGACATCATGGAGAGAGTTATGGAAGGAGTTTGTTAAAGGCTTGAGGTTGGAACGGATCCGGAAGGAAGCTTTGCTTGGAGCCTGCTGAAGGTGATTCAGGACAAAAGAGAAGAAGGGAACTCCAAGAAGGGTTTGGACCCTAAAGGTCTTCTCAAACGTAGGACCTAAGGTACGTACCCTTTACAATAAAATTTGTTTATAATAGCATAATGGATGTGTGAATGTGTGCTTCTTTGAATAGACAACTTTCAGTCTGCTAGGGTTTCAACCCAAAAAGCCCTAGGGGAACATTTCCCTCCATCAAAATTGGTGACTCCACTGGGGACAACACTCTTGTTGTTCCTAGTTTGGGTGTTTTTCAAGCCTATTCGGGCTCACCTGCCTGTTTGTTTGTTGTTGCTGTCTGGTCTGTTTTTGAACTTTAACTTTTGCCAATTTCTTTAGTTTGTTTTTTATTTTTCTTGAAACCTTTTATATACGTTTTTTTTCTTAGTTACAGAGGCGTATGTATGCATGTTTCTTTAAGTGAACTCGCGTATACACAGGTTTCCTTAGTTACAGTAGTGTATACACACATTTTGTACATAAGTACAGTCGCGTATATCTTGCAATTTTCAAGATTTGTAAATCTTTTTGTCTCTGAAGGTCTGTCTGGTAGTTTGAGTCAGTCTGAAACAGTCATTTTCCAGTATCAGTTATTTGTTTTATAGCGAGCATCTTGTTCCGAATTCTCTCTGATTACAAGGAGTATTGGTCTTGTTTTTTGTTGATTGCAAGCGTCATCGTTTTTTGCTAAAGCACGCAAGATTTCTTGCTAGGAATCTTGGCTGCTCTGATTCATCAGGGTAGGAAGATTGATCACAATCTTTGTGTTAATCTTGCTTTTGGTGACTTTTTGTTTGCTTGACAAAATCGCTTTTTGTGACCATCTACTTCTTTGTTTCATGAAAATTGTTGTTTGACACTTTCTTGGAATTTGTCTTTTTGATCTTTTTGGTTTTAATTGCCAAAGCTTTCATTACTGCTTTTGATTGTTAAGAGCACTTTTAAACACATTTATTTTTGTTGAGTTTTCATCCGTTGTGTGGTGTCAACTTGCAAAAGTGTTTGATTGCCTATTCTTCAATCACAAGTTTCAGTGTTGTTGAGAGCATTTTTTGAAAAGACTCTTTTGTTGTTGCTTTTGAAGAAAATCTTTTGAAAAACTTAGTTTTGCTTTCTTGAACTTGGTTTTCATTTGGTTTCCTTTTAGTGAGTGAAAGTGCTTTATGTTTGTCTTAGAACTTGTTTTTAGTGTTTAGACAAAATGAATTGTAGCATCTCATATTCCATCTAGACATTTTAAGTGGCAAGATAAAGATTGATAAGCAAGCAACTTTCATTTTTTGTTTTTAGAGTAGTTTTAAATCTTGCATCCGCATATATTTGTTGCATTAGGATAGATTTGCATACCTTTTTAGGCATACATAGAGTTGTTAACTTTTGTGAGTGTGAAGCGTGAATTAACGAAAAGAAAAGAAAAATTTTCTTTATTAGAAGTTCCTTTGAACCCTATAGAAATTTCTCTTCATCGAAAAATGAAAAAGTGCATGTCCATGTAGTTAAGTTTTATTAATTTCTTTTGCGTCAAAAAACACCACTAGTTTCACTTCTGTTACCTTGTGACTTAAAGAATAGCCTATTTTAAAATCAAGCGCTAACTAAAATTCACTAGAACTTTTTGTTTTAGTCAGTTACACCAACAAGTTTAGAATTTTAGGGCCTTGGATTAGGCGAGTGGAAAGTTAACTCTCCAAGGCCATATAAACTTCAAACATAGGAGTCTGAATAACGAGAGAAAATCCAATAGCGTTAGGAAGACCAGGAAAGCTCCGGATCTGGGAGTTAAGCATGAGGGTCTGTGAAGACAGGGAAGAGAGATACCCCCTCTCCTACTTGTCCGAACTTACCTCACGACTGTTCCACCTGGCTTCTGCGACGAGTTGGTATCCATAGTTGCTACTCCTAGGGATCTACACAAGTGGCTGCGGAGGGGAATCCCGTGCACCTGAGGTCGACGTTGCATCACTCTCGACAGTACTATTGGAGGGCACCCTTGCGAAGCTTGGGGGCTTGCACCGGCGCAGGCTGTTGTTAGGAGGTCAGCATAACTTCCTCTGATACCTTTGCTGATAAGACTGGGCCCTCATCATCCCAGACTATCTTCGGAAGGCCCCTTAATTTCACTTTCTTGTATTTTGGTGTCCGGTCTTAATCACCTAGAGCGGAAATACTTGGAAGTTGTTTGACTGGTTGTTATCTTTAGGGACTTTATAGTGTGTGCTCTGTGCTCTTAGTTGGCCTAGCTTTCAATTTTTTGAGTCTTTAGTTAGATCATAACAAAAAATTCAAAGTGGCTGACCGATCTCCCAGACGGTCTCGAAGACTTCTTGGTCTTTCACCACCAAGTTTAGAGCCTTCTCCTAGAAGGCACAGAGGTAATACTACCGGTGGGTTCCGTCCCATGCAGGTTGACGCATCGGGGATTGAACCTCGTCTCGGGGGCATTAGTGCTCAAGCAAGGCATGGCACTTCTGAACAAGAGAGGGACACTCCAGTCCTTCCTCGAGTTCTCTTTCAAGTGGAGAATATCATAGAGGTAGAAGAACTCTCAGAGTCATTAGCGGATCCAAATTCTCCACTACCATCTAGTCATCCGGACGTATTGCAATACGTTGGGACTCCGATGCATAGACCGTCAAGTCTAGGTTACGCTACGCGCTTACCATCGATGACCACTACTAGAAGCATGGCTTCTACAAGTGCTACGACTATGCAAACCCCAACATCGGTGTAAGAGAGAGGAACCATTTCCATCTCCTCTGCTTCCTTGTTTGGATCTTTTGCTAGCACATCTTTAGTTGGGTCTACCTCCATTCCGTCCACGAGTGGAAATTCCCAAACCAATGCTTTTGGTACTGGATTCTTCCCATTTGGCACCCACTCACAGGGTATTCCATCGGTTCCATTTAGTGTCGCTACGTCCATGATGGGCGGATCGGCTTCATTCCAGGGTTTTCCTTTCGAAAGTGGTCATATACCACATTCCAACCCAATGATAGGATCCATGCCTTTTTCCTCTGTAGGACAAATCAGCAATCCTTTCCAAGGTTGGAATAACCCTGGGGTTAGTTGCGCGGGAACTGGGAATCCGTTTATCGGCCAACAAGGGAATAGGCCGTACTCCACGGTTAGTTCATTTCAAAATATTCCTCCCCTAGCTTCGGCTTGGAATCCTTATCAGGGGTTATCAACTCCTTATATCCTTTAGGAGGAAACTTTGCTGGTTATGGAGGTTTTGCGGCCGGAGTTGGTCAAACTCCGAATTTTGCTGGATCACAAGGCTTGCCTTTTGGTTCAGCCAGTTCTACGGGTTACTTCGGGCAGCCTGGTGCCTCCCAAAATCCAGGACAATCTTTTCAGAACTTTGGGAGTTCTACCCATTCTGGGTGGAATCCCCAAGGTCCTCCTAGGCTTCTGTTTCTGGCAACGTTGAACTTGCCAGATCTCACTAAGTTAACAAATGACCCAATCAAATACAATCTGGCCTGGCTTTCGGTCCCAACCAAACTCCCTTCGGACATTCCAAAATTCGAAGGGAGGAACGGTGAAGACCCAGGCGACCATGTAACCACATTCCATTTGTGGTGCTCATCTAACTCCCTTATTGATGACTCGATTAGGTTGAGACTCTTCCAGCGCACCTTGACTAGTAATGAGGCCAAATGGTATATAGAGTTGCCAGGAGGTAGCTTCACATCTTTCGCTGACTTAGCCAATATTTTCTTAAATCATTTCCAGTTGCCTATCCGCTATGATGTCGGAACCAAACTTCTGGCCCCTTTTCGTCAGGATAAGGCAACTCACATTTCTGACCATATTCAGGAATGGAGACGGAGAAAGAGGCTCATTAAAGCTGAAATCCCTCTGGAGTACCGTCTCGAGTGGTTTTTGAAATTTTACAACCCGAGATCTCCAAGAATGTATCCATGTCTGGAGTCTATTCTGAGGAGCAAGCCATTTTTAGGGCCCAGCAATCAGAATTTATCTACTCTCAGTCTGGGATCCTACAAAAATACTTTCCAGATGATCCTGGGTCTAACATTGACATAGCTAAGTCGAAGCTAGGTCCGCACGCGGATGGTATCGTTGGGTCGGTAGACACAACTACCGTGAACTTGTTGAATCAATTGCAGCAGTTGTCCTTACAAACTGCTTCTAACAACCAAGTCACATCGTCTAATCCCCCGGCTTCCCAAACTTCTTCAATTAATGCCGTCCAATCTGATAACCCCAAAGGAAATCAAAATTCCAATGGGAAAAAGAAAGGACGAGGTAAGAAAAAGAACCAGGATGGGAAGCCTGATGCAAATAAATCCGGTAACAACGCTGGTGGTGGTAGAAATGAGTCTAGAAAGAAAGTCAAGTTTCCATGCAAGTTGTGTAGTGGAGACCACTTAACTCATCTCTGCCCTAAGATTGAAGACGCTTAGCGCTTGTTAGGACAACAAGGGACTTCTAGTTCTCAAGTTGTGTTAAATAACCCGTTTCCCCAAGGGCAGCAACTTCTTGCTGGCGTGAGTTCAAATCCTGGAACCTCCACAGGGGACAACCAGGAAGGGGAAAAATCATCGAATGTTTTCATGATGGGTTCTAACGTCCATGTGGCTACTCGGTCATGTGATTATGGTGAAGTCGAAACTTCCAAGGACAAGATTGTTCCCGAAGTACTGACCTTCATATTGAGCGACCCCCTGTCGAGACTATACCACGGATACTGAAAGGTTCCGCTAAACGCACGACAATTAATCCTAATGCTAGGGCCGCCCAGAATTACTCCATTGTGGAGGATCTGGCTCAGAGTCCGTGCACCATGTCCGCTTTAGAGGTTCTCCAGTCGTGTCCGGCTCAGAGAAGTGCTTTACTTTCCACGATTGGAGCAGTCGATCCAGCTAATTCTTTAGTGCTCACTTTTGACATGTTAAATGTAAAAAAGCGACTCCCTCATCATATGGCTTTCCAAATAAAGTCTACATACCGGAAAATTAATATTTTTCGTACCGTTATAGATGAAGGAGCTTCCACATGCGTCATGTCGATGTCATGCTGGAAGGCTATTGGATCACCTTCTGTTGTTCCTTCAACCACCATCTTGACTGCATTTGATGGTCATTCTCATAAGCCGCATGGGATTATCCCGACCTTTCCTATATGTGTTGGGGGGAAGGTCGTCAATATTGAATTAGAAGTCATAGATGATAACCTAGACTATAATCTCCTATTAGGAAGGAACTGGGTATACGAAATGGACGCCGTTGTTTCGACTCTGTTTCGTGTCATTTGCTTTCCTCATGAGGGGAAAATCGTTAAGGTTGATCAAATGGATTATTGTCCAGTCGATCCTCAAGGAAGCTCTGACTCTATTGTTCCTTTAGTGGATAACCCTCACCTGCCTACTGAGAATTTAGGAGTGGGAATGTATTCCTCATTAATGGGTACCTTTGATCTTCCCTCTCCTTTCGCTAAAATCAATGCTATTTCATCATCTAAGGAGTCCTCTCGAGAAGAGTTCTTCTGAACTCGTTATTTTTCAGACCCTTGGACCTTGCCTTCACCTACGACCACATTAGTTGAAGGACAAGTAAATGGAATGGCATTCCCTATATCTACAGCTGAGCTTAGATATCAGTTTATCGTAGACGCTGTAGATAACCACTCTGCTCCTTTTTCCAAAGAGGAGTTAGATGGTGATGTGGCTCCAGCTTGGAGCCTTGATTCTACCTCTGCCTTGGACTGCTTAGATACGGTTTTACCTTCTGAAGAAGCAATCCTCGAAGCAATGATGGGTATAGATCGACCTTGGGAAGACTTACACCATTTTTCGTACTTTCTTCCTCCATTGCAGGAAGTAGAATCTAGATTCTCCGAGCTCTTTACTAGTGATGCTTGTACGGTGTCAAATCCTTTGGCTCCTGCACACATTCGTGTCGAAGGTAATATGTCGGTAATTTCAAAAACAATACCTATAAACATCTCTAGGGACCCTAACGTCATCGAGAATCTCTTCATCAGAATTGAGTGTTCCCCTGAAGAAATTCAAATTTACACCGACCTATTTAAGGAATTTCGAGATGTATTTGCTTGGTCTTATGAGGAAATGCCTGGCATTGATCCTTCTATAGTTCAACATGAGATCAAGAAGTATGAGAACACCAAACCGGTTCGTCAAAGGCTTCAGCCGGTTAACCCTAGGAAAGCAGCAACTATCAAAGCTGAAGTTGAGAAGCTGCTAAAGGCGGGTTTCATATACCCTGTTCCTCTTACTGATTGGGTTTCTAATCCAGTCCCTGTGGAGAAAAAGCAAGGAACAATCCGAGTATGCATCGATTTTAAGGACTTAAAACAAGGCTTGTAAGAAAGATAATTATGCCACGCCATTCATTGATCAGATTATCGACGAGTGTGCGGGTAATGAGACTTTTTCCTTCATGGATGGTTTTTCGGGTTATAATCAAATTTCTATCTGTCCTGAAGATCAACATAAGATAGCCTTTATATGTCCCTGGGGTACCATTGCATATAGAAATATGCCTTTTGGTCTTAAAAATGTTGGAGCCACTTTTCAGCGGGCCATGTCATATGCTTTCCATGACATCAAACATGTCATCGAGGCATACTTGGATGATCTCGCTGCTCGTTCTCGAAAGAGAACTGATCACCCTAGCCATCTTCGATTGGTTTTCGAGCAATGTCGTTTTTATAAAATCCGATTGAATCCCAACAAGTGCATTTTCGCGGTTACGTCCGGTCGGTTGTTAGGGTTCATCGTGTCCAATGAAGGGATTTGGGTTGATCCCTTCAAGGTTGAGGCAATAGTTCAGTTGCCTCCCCCGTCCTCGATTCGACAACTTCAAAGTCTTCAAGGGAAGGCTAATTTCTTAAGATGGTTTATAGCAAACTATGCCGAGATCACTAAAGGGTTCATGCATTTGCTCTGGAAAGGCGTTCCATTTGTATGGGATGAATTTGCGCAGCAATCGTTTGATGCTTTGAAAAAGGCATTAGTCTCTGCCCCGCTTTTGAGTCCACCAGATTATGGTAGAGACTTCCTTTTATATCTCGCTGCAGCAGAGTCAACCATTGGTATGGTTCTCATTCAGGAGGACGATGCTCTCATCGAGCATGTGATTTATTATTTGAGTCGAGGCCTAATAGGTCTTGAACTTCGCTATTCTCCAGTTGAAAAGTTGGCCTTGGCAGTTGTCCATGCTGTCCAGCGGCTCCGTCATTATATCGTGCTACACAAAACCTTTGTCTTAGCGGCAGTCAATCCATTTCAATTTGTCCTCAGTAGGTGAGTGATTATGGGAAAATATAATAGATGGATAGTAATTTTGCAAGAATTTGATCTCGAGTTCTTGTCTGCCAAGTCTAAGAAATCCATGGTTTTCGCGGAGCTAATTTCTGAGCTACCTTGTGGATAGGATACTGTTTATGAGGAGAGTTTTCCCAACGAACATTTATTCCTCATCTCTTCACTCGACCCTTGGTATGGAGATATCATTGTCTATCTCCAGACTTCGAAGTTTCCCTCTACTTTCTCCAAAAATGAACGTCGAAAATTACGTCACCTGGCTAAAAACTATGTTATCATCGCTGACACGCTATATCGTCGAGGGCTTGATTCAATCCTTTAGCTGTTTAACCTTAGAGGAAGCAGAGTCAGTGCTCAATGACTGCCACAGTGGAGCTTGTGGTGGTCATCTATCAGGGCTTGATACAGCCCAGCGCATTTTACGTGCCGGCTATTTTTTGCCTTCACTCTTTAAAGACTGTGTGGAAGTGGTCAAATGCTGTCACCCGTGTCAAATTTTTACTTGGAAAATGCACGCGCATCCAGCTCCTCTTTTTCCCGTTGTCACCGTTGATCCCTTTACTAAGTGGGGTATTGATTTTACGACTTGTAATCCGCCTTTAGCGGCGAATCACAGGTACATTATCGTGGCTGTAGACTAATTTACGAAGTGGGCTGAGGCCATGCCTACTTATAACAACGATAGTGACACGGCAACATTGTTTCTTTTCAATCAGGTTATCTCAAGATTCGGTATCTCGAGAGAGATTGTCACTGACCATGGCAGTCATTTTCAGAATCAACTAATGTCCGAATTGGCTCTCAAATTAGGTTTCCGGCAGGAGCATTCGTCTCCTTATTATCCTTAGGCAAATGGGCAGGTCGATGCAGTCAATAAAACTCTTAAGATGATACTCCAACGGACAAAAATCGGTCCAATTGGCATGTTATGTTGTATTCGGCTCTTTGGGAATACCGAACCTCCGTGAAAACGGCTACTGGTTTTACACCTTTTCAGTTGGTTTATGGGATGGAATCTATCTTTCCGGTTGAATGTGAAATTCCATCTCTTAAATTGGCTGTTGAGCTCCTTCCAAAGACTTCGAGTCTCGAAGAGCGCCTACTTCACTTGGAACATCTCGATGAGCAGCGTCGAGATGCCGCCACGATGAGTGAGGGTCATAAGAAAAGGGTTAAAACGCAGTATGATAAATCTGTCCGTCCTCGAGTCTTTTCTGAAGCTGACCTTGTCCTGGTCTATGACCAAGATAAAGACACCTTGGGGGCAGCAAATTTAAGCCTATGTGGTACGGTGCTTTCATTATTAAACGAGTTTTAGAAAAAGGGTCGTATGAGTTAATTGACTTTGAGGGAAACAAGCTGGCGGAGCCCCGAAACGGGCTCTACTTAAAGAAGTACTTTGCTTAGTTTTGGCCACGCAATGGCTTCTTTGTACTTTATGTATATTTGTACATATATCATCGAGATTTTTCTGATATAAGCACTTTTTGGTCTACTGTGGCAGGTGTTGATGGATGATTTGGTCTATTTTGGATTCGCCGATGGTGCTAGTCGGCACACTCGGAATCTCGCTTTCGCAGCTTGGGTACTCTATTATCCAACTAGTCAATTGATGGCATCAAGAGGCGTGTGTATCGGTCCCACTTCAAACAATATGGCCGAGTATACTGCTGTTATTAATTTATTATCCGAGGCAATCTCTCATGGGATCGACTCGTTGGTAGTGTATCTTGATTCTCAATTGATAGTGTCTCAATTAAATAACATTTATCGTGTACGGGATCCATCATTATATCGCCAGTATTTAAGGGTGAGGTTGTTGCAAAGATCATTTACTTATATTAATTATTTGCACATTCCAAGATCTCATAATTGGTTAGCTGATTCTATCACTAATCAAGCATTAGACTGGCACATCAATCATTCATCATAATAAAATAAAGCATCAAAAAGTCAAACTGTATATATATATATATATATATATATATATATATATATATATATATATATATATATATATATATATATATATTGTAAAGCGCCTCGAGTGTACATATGTGTGTCCAAAAATATACAAAATTTGGGACTCAAATGCCCATAATCATGTCCAGCATATCTAATGCCTCGGCTCAGGATGAGCGTCTAAGTATGTAACTATTGCAGTGGCCACACGCCGAAAAGTGCGAACCCAATCAAGTGGCATGCCAACCACATGACGCTACATATCCTCAGGAAGGTCCTCTATGATGGCCATCGGTAATCGGCAGCTCAGTCTCGCCAAGTGTCGCTGGACGTTGTTTAGAGTCCGTTCTGTATCAGCAGCTGCCTCTTCGGCTCCTCGGCCGCGCCGTCCATGCCGTGGGAACCCATCTGGTCATACCGGCCCAATGTCTGCAACATGATCATCATATCAATCATTTGAATCTCATCAAAAATATCTTTAAAAATGCATCATTATATTTGAAAAATCGAAAAATTCTTACCAATCTCGCCCCATGCTGCGTTCGGTGGTAACACTAGATCAGGATCTCCTCGGAAATCCAGCCCAGCATAGGGGTAGTCATCCACGGCGATGATCTGCTGATCCCACCAGGTGAAGAAATCATCATCGAAGGTAGTCCTTGGGACCTCCCCACCCCCAGACGTTTCATCAGATCGGCCCACCGGCCCATGCGTGGATCGCGTGGGGTGCTGATGGAAACTGCTACCCTAGGGCGGAGTGTGGGAACCTTCTCGAAAAAGAAAGTACACAGGATAGTCCCATATCCAAAGTTCTTAGCCTGTCCCCTCTTGATAGAAGTGAGCTGGCTCTTCATGTTGGCCAGAAGAGGACTACACCAGTCAAACACAGTATTGAGACAGTCAACTACCACGCTCATGGTGACTCATGACGCCTGATGCAGAGAGGATGATCCGTTCACTCGAGCTATGGTGAACAGGATTATCCTAAGTGACAAACTCACCACATGTGTGATGGAAATCTAGCTCCCAACCTCTTGGGATGTCTCGGGCAGTATATTTGAACATAGTCCTCTATCAAGAGGCTACTCCGTGTCCTGCCTCGGGAATGTACTACCTCTCCCCTTCAGGAAAGCCCCGTGATAAAATAGATATCCTCCACTTCTACCCTGAGAGGCATCTGATCGATCATAAAGGCTTCCTCCTCGACGTCCCAATAATCAATGAGCATCTCAAGCAAACGCGTGTTTGCTTTCATATTTGGCAGTTTGAAAAATTTAAGCAAACCGCATCCCCGTAGGGCATCTAATGCTTCAAGACTGTTCATAACTTCATTATCTACCGCTGTGTGCTCTCTTTCATGCCACGTGACAGGCATCCTAAGAAAAAATCGATTTAAAACCGTTAGTTTTTGTTTAAAAATAGTTCGCGGCGTATACGCGGGTCCCTGTGCACACAGTCACGTACAGTTCAATATTACCAACCCGCGTATACACCGCAGAGAAATTTTTGACAAAAGTTCAACGATGAAACATCAATCAAAAATCTTAAAACCTGTCACAATCAATTGCAAGCTAAGTATAAGAGTTACTTGGAGGTCTGTGACGAATTTGAACGGTTGAATCTGGCTATGGGAAGTTTTGCTCCTTTTGCTCCAAATCCTTTGCTCTCAAACTCAAATGGTAAAAATGGACATTTTGGACGTTTTTAAGTTTCAAGACAGTTCCATGACTGCTGACCCGTCATGGCAGGTATCGTTTTCTCACTGGAATATAGGTTAGGGACACCATTTTTTCCGTTGCATTATGCATACTAGCCTCCATTTGCCGATACATCTGCCATAGGGTCGATCCCATCGTGTTATGGTTCGTAAGCCATTTTCACTCGCCGATTCTTTAAATCATGACACGATGGTAGAGCCATCCTTTACATGGGCATCGTAGTTAGCACCTCACTGACATTTGTTGCCCATGCTGCTCCATTGAGTAGGCTCGGGATTCCTCTGTAGTCCCGCCATGACTTATGCATTGAAGACTCATTCGTCTTAGCTTCTCCACTTTGTTCTGGCCTTATACCCTAGAGGCTCCTTTGTGTTGAGTTGTACTACTGCATTGCATGTTGACCACTTGCACCTTTTGGCCTAGAGCCGGCTTCACTTGGGCTTGTGTTTAAGCCAACTTTTGACCATGACGACTGCAAAATCAACCTTGCATACCTTTGACTTCTGCAGCTTGACACACCTTGACCCGTGGAAGGAACACACCTTTGAGTGTCACTGACCAGTTTTCACCTCCCTGCATTGAGCATAGGAACGTTCCATTCCCAGGAACTAGATCATCTGTTTCACCAACACTTGTTCTTTCCATTGTACCATAGCATTCTTTTATTCTTTTTCCGGCTTAACCGAAAAAGACAAAAAAATTAAATATTCCAAAAAAGAGCGGGAACGGGACAATATTTCCATTTATTGTTGGCAGCTAGAGTCAGTCGTGTTGCCCTTGAACAAAGCACTCAAAACAAAGTCTCCTTCACATGGGTGGGATT
The DNA here is from genome assembly GCA_031772625.1 of Pinus tabuliformis. Taxonomy (NCBI): domain Eukaryota; kingdom Viridiplantae; phylum Streptophyta; class Pinopsida; order Pinales; family Pinaceae; genus Pinus; species Pinus tabuliformis. The sequence continues at coordinate 460,303,732 of CM062818.1, forward strand.
TAGTTTGACTTAGGTACGCCATAACCTTGTTATTGAGTCAGTTCTCCCCCGATTGGTTATCTCTTCCAATCATATGGAGGGTTTGTTCATGCCTCCAGCATGGCGAACTTATACAGAGTCATCATATGTTGCCACATAGTCACATTGAGTCGTGCTTTTGTTCAAGGGAAGTTAGCCTGAGTCGGCCTCTCTGCGGTGTCTCTTGACTCATTTTTCAATCGGCCATCCCTGGTTGTCAGTGTCATGTCTATCATCACATTATTTATATTGGTCCTTTACTCGTGCCGGTTTGAGAAGGTCCCCATTGACTTCTTGCTGTCAGGTCTTGTCCTTATCAATGACGACACCTTGCTCTGAGGACAGGCCTAGAGCTGCACCCTGGCCCTATTTTCATTATTGATAGGTCACCTTGTGCTTAGCATCGATCAGTATCATGGGTCTTTGACTGAGTGGTTTCCCTTGTGTTCGACATCAGCTTACATTATCACACATTGGGATTCGTGCAGTACCTTGGTTTCCATTTGACCCTATTGGTGGATACCTCGCCTCTGTGTCAGCTTTCATTATTGGTTGGTTCAGAGGGTTTATGTCGTGCGATAGCCACATCTTGTGTACGGTGGAAACGTACTTCGGTTGGGTTACTACATATTTTTCGTCCGATTCCTTCCACATTATTGGCCTACGGGTTACAATCGCACTAGACTGATGAAGGATGCCTTAATGCCTTCCTTCTAGAAAATGTTTCCCTATCGACTCCGACTCATTGCTCTGGGGCAAAGATCTAGAGTCATTTGGTAGTACCTTGGGGTTTGCAGTCATTAGTGGCAGATCCTTCGCTATCGACAGTGGGAAACCATCATTATCTCCTTATCGATAGATTCTTACAGGTGTTAGACTCCAGCTCATCTATTCACACTTGTTAGATTGTACTTGGTACCTTGACACTCATTATCATTATCGGTGAGTAGTCTCGTGTTTTTTAACGGTATACATCAATGACCGGTAATCAAACGATTTCTCACATGGTCGACTTTAGATCATTTATTCCCATGGTGTAGAAATGTACCACGGCGGTCGGTGAAGACCTCAGGTTGTATCAGCATTCATTGGATCACTTGACAGTTGCTCCTATTGTTGCTAGTTGATACCACTCCACTTTATATGTTGCAGTCAGTCTTGGTGACATTCTATATGTTGGCACCTGAGTTTGCAGCGTAGTACCATCCTATTCCATCATGTTCAGTTGGTACCTTTTGGGATCAGTATTTTATATCAATGATCCGTTGCATCTTTCAGCATCATTGACAGTCTTATATGTGATATTCAGACATGTACTTGTTTATTATGATCAGATGATCCATTATGTATCTTTCAGTCATTTATACTTGTATACTTAGTGGATCCGCTTGTACTTGATATGCGGACATGCTTTACTTTTTCTGAGCATGGGTATGCCCGCCTCAGACATTGTTTCTTTCTGATCTCCTTTGGTGGCTTGGCAGGCTGAATTCTGGTGAAGTCCTCCTCGATTTTTGAAAGACTTCCTTTCCATGTACTCGCATAATATATTTCGGCCATCATGTACCCCTTCTGACCTCATATATTAGGGGGCATCTGTTATAGCTCCAAATCTCACTCTTATGGTTTGTGATGTTGTACTCATGACCTAGGGCAACCCCTCCTTCCATACCTGGTCCTAAAATTTAAAAAACTTTGTTTTATCCCTTATACGCGACATTGCCCTGAGTTAAACGCGTGTATACGCGAGTCTGTGTATACCCAACCCGCGTATATGTATTAAAACACTTAAAAAAATATAAAACTCCTTATTTTCGGGCGGAGATCACGGGTTTTACCTGCTGATCACCTGTTAGTGCCCGTGGCCCAACTATTCCCAACCAACTCCCAACTAAAAAACTACTTTGGGAGAGGTATAAAAAGACCTCAAAGGGAAGGCCTAAAGGAGGAGAGAAGAGAGAGAAAGGTTATTATGCTGAGATTTTTCCCCTGACCAGGTCTGAAGTCCCTTGTGCCTTCTGCACTTCCCCCATTTGTCCAGGAAACCTTTGTTTCCTTGTGTGTTGATGTTCATCCACCATTTATGACATCATGGAGAGAGTTATGGAAGGAGTTTGTTAAAGGCTTGAGGCTGGAACGGATCCGGAAGGAAGCTTTGCTTGGAGCCTGCTGAAGGTGATTCAGGACAAAAGAGAAGAAGGGAACTCCAAGAAGGCTTTGGACCCTAAAGGTCTTCTCAAACGTAGGACCTAAGGTACGTACCCTTTACAATAGAATTTGTTTATAATAGCATAATGGCTATGTGAATGTGTGCTTCTTTGAATAGACAACTTTCAGTCTGCTAGGCTTTCAACCCAAAAAGCCCTAAGGGAACATTTCCCTCCATCGCTCCCAATTTTCCCCTGACAATTCTGGTAGCTTTGACTTTCAAAATTTTTGCCCACGCCTGCCTGTATCAATCTCTCTCAGTATATGTTTTTGGTTCTTCAGAAAACATAGATTTTTTGCATACATGTTAGCTTCTGGGCATGCAATTATCCTCTAAGTTTCTCCCTCCCTAAGCTTCTCAGAATGATTTTTGGTTCTATTTTATATTGCACCAGCACCTGTCATATTTTTCTGACTCAACCGGCATCTGCATGCCAAACTCCTTTGTTGTTTTCTATGTCTTGGGAAATGTGCAGATGGCCTTGCTAACCAACATAATGTTGGAAGGCAGTGAACACTTTAATGGAACCAATTATAACATCTGGAAACAGAGAACGTTGACCATTTTTTAATATAGGCATCTTGACCAGCTCATTTTGGGCAAAGAGCTCAGTCCTGGTACACCTCGTGTAGATCAAGATAAGTTTGATGATTGAAAACAAGAGGTTGTTATGCTTCTCAAACTCTCTGTGATTGATGATCAGTTACCACAAATTCCTTCCGGCAAGACAGCTGCCAAAATCTGGCAACATTTGAAGGAATTAGGCGAGTCATCCGACAAGAGCAGATCTTTCTTTCTAAAGAATCAGTTGTTCTCCATCATGATGGACGAACATATGTCTTTACAGGAACATCTTAACAAGATTAAAGACATTCGAGATCAGCTCGAAGCCATTGGTCACACCATGCAGGAATAAGAAATGGTAGTCATCACTCTGAAAAGTCTACCAAAACCATATGAGCACTTCATAGAAACACTCAACATTACCTCCAATAATGTTCATCTCAAGTTTTTGTAGTTATGCACCAAATTCCTATAGCAGGATCATTGGAAACAGTAGTTTGGTAGTGGTACTTCATCAGCCTCCTCAGAAAATGCTTTTGTTGCCAAATATTAGTCCTCTCAGTCCTTTCAGTAGAAAGGTTCTTCTGAGCCTTCTGATCCTGCTAAGAAGAAAAATGTGCAGTGTAATCACTGTCACAAGTTCGGCCACATGAAGAAATTTTGTAGACAAAAGATTGCTTCTGAATAGAAGAATCAGGGAGGGTCTCATCAGAAAGTGAATGTTGCAGAACATTCCGAGAAAAAGGAATCTGCCTTTTATGCCTTTATGGCTAAGAGGTCCTTAGATCATGCCCCATATTTTGCCTGGTACATTGACTCTGGTGCATCACATCATTTCTCTCACGGGCATGAGTGGTTTACTGACTTATCATCTTTTAGTGATTCCATGGTATTCGGTGGAGGTGAGGAGTACACAGTGGTTGGCAGAGGTATAGTTCAAATCCAGTTTGATGGGAGCATATTCATCTTCCTGAATGTGTACTATGTTCTTGGTATGGAACATAATCTATTGTCTATCAACTAGATTGTGATGAACTCTCCTCAGCTCGATGTGGTGTTCAGTGCGCACAAGTGCTCCATTATTGACAGGTAAACTCATCTAACGGTTGTTGTTGGCCTAGAGGATCATGGCCTATATAGGCTTCTTGACACTGGTGATTCTCCAGAAGTGGCTCTAACAACTCGTGTTTCTCCCATCAGCACTCTGTGGCATTAGATATATGGGCATCTAAACATTCAGTATCTCTCTCAGCTATCTCGGGAGGGACTTGTGTCAGGGTTACCTGATAATCAGACTCAACATTTGGGAGTTTGTGGCGCCTGTCAAGCTGGCAAGCAACGTCGGTCTTCATTCAAGGACGAAAAATCTTGGCGCGCATGTAAGGTACTCTAGTTAATTCATGCTGATATTTTTGGTCCTATGAATACATATTTAGCTACTGGTTGCAAATATTTTTTCCTTATTATAGATGATTTCAATAGAAAGATGTGGGTTTACTTTCTAAAACATAAATCTGATGTATTTAGTATCTTTAAGAAGTTTAAGTCCTTAGTTGAAAAAGAGTCTGGCTGGAATATCATAACTCTTAGGATAGATAACGGGGGGGAATTTTCTTCTTCTTCTTTCTCCAACTTCTATGATACCCATGGCATCAAACACAAGTTAACTAAACCCTACACTCCTCAGCAAAACAATGTTGTGGAATGTTGCAACTGTACGGTTGTTGAAATGGCTCGTTCCATGTTACAACACAGGAGTGTTCCAAACAAATTTTGGGTTGAAGCAGTGTTTACTGTTGTCTATCTTATTAACTGATCACCTACTCAGGTTGTTAAGGGGAAGACTCCAAAAGAGGTTTGGTCTGGTCGTAAGCCTAAGATCAGTCACCTCAAACTATTTGGCTCAATTGCATATGTTTGGATTCCAACTTCTAAGCGCTCTAAGTTGGATTCCAAAAGCCAGAAACTCATGATGACAGGGTACAATGATGAACACAAGGCCTATAGGCTGATAGATATAGATACTAATCATCTTATCTTCAGTCGGGACGTAGTATTTGATGAAGACATATGGTTCTTTCAGTCCCCTCCTTCTGAGCAGTGTTTTGAGGATCAGCCTCACAGTGTTCTTCTTTTGTTAGGTCCACCTGATGGGAGGAATGATGCAGCATCGGTATTTGATGATGCACTACCTGTTGTTCCTGAGCCTCCTCCACCTACTCCAGATATTAGTTCTTCTACTCTCCGGCCTAAATGGTGGGATAAAACTATTGGTGATCTCCGGGATAATGAGCTCCTTGAAGGTAGAACTTCCAAAAATAAGAGCAAACAACAGCCTACATTAAATTTCACTCTTATGGCTAACCTACACAGTGCTTTTGAGCCTAAAACCTATTCAGAGGCTAATGGTATACCTGAGTGGGAACAGGCTATGGAAGCTGAATTCCAGAGTCTTCAAAGGAATCACACTTGGACCCTTTCTGATCTTCCTATAGGGAAGAAGCCCATTAGCTGCAAATGGGTATATAAAGTAAAATGCAAAGCTGACGGAACTCTAAACAAGTATAAGGCTCGCCTTGTTGCTCGAGGGTTCTCACAGAAGGAAGGCATAGACTATGAGGATACCTTTGCTCCTATAGCCAAGATGAGAACCATACAACTCGTCCTTACCTTAGCAGATCAGTTCAGTTGGAAAGTCCATCAGATGGATGTAAAGAGTGATTTTTTGAATGGTGACTTACAAGAAGAAATCTACATGACGCAGCCTCCAGGATTCAAGGTTGTTGGTCAAGAACAAAAAGTTTGTAGATTAGTCAAAGAAATCTATGATCTGAAACAAGCCCCTCGGGCTTGGTATATGAAAATCGATAAGTACCTAAGAGATCATGGCTTTCAGCGGAGTCCATCTAATGCAAACCTATATATCAAGCATACTGGTGATGATATTCTATTTATGGTTGTCTATGTGGATGACCTTATCATTACTGGCAGTTTAGCACATTTGATCCATGGGATCAGATAGGATTTGTGCAGCACTTTTGATATGACAGTTTGGGACTTCTTCATTACTATTTGGGGGTTGAAGTCTGGCAGACTGAGAATAACATCTTTCTCTCTCAGTCTAAGTATGCCAAAAGTCTTATGGACAGGTTCAGAATGCAGGATTGCAAAACTGCCATGACTCCTATGGAACCATGGCTCAAACTTTCAGCTCAGTCATCCTCACCACTTGTGGATGAATATTTATTCAGGAAATTAGTGGGCAGCCTCATCTACCTTACTGCCAGTAGACCTGATATCAGTTTTGCAGTGAGCTAAATTTCACACTTCATGACAGCTCCTAAGGCTGATCATTGGATAGCAGGGAATCATGTGCTGCGTTATGTGAGTGGCACTCCTGATTATGGGCTTCTATACACTTGGAGCTCAGATCCTACACTCAGTGGTTACACAGAGTCTGATTGGGTAGGTTCGGTTGATGATCGTAAATCTGCAGCTGGGTATGTGTTTAGTCTGGGATCTGGTGTTGTCACATGGACTAGTAAGAAGCAACAGCTAGTGGCTCTCTCCTCTACAGAAGTAGAGTATCGGGGAGCAGTTAAGGCATCTTGTGAGGCTTGCGGATATGCTTGTTTCCCAGGCAAGTCCTACTCCCTTGTTCTTTGATAATCAGGGCGTGCTCAAACTCACCAAGAATCAAGTCTTCCATGAATGAAAAAAGCATGTGGAAACCCATTGTCACTACATTCGACAACTTGTTGAAGAAGGATCCATTCAGTTGTTGTATGTTCCCACAACGGAGCAGCCAACAGACATCTTCACCAAGCACCTTGGTCCTGATAAGTTTGTAAAATTCAAAGGGTCTATAGGTGTTGTAAATTGATTGAGAATTAAGGGAGGGTATTAGAATAATGTTATTTTAGTGTTTAATGCTCATTTATATATTTTATTCGAATAAGATTGTCTGTGATCTTATTAGTGGCTTCTTATTAGAAACTTGTTGTTTCTATTTCTTAGTAGAAACTTGTTGTTTCTATAAATGCATTTGTATTATTTATTGAGCTTCATTGCTCATTGTAAATCGATTTCAATTCATTCATTTTGAAAAAATTATTTCGAATAATCAAGAGTACCACTCACATAACACAGCACACGCTTCACTATTATGCAATGATTAGCCATAGGAGTTTTCATGAAGCATGAAATGTAGCTCACTACAAAACTAATATCAGGTCTAGTGGCAGTAACGTAGGTGAGGCTGCCCAATAATTTCCTGAATAAAGATTCATCCACAAGTGGTGAGGATGACTGAGCTGAAATTTTGAGCCCTGGTTCCATAGGAATCATCGCAGGTTTGCAATCCTGCATTCTGAACCTGTCCACAAGACTTTTGCCATACTTGGACTGAGAGAGAAAGATGTTGTTCTCAGTCTACCAGACTTCAACCCCTAAATAATAATGAAGAAGTCCCAAATTTTTCATATCAAAAGTGCTGCACAAATCCTGTTTGATCCCATGGATCAAATGTGTTGAATTGCCAATAATGATAAGGTCATCTAGATAGACAACCACAAATAGAATATCATCACCAGTATGCTTGATATATAAGTTTGCATCAGATGGACTCTGCTGAAAGCCATGATCTGTTAGGTACTTATCAATTTTCATGTACCAAGCCCGAGGGGCTTGTTTCAGACCATAGAGTACTTTGACTAATCTACAGACTTTCTATTCTTGACCGGCAACCTTGAATCCTAGAGGTTGCATCATGTAGACTTCTTCCTGTAAGTCACCATTTAGAAAATCACTCTTTACATCCATCTGATGGACTTTCAAACTGAACTGAGTCGCTAAGGCAAGGACGAGCCGTATGGTACTCATCTTGGTTGTAGGAGCAAAGGTCTCCTCATAGTCTATGCCTTCCTTCTGTGAGAACCCTCGAGTAACAAGGCGAGCCTTATACTTGTTTAGGGTTCCATCATCTTTGTATTTCACTTTATACACCCATTTGCAGCTAATGGGCTTCTTCCCTACAGGAAGATCAGAAAGGGTCCAAGTGTGATTCTTCTGAAGACTCTAAAATTCAGCTTCTACAGCCTGTTCCCACTCAGGTATACCCTTAGCCTCTGAATAGGTTTGAGGCTCAAAAACACTAGGTAGGTTAGCCATAAGAGAAAAATTTACTGTAGGCTGTTGTTTGCTCTTATTTCTAAAAGTTCTACCTTCAAGGAGCTCATTATCCCAAACATCACCAATAGTTTTAGCCCACCATTTAGGCAGGAGAGTGGAAGAACCAATACCTGGAGTAGGTGGAGGAGGCTCAAGAACAATAGGTAGTGCATCATCAAATACCGATGCTACATCATCCCTCCCATTAGGTGGACCTAAAGGAATAAGAAAAATCTGAGGTTGATCCTCACTGCTCAGAAGGACGGGACTGAGAGAACCCTCTGTCTTCATCAAATACTTCATCCCGACTGAAGATAAGACGATTAGTGTTTATATCTATCAGCCTATAGGCCTTGTGGTGATCACTGTACCCTATCATCATGAGTTTCTAGCTTTTAGAATCCAACTTAGAGTGCTTAGCAGCTGGGATCCAAACATATGCAACCGAGACAAACACTTTGAGGTGACTGATCTTAGGCTTATGGCCAGACAAACCTCTTCTGGAGTCTTCCCCTTAACAACCTGAGTAGGTGATTGGTTAAGAAGATAGACATCAGTAAACACTTCTTCAGCCCAAAATTTGTTTAGAACACTCTTGTGTTGTAACATGGAACAAGCCATTTCAACAACTGTATGGTTGTGACATTCGGAAACATTATTCTGCTGAGGATTGTAGGGTGTAGTTAACAAGATTTTGATGCCACGGGTATCACATAAGTTGGAGAAAGTAGAAGAACAAAATTCCCCCATGTTATTTGTCCTAAGAGTTATGATATTACAGCCAGAATCTTTTTCAACTAAGGACTTAAACTTCTGAAAGATACTAAATACATCAAATTTATGTTTTACAAAGTACACCCACATCTTTCTACTGAAATCATCTACAATAAGAAAAAAATATTTGCAACCAATAACTAAAGATGTATTCATAGGACCAGAAATATCATCATGAATTAACTGGAGTACCTTAGATGTGCGCCAATATTCTCCATCCTTGAATGAAGACCAATGTTGCTTGCTTGCTTGACAAGCACCGCACACTCCCAAATTCTGAGTCTGAATATTAGGTAACCTTGACACAAGTCCCTCTTGAGACAAATGAGAGAGATACTAAATGTTTAGAAGCCCATATCTCTGATGCCACAGAGCGCTGATGGGAGAAACACAAGCTATTAGAGCCACTTCTAGAGAATCACTAGTGTCAAGAAGCCTGTATAGGCCATGTTCCTCTAGGCCAACAGCAACCGTAAGACAAGTTTCCCTGTCAATAAGGGAGCACTTGTGCGCACTGAACACCAAATCGAGCTGAGGAGAGTTCCTCATAATCTAGTTGACAGATAGTAGATTAAGTTCCATACCAGGAACATAGTACACATTCAGAAAGATGAGTCTACGCCCATCAGACTGGATCTGAACTGTACCTCTGCCAACCACTGTGTACTCCTCACCTCCACCGAATACCACGGAATCACTGAAAGATGAGAAGTCAGTAAACCAGTCATGCTTGTGAGAGAAATGACATGATGCACCAGAGTCAATGTACTAGGCAGAAGATGGGGCATGATCTAAGGACTTCTTAGCCATAAAGGCATAAAATTCAGATTCCTTCTGCTCAGAATGTTCTGCTACATTTTCTTTCTGATGAGACCCTCCCTGCTTCTTCTATTCAGAAGCGATCCTCTGCTGGCAAACTTTCTTCATGTGGCCGAACTTGTGACAGTAATTACACTGCACATTTTTCTTCTTAGTAGGATGAGAAGGTTGAGAAGAAACTTTCTACTGAAAGGACTGACAGGACTGATATTTGGCAACAAAAGCATTTTCTGAGGCGGCTGATGAAGTACCACTACCAAACTATTGTTTCCAACGATCCTATTGCAGGAGTTTGGTGCTTAACTTCGAAAAATTCAGATCAACACTAGTTGAGGTAATGTTGAGTGTTTCTATGAAGTGCTCATAAGGTTTTGGTAGAATTTTCAGAGTGATGACTGTTGGTCAGGTAAATCCCCTCTGCGGACAGAGGCGATCCCACTAGCCTATAACAGAACTAGCCACAATCAAACCATGCTGCTACACAAGTTCCTAGTTATGCATCAAAGGTGAATCAAGAAGACCAACCTGGAGTCCAACGCTATGATTGAAGCAGAGTTGATATCCCCGCTCCCTCGCTCCAACAGATCATAAACGAACACCTGCACATGCAAAGGAAGAGACAGATACCAACATAAAAACTACCAAGGCACAACTATATTTCAGTCAGAAAGGAAATAAATCAACACATCACCATGATAGATAATGAGATTGGAACTATAATAGCAGTCGCTCATCAATTAATAATAAACAGGAAAAGTTACAACCATTGTTCTGACGTCAACCCTTCTCCTGGCTGGGCGAGTAACTATATGTGTCTTGCAATGCATTTCCTCTCCGGCAGCATAACCTCTCTAGCACTCACTAGCATTCCTCCAAGAACTCAAGAACTCAACATCTAACACTCCATGACTAACGATTATCACTACTATCACTAGCTTGTCCAATGCATAATGACAAGCTTATATAGATGAAGAGAGGAGGAGGATACGATGAACCGGGACACCTTTTGTGGATTAACATTATCCCCAAAAGCCATTAAAGATGGAGATAGGATAGAGCTCGACATAAAGCTGATTTTTTATCCTCAGAAAAGCTCCATGTAATGAAGGAAACAACAGTCGGACGTGCGTTAAGGCAAAAAGCATGACTAAACTTGGTTGGCGCGACTGTTGCTCTAAGACGGAGCACCAATGGTCGCACCCTCTTTTGAGGATCTCCATGATTGGCGCGGGTAAGTTACTGTGGACTTGCGCCAATGGAAAAAGATCACTTTTCAGGGATAATCTGCAGAAGGTGTCTTCAGGGAACATGGAGTACATACTCAGGGGAACATAATGTAAGTGTTTTTAGACTTTGTCACTTCTTATAACTCCCGGGATGAGTCCTCCAAGGTACGACAAGAGGAGTAACAGGGATGGTGACAAATTACTGTGTAACAGATGCCCCCTAAAGCATGAAGTCCGAGAGGTGGAGAGGGGTGAAATGCTTTACAAGAACACACAAGAACACATAAGAGCACATATAGTTACTGCCGCCGAGGATCTGTATTAAGAGACATGACTGATAGTTCAATTACATGATGTACGTGGTATGGTCGCAGCCATCCATAAGAGAGTACATAAATAATCTAGATCCATAGTATGGATGCAGCCATCTGGTTAGGATCAATGAATTGACTCAGGTATGGTCGCAGCCATCCAGTGAATGAGTCAAGTATCAAGAATCACGCCTGGATTACAACAGACACAATCCAGGGTCTTGCGCTCCATCTCGACCTGAACAAGAGTACAAGTTCAAGCATGTGAATATATGAGCTGAAGTCGAACATGCATGAACATCGTCTGATTACCAGTCAATAGTGGAAACTGTTAACAGACGCGAGAGGTACCACCAATAATGACAATGGCCGTCAAGGTACTATAGGTACAATCTACGGCGTGTGAATCAATGATCCGAAGTTGAACACCCGTAGAATCATTCGATCGGAGGCCAATGATGAAAACCTCACGTCGAACATGAAGAACCTGCCATTGAGGCATGCAGGCTCCAAGGCACCGGAAAGGAGTCTCTAGATCAACTTCCTAGATAATGAGTTGAAGTCGACAGGAAGTGACCTTGATCGAAGGTGGGCCATAATGTTTCCCACATCATCGACACGAGACAGAGAGATAATGTTGTGAATCGAGATTGTGCGAACTATCAGAGGGAGGTTGTTTCTTTGCAGAGGTCAACTTCTCTTGAACATATCGGCGGCACATTAACGGAATTGGCAGTATTTGACATCAATGTATCAAAGGTCATGATGACGAGGCAATGAGTGGATGAGAGGTCAAATAGGGTACCCAAGTCCATGGAAGCAAGTGAAAGATATGAGATGAAATATCCCCACCCCCGACACGAAAACAAAAAGTGCCATGTTCAAGAGCGACATACTGCCGTTATGGTAATAATTATGGTTCAAAAAAAAAATTTCCCCCCCGCCATTTATGGCGAGTACCCCAGTTATTTTTAACAAGCTTGATGGGGATAGCATATGCTTGTGTTGTGACAAAATCTGATGTCATTAAGTTTTAACGAGTCTGACAAAGGAAGAACTCGGCGTCTTTTCATGTTTAGAGAGTTTGAAAAGACAGCAGAAAAGGAAACTCCAGGGATGTCCTTTTTCGTAAAGTTGTGTCTCTCGGGCCCGAAAATGTATAAAATAATACCCGAAAGAACCGCTCGATCATTACGATCGAGGAGTACTTTTCATAATTAGTGATTTTGACCTGAAAAAGTAAAAAAGCGGTCAAAACCACGTCGTTTCGTAACCATTAACGAGTTTGAAACGACAAAAACCCGGTAATCTTTTTATGTTTTAACGGTCGACAAAAAGAACTTAAAACGACCGCCCCTTATTACCATTTAACGAGTCTAGAGGAGTGACTCGGCAATCTTTTCCTCTTTAAATGGTCAGAAAAGAGTTGAAAGCGGACCTTGAAGTAACCTTTTCTCATGTTTTACCGAGCTCGAAAAACCAAAAAAAGGAGTTCGTTATGTTGCTTGAGTGGCACTAATCCCTGTCAACATACAAAAACAACATAAAACCCTACTTTGACATAAAAACATTCACAAAAACATGATTTTAATGTGTTTTTCAAGTAGAGCCCATTTCGGGGCTTCCCAAGAAGGTTTCCTTCATAATCAATCAGCTCGTAGGCCCCTTTCTGCAGGACTTTCTTGACAATATAAGGGCCTAGCCACATAGACTCGAGCTTTCCTGCGCTTAGCTTATCTTTCGCTTGATCATAGAGTAGGACCAAGTCTCCCTCAACGAAAGAACATGGATGGACGGTCTGATCGAAGTGAGTCTTGACTCGCTTCTTTTGCGTTTCGATGGCCAAAGAGGCCAGGCGACGAGTCTCATCTAACCGTTCTAGGTAAAGAAGGCGTTCTTCTAACGGGGTAGTGTTGGGAAGCAGATCGACGGCTAATTTCACTGAAGGGATCTCACATTCAATTGGAAGGGTAGCCTCTAGTCCATAAACTAGTTGAAATGGAGTGAAACCAGTGGCATCCTTCACGGAGGTTCGGTAAGCCCATAAGGCAGGGAATAACATCAAATGCCAGTTAGATTTATGCACACCAACGATACGTTGAAGCATTGTAACCAAGATTTTATTGACATTCTCAACTTGACCATTGGACTGAGGGTAGTATGGAGTTGAACTATCGTGTTGCAAGCCTAGCTGGGTTGTTAATTCCGACATCATATGATTACGGAAATGCTTTCCGTGATCAGTGACAATGGCTTGAGGGACACCGAATCGCGAAATAACATGATTGAATAAAAATTGCGCCGCAGTGTGACCGTCTTCAGTTAATGTAGGCATCGCCTCGGCCCATTTAGTAAAGTAATCGACGGCAACGATGACAAACCCATGCCCCCCGGCCGAGCGAGGGTTACAGGTCATATAATCAATGCCCCATTTTGCAAAAGGGCCGACGGAAACCACAGGGTGCAACGGAGCAGAAGGCGCTCGCATTTTCCGCTGGTATATCTGGCACTCATGACAAGAGCGGACGGCAAGGATGCAATCCTTGAAAATAGAGGGCCAAAAATAGCCAGCACGAAGGATTTTTTGGGCTCTAGCATATCCGGACATATGTCCGCCACAAGCACCAGGGTGGCAGTCATTTAGAACCCGTTCAGCTTCCTCTAGAGTAAGAAAACAGCGGAGAATGGAGTCGGCACCAAGACGATATAATGTATCTCCAATGATACGGTAGGGTTGAGATTGATGACGAATCCTCCGCCCTGCATCTTTAGACACGCCCGGGCGGAAGGAGGACGTTTGCAGATATGTGATTATATCTCCGTACCATGGATCGAGGGTGCTAATGAGGAACAGGGTTTCATCTGGAATTTGATCTTCTGCAGGCGAGGTCGAGGAAGAAGATGGCAAAGAGCAAATTAACTCAGCAAACACAAGGGATTTCGTAGACTTGGCAGTGGTAAATTCCAAGTCAAACTCTTGGAGGATAACAATCCACTTTGAGTATTTGCCCCCTAGTAACTGGCATGACAATATATACATCATGGGGTTGCAATCAGAAATCACAGTAGTAGTACGCAAAAGAATATAATGACGGAAGCGTTGTACAGCACAAACTGCGGCTAGTTCCAACTTTTCGATATAAGCATATCGAGTTTTCGTGTCTAACAGGTTGCGACTGAGATAATAAATAACATGTTCAATGTTATCATCATCAGCTTGAACAAGAACCAAGCCGATAGTGGTATCGGCGGCGGCTAAATACAATATGTAGTCGCGATAATAATTCGGAGGACGAAGCAATGGAGCAGAAACAAGTAGACTCTTGAGACGCTCAAAAGATTCCTGAGCTGTGGTATCCCAATGGAAAGGGATATCACGCTTCAGTAATCGTGTAAAACCTTTAGCCACCTCGGCATAGTTGGGAACAAAACGGCGTAAAAAATTGGCTTTCCCCTGCAAACTCTGCAACTGATGCAAAGAAGTTGGTGGAGGGAGATTGACGATTGCTTCGACTTTAAGGGGATCCAAACGGATGCCCTCTTTAGAAACGATAAAACCGAGAAGTCTGCCAGATTCAACGCAGAAGACACATTTGTGAGGATTTAGCCTGATTCGGTAGTATCGGCAGCGAAGAAAGATTTCGCAAAGGTGTTTAGGGTGGTCCTGACGTTTAGCTGAATGAGCAGGAAGATCATCCAGATATGGTTGCACAATATGCCAAATGTCATGAAATGCATAAGACATTGCACGCTGGAAGGTAGCACCGGCATTTTTAAGGCCGAAAGGGAGCTTCTTATAGGCAAAAGTCCCCCATGGGCAAATAAAAGCAGTTTTGTGTTGATCAGCGAGAGCAATATTAATCTGGTTATAACCAGAGAAACCGTCCATAAAAGAATACATTTCACTGCCAGCGCACTCGTCAATGATCTGATCAATGAATGGTGTGGGAAAGTTATCTTTAGGACAGGCTTTTTTTATATCGCGGTAATCGACACAAACTCGGATGGTACCCTATTTTTTAGTTACAGGGACAATGTTAGAAACCCAATCTGTAAGAGGAATAGGGTAAATAAAACCGGCGTTAAGAAGCTTTTCTACTTCAGCCTTAATCGCCGCAGCCTTCCGAGGGTGTACAAGGCGTAGACGTTGACGAACAGGCTTAGCATCTGGGTACGTGATTATTTCATGCATCACTATACTAGAATCAATGCCAGGCATTTCTTCATAGGACCATGCGAAAACATCACGAAATTCGCGAAAAAGTTCGGAATAAAGTTGAATCTCCTCTGGAGTACAAGTGACTCTGATGTGAAGATGCTCGACGATCCCGGGTTTAACAGAGATGTCGAGGGGTTGGGTTCGCGTAATGTTTGCCATATTTCCTTCAGAAAAAACCTGATTAATTTGAATAGGCGTTTGAAGGATTTGTGATGGGAGACAAGGAGAAAACCGCTCGAGGCATGTCAGAAAATGCTGCGAGGCAGGGAGAAATGAGGAACGATGGTGAGAACTATACCAGGGAGGTTCCTCCAGAGACATAGTCTCAATAATAGCTTCGTCGGAGAGGAATATTTCTCCTAAAGAATCCGAAGAAGCCGCATCTAGAAGTCCTGAGGATAGAGTAAGTGCAGAGGAGGGAGCCGAGGCAGCAATGGTTTCAACATAATTAAACTCGGCAGGACTCAATGGCATCTGGTCGCCCCAAGAATCTACTTGGTCTATGGGGGGTACGAGCCACGGATCAGAGCCAGTAGCGATCATATTGATAGAGGCGATATTTAGAGGAGGGAGTGAAAAACACCCATAAGATCAGGATCTTTGAAAAGTCCAGCTCCCAAGCTCTTAGGTAAGTTGGAGGTATGCTCCACGAACGGGATGGTGCCTTCGGAAGAAGAAGCAAAAAAGGAGAGCTGGTCAACGGTAACGATCTTCCCTTGATGAGGGAAACAGATGATTCGGAAGAAAGATGAAGCAACAGCTTGCATTGCGTATATCCAGCTACGTCCGAGAAGGAGGTTGTAGGTTAGAGTAGCATCAACGACTTCAACTTCCATCTCGACCGTCTTCCCTTCCAAAGAGATTGGTAAACGTTGGAGTATACCGTAAGGACGGGACGCTCTTCCATCAAAAGCTTCCAAGGTAGTGGGAGATTGGCTCAACGTCGGAGATCCAATAGCTTTCCAACAGGCAACAGACATGATGCAAGTTGAGGCACCTTCATCAATAACTGTACGATGAATCGTCTTGGAATCAATAACTACTTGTATGAGGAAGGCGATTTGGGGAGGCAATCTTTGAGTGTGGCGTTCTAAGTCAAAAGTTATTAAATCCAAATCGGCCGGGTCTATGCCACCAATGGCAAATAGCATGGACTTCCTCTGAGAAGGGCAGCTCTCGAGAACCTCTAAAGCGGACATAGCCGACGGAGTCTGTGCTAAGTCCTCAACGATGTTGTAGTGCTGTGCAGCACGAGCACTCGGATTATACGAGGATTTCTGGAGTACTCCTTTTGGAGGGGGTCGAAGAGGCGTTTCAGTGGTAGGTCTCTCGATGTGGAGCGGACCTGAACTGAACGGGGGAGCACTTGGGGGAACCTCAGGCTCCTTGCCGGTAGATGACGGATAATATTTCGTTCGAGTACTGATATTAATGGGTATTGTACCAGCCATAAACACTTGAGAACCAAAGGAAGAAGGAGGCTGAGTAGGATCAGCCACCATTTGAGTTTTTTGAGTGTGTTGGGTGGGAAATGGCTCTTTGAGCACCGCAGGAGTCCCAGAGGTGCCTTTTAACAAACGACTAACTTCGGACCGCCTCGGACAATCCTTGGTAAAGTGATCCTCATCGCAAATAAGACAAGGATATTTGGGTTTGCGTTTAGGGCCGTCCTCAGGTTGAGGTTTTGGGGTTTCCTGCTTAGGTTGTTCTGGCTTATTTTTCGCTTTCCCTTTTTTCTTCTCTTTCAAAGCCTTGTTTGCCGTATTAGATAGGACGGCATTAAACTCAGAAGTAATATTCGAACCAGGCGATGCCTGGGAAGGTTGTCCATTTGAAGTAGATGTTTTTTGCTTCGTAGGATTCGCCGGATTTTTCTTTGAGGATGAATTAACCGAACCAATGATACCGTCAACAGTGGGTGTTGGCGGGGCTTTAGATGTTCCTTGTCTTGGGACATCAGGCAGATAATCATATAATGTACCTGACTGAGAATAAACCAAGTCAAGGTACTGAGCTCGAGCAATAGCTTGCTCTTTAGTGACACACGCCCCCATGGCGATATCCCGAGCTATCGGAGGCACGAACGAAGTCGTAAACCAATCGGTAAGAAGCTGGTCAGGAATCCAAAATTTGATCATACGTCTACGCCATCTCCATTCATGGATATGATCAGAGATATGCGTAGCCGTCTTTTGTCTCAAGGAAGTGAGGAGGTGTGTACCCATTTCGTATCGAATGGGTAACTGGAAGTGAGTGAGAAATGCCATAGCCAAAGAATTGAAATCTTGAAAAGACCCGCGATGAAGTTCGATATACCACATAGCGGCAGAGCCAGTGAGAGTCCTTTGAAAAAGGCGAAGCCGAATTGAATCGTCAAGCCGTGAATTAGATGAACACCACAAATGATAGGTCATAACATGGGCTTGTGGGTCTTCATTGGCTTTACCATCGAATTTTGGACAGTCACCAGGTATTTTAGTTGGAACTGGAGGCCAATAAGGATTATGGAGAATAGGATCATTGGTTAATTTGGATACGTCCGGTAATTCTAAAGTCTCTAAGAATGGTAATTGAGGATTGAAAGGCATCTGGGGCTGTTGGTAGGGTGGAGCACCAGGGTTCCAACCAGGTGGTGGATGCCCCCATAGAGTTTGTCCGGAAGGATTTGGCCCCATAGTGGATTGGCCATAGGGATTTGTATATTGCCCCCCAGCATAAGGATTACCAAATGATACCGCAAACGTGCCATATCACTGTTGATAAGTTTGCGAGGGATTCGCTTGCGGTTGCTGGTAGTTCTGGTACGGGGCAAATGAAAATTTCCCTTGAGGTTGTTGGTAGCCATACGGTGGTGGGGATCCAAATTGAGTTGGAGGACCAGGCTGGGTTGGATAAAAAGTTTGTGATTGAGACCCAGCCTGCATTTGAAGACCAGATGGGTATTGGGGTCCCATTTGGGGCCACGGACCGGATTGAGCAGCGCCAATAGACTGTCCTATAGGTTGGGCTATCTGGCCAGAAGGAAAACCTTGTTGATAGTGAGGTTGGCCGATCTGTCCAGAAGGTTGTACCTGCTGATACTGAGGTTGGCCTACCTGTTGGAACTGTTGTTGCGCAGTTGAAGGTTGTCCTAGCAGACTAGATGGTTGAGGAGACTGGGCAGTTGGTTGGCCTAACTGTGTTTGAGGCTGACCAGCCTGCCCAGAGGGTTGTGAATACTGGACAGTAGGTTGACCAAGTGGTTGAGTAACTTGTCCAGACATTGGACTATACTGGACATTAGATTGGTTTGGGTTAATAGTTTGTTGACCACTTTGTCCAACGGGATAGCCCTGCTGGATACCAGGTTGGACTTGTTGAAAAGACGACTGACCTGAGTTACCAGAAGGTTGCATATAAGAAGAGGAAAAAGGAGCAGCAGTAACGAAAGGGTTTCCATGAAAGGATTGCCCTGGTTGGTCTTGAGGGGGTTGTATTGGAGATTGCGCAGATAAAACTTGACCACCATGGAAAGAGGTGGAGGTCCAATCAATTGACAATGGGACCGATACCTCAACAACCGTTTGAGATGACAAATATGGATCATATGGCTCCTGTATTGGGACATTTGTCATGGGGTCAAAGACTCCAAACAAAGAAGCTGAGGGACGACTAGAAATAGGAGTCGAAGAGGTTGCACACACCGTTGGAGCGGTTGTGACGGAGGTAACAGATAGACTGCGACTTGGTGGAGTAAAAGGTTCCGTAGTAGGAAAAGTGTGTGACCAAATGGGACCTGTGAACAGAGTTCCAGAAGGCGTAGCATCTCTCAAAGCTTTATATCCCAGTGGTAAATTTGTAGTAGTAGGTGTACTACTAACATGTATAGGGTCCGTTGAGGTGGGAATTTCACCGCTTGTTGCAACGGACTCATCGGTTGTTGTCGGGGACAAATCATCCATGTCAGATGAAAAAGGTGGGACTGACACATGAGGAGAAGTATGGTCCCAAAAAGCGGCACCGTCCTCAAAATATTCCCACGTAGGGTTCCAATGAAACTGGTAAGTCTCGTCACCTGGGGCACGAGAACTAAGTGGTTGTATACTTAGAACCACATGGAGACTCACAACCAATGTTTCGGTAGAAGACGAAACTGGTGATTCCTCCAGGATGAAACTTACGAAATCTACCGAGACAATCCCTACTTTGGACTGACACACACAAAAGCTAATTGGGTAGATGTTATCGTGGCCAATAAATTTTAAGACACTGAACTTAACCTTTTCGTTTTTTAAGAGTCGAGAAAAGGATAAAAGATGACTCTAGTCTCCTTCGAATATTTAATGAGCACGAAGTGACAAGATGCTCACAGGCACCTTTTCGTTTAGGGAGTCCGAAAAGGATCAAAAGTGACTGCTCTGGAATTCTAGGTAGAAGGTGTGCCAAACTTTTCGCAAAACCACAGAATACTTTTTAGGGTACGGGTGGTCAATCTTCGTGAATGTTGTGTTCACTGCATTGCGAATCGTAGGGCGGCTGACACGGCTTCCTATGGATAAAGGCTTTATTCCTATAGGGGTCTCCCAATATATACTCGACGGTACGTGGGAGCACAGTCTGTATTGGCACCTATCGTTTCACCGTGGAGGAATCACCCAACCACTCGACGATAAACTACCAGGTTTAAAGACGCCGGAACACGTCTCTAACCTAGACCTCTAGAGTATTTGCGTTATGTTCCAATGCGTTGTTATGTTCATTGAGTTCATTTTAAAGTTTATCTTCGATTATGTTTCAGTTTTTGGTCCTACCGTATGTGATATCTCAAAAACTTCTTAAATGCAAACTATATGCCAAAATTAAATCATTTGATTCGATGAATTCTATCTACAGGAGGGTTGAGATTTTTACACAAACGAAGTGATCACTCAACAAACAACAAAGATCCTAATGCAGCTAATAACAAGAAATGAAATTTTTTCTGTTTCTTTTTAATAGCAACAAATAACAATAAATGCTAACTAATACGATGCAAAAGATTTTTTTTTGTTTTTCTTTCCTTTAAGATGGCATGATGCATGTAAACAAATTTTAAGAGATATGCACAATCCAAGTTCACTTCAATGAAATAGAACCAATTCTGCAACACCCAAAATGAACCATGCAAGCAAGGAAAAACACAAAAGACTTTCACTGAACCATTTAATCTAAGTTCGAACGAAATCGAGTGAAATCCAAAGAGGCTAGAAGTGAAACACTCAGAGTATAGAAGATCAAGCTTTAACAAATCATTGGATAGGTGCAGAACACAACCAACAAGCTGACTGGATAATCAAGAGACCGAAACTTCCCACAGAAGGCTAGACATGCAAAGTCACTAGATGTCCTAGGGCTGAGTCGAAAATCAATAGAAATAATCAAACAGCTGAGGGATAAAGGTTAAGACTAGTCAAGCAGAGGTTCAACACAGTTCCAGAGGCTGAAAGAGATATAAAAAGAGATTGAAAGAGCTTTCCACCCACGCACAGGCAAAATTTACAGAGTTGGCGCGACTGTCAGCCTGCAACTTGCGCTACCACAGGATTGGCGCGCGTTGCCTTTGAGCAACATGCGCCAACTGGCGCGACTGTCAGAGAAATAACCGCGCCAATTAAGCTTGCCAACTAAAAAAATAAATGATACGACCTCAGGTCGGGTTGACAGTGCTCAGATGGGTCAAACAGTAAAGAATAAACTCAAAACTGATTCAGGAAGCTCATTCACTCAAGCAAGCAGAAGAAAATTAACATGCAAGACAAAAAATCAACTAGCTCCTCCCCAGCGGAGTCGCCAAATTGTTGGTCAGGTAAATCCCCTCTGCGGACAGAGGCGATCCCACTAGCCTATAACAGAACTAGCCACAATCAAACCACGCTGCTACGCAAGTTCCTAGTTATGCATCAAAGGTGAATCAAGAAGACCAACCTGGAGTCCAACGCTATGATTGAAGCAGAGTTGATATCCCCGCTCCCTCGCTCCAACAGATCATAAACGAACACCTGCACATGCAAAGGAAGAGACAGATACCAACATAAAAACTACCAAGGCACAACTATATTTCAATCAGAAAGGAAATAAATCAACACATCACCATGATAGATAATGAGATTGGAACTATAATAGCAGTCGCTCATCAATTAATAATAAACAGGAAAAGTTACAACCATTGTTCTGACGTCGACCCTTCTCCTGGTTGGGCGAGTAACTATATGTGTCTTGCAATGCATCTCCTCTCCGGCAGCATAACCTCTCTAGCACTCACTAGCATTCCTCCAAGAACTCAAGAACTCAACATCTAACACTCCATGACTAACGATTATCACTACTATCACTAGCTTGTCCAATGCATAATGACAAGCTTATATAGATGAAGAGACGAGGAGGATACGATGAGCCGGGACACCTTTTGTGGATTAACATTATCCCCAAATGCCATTAAAGATGGAGATAGGATAGAGCTCGACATAAAGCTGATTTTTTATCCTTAGAAAAGCTCCATGTAATGAAGGAAACAACAGTCGGACGTGCGTTAAGGCAAAAAGCATGACTAAACTTGGTTGGCGCGACTGTTGCTCTAAGACAGAGCGCCAATGGTCGCGCCCTCTTTTGAGGATCTCCATGATTGGTGCGGATAAGATACTGTGGACTTGCGCCAATGGAAAAAGATCACTTTTCAGGGATAATCTGCAGAAGGTGTCTTCAGGGAACATGGAGTACATACTCAGGGGAACATAATGTAAGTGTTTTTAGACTTTGTCACTTCTTATAACTCCCGGGATGAGTCCTCCAAGGTACGACAAGAGGAGTAACAGGGATGGTGACAAATTACTGTGTAACAATGACTACCATATCTTCTTCCCCCATGGTCCGACCAATGGCTTCGAGCTGATCTCGAATGCCTTTAATATTGTTAAGATGTTCCTATAAAGACATATGCTCATCCATCATGATGGAGAACAACTAATTCTTTAGAAAGAAATCTCTTCTCTTGTCAGATGTTTTGTGCAATTCCTTCAAATGTTGCCAGATTTTGGTAGCTGTCTTTCCGAAAGGAATCTATGGTAACTGATCATTAGTCACAGAGAGTTTGAGAAGAATAATAGCCTCTCGATTTTGACCATCAAACTTATCTTGATCTGCACCAGGCGTACCAGGACTAAGCTCTCTACCCAAAACGAGCTGGTAAAGATGCCTATATTAAAAAATGGTCAACATTCTCTGTTTCCAGATGTTATAATTGGTGCCATTAAAGCATTGACTACCTTCCAACATCAGGTTTTTTAGCGAGGCCATATGCATGTTTCCCAAGACATAGAAAACAACAAAGGAGTCCGATACAGATTTCAATGCGGATGTCGGATGATCAAGCCAAAATTTGATAGGTGCTGGTGCAATATGAAATAGAACCAGAGATCATTCTGAGAAGCTTAGGCAAGGAGAAACTTGGAGGATAATTGCGTGCCCAGAAACTAACATGTATGCAAAAAATCTATGTTTTCCGAAGAACCAAAAACATATACTAAGAGAGATTGATACGAGCAGGCATGGGAAAAACTTTTGAAAGTCAGAGCTACCAGAATTGTCAGGGGAAAATTGGGAGTGATACCAGACGTAATTGAGAGTAGTGAGACCAATCCCTCGCAAAAACTCGACCAGCAATCGAATTACGGCAATAGAAGATGTCTAATTAGAAAAAAAATAATGGCTCAGAAATTGTGACACCAGTAAAAAAAAAATTCAGACTCCTAGAGAGCAATTTCGAAATGAAGCACGAAATTTTTGAAACAATGAAAAATTATTTCAAAAAAAAATACCTGAGCTTTGATACCATAATCAATTAATGAATTGAAATTGATTTACAATGAACGATGAAGCTCAATAAATAAAACAAATGTATTTACAGGAAGAACAAGTTTCTACTAAGAAACAAAAACAATAAGTTTCTATTAAGAAAATGCTAATAAGATCACAGACGATCTTATCTGAATAAAATATATAAATGAGCACTAAACACTAAAATAACATTATTATAATACGAGTTACCATGTCATATAATAGGAAAGGAGCTTCACCGCAGCTGCACATAAGAACCAAACCATGGATTGTTCGGAACGAAAGGTAGCCAGGACATTTTCTATTTATATCTGCAGAAATTTCTTCCAACAACTTCCATCTCAAACTGAAATCATCTTCAATGTAGTCAATTCTTTATTCAAAACACGGTTGACCAAATTGGAAATGATCTAATTGTTCAATTGACCATATATAAGTGGACCCATCATTGACAAGGCATATCAACTAATTCATGTATATTTCTAACAACATACAATGTATGTCACTGATTGGAACAAATGAAAACCCCACTCACCTTTTTATTACGTCAAACCAGTAGATTGTATACCCGTACCGAGGATAATCTTCATACTCCTTGTCGAGATACAACCAAAACAATTTACTTTTATAAAACACTACATTCTTGGGGGGTGAAGTGCCACCAAATGGAATAGAAGCCCTTTGCCATACCCTATCAAGACTACTACAAACATAAAATTTAAACTGCATTCTGTCATAGATATGTTTTAGAACAACCTAGTCATATTTTTTGCTGCTTACATTTTCCAATAATGAAAAGAACCCCGAGTCTCCAATTCATACTGGCCCTATGTTTTTAAATGCCTTTGTAAATGGATTCGCTACAAAATAGTTGTGTGTTTGGGAGAATTCTGTTGGTAAGGATAAAACCACCATTGGTCCAACAACACACTCTACTCTGTATCTTGAATCTATGAATCCCAAATGAAATTGATATATGTGGCCATTCTGGTTAAGGTATTGGGCAGCAAAACAATTGTCTTCGCTATTGAGGAATCAAATGAGAAATCCAAATTGGTTCATGGAAACATTCTTGCAACGTAAAAAGAAAGAAGGGTCACAGAAATAATTCTTCCATTTTTTAGATACAGTGCCAAACTTTATCACAACCGATAAATGGAGCCACAACAAGACAAGTTCAAGAAATTCGAATGGAAGAGAACTCCAAATACCTAGATCCATGATGAAACAGTGAAATCACCTAACAGTAAAAAAAAAGGCATTTGATATCAACAAAACAATTTAATGTTGAATAAAATTAAAAGAAACATAAATACACAATTTACCACACACAATTTTCCATTTTGTTGAGACTATGTTAAATGGAAATATAACAAAGGATCATGAATCCACCATGATGATAGACACGGTGCAAATAGCCATGGAAGTTGTTGAGACAGTCACTAAGAAGGAAGGACATCTATTGAAAGATGTTAAGAAGGAAGGAACCTATGCAGACGATTTGACCTTGGGAGAAGGAACACTAGCAGAGGAGTTTTTTACAAAGGATGACCAATCTTTTGAAGCTGTCAGAAGTATGGAGAAGTATCTTTCAGAAGATAAAAACCTTTGAAGTAAAGGAGGATGGAGAATGCCTGTTAAATGAGAGAAGAAATGATTTATTGTAGCAGAAAGAATTTGATAATACATTGATATTTGAAACTGTGACAACACAGGAACAAGTTGTTGTGCAAGAAGGATATGAAGTTTAGTTTGAAGAGTTGATATGTAAAGAAACAGTTGAGACTGTTGAACCTTATAATTTCTAATCTAATATTTTGTGTATAAATGCAAGAAACATAAGTAATGATGAAATACTTATAAAGTGTCACAGATAAATTGCTTTGCTTACACTTACTTTGTAATTATGTATTGATTTATATATATGTCCAGAGATTTAATCCCAAATTGAATTTGTGTAAGCATCGAATGGTGGAAAATGAGAAAACTATATCATTCTCTCTCTCTCTCTCTCTCTCTCTCTCTCTCTCTCTCTCTCTCTCTCTATGTGTGTGTGTGTGTGTGTGTGTGTAGGTAGGTGAAGTGCAGCAATCACACAGAGAATACAGAAAGAGGAGGATAGATATGGGCTATTGAATCCATTAGAAGGACCAATCAAAGCTCAAGAGGAAGAGTGCATGACAAAATAACAGCGGGACGAAACCTTTAAAGAAGAGCAAAAATGAAGACTTAGCATAAATTCTAAGTAAAAGGAACAAGCGGAGGAGCGAAGATTGATGCTCAGGAACCATTAGATCTGGGAAGATCAACGATTGAGATTGAATCAAGAAGGTCAAATATCAGATCGCTGGGGTCATTATACAGTTTAACTCCCCCAAGCGGAAAACCCAATTACACTAAGAAACGGTGAAAAACACAGTCAAAACCAAGTGCCGGACTTGAAATATTATAGGGAATGGTTTATATCCCTATGGGGTCTGTAAAGATATCAGATCGGCGTATGGAAGCGGAAGGAGTTTGGCATTGAGGTTGAGTGATATGCGATCGTGCAGATCGAATCAAGAAGGTGAAATATCGCATCGGCAAGCTCATTATATAGTTTTACTCCCGCAAGTGGAAAACCCAATTACATAAACAAATGATGAAAACACAGTAGGAATCAACTGTCGGACTTGAAATATTATAGGGAATGGTTTATATCCCTATCGGGTCCGTAAAGATATCGGATCGGCGTATGGAAGCGAAAGGAGTCTGGCATTGAGCTTGAGCGATATGCGATCACGTGACTTAATCTCAAGCATCAGATCGCAAATCAAATCGACGGTCAAGATCTGATCACAAATCGCAATCGGAGTGCGTAATTCAAAGGCTTGGAGAACCAGAACCGATGGCTGTATAGTGGCGAATCTATAAAATTTTAGATCCGCTATATATATGATTCGGAGCGGGTTTCCTGTGTAATCCATATATTTCTGTTAAAGTGGTTTAATGCTAAAACATACGTTAACGCTCCGATATCGCATATCAAAGTGGAAGGGGCGATGAAGATACATATATATACATATGACCATGGAAGGACCGATGGCCAATTGTGATGAGGTTAAACCTCGGGAAACGTGACAAGGTTGTACGAAAGGGAAGAAAGGTATGTTTATGTGGGCATTTTCCTTTGTAAATGGTTTATAAGGAAATATGCGCCGATAAGAGATTTATGTGTTAAAAACATATGTAACCAAAGGTTTTGTAAGGGGAAGCTTATATATGTGTGATTTAAGGTTTTGTAAAGGTTGTGAAGTGGTTTTAAGTCTCGATCTTTCGGGAGAAGATCAACACCAGAGAAGCAATAAATTTTGGGAGAGCATTTAAAAAAAGACCAGAACCTTCTTTTTTCTACGAGCTAGTGATATCATGAATATTTTATACACAATCAATTCCCTTCTTTTTTTTCTACGGGCTAGTCATCTCATTTGAATTAAAGTGGAAAAATATCGCGGAAAGAAAAATTGTACATACCTGTAAGATCGATTTCTGAACGCCTTTGAAACCTGAAAAAATAGTAAGGAATAATTGAATCACACATGAACTACACCAAATTATCAGAGACAACCACAAGAGCATGGAAACAATTAAAAATGCAATCACTGAGAAAGTGTTTCTCCAATGCTGAAACTTGAAAAAATAGTAGGGAAAAATTCAATCAGATAGGAACTACACCAAATTATCAGAGACAGCCACGAGAACTTGGAAATAATTAAAAACGCAATGAGATTTTCCACCTTTTTTACCAGATAGAAGCTAAGAGAAGCCAGCATTCTAGTTATCCTTCAACAATTCCAACAACCTTAAGTGCTAACAAAGAAATGCATGCATCCACAGAGCGTTTGACAATCACTGAGAAAGTGTTTCTCCAATGCTGAAACCTGAAAAAATAGTAGGGAATAATTCAATTAGACACGAAATACACAAAATTATCAGAGAAAACTACGATAGCTTGGAAACAATTAAAAACACAATGAGATTTACCACCATTTTTACCAAATAGAAGTCGAGAGAAGCCAGCATTCCAGTTATCCTTCAACAATTCCAACAACCTTAAGTGCTAACAAAGAAATGCATGCATCCATGGAGCGTTTGATTATAATATATGGAATGGGCCATACTATGAGGTTCGAACTTTTTTAATGTAAATAAAAACTTAAAACCCCTAGTGGAGGAGAATACAAATAAGTAGAATGTTTCATATTTCGATTGCACTTAACTAAATTAAAGAAATGTTTCATCAATCGACGCCTTCATACCTCATTGTCTTGGTTAATGATGATTTTCGGGCACAACTGCTTCAACCGTCATTGTAATGCATGAAATGTGTCCTTATTACTCGAATTTATGCCTACATACCTCATTGTCATGGTTATGGATGATTTTCAAACATAAATGCTTCAACCGTCATTGTAATGGATCAAAATGTGTCCTTATGCTTCAACCATTCATACGTTTCAGAATGCAAAGAGACCACTTTCAAAGGCACTGTGAAAGACGGGTGTTCGACACTAATTTTTTTATTTCATTTTTTCTTAATCCTACATACATGGTTATCAACAAGAGGCACAGTAAATTTTTAATCATGCTTTGTAAAAAATTAATTTAAGTATGGTTTAAACATGTGTTCTAGACATGCAAGAAAGTTACTATTGTGAATTTCATTCATTGATTTAGTGATGACTACAAGAATATACTAACATCTTTCAATTCAGGCCATCTGATCAAAAATATTAATTAAGAAAATGATTAACTTGCCGATTTTGATACGGGGGACGCTAAATCAAAAAGATTAATTAAGAAAATGATTAACTTGTCGATTTTGATAGGGGGGACACCAATTGGTAAGTTAATCATTTTCCTTATAAAATTTTCGTT
The DNA here is from genome assembly GCA_031772625.1 of Pinus tabuliformis. Lineage (NCBI taxonomy): Eukaryota > Viridiplantae > Streptophyta > Pinopsida > Pinales > Pinaceae > Pinus > Pinus tabuliformis. Next base: position 460,331,809 of record CM062818.1, read on the forward strand.
CCATCTTGGCACATTATCCAATCCGTAAAGAGCTCTTCTTCGGTTTGATACACAAGTACACCTTTTCGCCAACTTGGAACTCCTTGAACAACCCTTCAGATTTTCATAACTCTTCTACATATCATGTGATGCCTTTAGATTCTTCTTGATTACCTGCATTTCTTATTCCATGTCCACCAACATATCTGGTCTAATCAACACCCTATTAACTGGATCGCTACAACTGACATGAGCATTGCAACTCCGCCCATACAATGTCTCAACCAGACTCATCCTCAAATATTCCCAATACTCCTTGTTTTAAGCGAACTCTACCAGTGGAAGATACTCTTCTCATTTTTGTTGTTGATGCATCACATAGATCTTCAATATGTCCTCCAATATCCTATTTACCCTCTTTGTCTATCCATCTGTCTACGGATGATAAGCTATACTAAAGGCCAACTCTATGCGCAAACATGCAAATAACTCCTTCCAAAACTTGGAAGTGAACTTTGCATCCATGTCTAACATAATATTATTTGGAACACCATGAAATCTAACCACATCTTTGATGAACACCCGTGCTACATCGCTAGCTGAGAATTTAGACTTCATTGGAATGAAGTGTGCAAGCTTTGTCAATCTGTCCACAACAACCATGATGGAATCGTGTTGTCTCACTGTACTCAGCAAACCTACGATGTAGTCTATGGAAATGACTTCCCACTTCTACTTTGGAATCGCAATCATCTCTAGAATTCCACCTGGATGTTTACACTTTGCCTTCACACGCTAACAATCAAAACACCTAGCCACAAACTCGGTTACATCCCTCTTCAGGCTCGGCGAATAATAATAAAAAATTACTGTAGTCAATGTCTTCTAATAACCTGGGTGACCCAAATATGTTTTCAGATGAAACTCCCTCAAGATCACCTTCTTGATCTCAGTACTATCTGCCACATATATTTTGTTTCTTAATCTAATCAATGCGTCTATTGTAAGGCAATAGTCCACATCCTATGAACTTGCACTTGTACCTGTACCACTACATGTACCATCGCATGTACTTGTACCCATACTATACCTATAGTTGTACATGTGCTAGCATTTGTACCTATACCTGGACTCTGCTGCAACCTATGCATAATATCCTTGTACTTGACATCTTGTTGACCTTCCTGCAAGATCCTATCCTGTAGATTTGTCCCATAGGATCACATAGTTGCTAAGTGATTTACCTTTATCCATCTGCTAAGTGAATCTCCCACTTTGTTCTCTTTTCCTTTGATGTACTTGATCTCAAAATCGAACTCACTGATCCTAGCCAACCAACAATCCAGCCTACCATTCAGATTTGGTTAGTCAAATAGGTACCACAAACCACTATGATCACTCATCAATGTAAACCTCCTGCCCAGAAGATAGTGTCTCCACATCTTCAATGCATGTATAATCGCTTCGAACTCAATATCATGTGTGGGGTAGTTCTTCTTGTGCTCATTCATTTTTCACGACTCATAACACACCACCTGTCCATCCTGCATAAGGAATCCACCAAGTCCTTTCTTGTACTCATCTATGCACACTACAAACTCTTCGTCTAGATCTACAATATTTAACATTGATGCATGCGTGAACAATTGCTTGAGCTACTGAAACTAGCCTCAGACTCCTCTGTCCATTGGAATTTCTTACCTTTCCTCTGCAATGATGTCATAGGATAAGAAATCTGTGAGAAGTTCTTGATGAACCTCCTATAATAGCTTGCCAACCCCATGAAATATCTCACCTTATCCACATTCTTAGGAGCTACCCACTCCATGATTTCCCTTATCTTTTCAGGATCTACTGTAATGGCCTCCATGGAGACCACATGCCCCAAGTAGTGTACCTCAGTGTGAAAGAATCTGCACTTGCTGAGCTTAGCATACAATTGATGCTCTCTTGACAACCTCAACACTGCTGCTAAATGCTTGGCATGCTCTTCCTCATTTTTAGAATATACCAATACGTCATCAATGAACACAATACCAAACTTATCAAAATACGAATGTAACACTCTATTCATCAAGCACATAAATGTAGTTGGAGCATTAGTTAAGCCAAATAGAACTACGATAAACAAATAATTCCCATACCTAGTCCGGAAATTTGTCTTGTAAATGTCTTCCTCTTTAATGAATACCTGATGATATCCGTATCTCAAATCAATCTTCGAGAACATTGCATCTCCCTTACATTGATCGATCAAGTCATCAATCCTCGGTAATGGTTACATGTTCTTGATAGTCACTTCGTTCAACTACATATAGTTAATGCATAATATGAAAGTTCCATCTTTCTTCTTCACAAACAATACTGGTGCGGCCCATGGTGATACACTTGGCTTAATGTATCCCTTTCCCAACATTTCCATCAACTGTAGCTTCAACTCCACCAACTTAGGTGTGCTCATCCTATAAGGTTCTTTTGATGCTGGAGTTGCCCCTTGCACCAACTCAATATAAACTTCTAGTCCCTGTGAAGTGGTAACTCCATAACCTCCTCAGGAAATACATCCTTGAACTACTGCAAAACTGGGTACCTGCTCAACACGTCTGCATCCTCAACTTCCTTACCCTTATTACTAGAAATGTGCATTATGAATAGCTTGCACCCTTTCCTACGGCTATGCTTTTCTTACATAGTTGTCACCATCCAAACTGATGTGACATTATTCTTTCCATGTAAGACTCTTGGTTCTCCATTGTCATCAACACACCCAATAGCTTTGTCATAACAATCCACCTTGATTCTATGAAGATACAACCAATCCACTCCCAAAAACATATTGTATTATCCCAACGGTAATACATTCAAATGTGTTGCGGTAGGCATACCATTCATATCAAATGCAAAAGGTCTTATCCAATGATGAACTTGCTTCTTCATACCTGTATTCAACTGTACTAACCAATACTCTGCATGCAATTCCTTACTCAAACTGCACTTATCCACCAAGTCTGGACTAGCATAGCTATAATTAGATCTAGGGTCAATCAAAATAGAAATAACATGATCACAAAGTTTACCATCCATCTCAATGATAGATGCCTAATGTTCTTCCTGTTTTTTATCCAATACTGTGTAAATGTGAGGAACACTCTAACCAACATCCCCAACAGTTTGTTCCTATTGCACACTTTATATCTGAGGCCTACCACTATCATTCATTGGAAAATCTTTCCTGTGATGATATTTTCCACAAGTCCAAAACTCTATAAGCTTCCAGCCTGTATCCTTGTTTTTTTCTCCTGATCAGAATCCTTTTCCTTTATTTGATGTATTGAACTTGACAACATTTTATTCTCTTTATTATCTATACCCTGAAGTCTTGCCCGTTTCTTGTCCCATTTTCCTTTGTACTTTGCACTACCCTTCCAATCTGGTTTAGTGTCATACCTACGCTTTGATTTTTCATAGCAATTCCTTAGCTTTCGAATGGCCTACTCTATCAATCTAGGCTCATCGAACTCAATCCTATCTTTGAATACAACCGGTAATCCACTAACAAATCTTTGAATCTCAGTCTTCTTTTCCATTAATAAGGCACATACCTCAGTAACTCCAAGAACCTACTAGTGTACTCATCATCTGACATCAATCCCATATTTAGCTCATAAAATTATTTTGCCCTCTCATCAAAGTATCTCATTGATTGGTACTTCCTCTTGAATATCTGCTCAAACTCACTACAAGTTAAATCCTCCGCATGAATACATCTGACGTTCTTCACGTCTTCCAAACAAATGTCTACATTACCTTTGAGATTGAATGTAGCTACTCTCAATTTCATGTTCTCTGAATAATCATGTAACCTGAAGAACTTCCTCATTCCAATAAACCATGACTCTACATCCTGTGGTTTCTTCATCTCTCCATCAAAAGTAGGTGTCTTTGCTTTCTTAAATGTGTATGGCAAGTATCCCCTGTCACTCCTCGTGTCCGTATGATAATGATGATGATCATAGTGCCTATCTATATCAGAACTAGAATAATACATGTGTCTACTCTTCTCCTCTCTGGAGTTTCCAAAAATCTTCCATCTCTAACTGTCTCATCTCTATCTAACCTATGACCACCATGTGACCTACTACAATATTCCCCATTAGTTTGGTCCTGCTCATAGCTAATCCAATGTGGTCCCTGTTGCTGAAAATCCGACGAACTCTAATGTATCACTACATTTTCCTCTTCTTGTTTCTCCTATAAATGCATGATTCTTTCATCATCTGCCTTACAAGTCCTTATTTCTTCCTTTAAGCTTCTCAGTGTATTTTCCAAATCAAATGATTTCCCAACACCATACTTCTGTTTTGATTCATAGGGAGATTCTTTGTAGTCTACCATCTTGCTAGCCATTTGTTATTTCTTCCTGTAAGGTATATCATGTCAGCGAAACCAAATAACAATAAACCAATGTACCTTAGTATAGCTCGAGGAGGATACCTTGTCTGCAAGATCAACAAATCAACATGATACATGAAGAGCATAATCATGACATCATATAGAAACATAACACATAAGAATATGACCATGCAACCATCATTCTAGCTACGGTCGAGTCATCAATGCATGACCTTAACAAGAACAGACACCATGACCTCATGCATGAAAACAACCACTACATCACTGTACACGTGACCACATGCAAACATTAACATGTATAAGCAATGCATAACCAAACATACACATGCATAAACACATGTAATCAAGCATAAACAAAAAATATTTGTAACCAAACCTACAAGAATGATATATGTAACAAAACATACAAGAATGTAACCAAACATACAAGAATGCAACCAAGAACATTTAACAACATGTAAGTGACATATAACAACTTGTACCAAGCAACATAAAGCACCTCTACCCAACGAGTCGATCTATCGCCACTCCATTCTGGGAAATTCAAAGTACAAGCAGTGACATAATCAACATCAAGTACCACACAAGTTTCAAGTGGGCAACAAAGTTCAGTTGCATCTACAGAAAGAACACCTTACAAGAGCCTATCAGAAGCTCATACCACTTCGATATGGTCCTTACACCAGTACCAAGGTTGTGGTAAACAATGCTTTGGAGCACAACATTCCCCCATCCCTTCTCTTGCACCGAGTGTTCAATGTGGACCTCCGTCGACCATGCTTCCCACCATTACTAGACACAACAGAGGTTGCAGAACAATTCACTAGGGACCAAGTTCAACAGAAGTTTCCTCATCTCATGGAGGAACTCAATGCAATGGGGACCATTGCTTCCTAATGGGGGAGGAATGATCCAGGTGGATGTTAGTGACCACCAACCTATCCCACTTGGACCCCGATAACTATTTCTTTCAATTTTTCAGTTTCCTTAATTGTAGAACAATTTACTATTTTTAGCAGTTTTATGGGTCCTAAACTTTCGGAGTCGTTTTGAGGCCCTAAATGACATTTTTTGGGAAAACTAGGAGCAATATGGGCCCATATACTAAGAAGATCATATGCCAAAGTTACGACCTCGAGAAGTTGATGTACCAATTTACCCAAAACGAGGCTCATAGTTTGGTGATTCATCTCCTGGGGTTGGGTTTTTAGATGTTTAGGGTTTTCATTATTTCTCAACAATAAATAGGTCTTCGAGCCTCATTGTAACACAATTCAAAGGCATGTAGCCACTGTTATCAACCCAAGAAACTCACCTAGGCTGTATTTCAGTGATGCTCGGGAACATTACAAATTCAAAAAAAGTTGGATAGATTGGTGGATGAATGAAAAAAATACTGCATATTCAAGCCAGATAACAACTTCTACTACGATTGACCCCAGACATGGGTGCACACCCCCAGGCTACAAGGCTTTTAACCACCAATTACTCATAGTTTTGGAGACAATGTGATGATGGAGAACACTGATCACACTAGCAGATGCACAGGACCCTGTGATGGCCAGCTGCAACCAGTTAAAAGGTCTGTAAATCTGTTTTCTAATACATAGACAGGATGACAGCTCTCTGGCATTAAAACAATAGAAACCTACAAGCAAATTCAATGATACGTGCTAAATCCTAACACAGATGTGGGATGACAGCCCCTCTAATGCTAAATATTAACAGCACATGAAATAATGCAGAACAGGCACAGCCTGGAACAAAGAAGAAGCAGTGGAAAGTGAGCAATTAACAGTAAAAGAAACTTGTATTAGCTGGAAATGCAGACCAGAAGCTGCAGGTTACAAAGTAGTTACAGTCTCCAAAAGTTGAAGCTTGCAACAGAATAATACTCATCAACCTAATTACATTGTTTTTCTGGGTATATATAGAGTCTCTTTACAAAAATATCTCTGCTAGGCTATGCGTGGAGGTGTCTTAATGGATCACCAACCACATTTACAAACTATTCTTGGCCTCTGATACATTCTGACTGTTTTAATGTATAAATTGGCTCTTTCTGGTACTTTGTTGTCCTTCCTGACCATATGGAATGTAATGTGCACAAGGCTCCATGACTGATTAATACCTTGATCTGCTTGAAGCTATCCTTCTTGTCCTCGGCCATGCTGTCTCTTTAATACAGTGGGTGAAGTATTAATCACAGAGAGCTGGAGGACAATCACCTTCATCCCCTGGAAGCACGGGGTAGGCCAAAATATGGAAATTGCATGGACAACCAATGAGGGGATAAGAACAAATGATAGCCGTCGGATGGTGTAAATAAATGGCTGAGATCTGATTTGAGGGGCTATCAGGTGTAAACAAAGATAGGCGGACGATGGCCGTTGGATCACGGCGGGAATGATCCAAAGGCTGACAGGAGACGGAGTTGACAATTGGTTAACGGGCAGGGAGCCAAGTACGGTGGTAGGAAGTGGTTTCACCGCACCGCCTTTGGGCAGAGGGCGGTTTACGTACAGGCGGGAGCGATCCGGTTATATTGCGCCGCGTGGCAAGTAGGTCCGACGGGAAACTTCCTTCTCCGCTGCCTAACGGACGCGCAGCTTACGGGGTGAGAGCTTGTGAACAACGTTAGATGATGGCGACGGATGATTGGATGACAGACAAAAGGTAAAAGGTTAATGCACATATTTCAGGTGATGTGACAAGTGAGGGGCGGGCCCGGGCTTTATTTAAAGCTTAGGGTTATAAACTTTATTATATGTGCGGGGTTATGTATTAAAACCTTAGAGATAGGGATTAAACAAAAATGTGTTTAAACGAGGTTTACACGGGATATATGGGTTTTGAACAGGTTATAATGGTTTTCAGGAATTTATAAAGGGTAGAGGGGTTTAGTATTATTATAGACAAAAGCGCCCAGAGGTTTAGAGGAACATGGGTTTAGGCGGGCTTTTGCTAAAACAATAGGTGCCCGGGAGCCAAGGGAAACATAATTATCACGGGTTTATAATGATAATAGAGAAAAATGGAACCAACGGGGTTAAGGGAGAGTAGGGAAAAATGAAAGGGAAGGAGGAAATGAAAGTGGCGGGAGTCATAAGAATAAAGCAAATGGAAAGGGAAAGAATGAATGAACTATTGCCAGCCCTTCCTTTTCAGAAAACACCACAGCCAAGCTGTCCTTGACCCTAAAAAATGCTCAAACATGTAGCAGTGCTAACATTTGGCTCCTTCTAGGGATGAGATCCTCCCTGTGAGGTCTCAAGAACCCGCAGACCAATGCCTTCTTGATGAAAACCAATTAGCAAAATTCCTAGTGTTCCATTGGGCATGGAGTCTATTTTTCCTGCACAAAACTGATAAAAACAAAATATTTACAGCCTTTAAGGCCCAAGACCTTAAACAACATAAACTTTCAAAAGCCGCCCATTAACTGGGCCATCAAAAACTGTTTCTCCTCCCATACTTTTCAGTATGAAGGTGTTGTTCCCATGAATCTGTGAAATGACAAAAGGACCTGTCCAGAAAGCATCAAATTTTCCATGATTGCCTTTCTTTTTCTTTAGTGCATCCCATTTCAGAACCAAGTCACCAACCTAAAAATTATCTATCTTTGTCCCTTTGTCAAAAGCATCCTTGATTCTCCTCTGATGTGCTGCAGCCTTTTCAACCATCTGTTCTCTAATCTGATGTATTTCTGCCAAATCAGTGATCCTCTTTGCCATGCATTCTTCATCATCCTGCTCTTCTTGAAGGAGTTTTGCCACAGGGAGAGTTAGTTGAATTGGAAATATAACCTCAGTGTCATACACCAGCTTAAAAGGGGAATTCCCTGTGGATTTCTTGATGGTCACTCTGTCAGCCCACAGTTCATACTTTAGCTTTGAATCCCAATTCTTTTTATTGTCCTCTAACAGCTTTTTAATTATCCTGATCAAAATTTTATTAGAGGATTTTGCCAGACCATTTCCTTGAAGATAATAAGAGGTGGAATGAATCAATTTGATGCCCATTGAATCACACATTTCCACCAATTCTTTGGCCCTGAAGGCTGCTGCATTATCTGTGACTAATTTCTGTGGACAACCAAATCTGGTGAAGATATTCTCTGTTAGAAACTTGATGACCACATTATGATCAACCTTCCCGGTAGGGATTGCCTCAATCCACTTTGTGAAATAATCAGTGGCTACTAATATCCACCTGTGCTGGCCACTAGAATGTGGATTGATTTCTCCAATGAAATCCAAACCCCACTACTGAAAAGGTCCTTTTGCCTGAATTGGTTTTAGGGGCAGGGATTTCAACTGCTATTTTCCTTCAAATCTTTGGCACTTGTCACAAGATTTAACAAAAGTAAATACATCATAAAATAAAGTGGGCCAATAGTACCCAGCTCTCAAAATTTTATGGGCTATGGTCTTCCAATAATGGTGCCCTCCACACATGTTGTTATGAAATTGTTGCATGACTTCTATTAACTATTCTTTATCCAAACACCTTAAAAATATTCCAGACGAATCCCTCCAGTAGAGCAGATTTTCAGTGATACAATGCTTTGCTGCTCTAAGTTTTAAAGTTCTGGCCTGACTTTGAGTAAATCCCAAAGGGATCTCTAGGTTCAGCAAAAAATTAATTATTTCAGCATACCAATTACATGAAGCTAGATTCTCGGCCACTAACTACTTTCTTTCTATTTCAATTGCTTCCTCTTCTTCTACCTGACCATTTTCTGCAATAGTGCACAGGAAGTCAATATCTAATGATCTGCAATTTTCTTCAGCCAATAACTTAGCAATCCCCTGACCTCTGACCAGCTTAGTGGGCTTCAACTCTATGTTAAATTCTATCATTTTAGCAATCCATTTTTCCCTTCTTTCGTCAGCATCAGGTTGTGTTAAGACATCTTTAATTACAACAGAAGTCACATATGCAATTATTTTTGAATGCAGGATATAAATTCTAAAAGCCTTCAAGGATTTAATAAGAGCATATGCATGTTTCTCTATAATATCATACCTTAGTTCAACATCCCTCAAATTCTTGCTAAAAAATGCTACTAGATGTTCTGAACCTTCTTCATCTGCCTACAATAAAACAGTTGCAATAGTGTCCTCAGAGGCAAAAGAAAATATGTGAAACTCCTTGCTGTAATTAGGGCTGCTTAGTGTGGAAGCTTCCATAATAGCCTTTTTGATGGAATTAAATGAGTCTCTTACTGTTTCAGTCCACCTTACCTCTGAGCCTTTTTTCGACATGGAGGTTACATGCTTCACCAATTCTGAAAAGTTCGGAATAAACCTCCTGACAAAATTAATTTTGCCCATAAAGGACTAAACATCCTTCTTTGATCTAGGAACAGTCAAAGTTTAAATTGCTTTTACTCTTTCTAGGTCAATCTGAACACCTGCAGAAAACACAATATGTCCTAACAGCTTACCTTCACTCAAAGAAAATTGAGATTTTTTGGGATTGACTGAGATTCCAAACCTCCTGCTCTTCAGAAATACTTTTTTTAAATGCTGCAAATGATTTCGATGGCTGCTGGAGTAAACTGTTATGTCATCAAGGTAGATAAGCAAAAATTTGTCCTTCTCTCCCACAAATGCTATGTCCATAGCTCTCTGAAAGGTGGCTCCAGCATTCATCAATCCAAATGGCATTTTAGCATACATAAAATTTCCCTAAGGAGTGGTAAATGCAGTCTTCTCTTGATCATCTGGGTGCAAAGAAATATGATTAAAGCCTGAAAATCCATCCAAAAATGACATCACCTTAGCTCCTGAGACCTTCTGCAACAAAAGATCCATCTTTGGCAGAGGATAGTTCTCTTTCTTAGAGCATTTGTTCAAATTTCTGAAATCAACACATAGTCTGATTTCTCCACTCCTCTTCCTCACCACCACTAGATTTTCTACCCACTTTGAATATCTGAGAGGAACAATGACCTTGGCAGCCAACAACTTTTTAATTTCCTTTTCGATCAATGGAAGAAGCATCGGATTTATTGGTCTCAGCTTCTGCTTAAAAGGAACGGTGTCTTTTTGCAGATGGATTTTATGGTGAATTATATTCTTATCATATGTTTTTAGATCACTATACTCCCAAGCAAACACATCACCAAATTGCCTCATTAAACTGCAGTATTCAGCACTTTCATCAGTAGAAAAATGAGTGGACAAATTCACATACCTAACCTGGACTTCCTATATCATGCTTACAGATTGCAGATTAGTCTTATTTTTGGGCAGCCTTGTAAGGCACATCATTCTAGTCAAACAGTCTTTCAAGAGGAATTAAACCTTTAGGAATATGGTTACTAGGAAGCTGGACAATGTTGTCTTGACCAATTTTATTTCTAAGATGGGATTTGGGATTTTCTAACAAGGCTTCATTCTCCTGGTCAATTTGCATCTCAGAAAATTCATCAATGACTTGGAGAAACCTATTTAACTCATCATTATCATTAAAAACTTTCCAATGGTGGACGTTATCATCCAAGGAAGGTCTGTACCTCATTTGGACTTCATAAACAAGTTTGGGAGGCAAGGGAGGTATAAACAGACTAACAGAAACAACAATGGAATCAGCAAGCTGATTTCGGGCTCTAGGAATGTATGTTATACAAAAAAAATCAAAGGAATCCCTAATTCTCCATACCTCATCTCTATATTCCTTCAACCTTGGGTGCTTTGCTTGAAAAGTTTTACTTACTTGTTGAATGATTAAATTAGCATCTCCAAAAACCTTCAAATTCTTGACTCCTCTGTCCTTTGCTTCATTAAGGCCCAATAGCAGTGCTTCATATTCTGCTATATTGTTTGTCACTCGAAAAACTAGCTTGAAAGATAGTTGAATGGTTTCTTGTTGTGGAGATACTAGCACCACCCCTGTTCCTGCAGCTTCCCTGGAACATGCTCCATCAAAAAACATTTCCCAAACCTGACCTCCTTGCTCTTGCTCGGCCTGAACAATTGGTTTCCTGATCTGCATTTTGGCCTTCTGAGATTCTTCAATTTGGAGAATGCATGCTCCAAAATCAGTGTCCACTGCATATATAGGATGATTTGTAGGATTCTTCTCATCTCTGATGATATATGACAATTGTGCTTCTCTGTACAATCTCCTGCTCTCTCCTCCAAGAATTGGGACAGTTGCATAAGATAGATCATTCTGTAATGTCCCACCTAGTCTCTTAATCCACCCTCTGGACAACAGCATGCCAAACTTAGGAGGGACATCTGCTACCACAATATCCATCATCATACTCTTCATGGGCAGCCGAGTTAAGGTAATGGCTAGATCTTTAATCAATCCAAGACATTTCACCTTCCTTGAATCAAAATAAAATAAATCATGATAGGGTCTAGTGATATCAAGGCCCAACTCTTCCATGACAGCTTTAGGCATTAAATTGTGGCTGGCACCTGTGTCTAACAGGAAATTGTGGAGGATTTTATCATGAATGGTCAATGAGACATAAAAACATGGAGAATTATTATCAGCAGGTTCAATCATGGGGTTGAGCACAATGGCAGGCTTGTCATCTTGCAAATTAACAGAATCAGTGGAGGTTTGTTTGGTTTCTAGCTCAAGGGCTTCAAGGATAGGCTTCCTAAATAATTCACTCTTCACCAATTCAACCAGAGGCACAAATATTTCCAATTTCTGAACGTCTGACTCAAAGCTGAAAGAAGAAGATGATTTACAATAACTTTTTCCCTCTTGAACTGGAGCTTTGAGGATGACTGGATCAGCTGCTGGTCTTTTTTGTTTGACATTCTAAGATTCTGTTTGAATAGCAGCTCTTTGGGCAGGATTTTCCTTGAAATTTTTTGCATTGGATCTCAGATTATATCTCTGCTGGTCACTGGTTTGCAGAACAGGTCCTCTGTCCCACTCTTGACTGTTTTGTTCTTGCAGCAATGATTCGTCATACTCAGCCAATGTAAAAAATGCAGCACTGCCTTTATCTTCCATGCAGTGAATTTCATCCTCATCTTCTTCAAATTGTTCCTCCTCCATGACTACATTTTGGAAAGGAGCTTTTACTTTCTAATCTTCTTTTGATTCTTCACCCCTCTGCATAATCTATAGCTACTCATTTGCTCCTCTGAATGGATTTTGATTTCTTGGAGCAAATGTGCTCTGTTGCCTTGTCTTCCCTGAATTCTGCTCAACCTTTAGCCTAGAAATTTCAGCAGCCAATGACTTTATCATCTTAGTCATTTTTTCTAATTTAGGCTCTGAAGATGACGCAGAAGAAGTAGAAGACTGATTTCTCTGTCTTCTCCTGTCAGCTTGATTTTTTAACTTTTTTGCTGCCATGATATTAGATTCTACTTCTAAGGTTGCATCCTGCATGTCTGCCAGTGGCACATCTCCTTTCTCTCAATAACAGGGAGAAATCAGAGTCAAAATCACTAGCATAAGTGAGTTTGGCAGATGTAGGAGTACACTTTACTTCAATTGGTATCTTACTATACATTCGATTGAATCTTTTATTAAAGTCAGGTATTGACTCCCCACTTTCCCTCTTCATGTTGCAAAACTCTATGTGGTAATAGAGAAAGTCCTTTTTATCTCCCCATTGCTTCAAAAATGCATCATCTAATGCTTCGATATCTGTTATAGATCTATGGGGTAATTCTCTGGACCACTTCCTAGCCTCTCCATCAAGGCTCTGGACAAAAACTCTCATCCACACATCATTTTCACTAATATCTAAATTATTAGCATAATTGTAAAAGGCTTCAAGGTGTTCTTCTGTTCTTACTCCCTCTATTCTAGTGAATTTAGGCATATATTTTTGATATTCTCCCACAAGCATAGGATTTAAAGGCACAGGCAATACTAATGGTCCATATCTAGCAGCAATAATTCTCTCAATCCTCGTAGGTGCTTGCTGTCCTGCCATGATTGGAGTACTTCAAAGAATATTAGCAGATTGAATAGTAGGGAGTAATGTGATCGATGGTAGATATAAAGGGATGTTTTTGACTGAATGAGATGCTTTCTTTGGACTGAGATTCAAAGGGGAACTAACTGCACTAGGGGCTGTACTAATCTCTGAGGATTTTTCCTTATTAACAGTGTTGTGTTCTAATTCTTCAAACTGTAAATCTTCAGCAATGACTTTATCTTTCAGAGATGAGTAAGATTTCTTAGGCTTACCTGATCCTGATGCCCCTTTCTATGAAGCTTTCTTCGATTTAACAGTCCTCTCAGGTTCAGGCACTGGTTTGGCAGGAGATTTCTGAGGATTTCTTTGAGTGTGTCTCATAAACTGAGCCAGAACTTCAAAGTGGAGTCGCCAAAGGTTGGTCTTCCTCCAATGGAGTCGCCAGACAGATGATTACAACTAGAAACTATGTTCAAACCTTGTCTGTCATCAAATCTTGAAGCTGTGTCGTTCTCCCAGGGAAGCTGAGCTTCAATTCTCCTCTCCCTGGAAACGGCGCCAATTAATGTTATCACCCTAAGAAACTCACCTAGGTTGTATATCAGTGATGCTCAGGAACATTACAAATTCAACAAAAGTTGGATAGATTGGTGGATGAATGAAACAAATGCTGCATATTCAAGCCAGATATCCACTTCTACTATGATTGACCCCAGACATGGGTACACACCCCCAGGCTACAAGGCTTTTAACCACCAATTACTCACCGTTTTAGAGACAATGTGATGATGGAGAACACTGATCACACCAGTAGATGCACAGGACCTTGTGATGGCCAGCTGCAACTAGTTAAAAGGTCTGTAAATCTGGTTTCTAATACACAGACAGGATGACAGCTCTCTGGCATTAAAACAATAAAAACCTACAAGCAAATTCAATGATACGTGCTAAATCCTAACACAGAGGTGGGATGAAAGCCCCTCTAATGCTAAATATTAACAGCACATGAAATAATGCAGAACAGGCACAGCCTGGAACAAAGAAGAAGCAGTGGAAAGTGAGCAATTAACAGTAAAAGAAACTTGTATTAGCTGGAAATGCAGACTAGAAGCTGCAGGTTACAAAGTAGTTACAGTCTCCAAAAGTTGAAGCTTGCAACAGAATAATACTCATCAACCTAATCGTCCTTTTTGTCCTCGGTCGTGCTATCTCTTTAATACAGTGGGTGAAGTATTAATCGCAGAGAGCTGGAGGACGATCACCTTCATCCCCTGGAAGCGCGGGGCAGGCCAGCATATGGAAATTGCATGGACAACCAATGAGGGGCTAAGAACAAATGATAGCCATCGGATGGTGTAAATAAACGACCGAGATCTGATTTGAGGGGCTATCAGGTGTAAACAAGGATAGGCAGACGATGGCTGTTGGATCGCGACAGGAATGATCCAATGGCTGACGGGAGATGGAGTTGACAACCAGTTAATGGGCGAGGAGCCAAGTACGGTGGCGGGAAGTGGTTTCCCCACACTACCTTTGGGCAGAGGGCAGTTTACGTACAGGCGGGAGCGATCCGGTTATATTGTGCCGCGTGGCAAGTAGGTCCAGCGAGAAATTGCCTTCCCCGCTGCCTAACGAACTCACAGCTTATGGGGTGAGATCTTGCGAACAATGTTGGATTATGGCGACAGATGATCGAACGGCAGACAAAAGGTAAAAGGTTAATGCACATATTTCAGGTGATGTGACAGTCCAGGGGCGGGCCCGGGCTTTATTTAAAGCTTAGGGTTATAAACTTTATTATATGTTCAGGGTTATGTATTAAAACCTTAGAGACAGGGATTAAACAAAAATGCGTTTAAACGAGGTTTACACAGGATATATGGGTTTTGAACAAGTTATAATGGTGTTCGGGAATTTATAAAGGGTAGAGGGGTTTAATATTATTAGAGACAAAAGCACCCGGAGGTTTAGAGGAACATGGGTTTAGGCGGGCTTTTGCTAAAACAACAGGTGCCCGGGTTTATAATGATAATAGAGAAAAATGGCACCAACGGGATTAAGGGAGAGTAAGGAAAAATGAAAGGGAAGGAGGAAATGAAAGTGGCGGGAGTCATAAGAATAAAGGAAATGGAAAGGGAAAGAATGAATGAACTACTGCCAGCCCTTCCTTTTCAGCAAACACCACGGCCAAGCTGTCTTTGACCCTCAAAAATGCTCAAACATGTAGCAGTGCTAACAGCCACCACATCTCTTCTCAAAGATAACCTACCATCGCCCTAGCTGGTTTATTTCCATTTCTGTTCGTAAGCATATTTCAGTGTTTTACATTAATGAAATGAAGTATTAAATCTGTTGCATCTCTGTATTTATAGTTATATCTGTAATTTGTTGTGTTCGTGTTTAAATCTGGATCAAAAGGTCTTGTGGTGGTGGAACGTTGTCTGGGTGATCAAAGTCTTGTGGGTTCCTTGCTACCGGAGGAAGATGATGTTTGCAAACCTTGGGAGTGCTCTCTGGTATGTATTCAGTCTTCACCCTGCCAATTCAATTAAAATGGAGATGAGTAGGCAGCTCTCTGTCAAGAATTTATCTGTGTTGGGATGTGGGGGTAATGTGTTTTTGAGTGGTCAGAGGCACGACCTCATCTAGCACCAGGGCGGGCCAGTGGAAATTATATGGCTTGTCCCTGTGTCTATAGAATTTGGGATTTTATTGTTGCGGATGGGGGAATGCAGTGTAGAAGGAATCGAAAGTAGCGATGATGAACATCGCCCTCCCATGGGGTTGGCAGAGTGGATAGAGGGTTGGCTCGGTGGAGTGAATGGGGGTGGTTCAACTAGAGTCGATAATGATGAAACAAGGGGCTGAAGACACCTCAGATACACCATCTGGTGGTTATGGGGGCCAAGCAGCGAAACCAGGTTAGCGAAGCCTTGGGTTAGACTGGGCCTTTGTCTTCATTCTCCCTGGGTTGGGCTCCTTGACATCGGTGACATTCAGTTTAGAGATGTGGGGAGGGTTTTTGATTCTACTGTGAAATTGAAACTATCCTTACTCAATTCGGATCCAAATTCTAGTGTCCAAACACCCTGTAAGGGGTTGTTATGCAGAGGGTTTGGGGGGAGATGGACTCAGCCCCATGAAAAACTTGTAAACCACTCTAGTCCTAGTAAATGTGTTCGACTGATTAATTTGAATTTTGTTGGAAATTGTAACCATATGATGGATGAAATGATGATTGTTGGTATGGCTCTATTCTGTTCGATCCAACTCTGCATTGGGTAGGGGAAGGTTGGTAATCATGAGGACACAAAAATCCGATGTTGGTATTCAATCCATAGCAGACAATGGAAGGAGACTCTTACTCATCTGGTATCCATTGAATTTGTAGCAGGTCTACTGGAGGGATGAGACCACTGGCTGTGTCAAGTTCCCATCCTACAGCCTTGGGCAAGAGCAAAGTTGAAAGAATAGGGAGGAGAGGATAATTCGACAGACAGAGGCAGCAACATGGCTCGAGCGAAGGGGGTAAGAAATAATGGAGGAGGGAACAGAGGTCATGGGAGGCAGAGAAAGGTTGCCCCAGCTCCAGGCAGCCTTCCTAGCTCTTCCATTAGGGCGACAGAGAGGGGTCGTGGGCACAAGACGACATCATGTATCATCGATGAAGTAGCCCAAGCCTATCATGCTAGCAGCTCGAACCCGGTTAAGCAATTAATTGCAGAGTGGGAGGAGGAAATCCGGCAGGCAGAGGAAAAGTTCGAGACAGACCTGGACAAGTGGCAGGAGGTAGCATCAGACCCTGGTCATACGAGAGAGAGAGAGTAACCCAGTATAAGCAGAATATACGTCTATTTTGGATGATGAAAAGTATCCTGGGGGAGGCCACGGAACAGTTCCTTCTAGACCAGCGTGTTGGCCCTCGAGAAAATTCAGAGAAGTCAGAGCTTATGAAGGAATTGCAAAAAATCCAGTTTTAGTTGCAGCAACAAAGTGGAAGGTTGAGCCGGATTGAGCAGCATATCCCGTGCATTCCACACTCGGAGCTTCCTGGTTCTACAGTGAAGGACCCCGCTCTAATTGACTCTATTGATGATGAACAGTGACATTGCACCCATGATCTTTTTTGAATGTTTTTATATAGTTATATTTTTATTAGCAATTATGTTTACAATTATCTAACACATAGGAAGTACAAAGACTCTCGGGGGTATATGGCATGCACCCATGATCTTTTTTTAATGTCTTTATATACTTATAATCTTATTAGCAATTATGTTTAGAGTTATCTAGCACATATGAAGTACAAAGACTCTCAGGGGTATGTCATGGTTGGGCAAACTTATATTTTTGTGTTTGTGGATGGCTTTTTTTGCACATAGGTGGCCAACAGAACTAGTTTCCCACTGAACAGGTTGAAGCCACCTAACTCATAGATATATGGATGTGACATGTCTTATTTACGAAAAATTAATAGAAAAGAACCACCAAACTTACAAAAATAAATAAATTATAAATTAATTAATATTATGAAATAAACACTATGATATTTATAATGTTTTTTTTTGTAAGCTAATGTATGATTCTTTAATATATTAATCGCAAGACTATGTACAGTGAGATACAGAGACCCCTGCCCCGAAGGGAAACCAGGGAGAAAACACCAAAAAACATCCATGTCCACCCCTGCCCCGAGGGGAAACCAGGGAGAAAACTTCAAAGATAAGTTCAGCTATGTTAGATAAATATTATAAACATGATATTTATAATGTTGATATTTAATAGAATTATTAGTTTTTTTAATTTCTATGTCTATGCATTATTTAATAATTATAAACAATCACTACAATTAAAATAATAAAATTATAGCAGCAAATGTTGAATTTGTAAAGTATGTGATTCTCAAAGTGAAATTAACTATATGTAAAAGGCCTAGTCTAATTTTCAGCTATATATTGAACCTAAGATCTTACAAAATAAAATTTAAAATTGAAGTCAAATTAAGAGAAAGAACACTTTGGTTGACAGGGTTACTCCTGAACCACCATGTTTGTCGTGGTCTCTTTAACTTTGAGGAAATTAAAAAGCACATTGTCTGAGGCTGAGCAACTCTTTCGTCTGTTCTGTAAGTTTCCCACACACACCCTATGAGATACATCATGTAGTGATTTTATTACAATTCGTATTTCGGCCTCCGAGATATACTTTTGTTTGTACATGCAGCAGCTACCGAGGCAGAAGCGTTTATAAAACTGACATAAGCCAGCTGTAGTTGTTATAAAATCCATGACAGGTCGCATTGGGTTGTTGTGGCATGTGGAATTGTTCATTGATTTGTTCTTTTTACCCAACCTGCGAGAGCAAAATTGTTTTAAATGTTGGGTATTTTTGAATGGGGAAAATACCAAAAACCAAATAAACAAACACACAGAGGCAATGCTCTGTTTTTACTTTTCTCCGGGATCCTTTTGTGCACAGAAGACTTAAAAAAATTTCACTGAGAGACAGAGTATTTCACCACCATAAGAACATTCTATTCATTAAAAACTGATGCAAAGATTTACCACTGTAAAATCCTTTTTACATTCACTGCAGTGAAAACAACTTACTGCTGTAATAAAAGTTTACATAAGTTTACTGCTGTAAACAAAATTCACACAGACTTACAAAAAAAACTTCACCATTTTCTTTATGCACTGCTGTGCAAAACCACACATGGTTTTTGCTATTCCAAAAATTACATCACCTGGTTCTTCTCATTTTACACACTGCTGTGTGTTTTTCTTTTACTGCTCCATCATTCTTTTTTTTACGCTGCTGTGAAAACACTCTATATCCAACCATGTGCGATACATCCATAAAAAAAAGGTCAACACACTCAAAACATAAAATTATTACATACGACTTTTTTTTAATACATGCCGTATAAAAAAATATATAAAAAACATATATTATACGTGCCCATACTTATATTAAAAGCATCTACCTAAAAACTACGAACAACACATAAATTCATTAAATTCTTTCATACGGCGGTCAACCCATAAGTCTTTTACTCCACGCATGAGTTTTAATTTGATGTAGGCCCGTGTGCAGGTTTAATCAATCAACGGCTGAAAGGAGTGGAGCAGATCGAACGGCGAAAATGATATCGGAAGGCCAACAAGTGCTGAACATTAACCCCCGAGATTCTTACGTTGCGTTACGTCAGGGGTCAACCACGCGTCAGCTCCATATTTTCTCGGAGCTCCTTGCCGGATTATTCCTTCTGCCTGAAATCAACCCGAGAGCTTTCCGGCGAGGTTTATTGACCGGTTTCTGGTAGCTGCGTTGAAATTAGATTTCAACACTCCCCTTTAATTTCAACAGCTGGGCATTCGGTCATACCGAGACACTTTCTCAAAAATTCAAAGCTCTTCTGATCAAGTGGCTTTGTCAAGATGTCTGCTACCTGTTCTTGAGTCCTGCAATGTTCTAGGACAATTTCTCCATTGTTCACCAATTCTCTGATGTAGTGAAACCTTGTATCAATGTGTTTCGTTCTCTTATGAAACACTGAATTCTTTGACAATGCAATAGCTGAGCTATTGTCACAAAAAATCACTGTCGCTTTTGCCTGCTCTTGGCCTAAGCTTCTCAACATTCTTCTCATCCACACTGCTTGACATGCTGCTGCTGTAGCTGCCACATATTCAGCCTCTGCTGTAGACAATGCTACAATGGACTGCTTCTTAGAAGCCCATGAAATGGCTCCTGAACCCATATTAAAAACATAACCGGAAGTGCTCTTCCGATCATCTACACTTCCAGCCCAATCGCTATCTGTGTACCCAACCAAATCTGAATGTTCTGAGGCATGATATAAAATTCCAACCATTTTGGTGCCTTTGACATACCTCAAAATTCTCTTTGCTGCCTGCCAATGTGCCTCCTTTGGCCTCTCCATGAACCTGGAAATTAAACTAACAGCATACATTAAATCAGGCCTAGTAGCTGTTAAGTACATGAGGCTGCCTACAATACTCTTGTACAAACTAGGATCAAAATCCTTGCTGCTGTCCTCTCTGCTGAGCTTTAATCCCATTACTGTGGGAGTGATGGCTGCCTTGCATTCTTCCATCTTAAATCTGCTCAAAATTTGATTTACATATCTTGCTTGAGATATAAAAATTCCTTTTTCATTTTGATCTACTTCTATGCCTAAGAAGTATCTCAAGAAACCCATATCAGTCATTTCAAATTCATCCTTCATGACTGATTTAAAATTCTTAATGAGCTGATCATCATTACCTGTGAAAATCACATCATCAACATACAAGACAACTATTAAAATCTTACCATCATTTTCCTTGATGTAGACTGTGGGTTCTCCTTCACATTTGTCAAATTCATTATCCAATAGATATGAATCTATCCTGCTGTACCATGCTCTTGGCGCTTGCTTCAGCCCATAAAGAGCTTTCTTCAATTTGCACACTTTGTGCTCTTCACCTTTCTTCTCATATCCGAGAGGTTGTTCCACATAAACCTCTTCCATTAACACTCCATTTAGGAATGCTGATTTCACGTCCATTTGGTAGACTTTCCATTTGTTTTGAGCTGCTATGGACAGCACTGCTCTCACGGTTTCCATTCTTGCAACCGGTGCGAAAGTCTCCTCATAATCTCTCCCATACTGCTGCTTGTAGCCTTTGACAACCAGCCTTGCCTTGTGCCTTTCTATCTTGCCTTCAGCATTGCTCTTGGTCTTGTAGACCGATTTCACACCAATAACTTCTTTGCCTTTTGGTAACTCAACCAAATCCCATGTTTTGTTTCTCTCTATGGCGTTCATCTCCTCATCCATAGCTTCTATCCATTTCCTATCTTTGATTGCTTCTTCGAAATGAATAGGATCATCAACATGACAATACAAGGCAAATAAGGAATTCATTCCTTCTTCATAAATGTCACTTAGATTTCTAAATTTCTTACCTCTTTCACTTGGTGTGCAAGTGCTTGAAGATGCACTTGAATTTCCTCCTTGTGGTGTGCTTGGAGAAGCACTTTCATTTATCCTCAATGGTTTACCTTGCTGTCCTTGTGTTGGTGCTGCTGTTTGGGGATTCATTTCAGCCACCTCCTCTTCATCTTCATCATGAGACAAACAGTTCTTGACATTCACTGTTTTCTCTATGCTTCCATCCCAAGCTTCTTCCTCAATGAATTGAACATCCCTGCTGACAAAGAACTTCTTGGTAGATGGAATGTACAGCCTGTAGGCTTTGGATTCATCACTGTATCCAATGAAGATGCATTTCTCCCCTTTGCTGTCCAACTTCCTCCTTAACTGATCTGGAATGTGTGCATAGGCCACACATCCAAAAACTCTCATGTGGGTGACTCCTTGCTTTCTCCCACTCCATGCCTCTTCCGGCACTTTGTTCATCACTGCTTTTGTAGGACACCTGTTCAAAATATAGACTGCACAATTTACAGCTTCAGCCCAATAATCATTTGGCAAATGTTTTGCCTTCAACATGCTCCTCGCCATATCCATGATGGTCCTGTTCTTCCTTTCAGCAACTCCATTTTGCTGTGGAGTGTACCTTGTTGTAAATTGCTTATGAATTCCATTTTCTCTACAAAATCTTAGGAATTCCTTGGAGATATACTCACCTCCTCTATCAGTTCTCAATACTTTTATGTGCAGCCCGCTTTGGTTCTCCACAAGTGCTTTGAAGTTTTGGAATTTCTCAAAGACTTCACTTTTGTTCTTGAGGAAATATATCCAAGTCTTTCTTGTAAAATCATCAATGAATGTCAAGAAATATAGGCTGCCAGCTAATGATGGAGCTTGCATTGGTCCACACAAATCTGAGTGGATGATCTCTAAGGGTGTCTTTGCCCTTATGCTCTTCCCTGATGGAAAACTTTCTCTATGTTGTTTTCCCAAAATGCAGCCTTCACATAGGCTGTCCGGTTTCTCTATCAATGGTAATCCTTTTACCATTCCTTTTCTGCTCAATAAGTTTAGACCTCCAAAATTTAGATGCCCAAATCTCAAGTGCCATAACCAGTTCTCATCCTTTGGCACGCTTTGGAAGGCCTCTTCGGTGACTGCTGCCATTTCCCTTTTGTTCTTCATGTCTGCCCTGATCCGGAGAGGGAACATCCTGTTCCTTGTCATCTTCACTTCAGCAATGCATCTTTTGCTGAGTGGTATATCCATGATGGTGCACACATCATTTTTAAAGTAAACATTGTAACCCTTTTGGATAAGCTGTCCAACACTCAATAGGTTACATCTCATTCCGGGGACATAGTATACATCTGCTATGGTTTTCTTTTCTCCTTGTTTTGTAAATATTTTTATCTCCCCTTTTCCCATAACAGACACTTTACTATCAGTTCCTAGTGTGACCTCTGATTTCAAATTCTGATTTAAGGCTGAAAAGAGGGCTATGTTCCCTGTCATATGGTTGCTGCAACCTGAGTCTAAAAACCAAATGTCCTCACTATGTGTTTCAGCCATGTTACAAGCTAACAGGACATTGTCTTGACTGCTGTTTTCTCTTGTAACATTGGCATTTTGTCTGCTGTTCTTATCATGTTGTTTCTTTCTACAATCACTAGCATAATGTCCATACTTTTTGCAATAATAGCATTGAACATTAGATTTATCATACCTTTGTCCTTGAGCCTGATACTGATCTCTTTGTTGGCTGCTGCCTTGGCCTTGGTTCTGATTTGGATTGCTGCCTCTTCCTTGTGCATTTGATGGGCTGTTCCTTCCACCTCTGTTCTGGCTTCTGCCTCTTCCTCTCTTGTTTCCTCTGCCTTGACCTCTGCCTCTTCCAAAGGACATCTGGGTCTTGAAGGCTTGCTCAAGAGATGAGTTTTCATTCCTACTCAACCTCTGCTCATGTGTTATCAGTGATGCATGTAGCTCATCAACTGAATAGCTTGAGAGATCCTTTGTCTCTTCAATGGTGGTGACTATGGCATCAAACCTTGAGGGTAAGACCCTCAATATTTTCTCCACAATCCTTCTGTCTTCAATGGTTTCTCCATGAGTTCTCATTTGTGTGATTACACCAATCACATGAGTGAAGAATGAGTCAATGTTATTTGACTCCTTCATGTTCAAGTTCTCAAAATCCTTTCTCAGCAATTGTAGCTTTGTTGTCTTCACTCTCTCCATGCCTTGATAGGCTGTCTTGAGGGTTTGCCATGCTTCATTTGCTGTCTTAGTTGCTGCTAACCTTGGAAACACACTCTGGTCTACTGCTAGATACAACAACATACGGGCTTTCGAATCCTTCTTTCTATTGCTCTTCAGCTGATCTCTCTCTCCCTGAGTTAGTGCATTGAACTCAGTTTCATCTGCTGGTTCTTCAAAACCTTCCTCAACTATTTCCCATAAGTCTTGAGAGGCAAACAGGGCTGTCATGGTTATTGCCCAGTAGTCATAGTTTTTCCCATTAAACTGTGGGAGCTGGGTGTTAAACAAACCCATACCAGTGCTTGTGCTAGCCATTCCTTGTATTATGATCTATGCCTCTAAATCCTTGACTGTGTGTTTAAAGCAGATCACTGCTTCTTCAGCAACACAAAAAAAACTTTTGGAGTACCTTAATCTTTTGTTGACTGTCTTCTGTCTGCCTGAGAAGTTTTGCTGCTGCAACAACCTTCTCCCTTCAGCTTCTTTAACTTTTTTTAAAGAGCCTAAGCCTGCTCTGATACCACTGTTGGGTATTTTTGAATGGGGAAAATACCAAAAACCAAATAAACAAACACACAGAGGCAATGCTCTGTTTTTACTTTTCTCCAGGATCCTTTTGTGCACAGAAGACTTAAAAAAATTTCACTGAGAGACAGAGTATTTCACCACCATAAGAACATTCTATTCATTAAAAACTGATGCAAAGATTTACCACTGTAAAATCCTTTTTACATTCACTGCAGTGAAAACAACTTACTGCTGTAATAAAAGTTTACATAAGTTTACTGCTGTAAACAAAATTCACACAGACTTACAAAAAAAACTTCACCATTTTCTTTATGCACTGCTTGTGCAAAACCACACATGGTTTTTGCTATTCCAAAAATTACATCACCTGGTTCTTCTCATTTTACACACTGCTGTGTGTTTTTCTTTTACTGCTCCATCATTCTTTTTTTTACGCTGCTGTGAAAACACTCTGTTTCCAACCATGTGCGATACATCCATAAAAAAAAGGTCAACACACTCAAAACATAAAATTATTACATACGACTTTTTTTTAATACATGCCGTATAAAAAAATATATAAAAAACATATATTATACGTGCCCATACTTATATTAAAAGCATCTACCTAAAAACTACGAACAACACATAAATTCATTAAATTCTTTCATACGGCGGTCAACCCATAAGTCTTTTACTCCACGCATGAGTTTTAATTTGATGTAGGCCCGTGTGCAGGTTTAATCAATCAACGGCTGAAAGGAGTGGAGCAGATCGAACGGCGAAAATGATATCGGAAGGCCAACAAGTGCTGAACATTAACCCCCGAGATTCTTACGTTGCGTTACGTCAGGGGTCAACCACGCGTCAGCTCCATATTTTCTCGGAGCTCCTTGCCGGATTATTCCTTCTGCCTGAAATCAACCCGAGAGCTTTCCGGCGAGGTTTATTGACCGGTTTCTGGCAGCTGCGTTGAAATTAGATTTCAACATTAAAGCATAACATATTACTATGGCAGATCGCCAGCCGCAGTCAGGGTTGACAGCTGATCATGAATAAGGGGAAATGTTACACGATGAAACTCCTCTTCCCCAAAATTATTGAATGGTAGCTCTTCCTGATCAATATTTTGAAGTTCATCTGTTGACCTCTGCGCCTCATCTTTGGTGACATTGCTTTCTTCAAGGGTTTTAGAGGTGCGTGAAGGGTTTTCGAATTGGGGTTCATCCGTAGAAGGGTCGGAAAGCACGGGAGGGAGCTTTGTCCTATCCAACTCAGCAAAGTCGAAATTGAAGCTCTGAGCTGCCGAATCATGGAGATGACTTGATCTCTGGCGACCCCCATGCTGTGGGTTTTTCCATTATATGGAGCTCTGCCCCGCTTTCATAGCCTTGATCGAATTGAACATTAGTGCTCCTGTAGCTTGGAGCCGCAGCGGTGGCGGCCAATCGTCATAGCCTATGCGCCCGGTTAGCGGCCAGTTTCTGATCGTTAGCTTGGAATTGTTCAACTAACTTGAGAGTGGCACAGTCGAGGTCTCTTACTAATTGTAATCGCGAAGGAAATGCTTTGAGAGCAGAGGATGAGATTGATAATGGTGAGGATGAAGGACTAGTTTTACCGCGCTGTAGTCTCCCATTTCTCTTGAATCCGCATACCTAATTATAAATCGAAGTGCTGACATCTGGGTCAGATATTAGGGTGAATAGTCAAAAACACCGGAGGGCAAAGGAAATTTTGTTGTGGATTTTAATATCCCTAAAATGCGAATTTTAATAATGGACTGGCTCGTGTACATTTGATTTAGTTTGACTTCAGCTTCATTTCATTTGGCGGTTTCTCGCTTTGACTTAGTTTCGGTTTGTCAAATTTTTTTTTAAAGATATTTAGAAATTTAGACTGAAAATAAATTTTGAAAATTTGACTTAAACTTTATAGGTTTGACCTTGACTTCAGCTTCATTTCATTTGGCGGTTTCTCGCTTTGACTTAGTTTCGGTTTGTCAATTTTTTTTTTTAAAGATATTTAGAAATTTAGACTGAAAATAAATTTTCTAAGACTGAAAATAAATTTTGAAAATTTGACTTAAACTTTATAGGTTTGACCTAGTTCTTTAATTTTTGTTTATCAGATTTTTAAAATATTTCACAATCTACTATCAAAATAAATAAATAAAAAATGAATGATGCCATTTGAGTTACCTCTCAATACCATTTCACTTATGTTTATCAGATTTTTAAAATATTTCACAATCTACACTGGAAATAAAACAATTAATGCTAAAAATAGATGTAGCACATCAAAATCCCCTAACCCCAAAATCCTAAAACCATAAAACTAGAACACAAATTTCCTAAAATTTCTGGCATCATACAGGTAACTACTCTGATTAAGATGACAGACATGCGGGGCTTAGTGTCTACTCCGGTTTGATTACCTGCTTTCACAAACTCCCGATGGAGTTGATCAGTCCAGTGCACGCGCCATGTCTTGAAACTGTTCATGTCTTGCACCACATGACCGCCGCCGTGTTTTCGCTTCTTGGAAGCTGTCGACTCACTCCGCACTCTGCTCTGGTCCGACTGATCTCCTTGGCTTTTCTCGAGCTTATGACGATGACTTTGTTGTCCATGGCTGCTAACGACGTGCTGCCAAATGGTCTGAAGCTCTTCCATTCTGATGATTGCAGGCGCAGCCTCTTATGTTTCTCATTACAATATCTGTTTCACCATTCGCAGACATCACTGCACACCCAGTCCAGAAAGTTAGGGTACTTCACTGCGACGCTAACCGTGTTTGCTATTTGGTTGTCGAACTAAAAATGCAGTAGTCTAACCATTAACAATTATGTTTTTCCTGTCTTGAAAGTTATGGAAATTTTTGTTATATTTTGGAAAAATTTGATAAAGTTTTTCTAAATTTAAATAGAAATTGTTAAATGTTTTAAAAGATTTTATGATACTGAATTTTTTTTACTATCAAAAACATGATTCAAATACTATCCACAAAATTTTTCTATTTTTTACCTAAATTCCAACTCCTTTTAACCATCAAATCAAATCGAAACCCATCACATCAAATTGAAACAATCGCCATTACCAGAGTCATGGCACAAGATATGCTACAGCATGCGTAGCCTCTGCAGGAATCGAACGCGGCCGGGGGAGTGCAACCAAGCCGCCCCGACCGCTGCGTCATGCACATCACGTGCAATGGAAAGGTATTCATTCCTTTAAGACCGAATCACTTTATTTAACACGGGCACGCCAAATCCAATACCGCAGACGTCGCTCATCCCAATATCAAATCTGTCTCTGTTCTCCATTACCAAAGAAATTGCTTGAGAAACGCGCGTGCATGCTGTGACGGATAACAACCACAACGCAACAAGCAAACACATTGATAATTCTTCTCCTTCTTTTTTAATCCATCTTCAATCATCAATGTAGTATCCGCTCATGATAATTCTCTCTCTCTATCCGCGTTGTCTAACTATTGTATTTCTTTCCGTAACCATTTATTTAGAAGTATTTGAATATTTCGCAATATATAAAGTTTCAATATCCTGAAAAATTGTCTAAATTTTTTTAAGTTTCGATTTATTTTTTAAATTCATCCCTACAAAACAATTTTGGATGAGATTGTTATATATCTAATTAACAATTTTGAATGAGATTGTTACATATCTAATTTTGAAGATTATTATATTTTTTTCAGTTTAAATGTGCTTTTGATATACAAATAGATTTAGTGTTTGCAAAAATTTATAAAGCAGCTTCGATTACAAAGATTATATTTTAAAATTATAAATTTAATCACTACATTTGTAACAAAAATCACTACAAAGTATGCCCAAGGTAAGCTTTATACTCGGAAGAGAATAGACCATAGATTTATTTGTGACAAAATATGCCCAAAGTTAGCGTCTATGAGTTTCAATCTGGGTGGTTTTCATTGAAAACTTAACGATGCTTGGGAACTACACCGTCTGTATCAATATGGTTATAGAATTAGCCATGATAAGGTTTGTCGAAGATGCAAAATTATTTTAGATCGCAGTCATTGCAAATCCTAAACCGTTGGTGACAGTACACAAATCATGACGAAAGTGATGTGCAGTCCAGTGTTTATTATTGGCCAGACACACAGAGAATACACTCACCCTTGTAATCGCATTGTACGAGCATTCTCTCCAAGACAGCGAGGGAAACGGTGTCGTCGTCCACCACCAGAAAACGGAGTCCTTTTGGAAATATTTTCTCGTGTCTTCTTTGATTGCCTGCTCCGATTGTTTGTAGAGCAACATTTTCTCTCTTAGAAAAAATTTCGCGGGGCAGAGGAGAGGAGTTTCGCTCATAAAACAGTTGCAGTAAGGTAAGTGTCATGTCTTTATCTTGGTGGTAGTCTTTCAACCGTTCATAGACAGGTGCAGCATCACTATCCAATTTCATTTCACCCATACTTTAAGTGTAGACTATGCCTCACTTTCAATATTTAGAATATTTTTATTTCACTAAGCATTCATCATTCATTTTACACAACAAAAACATTCATCTTTAACCTCATTCACATATAAAAGTAAACAAGTACAATTAATCCTTAAGGGATAGGCAACTCCCTCATAAGAGCTTGCCCACAATAATATAACAGTATAATTTACAGAGTCATATACAAGCCAGTCTTTCAAGGCAATCCCAAAATATACCTTGGCCAAAAATGCCAAACTGCAATTTTCAGAATTCTGCTCAAGCTGTCGTTTAGAGCGGCCCCACTATCATGCAACCTTGCTCGTTTCTTCGTTTAGGGAAATCCACCCTACTGTGCGGCCTTGCCCACTATACCTGTGCTTCACAACTCATCACACCATGTGACCTGCCCAAGTCATTGTGCAGCCCCACCCGGCTTTGTCGTTCACCCGGCCCGCGAGTCATGTTAACTCTCCACCTAACGTTGTCGTTCACCCGGTCCGCGGGTCGTGTTAACTCCCCGGTGCCCGTGTCTTACCCACCGCCCGACACTTCGTTCGAACTGCCTGACTATTATATTCGTCGAGCTCGCGAGTCGTGCAGGCTCACCCGAGTTCGGGTTACGCCGCCGAGCCTTGTGCTATGGTGCGAGCACGCCCAACTCGCCTTTCGTGCGGTCTGCCTGTTCACCCCAACCACTAGCTCGCCCGACTCACCCGAACTACCAGCTTGCTCGGCTCACCCAAACCACCCGCTCATCTTCCTATCCAAACTTCTGCCCTCCGCCCGGCTACCCATCTACAGTGTACTCGCGGCAGACCCACCCTTGCTACAACTCAGTTCACCCAACCTGCAGTTCCGTTCGCCCACAAACTTGCGCCTTCATCCAATTCCTTGCCTCAGTGCTTTAACCTATTCACCCGCCTGCATCTCAGCCTCGTTCTATGCTCGTCCTCCTTCGGACTTCAAGTGTATGCTTGTCAGTGGCTTGTTGCTTGAATGATTTTCTCCCACTATGCGTCCTCTTACATATACACGTCACCATGGTTTTAACGTGGGTCGGCCTGCCTAGGCCGACCTCCCAACTTGACTGTACATGCCCCCAACTCAAGTCGACTCGCCCCCTCATGTCTCCTCGTTGGGTCGACTTACTCTATCTCTCACCGTATAAAGTTGCCTTTGTGAGTTTCCACACTTAGCCAAATTTCCTCTCCTCCATTGGCTCGCCACACGCCAACTTGTCTCATCGTCACATAACGTCGCACACAACTCACCCGCTCACCGACTCATCGCGTTTAACTGAGGGCGCGTTGCTCTAACTTGTTGCACGTTGAACACACAACTCATGGGCATGGCATACTCCCCCACTCTAAACATGTGTCCTCCTCGACAACCACCATTGCCAAGACTATAAGACCACACAAATGCGTCTATGTGTAATCCAGACATGTCCACCTCTTGCCCTGCCTCATGCCATAGATATGTCAAATTCTACAAGAAATCATGCTCTAGTACCCCTCATGTTGGTGACTACTTGGGTAGCTAATCTAATCGTACATCACCTACATAAGAACGCATGCCCCTACATCATCATGAATCATCACTACATGTTGCTTGTCAACTGTGTCCATCTCATGCCAGATGTCTACTCAAAATGTTAGAGACTTAGTGCCGTGAGTAGCTAACACTGAGCCTCATCTCCATGATAATCTAAGAAGATGGGGAGGAAGTGGAGCCTGAAGGCTCTCCCTCTTCCTCACATATCAACTCAATCCATCTATTAGGATCCTCCACTTCTAACCTCTGCAAGTATGCTTCTCGATCCTTTGTCTGAACATCCAGTCTAGCATCCTCATCCTTCTCCATTGCCTCTAGTCTGCTTGATAGATCCAAAATACTATGAGACAATGCTCGAATCACCTGTGACTGTTCCATAAGTTTTCCATCCCGCAGAAGAAAACCTCTTATAGACTTCTTCATCTCGCTTGACATCCTCCACATTCATCGCTGTCAACTTACACTCGGCTTTCGTAGCCCCTATGGTTGGCACCCCAATGGGTACATCCTCTCGCCTGTCGTAAACGTACAACTTCCTCATATGTAGAACTATCATAGCATCGAATTGCTTCAAAATTCCATGCCTAGCACAACTTTGTAGTCATCTATCCACACCACTGTGAAATCGACCTTCCCTTTCCATTCACCTAGTGTCACATTGACCTTCTCAGCCACACCAATCACATAATCAAGAGGAGAGTTCACTGCTTTCATTTGAGTCTGAACTGGTACAAACTTCAGCCCAATCTTCCTCACAGTATCTTCACTCAAGAAGTTATGAGTTCCAACACTATCCACCATAGTGAGAACAATGCCATTCCCAATCTTCATCTCCACATACTCCAACTAGTTTCTCTAAGGATCTCTTCGTGAGATCGCATTCGTAGCCACTACAGCTCGTAGAATCTGCATAACTCCAACAAAAGTTTCTTCTTTCTTCTTCTTCACATCGGATTGTGTTATCGCTAGCACTTTCAGTCCTGAAGGACGATTATTTAGCGTATGTGGTTCTTCACGTATCCAACATTTCAATGGCTTCTTCGTTTTCGTCTTATCATACGATCTCGAAGGCTCTTCTTTTGTACACTTCTCTTTTGGCTTGTCACTGTTTTTCTTTCTCTCTTCGGTTCCTTCATCATAATGTTCTACCAAGCGATCAACTACTACAAACGCTTCTTCAAGTGTTTTAATCTTTTTCTTCTTCACCTCATTGCATGTGCAAGGCTTCAATCCTATAATGAAATTGAGTACCTTGTCTCTTTCCAACATATTAGGTAGTTCCAAAACTGCACTTGAGAATTCTCGTTGATAAGCTTGTAGGTTCCCTTTTTGCTTTATATACTTTATCTTCATCCTTGCATCCCATGTCTCGTCTCATGGACTCAAATGAGTTTGCAAAGCCTTCTTCATGTCATCCCACGAAGTGATCTCCTTAACATTTCCACTAGCAATCTAGTCCATTTTTCTTCGCCACCACATCTTAGCACCTTCGTTAAGAATTGAGCAGCTACCTTTACTTTGGCCTCCTCATTAGACATCCCGAAATGATCCAAGTATTGCTCCATATCCCATAGAAAGTTACTAAGAGTTTTCACACATCTCAACCCTTCATAAGAATCAGGTTCCTTGACTTCACATGAGCAACTCCTCCCCCAGAACTTTGCCCAATAGCCTTTTTCAAAACCGCTATCTCATTCTGAGCATCTCAAAGATCTTTCTTCAAATTCAAGTTTTCTGTCAAACATTGGTCCCTTACACCTCCAATCTCTTTGATTTCCTTATCTATTTATGTATACAGCCATTCCGTATACTCGTACTAATTTTGAGATCTTCAAAATCTTCCTTCAGCTTCGCATATTTCACCTGCAACCCTGTTGCGATATCTCTATGTTTAGCATATTTAGATTCCACCGAAGCTAAGTCATATGCCAACTCATGAATCCTATCCACCACTCGATCCATTAGAACCGACTCGCCCTCTTTGCTAGATTCACCTGTCATAACTTGAGGTTTTTCTACTTGTTCTGCCATCTGCTTCCTTTATGATCTAGTAGTGATCATAAACTGATCAAAAGCCTCTGCCATTGCTTGTGTTAAGAGTGGAGGTATTCCTTTCTATTCTTGCAATCTCGTTCGACTGAATTAGGGCCTCTAGTACCAACTATCACACTCCTATTCTCGCGGTAGTCTTTCAACCACTCATAGGTAGGTGCGGCACCACCACCCAATTTCTTTTCACCAATACTTTCAAATGTGGACTACGCCTAACATTCAATAATTAGAATACTTTTACTTCACTAAGCATTTATCATTCATTTTACACAATAGAAACATTCATCTTTAACTTCATTCATATATAAAAGTACACAAGTACAATTAATCTTTAAGGGAAGAGCAACTCCCTGATAAGAGCTTGGCCACAATAATATAAGAGTATAATTTTACAGTTTCATATACAAGCCAGCCTTTCAAGGAAACCCCAAAATATTCCTTGGCCAAAAATGCCAAACTGCGATTTTCAGAATTCTGCCTAAGTTTTCATTCAGCTCAGCCCCACTATCATACAGCTTTGCCCATTTTTTTGTTCGGGGCAGTCCACCCTATCGTTCCACCTTGCCCACTATACCCGTGATTCCCAACTCATTGCATCGTGTCGCCTTCCTGAGTCACCATGCAGCTTGATCTGGTGTTGTCATTCACCTGGTCCGCGGGTCGTGTTAACTCTCCACCTAACATTATCGGTCACCCGGTCTGTGGGTCATATTAACTCCCCAGCGTCCGTGTCTTACCCATCACCTGACACTTCATTCACACTACCCGATTGTTGGGTTCGCACAGCTCGCGTGTCGTGTAGGCTCGCCTAAGTTAGAGTCGCACCGCCTAGCCTTGTGTTGTTGTGCGGGCGCGCCCAACTTCCGGGTCGTGTGTTCCGCTTGTTCACCTGAACCACTAGCTCGCCTAACTCACCTGAACTTCTAGCTCGTACGACTCGCTCGAACCACCCGCTTGTCTGCCTGTCCAAACTTCCACCCTCCGCCCTCCTACCTGTCTACAATATACCCACGGCAAACCCACCCTTGCTGCAACCCAATTCACCCGACCTGCGGTTCCGTTCGCCCACCAACTTTCACCTTCATCTGATTCCTCGCCTTGGTGCTTTGGCCTGTTCACCCACCTGCACCTCGGCCTTCTTCTATGCTCATCCTCCTTCGCACTTCAAGTGTATACTTGTGAGTGGCTTGTTGCTTGAATGATTTTCTCACACCATGCGTCCTCTTTCTTATACACTTCGCCATGGTTATAATGTGGGTTGGCCTGCCCAGGCCAACTTCAGAACTTGACTATACATGTCCCCAACTTAAGTTGGCTTGCCCCCTCATGTTGCCCCATCTAGTCCACTTCACACGCGAGCTCATTCCATCATAGCCTAACGTCGCACACGACTCGCTCGCTCACCGACTCATTGCACCTGGCTCATCGCCCACCGACGTGTCACATTTAAGCAAGGGCGCGTCGCCCCAACTCGTCACACGTTGCACGCACAACTCATGGGTGTGATAGTAAGTCTTCTGTTGCGAGAGGATATCACAACTACACAGAGGCTTAAATAATACACACGAAATAACTCATGAAAAAATAGAATAGAAACAAAAAGGTTGCGGTAAATTTCCTCATGAAGGTTTAAGACCACATCGCAACATAACATACTTAGTATTATATTTCAAAACATAGGAAAATATATTCGCATGATAAACGGAGGCTGCAGCTCCAAGTGAAAACACGAAAGACTTATTGTGATTTATGCATCATGGGTTGCAAAGTAAATGTGTGTAAAACTTGTTTTCATGCGCCCACCAATATTTCCTCCACGGTTTTCTCCTCACTACCTCACAAACTTTCACCCTCTCTCGTTCTATAAACCTTAGAAATGACTCTTTACATTCATATTTATCTCAACATACAAATTTGACATTAATACATGACAGAGCAAATAATTAATACATAGGATGGGTGATTATACAAAATAATTGGTTTTCTGCAGGTGTTGTGGAGTGTGGCCAACAATGGCGGAGTAAATGTTTTCCCATACCTATTTACCAAAATTCATTAAATCCCTTAAACTCTCTGTTGTCTTGGGAATGTTCACGGTTGTACTTCTGCGCTCACTTCAGTCCTTTTGCCTACAAACAAAATTGCAACCCTCGACAAGCATGGTGTTTGTAATTGTTTTTAAAACGTTGATTGAGATTAATATTTCCAACATCCTCCCATAGAAAACCTCAAGCATCGACTCTACTGGTTCAACATGATGTTCTCTACCACTAATGGAGGAATAGCTCAACTGAAATCCATCTTTTAACTCCTCCCGGGACTAGAGCTAAGTGTGGCTATATAGTTACCTTAAATAACAAAACCAACCCATCTAAGTTTGGGTCAAACCATTTCTAATGCTATGCAGACAAACATCATGCAGTCATCTGCAAATATTACATAAACCAACATTGCCTCCACCTCCCGCCAGTTTCGATTCCTGTTCTAAATTCTCGCCAGGTGGCCACCATAAATTCTACTTTACCATCTTCCACACACAAAATTTTTGAGACCCATTTTTTTGAAATTTCACGTGTTCGCATGGCAACATCGGAGCCAGGGATTGAGACTCTCTCTCGGTGGGGTTTATGCTCCCTTGGGAAGCATCCTTTAAAGACGCTCCAGGTCTGTCTTGATAGAGGCCTATCTTGATAGAGACCATCCGAGACGTTTCAATAGGTTTTTGTTTGGTCTTTCCAAATATGTTTGTGAATTTGTAACCTTCTAGATAGATTTGTAAGATTATGGGTAGAAATTTGTCAGGTCAATGATTTTGATTCTTCATGTCACCCTGTGAATGCTACTTAAATCATGTAACATTATAACTAATTAATTCGACTGTATTTTTGCTTTAAAAATTATGGAAATTCAGAGCATAATTTGATAAAATCTGGTAGGTTTTTTTCTAAATCCAAGTTATGGCTGTCAAACTTCAATATTTTGGGTACCTTAGAGGTTTTCGATGGTGTTGAATCCATTTCCACCATCAAAAACAAGATTCAAAAACTGCTAGATTTTTTGAATTTTTTTTACCCCAGCCACTTTTGACCCTCTAGACAATTCCACTGCTCCGTAGACGACTCTAATTAATTCTCTCACAACAGCCAAGAAAATATTGTATAAAATATATCAAATGCATTATTAAAATTGATTATTTCTCCCATCAATTCCCAAACAACGCGTGAAAAAAGAACATTTAAAGTTGTTTTTAAGTGAGATTTATTTTTGGAATATATTGGCGATTTATAATTGAAATTAGTGCGAAAACTTATAATAAAATCTTAATTTGTGTTTAAACTAATTTTTTTTATTGCATATATAATTTAACACGGAAAACAAAATATATGGATAATAAACCACAAAACTTTTCAAAAAATTGCACTGAAGCAGAACTCTATTTTAATATTGTAACTGCTGGCAAACTCCATTAGTGTTAATTCTTCGACAGCTCCTGTGCAGTTCACTGAAATGACGGCAGTGGAAGTTATTATCTCAACGCCACTTAAGGTAACAGATGTCTGGTCACGGATAAGCAATGTAACAGATGTGACCTGCAATGCGAAGCACTAAAGGAGTGGACACATTAACTATTAGTTCGGTACATTCTGCCTTTAATGGGGTATACGTGCCTGATGTCCCATGTCACCAAATCTGTGTTCCCTTCAAGTCTTTGATGGGTGTAGAGCTGTCTCCTGTGGCTGCAGCTTGTCTAGTCCCTGGCGATTATGACTCTTCCTTTTCCATTTGGGGCAACAAATAAATCCTATGCTATGGGGTCATCAATGCTCTATGCTATTGGGTCATCAATGCTCTACAATACCTTTTTGTATGCAGTATTATCTCCATCCCATGCAGTATGGGATCACCAGCTCCATCAGCGGCAATGAATAATGATTATGACAAATATGGGTCATCGATGCTATACAGTACCCCTTCATATGCAGCACCATCACCATCCCATGCAGTATGGATCATCAATGTTATATAGTATCCCTTCATAAGCAACACCATCGCCATCCCATGCAATATGATATCACCATCCCATGGGTGACAATAAATGCGGATTCATCGGCTATGACCCTATTGTGGTCACCAACAACCCCCCTTTCTTCATCTGACATTAGCAATAATGTCAAGCGAAGAGGGGACCCTGAACGAAAATCCCAAAAAATATATTTTTCTAAAGTTTTTTTTTGTATTTCTCTCCCTAAGGCTCAAATCGCATCGCAAAGAAAGGCCGAAGCATAACTCGAGCGCAAAAAACAAATACTGCGAAATTGCGATGCGAAGTTCATCGCATCGCACACCTCGCACGCGCCCCTTAAAAGAAAAACCTTCGAGCAATGCGATCGCCGATTTGCGATATCGCAAATCGCAAGCATTACGTTATACGACGTAACCATTAAACGAGAACTTGCGATATTTGCGATTTGCGATCTGCGATGGCAGCAATCTGCGATCTGCGACCTGCGATCTGAAAAGACTTACCACACGATAGACCCATGCATTAAGCACGCGCCTTGAAAGAATTTAATGACCGCATGCTTAAGTATCTAAGAATGATTGCGTTACATTTATCGAAGAGTCAAGTGATGATGGATGTCAGAATTATGTATTCATTAGAGATTAATGCTTTCACGTCAAGTCTTTTCATTTCACTTCTCCTTTGCGTAGACTGAAAGACACGCAACTGATATAAGTTTATATGCAGGAAACATCTGAAGGAAAGAGGAAAGCGCCAATCAGCAAAGAGAGAATGCTTTCGCAAAATGGATGCCGCATGCAGCAGAACCGCGGATTCCAGGCTATCAGCCAACCGGCACTGATGAAATTAGACTATCCGGGACTCAGAGTCAAAGGCGCACAAAAGCAGCATATTCAGAAAAGATCCCGAAGCTAAGACTTAGTGAAGCAGAGAACGAAGCGCATGAGAAGGAGAACGCTTCAGGGAAACCTGGAACAAAGAACAGAAGAAATTCTCGACACAGGGAGTTGCCCATGCAGCACGACTCTTAACCCACTCAGTCATTCGCACGACCAGAAACCGAAAACGGCAACAGCAAAATCAGTTCGAGAAGAAACTGGGACACGCTAAGTATACACGCGGCGAATACACCCAGCTAGAGAAAGGTTTTCGAAAATATCTTCTGGTCTGCCGGAAGGAAGTGCCAGCTCCTGCTATTTCCACTTTTATCTCCCGAGCAAAACAAGAAGGCGGCTAGCTGACTCTTCCCAGGAAAGCATTACACTGTTGACAGCACTAAAGAGAATATACAGAAACGGTCAGAAATTAGATTTTAAGTTTAGAAATAAAGTCACTTTTAGTAAAAGGGCGGTCATTTGAGGCCGATTCCCTAATTTCATGTAATTAATATTGATTACTTAGTAGTATTTAACCCTTCTCATGGTTTTTGGAGAAGGGTCCGGAAATCTGTCAAAAAACTTATCCTCAGAACATGCACTTCTGCACCCTCAGAGGAGGTTTTTGATGAATGGATGGATCGAGATTTATTTATGTTTGCATTTTAATATTTGTTACTGATGTTGCACTTCTGTACTCTTAGCAGATGTTAGAACAAGTAGAAATAAATCATTGTTACTTGAAGTTTATTAGTGAACTTAGTCATAAATGGTACTTTTATCTCTTGGCTAGATTCTGCTAGTATTCCTAAAGTGATATGTGGCTGAGTTCTTTGTATGTTATTGCATGAATGTCTGTATTACCATTTGGCACTTCTGTACGGTGGGGTCATTTATTTATGTTTAACATATAGAAAACTGATTATGCGATATATTGTTCACAACTACTCTGCCTAACTTCTTATGCAGAATAGTTTATCTTTATTGATTTATATTCTGACATCAGTTGAATGATCTTTATTACCGGCTGCTGTTAGAAATCTTTCTAGATCACATAACAAAAGAAAAACACCCCGGGTTAGCGTAGATTAGATGTATCTTTCTTCATTAGATTACATTAGCATAGAGTTAATTTAGCAGTTAGAATTAAGACCA
Organism: Pinus tabuliformis; assembly: GCA_031772625.1. Lineage (NCBI taxonomy): Eukaryota > Viridiplantae > Streptophyta > Pinopsida > Pinales > Pinaceae > Pinus > Pinus tabuliformis. Next base: position 460,369,952 of record CM062818.1, read on the forward strand.
GATTAGAAGAATCCTTCCCCCCTTCCTTAGATTAATATCATCAGACTCTACGCACATACACACACCCATCACATTGGGAAACTGGTCCCATTACCCCCAGTCAGACCCGCTATTCCAAACGGGCAAGGAGCCGCCAACCAGGTTCCGGACCGGGTGGGTATCCCCCTTGTTGTTGACCCGACCTCAGGGCCCTCAACAGACCCATACAACTGCATCCACTACTGACCGCAGACGGGCATCGCATTAGGCGATTCCTAAATCCAACACTATAGAAAATTTATTACGTCCTAACATGCGCCGGAGATAGGCAGATATAACACGCGACCGGATGACTATAGAAAAAAAAAAAAAAACGACGTGTTACAAGGGACTATCTCCGCGCAATAAATTTTCTATAGTGTTGGATTTAGGAATGGCATCATATTAGGGACAAGGCGGCTTTTAATGCATCCAACGGTGTCACTGCCACCACCAAACCGTAGGGATGCGAAGGTATACTATACGGCCATACGTTGAATTTTAAGTTTGAATTTGAAAACCCTACTCGAAATTTGAATTTTGAATTTATATTTTCCTATTAGCCAATGTCTTTTCCTCAAACATCGCGGAAATGAGGCGAGCGGCACCGACAATGTTTAATTCACAGCCGAAGCAATAAGGTTGAAGATGTGCGTTCAGCTTAGAGTTACCGCAATTGGGTTCCTTGGCTGATCCAATATTTAAGATCTGCAAGAATCCCAACAGTAGATCAGGTCGTCGAGCTTTGATATGCATTCGTAATTCTTCAGTGGATTCAATATTTAAGATATACAAGAACCCCAATAACAGATCAGGCCGCCGAGCTTTGATATGCATTCGCAATTCGTCGTTGGATTCAATATTTAAGATCTGCAAAAATCCCAACAGCAGCGTAGAGCTTTGATATGCATTCACAAAACATCTGAGCAGAGAGAATACATGAAACCTCCTCGCAGGGATAACCCTTCCCTTGGTGCACAGGAAGTCTTGTGCAGTTGGAAGCCAACGGAGTTTGGATTTTCTGTTTAAATTTTGACATATTTCCAGTCAGATGGTACAGATTTCTAGAATTGTCCACAAAATTTTCACCTCTAAGTTAAGAAAACATCAAAATTATACTTGTAACTCAGAAAATAGGAGAATGCTGAGAGAGCTAAAACTGTAAAAAAAAAAAACAGATATGAACTGTGTGCCATACAGACTTATCATAACATTATAGAAGACCTGCAATGGAGGTGGATCTTTTATTTTTTGAATGGGATTTTCTTTTAAATGTTTGAACGGTTTTTTTTTGCTTTAAATTTTAAGTGAAAGACTTTGCTGAGTTCCAGAGGAATGAATATGTGCACTGGATTCATGCTTTTCAAAGACATGTTGCCCTCGTTTTCTCCAGTGAATTCACGCTTTCCTTGGAAACGCTTTTATTTGATTCTCCCACAGTATTCTAAAGTAGTTTAAATTGGTTTTTATATGATAACAGGTTATTTGTGGCTGGTTGCCATGATAACCTACGAGTGAACTCGATAACACTATAAATAATTACATCAAAATTTTCATTTTCACTTGTTTTCGCTTTTGCTTTACTCGATGACGCATGAGATTGCGTTAGGCTTGTTTATTAGTTTTTATTTTAAAGACAATATGTATAACCCAACCATATGTAATTGGTTATTAGTTTTCATTTTAAAAACAATACATAATGTCATTTTCATTTTCCATTCATCTTTTTTTATTTTTGTCATTATAATTCTTCCCACGAATAGATCGCCCTAAAATTCGGGTAAGTGATGTTTGTAGAGGTTTCAAATAGCGCCCTTCAACTACAAAATGGAGCCAAAGAGTTTGCAAGATGGTCGAACGTGACTTTGAGTTTGTGTTAAAATTAGGAGTTAATATGATGGGGTGTGTTGTATATATGTTCGCCAAAATAGAAAGCCTTTCATGCCTGCATTAGCCATTCAGGTATATTATATATATTTTGTTGTATATATGTTGATAAAGTGTAAATTAGGAAGACTATGGCATTAGCCATTCATGCCCCTATTCATATCTGGTAATTGGAAATATTTTAAGATATAGGTAATAAGAATTGAATTTTATTTTTTATTTTTTTTAATTATTAAAAAACTGATAGAGATTTATGTTTCTTAAAATACTTTAAAAGATTTTTTTAAAAGACTTTTATTAGTAGTTATATGAAGATCAATTATAATATTTAGATATGTGATGGTAATAAATATGATATAGATCAGTTGTAGTATTTTAGATATGTGGTAGTAATAAGTATGATATAGATTTTATAGTATTTTAGATGTGGTATAACATTAATCTGTGGTATTGTAATAAAGTTTATTTACAACTTAAAAAAATCATAATAAAATGAGATAATTTTTCATAGTTAAGAATATTGTCACATATTTTTTTTAGTTATATATGTTTAATGATTATTATTAAAAAATAATGTTATAATTTAACTGATTTTTCTATCAACTTAGTTATATTAAATATATTATGAGATAAGTGTTTCTATGCTTATTTAAATTTAATTTATACGATTGACTAGTTATGAGGTATTTTGAAAATAATAATAAGACATTTAAATACACTTAAGTAACATTTAATTATAAAGTATTGTGTGTAATAGAAAAATATTTTATTATGCCTTGGAGTATGATTTAATGTTTTTTTTTACTTAGCTAAGAGATTATTTGCCTTGGATGTAAGAAAATAAGTTAACGATCCATGATTTAAAGGCATCTAGTAAGAGTGAAAGCCTACCTTGCCATGAACGAGACATTTCAAGTGACATGGTTTTCCTTGAATAACAATAATGATGACGTTTGCATTCCCAAATAGTAGTCAACTATATTTTTCCTCATTACTCATTTAACAACTAAATTATGATAAATTTTCTTGCTATGTAAAAAAAAATATTTAACTATTAAATTATAAAAATTAAAAATATATTTTAATATATTTAATAAAGTGAAAATTTCATTTTTACAAACTATTTCTAAATTTTCTAAATGAGTTTAGTTCTTTAATGAAAAAAAACAAAACAAAACAAACATATTTAACTACACGATTTTTTTACTATTAATTTAATGGAATCATTACATGTAAATAATAAGAAGTTTATATAACATATAGAATTTACTCAAAATTAAATGAAATTCAAATTTATGATATATAAATGATATTAACTTTATATTATTCGAATTTATTAAGATTAAAAATATGTACTTTTTAAATTATATATTTTATGAAGGTAAAAAATAAGTGTTTTTTAAATGATATATTTTATTAAGGTTGAAAATAAATTCTTTTTAAATGATATATTTGAAATTGCGATAGTAAATTTTGAAATTGTAAACGTAAACTATATATCTTAAGGAAAATTTAATAATATTATTTTTTTAAGCAAAGTCTTTCAGTAGAAATCACTTCCCTCGTTCCTTTGTTCGCTCAGATTAAGCATCCTCTTAATAATTCTAGTGGTTGTCATATTTTTCTTAATGCTAGCATGGCATTGGTTCGTTTGAAGATTGGCAGGGTGAGGAAGGTTTTGGATTTCATTTCTCGTAATCTGTTGTCTCTCCATTTGGAACTTTCAAATGAGATCTATGCTTCCCTTTGGTCAAGGATCGAGGCATGCTTGGCTCTGAAATATTATCGTCTAGAAGAAATATGGAAAGTAAAGCAGTCCAAGAAGTTCATTAAGCTCTCAGAGAAATTCATCTCACAGCCTAATGAGTCTAGTTTCTTCCGTGGTCCTTCCAGAAGTAGAATTAATTCTAATCAAATCTATGCTCTTTGATCTCGGGTTGACGATGTTTCCCACCCTTCCGCCATCGAAGGTGAAGCTGGAACAATCTCGTATTCACCGGGTCAGATTCCCTCAGGTTCATTGTCTGTTAATTCTTCTTTGGTTTCTTAATAGTGGAAGTGGTTCTATTAATAATAGTATCCAATTGAACAACAATAATTGGTTTAATGATAATACTAATAATAGTGACTGTATTTTCACCTCACATAGGAATAACAATATTAAGGATAACAATAATAATTTATGTTTGGATAATAATAATAATAATAATATCACTGGGATTAATAATAATAATAATATTAATGAGGTTAGTGACTCTTTCTGATAATTGTAATAATAATAGGATTGGTAATAAGACTCTAGGTTTGGATAATATTGTTTGTTCTAATTTTCTTTCCTCTTCTAGTAATAGGGTTGTCAATCTCTCTATCTTTTCTTTTGATCCCCCCCCGTCTTTAGTCTTTTGGAGAAAAGTTTAAATTTTTCTCTTGCTCCTAGAAAGATCTCGGTCGACGATATCATTTGTGACATTGAATATGGTATTAGAGACTTATTAGACGTCCTTAAAGATATCATTCATCAAGGTTGTGTGGTTATCCTTAGAAAGGCAAAGCCCCCCAAGAACAACATCGGAAAACCTAAGTTTGATGCTCTCAAATCATTAAACAATAATAAGAAGTTTGTTTTTCTAAAAACCGAAAAAGGTGGTGCTGTGGTTATTCTTGATAAAGATGATTACCATCGAAAGATGTTGGACCACCTCCATAATAGCGAGAGCTACAAGAAACTCAGCAAGGATCCCCTGAAGAATATTTCCAAAAGTGTGGCTCTTGCTATAAAGGCTAGTAGCTCGGTGAGCTCGTTCAGACATAAGCTTATTGAAAGTTGCCCTCTTACCCCCAGAATCTATGGTATCCCAAAGATTCATAAGGAAGGGGCTCCTCTGAGACCCATTGTCAACACAATAGGAGGGCCAACTTATCTTCTTACTAAATATTTAGCCCAAAAGCTTAAGACCCTTGTTGGCCATATAGAATCCTTCGTCAAGGACTCTGCATCATTTGTTAATGAGTTAAAGAGTTTCAATCTTGATCTAGATGACAAGCTTGTGAGCTTCGATGTGGTCTCCCTCTACACTAATATCCCTATCAACGAGGCCATCGAAGTCATCAAGCACATCACAGATCCTGATACGACTTATTTAGTTGGTATTTGTCTTACTTCTACTTTCTTTTCATTCGATGGGGAATTCTATGAGCAAACTTGCGGTGTCGTCATGGGTTCCCCCCTCTCCACTGTGATAGATAATCTATTCGTGGAGGATTTTGAATAAAATGCCTTAGCTTCTTCTCATCTTCTGCCTAAGATGTGGAAGAGATTTGTGGATGAAACTTGTGTCATCTGGTCCCATGGTAAAGAAAAGTTGGAACTGTTTTTCCTCCATCTTAACAATCAATCTAGTTCTATAAAGTTCACCATGGAATTTGAATGTAATGGTAGTCTTCCCTTCCTTGACGTCCTCCTCTCAAGGAATGATGATGGCTCTTTCTCTCATCAGGTATATCATAAGAAAACTCATACGGAACAATATCTTCATGCTAATTCTCATCATTTCCCATCTCAAAAGCTTGGTGTTCTCAATACCTTAGCAACTAGAGCTTTAAGAGTTTCTGATGAGAACCATATTAAGGAAGAGAAAGCACATCTCCTAAGTGTTTTCTTTAATAATGGGTATAGTAGACACCAATGTACTAAGGCTTTCCTCAGAGCTGAAAAAGGTCCTAGTGCTAAGAAAGATACCAAGGATTGATTTTCTCGTGATCATCTTCCTTTTAGCCAAGGGACCACTGACAAGATTGCGAGGATCCTAAGGAAGCATAAGGTGGCTTCGACCTTTCCGCCTTTAAATACCATCCGCAACACCCTTAGATATGTAAAATACCCAGTGGACCCCAACAATATGAAGGGTGTTTACGTTATCACATGCTCTTGTGGAACTCCCTACATTGGTGAGACTGGTCGCTCGATTAATCAAAGGATTCGTGAGCATGATTCTGACATCAAGCATGGAAGGACCCACTCCTCTGCTTTGGTAGAACATGCAGATAAATCTAAGCATCACATCTGCATTGAGGAGGCCCAAGTCGTTGCTAGGGTTAGTCATTTCCATCATCGTAAATTGAGTGAGGCCGTAGAAATTGAAAAAGGACCAAATAATTTGAATGGAGATGATGGTTGGAATATTAGTCGAATTTGGGTCCCTGTCCTGTCCTCCTAGTTTTTTAGTCTTCTTTTTGGGATTTATTTTGTTTGTTTGTTTATCTATGTAGGTATTGGCATAATTTTTATAGTATTTGTTGTTGATTTATTCTTCATTAGAGTTTATTTTCCTAATCCTTCATGTTTTTTATGTATTTTATCATCATATTCGTTCTTAACTCCTTTTAGTATTCTTGTTATTTGTTTAATGGGCCTAAGCCCCATCTTTTATTGTTGACCCCATTTTATTTATTGATTATATATGTGTGTGTGTTTTTATTTATTATATATTTATTTTGACTTGTGTATATTTTTGTTTTATTTTATTTATTTTTCCATTAATTATTTTTAATATATTTTATTTTATTTCCATTAATTATTTTATTTATCAAATGATCTTGTCTCGATTAGGGTCTTCACTTGTTTTTATAATTTTTGACTCCGCTGCTTTAAACTTTGACTTTGATATATATATATATATATATATATATATATATATATATATATATATATATATATATATATATATATGAAAATCAATTCCTCTTAGAGTGCCCCGCGTACAACCACATTAGATCTCAGTTTCAAAATCTTTGTTGCAATACTGACCTTCCTAGCCTTTTACGTTGTCAAAATTATAGTGAGCTCGGGAGGCTTCTCTCCAAACTTTTTGAGCATAGGAATAAAATCTTAAATCAAACGAAATAATTTGTTTCTTTAGGTCTAAGAGACCAAAGTTTGGTCTCAGTGGATGTTAACCACCATCATCCTCATCATATATATATATATATATATAATTTAAATATTATTTCTGAAAAACTAGCCGTTTAATATAGCAGCTACTTATTAATATTTGTTTTTAATAAATTAATAAACTAATATCACAATTTAAATATTATTTTTCAAAAACTAGCCGTTTAATATAGCTATTACATATTAATATTTTTAGTAAATTAATAAACTAATATCATTATTTAAATATTATTTTTCTAAAACTAGTTGTTTAATATAGCTGTTACATATTAATATTTTTAATAACTTAATAAACTAATATCATTATTTAAGTATTATTTTTTAAAAACTAGTAATATTTGGTTTTAATAAATTAATTTAAATATTATTTTTCAAAAACTAGCCATTTAATATAACCATTACCTATTAATATTTTAATGAAATAATTTCATTATTTAAATATTATTCTTCAAAAACTAGTCATTTAATATAGCCGTTACTTAATAATATTTGTTTTTAATATATTAATAAATTAATATTATAATTTAAATATTATTGTTAAAATATACTCGTTACTTGAAATTATGTCTCTACATTGCTCTCTATTTAGCCTATGACATGGTCTGCCTCTTCATCTGGTCCTGATGATGAACCACACTTGTTGGTTCAAAACACATCGGCCAAAAAATTCTCTTATGTGATTTCTACCGAAAGACTTTGCTTAATTCATTATGGATCACAGAAGCTTGAATACAGAAATGTTATTTTTAATAAAAAAATTATAGATGTATATGTGGTGGGAGAGGATTTAATAATTTAATTAAATTTTGTGTTTTGTAGCTTTTGGTATAGACTGTAAATTTTTATGAGGCAAAAAAGCTCCACATCTGGAGGACTTATAACTATTTGTGGATTGGATAAATAGAAAGTTTGGAATTTTCACTCCATATTTTTTTTAGATTGAAAGCGAAATCAGGATACAACAATGGTTCAACTCTCATCACATATATAGAGAGTTGAACACTCTGGTTGATCAATCGTTCATGATTGTTACGCAGTTTTGGAAATCCATGAGTACTTTGAGGGATATGCTTTGGAGGTAGTAGCATTATAAATATCATGATATTATGAGTTAAAATGATGATGGAGAATTGATGACCTATCGTTCATGATTGTTAGGTAGTTTTGGAAATTCATGAGTACTTTGAGGTATAGGCCTTGGAGATAGTAGTATTAGAAATCTGATGATATTATGAGTTAAAATGATGATGGAGAATAAAGGACCTTTTTGTTTTGTTTAGATGTGATTTCCCCCATAAATGTGAATATTTTTTTTTTTTATTGCATGTTAAAACAAACTAAAACTGATTGAAGTTTATATAAATAGAAATTCTATTTTAACTATTAAAAGAAATGCAGTGCTAGAATTTTGGCAAGAAAATGAATTAATATAATTTCATGAGAGGGCATCTGTCAAAAGGTGATGGATGCAATTCTAAAGAAATAGTTAGATTGGGCAGTTATCCAATCCTAACTACTCTTATGAAAGATTTATCCCAAAAGATCAAGAGGATGAGGGGCATCTGCGATCAGGGAGGGAGGAGAATAGAAGATTATCTAATGGAATGGAAGAAAGAACTGTGTTGTAAAGACAGGCATGAAAAGTTGTAGTTAAGTCTAGTCATGACCAGATAACTATTGCAGTTCAAGATTGAAATTCTTGAAAAGAAGCTCAGAAAATGGGTAGCTTTGGGGGAGATAGAGGCATTGTAGTGCAAGTCTCAAGCTTGGGAGGCAAGTTGAGTTTAAAGTTTTTTATCCAGTTCAGCTAGCGAGATAAGTACAATCTGGAAATAATTTGATTAGCTGATAATGGAGCTATTTATGTATTGATGTTAGATTCAGTATGCCTATTTTAATCTAGTTGAGTACATGGATATATTATCTTAAGATGGTAGTATATCTGTGCATGTATATATTGTTTAGATCTAAATGAAGAATTTTAATTGAAAACGGAAACTTAAAGGGAACCCTGTTATACTCAAATGCGGTACAAAGTAAATAATTCTGAGCTGATTAAACTAGAAAAGAACGACATTTCAACTAGATAATATCTTTCGAGTAGTAAGAAAAACCTTGGTCAGAGGTGCATAATTCAGAAGTAGAGTTACAACATACACTTTATTCATGGAATAAATAGATAAATGGCCACGCCTTGATGTTTTCATAAAACCATTAACAAATATAAAGATAAGGACACAACTCTATCTTTAAAATCAAGAAAAGACCCCACACTAGGAAATTGTTAAATGAATTTTCCTAAAATTTATTATAACAGCTAGAATATGTATAACAATAGTAAGAAATTTTAGATAATCAACCTCATAGATACTTTTAGCAAAGGAAAAGAAAGTTAATACCAACTGTGAATTAAAAGAGGAAAACAATAGTGAAACAGGAAATCTTTACCAGAGAACGCATAAGGAATTTCTTATCATTTTTACAGTGCAAACATATGAGAAAATCAAATAACACTAAGGGACCTCTGCGAGGATTCCATAGAATAAACCATAAGTAAATAAAGTAGCAAAAATTTGAAGTTTCTCTCCAAAATCAGGATGACATATGCATATACTCGGCATAGCCGAGACCTTAGGCCGGCAAAAACCCCCAATCATGCAAATATTAAATAGGAATAGTCTACCCTAAGTCCTCAAAAAATATTGTATCCAGTTGAAGAAATCAAAAACCCTTAGGTCCAAATCCTAACAAAAAAAGAACATTATCTCCAAACAGTTAGAAACCGAGAGTCTCTTCGAACGAAAAGGTATCATACTCAAAACCCCGAGTCGAGCCTGAAGAAGTATCTCAACTTTCTGAAAGGAAAACGACATAGACCGTGAGACCCAAATAAAATGAGACAAGGACCAAAGACTCTCGAAATACATTTTCCTCATTCTCTGAATTAAATTCACAGTACTCTTACTCGCTGAAAGTCGAAGAGTGAACTTGAAGAAGCGACAACCAAAGTCAGGCCACCTAGGTTTATTCCTGCAAACCCTATCAACACATTTCGATTAGGAGACTAATAAATGGAATAGGGAAAGAAAACACCTGAAAAAATAGTGCCATATGAATAATTCTTACCCAGACAGTCGTAGAGCTCCTTTGGTCTGTCAAAAAGCTTCTCCGGTGTTCCTTTGACAACACTTACAGCCATGGCAGAAAACTGTTGATAACTGAGGCAGTTAGATTATGGGGAGGCCACTCCAGAGTAACATAGCTTACAAGGTTAACAGAAGCGAAGGGGTCGGATCATACTCGCAGTGAAACCCTCTGCCTGAGAGCTGGAGCCGAACCACTTCACCGTGAAAATGCAACAAGAAACCCCTATCCAGACCTGGCTAGGGCATAAAGTCGTAAGTCGCAACCTCCACTGTCAGTTGAAATTCAACAAGGAGAGCCCTTGATAGGGCACAGTCAACCAAGCAGCGAGGAGCCAACTGTCTATCACAAAGAAGTCTCGCGAGGGAGCGGCTTCTCTTCCCTAGGCAGGTGGCCATACATCATTAAAGTCCACCATAAAGGGTAATACTAGCTCGCAACAATATAACAGTATATTAATAATTGTACTATGTCATGACCGTGGAGATATGTAATGTCTATGGTAAGGTTAACTGCTATCAACAAGAAATGAATACGAAGATTTTTGAACTTATGTGTTTTGTACCAAGTATATAAACCCGCATGCGTGGAAAGATTCTAAACCCAAATTTTTTTTTATTAATTTGCTAATTATGTTGTGACATAATGAAAGGTTTAATTTTGGTATTTTGGAAAATATAAATTATTTATTTATTCTTTTATATGGGTATGTTACATATGGTATCAGAGCCAGGTTGCTAAGCTGAGACCTCTAGAATAAAGGAATAACAATTTTTCTGATATGCACATAGGAAGCAGGAATAGCCAGTATGAGGAGAATAGGGAATCCACCACTCAGATCTGCAATAGGGACAAGAGCCACATCATTTCAGGAAGGTAATCCTGAAGTGTGGGTACAACGGGCGAGGAGCCATGGAACACCGTCATAGATATTATGATTACAGTGCAAGAGTTAAAGGATGAAATGACCCAGTTATGGGCAGATAACGAAAGATTAATGCAGGAACAAGAAAAAATTATGAAGAGTCTATCTGATAGACAAAATAATCGGCCACTAGTTCCTAGCCCTAAACATAGAAATGCATCACGGGAACAAGAGTTCCGGACAGAAGATGTGGAAACCGGTGGTGGTGACGAAAATCGTGAAGCGGAGTCAAATAATGTGTCCAATGATAGAACACAGAAGAGGCAGAAAGTGGAACTTTAGGGGGAGTTTCGAAAGATAAAACCCCCTTTCTTCGATGGAGAGAAGGAAGAAGTGGTAGAAGCATGGCTCATAAAAATGAATAAATATTTCCAGCTCTATGAATATGACCATAATATAAAGGCTCGCTTGACTATTTTTCAGCTACAAGGAAAGGCCACACTATGGTGGGAGGAAGTAAATATTGTTCTGGGAGTGGATGAACAAAGTATGGAGTGGGAAAAATCCAGATATATTTTAAAGAAAAATACTTAACAGAAAGATTCTATGATGAAAAATCTAAATAATTTCATGATCTTTGGCTAAGAAAAATGTCCATGGATAAATTCATAACAAACTTCACATCGTTACTTAGATACGTGCCTTACATATGTGAAAAGAAAGCAAAGTTATAATGATTCATTAGCAAATTACATCTATTCATGAAGGAACGACTAGAATTTGACAAGCCAAAGACCATGGACGAGGTAATCCGCAAGGCACAGATTTGCTATCAGCAAAATATACCAAAAGGAGACATGAGCAAGAAATGGAATGATAAAGAAGGAAATAAATTTGTCTCAAGTCAAAAAGGAAATAAAGGCTCTAGTAGAAAAGGAGTGTATAAAGGACAAACCAATGGGAATTTCAATAAAAATCAGCCCATATTTAAAGTACCAGGTTAAGCTAGAACTAATGAACAAACAGGCAGAATTGGAGCAGAATTAGCTACAAAGCCCCCTGTACAGTGTTGGGGATGCAGAGGCCCACATTATATCAAGAACTGCCCACAACATAAGGGAGCTGACCAGATCTCTCAGTTACAAGAAGCCTCTACAATGGGAGAGATAGCAAGGAGTCTCCCCAAAATTAACGCAACCCTAGAAGATCATCAAGCTGAATTTTAGCCAACAATGGTAGAATTTGAAGGTAAAATTCTTGACCAATTGGTATCTATTTTGATTGACCCCGGGGCTACTTTGAGTTATGTTAGCCTTAAGATTATGGAACAATGTAAATTACAAGCAGTAAAGTTTAAAAATTCATGGTTGGTACAACTGGCCACGGGGGCCAAAAGAAGAGTTTTGGCCAAGGTCAGTAATTGCCCCATAGAGCTAGCTAACCAGTCCATCATGGAAGATTTGAATGTACTACTATTAAGATCATACGACATTCTTATTGGTATGGACTGGTAAGAAAAACATTGGTTTGTAATTAACTGCAAAACCAAGACCATTAATTTCCGGGATGACAAGGGAGAAAGACAAGAAATGCAAGGCATACAGAAGCCTCTGCAAATAAGACCTATAACAACTTCCTAATTAGCAAAATACATCAGAAAATGTTGTTAGATTGTCGCCATACAAGATCATACGACGTCCTTATTGGTATGGACTAGTAATAAAAACATTGGTCCCTTATTAACTGCAAAACCAAAACCATTAATTTCCGAGATGACAAGGGAGAAAGACAAGAAATGTAAGGCATACAAAAGTCTCTACAAATAAGACCTGTAACAGCTTCCCAATTAGCAAAATGCATAAAAAAATGTTGTTATATTTTTGCCATACAAGTAGGTTATGGTGACTCTAAGGAGAAATCCACTGCTTTAGAGAATATACCGGTGATACAAAACTTTCCAGATGTCTTCCCTGAAGAAATTTCAGGTTTACCCCCAAAAAGAGACATAGATTTTACCATTGAACTAATTCTGGGAGCTGCCCCAGTCTCCCGAGCCCCTTACCATATGAGTGTACCTGAATTGACAGAATTGAAAATGCAACTACAGGAGCTGCTAGATAAGAATTATATACGACCTAGTGTGTCCCCTTGGGGAGCTCCAGTATTATTCGTTAAGAAGAAAGATGGAACATTGCGAATGTGTATGGACTACCATTAGTTAAACAAACTGACCATTAAAAATAAATATCCCTTACCCCATATAGATGAATTATTTGATCAGGTTCAGGGGGCAACCTTCTCCAAGATCAATCTCCGATCAGGCTATCATTAGATCCGTATAAAGGAGGAAGATATAGAAGAAACCGCATCCAGAACTCGTTATGGGCATTATGAGTTCGTAGTGCTACCTTTTGGATTAACTAATGCCCCAGTGACCTTCATGTGTCTCATGAACAACATATTCCATCAATACCTGGACAAGTTCGTGCTGATCTTCATTGATGACATATTGATCTACTCACGGAGCATGGAAGAACATAAGGAGCATCTCCACATTGTTCTTCAAGTCCTAAGAGAACACTAGTTGTATGCCAAATACAACAAGTGTGACTTCTTCAAGGAACAAATCCAATACTTGGGACATATTATCACCAAGGAGGGAATCGCAGTGGATCCGGAGAAAATAAATACCATCATGGAATGGCCGATACCAAAAGATGTGGTGAACATAAGATCATTCATGGGTCTAGCAAGATATTATAGGCGATTTGTGGAAGGATTTTCTAGGGTGGCATACACTATTACCTCCCTACAAAAGAAGGGAAGATCCTTTAAATGGACCCCTGACTGCCAAAGGATCTTTGACCAGCTTAAGCATCTACTCACCACTGCCCCAATTTTAAGTATTGTTGATTCTAGCAAAGAATATGTGGTGTGTACGATGCTAACAAGAAGGGGGTGGGTGGTGTACTAACGCAAGAAGGTAGGGTTATAGCCTATGAGTCAAGAAATATCAAAGAATACAAGAAAAAGTATTCTGCGTACGACTTGGAGTTAACAACAATGATTCACGCCTTGAAAATGTGGTGACACTACTTATTGGGCAAGAAATTTTTGTTATTAATAGATCATCACAACCTGACAATATATTTCAAACACCCCATATTAAATGCTAGGCAAGCTCGTTGGGTTGACTTCCTAAGCGAATTTGATTTTGAAATCAGACTTTTGAAAGGAAAGGAAAACCGGGTTGCGGATGCCCTAAGTCGAAAGGTAAATTGTTTATATGAAATTTATTTTAGTGAGTCACACACTACCTTCTATGAGGAGATTCGTGAAACAACTATGCAAGATTTAGTATATAAACATATGTGGCAACAAGCAAAAGTAGTAAACAACCATGAACAACAAATGGGATATGAGGTTACTCAAAATGAATTGCCGATTTATAGAAAAGGTTATATGTACCTAACCAAAAATTGCTTAAAGATCTAATTTATATGAATATCATAAAAGCCCTTATGCAGGACAGCCAGGATATGAGAAAATGATTATGTCCTTAGAAAGGAATTATTTTGGCCCAGAATGAAGAAAGCAGTAGCAAAATATTTAGGACATTGTTTGGAATGCCAGCAGATAAAAGTAGAGCACCAGCACCCAGCAGGGTTGCTTCACCCACTGCCTAATCCTGAATGGAAGTGGGAGACTATATCTATTGATTTCCTCACTGGACTACCTAGATCAAAAAAATTAAACGATTCTATCATGGTGGTAGTAAATAAGTTGAGAAAATCTGCTCATTTTATACTCGTTCAATCAACTTATAAAGCAATACAAATTTCTAACATTTTTATGCAAAATATTTTTAAATTACATGGCCTACCCAAGATGATCATTTTTGACCGAGATGTGAAATTTACATCAGCCTTTTGGAAGGCCCTGTTTGAGGGACTGGGCACTCAACTACATCTCAGTACCACATATCACCTTCAAATGGGTGGGTAGATAGAAAGAGTAAATCAAGTGGTCAAAGACATGTTGCGAGCCTATGTGATGCAACAACCATCCAAGTTGGAGGATTTCTTGCACTTAGTAGAACTTTCATACAACAATGGATATCATACATCCTTACGGATGAGTCACTTTGAAGTATTATACGGGCATAAGTGTAGGACACCTTTCATTTGGAGAGGCCCAGAAGACACTAATGTTGGGATCAGATACGCTGGAAGAGATGGAGAATATGGTGAAAAGTGTACGAAATAATTTAAAGGTTTCTCAAGACTGACAAAAGAATTTTGTTTATCGGAAAAGGAGCTTTCAAGAGTTTCAAGTGGGGGAACATGTTTACATATGGGTATGAGCCAAGAAAAGTACCTTGCAGTGGACAGGATGTGGTAAACTAGCACCCCGATTCCACGAGCCTTTTCAGATTTTAGCTCGAATTGGGCCAGTGGCATACCAGCTCACCTTTCCTAGTCATATACATGTAAACAACACCTTTCATGTTTCTTTACTTAAGAAATACATTTATGATGCTAAACATATAAGAAACTGGTAGGAAATTCAGGTGAGCCAGAAAAGTCAAACTCTCAAAACAATCTGTCTTAGATATATAAATATATATATTATATATACACATACAAATATAAAAGATGTTTTACAGTTGAATTCATCTTTTCTTATTTATTTCAGGCTTTGACAATTTTTTTTTCCTTTTATATGTTGATATTCAGGTCGAACTGGAAGGAGAATTCTTGGTACAACTAATGGGTATACTCGATCGAAGAGAAGTAATGTTTCGGAGACGAGTTACCACCCAAGATAAATTTCAGTGGTAGCATTTTGAGCCTGAAGAAGCCACTTGGGAAGATGAGCGAACCATGAGGGAGGTTTACCCTCAGTTATTTCCCATAGAGGAACACCAGGACGATGTTCAATCTTGGGGGGGAGATGTGATGTCCCCCGTAAATGTGAATATTTCTTTTATTTACTGCATGTTAAAACAAACTGAAACTGATTTAAGTTTATATAAATAGAAATTTTGTTTTAATTGTTAAAATAAATGCAATGATGGAATTTTGGCAAGAAAATGAATTAATATAATTTCATGAGAGGGAATCTGTCAAAAGGTGATGGATCTAATTCTCAAGAAACAGTTAGGTTGGGTAGTTACCCAACCCTAACTACTCCTATGAAAGATTTATCCCAAAATATCAAAAGGATGAGGGGCATCTACGATCAGGGAGGGAGGAGAATAGAGCCTTATCTAATGGAATGGAAGAAAGAACTATGTTGTAAAGACACGCAAGAAAAGTTGTAGTTAAGTTTGGTCATGACTAGATAACTACTGCGGTTCAAGATTGAAATTATTGAAAAGAAACTCGGAAAATGGGTAGCTCGGGAGGAGACAGAGGCGTTGTAGCGCAAGTCTCAAGGTTGGGAGGCAAGTTGACTTTAAAGTTTTTTATCCAGTTCAGCTAGCCAGATAAGTGCAATCTGGAAATACTTTGATTAGATGATAATGGAGCTATTTATGTATTGATGTTAGATTCAATATGCCTATTTTATTCTAATTGAGTACATGGATATATTATCTTTAGATGGTAGTATATATGTGCATGTATATAATGTTTAGATCTAAATGAAGAATTTTAATTGAAAACAGAAACTTAAAAGTAACTCTATTATACTCAAACAAAGTACAAAGTAAATAATTCTGAGCTGATCAAAGTAGAAAAGAACGACATTTCAACTAGATAATATCTTTCGGGTAGTAAGAAAAACCTTGGTTAGAGGTGCATAATTCAGAAGTAGAGTTACAACATACACTTTATTCATGGAATAAATAGATAAATGGCCACTCCCTTATGTTTTCAGAAAACCATTAACAAATATAAAAATAAGGACACAACTCTGTCTTTAAAATCAAGAAAAGACCCTACACTAGGAAATTGTTAAATGAATTTTCCTGAAATTTATTATAACAGCTAGATGATGCATAACAATAGTAAGAACTTTCAGATAATCGAACTCATAGATACTTTTAGCAGAGGAAAAAAAGTTAATTCCTACTGTGAATTAAAAGAGGAAAACAATAGTGAAACATGAAATCTTTACCACAGAACGCATAAGGAATTTCTTATAATTTTTACAGTGGAAACATATAAGAAAATCAAATAATACTAATGGACTGTTATCACCCCAAGAAACTCACCTAGGTTGTATATCAGTGATGCTCAGGAACATTACAAACTCAACAAATTGTTGGATAAAATGATGGATGAATGTAAGAAATGTTGCACATTCAAGCTAGATAACCACTCCTACTATGATTGACCCCAGAAATGGATGGACACCCCAAACTACAAGGCTTTTAACCACCACTTACTCATAGTTTAAACAAAATGTGATGACGGAGAAGACTGACTACACCAGCAGATACATAGGACCATGTGATGGCCAGCTGCAACTAGTAAGGAGGTCTATAAATCTATTATCTGATACATAGACATGATGATAGCTCTCTGGTATCAAGACAACAGAAACCTGAAAGCAAATTCAATGATACATGCTAAATCCTAACACAGAGGTGGGATGACAGCCCCTCTGATGCTAAACATTCACAGTACATGAACAATCGCAAAACAAGCACAGCCTGGAACATAGAAGAAGTGAAAAGTGAGCCCATGATAGCAAAAGAAGCTTGTATTAGTTGGAAATGAAGACCAGATGCTGCAAGTCTCAGAGTAGTTACAGTCTCCAGAAGTTGAAGCTTACAACACACTAACACTCATCTAACATTCATCAACCTCATTACATCCTTTTTCTGGGTATATAGAATCTGTTTACAAAAAATATCGGCCAGGGTATGCGTGGAGGTGTCTTAATGGATCACCAACCACATTTACAATTTGATATGGGTTCTTTGATACATTCTGACTGTTTTAAATGAACAACATGACTCTTCTTGTACTTCAGTGTCCTTGCTGAACAGTTGAAATATTATCTTGATAATTTTCAATAACTACTACTGCCATTGAACTGCTTGAGGAACATTCTCCACATCCTTAGCCGTATTGTCTTTGAATGCAGGTAGCTGAGAATTTAACATATAGAGTACATGGAGTTGATGGCTTGCTTTCTCCTTTGTGTGTCCAGAACAAGCCCAAAAACATTGAAGAATACTCTGAAATATACTTTTGAAAACGAACAAGGGCCGAGAGAAACACCGGTTGTTGGATGGATTGCATGGATGATCACTATCTGCTAATAAGAGGCATAGAGGACACCGGGACATTATAAGCCATCGGATTACTTAAATGAATGGCGCAGATTGGATTTTGGAGGCCATCGGGGGGAAAATGCGGATGGAAAAATGATGGCCGTTGGATCGCAGCGGAATGATCCAACGGCTGACGGGAGGTGGAAATGACCACAAGATAACGGGCGGGTAAATGGGTACAGTGGCGGGAAGTGGTTTTCCTGCACCACCATTGTGCTATGACGGTTTACGTACAGGGGAAGCGCGATACAATAAGATTAGGGCACGTGTCCGGCGGGAAATCGCTTCCCCGCGGGCTAAAGGACTAGCAGATTGACCGAGCGGGGAAAGTGTATACCATGGATCAATCAGGCGGAAGATCAGACAATGGAGGATTAAGACACGTGCTTTAGGCGATGCGACAGGTGACATGACAAGTAAACTGCGGGCCCGGGCTCTATCAAAACTGAGGGTTATAAATTATATTATATGCGCGGTGTTTTAACAAAAACATGAGTTAATAAGATTTATAAAGGGCTATCAGGGTTTCAACGTTAAACATAAAAATGCCCGGGGACTAAAGGGAAAAGGGGTACACGGGGTTGTGAAGGGATTAAGCGGGAAAAATGAAAAGGGGAAGGGTAAAATAAATCTGCCATGAGCTCCTTAGCCACCAAAACCCATTTTCCAACCAGATTTTAATCCTTACACACTGAATTTGTAGCATAGCTAACACTGGCTCCTTCTGGGGATGAGATCCTCCCTGCGAGGTCTCAAGAACCTGCAGACCACTGCCTTTCCAGCTGAAAACACATTAATCAAAATTCCTAGTGTTCCATTGGGCATGGAGTCTATTTTTCCTGCACAAAACTGCTAAAAACAAACTATTTACAACCTTTAAGGCCAAAGACCTTAAACCACATAAACTTTCAAAAACCGCCCATTAACCGGGCCATCAAAAACTGCTTCACCTCCCATACTCTTCAGTGTGAAGGTATTGTTCCCTTGAACCTGCGAAATGATGAAAGGCCCTCTCCAAAAAGCATCAAATTTCCCATGGTTGCCTTTCTTTTCCTTTAGTGCATCCCATTTTAACACCAAGTCTCCAACCTAAAAATTATTTGTTTTTGCCTTCTTGTCAAAGGCTTCCTTGATTCTCTTCTGATGTGTTGCAACTTTTTCAACCAGATGTTCTCTAATATGATGTAACTCTGTCAAATCAGTGATTCTTCTTGCCATGTCCTCTTCCTCATCCTGCTCTTCTTGAAGGAATTTTGCCACGGGGAGGGTTAGTTGAATTGGAAATACAGCCTCAATGCCATACACTAGCTTTAATGGAGAAATCCCTATGGATTTCTTGATGGTCACTCTGTCAACCTGTTAACACTTAGGTTGTCCTTCTGGTCAGCTCAAAAGGATACGGCCGAGGAAACCACAGACCAATCTTTGGACTGCAGGTTCTAGCCCACCTGCAATCAGAGAGGGCTCTCTCTTTCTGATTTAGCTTTGTTGATAAGGTTTTTAGGCTAGTTATTGAGTTCAAGGGGTTTTGTTTTGATTTTTGGTGGGAAGGATGATGCTTTCAAGTAAAGAGGCAAGGATAGCATGAAAGTTTTAGAACCATTGGGCGTGGAGTCAAGGAGTAGGACTGTTGGTGTGTTTTCTTGGTCACAAGAAGGAATATGGAGCAAGCTAGCTGCATATGAAACAATCATTCAAGGTTAAAGAGATGGAGTAAAGGCTAAGGAATGAGGGCAAATTAAGAATCTCTCATTCAGGTTAGTAGAAAGAAGATAAATGAGACCTATCTAGGAGCATCTAAGAATTTCTAGATAACAGTCATTCATATGTGAAATAGATCAAACATGAGCCATAACAGAATTCATATTTATGCCTAAATCAAGAGGAAAACATTAGGAAGCCATAGAAACTGAGCATAGAGTGCATCTAAGCAAATTCTAAACCAATCCTTTGTTTTGCAACTTGAGCATATATGAAATTGAAATAACAGAGGTGAGGAAAACTTATTGATTCATATTGCCGCACAAGAATTCCACATTCAATTCTTCAAACCATTAGACACAGAGTAGATTGTCATTCCTCCAAAGCTTTTCAGCAATCTCTGATTAAGTAAAACATCTCAGGTATCCAGTGCGAGTCTCTCATGGAGATTATCAACCAACCAACCCTTTAAACAATACATAGGGTCGATATAAATATGGAAAATTATCCAAAATTAATCTATTACAGCCGACCTAAACAGGTCTAAAAGAAAATGATTACTTTAACCTAATCTTATCCAGAAATAAATGCATGAAAATATCTTTGAGCTGCGTTGAGGGCAGCTGTATCAAATTGAGTTAATCTCTGTCCTAGGTGGCTCGGTGCAGTCTTTCTGTAATAACTGTGATTTGTCTTTTATCTCCACCTATAACTTGGTTCTGCTACTGTTTGGTGGCATTAATGTGCACTTATCCCGACCAGATAGGCTTTTAAATGGCCTTAACTGCTTTGCTGACTTTGATGGAAGTCTTTAATTTTCACCTGCTTCAATGTTGTTGAACTGATACTCTTTGCCGCTTCATCTTCCCTCTGATACTCTTTGGCGCTGATCCTGCAGTCTTTAATGTCTTTTGAGTGGTTTAGACTGTCCCATCGATCTTTCATGGCTGCTGCTCGGCCCTCTGTTGCTTTAAAAATTGTGTTTGCCCCTTTCTGTATGCTTCACGAAGAAATTCTGGTCATTTTGTGCCTTTTGGGCCTGCTGGAGGCCGAGCGGTGAGGGGCTTTCCATTTCGGCCTATTTCCCATAGCCATGCGCGATTAGCGCTAATCGCGCATGAAAAATTGCCTCAAATTCTGATTCCAGGCTTCCTAGGCTGCGATTTGCACCTTTTGCACTTTTTGATGGTGACGTCAGCATGACGTCAGCAGGCGGGTCCCAGTACGACAGTGACATGGCAGAATGACGTCATCAGATGACGTCAGCAGCACAGCTGGGTGACGTGGTGGTACGGCGGCGGAGGTGAGGTGGTGGTACGGTGGCAGCTACGTAGTAAGGACACGGTGGCAAGAGGTCGACACGGGATGGTGACGTGGCAGGGTGACGTCACGTTGACACGGGGGGGGGGGAGAGCGGTATTCGGTTTTGGGCGCACCGCCTTTCCACGTAGGTGGTTTCGGCAGAGGGGGCTCTGCCACAACCGAGAGGGCGATGCGTGGCGAGGGTACAGCGGGAAAACCGCCAATCTCCTGGGCGTTAACCCTCGGCGGCTTTAGAGATGAGAAGACCCGCCCACCGTTGATCTGTGGCGCGGGCGATCGGATGGTCGGCGGCACAAATGAGGTGGCGGAGGGATAATGCACGGGGCCCGCGGCGCATTTTGAATAATTTATTAAATGGCGGGGGGGTTTAAACGTTAGAAAAGTGGGTTTACGGGGTTATAACAGATTTTAAAGGCATCGGAAGGGGTCCGAAAACCCAGAAAGATGGATTTTATGCAGTTTGAGAAGGGTTTTAAGGCAAAACAAGGGGTTTATGCCTTGGGACAGTGAAAACAAGTTAAATAAGATGGTTTTTATATACATGAAAGGAATTTTATGCTATGTGATGTAGTAAAATGCATAAAAAGATAGTTTGAGGGTGGAAATGAGGGCTCTTGCTGAGTTTCAGATAAACTTAGCAATTCCCAATGAACTTATGGTTATGTTTCAACTAGGGGCAGAGGATAAGTATATAGGGGAGATATTAACATAATTTTAGTAGGGGAAAGGGAAAACCGATAGGGATTTACATAATAGAATTAGTAGTTAATATGAAAGTGTGAAGAAAGTGCTAAGTATGTGAATCTTAGGCTATTAGGGGGGATAGAACTTGTAAAAGAGATATCAACACTCCTAAGTAAACCAGATCTCTACTTAGGCAGATGTTTTATGAAACATGATGAAACTAAGAGGCTCAAGCAGATCTTGACCTCTTCAGGGAAGTTAGTGAGTGATTTGGGGAATTAGAAGAAGGGGGAGTTAGACATGCCTAGCTTGAGCTCCTCCATATGAAAAACTGCATCATAACTGTGATCTGTAGTAAAATATCACTTTGAAACAAAAAATTGATCATAAATCAACATTCTGCAACCTCAAAACTACCTACCCAGCCTACTTACCTAACATTTTTTCTTCTTTTTGGTTTGGGTGCACTTAGACTTGCAGACCCTAATTTACAATTTTTCTTTTGACTGTCCTCCTATCTAAATCTACACTTATTTCTGCCAAGGGCCCAGATTAAGCAATTGGGCTCCTTTGATTCTCTACCTATCTACAAATCTGCCAAGATTAGGCTGTTTGGACAGATATCAATAATCTATATGCTAAGGAAAGAAATTGAAACCTAGGGAAGCCAAGATTAAGCTGTTTGGACTTCCCTTAACAGAATATTCTTCAAAAATGGTTAAGTCATCAAAATTGGAATACAACAATGGCATTTAGACTGGCACACTTTCATGGCCTCTTCTTTGGCCTCTTTCTGGAAATATGGAGCATTGTAGCATGCAAAGTATGACATATTTGGCATGTAAAAACGTCAATCATGAAAAATGAACACCTGTTGCAATAGGAGGCTAACAGTGGCTCCACTCTAGGATAGATTTTCCTTGTGAAAAGCCAAGAACAGCAGGTCAGACTGCCTTGGTCTTCTATTGTTGCTGTGAATTGAAAAAAAATTCTTTATGCTGGCTGCTAAAAGTGTGAAACTTGGAAATATAAACAGCCCTCTACTCAACTGCATTGTCATGAAAAGTGAAACACTGCCTGTTTTCTTCTGCGTGCTTAATATTATGTACAATGTTGCCTGAGCATCTGCCTTTGAAAAACATAAGATCAAACTGATGTATTTCTCTTTAGCCTTGGTCTAGAAACAGTTGCTGATGTGAAATTAAAAAATGCTCCTCTCTTATTGATACTGTTTGACTGAAGACTGCAAGCTGCAAACAGTTTGCTTTTACCATGAATTTCTGTGATATAACAGTACTACTCTTGCTGT
This sequence comes from Pinus tabuliformis, assembly GCA_031772625.1. Lineage (NCBI taxonomy): Eukaryota > Viridiplantae > Streptophyta > Pinopsida > Pinales > Pinaceae > Pinus > Pinus tabuliformis. The sequence continues at coordinate 460,393,119 of CM062818.1, forward strand.
TTTGCTGAGTTTAATGCAGAGACAGAGCTTTAAAAATGGAATACTGGCATTGGCTGTGTCTTAGCAAACTTTGCTGCTGCTTCTCTAACAACCGAACTGCTTATACAAAAAATAAACAAAGTGCTGATATATACAAATATCAATGTACAAAGAGATATGTACAGAGCTGGATTGTATCCCTTTAAAAGGGATCATGGTAATGTTTTAACATTCGGCCATTAACAGGGCCTTCTTCAGCAGTGCTGCCCTCTACATATTTGAGAAAATATGTGTTATTCCCCTGAACAACAGAAATAACAAATGGCCCTTTCCATAAAAAATCAAATTTTGCATGTTTTCCCTTGTCTTCTCTTCGTGAATCCCACCTTAGAACTTTGTTGCCAACACAGAAATCTTCCGCCTTAGCTCTTTTGTCAAACATCTTTTTGAGCTTCTCTTGCAAAATCTGAGCTCTGTCATAAACTTGCTCTTTGGTTTGCTGAAGATGAATGGTCTGATTGATTCTTCATTGAATGTCATTTGGTTCAGCCTGAATCTCCTGTAACAGTTTGATAGTAGGGATGCCCAAAGATGAAGGAAATCTGGCCTCCATGCCATATACTAGCTCATAAGGGCTCATCCCAATGAATTTCTTTGTTGAAAGTCTATCTGCCCATAGGGCATTTCTGAGCTTTCTATGCCAGTTCTTCTTGTTTTCTTCTAAGATCTTCTTGATAATATTAATGAGACTTTTATTTGAGGATTCGGCCAAGCCATTACCTTGGGGGTAATAGGCTGTGGAATGCCCCAAGGTGATGTGAAATTTATGGCAAAAATTTATCATTTTTTTGGATTTAAAAGCAACGGCGTTGTCAATAATGATCTTCTCAGGGCAGCCAAATCTAGAAAGGATATTGCACTCAAGGAATTGGATAATGATGGTTTCGTTGGCTTGCCTGCATGGGATGGCTTCAACCCACTTAGTGAAATAGTCGGTGGCCATTAGAATCCACTTGTGCTGGCCCGAGGAGGAGGGATGGATTTCTCCAATGAAGTCAAGACCCCATTGTTGAAAAGGATTTTCAGTTGAGATGGGTTTAAGGGGCAGGGGCAACAGCATTCTTTTGCCCTCAAATATTTGGCATTTGTGACATGCAATGGAAAATTTCTTTATATCTGCAAAAAGAGAGGGCCAATAGAAACCAGCCCTTAAAATTTTATCAGCAGTGGACTTCCAATATAGATGTCCTCCACAGTCACCTGCATGGAATTCTTTCATGACGTTGTTAGTTTCATTCATGGTTAAACAATTAAGCAATATGCCTTCATGATTTTTCCAAAATAATGCACCATCTATGACACAAAACTTTGAAGCCTTCATCTTCAGAAATCTTTTCTTAGTTCTGGACAATCCTGGGGGAGCAAACAGGTTTAACAATACAAAGCATATATCAGCATACCATGGGGATTGCAAAAAGGTTTCACTGATCTGTGGAGTCACCAGCTCCTGTTCATTGTCCAATTGGTTAATGTCTAAGGCTTGAAAGTTTGTTTCGGACATCAGTTTGGCTAAACCTTGTCCCTTTATCAGTTTGGTTGGTTTTATTTCTATGTCATACTCAAGGATGTTAGCAATCCATTTGCCTCTTTTGCCCTCTAACCCCTCTTGGGTTAATATGTCTTTTACAACAGCATTTGGGACATAGGCAATCACATGTGAATATAAAATGTAGACTCTGAAATCTTTGATTGCTTTAACAAGGGCATAGGCCTGCTTTTCCATGATTTGGTACTTCAAAGGGGCATCTCTTAAGGCTCAGCTGAAAAATGCAATCGGCTTTTCATTTCCTTGATCATCCTTTTGCAAAAGGACAGCAGCTATGGTGTGATCAGATGCAAAAGAAAATATGATAAAGTCCCTATCAAATTATGGACTTGTGAGGACAAGGGCTTGGGTTAAGGCGGATTTTATGCCCTCAAAGGCTTGCTTGGTCTCAAGAGACCATCTTACCTTGGCATCCTTTTTTAACATGTTACTTAACAGTCTTATTAGCTCGGCTAGATTTGGAATAAATCTCCTCAAGAAGTTGATTTTTCCAAGGAATGCTTGCAACTCTTTTATGTTTCTTGGATATGGGACTTGGAGGATGGCTTGGATTCTTTTAGGATCAATTCTAATCCCGTCCTTTGATTTGATATGGCCAAGTAGTTTGCCTTCTTCAAGGCCGAAGAGGGACTTCTTGGGGTTCAAGGAAATGCCATATTTCCTACATGTCATGAATATTTGCCTCAAATGTTTCAGGTGCTCTTGATCAGATTTGGAGAAAGGGGTTAAGTCATCAAGGTAGACAACTAGGAAATTATGTATTTCTTTGGAAAATGCAATATCCATTGCCCTTTGAAAGGTAGCACCAGCATTTTTAAGTCCGAAAGGCATCTTCACAGACTTAAATGTTCCCCACGGTGTGGTAAAGGCACTCTTGTCTTGGTCATCCGGGTGAACCAGTATTTGATTGAAACATGAAAAGCCATCTAGCAAAGAAATTCTAGATGACCCCACTACTCTCTGCAGAATATGATCCATTTTGGGGAAGGGTTAGTGGTCTTTTATGGAGACTTGGTTTAAATTTCTTAGGTCTACACATAGCCTAATCTCACCTGTCTTTTTCCTTGTGGGAACAAGATTGGATACCCATTCAGAAAATCTGATGGGTGCTATGATACCTGCTTCAAACATTCTTTTCACTTCCTTTTCAATCAGAGGGAGAATCATGGGATTGATTCTCCTCAGTTTCTGCTTGAAGGGCTTTTGGTTTGGTTTTAAGGGAATGGTGTGTTGGATTACTGAGGTGTCATAGGACTTCAAGTCCTCATAACTCCAAGCAAATACATTGGAATTCTTTGAGTAAATCAACATATTTGGGCTTTTGATTAGGTGGCAAATTTTTGGATAATTTGATCATTTTGGGCTTCTCTCCTATTCCAATGTTATGTTCTTCTATATCAGTGTTTAAGGGCTGCATTTTTGGTTTTTTGGGAACATCATTTGCATCAAACATGTCTTCCAATGGAGTGAGGCCAGCAGGGAGAAGGTTATCTTTCAGATCAACGATTTCGGCCTCTGTTTCGGCTATTTCCTCCCAATGCATCTGTTTCAGCTTTTCTATGTTTGTATTATCAAAAACAGTTGGGTTCAGCATTCATTTGGCTATTATAGGTGTTACGGCCTACTGACTTTCATTTGTTTGCTGTTGTTTATCCGTCATAGCATCCATGTCAATGTTAATATTTGAAAACTCATGCTCAAGAGTGAGGAAATTGTTAATCTGGACATCATTTTCGAACACTTGCCAATCTTTAACATTATTTGGGATAGTAGGCCTATGTTTTATCTCAGCAGTAAAGTGGTGATTTGGCTCAAAGGGAAGCTTGCATGTACTAGCAAAAGTAGCTAGGCTGTGTGCATGAATGTTATGCTCTCTTGAAATCTTGGCAAGCTTGGATTCAGTGAATGTATTGAGTATACTAGTGGCAGCAGTCCTATAGGCCCTCATTCTATTGTCATTGGTAACAAAGTTACCTTTCATCTGTTGTATGATTAAATCAGAGTCACCTAAAATGGATACTTTTGCAGCTCCTAGAGCTTTGAGCAGTTTAAGGCCTAGGAGGAGAGCCTCATACTCTGCCATGTTATTGGTGCATTTGAAATTTAGTCTGTAGGCATGGCCTTCTGCATGATTGTTATGTGTATTGTGAATCCAGACACCTGCCCCTGCTCCTAACTTGTTGACAGAGCCATCAAACTCTAAATACCATGTGATTTCTTGCTTGTGGTTAGTGTCAAGAGTTTCAGTCATTCTTGTAGTGGACAGATTTGAATTTTCTGTTTGGGGAGGTTCTTCTAGCATGTTGGTTGCATTATTTGTTTTGACAGTTTCATCAGTATGGGAAACCGATTCTTCATTGATTTGTGTGTTCAGTTCTAAAGCCAACGGCTTGCCATCAATGGGAGGACTTGTTTCATCATTAAATAAAATAAAAGAATCCATATCATAATGGATTGAGTAAATGGGAAAATTTTCAGGCTTTCTCTCACTAGTTACTATATACTTCATCAGTGTTTCTCTATATAGTCTCTTTGGTTGCCCAAAGAGAGATATAGTGGCATAAGAGAGATCTAATTGGAGGGATCCTTGGAGTTTTGCTCCCCAAGATCTTGACAATAGCATGCCATACTTTGGTGGAATTTCAACAACCACCACATCCATGAGGATTGTCTTGTTAGGAAATTGGACTAAGGAGACACACAGGTCTTTGATGAGGCCTAGACACTTGACTTGACTTGAATCAAAGGAGAATAGATCTTTGTAGGGTCTTGTAACATCAAGGTTCATTTTTTCCATTACAGCTTTGGACATAAGGTTGTGTGAGGCACCTGAGTCAAACATAGCAATGTGCAGGACTTTTTCATGTATATGTAATCTGACATAAAAGGGTAAGACAGATCCATATGTTGATTTTCCATTAACTTCTGGACCGAACAGCAGCTCAGGCTGATCATCAAGAATATTGACATCATTCTTGACTTTTGGCATTTGAAGTGATCTTTGAATTTGTTGCCTATACACATCATGTTTAGCAAGTTCAGACAAGGGGATGGATATCTTCAATTTACCTATTTCTGCCTCTAAGTCAAGTGATTTTTCAGATTGGGTTTTAGTATTGTGAGAGGAAGGTTTCCCTTTTTCCATTGGAGTATCAGCAATTTGGTCTTGTTTATCAGCGTTAAGGGAAGTAATTGCTTGCGGTTTTTTTGTTTTAGGAGGGCTTTTTGGAATGATGTTCAAATTCTCTTTCAAGGAAGAAGGTGGCAGAGGCTGATCAATAGAAGGCTGCATTTCTGTTATGTCCTCTACAGTCACTTGATGTGGGTTTGGGACAGGTATATCAGCTGGTTCTGTTATGACGACCTTGCCTTTAGTCTTGTTGGGCTGTTTTCCATCCTTTGGTTTGCTAGGTTCAGAAATATCAATGGTCCTAGTTCTCAGCTTATATTGTTTGTGGACCTCATAGACAGCAGTATCATAGCCTTGTTTAAAATCAAAAGACTCACCAGACTTGGTCTGAAACTGATTAAAGTCATGCTCAATGTTGGTAAGGTAAATCCCCTCTGCGGACAGAGGCGATCCCACTAGCCTATCACAGAACTAGCCACAAACAAACCACGCTGCTACGCAAGTTCCTAGTTATGCATCAAAGGTGAATCAAGAAGACTAACCTGGAGTCCAACGCTATGATTGAAGCAGAGTTGATATCCTCGCTCCCTTGCTCCAACAGATCATAAACGAACACCTGCACATGCAAAGGAAGAGACAGATACCAACATAGAAACTACCAAGGCACAACTATATTTCAGTCAGAAAGGAAATAAATCAACATATCACCATGGCAGATAATGAGATTGGAACTATAATAGCAGTCGCTCATCAACTAATAAACAAGAAAAGTTACAACCATTGTTCTGACGTCGACCCTTCTCCTGGCTGGGTGAGTAACTATATGTGTCTTGACATGCATCTCCTCTCCGGCAGCATAACCTCTCTAGCACTCACTAGCATTCCTCCAAGAACTCAACATCTAACACTCCATGACCAATAATCATCACTACTATAACTCAATCACCAAATCACTAGCATAACACTAACACCAACACTCTCTCTAGCTTGTCCAATGCATAATGACAAGATTATATAGATGGAGAAGGGAGGAGGATGCAATGAACATGGACACCTTTCGCGAATTAGCAAAAGCCATAAAGATGGATAAAGCTCGACAAAAAACTGATTTTCTATCCTCAGAAAAGCTCCATGTAATAAAGGAAACAACAGTCGGACGTGCATTAAGGCAAAAAGCACGACTAAATTTGGTTGGCGCGACTGTTGCTCTAAGACAGAGCACCAATGGTCGCGCCCCCTTTTGAGGATCTCCATCATTGGCGCGGGTAAGATATTGTGGACTTGCGCCAATGGAAAAAGAGCACTTTTTAGGGATGATCTGCAGAAGGTGTCTTCAGGGAACATGGAGTACATACTCAGGGGAACATAATGCAAGTGTTTTTAGACTTTGTCACTTCTTATAACTCCCGGGATGGGTCCTCCAAGGTACGACAAGAGGAGTAACAGGGATGGTGACAAATTACTGTGTAACAGATGCCCCCTAAAGCATGAAGTCCGAGAGGTGGAGAGGGGTGAAATGCTTTACAAGAACACACATATAAGAGCACACAAGAGCACATATAGTTACTGCCGCCGAGGAGCTGTATTAAGAGACATGACTGATAGTTCAATTACATGATGTACATGGTATGGTCACAGCCATCCATAAGAGAGTACATAAATAATCTGGATCCATAGTATGGACGCAGCCATCTGGTTAGGATCAATGATTTGACTCAGGTATGGTCGCAGCCATCCAGTGAATGAGTCAAGTACCAAGAATCACGCCTGGATTACAACAGACACAATCCAGGGTCTTGCGCTCCATCTCGACCCGAACAAGAGTACAAGTTCAAACATGTGAATATATGAGCTGAAGTCGAACATGCATGAACATCGCCTGATTACCAGTCAATAATGGAAACTGTTAACAGACGCGAGAGGTACCACCAATAATGACAATGGCCCTCAAGGTACTATAGGTACAATCTACGGCGTGTGAATCAATGATCTGAAGTCGAACACCCGTAGAATCATTCGATCGGAGGCCAATGATGAAAACCTCACGTCGAACACGAAGAACCTGCCATTGAGGCATGCAGGCTCTTAGGCACCGGAAGGGAGTCTCTAGGTCAACTTCCTGGATAATGAGCTGAAGTCGACAGGGAGTGACCTTGATCGAAGGTGGGCCATAATGTTTCCCACATCATCGACACGAGACAGAGAGATAATGTCGTGAATCAAGATTGTACGAACTATCAGAGGGAGGTTGTTTATTTGCAGAGATCAACTTCTCTTGAACATATCGGCGGCACATTAACAGAATTGGCAGTATTTGACATCAAGGTATCAAAGGTCATGATGACGAGGCAATGAATGGATGAGAGGCCAAATAAGGTACCCAAGTCCATGGAAGCAAGTGAAAAATATGAGATGAGATATCCCCACCCCGGACATGAAAGCAAAAAGTGCCATGTTCAAGAGCGACATACTGCCTTTATGGTAATAATTATGGTTCAAAATTTTTATTTTCCCCCCACCATTTCTGGCGAGTACCCCAGTTATTTTTAACAAGCTTGATGGGGATAGCATATGCTTGCGTTGTGACAAAATCCGATGTCATTAAGTTTTAACGAGTCTGACAAAGGAAGAACTCGGCGTCTTTTCATGTTTAGAGAGTTTGAAAAGACAGCAGAAAAGGAAACTTCAGGGATGTCCTTTTTCGTAAAGTTGTGTCTCTCGGGCCTAAAAAAGTATAAAATAATACCCGAAAGAACCGCTCGATCATTACGATCGAGGAGTACTTTTCATGATTAGTGACTTTGACCTGAAAAAGTAAAAAAGCGGTCAAAACCACGTCGTTTCGTAACCACTAACGAGTTTGAAAAGACAAAAACTCGGTAATCTTTTTATGTTTTAACGGCCGACAAAAAGAACTTAAAACGACCACCCCTTATCACCATTTAACGAGTCAAGAGGAGGGACTCGGAAATCTTTTCCTCTTTAAATAGTCAGAAAAGAGCTGAAGGCGGACCTCCATTTTTATTTTCTTTAACGAGTCAAAAAGGGAAAAATACTCGGCAATCTTTTCATATTTTACGAGTCAGAAAAGAGCATAAAGGTGACTCGTCCTGAAGGAACGAGTGGTATAAGGGATAGCAACTGGTTCCGGTAATGGTGGAACTTTACTTGAAACACGTAAAGGTTAAGAGGCTGGCTAATAAGACCACTCATCGCTGTGGTTCCTCAGGAAAGGAGAAACAACCAAGTGAAAGCATATGATCGGCCAAAAAGATGGTAGCGATGGAATGAAACAACCAAGGCTCATCTAGCAGAATTTTAGCGGATAAAAGGAAATCACGGGATGTAAATGGGTTCATTTTTACACAAGCTTGAACCATGGAGAAATTTGCTTGTTAAAAAAAAAATTGTTGCATGCCCCCAGCATGATTATACCAATCGAGGTACATGCCCCCCAAGCTTCATGGCATTCACGGAGTGGATGGAATGAAGGTTTACTTGGAAAGACTCGATTGGAGGATGCCCCCGGGCTTCAGTCACGCGCCCGGGTGAGCTGCCGTCATCAGAATGACGGGGTGGGTGATGGGGCATTTCCTGTGGAAATAAGACCATTTAGGAATGGCAAATGGCTATATGTGAAGTGTGAACCGGGGAATGAAAGTTGGTCTACGACTTTGATCGTTCTTCCTTCATGCGAAAAACACATCACTCTGAAGAGTGAGGACACAATAGCACGTATGCGATAGATATAGTCTCGTCCAAGGAGTAAATTCTAATCTAACGGACCTTGGACTACCATGAGACCCATTTAGATAGTCTTCCCTTCTAACGTGATAGGTACATTGGGAAGAATTCCTAAAGGTCGAGTGATTTCTCGATGGAAACCTACAAGGCTTCTCATCTCAGGCAGAAGCAGTGGGGAACCAAGTGCTTCCCAAGCTGTTGAAGAAAGGATACTCACAGGAGATCCTTCATCAATAATTGTACCAGCCATAACCATGCGATAGACTTGAACTATAATTCGAAATGGTATGGAGGCTGGTAACCGAGGATTGACTAGTTGATCCCAATTAAAGGAAATAACTAGGTTGCTCGGAGGTGGGACTGGATAGACAGCCGGATATGCCTCTAATGGACTTTCTTCCTGTTATGAAGAAATGAGAGGGATGCTCACTTGATCATTAACGTCTATGTCAATGAATAGAATTTGGACGGTGGGTTCATCATTCTTGGCAGTGATAACATCATCTGAGGAGGTAACTTCTGAAGGCGAAACCGGGTCACTTGTAATCCGGACCGTTTGACTGTTGTCTGGTTTGGATTCAAATGTAGGATCATCTAGGGGTGGAAGTTCTGAAAGCAAAACTGGGTCACTTGTAAGCCAGACCTTTTGACTTTCGTCTGGTTTAGATTCAGATGTAAGAGTAGCTAAAGATGGAACTTCTGTAGGCAAAACCGGGTCGCTTGTAAGCTGGACCTTTTGAAAGACCGGGTTACTTGTAAGCTGGAACTGTGGACTTTCGGTTGGTTTGGACTCAGGGGGTTCATCTTTGATGATCAAGTGGTGCGTAGATGATGAATATAAATCACTTATTCCGACCAGGGACTGGTCTGGAGCAGGCGGAGCACAGGTAGGTTCAGGAAGAGAAAGCTGGACCAAAGAGGAATCATGTTTGATCACTTGGTTAGTGGAGAGACGCTCTGCAGGTGTAAAAAGACGCTGATATCCAGCGGGTAGTTGGGGTAAGGGATCCGACAGACTTGCCAAAAGACGGGAAGCTTCATCCATAAGTGGATAAAGGCGAAGGAGATGATTACCTTCACAAAGTTGACAAGGGAAACGAACCTTCCCTTTTCTGTTACCAACTAGTAAGGTATCGTCAATTTGCGACAGCAAGGGGCGAGTCGGGTAACGGGACCATATATCTAGGATCCTGGGAATGCCAGGACAATCAGAAAGAAAATGGTCCCCTTTGCATAATCGACAAGGAGACCGGAGCTTCCGCGGAGGAGCAGAAGGCGGTTCCACTTCTGATAGCTTCGTGGTAGATACGACCTTTCCCTTAGGAGACTTCTTCTTTTTGGTCTTCTTCTTCTTCTTCTTAGCCACCTGGTTAGTGAAATCCAAGGTTTCACCAGGCGAAGTAGAAGATGAGGACGCAGCAATAGGCGAAGAAGGGAAAGGGTCCACCTTAGAATCAACATGGTGTTGTTCAGGTGGAGGAGGTGGTGGTGGGACAGGAGTCATCACACTTGAGACCACCGAGTTTGAAAACAACCATACGGGTAAACCAATGGTCAACCCAGGCAAAGACAATGTTGCGATATACTAAACACCAACATTTCCAACAGAAGGAAATGGGCGAGGGTTCCCATCAGGCGGAGCACCTTGGCCGGTGGGCACCGGAAAGGCTGCCATCGAACGAGAAATAACCATACTCAAGCTAACGCAAACAAAATCTAATTGGGTAATGTTATCGTGGCCAATATTTTTTTAAGACACTGAACTTAACCTTTTCATTTTTTAAGAGTCGTGAAAAGGATAAAAGATGACTCTAGTCTCCTTCGAATATTTAATGAGCATGAAGTGACAAGACGCTCACAAGCACCTTTTCGTTTAGGGAGTCCGAAAAGGATCAAAAGTGACTGCTCTGGAATTCTAGGTAGAGGGTGTGCCAAACTTTTCGCAAAACCACAGAATACTTTTTAGGGTACGGGTGGTCGATCTTCGTGAATGTTGTGTTCACTGCATTGCGAATCGTAGGGCGGCTGACACGGCTTCCTATGGATAAAGGCTTTATTCCTATAGGGGTCTCCCAATATATACTCGACGGTACGTGGGAGCACAGTCCGTATTGGCAGCTACCGTTTCACTGTGGAGGAATCACCCAACCACTCGACGATAAACTACCAGGTTTAACGACGCCGGAACACGTCTCTAACCTAGACCTCTAGAGTGTTTGCGTTATGTTCCAATGCGTTTTTATGTTCATTGAGTTCATTTTCAAGTTTATCTTTGATTATGTTTCAGTTTTTTGGTCCTACCGTATGTGATATCTCGAAAACTTCTTACATGCAAACTATATGCCAAAATTAAATCATTTGATTCAATGAATTCTATCTACAGGAAGGTTGAGATCTTTTTCACAATTTGTTTTTCTTTCCTTTAAGATGGCATAATGCATGTAAACAAATTCTAAGAGATATGCACAATCCAAGTTCAGACAATGAAATAGAACCAATTCTAAAACACAAAATGAACCATGCAAGCAAGGAAAAACACAAAGACTAGTGAAATCCAAAGAAGCTAGAAGTGAAGTATTCAGAGTATAGAAGATCAAGCTTTAACAAATCACTGGATAAGTGTAGAACAATCAACAAGCTGACTGGATGATCAAGAGACCGAAACTTCCCACAGAAGGCTAGACATGCAAAGTCACTGGAAATAAGCAAACAGCTGAGGGATACAGGCTAAGACCAGTCAAGCAGAGGTTCAACACAGTTCCAGAGGCTGAAAGAGATATATAAAGAGACTGAATGAGCTTTCCACCCACACACAGGCAAAATTTACAGAGATGGTGCGACTGTCAACCTGCAACTTGCGCTACCACAAAATTGGCGCGAGTTGCTTTTGAGCAACATGAGCCAACTGACGCGACTGTCAGAGAAATAACCGCGCCAATTAAGCTTGCCGACTAAAAAGATAAAAGATACGACCTCAGGTCGGGTTGACAGTGCTCAGATGGGTGAAAGAGTAAAGAATCAACTCAAAACTGACTCAGGAAGCTCATGCACTCAAGCAAGCAGAAGAGAATTAACATGCAAGACAGAAATCAAAGAGTTACTCCCCAGCAGAGTCGCCAATTTGTTGGTAAGGTAAATCCCCTCTGGTAAATAGCCACAAACAAACCACGCTGCTACGCAAGTTCCTAGTTATGCATCAAAGGTGAATCAAGAAGACTAACCTGGAGTCCAACGCTATGATTGAAGCAGAGTTGATATCCTCGCTCCCTTGCTCCAACAGATCATAAACGAACACCTGCACATGCAAAGGAAGAGACAAATACCAACATAGAAACTACCAAGGCACAACTATATTTCAGTCAGAAAGGAAATAAATCAACATATCACCATGGGAGATAATGAGATTGGAACTATAATAGCAGTCGCTCATCAATTAATAAACAGGAAAAGTTACAACCATTGTTCTGACGTCGACCCTTCTCCTGGCTGGGTGAGTAACTATATGTGTCTTGACATGCATCTCCTCTCCGGCAGCATAACCTCTCTAGCACTCACTAGCATTCCTCCAAGAACTCAACATCTAACACTCCATGACCAATAATCATCACTACTATAACTCAATCACCAAATCACTAGCATAACACTAACACCAACACTCTCTCTAGCTTGTCCAATGCATAATGACAAGCTTATATAGATGGAGAAGGGAGGAGGATGCAATGAACCTGGACACCTTTCGCGAATTAGCAAAAGCCATAAAGATGGATAAAGCTCGACAAAAAACTGATTTTCTATCCTCAGAAAAGCTCCATGTAATAAAGGAAACAACAGTCGGACGTGCATTAAGGCAAAAAGCACGACTAAATTTGGTTGGCGCGACTGTTGCTCTAAGACAGAGCGCCAATGGTCGCGCCCCCTTTTGAGGATCTCCATCATTGGCGCGGGTAAGATATTGTGGACTTGCGCCAATGGAAAAAGAGCACTTTTTAGGGATGATCTGCAGAAGGTGTCTTCAGGGAACATGGAGTGTTGGTAAGGTAAATCCCCTCTGCAGACAGAGGCGATCCCACTAGCCTATGACAGAACTAGCCACAAACAAACCACGCTGCTACGCAAGTTCCTAGTTATGCCTCAAAGGTGAATTAAGAAGACTAACCTGGAGTCCAACGCTATGATTGAAGCAGAGTTGATATCCTTGCTCCCTTGCTCAACCAGATCATAACGAATACCTGCACATACAAAGGAAGAGACAGATACCAACATAAAAACTACCAAGGCACAACTATATTTCAGTCAGAAAGGAAATAAATCAACATATCACCATGACAGATAATGAGATTGGAACTATAATAGCAGTCGCTCATCAATTAATAAACAGGAAAAGTTACAACCATTGTTCTGACGTCGACCCTTCTCCTGGCTGGGTGAGTAACTATATGTGTCTTGACATGCATCTCCTCTCCAGCAGCATAACCTCTCTAGCACTCATTAGCATTCATCCATAAACTCAACATCTAACACTCCATGACCAATAATCATCACTACTATAACTCAATTACCAAATCACTAGCATAACACTATCACCAACACTCTCTCTAGCACTAGCTTGTCCAATGCATAATGACAAGCTTATATAGATGGAGAAGGGAGGAGGATGCGATGAACCGGGACACCTTTTGTGGAATTAGCAAAATCCATAAAGATGGATAAAGCTCGACAAAAAACTGATTTTCTATCCTCAGAAAAGCTCCATGTAATGAAGGAAACAACAGTCGGACGTGCATTAAGGCAAAAAGCACGACTAAATTTGGTTGGCGCGACTGTTGCTCTAAGATAGAGCGCCAATGGTCGCGCCCCCTTTTGAGGATCTCCATCATTGGCGCGGGTAGGATACTGTGGACTTGCGCCAATGGAAAAAGTTCATTTTTTAGGGATGATCTGCAGAAGGTGTCTTCAGGGAACATGGAGTACATACTTAGGGGAACATAATTCAGGTGTTTCTAGACTTTGTCACTTCTTATAACTCCCGGGATGGGTCCTCCAAGGTACGACAAGAGGAGTAACAGGGATGGTGACAAATTACTGTGTAACAGATGCCCCCTAAAGCATGAAGTCCGAGAGGTGGAGAGGGGTGAAATGCTTTACAAGAACACACACATAAGAGCACACAAGAGCACATATAGTTACTGCCGCCGAGGAGCTGTATTAAGAGACATGACTGATAGTTCAATTACAAGATGTACGTGGTATGGTCGCAGCCATCCATAAGAGAGTACATAAATAATCTAGATCCATAGTATGGACGCAACCATCTGGTTAGGATCAATGATTTGACTCAGGTATGGTCGCAGCCATCCAGTGAATGAGTCAAGTATCAAGAAACACGCCTGGATTACAACAGACACAATCCAGGGTCTTGCGCTCCATCTCGACCCGAACAAGAGTACAAGTCCAAGCATGTGAATATATGAGCTGAAGTCGAACATGCATTAACATCGCCTGATTACCAGTCAATAATGGAAACTGTTAACAGACGCGAGAGGTACCACCAATAATGACAATGGCCCTCAAGGTACTATAGGTACAATCTACGGCGTGTGAATCAATGCGCTGAAGTCGAACACCCGTAGAATCATTCGATCGGAGGCCAATGATGAAAACCTCACGTCGAACACGAAGAACCTGCCATTGAGGCATGCAGGCTCCAAGGCACCGGAAGGGAGTCTCTAGGTCAACTTCCTGGATAGTGAGCTGAAGTCGACAGGGAGTGACCTTGATCGAAGGTGGGCCATAATGTTTCCCACATCATCGACACGAGACAGAGAGATAATGTTGTGAATAAAGATTGTGCGAACTATCAGAGGGAGGTTGTTTATTTGCAGAGGTCAACTTCTCTTGAACATATCGGCGGCACATTAACGGAATTGGCAGTATTTGACATCAATGTATCAAAGGTCATTATGACGAGGCAATGAGTGAATGAGAGGTCAAATAGGGTACCCAAATCCATGGAAGCAAGTGAAAGATATGAGATGAAATATCCCCACCCTGGACACGAAAGCAAAAAGTGCCATGTTCAAGAGCGACATACTGCCGTTACGGTAATAATTATGGTCCAAAAAATTTTATTTTCCCCCACCATTTCTGGCGAGTACCCCAGTTATTTTTAACAAGCTTGATGGGGATAGCATATGCTTGCGTTGTGACAAAATCCGATGTCATTAAGTTTTAACGAGTCTGACAAAGGAAGAACTCGACGTCTTTTCTTGTTTAGAGAGTTTGAAAAGATAGCAGAAAAGGAAACTCCAGGGATGTCCGTTTTCGTAAAGTTGTGTCTCTCGGGCCCAAAAAAGTATAAAATAATACCCGAAAGAACCGCCCGATCATTACGATCGAGGAGTACTTTTCATGATTAGTGATTTCGGCCTGAAAAAGTAAAAAAGCGATCAAAACCACGTCGTTTCGTAACCACTAACGAGTTTGAAACGACAAAAACCCGGTAATCTTTTTATGTTTTAACGGTCGACAAAAAGAACTTAAAACGACCGCCCCTTATCACCATTTAGCGAGTCAAGAGGAGCGACTCGGCAATCTTTTCCTCTTTAAATGGTCAGAAAAGAGCTAAAAGCGGACCTTCATTTTTATTTTCTTTAACGATTAAAAAAGGGAAAAATACTCGGAAATCTTTTCATATTTTACGAGTCAGAAAAGAGTGTAAAGGCGACTCGTCCTGAAGGAACGAGTGGTATAAGGGATAGCAACTGGTTCCGGTAATGGTGGAACTTTACTTGAAACATGTAAAGGTTAAGAGGCTGGCTAACAAGACCACTCATCGCTGCGGTTCCTCAGGAAAGGAGAAACAACCAAGTGAAAGCACATGATCGGCCAAAAAGATGGTGGCGATGGAATGAAACAACCAAGGCTCATCTAGCAGAATTTTAGCGGATAAAAGGCAATCACGGGATGTAACTGGGTTCATTTTTACACAAGCTTGAACCATGAAGAACTTTGCTTGGATTCGGTTTCATTTTTACACAAGCTTGAAACGAAAAACTATGCTTGGGTTCGGTTTCATGTTTACACAAGCTTGAAACAAAAAACTATGCTTGGGTTTGGTTTCATGTTTACACAAGCTTGAAACGAAAAACTATGCTTGGGTTCGGTTTCATGTTTACACAAGCTTGAAACGAAAAACTATGCTTGTTAAAAAAAAAAAAAATTGTTGCATGCCCCCAGCATGATTATACCAATCGAGATACATGCCCCCCAAGCTTCATGGCATTCACGGAGTGCATGGAATGAAGGTTTACTTGGAAAGACTTGATTGGAGGATGCCCCCCGGGCTTCAGTCACGCGCCCGGGTGAGTTGCCGTCATCAGAATGACGGGGTGGGTGCTGGGGCATTTCCTGTGGAAATAAGACCATTTAGGAATGGCAAATGGCTATATGTGAAGTGTGAACCGGGGAATGAAAGTTGGTCTACGACTTTGATCGTTCTTCCTTCATGCGGAAAACACATCACTCTGAAGAGTGAGGACACAATAGCACGTATGCGATAAATATAATCTCGTCCAAGGAGTAAATTGTAATCTAACGGACCTTGGACTACCATGAGACCCATTTGGATAGTCTTCCCTTCTAACGTGATAGGTACATTGGGAAGAATTCCTAAAGGTCGAGTGATTTCTCGATGGAAACCTACAAGGCTTCTCATCTCAGGCAGAAGCAGTAGGGAACCAAGTGCTTCCCAAGCTATTGAAGAAAGGATACTAACAGGAGATCCTTCATCAATAATTGTACCAGCCATAACCATGCGATAGACTTGAACTATAATTCGAAATGGTATGGAGGCTGCTAACCGAGGATTGACCAGTTGATCCCAATTAAAGGAAATAACTAGGTTGCTCGGAGGTGGGACTGGATAAACAGCCGGATATGCCTCTAATGGACTTTCTTCCTGTTGTGAAGAAATGAGAGGGATGCTCACTTGATCATTAACGTCTATGTCAATGAATAGAATTTGGATGGTGGGTTCGTCATTCTTGGCAGTGATAACATCATCTGAGGAGGTAATTTCTGAAGGCGAAACCGGGTCACTTGTAATCTAAACCGTTTGACTGTTGTCTGGTTTGGATTCAGATGTAGGATCATCTAGGGGTGGAAGTTCTGAAAGCAAAACCGGGTCACTTGTAAGCCGGACCTTTTGACTTTCGTCTGGTTTAGATTCAGATGTAAGAGCAGCTAAAGATGGAACTTCTGTAGGCAAAACTGGGTCACTTGTAAGCTGGACCTTTTGAAAGAAAGGGTTACTTGTAAGCTTGAACTGTGGACTTTCGGTCGGTTTGGACTCAGGAGGTTCATCTTTGATGATCAAGTAGTGCGTAGATGATGAACATAAATCACTTGTTCCGACCAGGTACTGGTCTGGAACAGGCTGAGCAACATTCTTTCCGACCAGGTACTAGTCTGGAATAGGCTGAGCAACACTCTTTCCGACCAGGTACTGGTCTGGAAAAGGCTGAGCACAGGTAGGTTCAGGAAGAGAAAGCTGGACCAAAGAGGAATCATGCTTGATCTCTTGGTTAGTGGAGAGACACTCTGCAGGTGTAACAAGACGCTGATATCCAGCGGGTAGTTGGGGTAAGGAATCCGACAGACTTGCCAAAAGACGGGAAGCTTCATCCATCAGTGGACAAAGTCGAAGGAGATGATTACCTTCACAAAGTCGACAAGGGAAACGAACCTTCCCTTTCCTGTTACCAACTAGTAAGGTATCGTCAATTTGCGACAGCAAGGGGCGAGTCGGGTCATGGGACCATATATCTAGGATCCTGGGAATGCCAGGACAATCAGAAAGAAAATGATCCCCTTTGCATAATCGACAAGGAGACCGAAGCTTCCGCGGAGGAGCAGAAGGTGGTTCCACTTCTGATAGCTTCGTGGTAGATACGACCTTTCCCTTAGGAGACTTCTTCTTTTTGGTCTTCTTCTTCTTCTTCTTAGCCACCTGGTTAGCGAAATCCAAGGTTTCACCAGGCGAAGTAGAAGATGAGGACGCAGCAATAGGCGAAGAAGGGAAGGGGTCCACCTTAGAATCAACATGGTGTTGTTCAGGTGGAGGAGGTGGTGGTGGGACAGGATTCATCACACTTGAGACCACCGAGTTTGAAAACAACCATACGGGTAAACCAATGGTCAACCCAGGCAAAGACAATGTTGCGATATACTGAACACCAACATTTCCAACAGAAGGAAATGGGCGAGGGTACCCATCAGGAGGAATGCCTTGGCCGGTGGGCACCGGAAAGCTTCCATTGAACGAGAATTAACCCTACTCAAGCTAACGCATGCAAAATCTAATTGGGTAGATGTTATCGTGGCCAATAATTTTTAAGACACTGAACTTAACCTTTTCATTTTTTAAGACTCGAGAAAAGGGTAAAAGATGACTCTAGTCTCCTTCGAATATTTAATGAGCACGAAGTGACAAGACGCTCATAGGCACCTTTTCGTTTAGGGAGTCCAAAAAGGATCAAAAGTGACTGCTCTGGAATTCTAGGTAGAGGGTGTGCCAAACTTTTCGCAAAACCACAGAATACTTTTTAGGGTACGGGTGGTCGATCTTCGTGAATGCTGTGTTCACTGCATTGCGAATCGTAGGGCGGCTGACATGGCTTCCTATGGATAAAGGCTTTATTCCTATAGGGGTCTCCCAATATATACTCGACGGTACGTGGGAGCACAGTCCGTATTGGCAACTACCATTTCACCGTGGAGGAATCACCCAACCACTCGACGATAAACTACCAGGTTTAACAACGCCGGAACACGTCTCTAACCTAGACCTCTAGAGTGTTTGCGTTAGGTTCCAATGTGTTGTTATGTTCATTGAGTTCATTTTAAAGTTTATCTTTGATTATGTTTCAGTTTTTTTGGTCCTACCGTATGTGATATCTCGAAAACTTCTTACATGCAAGCTATATGTCGAAATTAAATCATTTGATTCGATGAATTCTATCTACAGGAGGGTTGAGATCTTTTTCACAAACGAAATGATCACTTCAACAAAGAACAAAGATCCTAATGCAACTAATAACAAGAAACGAAATTTTGTCTTTTTTCTTTTCAATAGCAACAAATAACAATAAATGCTAACTACTATAATGCAAGAGATTTTTTGTTTTTCCTTTCCTTTAAGATAGCATGATGCATGTAAACAAATTCCAAGAGATATGCACAATCCAAGTTCAGTCAATGAAATAGAACCAATTCTAAAACACAAAACGAACCATGCAAGCAAGGAAAAACACAAAAACTAGTGAACTTCAAAGAGGCTAGAAGTGAAGTATTCAGAGTATAGAAGCTCAAGCTTTAACAAAGCACTGGATAGGTGTAGAACAATCAACAAGCTGACTGGATGATCAAGAGACCAAAACTTCCCACAGAAGGCTAGACATGCAAAGTCACTGGAAATAAGAAAACAGCTGAGGGATACAGGCTAAAACTAGTCAAGCAGAGGTTCAACACAGTTCCAGAGGCTGAAAGAGATATATAAAGAGACTGAATGAGCTTTCCACCCACACACAGGCAAAATTTACAGAGCTGGCGCGACTGTCAGCCTGCAACTTGCGCTACCACAGAATTGGCGCGAGTTGCTTTTGAGCAACGTGCGCCAACCGGCGCGACTATCAGAGAAATAACAGCGCCAATTAAGCTTGCCAACTAAAAAGATAAATGATATGACCTCAGGTCGGGTTGACAGTGCTCAGATGGGTCAAACAGTAAAGAATAAAATCAGAACTGACTCAGGAAGCTCATGCACTCAAGCAAGCAGAAGAAAATTAACATGCAAGACAGAAAACAAAGAGTTAATCCCCAGTGGAGTCGCCAATTTGCTGGTAAGGTAAATCCCCTCTGCGGACAGAGGCGATCCCACTAGCCTATGACATAACTAGCCACAAACAAACCACGCTGCTACGCAAGTTCCTAGTTATGCCTCAAAGGTGAATCAAGAAGACTAACTTGGAGTCCAACGCTATGATTGAAGCAGAGTTGATATCCTTGCTCCCTTGCTCCAACAGATCATAACGAATACCTGCACATACAAAGGAAGAGACAGATACCAACATAAAAACTACCAAGGCACAACTATATTTCAGTCAGAAAGGAAATAAATCAACATATCACCATGACAGATAATGAGATTGGAACTATAATAGCAGTCGCTCATCAATTAATAAACAGGAAAAGTTACAACCATTGTTCTGACGTCGACCCTTCTCCTGGCTGGGTGAGTAACTATATGTGTCTTGACATGCATCTCCTCTCCGGCAGCATAACCTCTCTAGCACTCATTAGCATTCCTCCATAAACTCAACATCTAACACTCCATGACCAATAATCATCACTACTATAACTCAATTACCAAATCACTAGCATAACACTAACACCAACACTCTCTCTAGCACTAGCTTGTCCAATGCATAATGACAAGCTTATATAGATGGAGAAGGGAGGAGGATGCGATGAACCGGGACACCTTTTGTGGAATTAGCAAAAGCCATAAAGATGGATAAAGCTCGACAAAAAATTGATTTTCTATCCTCAGAAAAGCTCCATGTAATGAAGGAAACAACAGTCGGACGTGCATTAAGGCAAAAAGCACGACTAAATTTGGTTGGCGCGACTGTTGCTCTAAGATAGAGCGCCAATGGTCGCACCCCCTTTTGAGGATCTCCATCATTGGCGCGGGTAGGATACTGTGGACTTGCGCCAATGGAAAAAGAGCATTTTTTAGGGATGATCTGTAGAAGGTGTCTTCAGGGAACATGGAGTACATACTCAGGGGAACATAATGCAGGTGTTTCTAGACATTGTCACTTCTTATAACTCCCGGGATGGGTCCTCCAAGGTACGACAAGAGGAGTAACAGGGATGGTGACAAATTATTGTGTAACATGGAGTACATACTCAGGGGAACATAATGCAAGTGTTTTTAGACTTTGTCACTTCTTATAACTCCCGGGATGGGTCCTCCAAGGTACGACAAGAGGAGTAACAGGGATGGTGACAAATTACTGTGTAACACTCAACTTGGTCTTGTTGAGTTAGGAAAATTTGTTGCTCGGCCCTTGAATCCACCAAGTTCATGTGAGTGTCCACTGGGGGCTCACTGGATGTAGATGCTTCCGCATAATTTTCATGAAAAGGTGGTCTTATATCATGGTCTGGACTAGATCTACCAGCATTTTTGTTCTGCGTTTTCCTGAAATTTGGGTTCCTTATGGTATTGGACTATTGTCCTTCCCATGATGATTTCCTCTCAACACTTTCTACTCTGTCTCCCAGCCTTTGCATGCCATTGATAATAGCATCAAGTTTCTGATCTAAGGCTGAGGGTTCTTCTTTGAAGGTGGTTCTTCTCTCCATTCTAGCTCTGTTTCTTTTGGCAATTAGATTGGCCTCTATGCTAACAGCAACATTTTGCATGTCTGCAAGGGTTTGAGGAGCTCTTTCTTTTAATTAGTAAGCCATATCTGGGTCGAATCCATCAGGGAATTTATACAAGGCAAGGTCAGGTGGAGATCTTAGGTTTTGTGGTATTGCATTATAGACATTGTTGAATCTTGCATAGTAATCTAGGACAGACTCTTGAGGGCCTCTTTTTATTGTATCGTATTCAGCTAGTATGTGCAAGGGGTCTTTCTTTTTCTCCCATCTGTTGGTAAAGGATTGGTAAAGCTCATCCGGATTGGTTATGGAATTTGCAGCAAGTGATCTGAACCAAGTTCTTACATCACCTGTTAAACTTTGAACAAAAATTTTCATTCTCACACTATCATCATCTATTTCGTAGTTCTCAAAATAGTCTTGCATTTTCTTGGTATGCTGAAGGGTTGTGCAAGTACTAGTTCCATCAAAATATGTGATTTTAGTTTGATAATCCTGAGGCATAGCCCCAAGGTTTGCAGGTAATTGCAGGGGTGCATATCTATTAGCCATGTTTACAGGGATAAGTGGAACAACAGGAACAACAGGACAGCTGGAACAGTTGTAACAACAATGGTGGTATGTGCAGTGAATGGAGGTGTGGAAGGAGTGTTTTGAGATGTGGATGATGAACAAGGGGAAGCAGGGGTTGAAAGAAAAAAAACTTTGACAGGGGTTGGAACACTGCTTGGGTGAACTGCTTCAGGACTATTATCAGCAAAATCTTCTCTTTGTTCTTGCCTCCTAAGGATCTTTGGGATTAAGTTTAGATTTTCAAAAGCAGCTGGGGGATTTGGGTCTGGATTTGACCTAGTATAACGAGAATTCTTTTCGAGAGCCAGATTCTGAATTTTTTTTGGTATTTTTCTAGGAATGTTTTTAGAATTAGCAAGGAACTGATCAAATTTTTGGAACAGCTATCTGTAGATTAAAACTAGCATGAAGATTGAATGAGGCAGCATTTATTTACTCCTGTAAATGCAAAGCAAGAACAGTTTCAAAGGCTTCCTGGCTGACATTCAGACTTCATCTGTAGTTTTAAGGAATAGACAACGCTTGAACAACTGATTTTTGTTCCCATGGAGTTTTCCAACTTGATTTATGAAATTAACTGAGGATGTTCCCCAGTGGAGTCGCCATTATGTTATCACTCAGGTAGTCCTTCTGGTCAGCTCAAAAGGATACGGCCAAGGTAACCAAAGACCAATCTTTGGACTGCAGGTTCTAGCCCACCTACAATCAGAGAGGGCTCTCTCTTTCTGATTTAGCTTTGTTGATAGGGTTTTTAGGCTAGTTATTGAGTTCAAGGGGTTTTGTTTTGATTTTTGGTGCGAAGGATGATGCTTTCAAGTAAAGAGGCAGGGATAGCATGAAAGTTTTAGAACCATTGGGCGTCGAGTCAAGGAGTAGGACTGCTGGTGCGTTTTCTTGGTCACAAGAAGGAATATGGAGCAAGCTAGCTACATATGAAACAATCATTCAAGGTAAAAGAGATGGATTAAAGGCTAAGGAATGAGGGGCAATCAAGAATCTCTCATTCAGGTTAGTAGAAAGAAGATAAATGAGCCCTATCTAGGAGCAACTAAGAATTCCTAGATAACAGTCATTCATATGTGAAATAGATCAAACATGAGCCATAACAGAATTCATATTTATGCCTAAATCAAGAGGAAAACATTAAGAAGCCACAGAAACTGAGCATAGAGTGCAGCTAAGCAAATTCTAAACCAATCCTTCATTCTGCAACTTGAGCATATATGAAATTGAAATAACAGAGGTGAGGAAAACTTATTGATTCATATTGCCGCACAAGAATTCCACATTCAATTCTTCAAACCATTAGACACAGAGCAGACAGTCATTCCTCCAAAGCTTTTCAGCAATCTTTGATTAAGTAAAACATCTCAGATATCCAGTGCGAGTCTCTAATGGAGATTATCAACCAACCAACCCTTTAAACAATACATAGGGTCGGTATAAATAGGGAAAATTATCCAAAATTAATCTATTACAGCCGACCTAAACAGGTCTAAAAGAAAATGATTACTTTAACCTAATATTATCCAGAAATAAATGCATGAAAATATCTTTGAGCTGTGCTGAGGGCAGCTGTATCAAACTGAGTTAATGTCTGTCCTAGGTGGCTCGGTGCAATCTTTCTGTAATAACTGTGATTTGTTTTTTATCTCCACCTCTAACTTGGTTCTGCTACAGTTTGGTGACATTAATGTGCACTAATCCCGACCAGATAGGCTTTTAAATGGCCTTAACTGCTTTGCTGACTTTGATGGAAGTATTTAATTTTCAGCTGCTTCGATGTTGCTGAAATGATACACTTTGCCGCTTCATCTTCCCTCTGATACTCTTTGGCGCTGATCCTGGAGTCTTTAATGTCTTCTGAGTGGTTTAGACTGTCCCATCGATCTTTCATGGCTGTTGCTCGGCCCTCTGTTGCTTTAAAAATTGTGTTTGCCCCTTTCTGTATGCTTCGTGAAGAAATTCTGGTCATTTTGTGCCTTTTAGGCCTGCTGGAGGCCAAGCGGTGAGGGGCTTTCCATTTCGGCCTATTTCCTGTAGCCATGCGCGATTAGCGCTAATCACACATGAAAAACTGCCTCAGATTCTGATTCCGGGCTTCCTAGGCTGCGATTTGCGCCTTTCGCACTTTTTGACGGTGATGTCAGCATGACGGTAGCAGGCGGGTCCCAGTACGGTGGTGACATGGTAGGATGATGTCATCAGATGACGTCAGCAGTACGGCTGGGTGACGTGGCGGTACGGCGGAGGAGGTGACGTGGCGGTACGGTGGCAGCTACATGGTAAGGACACGGTGGCAGGAGGCCGATGCGGGATGGTGACGTGGCAGGGTGATGTCACGTTGACACAGGAGGGAGGAGAGTAGTATCCGGTTTCGGGGGCACCGCCTTTCCGCATAGGTGGTTTCGGTAGAGGGGGCTCCGCCACAGCCGGGAGGGCGACGTGTGGCGGGAGTACGGCAGGAAAACCACCGATCTCCCAGGCGTCAACCCTCGGCGGCTTCGGAGATGAGAAGACCCGCCCACCGTAGATCTGTGGCGCGGGCGATCGGACGGCTGGCGGAACAGATGAGGCGGCGGAGGGATAATGGACGGGGCCCGCGGCGCATTTTGAATAATTTATTAAATGGCGGGGGGGTTTAAACGTTAGAAAAGTGGGTTTACGGGGTTATAACAGATTTTAAAGGCATCGAAAGGGGTCCGAAAGCCCAGAAAGATGGATTTTATGCAGTTTGAGAAGGGTTTTAAGGCAAAACAAGGGGTTTATGCCTTGGGAGAGTGAAAACAAGTTAAATAAGATGGTTTTTATACACATGAAAGGAATTTTATGCTGTGTGATGGAGTAAAATGCATAAAAAGATAGTTTGAGGGTGGAAATGAGGGCTCTTGCTGAGTTTCAGATAAACTTAGCAATTCCCAATGAACTTATGGTTATGTTTCAACCAGGGGGAGGGGATAAGTATATAGGGGAGCTATTAACATAATTTTAGTAGGGGAAAGGGAAAACCGATAGGGATTTACATAATAGAATCAGTAGTTAATATGAAAGTGTGAAGAAAGCGCTAAGTATGTGAATCTTAGGCTATTAGGGGGGATAGAACTTGTAGAAGAGATATCAGCACTCCTAAGTAAAGCAGATCTCTACTTAGGCAGATGTTTTATGAAACATGATGAAACTAAGAGGCTCAAGCAGATCTTGACCTCTTCAGGGAAGTTAGTGAGTGATTTGGGGAATTAGAAGAAGGGGGAGTTAGACATGCCTAGCTTGAGCTCCTCCATATGAAAAACTACATCATAACTGTGATCTGTAGTAAAATATCACTTTGAAACACAAAATTGATCATAAATCAACATTCTGCAACCTCAAAACTACCTGCCCAGCCTACTTACCTAACATTTTTTCTTCTTTTTGGTTTGGGTGCACTTAGACTTGCAAACCCTGATTTACAATTTTTCTTTTGACTGTCCTGCTCTCTAAATCTACACTTATTTCTGCCAAGGGCCCAGATTAAGCAGTTGGGCTCCTTTGATTCTCTACCTATCTACAAATTTGCCAAGATTAGGTTGTTTAGACAGATATCAATTCTCTATATTCTAAAGCAAGAAATTGAAACCTAGGGAAGCCAAGATTAAGATGTTTGGACTTCCCTTAACAGAATATTCTTCAAAAATAGTTAAGTCATCAAAATTGGAATACAACAGTGGCATTCAGACTGGCACACTTTCATGGCCTCTTCTTTGGCCTCTTTCTGCAAATATGGAGCATTGTAGCATGCAAAGTATGACATATTTGGCATATAAAAATGTCAATCATGAAAGATGAACACCTGTTGCAACAGGAGGCTAACACAGCCCACAGTGCATACTCGAGCTTTGAATCCCAATTCTTTTTATTGTCCTCTAACAGCTTTTTAATTATTCTGATCAAACTCTTATTAGACGATTCCGCCAGACCATTTCCCTGTGGCTAATATGAGGTGGAATGAACAAGTTTAATCCCCATTGAGTCACACATTTCCACAAACTCTTTTGCCGTGAAAGCTACTGCATTATCTGTTATTAGCTTATGTGGGCAACCAAATCTGCTCAAGATATTCTCTGTTAAAAACTTTATGACCACATTATGATCAGCCTTCCTTGTAGGGACTGCTTCAATCCACTTTGTGAAATAATCAGTGGCTACTAATATCCACCTGTGCTGGCCACTCGAATGTGGATGGATTTCTCCAATGAAATCCAAACCTCACTGCTGAAAAGGTCCTTTTGCAACTATTGGTTTTAGGGGCAGGGATTT
The DNA here is from genome assembly GCA_031772625.1 of Pinus tabuliformis. Taxonomy (NCBI): domain Eukaryota; kingdom Viridiplantae; phylum Streptophyta; class Pinopsida; order Pinales; family Pinaceae; genus Pinus; species Pinus tabuliformis. The sequence continues at coordinate 460,418,897 of CM062818.1, forward strand.
CAACTGTTGCATTCCTTCAAATCTTTGGCACTTGTCACAAGATTTAATAAAAACAAATACATCAAAAAATAAAGTGGGCCAATAGTACCTAGCTCTGAGGATTTTATGGGCTATAGTTTTCCAATAATGATGCCCTCCACACATTCTATTATGAAACTATTGCATCACCTCTATTGATTGTTCTTTGTCCAGACACCTTAGGAATATTCTAGATGGATCCCTCCAGTAGAGAAAATTATTGTTGATGCAATATTTTGCTGCTCTAAGTTTTAAAGTTCTGGCCTAGCTTTGAGTACATCCTGTAGGGATCTCTAGCTTCAACAAGAAATTAATTATTGCAGAATACCAACCACACGAAGCTACATTTTTGGCTACTGACTGTTTTCTCTCTGTTTCAGCTGTGTTTTCCTCTTTTTCTACTTGACCGTTTTCTGCCATCATGCATAGGAAATCATTGTCTACAGACCTACAATTTTCCTCAGCTAATAGCTTGGCAAGACCCTAACCTCTGACCAGCTTGGTGGGCTTCAACTCTATGTAAAATTCAATCATTTTAGCAATCCACTTTGCCCTCCTTCCATCAGCATCAGGTTGAGTTAAGACATCTTTTATTGCAGCAGAAGGCACATATGCAATTATTCTTGAATGCAAGATATAAACTCTGAAAGCCTTCAAGGATTTAATAAGAGCATATGCCTGTTTTTCTATAATATCATACCTCAGTTCAGCATCCCTTAAATTCTTGCTGAAAAATGCCACTAGATGCTCTGAACCTTCTTCATCTTGCTACAATAGAACAGCTGCAATGGTGTCTTCAGAGGCAAATGAGAAAATGTGGAACTCCTTGCTGTAGTCAGGACTGATTAATGTGGGAGCTTCCATTATAGCCTTCTTGATGGAATCAAATGATTTTCTTGTTGTTTCGGTCCATCTTACCTCTGCTCCTTTCTTCAACATGGAGGTGACATGCTTTACCAACTCAGCAAAATTTGGAATAAACCTCCTTACAAAATTTATTTTTCCCAGAAAGGACTGGACATCCTTCTTTGATCTAGGGACAGTCAAAGTCTAAATTGCTTTGACTCTTTCTGGGTCAATCTGAACACCTGCAGCAGACACAACATGTCCTAACAGCTTGCCTCCACTCAAAGAAAATTGTGACTTTTTGCGATTGACTGGTATTCCAAACCTCCTGCATTTCAAGAACACTTTTTTTAGATGCTGCAAATGATTTTGATGGCTGCTGGAGTAAACTGTTATATCATCAAGGTAGATCAGCACAAATTTTCCTTCTTTCCCACAAATGCTATATCCATAGCTCTCTGAAAGGTAGCTCCAGCGTTCATCAATCCAAATGGCATTTTGGCATACATGAAAGTGCCCCAAGGAGTGGTAAATGCAGTCTTTTCTTGATCATCTGGGTGCACAACAATCTGATTAAAGCCTGAAAATCCATCCAAAAATGACATGACTTTAGCTCCTAAGACCTTCTGCAACAAATGCTCCATCTTTGGAAAAGGATATTTATCTTTCTTGGAGCATTTATTCAAATTTCTGAAATCAACACACAGTCTGATTTCACCACTCTTCTTCCTCACTACTACCAAACTTGCCACCCACGTTGAATACCTGAGAGGAACAATAGTCTTGGTAGCCAATGACTTTTTAATTTCTTTTTCAATCAATGGAAGAAGCATGGGGTTTATTGGTCTTAGCTTTTGTTTGAAAGGAACAATGTCTTTTTCCAGAGGGATTTTGTGCTGAATTATATTCTTATCATAAGTTTTGAGATCACTCTATTCCCAGGCAAACACATCTGCAAATTACCTCATTAAATTGCAATATTCAGCACTTTGATCAGCAGACAAATGAGTGGACAGATTTACATATTTAGGCTGACCTGGACTTCCTATATTATGCTTACAGACTGCAGATTGGTTTTCTTTTTGGGCAGCCTTGTAAGGCACATCATTCTGGTCAAACAGTCTTTCAAGAGGAATTAGACCTTTAGGAATATGGTTACTAGGAAGCTGGACAATGCTATTTTTGCCAATTTTATTTCTAAGCTGGGACTGGGGTTTTTCTATCAAGGCATCATTTTCTTGGTCAATTTGCATCTCTGAAAACTCACCAATGACTTGCAAGAACCTATTAATCTCATTATCATCTTCAAACACTTTCCAATGGTGGACATTGTCAGGCAAGGATGGTCTGTACTTGACTTGAACTTCATAAACTAATCTGGGAGGCATAGGAGGGACAAACAGAATAGCAGAAACAGCTAGGGAATCAGCAAGCTGATTTTGGACTCTAGGAATATATGAAATACAAAAAAAATCAAAAGAATCTCTGATTCTCCATACCTCATCTATGTATACTTTCAGCCTTGGGTGCTTTGTTTGAAATGTTTTATTAACTTGTTGAATTATGAGATCAACTCTCCAAACACCTTCATGCTTCTGATTCCTCTGTCTTTTGCTGCATTAAGGCCCTAAAGCAGAGCTTCATATTCTACTTTATTGTTTGTTACCTGAAAAACCAATTTGAAAGACAGCTGAATACTTTCTTGTTGTGGAGATACTAGCACCACCCTTGCTCCTGCAGTCTCCCTGGAACATGCTCCATCAAAGAACATCTCACAAACCTGACCTTCTTGCTCTTCATTGGCTTGAACTGTTGGTTTCCTGAGTTGCATTACGACCTTCTGAGATTCTTCTATTTGGAAAAAGCACGCTCCAAAATCAATGTCCACTACATATATAGGATGATTTGTAGGATTCTTCTCATCACTAATGATGTATGTCAACTGTTCTTCTCTATATAACCTCCCGATTTCTCCTCCAAACACTGAGACAGTTGCATAAGATAAATCATTCTGTAGTGTCCCACCTAGTCTCTTAATCCACCCTCTGGACAGTAGCATGCCAAACTTGGGAGGTACATCTGCTACCACAATATCCATCATCATACTCTTCATGGGCAGTTGTGTTAGGGTAATAGACAGATCTTTAATCAATCCAAGACACTTCACCTTCCTTGAATCAAAAGAAAATAGATCATGATAGGGTCTAGTGATATCAAGGCCCAACTCTTCCATAACAACGTTAGGCATCAAATTGTGGCTGGCCCCTATGCCTAGCAGACAGTTGTGGAGAATTTTATCATGTATAGTCAATGAGACATAAAAATATGGAGAATTATTATCAGTTGGTTCAATCATAGGGCTGAGCACAATGGTGGGTTTGTCATCTTGCAAATTAACAGAGTGAGTGGAGGTTTGTTTGGTTTCTAGCTCAAGGGCTTCAAGTATAGGCTTTCTAAACAGTTCACTCTTCACCAACTCAGCCAGAGGCACAGATATCTTCAACTTCTGAACTTCTGACTCAAAGCTGAAAGAAGAAGATAATTTATCAGCAATTTTTACCTCTTGAACTAGAGCTTTGAGGATGACTGGATTAGCTGCTGGTCTTCTCTGCTTAATATTCGGTGGTACTGTTTGGACAAAAGCTCCTTGGGAAACCTTCTTTTTTCCATTTTTTGTGTTGTATCTTAAGTTATATCTCTAATGCTGCTCACCGGATTGTAGAACAGCTCCTCTATCCCATTCCTGATTGTTTTGTTCTTGCATCAATGATTGTTCATATTCAGCCAATGTCAAAAATGCAGCACTGCCTTTATCTTCCATGCAGTGGATTTCATCCTCATCCTCTTCAAATTGTTCCTCCTCCATGACTACATTTTGGAAAGGGGCTTTTACTTTCTGATCTTCTTTTGATTCTTCACCCCTTTGCATTATTTGTAACTGTTCATTTGCTCTTCTGAATGGGTTCTGATTTCTTGGAGCAAATGTGTTCTGCTGCCTCGTTTTCCCTGAGTTCTGTTCCACTTTCAGCTTAGAAATTTCAGCTGCCAATGACTCAATCATCTTAGTCATTTTGTCTAATTTTGGCTCTGAAGATGATGCAGAAGAAGTAGAAGCCTGACTTCTCTGTCTTCTCCTGTCAGCTTGATTCTTGAGTTTTTCTGCTGCCATAATATTAGACTCTACCTCCAATGTTGCATCCTGCATGTCTGCCAGCGTAGCACATATCTTCTCTCTCAATAACAGGTAGAAATCTGAGCCAAAAGCATTGGCATAAGTGAGTTTGGCAGAGGTAGGAGTAGGCTTAACCTCAGCTGCTATTTTACTGTACATTCGGTTGAATCTTTTATTAAAATCAGGAATAGATTCCCCATTTTCCCTCTTCAGATTACAAAACTCAGTATGATAATACAACAAGTCTTTTTTATCTCCCCATTGCTTCAAAAATGCATCATCTAATGCTTCAATATCTGTTATTAATCTTTGGGGTAATTGTCTAAACCACTTCCTAGCCTCTCCATCAAGGCTCTGGACAAAAACCCTCATCCATACATCATTTTCACTTATATCTAAATTATCAGCATAACTGTAAAAAGCTTCAAGGTGTTATTCTGTTGTTACTCCCTCTGTACCAGTGAATTTAGGCATATACTTTTGATATTCTCCCATAGGCATAGGATTTAGAGGGACATGTAAGACTAGAGGTCCATATCTAGCAGCTACAATTCTCTCAATCCTCGTAGGTGCTTGCTGTCCTGCCATGATTGGAATATTTGGAAGAATACTAATAGATTGAGGAGTAGGAAGTAATGTGATGGATGGCAATGAATATGGGATGTTTTGGACTGAATGGGAAGATTTCTCTGGACTGAGATTCAAAGGGGAACTAACTAAACAAGGGGCTGAACTAATCTCTGCAGATTTTTCCTTATTAATAGTGCTGACTTCCAAATCTTCAAACTATAAATCTTCAGCAAAAATTTTATCTTTCAGAGATGAATGAGATTTCTTAGGCTTACCTAATCCTGCCACCCCTTTCCGAGAAGATTTTTTTGATTTAACAGTCTTCTTAGGTTCAGGCACTGGTTCAGCTAGAGATCTCTGAGGATTTCTTCGAGTGTGTCTCATAAACTGAGCCAGAACTTCAATTTGGAGTCTCCAAAGGATGGTCTTCCACCAATGGAGTCGCCAGACAGATGATTACAACCAAAATACTGTGTTCAAACCTTGTCTGTCATCCAAGCTTGAAGCTGTGTCGTTTTCCCTGGCAAGCTGAGCTTCAATTCTCCTTTCCTCGGAAACAACGCCAATTAATATTATCACCCCAAGAAACTCACCTAGGTTGTATATCAGTGATGCTCGGGAACATTAAAAACTCAAAAAATTGTTGGATAAAATGATGGATGAATGAAAGAAATGTTACACATTCAAGCTAGATAACCACTCCTACTATGATTGACCCCAGACATGGGTGAACACCCCAAACTACAAGGCGTTTAACCACCACTTACTCACAGTTTAAACAAAATGTGATGATGAATAAGGCTGACTACACCAGCAGATACACAGGACCCTGTGATGGCTAGCTGCAACTAGTAAGGAGGTCTATAAATCTATTATCTGATACACAGACAGGATGACAGCTCTATGGTATCAAGACAACAGAAACCTAAATGTAAATTCAGCGATACATGGTAAATCTTAACACAGAGGTGGGATGACAGCCCCTCTGATGCTAAACATTCACAGTACATGAACAATCACAAAACAGGCACAGCCTAGAGCATAGAAGAAGTGAAAAGTGAGCCCATGATAGCAAAAGAAGCTTGTATTAGTTGGAAATGAAGACCAGATGCTACAAGTCTCAGAGTAGTTACAATCTCTAGAATTTGAAGCTTACAACACACTAACACTCATCTAACATTCATCAACCTCATTACATCTTTTTTCTGGGTATATATAGAATTTGTTTACAAAAAATCTGGGTTAGGGTATGCGTGGAGGTGTCTTAATGGATCACCAACCGCATTTAAAATTTGATATGGGTTCTCTGATACATTCTGACTGTTTTAAATGAACAACATGGCTCTTCTTGTACTTCAGTGTCCTTCCTGAACAGTTGAAATATCATCTTGATAAGTTTCAATAACTGCTACTGTCATTGAACTGCTCGAGGAACATTCTCCACGTCCTTAGCCGTATTGTCTTTGAATGCAGGTAGCTGAGAATTTAACATACAGAGTACAGGGAGTTGATGGCTTGCTTTCTCCTTTGCGCACGCAGAACAAGCCCAAAAACACTGAAGAATACTCTGAAAAATACTTTTGAAAACGAACAAGGGCCGAGAAGAAACACTGGCCATCAGATGGATTGCATGGATGATCACGATCTGCTAATGGGAGGCATAGAGGACACCGGGACAATATCAGCCATCGGATTACTTAAATGAATGGCGTAGATTGGATTTCGGAGGCCATCAGGGGGAAAATGAGGATGGAAAAATGATGGTCGTTGGATCGTAGCGGAATGATCCAACAGCTGACGGGAGGCGGAAATGACCACAAGTTAACGGGTGGGTAAATGGGTATGATGGCAGGAAGTGGCTTTCCCACACCACCATTGTGCTATGACAGTTTACGTATAGGGGAAGCGCGATACAATAAGATTAGGGCATGTTTCTAGCGGGAAACCGCTTCCCCGTGGGCTAAAGGATGAGCAGATTGACCGAGCGGGGAAAGCGTATACCATGGATCAATCAGGCGAAAGATCGGACGATGGAGGATTAAGACACGTGCTTTAGGCGATGCGACAGGTGACATGACAAGTAAACTGCGGGCCCGGGCTCTATCAAAACTGAGGGTTATAAATTATATTATATGTGCGGTGTTTTAACCAAAACATGAGTTAATAAGATTTATAGAGGGTTATCAGGGTTTTAACGTTAAACATAAAAATTCCCGGGGACTACAGGGAAAAGAGATACACGGCATTGCAAAGGGATTAAGCGAGAAAAATGAAAAGGGGAAGGGTAAAATAAATCTGCCATGAGCTCCTTAGCCACCAAAACCCATTTTCCAACTAGATTTTAATCCTTACACATTAAATTTGTAGCATAGCTAACAGGGACCTCTGCTAGGATTCCATAGAATAAACCATAAGTAAATATAGTAGCAGAAATTAGAATTTTCTCTCCAAAAGCATGAATACATATGCATATACTTGGCGTAGCTGAGACCTCAAGTCGGCAAAAACTCCTAATCATGAAAATATTAAATAGGGACAGTAAACCCTAAGTCCTTAAAAAATACTATATCAGGATGAAGAAATCAGAAACCCTTAGGTCCAAATCCTAACAAAACAAGAACATTGTCTCCAAACAGTTAGAAACCCAAAGTCTCTTCGAACAAAAAGGTATCATACTCAAAAACCCCGAGTTGAGCCTAGAGAAGTATCTCAACTTTCCGAAAGGAAAATGGCATAGACCGTGAGACCCAAATCAAATGAGACGAGGACCAAAGACTCTTGAAATACATTTTCTTCATTCTCTGAATTAAATTCATAGTACTCATACCCGTTGAAAATCGAAGGGTGAACTTGAAGAAGAGAAAACCGAAGTCAGGCCACCTGGGTTTATTCTTGCAAACCCTGTCAACACATTTCGATTAGGAGACTAATGAATGGAATAGGGAAAGAAAACACCCGAAAACATAGGCCCATATGAATAATTCTTACCCAGACAGTCATAGAGCTCCTCTGGTTTGTCGAAAAGCTTCTCTGACGTTCCTTTCACAACACTTACAGTCATGGCATAAAACTATTGATAAGCGGAGGCAGTTAGATTACGGGGAGTCCACTCTAGAGTAACATAGCTTGCGAGGTTAACAGAAGCGAAGGGGTCGGATCATACTCAGAGTGAAACCCTCTGCCTGAGAGCTGGAGCCAAACCACTCCACCGTGAAAATGTAACAAGAAACCCCTATCCAGACCTAGCTAGGGCATAAAGTCATAAGTCGCAACCTCCACCATCGGATGAACAACAAGAAGGAGAGGCCTTGATAGGGCACAATCAACCAAGCAGTTAGGAGCCAACTGTCTATCACAATAATAGACCTTAAATTGAAAAGTCAATCTATCCATATCAGAGAATATATCTAATACATGTGGGATCACGCCCTAATTAGAAAATTTCTTGGCATCTAGTCTTCAGAGAAAGCAATTTCCCACTAGATCTAAGTTAAAATGGGAGCTTGGGGAAAATTAAAATGGAATTGGGAGCCAAAGGTTTTTTCACTTTGCTAATATTGAAGATAGAACTTGAGTCTTTTAAAATGGAGCACACTTGCTCAATTCGGTTGGGCTATATCTCCACTTCTCAATGGGAGGATTTCTACCTGATAAGGAAAATTTCATAGTAGCTCTAGTCTAGAATATCATGTACTCATTCTTGTAGGAATTATGTAATGAAGAAATCTAGCTAGTATTGGCAACATCCTTGGTGATTTTGTCAACTCTTAAGAAGTAACAAAACATGCTAGGTATATGTTTTATTCCTATATTTATGTTTACATGAATATCTCTAAGTTTCTCCTAGAGTCAATAAATATTTATTACTAGGATGAGCTCTGGAAGAAAACCTTACATTATGAGCATATCCATCTTTGATGTTAAAGGTTCCACAAATATGACCATCCTTACTATAACCACCCTCTTTTCAATGTAAATGTGTTTGGGCCTTCATTTTGATTTCAAAATATTTTGATTATTTTGGCTTTCCATAGAACGTGTAGGAAACGGGTGGCGACAACAACGGTCAGGTTGCAGTGAAGACAGCTAGGGTGGAAAGCAGGAACAGGCAGTTGCAGGGTGGTTGTGGCAAAGTGTTAGCATAAGGCAGAGGCAGCCGAGCAGACGAGATGGATGAAAGGAAGCCAAGGGAAGGAACAACCGAGCCAGAACTGGTAGTTCAAGAGACACGGGAAATACAAAAGGAGAAACCCGTAAGGAGAAAGGGTTGTTGTTACTGGTGGGTTGGTTGGTTGCTGTGTGATAGAACAAGAGCATCTAGATGCAGGCAAGCAGGACCTCTGGATCAAAGATTGAACCTCTGAGTCTTTCATAGGTAGTTAGAGATTGTAATCGGGTATTCCTTGTAGTCATATGTGGCTAATGCAAATATATTATGTATTGTTCTTTTGTGGACTTAATATGAACTAAGATCTGGACTAGTTTCTTAGTACGATGTATGTGGTTTCTTATGATGTATGGACCCACTTAAACTTTAAAATATTTTGTAAGTCTAGGAATGCAGTAGCTTCGTGGTGTTAAACAATATGTTGTTGTATCACTTGCGTGTATAATGTTGGTTATGTATTGATGTTTGACATACCCTTGACCCCATGATGAACCCTTCTTAGTTATGGTCACGACAGACCTCTGGTGCGAATCTCTACCCTTCGGATAAGGTGAAAATGCTAGCATTGTCCTAGACTACAACGAGCCATTGTTGGGCCTCCACGCCTGAACCCAAGGTCTCCCCCTGATGAATTTTTTGTGCCGACAAATGGTTTCGTTTTCGAGACCTAAAGTTACAAGAACTAGTTCGGAACATGGTGTCGAGGATATTCAAGAAAGAGATTAAAGATTGGTGGAATAACAGAGTGCATCCATTTATAGCAGAACAAGCTATTCAAAGAGGAGAACCAATCGCTAAAGTTAGTGAAGAGATGTTGTGCATTGAGGGTGCTAGTGACCAATACGATATCTTTTGGTGCAAGTTCCCAGAAGACCTGTATAATTGGTTAAGAAGGCTAAAAGCGTAGAATCGATCGGGGGGAACAACATCAGCCCGTCGCAGTTGGACTTCCTCAGATCTTGTATCACTACAATAGGTAGATAGTGATCTGACCAAATCAATCGACTTTTGGGTAAAGACTACTATGGAGGGGTATATAGTAGTTTTCAGTAGAAAGTTATAATTCTTTTTCAAGGGCAGAAGCAGGGTTCAGGTTCATGTCAAGAGGAAGGTTGGTGAACAAAGTGTCAGTGTGGATTAAAATGTTCATGGTAGAAGAAGGACTATTGCCCTCACCTACCGTGAAGATGGTAGCGTAAAACCCTAGTACTGGGGGAAGGACCTAAGGGGAGAATGCCACTGGTTGGGGAATAGAGATGTTGTTGATGGAATGGATGTAGAAGGGTTGCAGATAGCTAGAGACGTTAAGGTGCATACAAGAGAATTGTTAGCGGACAAGTGGCAAGCAAGAGTGGTTCAGACTCTGAAGAAGAGAAATATGGGACCCCACCAAGTAGGAGCAGTGTCGGGGAAACCCCAAGAGGAAGGGATAGAAAAGGTAGATGTAGAAAAAAGCAGGATTGGCGATTGGAAAGATAGGAGCCAGAATGATAAAGAGGATCCTTCCTTACAGGTTGCGGGAAGGATAGCGGAGGAACAAATGTTGAGTAGTTGTGAAGAGGAAAGTGAAGAGGAAATGAGCAACGTCATGAGGAACCTTCCCCTAGTACTTTACTATAATCCAAAAATTTGTTATTAAATTAGCCAAATCAATAAGGGTACACAGCGTGCACGAGAAATATAAGGCCAGTTTAAATACAATAAACAGTAGGGGGATTAGTGGTATTAGTAACTTGGGACTGCAAGGATCTCAGTAGCCCGGAACCAAGGGATTTGTGTTATTAGCGTATACTCAAATAAACATGGCAGGATCTTTTACCAGACACCCGGAGTTTGCGGGTAGGGGAAATGAAGACGTAGAACAACACTAGTATCTTTGCAAAGCTATATGGAGAGCATGACAAACAATTGAGTTCTAAACCATGCTAAGAGAGAGAGCTCTTTGTTGGTTTATAAAATGGGTGGAACAGAACCAAAATCCCACAGTAGACGAGATCGATAGGGGGTTCGTGCAGGAATTCAACGTACCCCCGACTAACCAGCAAGGGCTATCAAAGCTATGGGAAATCAAGCAGAAGGAAGATGAAACTTCTTGGGAACTAATGCAAAGATTTAAGGACGCCATTACTAAGCTAAGTTACACCTTAGATCCTAATCACCAAAGATATTGGTTCATCAAGGCACTCTTTCCCCTTACAAGGACGTCGTTGCCACAATAGAAGATTGGGACTCTCCAAGATGCTTTAGCGCAAGCATCACATATAGAGGCCATGGATGGATATCCTCATGAATATCGAGGAGGGACAAGATTGCAGGATCTGTCGCTTATGGGGATTCTAAACTAGATTTCAAAATTTAACGGAGAAACTGAAGGACCTTCAACCAGTGCGGCCAACCAGAACCAATGTATGGTGCATGCACTGCATGGTGGAGGGACATGTCATGAAAAAGTGTTCGAGGTTGTGGGGAATTAATCATCCAGCGGAGATTGCAGGATCATCAGGAACCCCACTAACAGCAAGAGTTGTAGCAGTAGGAGCGCAAGGAGTCTTCCTTGGACAAAACAATCAGGAATATTGTGAGTTCTATAGGATGTATGGACATCTACCGCAGATGTGACCGATACTATAGAAGTAATCCAATGTCCCTAATAACAACTATTGTGAGTTTTGTTCATCCACAACGCATCACATTGACCAGTGCAGAGCATTGGATGCTCTAGCAATACGGCTGCACAGGTCAACATTAAGGATCGATGAGTCCAACCGAGGAGGACAAGGAGGAAATGGGAGAGGAGGAAGAATGGGAGGAAGACGTCCCGTGAGATGTTACAATGTGACCAAGAGGGTCTTGTCACCAAGGAATTCCCACTCCCTAGGAGATCGTGGTGTTCACAATGTAGAATCAATACTCATGCCACGGAGGATTTCCCAGACATCATTGCAAAGTGGGAAGAAAGGACTAGACAGAGAGGGGTTAACCTGGTTAACGTTGAACCTCGTACTGACGACAGTCTTCTGGTAACCAATATAAATATAGTCACAAGAGAGGGAAAGAGGACGGGGGAAGATCTAAGTATGGTGAACCCACCCTTGATTGTTAAGGAAATGTCCCCAAAGAAATCATACCAGCTTGAGCGACAAAACCAATATTACCATGATGCAAGCGAGCAGGACCTTTGGGTCAAAAATTGAACCTCTGAGTCTGTCCTAGGAAGTTAGAGCCTATAATCGGGTATTCCTTGTAATCATCTATGGCTAAGCCTAATATATTATGTATTGTTCTTATGTGGACTTAATATAAATTAAGATCTGAACTAGTTTCTTAGTACAATGTATGTGTATGATTATGATGTATGGACCCACTTAAATTTTAAAATATTCTACAAGTCTAGGAATGTAGTAGCTTCATGGTGTTAAACGATATGTTGTTGTATCACTTGCGTGTATGATGTTGGTTATGTATTAATGTTTGACATACCCTTGACCCCATGATGAACCCTTCTTAGTTCTAGTTGTGACATGCCTCGGGTGAGACTCCTTACCCTTTAGGTAAGGTGAAAATGTCGACATTGTCCTAGACTACAACAAGCCATTGTTGGCCCTCCACGCCTGAGCCTAGGGTCTCCCACTAATGAATCTTTTGTGCCAACAAAATGCTAACCTTGATTATATCTCTTCTCCTAATGATGGTGACTTTGTAAAAACTAGAGGCAAGTGTAAGGACCCTAAAATCCCTCCCTCACATCCCAACCCTTAAGGAACAAACCTTCCACTAACAATTGCTTTGACCCACTTTCCTCCTTAGAGTCACCTAATCCTCCCTTGACCTCGTTGTCACCTAAAATAATTATGCATGATTGAAATCCACCTCCTCTATCCTCTTGAAAGCTGCTACTCTCTTCCTTTGCTTCCTTGCCTCCCCCTCCCATTCATCAAATTATTCTAGAATGTGGCCTAGATAAATCCTTAGATTTTAATGGTGATATGGATTAAGATTCACTCTACCTTATACAAATCACTAAAGAATGGAAAGTTAAATACCCACAGACTCTCACAAAACATCAAGTCAAGGTACGAAGCTGAGCATATTTCAAATCTCGCCAATCTGCCTTAAAATTAGCATCAGGGAAATGTAACAAAGGTTCATAAGGAGTTTAATCCAAGACAATCAAGGGCCTTGTTAAACCCAACAAGGAAGAAAAAGAAAAATGGAAAGGAAATAAACAAATCCTATAAGGATTAGGATATATGTTAGTTAACTTAGGATGAATCAAAGCAATTATGGAAGTTTTTTTCGCTTCGAACATACCCTCGACATATACAGGTTGGTGAGATGGAACAACCAGCAGTTGAGGAGGAGAGTGAATATATGTAGGTTGCCTCACCAATGCTAAACACAAGAACCAATTCGAGCTAGAGATCGATGAGTATGTGGAGCAGCTAATACAAGAGGCCACCAGAGAAGACTTCGAGTTGGACACGCACAACATGTAGCAGTACATCGGTGGTCTGTTCAAGATTAACACCATGCTGCACTTACTTCAAAATGAGTTGGATACATGTTCCAAGACCATGTACCCAGATGCCATGGACGAAAGAGTCCTCCTTCAGAAAGACACCATAAAGAAGTTTAGGTACACCATCATGTAGTACCAAGCTTAGCATCGATATGTGACCAAGATACACCAAGTGGAGGTTGCCAATTTGGTCTTTCCCCAAGCTTCAGAATCACAGTGTTTTGTCTTGCCGGGTTGTCTCTAGCTTATTTTGTCTCATATGGGTACATGTGGAAAATGTAATATTATTTGCAAATATGTTTTAAGTGAAATTCTAAGTGTTATTAGTGGAATGTGAAAGGTCATCATGTTATGTAATGAGTTATTTGTAAAGAAGTTGAAGAGTCATGAGGGTAGTCAAAGAGTCACAAAGGGGAATGTCACAGATCACCCCACCCTTTGTTATAAATAGAACCTCATAACGCATAGAATAGGCTTTTGGGAGAAAAGATTTTGGCTAGGCTTAGGCTTAGAAAAGGTTTGGGAGTATTTTGACGAGCCTTGGCTTATCCACAACATAGAGCAACTATACTTCTTCGAAAGAGAAGGTGTTCTTGATTGTAATGTTCCACTATTGGGGCTAGTGGTTGTCAATGGTGTATATATGGATGGAACTTTCACTTATAAAAATAATATCAGAGCCAACACGCTTTCATCCATATGTTGTTATTGTAGTTGGACTATTCTGGTTTCTTTAGCAATGTATGTTATTGAACTTACACATTTTCTTATGAACTACTTTATATGAAATTGTACGAAACCTATTGAACGTGTGTTGTTGGATTAACCCATCACTTTAATTTGTGGAATATTACATATTTTAGCATGTGATTTCATTCAACTCGTGTGTTCCTTTTAATCTGTGTAGTATTAAAGGCTTCTAAGCTGCACACTTGCTTTTCCCGTCCATGTGTTAGAACCCACATGCATCGCACTTGGCTCTTTGCAAGGTCACACAGTTTCTCTCACCCAAATTTATCTTACTTAACTCTACATGCTACTGCAGTCAAGGAATTACACTACCACCCACTATTGGGACTCCTACTCCAAACAGTTTGAGTTCTAGCTCGTACTTCTTATTGAGGAGATCCCCTGAATGTTGGTCGGTCCAAAACCGTTAACAACTAGAAAACTAACCATTAACCATAAATTTATAAAAGAAAAACATAAGTGATGTTAATTACAACCAAAGTGAGGTGCATATCTATTCCATCCAATGAGATATATATTGTCTGAGTGGCTAAAAAGAAAAATAAATACAAAAATAGAGTGCACTTATTGGATCCTATGCTATTATGCTCTTGTTGTTCCGAATATTTTTTTCCTGAATGACTTGTGATATAACTTTTATTCTTGTCGATTAAATATGTCCATTACAATCCACAATCCTTATTCCATCTCAAGACCCTCTTTTGAGAGGAAATTTGTTGTCCTATTTCTCTCCCTATAAATATGAGAACATGTAAAAATCAAGAAAGAGTCAACGAGTCACATGTATTCCTCTATAATAGGCAAGAGAATAATGTTCCTGCATACTTGATTTTTGTTAAGCCAATTAATATTGAGCATAGAGTCCCCAAAAACATGAATCTGAGTGCATAGAGCGAATAACAATTTTTTTTTACAAGCTAGGAGCTTCACCTGGTTGTTGGTCCCTTCGAAAAAACCAATTTTAACCTAATAAAAGTGAGCCTCTGTGAGAAAGAGGATGAAGCCTCCTCCACTATGTTGTCCATTATTGTTTGAAGCTCCATCAAATAAGGCCCATGACCTTGTTTGATCAATGATTTCTATCTTGATCACTCTAGGGGGGGGCTAGGAATTTTTCTTATGGTAAATGACTTAAGATATCGAGGGCTTTAATAACAATATACTTAGGTACCAAAGGTTTGTACTAAAAAATGGCATTTTTTTTTGCCATCCACGCCCTCCAACATATGATTAGTGGAAGGGGTTTGATATCATGACAACTGGGGTTTGCAAGCCATGCCTTCCAGGACTCCTCAAAGTCCTCTCCTTCCTATGCACTTGTGTGTCCCATAGCATTCTTGCATTCTTTCCAAACCCACTGATAGATGTGATGCATTTTCACCATTGTTTTTACATAAGGAACACCATCCTAACCTAATCATAAATATTCTTTGTGAGACATTCCAAGTGGGGACCTTCTTCTCCATTAGACACGGCATTAGTAATTTGGATTTAGTAAGACACTTGGCTTTCCATACCACTTTCCACCACAATATTTTAATTTGCTAAGACTCTATCTCCCATTAGGGAGATATATCCAAGCTTAGGGGTATATGTTCCTATAGGGGAGATTCTCTAAATTAGTTCAACTTCTCTATATGTAAGTCTTATATGATGGTTTGGCAATGCTACCATGTAGTCTTTCTAGACATCTCTCTATTCCTCCTCTAATCCCATATAACAGGAAGATATCCATCCTTATCTCTGTATAAATGAATTTACAAGGTTGGCAATGTGAGCGAGTTTTGAGTATTCTTTGTCACTTAGAATTTCTATTAGAGGGAGTGAAAATGAGTGACTTTTGGCACTACTAGGCATGGGATCGAGGCTAAGTCTCACTCTGTCACCTCTGATAACCCTCCATGCCAACCCTTTGCCAATGATATCAAAATAATTGAGGACAACCCTCTAGACTACTGAGATATTGGCCCTTGGCTTGTCAACCCTTCTTATCTAATCTTCCAATGAGCATGGGGCTATGTATTTTTAGATGAATACCGATGTTCATAAACTTTGCATTGGGATTAGCCTCCATCCACATTTGGAACTCAAGACTTTTGAAAATAAGAAGATGTTCTTTAGGCACCAGCCTCCCAAGAGTTTTGGCATAGTAATTTATCCCATTTGACCCAAGGTAACACCCATGTTCCTGCTTCCTAACTTAGAGAAAATTTGATCAGATTCTTTTGATTTTTTCTAGGATACATTTAGGAATCCATGCAAGAGATGTCCAACAAACGGGGAAGGATTCTAAGATAGGTTTGATCAAGAATATATGACCAACCTTGGAAAACCATATTAGACACCAAATTTTCAATTTTTTTTCCACTTTGACAATGAGACAATGCTAATCTTCCTTGTTGTAACAATTTGGTTTAAGTTGAAACCCCAAGTACTTCGTGCCTTCCCCTAGAGATTTAGATTCAAATGGGAGGACCTGAGTGAAATGGAAAATCTCTTCATCTTCCAAATGGTGGTAGGATATTAGAGAGTTGAGGTTGTTTATGGCCATACCTGTGGCTTTTCCATATAAGAAGGGAGTCTTCAATAGTATGTTTAACTCCCATAGAGACCCATTCTAAAAGATGATAATGCCACCTACAATGAGGAGGTGCATGATAGTTAGTGTTGGGGTAATGAGAGATCTCCCAAGCATTTTCACCTTTGTTAGAAGACACCTTCTCTATTAAAAATTTATGGTGGACAAGTTTTTGACTCTAATCTTTACAATGATGACCAACAATTATATTTTGTTGTTATTATAACTTATACTTTTGTGATAATAAACAATTTTCAAATCCTACTTTTGAAAAGAAAATGTAATTTATCATATTAAATTAAAAAGAAACTCTCTCTCTATATATGTGTGTGTGTGTGTGTGTGTTATATTTCATATCAAAATATACATCAGGCAAAGTATATTTGCATAAAGCTACAAAAGATCAAGAAAGATTAATCTACACAAAACCAAAAGGTCCTCAATTCTCCATCATCATTTTAACTCATAATATCATCATATTTCTAATGCTACTACCTTCAAGGCCTATCCCTCAAAGTACTCATGGATTTCCAAAACTGCCTAACAATCATGAACGATCGATCAACCAGAGCGTTCAACCATTGTCATCTCATAATTTCGCTTTCAATCTAAAAAAAATATGGAGCGAAAATTCTAGTCTTTCTATTTATCCAATCCACAAATAGTTATAAGTCCTCCAGATGTGGAGCATTTTTGCCTCATAAAAATTTGTAGTCTATACCAAAACCTACAAAACATAAAATTTAATTTAATTATTAAATCCTCTCCCCACACATATACATCTATAATTTTTTATTAAAAATAATGTTATTAAATTTTCCTTAAAGTATATAATTTACTTTTACAATTTCAAAATTTACTATCACAATTTCAAATATATCATTGAAAAAGCATTTATTTTCAACCATAAGAAAAGATATCATTTAAATCAAAATTTACTGTCACAATTTCAAATATATCATTTAAAAAGCATTTATTTTCAACCTTAATAAAATATATCATTTAAAAAGCACTTATTTTTTACCTTCATAAAATATATAATTTAAAAAGCAGATATTTTTAATCTTCATAAATTCCAATAATATAAAGTTAATATTATTTAAATATCATAAATTTTAATTTCATTTAATCTTGGACAAATTCTATATGTTATATAAACTTATTATTATTGACATGTAATGATTCCATTAAACTAATGATAAAAAAAGTCGAAATGTAATTTGTGTAGTTAAATATGTTTCTTTTGTTTTTTGTTTTTTTATTGAAGAACTAATCTCATTTAGAAAATTTAGAAATAGTTTGTAAAAATTAAATTTTCACTTTATTAAATATATTAAAATATTAATTTATATTTAATAAAATATATTTTTAATTTTTATATTTAAATATTAATTTATATTTAATAAAATATGTTTTTAATTTTTATATTTAAATATTAATTTATATTTAATCAAATATATTATTAATTTTTATAATTTTATAGTTAAATAAATTTTTTTACACAACACAAAAATTTATCATAATTTAGTTGTCAAATGAATAATGAGGAAAATCATAGTTGACTACTATTTGGGAGTAATGCAGATGTCATAATTATTGTTATTCAAGGAAAACCATGTCACTTGAAATGTCTCGTTCATGGCAGGGTAGGCTTTCACTCGTTCATGGCATGGTAGGCTTTCACTCTTACTAGATGCCTTTAAATCATGGATTGTTAACTTATTTTCTTACATCCAAGGCAAATAATCTCTTAGCTAAGTAAAAAAAAAATCATACTCTAAGCCATAAAAAAATATTTTTCTACTACACTCCAAGGTATAATAAAATATTTTTCTATTACACATTCAAAATACTTTATAATTAAATGTTACTTGAGTGTATTTAAAGGTCTTATTATTATTTTCAAACTACCTCATAACTAGTCAATCATATGAAACACTTATCTCATGATATATTTCATATAACTAAATTGATAAAAAAAAATCAGTTAAATTATAACTTTATTTTAATAATAATAATCATCATCATCATCATCAAACGTATATAATTTAAAAAAATATGTAACTTATTTCATTTTATTATGAATTTTTTAACTTATAAATAGACTTTATTACAATACCACGAATTAATGTTATACCATGTCTAAAATAGTATAAGATCTATATCATACTTATTACTACCACATATCTAAAATACTACAACTGATCTATATCATATTTATTACTATGAAATATCTAAATTATTATAATTGATCTTCGTATAACTACTAATAAAAATATTTTTTAATTTTTTTTAAAATATTTCAGGAAACTTAAATGTCTACCATTTTCTTAATAATTATTAAAAATTAAACTACAATTAAAAATATATATCAATTCTTATTAACCATATATTTAGCTTAAAATATCTCCAATCACCGGATATGAACAACAAAACATGAATAGCTAATGCCATAGTCTTGATAATTTACACTTTATCAACATATATACAACACAATAAACATTATACATAAATAGCCTGGCTAATGCCTACATGAAAGTCTTTCTATTTTGGCGAACATATATACAACACATACCCCATCATATCAACTCCTAATTTTTACACAAACTCAAAGTAGCGTCCGACCATCTTGCGAACTCTTTGGATCCATTTTTGCGTTTGAGCAACACTATTTGAAACCTCTACAAACATCACTCACCTGATTTTTAGGGAGATCTACCTTCGGGAAGAATTATAATGACAAAATATAAAAAATGAATGGAAAACGAAAATGAGATTACGTATTATTTTTAAAAATAACCAATTACCTAGGTTATTACCTATTGTTTTTAAAATGAAAACTAATAAACAAGCCTAACGCAATCTCATGCGACACCCAGCAAAGTTAAATCGAAAACACATTAAAAATTAAAAGTTTGAAGTAATTATTTACAGTGTTATCGAGTTCACCCCTGGGTTATGGCAGCCAACCACAAATAACCTGCTATCATATTAAAAAAAATATTAAACTACTTCAGAATACAGTGAGGGAGGAAACAAATAAAAGCGTTTCAAAGGAAAGTGCGAATTCACTCGGGAAAACGAGGGCAAAGTGGCTTTGAAAAGCACGAATCCATTCCTCTTCCAGGATTGACAGTTTCAACTGGTATAAAAGCTATTGTTTTTAAATTTTCGCTTTCGTTGTCTCCTGCGTAGATGGTGCTTCTAGCATAGTCAAATTTCTTCCTATTTCTATTTTCCACCGGAATTTTGACAAAGAGGAAGGGATGTTGCTGACTTCTACATGGACCACTGAGGAAAACGTCACGGTTTTGCACAAAAAGGTATGTCCTCATTACTAACTGAAAGCAAAACCCAGAGAAGTAGATATTTGTCTATCGTTTTTTCGAGGTCAACTTCCTAAAATGGTTTTTCTGCTGGAACTAAAATGTTGCATCCTTTCTTGGGTTAAGATTTAGAGAACAAGATGCTTTTACTTCTTGTTACTGTCTGAGATTCTTACTGGGGAGTTTCCTTCTTAATTCACAACATAACCTCATGAATTTGGGTTGGAATTAGCATTTTGTTTATATAATGTAAATTTCTTGATTTTTAGCATTTTCCAATTTCTCCCCATTCCATATGCTGTGGGGAACACAAAAAATCAAGGGATGCTTAATGGATTTCTTAGCTTTCTGCCTATCCATCAACCATTTCAACTGGCATCTTCCGACATGGCTCCAGCTATCCAATTTCATAATTGTCTCTAGACCCTGTAAACAGTGCGGGTTTCGGCTATGTAATGTATGGTTAGTCTGTAACTATTGTTATTGTTGTTGTCTGAACATTGGATGCTAAATAATCATGTTTGTTCCAGTCACATAAAAACCTTGGTATGTGCAGAATGCCATTGTCTTTCTTTCTCTCTGGATGCCAGTAGACTCCGGTCTATTCTTCGTATCTCTCTCTGCGTCATAGAGGCGAGCTACCCTCCCTCTCGGCCCCTTCCAGTAAGTTTCGCCGGTTTAAGATTTTTCCCGGTCGGCTTTCAATTTCCCGGTGGCGGTTGTAGGATTCCGTCCACATCTGACAACAAATATCATTTATTTCACTCGCTCCATACGCATCACCTACACTCTTCTCAAGACTAGCATTTATCTCCACAACAGGATATATCCACTGCTACATTCCTTTTGTCAGTTTTTTAATAGAAAATTCCAAATTGGGGTTGTCAACGGTGTTTCTTGGACATAATTTTCCTAGTCGGCTTTCAAATTCCTGGTGGCGGCAAGGATTCCATCCACATTTGACAACTTATATCTTTTTTCACTCGCTACAAACGCATCACTCGCACTCTTCACTAGACTCATACTTATTTCCACAATAAGATATATCCGTTGCTACATTCCTTTTGTTAGTTTTTTAATAGATAATTCCAAATTAGGGTTGTCAACAGCGGCGTCCGGACACAAAATACCTTTTAATCCTCGGTACCTGCACTCTTCTAAACTGCATGGTTTTTCGGAATTGACAATCCTAATAGGGATGTACATCTAATCTCATCAGATCCTCATCCTTCCCATAACGTCAGGCCATATGCGACTTAAATAAGTTGTCAGTTACCACCATCTTATTCACCATACCTTTTTAAAAATTCCTTTTATCATGGAAAATTACCCATCTAACGTCTCTGCCACATTTGCACTCATTCGTGTCACTATAGAGGTTGAATCCAGGCGAATCAGTGCTGATATCCATGTCAGCAAAAACAACCCACATTCACTTGATGCATGGTGCTCTATATTAGGCGATGGTAATACGCCAGATGTCACGGAGAGGCCTCTTGATTCTTTGGCTGGCAGACTTGTACAACAACATTGTCATTCCAAACATCGCTCCATTAAAACTGCCCCTCCTCCTCCTGCACTGGATTTGGATAGCGATACTCTGGTTGACCACATTACTAGTCTACAAAAATGAGCCCTAGTTGGTAGATGGTATTTTCAGAGATGGAAGACTCTGATACACGTAAATGGATTGAGAAGAAGTGGAAATTGATGTTAGGGTACATGCCTACAGTTGTTAGGCTTCTTAAGGGATGGTACAATTTTCACTTCCTCAGTCAGGAAGATTTGGAGAAAATTATAGCTATTCCATGGATTCATGGAAAAAGTTTTCTGGCCCTCCACAAGTGGTACATTGGGTACAATCCCCTTTGTAATACCCCCTCCAACAAGTTGGTATGGGTAAAATTACCAGGACTCCCTCTGGAATTATGGACAAAATAGGCTCTTACTGACATCGGTAATGCCATCGGAAAGTTTATATATGTGGACCCACGTTGCCTGGGTGCACAGGACAAAAGGGTCACCTGGATCCTTATTGAAAAGGATTATAGAGGGGGTTTCCCTGATCACATTGAGCTGCATTGGGGTGACATCTTCCTCCAACAATATTGGATTATTGGGGAGTTCTGTTCAGGTGCTCTTTCTACCACAAAATTGGTCACATGTGACAACAATGCCCTTTCCAGTCGGGCAGTCGATTCCATGGCAGAAGATGCTATAATGGAACCTCGGGACCTCTCTCAAAAATGGGTCGACAAGTTCATCTAATTCAAAAAGAAAAAGAGAACATTACATATAAGTATCCACTACAAAAATTAGGTACACACTCTCACCAGAACTCTCACCTTACACATGCTTTTGGATCAATTATCTCTTTGCCCATTACTATTCCCTCATCACCGATAAACTTGGCCAAATTGGATTTTCTGTCATCTGACAGCCCACCAACCTTTATGTCTCATCCACCTCCCGAGCTTGTAAACTTCCTGAACATTCCTATCCCCTTTACAACTCCTCATCCTTATCCATATATTCCATCCACCTCGAAAATAGCATATTTTTGTCCTCTAGCTCTGCCACACCGACAATCAATAGATAAAGGACCTTGCCTCAGTATTACTCCACCAAATTCCCCAACTGCTTCACCGACAAATTTGGTGGGGAGTGACCTTGACCTCCTACAACAAAGAAAGACCCTTGATCTCCTTACTCTCACCATCCATAAACCAGTACATAGCTCATCCCCCATATCATCCCAAACTTAGCGGGGAACATCACAGTGCGCACGAAACAAAACCGTGGCAGTTGCCACTTTCGAGGTCGACCCAATAAAAATCATTTTTCTTCTCCCATGGATAGGTTTCTCGTTGACATCCCCATTCCTAACACCTCCCCCTCACGGGTCCTTGGAGCACAGATGCCCGAGAAAGACCTACGATGATGTGCATCATCTCCCTTAATATTCGGGATCTAGGGACTACCCCTAAATATCTAAGCCTCAAAAGCCTGCTATTATCTCTACATCCGTTCATTATCCTCATACAAGAAATGCTGCACAATGTTCCTAACGCTATTCAATACTTCTAGAAAATGTTTCCAACCCGGCATATGTCCGCAACTGTTGCTATGGGTCTCTTGGGTGGTCTGGTGGCCTTACGGGATCTGAGATGGATTAACATTAAATCTTTCGAATGCTTCAATGGTATTCGCCTGGAAAGAAATATCCGTGGCATGTTGGGATATGTTCATATCTTAAATATATATGTCCCATATAGAGATAGAGGGGAATTCTGGGACCGATTCATATCATTTGGCATAATGGACCTACAGACCCTCATTATCACAGGGGATATAAACTGCACTATCAACTTAGATGAAACTTGGGGTTGTTTCAAGAAAGCTGACGCTTTGGCGGGGAAAATCCAAAATTCCATCATCATGAACAATTTCGTGGATATATGCCCCTACAAAATCTCCCCGACATGGGACAATGGTCACTTGGGCTCTGCATATGTGGCCAAAAGACTGGATAGCTTCCTCATACATGAGCAATTGCTAGATAGTCTGGGAGATGTCTGGGTAAACACCGTCAACAACTTTATATCAGATCATAGACCCATCACTCTATGATGGAGGGAAAGAGTACCCTGCTTGGGTCTCCCTTTCAAATTCAATACAACATTATTACAGGACCCTGAATTCAATAAGATGGTACACGACACTTGGGGAAGTATTAATATCATGGGTTCTTCTCCTATGCTTAGTATCCTGGAGAAACTTGACTCCCTCCGGGGATCAGTAAAATTATGGCAGAAGAAGAAAATTAGAGACAACAGAAAAGAACTTGTAAAAATTCAAGAACAACTGGACTATCTTCAGTTCTCCATGTCTTCACATTTCCTTCCTAATCATATCCAAGCCAACATTCAAAAATTGGGACACAGGAAGAAGGAAATTCTAATGATGGAAGAAGCGACATGGAGACTAAAGAGCAGGGTTCTTTGGTTAAATGAAGGAGATCGAAATACTAAATTCTTCCACAGATATGCAAATTTCTGTCTGAATATAAATTCCATATGGAAAATATCTGACATGAGTGGACGAATATACCACACACAAGAAGAAATAAGTGATGCTGCTATAAACTACTTTCAAAATGCTTATAGAAGAAATGAAAATTCCTCTGTGGAATATATGATGTGGCGTATTGAACCTTATTCTAACATGTTTGATCTGGAGAAAAATGAGGGTTTTTTTAAGGAAGTCTCCGAGGAAGAGTGGTTGGGGGTTCTCAAGTCTTTTAAGAGTGACAAAAGTCCTAGGCCTGATGGATGGACTATTGAACTGTTTTCTCAGTTCTTTGAAATTATCAAGATGGATCTGCTGGGTATGATCGAGGAATCCAGAAATATGGGCTATATTCATCAAAATATTTCCTCAACATACATCGCTCTCATTCTGAAAAACAAATCTGCTGAGAGCTTCTCAGACTATAGGCCTATCTCATTGTGCAATGTCATATATAAAATCATATCAAAGATTACTGCAGGGCGATTGTGCAATACCCTTTCCCTCTTCATATCGCCTGAATAGCATGGTTTCCTTCCAGGGAGAATCATTCATGATGTAGTGGCAAATGCATAGGAAAGTATGCACTCTATCCACAGAAATAACATGGATGTGACTATTATGCAGGTAGATCTATGTAAAGCTTATGATTGTTTGGATTGGGGCTTCCTTAGAATAATCCTCAACAAGATCGGTTTACAGCCTAGGTGCATAAACTGGATCATGGCATGTGTGGACAATGTAAATTATGATATCATCATCAATGGTCTTCCAACAAGATTCTTTCGATCCGAAAGAGGTCTTCGTCAGGGATGCTCTTTATCTCCATTATTATTCATCCTGGTAATGGATCGTCTAAGTTTGCATATCAAAAGAGCGATGCTAGAGGGTCATTTAAAATCACTGAAGCTGGGGAAGAATATAAACATCTCACACAACCTCTTTGTCAATGACATCCTCATAATGGGTATGTTATGTCATTTCTCTTGGTATTATCTTTTTAATATTTTCAGCAGATTTGCAAATGCTTCGGGAATGTGCATGAATTCCAACAAATCAGTTCTTTATTATAGTCAATCTGATATGATAACTATAACATATATAAAAGACTTATTTGGAATTGAAGTTAAACCTATGCAAAATGGTTTGAAGTATTTAGGTTATATACTTAAACCATCATGTTATAGAATATCTGATTGGAAATGGCTCACTAAAAAGTTCTATAAAGGAATTTTTGGATGGGAATATAAATGTCTATCCATAGCGGGTAGGGCCATTCTATCACAAGCCATTTTAACACAGCTGGGAGTATATTGGGCACATCTTTTTCATATTCCTACCTCCATCATAAATGACATAAACCATCTCATGGCAAATTTCATCTCGGAGGGTGCACACAGTAAGAAAAAATCCCATCTGACCAAGCTTTCAAATATAACTCTTCCAAAAGACATGGGCGGATGGGGAATTTTAGACCTTCGTCGTTTTGGTGAGGCTTTACTCATCAAATCGCTCTAGAAGGGTTTATTTGGAGCAAGTATTTGGAGCAAGATCATACAACACAAATATCTAAAAAACAAAGATTTCATTTTTTCGTACCATTTTGGTTCAATTGGGAAAAAACAAGGTTCAGCAATCTGGTCAAGTTTCCTGAAAATTGAGAAATGGTTCATTTAACTCCTGACATGGAAATTCCAGACTGGAAATAATATCCTTATTGGTTTTGACCTAATTTTGGGTGTTGAATCAAACCTATCCACCTCAGACAATATCACGCAGCTCCTAAATGATCATGGTTTCTTTTTTGGGGCCAAGTCATAAATGGCTGGTAGGGCAATCTTCCCATGTGGAAAAATGCTTATGAACTGAGATTAACCAGTCACTTGCAAGAAGAATGGATTCAGATCATCACAAATATGAAACAACTAGGCATCTATCGATCAGGGACCCAGGATAAAATCATATGGCTGGGAAAAATGCTTTCTGATACCATAGTTGTAGTAGACACCTACCAGATATTAACAAAAAAGGTTGCCAGGAAAGAGGAGAACCATACCCTTTATGCCTTCTAGAAAACAAAAGCTCCAAACAAAATTATAATTTTCAGCTACCTTGTCTACCATAATAGAAACCTTATTTGGGAAAACTTGCAAAAAAGGAATTGGTATGGATCTCGCATATGCTGCATATGCAAAAACCATTCAGAAGACAATGACCACATATTTTTACACTGCCTCCTCACTACTTGGGTTGGGAAAAAATTTCTTCCTTTTTTGGCTTCCCATATATTCAACACACTTGTATTAGAGATTCTTTGAAATGGTGGAGCACTCAGAAACCTTCCTGGCTAATTATCCCTCTTTTCCTTTTCTGGGAAATCTGGAATTGGAGGAACAGAAGCATCTTCCAAAACAATAGAGACAACTTCTCTATAATAATTGAAAAAATTGTCACAAATCTTTCTCTCTCTTCTTCTTCTTCTTCTTCTTCTTTTTTTTTTCTCTTTTTTTTTTTCTTTTCTGCACAACCATTATGCTTTAAAGATGAATCTAAAAAGAAGAATGAATTTCAATTCTCTTATCCTATGGGTTTTTTTATGGGGCCGCACAAGGGAACATCTGTGCCTGTGGATTTTTTATCGCTATAAATGCTGACTTGACATACAAGATGTACTGGAATTGCGGTATTGGTACAAATACTAAAGCTGAAGCTGTAGCTCTCTGGGGTCTCCTATGGTTCAACAGTTTCCTTGGGAACCCATGCTACAGATATATGGTGATTCAAGAATCATAATTGATCTAGTCTTGGGGAGGGAATCCATCAACAATCCTAGACTACAAGGAAGGATGGAAAGAATCGAAATTTTATGGAAATATCAAGAGAGCTACACAATCCAACAAGTGGGAAGGTGCCTTAACAAGGATGTAGACAGACTATCAAAAAAAGGATTACATGGTAGCATTGACAAATGGTATCTAGAGATTTCGTGGGAGAAGATCATTTTTGACATGGAGAACCTTCCAAACACGGGTTAATCTTCTTTATGCAAGTCTCTCAAAGTCTTTTTTTGTGTAAATTTTTTGTTATATAGGTTTATAAATTCCAAACATAGTTTCATAATGTATAAATTTCCCATGACTTCTTTTTGAGAGAATTAAAACTCAGCAATTTTCCTTAAAAGGCTGATCAACTGTGATTATAATTGTTATGATAGTATTTCATGGATACATAATTTCTCTTTTCTGAAATTTTTGAAGTTGTCTGCACGGCCACTGGGAAAAAAAAATGTCCTCTACGAGGGACTTTCTTGAGCCTCCTTGTTACATGGTGTCATTTCAAAAAGTTTTCATCTCTCTACTGACCAAGCCATGTTATAGTGATAGAACTTTTTCACCTCCGGTTTGGTTTCAAATGCTACAGGTCTTTTCGATGCTACATGTTTCTCCAGAGGGGGGATTATCTATTTCAATATCAATGCAAGACAACAATACAACTACAACTCATGTTTGTCTATTCCATAGACATTTGCTGCTGAAATATGATTTTTTCTGTCATTATCATCACAAGAACTGTATCAAGCATATTATGATATCTATTTTGACTTGATGTATATGGTTTTTGACTCTTTTCATTGTCACTGTTAACTATTAAAAATCATGGGCTCTATATATTGTTTTTCACCCAAAATGTCATTTGATGAATATGCCACATGTATATCTTTTATTAATATAATATATATCAAGCTTTTTTCGTACTGATAAAAAAAGAAAAAAAGAAGACAATACTTTCACATAAAATTTAAAGCAAAAACACATTGTTCAAACATTTAAAAGCAATCTCATTCAAAAAATAAAAGCTCCACCTCCATTGCAGGTCTTGTATAGCTCTTGACTTATACTGAATAGAAATGTTATGATAAGTTTGTATGGCACACATTTCAGATCTGTGTTTATTTTTTTGGACACTTTTAGCTCTCTCAGTATTCTCCTATTTTCTGAGTTACAAGTCACCAATAGTTTTGGTAATTTTGATGTTTTCTTAATTCAAAGGTGAAAATATTATGGAAAATTCTAGAAATCTGCACTATTTGACTGGAAATATGTCAAAATTGAAACAAAAAATGCGAACTTCGTAGGCTTCCAACTGTGCACGACTTCTTGTCCACCAAGGGAAGGGTTATCCCTGCTAGGAGGTTTCATGTATTTCTCCTCTCAGATGTTTTGCGAATGCATATCAAAGCTCCGTGTTGCTACTGGGATTCTTGCAGATCTTAAATATTGAATCCGCAGAAGAACCCAATTGCGGTAACTCTAAACTGAATGCATATCTTCAACCTTATTGCTTTGGTTGTGAATTAAACATCGTCGGTGCCGCTCACCTCATTTCCGCGATGTCTGAGGAAAAAACATTGGCTGAGCAGTAAATATAAATTCAAAATTCAAACTTCGAGTGGGGTTTTCAAATTCAAACTTAAAATTCAATGTATGGCCGTATAGTATACCTTCGCATTCCTATGGTTTGGTGGTGGTGGTGACACTGGAGGTGGCTGGAAATTCCTCGCGCCTGGCTTTGGATGCAGTAAAAATCGCCTTGTCCATAATGGGATACCCATCGATTGTCCGCAGTCTGCAATGAATGCAGTTGTATGGGTCATGGTCGATGAATCCGCATTTATTTTCGTCGATGGGGATGGTGATCCCATACTACATGTGATGGCGATCATGCTGCATACGAAGGGGTACTGTATAGCATTGATGATCCATATTTGTCATAATCACCATTCATTGCCGCTGATGGGGATGGTGATCCCATACTCCATGAGATGGTGATGGTGTTGCATAAGAAAAGATATTGTATAGCATTAATGACCCAATAGCATAGGATTTATTTGTTGCCCATTCTGTACATCTTTTAGTTTAAGCTTACGTATGGATAGAGCACCCCTATCTTACGTCTTTCATCACTCAACTCTTCATGCATGATAAATCATGGTCCGTGATTCCTTTTATATTCTAACTTGTAATGTATAATTGTGCATGAGATCAGAACACGATTTACAATGCACCATTTCTTCTCGCCAACATTCAATTTACATTTCATGTTATACCTAACATCTAATCTATATGGTGGCACCATCTCATTTCCCCTTACATGGTGTTACTTTCTCATTTGCATTGTTATGAAGAATTTGATGATTCAATTGGTATTCAAAGGAGATATGGTTATCAGTTGATGTTGGTTTGAAGAAAAACTCGTGGTTATATGCTAAGTATTTATAGTTAGAATTGCTAAAGGCATTAGAATTTGGTGAAGGAATTGATATTCAAAGGAGCTATTGTTGTTAGTTCATGTTAGTTAGAAAAAACATGTGGTTTTATGCTAAAAGTTATTTTAAAATTGCCGGAAAAATTTTAATAATGAATTTAGTATTTAGATGATAAATTATTGTTCTTACTCTCAATCTAAATAGAAGTTTACAATTCTAATAAATATGATATTAATAATGCGTGGTCAAATATTACATTGAAGTAGAAGTATTTACTTTGAAGTAGAAATACCTACTTACAACTTTTTGGTTAGATGACCATTTTATTTGTGCAAGTTATAAAATTTATTGAAGTAGCTACTTACAACTTTTTGGTTAGATGACCACTTTATTTGTGCAAGTTATAAAATTTATTAAAGTAGCTACTTACAACTTTTTAGTTAGATGACCACTTTATTTGTGCAAGTTATAAAATTTATTGAAGTACGTACTTACAACTTTTTAGTTAGATGACCACTTTATTTGTGCAAGTTATAAAATTTATTGATCTACATAAATTACATGTTGAATAATCAAAGGATTCTCATTCTCAATGTTTTGAGGTTTTGTAGCCTCAAATCCATGTTAGCATTCTTTATCCTCCTTTAAAGCAAAGTCCAATGCATTATTTTAATTATTCTCTTCTACTTATTATTTTGTTTTGATTATTAGTTTGATCAAATAAATTAGTATTCACAACACAATTCATCAATAATTTTAGTTCTATCCATAAATTCCTTTGCATGTACATTATATTTTTACCAATCTCATTGGCCTAACATCTTTAGTTATACCTAGTGGTAAAACCTTGACTATATCTGTATGGTTTCCAAAATTTTATAATCGTAATTTCCTCTATGGCAATGAAATTTTTTCAATTCATTATTTATTTTTTAGGCATGATGTGCTCGAGTATTGAAAATATACAAAAGCACATAATAGTATAAACAAATCAGACCTTTACTAATCTAACCTCCTATAACCATAATAACAACATTTAGTCAAAAGAAAGAAGAGGGCACATGGTATTTAGGTGGTAAATTACCATTTTGAGAAGTATTCAATCTCACAATACCACGAATGCTTCACCACTTTACAATGATAAAACTATCATATATACTTTTGTGTATTTTATGAGACTCCCTAACCTATATTATACACCAAGAGGTATTGAGAAATTACATTCCCATAAAAATACATGTAAGATAATGTAAATTCACTACTTTATATTGTAAATTATTAAGACCTATTTTACTGCACAATGAATGTGTCATATACATGTTTTTACATAGAATTGAAGTTTCTTCCAACTTAACCTTGAATTACCTTTTAAAGTGACATATTACATAACCTAGTCATTATTAATAATGACTAGGGAGATGGAACATTTATGGAGGAAGATGTCACTACATCAACATTAGACGAATATTATTTTAAACCCCCATTATGTAGTAGTGAGTGAATGCACTATGATGTACCGCCAATATTGGTAATGGATACTTGTTGTAATAAGTAATGAAATTTAATTTTTTTTAATGAAATAAAATTATAACCTATTTAATATTATAAAGTATTTTGATATTTATCATGAATTAATGTTTATTAAAATTCATCAACTATTTAATTTTTATGAATAGAATAATTATCTTAATTATCTAATACTTCATCTGTGACCTTTAAAATAAAATTAAAAATTAAACATTATTTTTTAAATAGAAAAATAATATTAGAGATAATAAAAAAATAGAAGTAAACTAGAATGTTTATTTGGTCATATATATATATATATATATATATATATATATATATATATATATATATTCTATTTAGCATTAAAAATTACAATTTAAACAATGAAAAATAACATATTGTATTTTGCACTCTAAAAAATTTGTACTTTAAGAAATTTGCTTTTGTAATTTGAGAAATTTGCTTACTAAGCTTTTAAGTTAGATAATAAAATTTTAACAATAAAAGATAGATAATAAAATTTTAATAAAAAATAAATTTGTTAGGTATGTGTTATTAGTCCCTGCCTCCGGCATAGCAGGGACTATAGCGATCGATCGATCGTTGACCAGCGATTAATTAGCTTTGACCAAATAATATTTCCCGTACATGTCAGGTTTAAGCCAATGTTTTAAATAAAATGATCCGCCCAATAGACTTTTATCCAAAGTTTGTGTTTCGACCTCTTATTGCCGGCTGCACGGTATACTTTTCTGAAAACTTAGGCTAAAGAGTTTGGACTCGCCTATGTACTTTTCTTAAAAGTTAGGATAGGCAGTTTGGCACCGCTGTCGCTGCATGTACACGGCTGCCACGACTTCTTCTACAACTGCCACGGCTTCTTCCAAGTGTCCTAATGCATTGAAGTTCTATTAACTATAATTTTGAGAAACAAGCAATACATATAGATCTTGCTAGCTAGTTCTAGAGTCTTGGGTCAGGGGGATTATCGTGGCCTATCCCTGGGCTATGGCCGGATGATGATGGAGTAAATGCCATCACTGCAATGTCCTTCTTCTTTGCTGGTGCACTTTTATTCACTGACTTCTTGCGATGCCGTGAAAATATTTGAGCTCCATTGTCGTTGCTGGCCAGCGTTTCAGGCCCCTTGATTTTGTGGGCTCGGTTATGACCAGGGCTGTCTTGTACGAACACTTTGAACTCGGTGGCAGCGGATTTATTCTCTGATGAAGCGACTGATAATCGCTCCTTCTTCATTTTCGAGCCCCTTCTCACGTATGCATCTTGAAAGAAACTATGTTCTTCGTTTTTCTGATGAAGGTCAGGCTGCACTGAGGAATGAATAGCGTGAGGGTTTAAGATAATAGACCTCCAAGGGTGTTCAGTAAAAACTGAATCGATCACAAAGAGAGAGAGAAAAGACAAAGCCAAAGCTTCTGCACAATGCAGTTTATTTAAACGTAGAGGTCTAGATATTTATGATTGGAACTTTGAAATGCCAATAGAGTTTAAAGGAATACTCTACCTGAGTCGGTTTTGTTGAAGGAGCACAAGCACAATAAGAAGCTTATACAGTACCAGCAGCATGATGAGTCGATACAGTTGATTCATTCCTAGAATACCTAACTTCCAATTAACTATACAGAGGATATACATAGAATACAGGGGAAAGACCAGAAGTCCATCAGGTATAAATAATGCTCTTCTGCCTTGATAACCTACGAATAGTCCTGTTTGCCTGTTATTCATCGTACTAAGTGCTACATAAGTATGTTTCCCTTTATCGTTCCCTAGATGGAGACCCAGTCTCTATTCGAGCAGACCCACTTGCATATCCCCTATATTCAGAGTATATATAAGACCTAGAGCTAGAAGCTTACCAGGTTTTTCTTTATCCAGTCAAATAAGCAGTCCCACTAGCTATAGCACATATATATGTTTGAAGTCCATAGCAGCCAGTAACTGGAGGCGCATGACTGAAACAACATCGCTTGTACGCTAGATAATGAACGCAGGGCTGCTGCCGCTGCTGGCTAGATTTCCAGCTTCGGAACTTGGCTAGGATGGCTCGAAAAAACCCGGGCTGGGAGATGAAATGAAACGGACCTGGCCCTGCTTGCTGCTTCGACCTTGCGACCTGAAGAGAGAGGCTTACCATCTTTGGGCTACGGCTTCATCAGAGCAAGATTCTTATGACTGAAAGAAACTCAGAGGGTTCTCGATAAACCCTACTATTTTGATTTCTTGTTCTCGGCATTTTCATCAGTTTCTTAAGCTCCCTGAACTCTTTAACGTTTCTTCCAATGGTAAAGGAGGTTTCAGAAGCATATGCCGCTCCCATCTGGTTTTATTTTGACATTGCTGCAGCTGATGACACCTTCGTGGCGTGTACTGAGCCTCCAAGGGGGTGGCTGGTGCAGCAGACGACACCTTCGTTGCGAGCACTGAGGCTTCAAGGGTGTGGCTTTAGACAAGCATCTATCAATGTGTTTAGGGTCACCTTCCACACGTCTTCGCTTCTCATTTTCGAAGTTCAGGAAGTGGGAGGCCATTCGCTGAAGTACAAGCTGAGCGTAGGAGCAACAAGACAACATCTGTCAAAATGAATGTAAGCGAACTTGTTATTATAAATAATTGAAACTTACATTTATATTATATATTAAATTGTTTATAAAATTTTGTTTTCCCCTTTTTCATATATTTTCATTGTTTGAGCATTCTAATGCTACTCCTTGCCTCCTTTCTCATAACAGGTTTACGCGCGATTTCTTCCCTTCTAAAAGGCCTCTTCCTCCTTCACTAAATCGGGTGTGGTTTCATCAGTTTTCTCCACAAAATCCCTGAAGTTCTCTTAATTTTTTCGAGGGTTGGGTTTTTATAGTGTTATCTACGGTTAGTATCAGCGAAGCGCCTCTAGATCTGAAGGTATTATGGGGTAGCAATCTCTGATATACAGTTTTGTCCCGAGGGGCACCATGGTGCTTGCGGAGTACACAGAATTCAAAGGCAATTTTACAAGTATTGCTGCAAAGGCAATTTTACAAGTATTGCTGCTCAATGCCTGCAAAAGCTTCCCGCCAGCAACAACAAGTTCACATACAATTGCGATAATCATACCTTCAACTACCTTGTTGAAGATGGCTTCGGTATGTATTTGTTCTGAGATGATTCTGTTGATTTTTGAGTTTTGTCAGTAGACTTAGGGTTACATTTTGTATTCCTTTTCGGAATAAGGGTTTTGCTTCGATGAATTTATTGGGTTTCTGAGAAATGGTTTTCATTTTATTTTTAATGCTTACTGAGGTTATGTTATGTTGTGACGGGGTTTGATCCGTTCTTTTGGCTAACCTACCAATAGCTCAAGCGGAGGGAGCAGAGACAGCAGGAAGAAAGGCAGTTTGAGAACAGTCCCAGCTTCTCTACCACCATCTAGCCTAGAGGATTGACCAGACCTTTTCTCTCTCACTAGCTAGGCAAGTACACAATCCATCTATCCTTCATGCCTTAAGATAACCACGTATTTATGCCGAAGGTCCTGAACCGGAATGTACTGTTCGTTTATTCCACAGTGTTGTCCATTGGTACCTTCCCCTTCAGAATGGTAAGAAAAGAGTAATCAGCGAAACTCTAAGTGACCATTTGGCTTTTTGGCCTGGGTAGTGTAAAATCCCGCAAAGTCCAATGATGAAGGTAACTCAAACCTTCAATGGCCTCCCCACATAAAGTGCTGGCAAGGCAGTCTGGAATGGCTTCTTGGGCTTACTGGTAGCGCCAATTCTTGGCTTCTTGGATCTTAGACTTGCATCTGTTGTCTCTGTAGTTTTCGTGGAGTTTCAGCTCGAGGTTGCAGCACCTGTACATGTCCTGTTAGTCTTTTGACATATACCATTATCCATCTCTACCTTTGACTGTACCTTGGATTACTAAGATATTGAAACACACATATACGCTTTTCTAACGTTTTGGTCATATTTCTAATCCTGTGTCATCGACAGTAGCACTTCTCTGCCCTTTGGCAGTGTGATTTGATGTGTAGTTTGTTGGGGAATATGTATTTTTTCCCTAATAAATAACAATGATTTTTACTGGTCATAGAAAACTAGAGTCTATTACATTATCAGACCTTTTGATTCTTCGTGGGTGTTTCTCTGCAGGCTGTATTTCAGTCTAGGGTGGGGTTTTATGCATGGAGCAGAAGCAGGATAGGGACGCAGATCATGAAGGTTTTGTACTGAGAATGAATTTGAATTCTGATAGTGAGGCTCTCATTTTATGGCTTGCTTACAATAAGTTATACAACCAAAGTATTTGTTCTAACTGCACTTTGGTACTCTTGGATTGCTTTTCCTTTCTCCAAACTTGCATTTTCTGCATATTTTTATCATAAATTAGATCTGGTATCTGTGGACAGCAGCAAGGTTGTACTTGGTTTAAACAATCAATTATCAGATGTCAATCTTGTGCATCAAAAGGTAACTTCAGTAAATCTAAAGCACCCTATTCATGGTTCCCTAAGGAAATTTTCAAGCCCTAATCTGAATTTTTGTAACAAATTACACATTGAATTTGGCCATAAAGTTAAGCGTTCAGATTATGAACAACCAAAAAAACCACCTCTGACCATCTTTGGCAAAGCAGCGGAATGTGCAGTTAGCCCATTTTCATCAGCCATCTTTAGCTTATGCCCTGAATCTACAGTTAGCTCATCTTTATTAGCCAACTCCAAAACTTCCCCTTTAAGTTGTTTCTGGTCATGTATGTTTTGCTATATCACAACTTTAGACACATTATTTTCATCATTTTTTCCAGTATGCTTTGGCTGCTTAAACATCCTTGTTCAAATGCTTTGCATCCATCCCATTATATTTGGAGAAACTAAAGTGTCATCTGCGTTGGTGAAAATCTTTGGCGAAATTAACTATTTTTTTCTTTTAACCTTTTTGGATTACTTTTCACTTTTATGATTAGTTCTAGTATTGACATTAACATTCCCAAGATATACCTAAAAGGAAAAATTCTGTTAAAAAAGGTACCTCTCTCTCATTAATTTTTCACTCTAAAATGTATTGGGTACCCACACTTAGCCTTTAGCCTTTCTGGGCACACTCTTAATCCCCACGGCCTGCAATTCCTACAACAAGAGGTTGCAATATGCGTGTACTAAATACAAATACAAGAGGCAACATATTTCTGACATCCCAACGGGATTATACAACTAATTTTCATGTTAAAAGCTGGCCACTTTCCGTGGAAGTAATTGGCTGGTCGAAACGAGAAGTCTCTAAATAGTCCACTGACATGTTTTCACAACGTGTTGAGCTGACTTAAATAGATGGAGAGCGTTTGTATTGTTGTTGTGGCAGACCCGTGAATTTTTGTAACAAATTACACATTGAATTTGGGATGTTGCAGAGAGCGTTTGTATTGTTGTGGTGGCAGACCCGTGAATTTTTGTAACAAATTACACATTGAATTTGGAATGTTGCAGAGAGCATTTGTATTGTTGTGGTGGCAGACCCTGGCAGGGACTACCGATAGGGCAGTTAAGATACATGCATTAAGTCATAAAATTTTCTAAAAGAAAAACATAGAAAACTGTGGAATCTTACCCTGGTCTAGCAACGGTAAAAAATTCAGAATATAGCTCGGGAAATTTCAGTGGGCACTCCCATTAATCCACTGCAGGTCAAGCCAAGGCTACAGAAATTCAGAATATAGCTCGGGAAATTTCAGTGGGCACAATTATATATTCAACTTATTTTTCCCAAATAAAATATAAAATTGAAATCGCAGTAAGAGGAAGAACATGTTGGTCGACAGGGTTACACTTGAACCACCATGTTTTCCATGACCTCTTTGAGGCTAAGCAAGTCTGTCGTCTGTTCTATAACTTCCCCACAGGCACCATATAATATACATCATCTACTGATTTTATAATTTACTACAATCCTTATTTTGTCGTCGATGAGAGACAGGCATATTCTACGGATACAGAAGCGTTTATAACGCTGACATTAGCCAGCTGTTGCTGTATAAAATCCATGGCGGGTCGCATTGGGTTGTTGTGGCATGTGGAATTGTTCCGCGATTTCTCCTTTTTACCCAACCCACGAGAGAAAAATGTTTGCGAGCAGAACATATTCCTCTGGTAGATCGCCAGCAGCAGCAGTCAGGGTTGGCATCTGATCTTCAATAGGGGGGAATTTTACAGGATGAAACTCCTCTTCCACAAAATTATCGAAACGAACATTAGTGCTCTTGGAATTGTTCAAGTAACTTGAGGGTGGCACAGTCGAGGTCTCTTACTAATTGTAAACCCTAAGGAAATGCTTTGATAGCAGAGGATGAGATTGATAATGGTGAGAATGAAGGACTTGTTTTACCGCGCTGTAGGATTTGCATGGTGCCGCCGGATTTGCCATCTATAGCAGCCTGGAACGAAGCGACTGGGCGTGGTTCCGGGATACTCCCACCCAAACGCTTCAAGTACAGTCGGTATTTCTGTAAACATAAAGTTAGTTAATGAATTCACAAGCTATAAGATGCTTTTCTGTAAATGTTAGATTTTATGAAGCTGAATATTTTGAAATTGTGAAGCTGACTATTATGAAGTGCAAATAAACTTAGGAGGGATACCTGCAAATGGCTTGCAATATTCTCTCGTGTAAGACCTTCAATGTTCATGATCTCTAGAATCTTCTTCGGAGCTGCATCTGTATCACAAGAAACTGAAGTATCATTTTTCGATTCTGTGTGCCTGTGATAGACCTATGCTGCATCTGTATCACAAGAACCTGAAATATCATTTTTAGATTCTATGTGTCTGTCACAGACATATGTGCCGTTAGAATTAATGATCATGATCAATTCTCATCAATTATTAACTGGACATCGAGAAATTTGAATAATTTATGAGCATTTAATGTACTGGGTGTAGTAGCTTAGTCGAGGAGTGCGATTGGAAAAGACAGAAATAATCGCTTAATGGAAAAATAATTTTAGACAATTCACATTAACCATAACAAAACAAAATCCGAGAAGCTGAATTTGAAAGCAATTTTCTATCGCGTGTTACAGTCTCCCATTTCTCTTGAACCCGCTGACCTAATAAACACCTAATAAATCAAAGTGCTGACATCTGGGTCAGATATTAAGGGTGAAGAGTCAAAAACACCCGGGGGCAAAGTAAATTTTGTTGTGGTCCCTAGAATATGAATTTTAATAATGCACTGCGCTCTTGTACATTTGATTTAGTTTGACTTTAGCTTCATTTCATTTGGCTGTTTCTTTCTTTGACTTAACTGTCGTTCATCTGATTTTTTAAAAATTTATACTCAAAATAAATTTTGAAAATTTGGCTTAGTACTGGTAAAATTAAGTTGGTTATTTAATTTTTGATTATCACATTTTCAAAATTCAGCAATCAAAATAAAATAAATCAAAATGAATAATGAATGATGCTATTTGAGTTAGTTTTGGCTTAATACTATTAAATTTAAGTTAGTTATTTAATTTTTGTTTATTAGATTTTCAAAATATTTTATTAGACTTAACTTTTGTTTATCAAATTTTTAAAATATTTCAAAATATATAATCAAAATAAAATAAAATGACAAATAAATTGTGCTAGTTGATAATAAAACAAAATGAATGATGCTATTTGAGTTAGTTCTCAATATTATTAGACTTAACTTTTGTTTATCAAATTTTTAAAATATTTCAAAATATATATTCAAAATAAAATAAAATGACAAATAAATTGTGCTAGTTGATAATAAAACAAAATGAATGATGTTATTTGAGTTAGTTCTCAATACTATTAGACTTAACTTTTGTTTATCAAATTTTTAAAATATTTCAAAATATATAATCAAAATAAAATAAAATGACAAATAAATTGTGTTAGTTGATGGTGGATATGTGGGATGGATTTGTTGACCATAATTGAAAATGGTTGAAGCTGGTCGATAAATTTGATCATGCTTGATGGAAATGACCAAAATTGAATATGGTTCACCCATGACCAAAATTGAATATAATTGACTGAAACTAACTGAATTAGAACATGATCAACCATTTTTATAAAAACATATCAATGTGACATTTATTATCAATAATAATTGCTGCTATTTTACTTAACTCCTATTCATCACATTTTCAAAATATTTCAAAACCTCCCATCAAAATCAAATAATATGACAAATAAATACCAAAAAACATAATAAAATAGCACAGAAAAATAAAAATAACACAACATCAACCAAATTCGAAAAGCTCAAAAGAACTCAGCATTGCCGCAATCTAACTGCTCAAAGCCTAATCTTATAGTAATTTTCCCTGTCCTATTGTAATCTTCTTTCCCCCGTTAGGAATCCGAGGACACAATAAGGCAAAGACATCTAAGTCGGTTTAAAATAAGGAAGAGGGAAAGCTAAATCCTGGGCAAAATAAGTCGGTTTAAAATAAGGAAGAGGGAAAGCTAAATCCTGGGCAAAATTCTTATACACATGGATGGGTTACATGCGTAGTTCAGACTACTCTTAACATTTTGGCTCAAGTCAACCTCATTCTTTGGGCTCTGAAAACAGAGTTTGCAGCAGAAACTATGTTACAAGATTTGCTACTCGCAAAACAACTACTGGAGCCTATTTGATAATCCATATAGCAAACACAAAACACAATCAATCTAAACAATCTGATACATCTGAATTATCTAGTTAATCTCATTATATTTCTATTCAGTCCCGTTATGCCTCATTCTATCTTATACTTAAACACTAAATAGCCTTTCTTATATCTGGTTACGCTGTAACTCCCTCATTATATCTGGTTGTGCTTTTGTATTTTGCCCACAAATGGAAAATGCGAAATGAATCCATAAAAAATCAAACCACGTTTTCAGCCACGAATATTCCGAATTATTCCTAAACACCTGTGTCCTAAATTAATAAGAAAGAACGACAAATTCTGAACATACCTTAATTTATTTTTGATTTATGATGAATTAAAAAGGCGTTGCTCAAGGCTACAACTTCACAGGCTAATTTTTTTTTCAAAAAATATAACGGCAAAAGTTTTTGAATTTTTTTAATGATAGAAATAGATTCAAGCACCCAAAATCGTGAAACACAACGGCTGTAACACAAATTTTCACTACTTTGCCTAGCTTCGTTAGACTACTGCAATTAAAAAGACAGACACGCAGGGCTTACTGTCTACTCCGGTTTGACTGACTGCTTTCACAAACTTCCGATGGAGTTGATCACTCCAATGCACGCGGCCTGTCTTGAGGCTCTTAATGTCTTGCACCACTTGACCGCCGCCGAGTTTTCGCTTCCTGGAAGCTGTCGACTCACCCCACACTCTGCAGTGGTCTGACAAATCTCCGTGGCTTTTCTCGAGCTGATGACGATAACTTTGTTGTCCATGGCTGCGAACGACGTGCTGCCATATGGTCTGAAGCTCTTCCATTCTGATGGGCTTTAGCAAGTGATTGCAGGCGCCGCCTATTACGCTTCTCATTACAACATCTGTTTCACTATTTGCAGACATCACTGCACACCCAATCCAGAAAGTTAGGGTACTGAACTGCGGCGCTAACAGTGTTTGCTATTTGCTTGTCGAACTCAAAATAGCTAAAAAGGTATTCATTCATTTAAGACCGAATCACTTTACTTACTTATCACGGGCAGGCCAAAGCCAATACCGACGGCCTCCAGTAATTTGAAGCCATCTGCACTAGGCAGGTAGACGTCGCTCATCACAATATCAAATCTGTCACTATTCTCCATTACCAAATAAATTGCTTGGGAAACGTCTGTGCATGCTGTCACTGATACCAAACGCAACGCAACAAGAAAACACGTGTCAATACGTCTTTCCATGCATTATCCGCTCATCATAATTCTTCTGTTTTTTTAATACGTCATCAATGCACTATCCGGTCGTGATAATTCTTCTCTTTCTTCTCTATTTTTTTGGGGTTTTGTCTGACTATTTTAATTCTTCTTTCTCTAACCATTTATTTAGAAGTATTGGAGTATATATGATTTCAGTAGGCTGAGAAGTTGTCTATTTATTTTATTTTATTTTTTTTTTTTTGGTGGATGTTTTGACTTTTTTTAAATACACCCTTACCAAACAATTTCGGATAAGATTGTTATACCAGTTGTTTTTAGTGTGAGTTTTTGGAAGTTTTTTTTGGGTTTTTCGGGTCTAATTTTTTTAAAATTTAATAGAACTTTATTGAAATCACAATTTTGATTAGTAATCTTTACACAATCCAAGTGCCCTAAAGGTTTTTCAGGGTGCTGAATCCATATATACAGTCGAAAAATCAGTTTAAATAATACAAATCAAAATTTCACTTCAAATTATTCTGCCAAATTTCCAGAGGGAAAATTCAAAAAATAACACTAAAGATTGTTATATATGTGATTAACCATTTTCGATGAGATTGTTATATATCTTATTTGGAAAATTATTATCTTTTTCGGTTTAAATGTGCTTTTAATATACAAATAGATTTAATGTTTGCAAAAATTTGTAAAGTGGCTTCGATTACAAAGATTATATTTTACAATTATAAATTTTCTCACTAGATTTCTAACAAAATTCACTACAAAGTATGGCCAAAGCAAACTTTATACTCATAAGAGAATAGACTATAGATTTATTTGTGTCCACTGTTAGCGTTTGTGAGTTTCAATGTTGGTGGCTTTCATTGAAAATTTAAACGATGATGGGGAAGTACACCGTCTGTATGAAGATGGTTGTAGAATTAGCCATGATGACAATACACAGATCATGACGAAAGTGATGTGCAGTCCAGTGTTTATTATTCGCCAATGCAGACACACAGAGAATACACTCACCGTTGTAATCGCATTGTAGGAGCATTCTCCCCAAGACAGCGAGGGAAATAGTGTCGTCGTCCACCACCAGAACACGGAGTCCTTTTGGAAATAATTTCTCCTGCCTTCTTTGATTCTCTGCCATTGGAGCAGCAGAGGGAGCAACATCTCCTCCAACAGAAAACTTCAGGCATTGCCTCTGCCTGTTCAACATGATGCTCTCTGCCACTAATCGAGGAATAGCTCAGATGAAATCCATCTTTTAACTCACCCACAACCAGAACTGACTGTGGCTATAGAGTTACCTTAAATAGCAAAACAAACCCATCTGAGTTTTGGGTCAAACCATTTCTACTGCTGCGCAGACAAACGTCACGCAGCCGCCTGCAGATATTACGTAAACGAACATGGCCTCCACCTCCCGCCAGTTTCGATTCCTGTTCTAAATTCTCGCCATGCGGCCACCATAAAATCTACTTTTACCATCTTCCGCAGACAAAATATCTGAGCAATATTTTTTTGACATTTCACGTGTCCGCATGGCAACATCGGA
Source organism: Pinus tabuliformis (assembly GCA_031772625.1). Taxonomy (NCBI): domain Eukaryota; kingdom Viridiplantae; phylum Streptophyta; class Pinopsida; order Pinales; family Pinaceae; genus Pinus; species Pinus tabuliformis. The sequence continues at coordinate 460,461,093 of CM062818.1, forward strand.
GCCAGGGATTGAGACTCTCCGTCGGTGGGGTTTATGCTCCCTTGGGAAGCGTCACGCTTCAGGTCTGTCTTGATAGAGGCCAGCTAATAGGTTTCAATAGGTTTCTGTTTGGATCTTTCCAAATATTTGTGAATTTGTAACCTCCTAGATGGATTTGTAAAATTCTGGGTAGGAATTTGTCCTTTCAATGATTTTGATTTTTTTAAGTGTGTAAGGCTCATATCTTATTCATGTCACCTTGTGAATGCAACATAAACCATGTAATATTAAAACTCCTGTGCAGTTCACTGAAATGACGGCGGTGGAAGTTATTATCTCGAACGCCAGTGGAAGTTATTATCTGGACGCCACCTGAGGTAACAGATGTCTGGCCGCCGATAAGGGATGTAACAGATGTCGGACCTGCAATGGGAAGCACTAAGGAGTGGGCACCTTTACTGTCAGTTCAGTTGGTTCTGCCATTAATGGGGGTATACGTGCCTGCTGTCTCGTGTCACCAAATCTCTGTTCCCTTCGACTCTTTAATGGGTGCAGAGCTGTCTCTCGTGTCACCAAATCTAACGTCTTGCGTCACTCAACTCTTCATCATGATAAATTACGGTCCATGCTTACTTTTCTATTCTAACTTGTAATGTATAATCGTGCATGATATCACAACTCGATTTACAATGCACCATTGCTTCTGGCCAACATTCAATCTACATTTCATTTTATATTTTGGTTTGAAAAAGAACTTGTGGTTATATGATAAGTAATTATAGTTAGAATTGCTAAAGGCATTATAGTAATGGATTTGGTTATTAGATGATAAATTATAGTCAAGAATTTGGTGAAGCAATTGATATTCAAAAGTTATTAGTTGATGTTACTTTGAAAAAGCTGGTGGTTTTATGTTTAGGAGTTATCTTAAAATTGTTGGAAAAATTTTAATAATGAATTTAGTATTTAGATGATAAATTATTGTAGTTGCCCTTAGTTTGAATAGAAGTTTACAATTCTAAGGACTATGATATTAATAATGTTTGGTCTAATATTGCATAGAAGTTTACAATTCTAAGGACTATGATATTAATAATGTTTGGTTCAATATTACAGTGAAGTAGAAGTACTTATTTTGAAGTAGAAGTACCTACCCATAACTTCTTGGTTAGATGACCATTTGAGATATATGTGCAACGATTTCAAAGTTGAGATATAGTCCCCCCTCGCAGTGATTGTAAACTTAAGATATCTGCGCAGAGGGTGCCCCCTCATAGCAGCCGCAAAGCTGAGAAATCTACGCGAAGCGTGCCCCCTTGAAATGGTCGCAATGCTGAGAAATCTGCGCGAAGGGTGCCCCCTCGTAGTGGTCACAAAGCTGAGAAATTTGTGCAGCATGTTCCTAGCCCATCTTCTTAGTCGTCTCCTACTCCAATGGAGGAAATTCCAGAATGGCCCAGAAAGCCTATGGCGAAGACTCATTCCTCCATTCTGCAAGAGGATATCGTTGTTCATAACCCAAGTCTCATGTCCGACCTGCATCTCTTCTGTCCTCCATCATCTACAAGCCATGACTCCTTGTACCATGACTCGCTTGATCAATTCACTTCACTAGCCGTCTGTGCGCATTCTCTTGATTCTCAAACTACTGGCTCAAATTGTGGTCATGTGCAAGGTAGTCTTATTACATAGACAAAGGAGAAGAAAGGTGAAGAAACAATCAATTCATCCTCTATGCTTCAAAATGGTTCACATCAAGACAATGAGCTACCATTCTTGAGCGATTCTCAACCCGCTAATCTTCGTGAAACATCATGCACAATTAATTCTTTCGATCAACGTCGAGTCTTGGGTTGTCATCACTCCCATGCTTCTATATTTTGTGATGAACGCCCAAGCACATCATGTGATCTGATGTTCCCTCATGTCCACTCTAACTGAGATCTAGAATGTGCTCTGGTTAGAGCAGATGTCCATATCAAAACTTCCTTTTCACCTCACTTGCCCGAGTGTCCTACCATTCACAACACATCTACATGTGGCATAGATACTCCTTGTTCTCTTACTTCTTCATCTGATGAGTTATCTCCTCGATTGACAAAAGGCAGTGAGGCTATCCACGATGAAAATAGTCTCAACGCACAGGACTCTTCACACTCGCCATCATATTGTATGTTGCATGAAGACAACTCGTCAAGTTAGCTTGTTGAAGTTGAAAAGTTTGATGAAGCATGTGACAAAGATGGTTGCCATACTAAGAGTAGTTTTGAAATCAGCAACAACAACCATCTTCAATCCATGCATGATCTAGTTCACATCTCAAAATGAAATTTTTCAATTTTGGAAAGTTTCGAGACGTGCTAGGGAGTCGAGGCACTTCAACATCCGTTGATGGTTCTGTCAGGATCTCGCGAATCTGGTAAGCCCCTCAAACTGAATCAGATCTGGTTTCTCACACACAATCTATCTATCTGCATGGTTGCGCTCGACATGGATCCCCATGTAAAAAAAACTTACTATTGCGAGTGTGATATTTCAAGATTTCAAAATTTCACTCATGACCAAATCCACGAGTCTGTTACAGGGTGTCCATCTTCATGCACGTCTCTTACATCCAACTCAAGTTGGGGGTGTCTGTATCTCATGCAATCATGGAACTATTAAGTTGATTATCTCAATGATTGTCCTTGTCCGAAATCATAATTATTGAATTTTCCCTCTCGTGATCATCTCCTTGGTCTTCTTGCGAATCTTGCACTTCAAATCTGTAAGCTTGTCACACCATCAATCTCCCTGTGTGATGACGATCGCACATGCTCCTCTCATTTCATCACATGTTCCTCTCATTACATCACACCCCGACTGGCTTCACACATTCACAGTGTTGGCGTCCTTTCTACATTCCTGTAAAGAACATGATGCCTATGCAATTTTTCACCAGTTGCAAGTGGGTTTTTTGTCATATCTAGCACACAACGAGCTTGGTTCCATCATTCAGAGCTTTCGCAAGATTGTTCAAAAAATTTCTTTATTCATGTCAAACTGGGAATCTGGCATCTCAACCAACTCATTTGATATTTCTTCTATCTTGGGTGACTGTCATGCAATTTATCATTTTCCCAATAGTACATCCAATGACAGTCACTTCGCGCACTATGATCTTCACCATGTAACATCTTTCTCCTCAAACTTCTGTCAAGCAGGTGAGGCACTTCAGCCTGCGCTGATGGCTATGGCAGGTCCTCACTATCTTGACATGACTGACGAGAATGATTAGATCTATCTATCTGTACCAGATTCCCATCATGATCCCCTCTCTCGAATCAAAAATCCATCTTTTCAAAGATCACGAGTCTTTCAAAACAACCATCACGAATTTAATGATCCAATCACTGAATGGATGGAACAATCTTACTTGGCAAGCCATGTTGTAAGTAACAAGATTCATCCCTTCCTTGCGCTCGCTAAGAATCTTGGTGCAGGTGAACACACACTCACAAGATGCTTCTGAGGTTTGTTAAAAAATGGTAGTCATCGAAGAGGTAAGCATGTGTGTTGGGTGGTTGTGACACATCTTTGTTCCCTTAGGCAAGACCTTCTCTCTTGCGTACAAGATTTTCAAGTTTTTGTATTTTCTGTTGTAAACTATTTTTTATCTATTTTAAAAGCTTGTATATTTGTGGTTGTAGGTCAGGTACGCCTACGGTGGCTTCACCGGAAATTTCATTTCATGTAACCCTGACTACTCAGCATAAGAGTAGGAGTAGTGTTTGCTTTCTTTCTTTGCTTTTCTTTCTGTTTTGCATGTTTGTTTACTTGCTGACTTGGTTTGGTTTGGTTTTCTTTCTTACTTGCTTTGATTACTTGTTTTTCTTTCGCTTTACTTCTACTTTTTGCTTTTTGCTTCCTTTGCTTGCTTGTATCTGTAGGTTAGCCTCACATGAAACCGTGTTTGGCTCTCAAGACAAGTCAGGAAAATCTAGGAGGACTTGTACAAATATTAACATCTGGTTATCTATTGTCCTCTCTCTTTATGAAGATCTTATTGTTTTCAGTCGATGATACCTTGACAGGAAATACGTTCTATTCAGAGTGAGTCTTGGTGAAATGTTGGGCAGCGGAACCCCCCATAGCGGATTTTTGGGGCTTAAAGCCCAGTTTTTGGTCAATGTAATGTAAAGACCCCGCAAAATGTGGGCGCGGAGTGCAAGAGTCTAGGGTAGTCCGCCCTAAAATATTGTAATTTAATATAGAATGTGTCGGCCTACCCATGGTCCACGGACCATGGGAATGTATAAATAGAGTGAGGCTCTAAGGGTAGAAAGTAGTTTTTAGCTCTGATATTTAGTGATATGGATTTTTGAGAGTGATATTCGCTTTGAGTCTTGGGTGGTAGTAGTAGAAAGAGGCTCTGCAGCTGAGTGCGTAGAGGCCTAATAGACTCCGCAGCTGTGTGCGCGGACCTCTGCAGCTGAGTGCGTAGGGTGGAGTTAAGGTTGTAACAGAACAAGAAGTTTAATAAAAGATAAGTTTATTCTAAAAGTATTGTATTTGCTCGTAGATCTGTGTGTTTATGCTCCTATCATGTTCTTATGCATCTCTTTACAGTTTCTGGTTGCGTGCACTAGTTATGAATATTGAATGATTAATAAGAGAATTGGGCCCACAAAATTAAATCAAATCTATAATAATAACACAGTAAGGGTAAAGGATCTAAGACAACAACCCTTCACACTCTTTACAAATCTACGGGAAGGTCAGACAACTGCGTGAAGTTGCGCTAGTGCGCCAGATCGGTTCGCAAACTTTCCAGACCTCATCAAGACATCCCTAGGGTGCATAAACCTGGTTCCAGCACCCTCCCATACTACCTCGGGTGAGACTTCAGTCCCCGCTCCATGGACTATTGCCGAAAGGGCCGGTAGATTCAGGATTTGTTTGGCTAACTCACTTGAACCTGGGTCAGGCCTCAATAAGCCAACATGAAAACATAATGCTTGCACTGGTAACTAGTAGTGCCTACTCTGATGGGTTCTTTTGTGTTAACCCTTGTTAGCTCAGTTAAGTAGAGTAAGGTGGGGGGGAAACCTTAACAGGTATGTCAGAGGCATATATAACACACTTCTCTAAAGGAACAACCTCTTTTTCTCTCAATAAGTCAGGATCCCTCTTCCGCCTCATGAAAATAAATAAGTGCTTATGCACAGTTCTTTGAAAAAAAAAAAATGAAAATGAATAAGGCAAAAGAAGAGAAAGGCTTCCTGCACAGAGATGTGATGCAAGTAATTTCATCGGGGTACTCACCAGTCTCACTCGCAGCGGAGCGATGATTGCGTTCCTGTGTGACTCCATTGGGGTACTATCTAGACCTGCTGGCAGTGGAGAAACACCAGAGATGAAACTTAAACTCTGAAAATTATATTACTTATGCATCCATATACTCTTTATCCCCAATCAAAACAACTAAGTTGACTTGGCTTGGAATGTGTGTTGACCGATCAAGAGAATGGTAGGGACTACATCTTTCACATAAGCTAGTGTAGAAGACATCATGATCAAAGAATAGAACAATACTTCCCAAAGGTTTAGACTCGCTTTTCATGAAACAAGTGTTACATAGTAATTTGTCACCATTTGTCACCGTCCCTGTTACTCCTTTCCCACACTTTGGAGGACTCATTCCGAGACCTGTGAGAAGTGACATAACTTGAAAACACTTGCATTATGTTCCCCTAAGTATGGACTTCATATGCCCTGAAGACATCTCCTGCAGAACATCCTTAAAAAGTTCCCTTTTTCCATTAGCGCGGATCCACAGTGTATTACTTGTGCCAATGGGGGAAATCCTCCAAAGAGGGCGCGTCAGTTGGTGCTCTGTCTCAGAGTTATACCCGCGCCAACCGAGTTTGGAAAAGATTTTTAACAAATGCACGCCCGAAGGTTTTTTCCTTTCGACTCATGAAGATTTTTAAGGATAATGCCAATCTCATGGATGTCGAGATTCATCGTATCTCCCTTTCCTCTATCCATAATAGCTTTTTGAGGATAATGCCAATCCCATGGATGTCTTGATTCATTGTATCTCCTCCTCCTCCTCCATCTATAAAAGCTTGTTCTATTGCATTTGACAAGCTAGTTTTTGAGCATAGGGAGAATTATTCTGTCAGAAGTCTGAGAAATTGTTGTAAGAGTCTTCTTTGCATTCATAATCAAAGAGAGAGAGGCTTGTTCCAAATCCTGACAAGCTTTGCAAGACATATGTAGCTGATCACCCAGCGATAGGAGGATTTGACGTCAGAACTATGGTTGTATTCTCCTTTGTTGATTATCAATAATAGATGACTATCATTATGGTTCCATTCTTGTTGTTCATTGTGATGATGTTTGAGTTATATCTTTTCTGACCAATATATAATTGCATCTATTGGATTTTATGCTTGTATTTGTGTCGTTCTTTGCATGTGCAGGTGTCCATTCACGGAGATCATGAGGATCATGACCGGCCGGAGCAAAGGAACGGGAGTGTCAACTCTTCTACAACACTAGCGTTGGAATCCAAGTAGGCTCTCATAATCCACCTTTAATTTGCAATTAGGAACTTGCGTGATAGCATTGTTTGATTGTTGCTAGACCCATTTTGGGCTAGTGGGGATCGCCTCTGTCCGCAAAGGGGATTTACCTCTCCAAAAATTTGGCGACTCCATTGGGGATGCTATTTGTTGTTTGATTCGTAAACTTTGGATGGAGCCTGAAGTACGGCTAGGTAGCCTTCGAAACGCTCTTGCTCTGCATTAGCGAAGTAGATCAACGCCACTTCAGTCAATCTTCGATTTGGTTTACGAACCAAACAGCTTGGAGTTTGTCTTGCACCTTGGTTTTCTCTTGTTTTGCTTGCTTAGATAAGCTTTCTGGGTTGAATTTTTAAGTTGTCTCTTGCTGCCTGGTCTGTCTGGATACTGTTGATCAAGCCGTGGACTGCTTGTTTTTATTTTTAAGCCAGCAAACTTGATTAGCGCGATTTTTTCCCTGACAGTCGCGCCAGTGGGTGCATGTTGCACAAAAGCAACTCGCGCTAATCCCTTAAAAGCACAAGTTACAGCCTGACAGTCGCGCCAGGCCTGTGAACTTTTCCAGTTTGCTTGTTTGGAAGCCTTCTGAGCTTGAATTTCTGTCTTGTCACATCTTTTTCAACTACTGGAGTGTGTCAGAGCTTTGTTTGACTGGTTTTTGACCTTCATCCTTCGAGTGTTTGCCTTTTTCCATCGATTTCATATTCTAGCCCTAGGGCATCTTGTGGCTTTGTGCATCGAGCCTTCCGTAGGAGTTTTTGGTTCTTTGATTGTCCAGTCGACTTCTTGGCTACCTTTTGCACTTGTCTAGTAGTTGTCAAAACTTTTTATTGTTTTCTTCAAGCAATTTTACCTCTTTTTCGTTTGGATTTCGCTTGGCTTCGTTTGGGCTTAGATTACATAGCTCATTGAGGTCTTTGTGATTTTTCTTGGTTTGAAAGATTGTCTTGGTGTTTCAGACTTGATTGTGTTTTCATTGAGTGAAATTTGTCTTTTTACTCTTTGTTATTATCTCTCAAAATTTGTTTAGTGCATTTTGCCAACGAAAAGAAAACGAACAATCTCTTTTGCATTGCATTAGTTAATGGAAATTAGAGCTTTTCATTGTTATTAAGCGATTAGTGACTTAAAAAAAAAAAAAAAATTCGTTTATTGCCATTAGCTGCATTAGAGTCATTGTTGATTGTTTTATGATCATTTTGTTTGATTGAAAGATCTCAACTCTCCCGTAGTTAGCATTCATCGAATGAAATGATATATTTTGGCATATAGCTTGCATTTAGGAAATTGTGAGAGATTACATACGGTAGGACCTGGAAACTGAAACCTAATCAAAGATCAATTGTAAAATGAACCGAATGAATCTAAAAATGCATTGGAACTTAACGCATACATCTAGAGGTCTAGGCTAGAGACGTGTTCCGGCGTCGTTAAACCTAGTCACTGTTGTTTCACATTATAGTTGGGTGATTCCTCCTTTTATGACTCAATAGTGTTCTAGCACGAATTTGTGCTCCCACGTACTATCGAGTATATGGGGAGACCCCACTAGGTTATCATCCTTTATCCACAGGAAGCCGTGTCTGCTGCCTTACAAGCCATAATGCACTGAACACAGCATTCGGGAAGATTGACTGCCGTACGGGAAGTCCTTGGTTTTCATATGATTGCTAAGGTGTATATGTAGTTTTACGGATTGTTTGGTAAACCATTTGCCTAGTTCTCTAGAGTAGTCACTTTTGATCCTTTTCGAACTCCCTAAAAGAAAAGGCTCACCTGAGCATTTGTCACTTCGGGCTCACTAAACATTCCAAGGAGACTAGAGTCACCTTTTCGTCCTTTTCTCGACTCTTAAAACATGAAAAGGTCAAGTTCAGTTCCTTTGTCTTAAAATTTATTCGGCCACGATTCACATGCACCCGGTTAGATCTTGTTTGCGTTAGTTTGAGTAGGGTCCTTTCTCGTTAGCTTCCCTAGGATTTTGTGAAGTTTTCATCCTGGCGGAATAACGAATTTCGTCTTCATCCTTTGCTGCTCCCGAGATACCGGTTGTGAGTGATACTCTTCTTATTATTCCGAGTATCCAACCGATTAATTCTCGTGCTCCAGGCGACGAGACTTACGAATTTCATTGGAACCCCGTTTGGGAACCTTCTGAAGATGGTATCCCTTTTTGGGAATACACTTCCCCTCGTGTTTTGGCCCCACTATTTTCTTCCGATATGGAGGAAGTATCCCCTACTTCGACTGAAGAATCCGTTGCGACGAGCAGTGAAATTCCCACCGCAACGGAACCTATACCTGTTAGTAGCACCCCTACTACTGGGAGACTACCTCCAGGCTACAAAGCATTAAAGGATGTTAAGTCTTCTAGGACTCCCTCCACGAGTTCTATTTGGTCACAACTTGCCTTTCCCACCACGGAGCCTTTTACTCCACAAAGTCGTAGTACGTCTATTACCTCAATCCCAACCATTCCAACGGTATGTGTAGCTTCTTCGACTCCCGTTTTCAGTGGTCCTTCGACCTCTATATTCAGAGTCGTCGATCCTATGTCAAATGTCCCTGCAGAGGGACCATACGACCAGTATTTACGACATCTTGGTAGGCCTTTTTCGTCTCAACCGACTATTGATATTTCGGTCCCATTGTCAATTGATTAGGGCCCCACCTATTATCACGGTGGCCAAGCATCGTCTGTGCAACCCCAAGGGCCACCTAATCAAGACCAACAGTTTTACACAGGGCAACCTGGGAGCCAACAAGGACAACCCTTCCAGGGACAACCTTTGGCCTCTGGTGGTCCGTCTTTCACCTCTTATGATCAATATTTTGGTAACCCAGGTCAATCTTCTGTTCAACAAGGCTAGCCTGGTATCCAACAAGGTTACCCTACTGGACAAATTGGTCAATCGTATGTTCACCCAAACCAACCTAATGTCCAGTATGGTCCAACATCTGGACAAGCTGGTCAACCGTATGGTCAACCCACCGTCCAGTATAGTCAAGCACCTGGGCAAGTCAGCCAGCCTCAAATCCAATCAGGCCAACCAACTGCCCAGCCCACTCGGCCATCTGGTCCGTCAGGACAACCCTCAGTTGTGCAACAACAACTCCACCCCCAGCAAGTACAACCTTCTGGGCAGGTGGGCCAACCTCAATATCAACTAGGTCACCCTTCCGGCCAGATAGCCCAACCTACAGGACATCCTTCCGGCGCTGCTCAACCGAGCACTCAAATGGTTGTTGTCTCACAAGCTCAACCCAGTTTTATGCCCCAGGCTGGACCCCAGGCCCCATCCGGTCTTCAAATGCAAGTTGGAATTCAATCTCAACCAGTCTATCAAACTCAGCCTGTTTCTCAAACTCAGTTTGGAGTCCAGCCGCCTTATGGTTACCAGCAACCCCAAGGGAAACCTTCGTTTGCCCCATATCAAAATTATCAACAACTGTAGGAAAATCCTTATCAGAATTACCCACAACCATATGGTTCTCCTGTAGGACAGTTTGGTAATCAATGGAACGCTGGGGGGCAGAACCAAAATCCCTACGGACAAAATCCCTACAGACAAAACCCTATGGGGCCCAGTCCGTCCGGACAAAGCCCATGGGGGCAACCGCCAGTTGGTTGGAACCCTGGTGCTCCATCTTACCCGTAGCCCCAGATGTCCTTCAATCCTCAGTTACCCTTCTTAGCAACCTTAGAAATACCGGATGTGTCCAAACTGACCAATGATCCCATTCTCGATAATCCGTATTGGCCTCCGATTCCAACGAAGATTCCCGGTGATTGTCCCAAATTTGATGGTAAAGCTAATGAAGATCCTCAAGCTCATGTCATGACCTATCACCTGTGGTGTTCATTGAATTCGTGGCTTGATGACTCAATTCGGCTTCGCCTTTTTCAAATGACTCTCACTGGCTCTGCAGCTAAGTGGTATATTGAGCTCACTCGCGGATCCTTTCAGGATTTTAACTCGTTGGCTATGGCATTTCTAACTCATTTTCAGTTTCCCATTCGATATGAAACGAGTACACACCTCCTAACATCCTTAAGACAGACAACGACTATGCATATCTCTAATCATATCCATGAATGGAGACGGTGTCGACGTATGATCAAGTTTTAGATTCCTGACCAACTTCTTACCGACTGGTTTACGACTTCATTCGTTCCTCCAATAGCACGGGACATTGCAATGGGGGCATGTGTCACTGAAGAGCAAGCTATCGCGCGCACTCAGTACCTTGACTTGGTTTATTCCCAGTCTGGTACATTGTATGATTATTTGCCTGATGCCCCGAGACCAGGAACATCCAAAGCCCCGCCAACACCATCTGTTGACAGTATCATTGGTTCTGTTAACTCATCCTCGAAGAAGAATTCCGCGAACCCTGGGAAGCAAAAATCAAATGCTTCGAATGAACACACTTCTCAGGCTACACCCACTTCGAATATTACTTCCGAAGTCAATTCTGTCTAGTCCACCACGGTAGACAAAGCTTCGAAAGGAAAGAAGAAAGGAAAAGGGAAGAATAAGCCGAATCAACCTAAACAGGACTCCCCTAAACCTCCACCCGAGGAAGGTGCCAAGCGCAAACCCAAGTATCCTTGTCTTATCTATGATGACGATCACTATACCAAGGACTGCCCCATATGGTTTGAAGTTAGTCGTTTGTTGAAAGGCGCTCCTGTGACTCCTGTGGTGCTCAAAGAACCCTTTCCCTCGCAACAAACTCAAATGGTGGTTGACCCCTCTCAACCTCCATCTTCCTTCAGTTCTCAAGTATTTATGGCTGGAACAATAATTGTCCACATCAGTACTCGGACAAAAGAATATCTATCATCTTCCGGGAAAGAGCCTGAGGTCCCCTCTAGTGCTCCTCCGTCCAGTTCAGGCCCGCTCCACATCAAGAGACCTAGTACTGAGATGCCTATTCGACCCCCTCCAAAAGGAGTACTCCGGAAATCTTCTTACAACCCAAATGCTCGTGCTGCACAGCACTACAATATTGTTGAGGACTTAGCTCAGACTCCGTCGGCTATGTTCGCTTTAGAAGTTCTCCAGAGCTGCCCTTCTCAGAGGAAGTCCTTGCTATCGGCCATCGGTGGCATAGACCCGGCCGACTCAGACCTGATTACTTTTGATTTGGAAAGCCATACACCGAGACTGCCTCACCAAATCGCATTCCTCATACAGGTTATTATTAATTCCAAAACGATTCATCGTACAGTCATTGATGAAGGTGCTTCAACTTGCATCATGTCTGTTGCCTGTTGGAAAGCTATTGGTTCTCCAACGCTGAGCTAGTCTCCCACAACCTTGGAAGCTTTTGATGGAAGAGCATCCTGTCCCTATGGTATACTCCAACGTTTGCCCATCTCTTTGGAAGGGAAGACGGTCGAGATGGAAGTTGAAGTTGTTGATGCTAATCTTACCTACAACCTCCTTCTCGGACGTAGCTGGACATACGCGATGCAAGCTGTAGCTTCGTCTTTGTTTCGTATCATTCGTTTCCCTCATCAAGGGAAGATTGTTACCGTAGACCAGCTTTCATTCTTCGCTTCCTCTTCTGAAGGCAACATCCCTTTTGTGGAGCATACCTCCAAATCATATGAGAGTCTCGGAGCTGGGCTTTTTAAAGATCCCGCCCTCATGGGTGTTTTTCTGCTCCCACCTCCTAACGTCGCTTCTGTCAACATGATTACTGTTCGTTCTGATCCGTGGATCCTCCCCCCCACTGATCAAGTAGAATCCTGGGGCGATGAGATGCCATTGAGTCCTGTCGAGCTCAACTACGTTGAAATCATTGCAGCATCGGCTCCCTCTTCTGAACCTGCTCCTTCGAGCAAAGTTCCCGACTCGTTCACTCCATCCTCATGGCTTGGAGATGAGACTTCTTCAGACCCTTTAAAAGAAATATTCCCTTCTGACGAAGCCATTATTGAGACTATGTCTCCCGAGGAACCTCCTTGGCATGATTATCACCATCGTTCCTTGTTTCTCCCTGCCCATCAGAATATGCTTACTTGTCTCGAACGGTTTACTCCTTGTCTCCCATTTCAAACCCTTCAAACACCTATCCAAGTTTATCAAGTGTCCTCTGAAGGAAATATGGGGAACATCACGCAAACTCAGCCTATCGACATCTCTGTGAAACGAGGGATTGTCGAACATCTTCACATTGGAGTCACTTGTACTCCGGAGGAGATTCGACTCTATACCAATCTTTTTCGCGAATTTTGTGACGTCTTTGCATGGTCCTACGAAGAAATGCCCGACATTGATCCTAGCATAGTGGTGCATGAGATACTCATGTATCCAGGTGCTAAGCCCGTTCATCAACGTTTACGCCCCGTACACCCCCGCAAGGTTGCAGCTATTAAGGCAGAAGTGGAAAAACTTCTTAAAGCTGGTTTTATTTACCCTATCCCGCTCACAGATTGGGTCTCCAGCATCGTGCCTATGAATAAAAAACAGGGTACCATCCATGTTTGTGTCGATTATCGTGATATTAATCGGGCCTGTCTTAAAGATAATTTCCCCACACCATTCATTGATCAAATTATTGACGAGTGTGCCGGAGGCGAAATGTACTCCTTTATGGACGGGTTTTCTGGGTATAACCAGATAAATATTGCCCCCTCTGATCAACACAAGACCACTTTTTTCTGTCCATGGGGCACTTTTTCTTATAAGAAGCTCCCTTTCAGTCTCAAAAATGCCGGTGCTACCTTCCAACATGCAATGTCTTACGCTTTTCATGACATTCGCCACATTGTACAACCATACTTGGATGATCTACCAGCTCATTTAGCTAAACGTCAGGACCACCCTACTCACCTTCGCGATATCTTTCTTCACTGTCGACACTACCGTATCAGACTCAATCCTCACAAATGTGTCTTCTGCGTTGAATCGAGCCGACTTCTTGGGTTTATCGTCTCCCGAGAGGGCATCCGTTTGGATCCCCTTAAAAACGAGGCTATTTTGAATCTCCCTCCCCCTGCTTCTTTTCAGCAATTGCAAAGCTTGCAGGGTAAAGCAAACTTTCTGAGACGATTCATTCCAAACTATGCCGAGGTGGCTAAAGGTTTCACAAGAGTTCGGCTTGGAATTTACCACTGCCAAGTCCAAGAAATCCCTTGTATTTGCTGAGTTACTTTGTTCTTTTCCATCTTCTTCAACGCCCTCTCACTCAGAGGATCATATTCCGGATGAGACCTTGTTTCTCATTAGCACCCTCGATCCCTGGTACAGGGATATCATCGTATATCTGCAAACGGCCTCTTTTCGCCCTGCCCTGTCCAAAGACGCTCGGCGAAGGATCCGTCATCAATCTCAACCATACCGTATCATTGGGGATACACTATACCGCCTCGGCGCCAACTCTGTTCTCCGCCGATGTCTAACTCTCGAGGAAGCTGAGCGTGTTTTGAATGACTACCACTCTGGCGCCTGTGGTGGTCACATGTCCGGATATGCCACTGCCCAAAAAATCCTCCGTGCTGCCTACTTTTGGCCCTCTATCTTTAAGGATTACATTCTTACCGTCCGCTCTTGTCATGAGTGCCAAATATGCCAGCGGAAGATGCGTGCGCCTCCCGCTCCATTGCACCCTGTTGTCACCGTCGGCCCTTTTGCAAAATGGGGCATTGATTATACGACATGTAACCCTCGCTCAGCTGGGGGGCATGGGTATATTATTGTTGCCATCGATTACTTCACTAAATGGGCCGAGGCGATGCCCACATTAACTGAAGACGGTCACACAGCGGCGCAATTCTTGTTCAACCATGTTATCTCGCGATTCGGCGTCCCTCAAGCCATCGTCACTGATCACGGGAAGCATTTCTGTAATCATATGATGACAGAACTAACAACCCAGCTGGGCTTACGGCACGATAGTTCGACTCCATACTACCCTCAGGCCAATGGCCAAGTTGAAGCTATCAACAAGATTTTGGTTACAATGCTTCAGTGTACCATTGGCATGCATAAGTCTAACTGGCATTTGATGTTGTTCCCTGCCTTGTGGGCCTACCGAACCTCTGTGAAGGATGCCACCGGTTTCACTCCATTTCAACTAGTTTATGGACTGGAGGCTACCCTTCCAATCGAGTGCGAAATCCCTTCATTAAAATTGGCCGTTGAACTACTTCCCAACACTATTCCGGTAGAAGAACGCCTTCTTTACCTGGAACGACTAGATGAGACTCGTCGCCTAGCCTCTCTGGCCATTGAAGCACAAAAGAAGAGAGTGAAAACTCACTTCGATCAGATTGTCCATCCACGTTCTTTTGTTGAGGGAGAGTTAGTCTTGTTAAACGATCAGGAAAACGATAAGTTGGGGGCAGGAAAACTTGAGCCTATGTGGCTAGGTCCTTATATTGTCAAGAAAGTTTTGCAAAAAGGGGCTTACGAGCTAATTGACTATGAAGGGAACCCCCTCGAGAAGCCCCGAAATGGGCTGTACTTGAAAAAGTACTATGCGTGATGCTTGTACACTTTGTTTTGTACATACATGTACTTTAGCAGGTGTGTTGTGTGTGTGTGTTTTTTAGTTTTGAAGGCGTGACTGCCGCTTATTGTGTCTTTCGCTTCTTGTGCAGATGTCTGATACACCTTATGTTGGTTTCGCTGATGGTGCCTGCCGCAGTACTCGCAACTTGTCCTCTGCGGCGTGGGTGATCTATGATCCTCATGGCGAGTTGATAGATCTTCAAGGTGTGTGTTTGGGCTGTACCACTAAAAATGTCGCCAAATATTGTGTTGTAATTGAACTACTTGCTGAAGCAATTAATCTCGGCATTCGTGCATTGGTAGTGAACCTAGACTCTCAACTTGTCGTCCACCAGCTCAACAAGTGATATTCCGTCAGAGACCATCGCATTCTAAGGTTGTATTTGCGTGTGAGATTGTTAGAAAGGAACTTTGGTTTCATTACATATCAGCACATTCCAAGACAATTGAACACATTAACTGATGCATTGGCTAACCATTTATTAGATAGACATTTGCGTAATATGTAAAACATCATACAAGAAAGCATATAAAGCACAATAATAAAACTATAGAAATAGGCATATGTATATATATATATATATATATATGTGTGTGTGTGTGTGTGTGTGTGTGTGTGTGTGTGTGTGTGTGTCACAATGTTTGCACCACGTACATCATATAGTTCAAAAAATAATACATGTTCCTCTCAAATACATCCGGAGACGACATGTCTCTCAAAAAATATGCATGAAAAAGAAACCTAGGAGTCTAGTCCCGGTGGTGCTCATGATAGCACAACACCGCATGCACCAAGCATCTCAACAGAAGATGGACACGATTAGGCACCCCCACTGTGTGCCTCTGGTATGCTAGTGGCATATATCCCAGTCAATCCCTCGGGCGAGTCCCTCGAGATTCTGAATCAGTTCATCCCCCTCGGCACCCTCTTCCTGAGGGTCGGCTGCAGGCTGGTTCCTCCGAGCGATGGGAGACATGCCAATTGGTCGCTCTAGGCCAACATCTGCATGTATATACAATTTTTGTTAGGACAAACATGTATTAACAAAAAAAAAACATATAAAACATCAAAAACAAAAAGATATCTTACCCAGCTCTTCGTCCCACTCCTCTCCCTCGGGCAGTGGGAGATCTGGGTCTCCCATGAAGTCAGTCCCTGCGTATGGCCAATCCTCCACCACAATCAGCTGACGGCGGAGCCATATAAAGAACTCGATCCTCCAGGACATCTGTTGGCCCCCTCCTCCCCTGGGCATCAGTGCTGCCCAGTGAGCCATCCTAGGCTCTCGTTGTAAAGGATCAGCCACTATAGCTCCCTGTCCCTGAAAAATTGGTAATCGTTCCAAGAAGAACGATACCACGATCGAGCCATACCCAAACTGCTTTACCCCTCCTCGCTTGCACTTTGTAAGCTGCCTCTTGATGTTGGTGGTCACTGTTGTGGCCCAGTCAAAGATGGTAGGATTTAGACATTTTGTGGCTAACAGAAGATGGTTTTTGCTCGCCTCATGGGGCGCCTGCACTCCTGCAGCTCGAGTAATGGTGAACAGTATCACCCTGAGAATCAAGTCCGGAACGGTGGGAATATCCACCTTTGCACTGTTCCTTCCAAATTGTGCCCCTGGGCACACTCGGTCTTGAACTTCGGTCATCTTCTCCCCGGAAGGTCTACTCCCGGTCAAAATGGGCCTCTCCCCTCTCTGTGACAACCCCGTGATGAAGTAGACATCGGACACATCAAGCTCCAGCACTTGGTCCTGTAAACGGAACACTTGGTCATTAACATCCCACAAATCAATTATGAATTGCAGTAGCTCGGGCTGAGCGCGTAGGTAAGGCGTAAGAAGGAATTTCTTAAGCCCGCAGTCCCTTAGGGCATTCATACACCCTTCATCCTCAAGGGCCAAAGCATCTACGGCATCATGTTCTCGTTCCTTCCATTCTACTACCATTTTTCCTGCTTTGCTGCACCCACAAGAACACATAAACCACAATTAGATCATTGGTAAACTTGCAATCCAGTTAAATTCAAAATGCATTGGGAAATTTTAAGCGAAAAATTGAGTTGCGCGGTTGGCGCGACCCTTTTAGAAAAATTGCCCCATTAGCGCGGGTCCGTGCCGGATACCCGCGCTAATGGGCGAAGCCCTAAATTTTTTAATACCCCTTTGCAGAGGCCAATCAGGAAGCAAAAGCATAAAAAAATGTATGGAAATGGAGCCAAGGGAAGCGCCTCTTACCTGGAACCGACGAAATCCCGAATGGTTGCACGGATTGGCCGTAATCACCGTCTGAAGTTCACTCCCCAAACAGACCACTGCTACTCTTCAGAGAGGTAAAAAGTAAAAGTAATTCTATTTTTACCATTTTCACCATATTTATAACTTTTTGACTTATACTCAGGTTTAAAAAGTTACTTTTTGAATATTTTAATATATCTTTGGTCGAAAATGGATTTTACGCTTGCTTTTTGTGCAGCGACAGGTCTTTTACGCAACTTCGATGGTGAAACGAGTTGTATTTTATACTTTTTCGGACTCGGTAAATACACGAAAAAGTCACTGTGGAGTCATCTTTCAGCTCTTTTCTGACTCTCTAAACATGAAAAGATTGCCGAGTTATCCCTCTTGACTCGTTAAACGTAAATAAGAGGCGGTCGTCTTTAAACTCTTTTCTGACCGTGTAAAAACAAAAAGATCGTCGGACCTTTGTCGTTTCAGGTTCGTTAACGGTTACGAAGCGACGTGGTTTCGATCGCTTTTTTAATTTTTCAGATTGAAATCACTACTCATGAAAAGTACTCCTCGATCGTAATGGTCGGGCGGTTCTTTCGAGCATTGTTTTATACTTTTTCGGGCTCGAGAGACACAACTTTATGAAAAAGGACACCCTTGGAGTTTTCTTCTCTGTTGTCTTTACAAACTCTCTAAACATGAAAAGACGCCGAGTTCTTCCTCTGTCAGACTCGTTAAAACTTGATGACATTGGAGTCCGTTGAGATGACGATTTACAAGCATATGCTATCCCCGTCAAGCTTGTTAATAAAAATAACTGGGGTACACACCAAAAATGGTGGGGGAAAATGGAACCATAATTATTGTCGTGTCGGCAGTATGTCGCTCTTGAACATGGCACTTGTTTGCTTTCGTGTCTGGGTGGGGACATCTCATCTCGTTTTTCACTTGCCTCCGTGGATTTGGGTGATCCTGTTTGACCTCTCATTTGCTCATTGCCTCGTCTCCATGACCTTTGATCCATTGATGTCAAATACAGCCAAGTCCACTGTCGTGTCGCCGATATGTTCAAGAGAAGTTGACCTCTGTAGAATAACAACCTCCCTCTAATAGCTCACATAATTCTGATTCACAACATTCTTCCTCTGTCTCGTGTCGATGATGTGGGAAACACTATGGCCCACCTTCGATCAAGGTCACTTCCTGTCGACTTTAGCTCATTATCCAGGAAGCTGATCTAGAGACTCCCTTCCGGTGCCTTGGAGCCTGCATGCCTCAATGGCAGGTTCTTCGTGTTCGACGTGAGGTTTTCATCATTGGCCTCCGATCGAATGATTCTACGGGTGTTCGACGCCAGCTCACTGATTCACACGCCGTAGATTGTACCTATAATACCTTGAGGGCCATTGTCATTATTGGTGGTACCTCTCGCGTCTGTTAACAGTTTTCATTATTGACTGGTAATCAAACGATGTTCATGCATGTTCGACTTCAACTCATGTATTCACATGCTTGAACTTGTACTTTTGTTCGGGTCGAGATGGAGCGCAAGACCCTGGATTTTGTCTGTTGGAATCCAGGCTGCGTTTTTTTGGATTATTGTTACATAACTCATTCACTGGATGGCTGCGACCATGCCTGAGTCTATTCATCGATCCTCACTGGATGGCTGTGCCCATACCTTGGATCTAGATTATTATGTACTCTGTTATGGATGGATGCACCCACACCACATATATCATGTACTTGAGCTATCAGTTGTACCTCTCTATGCAGATTCTCTGGCGGCAGCTGCATGTGTTCTTGTAAAGCATTTCACCCCTCTATCTCTCGGGCCTCATGCTTTAGGGGGCATCTGTTACATAGTAATTTGTCACCATTTGTCACCGTCCCTATTACTCCTTTCCCACACTTTGGAGGACTCATTCCGGGACCTATGAGAAGTGACATAACTTGAAAACACTTGCATTATGTTCCCCTAAGTATGGACTTCATATGCCCTGAAGACATCTCCTGTAGAATATCCTTAAAAAGTTCCCTTTTTCCATTAGCGCGGATCCACAGTGTATTACTCGCGCCAATGGGGGAAATCCTCCAAAGAGGGCGCGCCAGTTGGCACTCTGTCTCAGAGTTATACCCGCGCCAACCGAGTTTGGAAAAGCTTTTTAACAAACGCACGCCCGAAGGTTTTTTCCTTTCGACTCATGAAGCTTTTTAAGGATAATGCCAATCTCATGGATGTCGAGATTCATCATATCTCCCTTTCCTCTATCCATAATATCTTTTTGAGGATAATGCCAATCCCATGGATGTCTTGATTCATTGTATCTCCGCCTCCTCCTCCATATATAAAAGCTTGTTCTGTTGCATTTGACAAGCTAGTTTTTGAGCATAGGGAGAATTATACTGTCAGAAGTTTGAGAGATTGCTGTAAGAGTCTTCTTTGCATTCATAATCAAAGAGAGAGAGGCTTGTTCCAAATCCCGAAAATCTTTGCAAGACATATGTAGCTGATCACCCAGCCAAAGGAGGATTTGACGTCAGAACTATGGTTGTATTCTCCTTTGTTGATTATCAATAATAGATGACTATCATTATGGTTCCATTCTTGTTGTTCATTGTGATGATGTTTGAGTTATATCTTTTCTGACCGATATATAATTGCATCTATTGGATTTTATGGTTGTATTTGTGTCGTTCTTTGCATGTGCAGGTGTCCATTCACGGAGATCGTGAGGATCGTGACCGGCCGGAGCAAAGGAACGGGAGTGTCAACTCTTCTACAACACTAGCGTTGGAATCCAAGTAGGCTCTCATAATCCACCATTAATTTTCAATTAGGAACTTGCATGATAGCATTGTTTGATTGTTGCTAGACCCATTTTGGGCTGGTGGGGATTGCCTCTGTCCACAGAGGGGATTTACCTCTCCAACAACAAGGTCCATAAAGTGAGTTGTATTTCTAGCAGTGTGTCACCAATGTTGTAGCGCCTACAACTACCCTCCAAAAATTTTCCTCGCATGAAAATTTCGAAGCCTACCTTGGATCCTGCGATCGATCGTCCTTGGTCACCTGTTGGTAAGTTGATGATCTCAAGCCTCCCCTTCTTGATCTTAAGAGTCATTCATGTTCTCATATTTATGCAGCATGTGTCATCTTTGGGCATAGGGATTATTGTTTGGCATGCAAGGGGAATGTTGTTTTGCATCAAGGGAATCGTGTGCGTATGAGTTTTTATCATCACATAGACATGTTTCAAACTCACTTCACATACTCTTATCATGAAGGTTGTTTCATCATGATGAGTATGTTTTATACATTATGGATGGTCTACGTTGTATCACTATGTGTTCATGTGTGATCATAGTCGAGTCCTATCACTGTTTACATCTGTGTCACTGATTTCACAATTAGCGATTTCCTGAGCAACCTAGCCTCATCTAGCTTCTCAGAATTGTGCACTTTACTTCTGCAACCATCAAGATTTATTCCTTTCCTATTGGAACTCTGCAGTGCACTGAGACCACAACTTCCCTTGGCATCCAAAACTGGCAGTGTTTTCCTCCAATGTCCTTCCCAGTCGGAACTTGCTGTCATCAGAAACTACGCATGATTGTCTGACGGCTGCACAGTTTGCCTTGCAACTTGAAACTACGCAGATGCGTCCTCTTGGAACCCATCCCACAATAGTTCCTTGCATCCATAAATTGTAAAGTACTACCTCTCAGCTACTCGGGCTGCACTGCACTCAAAAACTAGCATGAATCACTGCTCGTTGAAGCTGCCTTGATCTATCTCTCAGTGACTACGGGAAAAGGTGTCATGCTGCATCAATCCCAAGGAGTTGAGGAGAAGGACCAAGAGACTAAGTGATGGAAAAATATCCGTAACGCATGCAAACTTCATCGGATGCATGATCATCTTGACGATAAGTATGGTAAGTAAAGAAGACCTTTCGAAGTACATCTCTTAATTGAGTTTGCAGGACTGCTTGTCATTGTCATATCAACATGTCTTCAATAATATGCATGTGTGCAAACACAAAAGTCATTTCATGTGTTTCCTCTACATGTCTTGCTTCATTTTCGCTTGTTTAACCAACGCTCATCTTCAGCATGTTGATTGCTATGACATGCTTGTGACCTTGTTTTGGTGATGTTGAAGGTTTGTCTTTGTGTGTATGAGTTGTGTTCACTATGTAAACATATACTGCACTCACACACAAAGTTGTAAAAAATGTTGTGCAAGTGTTGTCACGGTCATTTAATAATCTATCTCAAGTGTCACACTTGCCGCTCTTAACCTTTAGGCAGTCACACTAAGACATGTTGTCTTATTGGTTTGAGGTGTCTTGTCATTGATTCATGTTGAGTGTGTGTTCACAAGATAATGTGTACATGAGTTCACTCACTCACACACTTAACCATTGTTTCAGAAAATCTGTCGATTGGACCTCCACTGAGCTGCACTGCACAGTCTCAGCCCTCAGTGACCAAGCACTATTTCCTCGAACTATGCTGATCTTGAGGCTTCCCTCCACGCAGTCTGCACTACACAATATTGGAATCAACTTGGCTAACTGTCACTAAGAACAACGCAGAAATTGCCGAAGAAACCATCTTAGTCTATGCTTCTCGAAAGCCTGTCCATTAAGCCTCCTGCTGGTCAACTGGAGAATTGGACATGAGCAATGACCCAGGGCTGCACTCATCTCAAAACTGTGCAGAAGTTGTTAGACTTCCTGCCTGCACTGCCTGAAGAAATTGCGCAGACATGAGCGACAGGAACTCGTTGCATGTCTCTACACTGTCCGAGGAAATTAGGCAAATGTGTCAGGTAGTCCCCCTATCGGCCTACTTTCCACTCCTCCTAAAAATTGTGCAGTTTTCATGGATATTCCACCTGCTTCGTGGCACCCCACTCAGCCGAGAAATTGCGCAGACATGTCCTGCTTGACTCCCCCTGAGATATGCGTAGTTCTGACTAGAATGCTGCCACAGCCCGATCCCGACGTCCTGCTAAACACTGTGCAGTATTCACTTCCAGTACTTTCTGCTACCCACACTGCCTCCCCAGAAAAACTATGCAATTTTGTCTCCCAGCTGAGCCATCTCCCACAGATGTCATTGTTGTCATGGACTAATCAACTGCGCCTCTTAATGACCTCTACGTTGTTTTTCCTGATAGTCTCCCAGAGCCTTGCATCCCAGCCTGACATGTGCTCTACTTTGTTTTAGAGATTTTTCCTCTCTCTCAGTCACCTGCACCTGGAAACAAAAGGCAATGAATCATGGTAAACTAGGGGATTTCTCAATTTGATTTCATCTCGTCATGAGTGACTGCAGAAACAGGTGCATGGATTAGACATGGTGTGATGACGAACGAGATGAACAAGGAGTGCATTCTACAAGACTTGCTCACAGTTGGATGAACACACGAAGCATAACAAGTAGCAAGTGAAGGAGACACATTCACATGCATGAACCATCAAGCAAATACCAAACCCATTGAAGACTCAACGCACTTTTCCATGCGAAGTGAAGCTATGGTACACCACAAGCACAATCATCACTCAGCAGCATAGCATCTCGACATGAACAACATAGCCAACATGTGCATACCAATAGTGTCATGTTGAGTTATTTCATGAATCGCCTTGCCCACATCACTACTTTGGGTCATACTTGTGTAATCAATGTAATATAACGTGGAAGTCCAAGAGACCCACAGATGAAGTTAAATAGTCAGTAAGTAGAACAGGCGTGAGGGAAGTCGAACAATCACAAGGGTCAGTTTCACCGTTGGCTAAATATGCCCCCTCATTTGTACATGCAAAAGACTTTTCACCTTGGCTCCTCCCACATAGCCTTGAGAGTTTGTAGCCTTTTCTTTGAGGATCGAGAAGTGCCTCCAATGCCCCACTACTGGGGTTAGTGATGTATGATGTACGGATGTGCCTTGGAACTTTCCCTTAATTCAGAAGCCTGTTAATAGGCCAGCACGTTTTCACACATGTATTTTATTCATTTATAAGGCTATTCTTTAGACGTCTGTAATGCATATTGCTTTAACCTATACTAATATAGTTGAACTATTTCAGTTGTTTTAGTTCATATGCTGTTGGAAATGTGTTGTATCAGTTGTTATCATTATCTCACCCATGTGGACTACTTCGTCGGACACTAGGCAAATTCATGCTTGTAAACTTGTTATAACGATCGTCGCACTCGTGTGGACTACTCCGCTGGGTGTTGCACGTGTTATTTGTTCACTTTTTGTTTATGGCTACCACATCCGTGTGGACTATTCCGCCAGAAGCTGTGCAGATTCTGCTGTGTTGTGTGTCTCTAACTAAGTTGGGATTATTCCCTTTCGACTTGAGACTCACTCTCACCCTCTCCCTCTGCAGTGAAAGAACTTTGACACAAGCGAAACTAAGCACTCAGCAGGCACATGAACCTCGTCGTTTGAAGACTAAATGAACCATTCTCATGTGATGACAATCAAGAGATAAGGCATATCTTTAAGATAATAGAAACAGGGCCATCGCACTGGAAGGGACTCCTACACCAAACGGTGTGAGGTCTAGTTGGGACTTCATACCAGGGAGATTCCCTCAATGTTGGCGGGTCCAATGCTGTCAACACTTGGTTAACCATGTGAATCGCCTCAACTACTCCAGAAAACAACGTGCCCTGCCCATGGCAACTGCAATTGCCAAAAGTTACCTATTCAGCTAGAATCAAGAGCCATCTATGATACCTTTACCCCTTACCTTCCCTTGTTTACCAAGTAGCACACCCTCCAAATAGCTATTTGACGAGGTCAAGATTCTCTAATGTACTCCCCTCTCTAAGAAGGTCACCACTTACCAACATTCTCAATTAACTACCCAACCATTCTCCATTAGATACACAATAGGGATCAACACATCACATATACTATACAGTCCTCGCTGGTCAGCCTAGCCAGAGAGGTTTTGATTAACTAGCCAATGAGGTTCTGATCAATCACCTTATTTAATGAGTTGTTGCACCTACTTGAAGTTGCATTATGCGCTCAGTTCTATGGCGATGTCAGGTGGAAATCATGTAAGGGAGGCCCTTGCATGAGGTCCACATGCATATTATTGTTTTTAATTTTTAATTTTGGCTTAAATTTCCAAGTTATTCTGTGTGCATAAAACATGCATAAAACTCTGATTAATATAATTTGTACATGGGTCATGCCCAAGCGGACTACTCTTAGAGGAGTGAGCTTGGGACAAAGGTGAAGAAGAGTACTTTGTTAATATGGGACACAGGGATCCTGCGCACTAGTAGCCAATTTGCACCTTAGGTTATTTTTCCAAATATTTCTAGTGCCATGAGTAATTTGTTTGCTATTACCCTATTCTTGTTTCAAGTATGGTTTTGAAGTGAATTTAAGGTAAGTACAAGTCCTGGCGTAAGGTTGTTAGATATGTTCTTTTCTTTTTCTTCGTAGAATTATTCCTTAAGGTTTAGAATTCAATGCTCTCTATATCTTCTCTTGTCTGTCTTCTAAACTGCTCATAATGTGGTTTTGATGTTTGGGCACTCATAATATGATTGACATATTATGTTGATTGACTGTGTATCTCACAACTTTTTTGGCAAATTCAATGCTCTTTATATGTGCTCATCTGTGTTTTAAACTGCTCATAATGTATAAGTGAAATAAAGACAAAGTATTAATGTTGACTGAATAACGATGTTTATACTCGATAAAAACTATAATGATGAGAAGAATAATCTATGTAGTGCTGGAATTTCACTTTCACGTTACTGGCAACATTACGGTTAAGTTTTCTTACTATTTCACTTTCACAATACTAGTAAGGTTATGTCTAAGTTTTTTTACTATTTTATCTTAATGTTAAATATTTTAATTTATTGAATTAAGACTTTTGTGATCATTATCAAGTTTTTGAGATATGTTTTTGGTGATAATTGCATCAAAATTTATTTGTCCATGCCTTTCGAACCAACGCGTGTGGTTTATCGTTACGACAAGATGAAGAACCAGATCATGGAACCAACGCGTGTGGTTTATCGTTACGACAAGATGAAGAACCAGATCATGGCATCAACTTAACTAGAGAGACCTAGCATTCCAACGGCTAAAAAGAAACAACTACTTTTGTCCATAAGGAACGGCTAAAAATTGACTGGGCAACAACTACATTTGACTCGAGAAGGAGTTGGGGAAAAATTAGATAATTAAATAATTAATTAGTTACTTTATTAGAAATATAATTAATTAGTTAGATTTATATATTTTAATTAAATCTATATGAAACCAAATATATCTGCTTTTAATTAATTAAAATTTTATGAACTAAAAACATTAAAGTTAATAACTAATTTATTATCCTCTTAAATAAACTAAATATTAATGAAATTAAATAAATAGTTAATTTGATTACTAAGTTTATTTTTATGTAATGAAATAAGTATTATTTTTACAACTAAATAAATTCATATTAATACTAACATGTGAAGTACTAGGATAAAATGTAAATATTTATTAAAAAATTAATTAATCAGTTAATTTTATTTATATATTTCATCTAACCACAACAAAACCCATAATACTACAGGGAATTTTATAGGATAATATATCAATAAATAAATAATTAGTTAATATGATTACTATGCCTATTTATATGTGACCAAATATGAATTAACCTCTTTAATAACCAAATAAAATGTATATAAATTCACATTAATATTAATGTATATAATGTTAGGGTAAAAAATAAAGTTTGTTAAATAATTAATCAAATAGTTAATGTGATTAATTTGTTTATATCTAATTGAACATGTTACTAATTATATTAAAAGATAAATAAGAATTAAACTTAAATGTATATCCATTAATCAAATAATTAGTTTACAAGTTATCTAAACATGAAAGCTTATAATTCTAAACTTAATTATTATTTATATATCATATTTATTAAAAACCTTAAGGCTAAAGAAAATGATAAAATTTAAGAACTTAAACCAAGAAAATAAACAAGTAATAGCGAAGGGATCAAAATCATAATAATTACAATTAAAAAGCAAATAAATTTTTAATAAATATATGATTAATTAAAAGAAATGAGTACCAAACAATACTTCAAAATAGGGGAAATTCAAACAATCTAGAAGATGAGGGAATAAAATCAGAAAAGAAAACAAGAAGAGGGGAAAAAAGAGGTGCTAAGAGGAAAGGGCAGGGATCCAACAATTGATAATCTTCCAGCAATCATCCCTGTTGAGATTTCTCGACCTCCTTTCAATTTCTATGGCCTCCTTAAAGATGCGGTGATGAAAATGAGCAATCTTAGCAATAACATGGGCCTCTCCAATACATATATGATGCTTAGTCTTCTCTGCGTGCTCTGTGTAATGCCCCACTTAAATCTTATCCTGGAAATTTTATTAATGTTTACATTATCTGAAAATATTGAGAAATATTGGTCTAATATAAAATTCATGATTTCTATTATTCAAATTCCCAACTTATCTTCTCAAATTGAATCCTAGGTAGGATATGGTTTCCTTCCATTATTTCAAATAATATATGAACTCATCTCACATTCCCTAATGTACCGTCACGTTTACTAGGGAAAAGACATGGTCCTCTCCATTTAATTACATCTCACATTCCCCAATGTACCCTCACACTTACTTGGGAGAAGACATGGTCCTCTCCAACTCATTATCAATATATATATTCATCTCACATTCCCCAATGTACCCTCACATTTACTTGGGAGAAGACATAGTCCTCTCCATATATATATATATATATATATATATATATATATATATATATATATATATATTCATCTCACATTCCCAAATGTATTTTCAAATTTACTTGGGAGAAGACATGGTCCTCTCCCATTAATTTGCCAATTTTATATTCATGTCACATTTTCAAATGTACTCCTAGCTTTACTTAGGAGAGGAGAAGTCAACTGTAAGGATGGATGAGAAGTTAATGACATTAATGAGGGATGGTTGAGATGGAGAAGAGAGGGAGGGTATAAAAGGGAAGGGGGAAGGGAGAAAAGGGGAGGTTGGGTCTTGCTTATGATTTTGGGGGGTTGATTGTGATTTTAGGATTTTTTGTAATTTTTGGAGACCTTAGGAACTTGTGGAGGTTTCTTGGGTTGTTGAGAGGAGGGAAATATTGTTCATCTTGGTCTAGATCATTCATCTTGGACACACACACTATATCTGGTTGGACTTGAGCTCGGAGAGCTAGGGAACCTGTGGAGGTTTCTTGGGCTAGGGATTATTTCCTAGTTGGCTAGGAGGTAAATCTAGTTGGGTCCATCAAGAGGAGCATTTAGTAGGAGCAGTAGGACAAAGGCATCTCAACCAGTCACTGGTACAAGTATTCGCCCATAGATTACTCATGTAAATTTTATTAAAATGAAATATTCACCATAAGTTATAAGGATTAGAATGTAAATGTTAAATTTTATTTGTTTAAAAGTCTTGTAAGTAAGTAAATTATTGCCTCTTATTGCATTTAAATTCTTCAGAAATAGATATGTTAACAGACCCTAGGATAGGGCTCTTACATACGGTATCAGAGCTTAGGTTCAAAATCTGGACCCAAAACCCACTAAACCCAAATTCCTCTATAAGAGCTTATAGCCCTCGTAAGGATTCATAATCCTAATATATGGATTCTTCAAATTGCCATCCAAAGCCCACCTTGAACTCACACTGAAATCGTGAGAGTGGAGTTAATCGGCATTGGGAAATCGTAATAATCTAGCTTATTTCCAGCAGTCTGTAAGCATCGTCAGGTCTGCCTGCTAAGCAGAACCCATCAACAAGCAAACCATAAGTTATTTCATTAGGCTCAAATCCTACTACCTTCATTTTCGTAAACAGGTCAGCAGCCAAATGTACATAACCAGACTTGCACAAAAAGTTTACAAGCGTGTTTAATGAAACAGTATCAAGTCCAAAGCCGGCACTATGCATCTTCTCGAGTATCTTCTCTGCAGATTCCATATCCCGTGCCTTGCAAAAGCCTTGCAACAGGACATTATATGTATAGCGGTTGGGAGCCACACCATTCTGGCACATTTCGTTATACAAGTTGCATGCGTCTTCGAGTCTACCTGCTCTAAAAAGTCCATGAGTAATGGCAGTAAAAGCAACAACGTCAATCAGACAATTTTCTTTCAAAGCATTCCTGAATAATTTCATGGCCTTATTAATTCAGAGTATTGGGATTGGCATGACAGTCAGTTAGTTCTCCTTAGCTTAGCGGGCATATTGGCAGCTTGCATTGTTCTGTTCCTTCCAATGGGGATGGCGGGGTGGCACCTCAACCAAAACAGAGTGCTCTTCTTCAGCGCGGCTCTCTTCATAACCTTAGCAGTAGGGGTTCATCTCATGCCCTATTTTCCAAGTATGGATATAGGTGGCACACTCTGCAAAGTTGTCTACTTTGAGCCAGCTAGAGAATTGTTTTCTCCAGGTGTGACTTTTGGCCAGAGTAGGAATGATACCAAACAATGGAGTCATGCAGTAGAGGGCCGAAACGGGGCCCGGGGTCGGCTTTACAATGCTTCAGAGGGTCTATTTCCTGTTCTGCTTGTTTGGAGGCGGTTACAGACAAGGGCGACATGTCAATTGCCAAGCTCAGGTGTAGCCACCAGTTTCATCTAGAGGTGAAAAATTCGTCCATATTGGTGATTGAATATGAAGTCTGGGGATAGCTGATCAAATTTACGTCCTCACAATTACTAATTTCTGGTCATAGTTTTATGGGCTAACAGTTGCAAGATTTTGCCAAATAGTTTCCTAATTTCCCATTTTTCTGAGTTAAAGACCCCTGTTGACTTCTTTTTTTTCTGATGCTGAGTTTTGATACATTGTTATAAGGGATGTTAGGGATATGCTTGTGAGAAAGTATATGCACATTCAAAGTCTTGTTATCGCATGAAATTGACCATTGGAAATTTATTTCCAATGGGTTTGAATGAATACTTGGGAAAATTGCGTGTGTCGCTTCACACAGTACCTCTTGCTTTGGGCTGGTGCTTATTAGCCTCAAGATGGCATCCCCTAGTGAGCTGAAGTAAAATGCTTGTGCACTACAAAATACTTCAAATCTGCAAGATATACTCCCATAAATCTCCATCAGCTTTGATTTTATGCAATTAACTGCTTGATTGTAACAAGTACAATTGAGATTTACAGTAAGGATATAAACTCAACGTTATTCTCACGTAAATATGCAGTTATTCAGTTCAGATATGCAAGGCTGAGTTACAGATCTGCAAGTCTAAATCTGAAAAATTGGCAAACAAAAGTCGGCAAACAAACTTCTTCTATTTACTTGTTTTTACCTGTGCCTTAAATCAAATGAGCATGGAGTCAAATAAGAAGAAAAAATTGATCAGGTAAGAGATATACCTGAGGCCAATTGATTCAGAAAATTCCATATCAAATCAATTGGATTCATTCTTAAACAAGAATTGGTAGCGAAAAAAGTTTACTTTTTTCCAGAGCCTGTCAATACAAATGATGAAGATATCGACATCACACCATTAACACTTCAGGGGATGAATTATCACTCTTCAAGTACTTTACCCACATCATGCTTTCGGACACAATCATGTGAACACCATGAAAGTGACTTCCAAATACTTACTCACAAATTCACTTATTCAATTTGACATGGAAGCAGTCAGAAGTATGGAATTGAATAGCAATTGGACTCAAGAAATAGTCAATGATTGTCTCAATCAACTATTCATCTCTTATAGGCTGAGAATGGGAGTCTAGAAACTGCAAAGCAAGTGACCAACAATAGACTGACAGAAAGTATGCCATGGATAGAGGAAAGGAAGAGTAAAAGCATTCTATGAATGGATAAGGGAATTTCCGAGGAAAGCTTGCCCTGAGAGTAAAGTTTCCAGAGGAAAATTCATGGAATAAAATATTTCTATAATTGCAACTCAACTTCAAAATAGCTTGCTTAGAGTGCAGGTTGAGTCAAAGATATCCTCTCAAGTGTGGATGCACTAGCCATGAGTAGATGCTGCATATCAACAAGCTAGTTCATCCCTCATGATTCCTCTCAAGTGCGGCGAACTCTTCCATCACCTCCAAGTGGATGACACATGTCCACAAGTTGATTGCACCACATTTGTTGTCCTTGGGAAAAGCAAAAAACATGAGCTAATTTTTGATACTAGAAAAGTGATCTTGAGTACCTGCAATTTTTAGAAAAAGAGAAACAAGAAGCAGCCCTGATTTCCATGTCCTTTGATCATCACCAAATTGAACCATATGCATATTTGCATAAAAGGTTTCTAGGAATATGATTGGATTCCAGAAGTATCAGCCTTCTAAAAATATAAAGTTCCCAAACTAGCAAGTGTCAGAATCTGAAGTTACCCTGCTGAGGCATTCTCCTCCCTATGCATGTGTAAGGTATTGCATGTCACATGTGCATGATAAATTTGTTGAACTGAAGAAGAATGTTGCACTGTTTATTGGTGTAAATGTGAACTGATGCACTGAATATGATGGCCTTCTATCCAGCTGTAACAAATTTTGGAAAAAGATCTTGGACTAATTTGAACAATGGAACCAAGAAGATGTACTCACAAAAGTGATGGTTTTAACAATTGAACTTATATGAGAAACTAATGTGTTAATAAGCCCAAATACAGACCTTTTCCAAAATATCATTCAAATTTATCTTCATGACGTGACAATTGTGCTGATCTTTAGTGCTATAGCACTGATGGGGATGTAATACTTTGGATTTGAATACCACCTCATACGGCTCCTCCTTCCTTTATAATGGTTAATATGGGGAGTAATTGGGATTAGGAAAAAATATTCTGACCCATATTATGAATTAACCAGGTTATATTTGATTAGATTGTGTGAATATATAATGATGCAATTCTTTTTCAAGTGTTTGGCCATGCCCGTTGAGTTTGTAATACACCATATATTAAATGATGTAAATATCATGTTCAAATTCCTAGCTCAGAGACAAAGGGGAAGGCTAGGAAATGAGACGTCTAAACTTAGTGGCATTTTCTAGTTACCATAGGTTGACATGTTAGGTCTGTAATATGATATGTCAAGTTCTTATATTACGTGTATATATGTGTGTGTGTGTGTGTGTGTGCGCGCGCATGTACATGGTAAAGAATACAAGGCATATGGGGATGCTATGAACTAACAAGAAGGGAAAATGGGGGTGGAAAATATGAAAGAGTTACTTATGATGCCTATCATACTCCACTTTTGGGGTTAGGCCTCTCATGTTATCCACTTGTGTAAGATAGTTGGTAAGTAAAGATGGAGGTATGCATGTCATGTTCTCCACTTGGTTGTAGTAGTGGGCATGTGTGACATAGGAATCAATGTCTTTCTCTGCCATGATAGTTGAGTTAGTGGAGCACACCCAATATTTCTCCCACTTGTATTTGTTAGTAAATCATTAAAGTACTTATATTATGCTCCGATATTGTTTTTCAGCCAGTGTAGAGTGTGCTAATGGGGTGACATACCTTTTGAACTATTGAGACATGATTCCTTTAGCAAGTGGACTGTCAAATGTTATTCTCCAACTTGAATAATCTCCCATGTAAGTCCTTGCCCAACTATTTCCTATAACAAGAGAAGTTTTTTCTTCATTCCTTCACCCAAATTTTCCAGTGTTACATAGTTGTTATGTTTATGTTTTCATTGTGTTCACGATGTTGTCCTTGTGACAACAATATGTTATAACCATGTGCCTTTTGCTGAGAGAAGGCACTATAGATTGATTTATAGTCCAACCATGCTGAGTTGTGAGGGAGCCAAAACTATAGAACTCGTTAATGGTTTTCCTTGGTTTATGAACTGAAAGGGTTGCGTCACTATTCACCAAATTCGAACCACTACTTTGTGTCTTATATCCTTATTACCTAATCAACTAGGTAGTGAAGGAATTTCACAAGATATAGAGGTGGTTGGAATTACTTAAGCTTGAGATTGAGTGAGCTCAAGAGGAAAGAGGGTAAGTGATATGAAGTGTGAGATCACTCTTCAGCCAGAGGTAAATATGTGTCAAATTTCCAATCAAAAACATATATATATATATATATATATATATATATATATATATATATATATATATATATATATATATATATATATATATATATATATATATATATATATATATATATATATATATATATATATGAAAGAAAGAAATAAAGAGAAAGGAGTCTGAAAAAGAAATTGAAAAATCTTAATTCCAAAATAGTTACTAATGATGAAGTATACATATGTCAAAGTTAAGTGCACTTTGAGGACGAAGCAACCCTTAAGGGTGTGGCAATGTAACAAACATAATAATAAGTAATAATTAATTAAAATGTGTAAAGATGTGTCTTATCAAAGAGACATCTCTTCATATGAAAGGGCACCCTGCCTAGTATTTATAACGGGACCCCTCATTTAGAGTACATTTGTTTGAATAGTCCTTTCAACCACTGGTTTGTACTCTTATCACTTGAGATATCTCCTTAAGCATAAAGAAACCCAATAGTGATGGACAATGTAGAATGAAAAGATCCGACTGCAGGGTTCTGTCATTATTCCTATAGTCTTGTTTTCCATTCCTTTCTAGCCTTTCAGATCTATGCTCCCGTGTTTGTCTCCAAAGCTTTTCAAGAGTTCATGGTATGCCTGATTTAGAGTTTTGGAGACTTGTTTTACCATAAGTACTGACAATAGGTATCCAATTATCTGTGATTGACAGTAACTGCTTTTCCAATGAACCAACCAAAACGTGTCTGTTTCATCTTACACAACCAATCAGATTCAAGTCCTTCTAGGTGTAATGGGGAAAATCAGATTTTCTAATAATTCTTCATAGGATTTAATAAAAATAAAGACGAAAGCTTGCCTATTCAATCTCTTGGTTTAGAGGCTTGCTGATCTCATCAAATTTGGGAGTGGGAAATCTCTCAAGTAATTCCTGATTGATACGGTTTCCTTCTTGACTATATAGATTGTCATGATTTCCGTGATTAAGCCTCCCATCAATTTTCCCTGCAAAAGCGTTTCAATTATGATCATGTGGACTTATGTTTTTCTTTTCCATTCTCGGGGTCTGATATGATCTTCTTCACCCCCACACCCATTTCATTCATTGCAATGTGCCCAGACTTGCCTCCCTTGGCCATCGTGGCACTCCAATCAAATTTCTGCTACATTTTCTGTTTGGATTTACCAGCTCTGAGTCCCTTTGGCTTCTAATGACAAAACCTAGAATTTCTAAACATGCGGAAATAACCCTTCATAACCATAATTCATTATAAAAATCCACCCCAAATTCATTATCAAGCTTCTTAATGACATTTCCATCAATTAGAGTCAGTCCCTTAACAAAATTCTCAAATATAATTGACAGATATACGAACACAGTTAAACCACATATATATAAAACAAACACTCTTCTTTTATCATGAATTATCCACCAAACAGGTCGTAGAGGAGTGATCCACCACCCAACCATAGGATGCTGTTGTAGGTTCCATTTGCAAGCAGAGCTATGAGACCACAAGGGCAAATGATGGTTGTTAGATTATCTTCTTGCTTAACCCAACCCCAAATGTGCAGAACAGTCAAAACCATACAGCTACCATGATTGGAAACTGTTCCAGATTTCTTACACAACTACTAATCAACTATAAGCCTAATCTTCTTAGCCAGACACCACACAAGATCATGATCTCCTTTCGCTACCTTACAATCAATTTGGAATCCATTCCCTCTAGTGGTCTAGTGTAGGCATGAAGAGTTTGTGCTGTTGATTGTTCTATAGGAATACTTGGAATTGGTAGACTGTGACTCATTTGCAGTGAACAATTGGTTAAGATTGTTGAAATTTATTTCATGGTACACATATCTGCACTTCTTATGAGAAAAATGCTAACTAAAACCAGTCTAAACTACTTTCCAAACAATGTATTGTTGAGAGTTGAGACTCAAAAATCTGGACTGAAAACTTCACAGTTGTAGACACTGGTTTAATGGAAAACTCGGAGCATTGGATTATTAGTACTAACTCTGCATAAAATCTCCATCTATAAATTATTAAATTATGACAGCAAGCACTATTGCAGCTCCCAATTGCACATTTGTTTATTAACTTAAAAGGAAGAATCACAAAGCAAAAGTTAGCTCAAAAACTGATGGTCTCACACTCCTATCTACAAAATGTCCTGCCTCTCTTTATAGATCTAGAGAGATTAGGGTTACAACTTACAATAACTAAACCAGTGCATCCCTGTGGTGCTGCTAGGCTAGACTAATGTGCCCAGCCTTCAGGGATAATTCCCTCGATAAGAGCACCCACTAAAGAACTAGGCACATGCATGTACCTTCTCGTCAATGAGATGTCAAAAACCAGACCAGGGTAAGCAGATTCTGCCAGTGCACCTTCCTGCATGAGTAATAGTGTTAGAGTTCATGCACCCCAACTGGAGGATGATTGTGGCATGTATACATGCACATTCCTTGCGATCTGCACCCTCACTCAAACTCCTCATACAAGTGCTCTAACTACCTAGGTATCTGCGCCCTACTCTAAGAATAGATCATGCATGTGTTCTAACTTACTGAACTGAAATCAAAATGAAAACTGAACTAAACTGGAACTTTTTAGTTTGGAACAACAATGAACTGACCACTGATCTAAACTGGAACCTTCTAAATTTGGCACAACAATAAATTGATTGTAATCGATGGTTGCAAAACTTCAGCATGCATGCACCATCTGCCTCTCTACATAACTGCACCTCACTCACACTCTGGTGCTTACAAGCACCCAGGCAAACTGTTGTCATAACTGTTGCTATGTGGACATGTTGCTAGACTTGCTCATTGTGTGTATACCTTGGTGCGGTGGAGAATAGGAGAAAATTGAATCCCATTAATGTACAAACATAGGAGAAAATTGAAGTGGAAATATAAAAAACCAAAATAAAGGAAATTAGACTACAGCATAGCAATGTTAAATAAGAATTAAATATGAAATTATATAAACGCAACAGCTACATTCAAGCATATAGTGATATCTCAGGAGATCAGAAAAAGAGGTCATATTCTGATCTCTGGATAAGGCCGTATCCAGAGTCTCAGTCACTATTTTCACTTTATAATTACACAGATATGTAGAGAATAAATTGGAGTTGTTACATAGTTCCAGAAACAGACCAGTCGAGTGAAATTAAATTCAAAAGGACGACAAATCCAATGATATTCTCAGAAGACTCTTTTTTTTTTTTTGAGCTAAACTAGGTAAAATAAGAGGAGACAGTGCCCTATGTAATTCTGGAGATCCATAATCCATGTGCTTTTTCTTAATCTGGAATTGCAACTTAACCGAAGATAAACAACACTTAACCTAAAAGCACATCTAAATTTTGAAAGGATGACACCTTGCTAAGATGGAAATGCACCCCCAGCAAGGATGGTGCATGCATGCCTCTATCACAATAATTTCTACTAAGGGCATAAATGTCTCTGTTGCACAATAAGTGAGGTATTTTGGATTTACTTAAGCATACCACGTTGAAGGAGAATCACATTTGGAGATTTTGGAGTTTTGGAAAATATAGTTGATTCAGAGCAAGAGGATGATGACATCGATAGCATGCAGAGGGTGTTGATGAGGATCCCAATCTAGGAGATGATTGTGAGGATGTGTGGTAGTATGAATTTTTTTTATTGTAGAGGACATTTAGAGCCTCTATGTTTATGTATATTTTGGTTCATGTATGTAATTGCACTTGATGCCATTTTGCTATATTCACCCTCACATGCTATATACTTCAGAAAAGTTTGTATGTTTCGTGTCAAATGATTTTTCCATACATTGGTGTACATGAATATATGATTCTTTTATTAAAATTTGAATATTTTGTCTTTTACTGTTTACATATGATTCATTTTTTTTTCCTAGTTCTTGTTAGGTTTGAGATTTTGCAATTTCATTTTTGGACCAATTCCAGTTCTGATAAAATTGTTTCATACTAAACACAATCACATTCCCCAAGGCAATGCATATATTTCTTAACACTTTAACGCTAGCATGAGCCAAATGTTAAAAGGAAAAAAAGGGGTGGCAGTGATAAAAGAAAGTGAATGGACAAAAGTCTAGACTGAGCTCTACACCCCCTCATGATCTCTTACCCAGTTTCTAGCTAAATCACTATCTATCAAAATGAAAGGAACTTTGAATATCCCAAACCCCGATCAACAAAGAACTGCTTCATCTTTAAGGGGTCAATAAGGATTATCATGAACCAATGAAAACTTGCAATCCAAGCCATGTATGTAAAATTAATAATTAAAAGGCTCACAAGAAGAGTGGTAAAATATGTCGAGGAAAGGAGTAACTTAGGTCCCATGATTGCTCCTTTTTCACATTATAATACTCAAGGATATTGTGAACTCCATAGCCGATACAAGATAGTGGCATCCTCCATGAAGTAGACACCACACCATGTCATTGATCACTTATAGCCCAGGATCTGCTACTTGGGAGGATGCAGAGACTATGCGTCATGACTACCCCTCACTTTTTTTGAGCATCTGTGATGCCTATTTTGACTTAGATAGCTACCTATGTTAAGGTTCTATTTTGCAGTCCCATGTTATTTATTTATGAACATTATGTAATATTGATGCATTTGGTTTGACACATAAAACTACTTATATGAATCAATTGATAGATTTGATATTGATGATAGAAATGGTTGATGTATGGACTACATGTATAACTCACTTAGTGATGGATTATCTAGTGTGTAACTTATCATAATAATTTTGGTTCATATATAGCTCAAGTGGATATGATTTATCTAAATGAATGACTTAGTGATAATTCCCAGATTGAAATATGGATACTAGACTTAATAATGTGATGATTATGTGTCTTGTTGTTATATAAATGCATGAATGAGAGCTAACCCACAGGGGGAAAAGAACTATATGATAGCTGAGATCTACTCTTCCATTGAGGGAAGGACGAGACATCTCATGAGGAAGGTATAATGTACATTATTCTACTACATTTTGTATCTACTTGATATGCATTCTTATGACATGAATAAAATGCAAATGACAGGTGGCAAGATGACCTGACTGGATTATTCGATGACAAGTCCAACTACCTCTGTAGTGTGGTCCGTATTAGGGTATTAACCCTAGTTCTGAAGCAGGGGTGGAGGCATTTCACACCGTGTATCCTCTAAAACCTGGAATCGTGGGAGGGTAGTGGTGGACACGCTCCCCTAGACGTGTGATGACGGATTTCCAATCGCCTGCTGGGGAAGTTGGGTCGACATAGTCGACGCTTCCACCATGTTGGTTTTATCAGTGATTAGTATGGCTGTTGCCACTGATAAAGTAGCAGAGGACAGATAGGGTGGGAACGGAAGTAGGTCAGGATGGATAGGGGGATATAGATCAGTTGGAGACTCTTGATGGGAAGTAATGTCATTGTCTAACTTATCAAATTTCATTGCTATAACTCTCTCTGATTTGCTATGCTTTTGAACTCCTTGTATCTTTTCATTATAACTTCGGGATGAAGTTTTTTGAAGGAGGCGTGTACGTAATGCCCCACTTAAATCTTATCGTGAAAATTTTATTAATGTTAACACTATCTAAAAATATTGAGAAATATTGGTCTAATATAAAATTCATGATTTCTATTATTCAAATTCCCAACTTACCTTCTCAAATTGAATCTTAGGTAGGATATGGTCTCCTTCCATTATTTCAAATAATATATGAATTCATCTCATATTCCCTAATGTACCCTCACATTTACTAGGGAGAAGACATGATCCTCTCCATTTAATTACATCTCACATTCCCCAATGTACCCTCACACTTACTTGGGAGAAGACATGGTCCTCTCCAACTCATTATCAATATATATATTCATCTCACATTCCCCAATATACCCTCACATTTACTTGGGAGGAGACATAGCCCTCTCAATTTAATTATATATATATATATATATATATATATATATATATATATATATATATATATATATATATATTCATCTCACATTCCCAAATGTATTTTCAGATTTACTTGGGAGAAGACATGGTCCTCTCCCATTAATTTGCCAATTTTATATTCATGTCACATTTTCAAATGTACTCCTAACTTTACTTGGGAGAAGAGAAGTCAACTATAAGGATGGATGAGAAGTTAATGACATTAATGAGGGATGGTTGAGATGGAGAAGAGGGGGAGGGTATAAAAGGGAAGGGGGAAGGGAGAAAAGGGGAGGATGGGTCTTGCTTATGATTTTGAGTGGTTGATTGTGATTTTAGGATTTGTTGTGATTTTTGGAGACCTTAGGAACCTATGGAGGTTTCTTGGGTTGTTGAGAGGAGGGAAATATTGTTCATCTTGGTCTGGATCATTCATCTTGGACACACACACTACATCTGGTTGGACTTGGGCTCGGAGGGCTAGGGAACCTGTGGAGGTTTCCTGGGCTAGGAATTATTTCCTAGTTGGCTGGGAGGTAAATCCAGTTGGGTCCGTCAAGAGGAGCATTCAGCAGGAGCAGCAGGACAAAGGCATCTCCACCAGCCACCAGTACAGGTATTCCTCCATAGATTACTCATGTAAATTTTATTAGAATGAAATATTCACCATAAGTTATAAGGATTAGAATGTAAATAGTAAATTTTATTTGTTTAAAAGTCTTGTAAGTAAGTAAACTATCACCTCTTATTGCATTTAAATTCTTCAGAAATAGATCTGTTAACAGACCCTAGGATAGGGCTTTTACACTCTGCTAAGGCTGAAGACCGGCTCCTCCCATGCTTGATGTTGGCTGCGTGCTCACGAATCCTATGATTAATAGACCACCCATTTTCACCAACATAGGGGTCCCACACAAACATGGAATAACATAAATGCCTTTCATGTCCTTGGGATCAACAAGGTCTTTTACAGATCTTATGGAACTACAAATGGTGTTAAGGGGTCTAAATATTGAGGAAATATTTTAATTTAAATTAATTACACCGTAAGGCGTTCCCCTCTGAAAACAACTCCCCTACTTGCCATCGTGTACTGGTCACTGGCATTAGATCAAAATATTAAACGATTAAAAATATATTTACCATCAGATTAATAATTAAATAATAATAATAATTAATAATTAAAAAAATTAATAATAGCTAGCGAAAAGAAATTTTATACAAGCACATTAACTATTAGGGAAAACCCTCACGTGCCCATAACTGTGTTCACATTAAAGGCCAAATCCCCAACAACCCTTCTTCCTTAGTAACATATGCAAACCCTAGAAACCCAACGAGCCATCTCCTCCTTACGTGATTGAAATTTGTCTGGATACCGGTGGCTACCATGGCCTACCTTATAAAATATCATTGTCCTTTATGTCTGCGCAACTAAAATTCGAGGAAGCGCTAAAAGGTAATTGATATGCCATGAATTCTTATTCCCCATACTCCAAATGGATAGCTTGGCTTAAAGTCAATTTCAGTAGGGAAAATTTGAGTCATAAGAGAATTTATTTATTTTTTGGCCATGCATATAATGTTTTCTATTTTCTCAGTAATGGTGTATTCATTTTCCCTGTGTTTTCTTTTTATTACCCTACTTGAAACTGTATCTATGATATTTCAGCTGAACTACGAGTTTGTTAAGGTGCCACATCTTTCTTCTTGTTTTGGCAGTTTCAGTGAGTAATTTCAGAGATTCATTTCAAGTTAAGGGATATAATCTTTTTTCAAACTCCAGTGTAGGTTGATCAAGATTGAAACCCAGAATTTTACCCGACTACATAAGATTCAATGCCAACAACTCGAGATAAAGATCCTGAATCCATTTAGCGAGCAGCCCCGTTGAGAACTACTCATGTGGTGATTTCTTCAGCATAGGTAAAATATGGATTTATGTATAATGCCTCCATAGTTGTGATTGATGACTGTAAAAGTCATGAAGAGCTTAACCATGTAAAAATGACAGTGTAAATTGTATCTCAGTATCAAGGGCAACTAGAAGATCCTTAACCGAGTGGATTCAAGAATGTTGCCACTATGAACTAGGTGTTGCATTATGGGTTTCATCCCTGAGGATTTATTGTTGTTATAAAGTTGTATACATAAGAGTTGTATCACTTTTGCCTTTGACCAACTAATGTTCAAATGTGAATGTAGATAATGCATGAAGAGAGCAGAAAATAATTTATCCTTGTAGAGAATCTGTTGTATTCTACTACTTCTTCACTATTGATATCCATTTTTAAGGATTCTCCTTGTGTGAGATATTTGAAGTCAAGATTTGAGTGAAGGGGTTGAACTTTGATAGCTTTGCAAAGATACTTTCCATTGTTATGTAACCTATTTAATATATGTTCAAACTTACCTATTTTTTTTTACTACCGTAAGTACAATCTAATTATTTCTGCTATTATTACCCATGTGTATACTAAAATTGTATTCACTGCACAATCTCTTTATGTGAGCTTTACAATCCTCAATTGAATCCAATGTTAATGCTTCTGGTTACCTCTTGGTGATCCTTATCAATTTTGTTGCCTTTGGTAATATGATCTGATTTCTTTTTCTACAATCAAATTGCAATTCTCCCATAGATACTTGCTTTCAAAAAATTAATTTTATAATCCAATCACCATGCTTTTCTATACCTTACTTTACCAACTCTTGGCATTTCTTTATATGATTTGGCTCCCTAGGTTATTATTTTGAAATTGATTTTCCACTACAAAATCCCTCTTTTTCCTCCCAGATTTGGCACACAT
The DNA here is from genome assembly GCA_031772625.1 of Pinus tabuliformis. NCBI lineage: Eukaryota > Viridiplantae > Streptophyta > Pinopsida > Pinales > Pinaceae > Pinus > Pinus tabuliformis. The sequence continues at coordinate 460,502,296 of CM062818.1, forward strand.
GTACACTAATTGCTTCTCTAACCACAAGGAATTGTTTGTAAGGCCAGAAAAGGAGGTTGCGGCGATGAATATTGTAGGTATTGCAACGTAAGGAACCAGAGGTAAGGAGGCCGCACACAGGGAAAGGTGCTATGTATGAAATGGTCTATATATTTAATCGGTGATTTGTCATGTATTTCTTGCCCAGAACCTGTTACTTGGGTAATTTTGAATTCTAAGAATGTAATTTGACATGGAAGAGGCCGAGAATAAGGCAGTTGTAGGTGTAAAAGTAGAAGTTTGTATGCTCCGGAATTTGAATGGGGCAGATTACTTGGACCCTGCTTTACATATAGGGTGTGTTGCTTGACACTGTCTTTAGTAAATATATTTTACTATGTAGATATTTTTTTTATGATAGAATAACATGGTAATTAATGGGTGTGTTGCTTGAAATTGTCTTTAGTAAATATATTTTACTATGTAGATATTTTTTTATGATAGAATAACATGGTAATTAATTTTGGCGGCTTGTTTGTTGCTTGACATTGTCTATAGTAAATATATTTTACTATGTATATATTTCTTTATGATGGAATAACATGGTAATAGTCAGATGGTAGCTTCTCATTTTCTCTTTGCAAAACTATTTGCATAAATTTATAGATGTAAGAATTAATTTTCTTGTCTAATAGTTAGGATGGTCACTTTTCACTTGTATATGTGAGAATTACCAATCTTGTCACAATAGCTAGGATGGTCATTTCTTATTTTCAGTGGCAAATTTTTTTGCATAGATTTACAAATGTAAGAATTACTTTTCTTATCACAATAGTGGGATGGGCACTTCTCACTTTTTGTGCAGAAAATATTAACATAAAGGTTAAGGTTTAAGAATTACTAATCTTCTCATATTAATCAGGATGGTCACTTCGCACTTTCTATAGCAAAAATGTTTGCATAAATTTTCAGATGTGAGAATCACTGATCTTGTCACAATCGTCAAGATAATGGCTTCTCACTTTGTGTGGAAAAATATTTGTGTATTTTTGCAAATGTAAGTAAAATATTTGCATAAATTTGAGAAGAAAGAATTTATGGTCTTGCCACAATAGTCACAGTGGTCACTTTTACTTTTTTGTGGCCACAATAGTCAAGGTGGTCACTTCTTACTTTTTGTGGCCAAAAAATTAGCGTAGATTTGCAGCTATAAGAATTACTGGTGTTGTTAAAATAGTCAAGATGGTCACTTTTAACTTTTTATTCCAAAAACATTTTCACTCTTCACCTTTTATTCCAAAAACATTTTCACTCTTCACCTTTTATTCCAAAAACATTTTCATATGGTTACTTCTTACTTTATGTGGTCAAAAAAATTGCATAGATTTACAGAGATAAGAATTACTGGTGTTGTCTAAATGGTCACTTTTCACTTTTTTTTCCAAAATCATTTGCATAAATTCGCAAACGTAAGATTTATTAAAATTGATAAATTTTCAATTTTATAGACACATACAATAGAAGCTTGAACTCATTGCCCCAGGAACCTAGTTTCAATTTGTTTTTTATTCAAACTTATATCATTTTTGTTTGTTGAAAATTAAAGTACATTTTCAATTGAATCAAATAAGAGAATTTTAGCTAAAGAAAATCTTTTGTTTTTATAATAAATTTACATTTGAAATCAAATTTTGTTTAGATTTAATATCAAGGTACATCATGATGAGAAAGATTTAAATGGTAGAAAAATTGGTTTCAGTGGAACGTCCAACCACAACCGTCCTTCTGACACATTTATACAAAGTTTAAATTTTAAAAATTTTCTCAGAAAAACATAAAAAACAAAATTGAATAAAAAATTTACTTCTTTCTTCTAGACTAGTCTTTCATATGCTACAGCCTTAAGACATTTCCTTCACAACATATGATGCAAATACTAGTTTTATTCATTTGTAGAGTTATTCATAATTAGAAATTTAGAATCACCAATATCCAAAATTCATCTCTTATATTTAATAAATTATAAACATTCACAATTCATCAATTATATTTAATTTAAAAATACTTCTTAATTATAAATAAAGAAATTATGATTATAATTATTATTTTTTAACCAACTCTCTTTACATCTAATCTATTTATCACAAACTTCCAAAATTATCCATTTCTTTGATCCACTACCTTTATTTGTTTTATAATAATATACGTTAAAAAATTATTTAAATTAACCATTTATATTAATTAAAAAACAAACATTATTGTAATGCATTGAAATCTGAGCAAAATCTAAGCAATGTTCTAACGATGAAAATACTTCATGTAAGATGTCAAATTCCCAGACCTAGACCTAAATGTGTAGATGACAAGATGAAGAGGTTCAACTTCCTCATGACAATACCTATCACGCCCCTACACCTGCGGTAGTCTTTCAACCGCTTATAGCGAGGTGCAGCACTACCAATCATTTTCTTTTCACCAATACTTACGATTGTAGACTACGCGTAACATTCCATACTTAGTTTATTTTTCGTTACCAAGTATTATTATGTTTCCTTTATACAAGAGAAATCCCATAACATTCACATAAACAGCATTATACAAGAGAAATGCACAATAGTATAAAGGGAGGGGCAACTCCCTGCAATATGAGTATGCCCGAATCAATATATTATACAATCTTCGATTTTACAAAGCTTTACAAGTATACTTGGAAACTCCAAGTTCCATACTTAGCCAATATTCACAACTACGGCAAACTCGGTTGCCCAGCTCGTCGGCACCTCTGCATGGTCGCCACATGACTCACCAACCCTTTGTTCACATCATCGCATGATCGTGTTGTTTTCCCAACTTGGGCGCGCCTCGTCGTAACCAAGTCACCACACACGGGTGCCTTCGCACGAGTCACACCTCCATTCACAATCTCAACACTTCACCAAAAGTCACACCGTGCACACTTGCACGACAGGCGGGCACTCACCCGAGTCACCCAAGAACCTGTGCCAAGTCATTGCACAAACCGAGCACCCACACCTTTGTTTCACCATCGAGCGCTCCTTCGCACAACTCGGGTGCCACACCCGTGCATGCCCTTCTCCAACCGACGGGCGACCTCTACCCGTACCCTCACCCAACACCAAGATACGCGCTACCTCCGTGCGGCCTCGCCCAAGAACAGGCGCATCACCCAAGTTCTGCGCCTTCATACTTGCTGTGTCCACGCACTAGATCTGTGTTATGAAACCAGCTCAAGAAAAGATAGAAAAGATAGATCCATGCCTTAGAATTCAGCCTCTTCGAGGGGGCAACCTCCTTTACATTACATAAATGAACAATTCTTGGATGATACAAATGACAAAACCTTCTTCCTATATATAGGAGTCTAAGGAGTCACAATATAATCCAGCTGACCTAACAATAATAATATAAAGCCACAAAAATAACAATAGAGGGATTCTATGGGGCACAGTAATAACAATATGGGGGCAATAGGGGCACAACAATATTAATAAGGGGTATAACTACAATAGCAATGGGGTAATCACTAGTATTATAGGGACCCAACATGCCCCTCTCCTTCAAGAAAGTGTTGTCCTCAACGCTTGAGTAGTTCTGGATACTTTTGCATAAAATTCTCATCCTCCCATGTGGAATCTTCAGCGGATAAGTTCTTCCACTTGATAAGATACTCTGAAATTGATCGATTTCGTAGCTATCGAGTTCTTGTTTTTGTGACTACTTCCGGTTCCAATATAATTTTTCCTTCCTCATCAAATTCTGGCAATATTGTTTGAACTGGGAGCTTGTCACCTATAACCTTCTTTAAACATGAAACATGTAAAACTGGGTGCAATCGAGAAGCTGCAGGAAGCTCCAATTTGTATGCCATAGTGCCAATCTTTTGCAACACCTTGTACGGACCATAATACTTTGGTGATAATTTATTATCCTTATTAGCTTGCTTGAGGGACATTTGCTTATATGGTTTTAGCTGTAGGAATACCCAATCACCTACGTCAAAACTTTTTTCACTGCGATGTTGATCTGCCTGTTGTTTCATTCTATTCTGTGCCAACACGAGGTTATCCTTTAAGAGTTGGAGGACTTGTTGTTGATGTTTGATGTGATGTTCCACTGCCTTAACCTTAGAATTTTCTCTTAAATATGATGTGATGGATGGTGGTTGATACCCATAAAGTTCCATAAATGGTGTCATTTTTGTTGCTGTATGGAAGGAAGTGTTATACCACCATTCAGCCAGAGGCAACCATTTGACCCATTGTGTCTGTTTATCAGATACAAAGCAACGAAGATATCCTTCCAAACATTTGTTTACTATCTTAGTTTGCCCATTAGATTGAGGATGATAAGATGAGCTATGAGCTAACTGAGTACCAAGACAAGAAAATAATTATGTCCAAAAATTTCCAGTGAAAATGGGATCTCTGTCACTTACAATAATCTTTGGGTTTCCATGTAGCTTTTGAATTGTTTCCATAAATGCAGTAGAAACTGTACTAGCTTTAAATGGATGTGATAATGCACAAAAGTGTGCATACTTGGTAAGTCTATCAACTACTACCATGATGATACTCTTTCCCTCAGACTTGGGTAAACCTGTGATAAAATCCATTGAAACCTCCTCCCAACGTTGGCTTGGAATAGATAACGGTTGTAATAGACCCGGTGTCTTAATTGTTTCAACTTTATTTTGTTGGCAAACCAAACATTCCGCTACAAAATTTTGAATATCTGATTTAAGGCCATCCCAAAAAAATTCCTTCTTAACCCTGTGGTAAGTTTTTAAAAATCCTGAGTGCCCTCCTGAGGGAGAAGTGTGCAATTCCATAAGAATCTTTTGTTTTAGCTGGGAATTCTTACAGAGTTATAAGCGATCTTTGTACCATAATGAATCATTTTTCCAGCTAAATGTATCAGACGTACTGGAATCTTGTTGTAACTTTCGAATAAGTGCCCACACTTCCTCGTCATTCTTCCATTCCTCCCTTGCTTCGTTTATCGAATCTGGTTGGATAATAGAAATGGCGCACAACAATGCTTCCACATCCTCATCCTTTCTTGAGAGTGCATCTGCCACCACATTTTGCTTCCCTTTTTTGTAGATGATTTCAAAGTCATAACCCAACATCTTTGTGACCCACTTTTGTTGCTCTTCAGAGGATAATCTTTGCTCTAAAAAGTATTTAAGGCTATCATGATCCGTTTTTACCTTGAAGTGTCTTCCCATTAGGTAGGGTCGCCATTTCTTAAGTGCATGGAGTATTGCCAACATTTCCTTCTCATAAATAGCTTTTCTTAAAAACTTTCCCTTGATTGGACGACTTTCAAAAGCAATGGGTCTTTCATCTTGCATTAGAACAGCACCAATTCCATTTCCTGAAGCATCACATTCCACAATAAAGGTTTTTGTGAAGTCCGGTGTATCTAAGACCGGTGCTTGGCACATTGCCTCTTTAAGATGTTCAAAGGCCTTTGTTGCTTCCGGAGTCCATGAAAATGCATCTTTCTTCAATAATGTTGTTAGAGGTGCTGCTATTCTCCCATAATTCTTAACAAACTTGTGATAATACCCTGTCAACCCGAGAAATCCTCGCAGATGCATTATGGATGTGGGGATTTTCCATTCCTTAATGGCTTTAATTTTGCTATTGTCTACCTTAACTCCTTCATGAGATACAATATGACCCAGATATTCCACCTCCTGGACTCCAAAGAAACATTTGGATCTTTTTGCATATAATTGTTTCTCCTCCAATAGTTGTAGCACCCTATCAACATGTTCAACATGATCCTTCCAGGACTTGTTGTAGATTAGTATATCATCAAAAAATACTATCACAAATTTTCTAAGGAATGGTTTGAAAATTGAATTCATCAAACCTTGAAATGTTGAAGGTGCATTGGTAAGGCCAAAAGGCATGACCAAAAATTCATAATGACCCTCATGAGTTCTAAATGTTGTTTTCGGAATGTCTTCAGTTTTCATTCTGATTTGATGATATCCTGAACGAAGATCCAACTTGGTGAAGTAAATTGATCCATGCAATTCATCCAGTAATTCATCAATGACAGGAATGGGGAACTTATCTTTAATAGTGAGCTTGTTGAGCTCCCTATAATCCGGACACATGTGCCATGATCCATCCTTCTTGTGCACCAATACTGCTGGAGCAGAGAAAGAACTTTGAATCGGTTGAATTATACCAGCCTCTAGCATTTCTGCAACCATACGTTCAATTTCACTCTTTTATCTGTACGGCCTGATGTTTGGAGGAACACTTCCTGGAATCAGATGAATAGCATGATCATGATCACGCATAGGTGGGAGACCTTTGGGAGTCTCAAATACCTTGGAATGATTTTCCAGGACTTTTTGGAGATCTGGAGAAATAGATGATTCCAATGTGGAAACATCTAGTGAACATAATTGTGCAATTATACCTCTTTGCTCCTTTTTTAGAAGCTTTGTCATACCATTAGAGATGATTATCTTTCCTGGTTTCCCTGCAATACCCCTTAATTCAACTTCCTTTCCTTCTGTAGAAAATTTGATGAAAATTTCTTGAAAATTAAAAGCTATTGTACCCAAGGATTGTAGCCATTGGACTCCTAGTACAACATCAGCACCTCCCATTGGAATGGAAAGCATTGGGCTAGTCAATACATATTCTCCCATGGATAGCTTGATATTATGGCACTTTCCAGAGCAATTTATTGTTCCTCCATTTGCAATCATCACTTGACACTCTGGTGCTGGATATAGGAAGCAATTCAATTCTTTTGCTACCTTACAATGAGTAAAATTGTGGGTGCTTCCTGAATCAATCAACACTATTACCTTTTTCTTCTTGATTTGTCCTTCTATCTTGATGGTTTGAGGAGTGCTAATTCCCACCAATTCATTACAAGAAATGGTCGAATTTATTTGGTCTTCATCTAGCCTTTGTTCCTGGAGTATATCCTCTTCTTCTGACCTTTCTTGCTCCTTTTCTTCTTCCTCTCCACAATCTATGTAGAATAATTTCTTCTCAGCACACTTATGACCTTTAGTGTATTTGCTATCACAACTGTAACAAATCCCTTTTGCTCTTTTTTTCTTCCAATTGTTGTGGTGTCAACCTTATAGGTTGTGGAAGACTAGGGGCAACAACACTTCCGTCTTTATAGTTGTGAGTGGTATGCTTCCTGGTTGCCATAATTTTACTTTCCATTTTTCTTGCTAACCTGAATGCCTTCTCTAATGAATCAAGTTCCCAAAGGCGAACATCATGTTGGATATTATCCTTTAAATACCCTATGAACACATCAATCCTATGCTCATCTGGAATATCTTTTACCCTTATGTTCAATTTTTGGAACTCCTCAATGTGCTCCATTATTGAACCCTTTTGTTTGAGACTTATCAATTGGCTAAAAAAAGTGTTGCTTTTTGTATCCTCATAATGTGCTATCAATTCTTCCGTAAAAATTGTCGAAGTGATAAATAGTTTACGAGAGCAAAGCCATTGATACCATACAAACTGATTTGGTTCCAAATATAAAGTTGCCATACGTACTTTTTGTCTGTTTTGCACATTATTGAGATCGAAGAATTGCTCCATCTGTAATATCCATGTTGCGGGATCCCTGCCATCAAACTTCCTCATATCAATTTTTGGAATATGGTGAGTCTTTGATCCAACATTAGAGTCTACAGATTCATGATTAACATTTATTTTGTTCTCATCATGAGTTTCCTTTAGTACCCTTTCACCCTTAGTGACCATTTCTTGTAGCAACTTATTCATATTTATCTTCAATTCTTCCATCTTATCATCCATGCCATCAATTTTAGCGTCCATGCCATTCACCTTAGCTTCCATGCCATCCATCTTAGCTTCTATGCCTTTATTTAAACAATTCATCTTAGCTTCTACACCTTTCTTTAAACCATCCATCTTAGCTTCTACATCTTTCCTTAAACCATCCATCTTAGATTCTATTGCTTTTTGTGCAAGTGACACTTGTCGCACTTGTTCTTGTAATTTTGATATATCATATAGCATTTCTTCTTCTTCTTCATGAGTCATGCTAGAGCTTTCAGGTTCCTTACTAGGTGTTTTCATTTTCTTTCCTCGAGGCATCAATTACCGATAATAATGCTCTATTATGCCCTTTGAATTCCTTCAAAATAAATTTTCAAACCAAGCTTAAGCAAAAATTTAAGAAAATCTACACACCTTTTTTCACTTTGTAGGAGCTCAATATTGCCTCTGATGTATCTCTGCACTTTCTGATTATCTAGTTCTGAATTTGTGACTTGCAGTAGCCCTCTGTGTCCTCTTTCCAATGCCACAAGTCTGACCCAAATTGGATTCTCCAAGGAAGAGTTATGCGAAATCTCCCACATTGACTTGATCATAGACTAGTTCAGTAGAGAGAACTTGTACGACGTGCCACGAGTCACTGTTTTGACCTTTGGATCTAAAAAATGCGTACAAGAAACTACAGTCCATCCTATTTCTGTACCTTCTTACGAAATTTCAATCCGACCCCCAGAGAGAAAGTTATGACGATTTTCCCCAGGTCACCTGTTTGGAATGTAATTCAACAGTCTACAAAAAGACCAACTTCCTCAGATCATATCTCCAAAAATATAGAGCAAAAAGCTCTGAAATTCGGACCCGAGGTTCAACGCGATTTCTTCTAAAATGGTTTTTTTTTGCAACTTCTGAAACGTCACAGAAAAAAAGTTATAACGAAAATGCCACAATGACCTATTTGGAGCAGCGAAACCCTAGAATCCAAAGCTCTGATACCAAATGTTATGAAACCAGCTCAAGAAAAGATAGAAAAGATAGATCAACGCCTTATAATTCAGTCTCTTCGAGGGGGAAACCTCCTTTAGATTACATAAATGAACAATTCTTGGATGATACAAATGACAAAACCTCCTTCCTATATATAGGAGTCTAAGGAGTCACAATATAATCCAGCCGACCTAACAATAATAATATAAAGCCACAAAAATAACAATAGAGGGATTCTATGGGGCACAGTAATAACAATATGGGGGCAATAGGGGCACAACAATATTAATAAGGGGTATAAATACAATAGTAAGGGGGTAATCACTAGTATCATAGGGACCCAACAATCTGCGCCTTCTTCATGAGCGAGTTTGTTGCGTGAGCGATGGTGGAAATGACCTCCACGCATCACCAATATATATGAGTGGCAAGGTGAGGTCATGGCTGCCTAGCCGACCTGCCCACACCCTCAATTCCATCGCAAATACACTTAAACATCTCGTCGGCCTCCTTGCAAACGCCCTCAACCATTGGTCGGCCTACTACGTTTGTTGGTCGGCCCGTGGGTGCTCCTCCATGCTCCCACGCATATATATAACCTTTGTTCTCCCTTCCTACGCATCGCATTATAACATATCACCTCTGTGTTGATGGTTCGAGCTCGCACTTTGTCCATTTGTCATCGTACTTCGTCCAGCGAGCGTGCCAAGGACCGCAGGTCCTTACATCCTCCTCCACCTGAAGTGGTTGTCGTCCTCGACAACATGCCATCCTGGTAGCCATCCACCAAGATCATCAACAACTGTCTCATCCATGATGTCAACTCCTCCACATACGGCAACCATCCCTGCAACATATGTAGAACCACCATCTCCATCATGTCTCGTCCCAGCAACCATCTATCACCAAGATCACCATACCAAGGTATACACCCCATCGGTATGTCATACATCGAAAATCATCTCAATCCATGACCATCGACCATCCTGTCACAATATCCACACGGTGCTCCTCATTGTGGGAGGCTGACCCTTCCATCTCAAGCTACATGCTTCCTGCAACATCTCATGTCAACCTCATCATGTGTCATCCTCATGTGAACTGCTGCCATGATACTCCAACATAATGCTAACACATCTTTGTACATGTCGGCCCCCATGTCTGAACTAGTCGGGTGATCAGTCCAACTATCACGCTCAAACCATGAGAATGCACTTCCTCATGCCACCATCAGTTGTTTCTCAGAACATCTCGTCACATCCTCAACTCGATCAAGAATCCATCTCCATACAAGTGTAAGCCATGCTTAGGTCCATGAAGTAGTCCTCATCTCGTCTGCAACATGTTGTCCATGATGTCTGGTACCAATGTGTTGCATGAAATCAGTCGCATCTATCCCAACATCATCATCCATATGTGTGCCTCCTCAATATGAAGAGACCATCTCATCAAACTCCAACTCTCGATGTGCCACATCCAGGTCCATGAAGCAACCTCCATCATATCTGCAATGTGCCATCCCTCAAGTCTGCCATAGAAACAAGTATACACCTGTCTCATCTATCCATGTGTTTCCCATGATCATAGATCAATCATCTCCCATGTGTCAAAGTGGTTAAGTCTTGGCTCAACCCATGCCCAAGTGTTGCCACCAAGGCATCATCATCGTTGTAACTCCATCACTCCAAAGTGTCTCGTATCGATCCTCCACATCAAGTCACTCTTTCAAGCCATTCCCATACATGTACTTGAAAGTATGCACCCCATCCTGCATCAAAGTCTCTGACCTTAGCTCCTCAATGCATCAGATCCTCCAAGTCCACCATATATGAAGTCCCCAAAAGTCACAACCTCATGTCATCATGAGCTCCATGAGTCATCTCCAACTAAAATCCTAGCAAGCATACATGTCTCGACCCAGAGGTCTTTGCAAGATGCCTCAGGTCTCCATGTAGTAGGAATGCTCCATAGTCTGCTCACAACTCCATCCAAGTCCATGGCCTTGTTGTACATAAGTGCACAACCTCTCCATCGGCTCATAAATAATAAGTCTCCATGTCACACTAGCAAATCCACCTACACAACATCCCTGCCTTGGCACTCCTCATTGGATGCCCATAAATGACACCTCTACAAGTGCTCCTGCATAATGTCCCTGCATAAGATTGCCATGCTCCATGTCTCCAACCTGATGTCCATGACTAAGTTGCCCATGTAGTCCAACCAAGTAGACCCATCACAACAATCGGTCATCCTCATCCAAGTCTGCAATCTTCGGTCTAGTGAACTCGGTCACCCAACCATATCATCATCATCACGAGTCCCTTCCATCATAGCTCCCCCACTAAAGGTTCCACCAAGACTTGCTCTTGGTCTCGGCCATGAGAAGTCCACCCAAGTATCATCATACCTCAAGTGTGTGCCCTCTTCAATCTGTCCATGAGTCATGCTGGGCACTTAGCCAATTCTTCATGTGGCTAAAGCATGACCCATCCTTCGCAACAATCATCATGTTCCTCCCTTGTCACGGGCCTTTGTACCTTCTACCATAAGGTCATAAACAACCCCAATAAGTCCTGCAACAATCAACAATCCTTGCTTCTCCATACAAGGTCTCATCATAGACATCCATGGTAAGATGCTCCCCTACATCGGCAAACTTATTTTTCCCTTCCCTGCATACAGTCCATCCACCAAATGCTTAAGTGAAACACAAGTATCAATACTTACTTCATCAGCATCATGAGGCTCTTCCATGTGAGTATCCTCATTCATCCATGTCTGCAAATTGCACGATCCTTGTCTAACTTGATCAATCTCAAGTTCATCCTCCATCGTTGTCACATCTACAACATCCTCAATCATCACGGCTTCCTCTTCCGTGTTAGCACAACCTGCAACTTCATCTTGCTCCATTGTCCAACCAAGTTGAAGAAGTTTGTCTTCAACATTCCTTTCCAAGACTTCAAGCTTATCTTGAATCAGGGGTTCTCTTCTTTCATCTGCTTTAACCTGTATAAGGTAAGCAAGAGATTCCCTTCGCATTCTTCCAAACCTGCCATGCCTTGTCATTAAGCTTGGCCCAAGCACTAAGCTTCACCTCTACTAAACCTGTTTCACCATTCCCCTAAATCACCCTGATATTCCCTGTCACCTGCAAAACTTGAACTCACTGCCAAGTCTTCGGTCTTCAAAGAATCAGCTCCTTAATTCAGTTCACCAGCTCTGATACCACCTGTCACACCCCTACACTTGCGGTAGTCTTTTAACCGCTTATAGCGAGGTGCGGCATTACCAATCATTTTCTTTTCACCAATACTTACAATTGTAGACTACGCCTAGCATTCCATACTTAGTTTATTTTTCATTACCAAGTATTATTATGTTTCCTTTATACGAGTGAAAGCCCATAACATTCACATAAACAACATTATACAAGAGAAATGCACAACAGTATAAAGGGAGGGGCAACTCCCTGCACTATGAGTCTGCCCGAATCAATATATTATACAATCTTCAATTTTACAAAGCTTTACAAGTATACCTGGAAACTCCAAGTTTCATACTTAGCCAATTTTCACAACTACGGCAAACTCGGTTGCCCAGCTCGTCAGCGCCTCCGCACTATCGCCGCACAACTCACCAACCCTTTGTTCACCTTGTCGCATGATCGTGTTGTTTGCCCAACTTGGGCATGCCTCATCGTAACCAAGTTGCCACACACGGGGGCCTTCGCATGAGTCACACCTCCATTCACAATCTCAACACTTCACCAAAAGTCACACCATTCACACTTGCACGACGGGCGGGCACTCACCTAAGTAACCCAAGAACCCGTGCCAAGTCGTTGCACAAACCAGGCGCCCACTCTCCTTTGTTTCACCGTCGGGCGCTCCTTCGCACAACCCGGGCGCCACACCCGTGCACGCTCTTCTTCAACTGGCGGGCGACCTCTACCCGCACCCTCACCCAACACCAAGATACTCGCTACCTCCGTGCGGCCTCACCCAAGAATAGGCGCATCACCCAAGTTCCATGCCTTCCTACTTGTTGCGTCCACGCACTAGATCTGTGCCTTCTTCATGAACAAGTTTGATTCTTGAGCGATGGTAAATGACCTCCACGCATCACCAATATATATGAGTGGCAGGGCGAGGTCGTGGTTGCCGAGCCGACCTGCCCATGCCCTCAACGCCATCGCAAATACACTTAAACATCTCGTCAGCCTTCTTGCAAACACCCTCAACCATCGGTCGGCCTGCTATGTTTGTTGGTCGGCCCGTGGGTGCTCCTCCACGCTCCCACGCATATATATAAACTTCGCTCTCCCTTCCTACGCATCGCATTATAACATATCACCTCTGTGTTGATGGTCTGAGCTCGCACTTTGTCCATTTGTCATCGCACTTCATCCGGCGGGCGTGCCAAGGACCACAGGTCCTTACAATACCACTAGTGAGTTCGCTGGTGGATCTGGCTACATCTACATTTAATACTTTAAATCATTAAAGTAATTATTTATGTCATTAGTGCTATCAATTTAATAAGTTAGATTATGAAATTTACCATTTACTTGGTCAAAAATATCAAAAATTGTTTTGTTGAATTTTGGTAACTTTTTTTTAATTAATTAATTTACAAGTTTAAAAATAATTTACAAATTTAAAAAATATTGATATAAAATTGAAAGAGCTAATTCAAGAGCCAATGCATTAATAAATAATTATAGTTTTTATGAGGCACATTTTAATAACGTTCATAACTATTCTACAATTCAATACGAGAACTAAGTATATAATAGTATAATACTTAAATAATAATAATAATAATAATTTTTGGGTACTTTTAGCAATATGTTGCCTAGTGATATGGTATTTTAAGTCATAAATATGGTTTCAGTTCAGAATTTGGAAGTGCTGTAATCTAAGCCCCTACGAAGATGGCTAGTCATATGATATTTTAAGTCATAAATATGGTTTCAGTTTAAAACTGGGAAGTACTATAATCTAAGCCTCTACGAAGATGGTTATTAGGTTCAATTTCGTTCTTTGTTGGCTTCATCCAACCACGGTGTTAGGATCAATGTAGGTCTATGAACTAGGCAAGATTGGTCACGTTTGGTTCTTGCATGGCTTACTTTGGGTCTAGCATCTTACTTTGTGCTGAGCATTCATATCTGTATAGATTTTACAAATAGATAAATGCATGAATATGTTTATTTTTTAATGTTTTTAGTATTGTTGGGAAATATTCTTGTGAGATATAGATACAAGAACAAACCAAGTTTGAATTCTAAAATATACATAAAACACATGATTGGTAGGAATTACATCCATATAAAATACATGATTGGTAGTGATTACATCCATATATGTACTTTAGTTCTCAAATTTGAATGCCAATTGTTGTGCGGATGGAACTTGACAGCTAGTGTAGCTCGTCCCACTCTTGATGGATATTGCCACAATGGAAGCATCACTGCAACTGTCGTCAAAATATCCGTTGCTTCCATAAATGAGAACAATAATCACTGCAATGGCAAGGGTGTTGCTCCAGGAAAACAAATTCTTTCTTTCTCCATATGTTATTGTATATATAATGCCTACACTTGTATCCATGTACTTGTACCTGTAGCTTGGCTTCTTAGGTCTTTTTGTACATGATACAGTGTGCCAGGTAGGTTCAAAAACTCAATCATTAGTATTGTGTAATTAGTGTCAATCATGTGATTCATAATAGGAATACTAAAATTTCGATATTGTGAAGATGTTATTTTTCAACCATATATAAAGTGAGATTTTTATTTTTTTGTGAAACTTGTTTTTACATTTTTAAATGAAAATTTTGGAAAATTGAAATACATGGTTTATAAATATTAGATCTCTTGCAGCCCCAGCTCTCGATCACTCTACATTCATCTAAATTTCTATTAGGGTGTCTTTGAACAGGGTGCAAATGCAGTATACCTACATTGTTACATCATTCACAATGAAAATCGCGAAGATCTGGATGAGTCATTTTCTGAAATTCAAAAATGTAGTAAAATAACTATCTCATCTTACCCCAGGCCAAGGCTACAAAAATTCAGAAGAGGGCTCCGGAAAATTTTCAGCGGTAGAATTAATCCAACGCTCCAGCCCATAGATAATTTTCAATTATATATTCAACGCCAGGTCTTACGAATAAAATATAAAACTCAAATCGCATTAAGAGGCAGAACACGTTGGTCGACAGGGTTACTCATGAACCACCATGTTTGTCATCATCTCTTTGACTTTAACGCTCGTCCGTTCTGTAAGTTCCCCACAGGCACCATATAATATACATTGTCTATTTTGGCCCCATGAGAGACGGATATTTTTGTCTTGTACATGCAATAGCTACGGATACAGAAGTGTTAATAACGCTGACATTAGCCAGCTGTAGTTGTATAAAAGTCATGACAGGTCGCATTGGTTTGTTGTGGTATGTGGAATTGTTCAGTGATTTTTCCTTTTAACCAACCTGCGAGAGAAAATGGTTAGCATGCACAACATATTCCTATGGTAGATCGCCAGCAACAGTCAGGGTTGGCATCTGATCATTAATGGGGGAATGTTATAGGATGAACTCCACTTCCTCAAAATTATCGAAATGAACATTAGTGCTCTTAGAGCACGAAGCTGCAGTGGTAGCGGCCAGTCGCCGTAACTTTAGCACCCGTTTAGCGGCCAGTTTGTGCTGGTTAGCTCGGAATTGTTTAACTAACCTGAGGGTGGCACGGTTGAGGTCTCTTGCTAATTGTAAACACGAAGGAAATGCTTTGAGAGTAGAGGATGAAAGACTTGTTTGTTGGAAAATATTAATAATGCCAACCATGTCCATTTAGTTCCTTCTCGAGAATTCAGGAGGCGTTTCGAGAGTTCGATAGCTTGTGAAGAAGCCACAGTCACCGACTCTAGAAACTTCTCCTCGGTGTATAAAAACTTTCTTTCGAAATCGAATGAGCAAGTATCTGAGTGTTTGTGTCCAGTTGTGGTTTTGTTTCTGCGTTCACTTATTTGGTATCACAGCAAGGTAAGTGCTCCAAGGTTGAGCGCCGAGAAGTGTTGTAGAGAAGAAAGTTTCGAGAGTTCGATAGCTTCTCGAAGAAGCCACAGTCACCGACTCTACAAACTTCTCCTCGGTGTATGAAAAGACGATCGAATGAACAAGTCTATGAGTGTTTGTGTTCAGTTCTGGTTTTGTGTCTGCGTTGTCTGATTTGGTATCACAGCGAGGTGAGTGCTCCAAGGTTGAGTGCAGAGAAGTCGTTGTGGGTGAGTTGTGAAACTGTTGAGAAGTGTTGGAGAGTGTGTGTGCAGCACATTAACCACTGGTGGAGGCGGTATTAGCCAGAAGGTGTATGAAAAGACGATCGAATGAACAAGTCTATGAGTGTTTGTGTTCAGTTCTGGTTTTGTGTCTGCGTTGTCTGATTTGGTATCACAGCGAGGTGAGTGCTCCAAGGTTGAGTGCAGAGAAGTCGTTGTGGGTGAGTTGTGAAACTGTTGAGAAGTGTTGGAGAGTGTGTGTGCAGCACATTAACCACTGGTGGAGGCGGTATTAGCCAGAAGTTGAATGTGAGCGTGTGGGTTATTCACTGTGTGCAACGAGAGTGAAAACTTCAAAAACTTGTTGCATTTTTTTCCCTGTTCTTTCTGTGTTGCAAAAAAAAAAAAAAAATCTGTTTGCAGCTGGTGAATGACTAAGGCAACTGCGTCCTAGTGCGTGAGTCTACGCGTGAGATTTTGCTGCTATGAAGCAATCCCTTTACGTGTAAGGGTGTGTTGGTTGTTGTTGAAAATATAATTTCAACTGTGCAACAGTTGAGCCATGCGGCAGCATGAGGACATTAAACCGTGCATATCACCAAGGATCGGGAGAAAAATCGCTTCAAAAATAAATTTGCAGGCTTAAAGATCCGCTTTAACCTCAGCCGTCAGATCTAACCGATCAACGGTTTAGATCGTATCGGCGTATCGGCAAGTCGGCATATCGGCGGATTGGAGCATCGGAGGTAGGCAGCGGCAGCGAAATGAAACGTCGCCGATGAGCGATCGCCGATATCGCATCGGCGAAGTCGAAGTGAAGGACTTGTAAAGAAGCTTTTGTGTTTGCGATGAGCGATCGCCGATATCGCATCGGCACATCGCTATCGGCAATGTCATAGGGTCGGGGTCTTTAACATGAGTAAAGTTGCGACGTGATGGAGCGGACCCGACTACATTATAAATAGTTTTTAATAAATTTTCAAGTCCGCGCTCAGGGCATTTTCAATGTATTTAATGTATTTTCGAAATATAGGGAAAAGCAAAGGATCGGCCCATGGTGCGAGCGGCATATCGCAATCGGGGAAACCATGGGTACACAACTTTTTATATATGAGCACTATGCGATGAAGCACGGACCCGATGGGTTTCCAAAACCAAATTGTATAATGTTTGAAATCCACCCAAAGGCCATTTTTGTGTTTTGCAGCGTTTATGTATGTTTTCAAATATATGGAGAAACAGAGAATTGGCGCGGAGGCAGTTAAAGTGAGCATGGAACAGTACAACATAGCAGGCAGAAGCTTTCAATTTTTAGTATGGGCGAGAAGGAGGTAGGTTGCGTTCAAGCTCCTGCACATTGAATTTTCAACTACCAGAGTAAAAGCTCAACTCAGTCAAGGACGTGAAGGACAGCCTCGAGCAGTTCACAGTATGGGACTCCATAATTATTCATCAATACCATTCAGATTTTGTATGTAATTGTAGTTGTCTGTTTTAGTGGATACAGTGTGTGTGTAAGGGTGTAGAAGCGCAGCAGCGCAAGTGATGTATGTTTTACAATATGCAGCAGCATAGAATGTAATCTGAACTGAATGAATAGAGTAGTACTGTTTTTTTTTCTTTTGGTTAATCCCTCTGAGCAGGAAGAGGAAGAATTTTGTATCAGGCTTTTCATTTTAATGAATACAGATCCTAGTTTATGGGTGTAATACTCTGTTCTGATAAATAATTTTTAGCTTTCCGCTGTGTGAAAATCCTGGAAAGAAACAGAGCATTGTTCTCTGTGTGCATTATATATATATATATATATATATTGTGTTTTTTTGGGATTTTGACAGACAAAAATCCCCAACAGTTGTGAGGCTACTTGGAGGGAGCCGTAGAAAAGAAAATTTCCAAATTTTGAAGGCAGTCATTGGCTGCGAGAGAATGGAGCAGAAGATTTCCAAAGAGCTGTCGTAGCCCCAAGACAAGCCAGTGGGTGAGCGTTTGGTATAAGATAATTTTTTTTATTACCTAAGTGGTGAACTTTTTTTTTTTGACTTTGTGGCTGGGGTAGTATTTCCAAAGTGCTGAACAAAATATTTTTATTGAATTTGTGGTTGGATGTGAGTTAGGTGAAGCGTATAGTTTTTTTTTATGGATATAAACTCAGTTTCAGTTAGTAAAAAGAAAGTAGTTAAAAGTTCCAACTTGATTTAAAGAAATCCTTGGTGGCCCCAAATTAAGTCTTGAATTAAAAGCTCCAATCCTGTGTGGTGGTTGTATGTAAGTAAGTGGATTTATTTTAATCTACATTATGTTTTTTATAAAGTTTTGAAGGATAGAGATTGTGGAGTGGTGAATTTGGAGTTTGACTTTTTGTGTTTAAAAATAAACAAATTAAAAATAAATAATTAAAAAGAAAAGAAAAAAATAATTAAAAAGAAAAGAAAAGGAATCAAAAAAAGGCTAGTCATATTATCTAATGATATTGGATAAAATTTTATGACTTATGTTTGAGGGTTTATATTTGTGAAAATTAGTAATTTATTTTGGTGATTGATACTTGGTGAAAATAAGTAACATGGCTAATGTATTGGTAGAATCTTATTTATCTCACTCTAACAAGTTAGACGGTGAAAATTTTGTAAATTGGAAGTTTAAGTTGCAGACTTTGATGAAAGACAACAACACATGGATGACAACAATACATGGACGATTGTGTCTGAAGCTGAAGTTAAGCCAGTGTCCCCTCAAGCCACAGATGCTGCAATTCAAGATTGAGAGCGATGGGAAAACAAAGCGAAGGTGATTTTGCGGATGACCATTGAGGACAATATTATTCCACACATTAGAGAGTGCAAAACATCCAAGGAGACATGGGACACTCCCAAAAATTTGTATGAGACGAAGACTACAAATCAAATATTTTATTTAAAGAGTAAGCTTATTTCAATTAAGATGGAAGAAAACGAAAGTGTGAGTAATTTTATTTCTAGAATTAAGGATCTAAAGGATAAATTAGGTGACATTAGTGAATCAATATCTAGTACAGATATGGTTAATATGAAATTAAATAGAATGCTTGATGAATATCAAATGTTTATCACTAGTCTTTCAGCTAGAGAGAAGGCTCCTACTTTTGATGAGTTGACAGATATACTTATGTAGAAAGAAGAGTGGAGAAGAAGCCTTAAACAAAAATCTCCCAATTCAGATTTGGCATTGATGGCCAAAGGGAAGCAGTCCTTCAAAGGCAAATAATTGGATAAAATAAAGGCAAGCAATGGGAGAAAAAAAGGCAAAAAGCCACAGGTAAAATCATTTCAAGGTACACCTTTACCAAGAACAAATGCCAAATCAACTAGAGATGATGTGTGTTATTACTATGGAAAACTTGGTCATTTTGCTAAGAATTGCATGCAAAGAAGGTCTGATCAATTCAAACAAAGAAGACATTCGAGTAATTATGTTGATAGAGATGAAGCAATTAGACATAACTTTAGCAATCTTAAATTATTTGTATCCATTGTTGCTTTATCAGCAGAAACTGATGATGATAATGCTTGGTTTATAGATTTTGGTGCATCAATACACATGTCATGCAAAAGAAATTGGTTTGATACTTATCATGAGATTAATAATGGTGGACACATCTATTTAGGAGATAATAGATCACATGAAATTAAAGGATATGGTAATATAAGTTTTATGATGCCAACTGGACAAGAAAAACAAATTCAGAATGTGGCGTATGTTCTAGGATTAAAAAAGAACTTAATTTCAGTGTCTACTATTATAGATCATCATTTAAAAGTTGAATTTGTGAAATCACATTGTTTGGTAAAGGATGTGCATGACAACTACAAAGTTGTTGCAAAAGGAATGAGAGTTGGAGGCTTATACAAGTTGGATGTAATGAAGAATGGGCATCAAGCTTTGGCATCAATAGGCATGTTAAATATAGAGCTTTGGCATCAAAGGCATGGACACTTAAATCATAATGACCTAATGTTAGTACAAAGGAAATTGATGGTAGAGAGCCTTCCAAATATTAAGGGTGAACACTTTGAATGTATAGGTTGTGCACTAGGAAAACAACATAAGGAAGAATTGTCTGTGCATGAAAATAGAAGAAAATGTGAAATACTTGAACTAGTGCATATTGATGTATGTGGTACAATGCAAACTAAGTCACTTGGTGGAATATATTACTTTCTTATATTTATTGATGATAGCACTACATACACCTGGGTGTACTTTATAAGAAAAAAAAGTGATGTGTTTGAATACTTTAAAGAATTCAAGAGTATGGTTGAAAAGCAAACAGGAAAGAGCATTAAAATTCTTCGATCAGATAGAGGTGGTGAGTACACTTCACGAGATTTTATCAATTATTGCAAACAAAATGGAATTATGCAACAATTTAATGTACCACACACACCTCAGCAAAATGGAGTAGCCGAGAGAAAGAATAGAACATTAATTGAATGTGCTCATAGTATGTTAAAAAGTAAAGGACTTTCTAATAGTTTTTGGGTTGAAGCCATTAATACAATTGTATATCTTAAAAATAGAAGCCCTACTAAGTATCTTGAGCACAAAACATCATTTGAAACATTTTATGGTTTTAAACCTAAAGTTAGTCATTTAAGGATATTTGGATGCAAGGCCTTTGCTCATATTCCTAAAGAGGATAGGATAAAGTTAGATACAAAAGCCATCAAATGTATTTTTATTGGATAGCACTGATAAAAAAGCATATAAAATGTATGATCCAAGTATTCACAAGGTCTTTGCAAGCGTAGATGTTATATTTCATGAACATGTAGATAAACAAATAAAAAAAAATGAACATAATGTATGGTAATCTCCTTATGAAAGCTTGAAGGAAGAAGAAGAAGTTATTGAATCAACTCAAGTTCAAGAACACATGGACATTCCAGAAGACATATCAAGGAGTTAAAGTCCACAAAGAAGTGATGAAGGCACTCCACAGAGAAGAAGAAGAGGAGAAGGTACTCCACAATGTAATGAACCTCTAAGATGGTCAACATGATAGATTTAAACCCCTATTAGGTATAAATATTATGCTTTAATGTCTCAAGTAATGACTGTTTTTGAGCCCTGAAATTATGAACAAGCTAAAAATCACAAAGAATGGATGGAAGCTATGAAAGAAGAATATGAATCTATAATGAAAAATGAAACTTGGGAATTAACAGAATTACCTGAAGATAAAGTTCCTATAAGATCAAAATGGTTGTACAAGACAAAATTTAATGCAGATGGTAGCTATTAGGTCCCTATAATACTAGTCATTACCACATTACTATTGAAGTTATATCCCTTATTAATATTGGTGTGCCCTTATTGTCCCCGTATTGTTATTACTGTGCCCCATAAAATCCCTCTATTGTTATTTTTGTGCCTTTATATTATTATTTTTAGGTCAGCTGGGTTATATTGTGATTCCTTAGACTCCTATATAGAAAAGAGGTTTTGTCATTTGAATCATCAAAGAATCATTCATTTGTGTAATGTAAAGGAGGTTGCCCCCTCGAAGAGGCTGAATTCTAAGGCGTTGATCTATCTTTTCTATCTTTTTGTGAGTTGGTTTCATAACATTTCGTATCGGAGTTTTGGATTCTAGAGTTTCGCTGCTCTAAATAGGTCATCGTGGCATTTTCGCTATAACTTTTTTTCTGCAATGTTTCAGAAGCGAAAAAAAACCCATTTGAGATGAAATCACACTAAACCTCGGGTCCAAATTTCAAAGCTTTTCGCGCTATATTTGCGGAGATATTATCTGAGGAAGTTGGTCTTTTTGCAGACTCTTGAATTACATTCCAAACATGTGACCTGAGGAAAATCGTCATAACTTTCTCTCTGAGCATCGAATTAAAATTTCGTAAGAAGGTACAGAAAGATGATGGATTGTTGTTTCTTTTATATATTTTTCAGAGCCAAAGGTTGAAACAGGGACACGTGGCACGTCGTACAAGTTCGCTCTACTGAACTAGTATATAATCAGGTCACTGTGGGAGATTTTACATAACTCTTCCTTGGAGAATCCAATTGGGATCAGACTGGTGGCATTGGAAAGAAGAACCAGAGGGATACTACAGGTCGCAATTTCAGAACTGGATAATCCAAAATTATAGAGATACATCAGAGGCAATATCGAGCTCCTACAATGTGAAAAAAGGTGTGTAGATTTTTTTAAATTTTTTCTTAAGCTTGGTTTGAAAAATTATTTTGAAAGAATTCAAAGGGCATAGTAGAGAATTATTATTGGTAACTGATGCCCTAAGGAAAGAAAATGCAAACACCTAGTAAGCAATCTGAAAGCTCTAGCATGACTCATGAAGAAGAGGAAGAAATGCTACATGATATATCAAAATTACAAGACCAAGTGCAACAAATTTCACTCTCACAAAAGCTAACAGAAGCTAAGATAAATGGCGTGGAATCTAAGATAAAGAGCGTGGAAGCTAAGATTGACAATTTGAAGATAGATTTGAAGACAGATTTGACAAATGTTCTACAAGAAATACTTACTAATGGTGAAAGGGTAGTAAAGGAAACTTGATGCGAACAAAAAAAATGTTAATCATGATTTCATAGACTCTAATGTTGGATCAAAGACCCACCATATTCGAAAAATCAATATGAAGGAGTTTGATGGCAAGGATCCCGCAACATGGATATTATAGATGGAGCAATTTTTCGATCTCAATAATGTGCAAAACACACAAAAGGTACGTATTGCAACTTTATATTTGGAACCAAATCAGTTTGTATGGTATCAATGGCTTTGCTCTCGTAAACAAATTATCACTTGGACAATTTTTACGGAAGAATTGATAGCACATTATGAGGATATAAAAAGCAACACTTTTTTTAGCCAATTGATAAGTATCAAACAAAAGGGTTCAATAATGAAGCATATTGAGGAGTTCCAAAAATTGAACATAAGGGTAAAAAATATTCCAGAGGAGCATAGGATTGATGTGTTCATAGGGACTTTCAAAGATAATATCCAACATGATGTTCACCTTTGGGAACCTGATTCATTAGAGAAGGTATTCAGGTTAGCAAGAAAAATGGAAAGCAAAATTATGGCAACCTGGAAGCATAACACTCACAACTATAAAGATGGAAGTGTTGTTTCCCCTAGTCTTCCACAACCTATAAGGTTGACACCACAACAATTGGAAGAAGAAAGAGCAAAAAGGCTTTGTTATAGTTGTGATAGCAAATACATAGATTGTGAAGAGGAAGAAGAAAATGAGTAAGAAAGGTCAAAAGAAGAGGATATACTCTAGGAACAAAGCCTAGATAAAAAAGAAATGAATCCGACCGTATCTTGTAATGCATTGGTTGGAATTACGACTTCTCAAACCATCAAGATAGAAGGACAAATCAAGAAGAAAAAGGTAATAGTGTTAATTGATTTAGGAAGTACCCACAATTTTATTCATTGTAAGGTAGCAAAAGAATTGAATTGCTTCCTATATCCAGCACCAGAGTGTCAAATGATGGCTGCAAATGGAGGAACAATAAATTGCTCTGGAAAGTGCCATAATATCAAGCTATCCATGGGAGAATATGTATTGACTAGTCCAATGCTTTCCATTCCAATGGGAGGTGCTAATGTTGTACTAGGAGTCCAATGGCTACAATCCTTGGGTACAATAGCTTTTAATTTTCAAGAACTTTTCATTAAATTTTTTGCGGAAGAAAAGGAAGTTGAATTAAAGGGTATTGCGGGGAAACCAAGAAAGATAATCAGCTCTAACGGTATGACAAAGCTTCTAAAAAATGAACAAAAAGGTGTAATTGCACAATTATGTTCGCTAGATGTTTCCACATCGAAATCATCTATTTCTCCAGATCTCCAAAACGTCTTGGACAATCATTCCAAGGTATTTGAGACTCCCAAAGGTCTCCCACCTATTCGTGTTCATGATCATGTTATTCATCTGATTCCAGGAAGTGTTCCTCCAAACATTGGGTCGTATAGATATCCCTATGGCAAAAAGAGTAAAATTGAACGTATGGTTGCAGAAATGCTAGAGGATGGTATAATTCAACCTAGTCAAAGTTATTTCTCTGCTCCAATAGTATTGTTGCACAAGAAGGATGGATCATGGCGCATGTGTGTGAATTATAGGGAGCTCAACAAGCTCACTATTAAAGATAAGTTTCTCATTCCTGTCATTGATGAAGTACTGGATGAATTGCATGGATCAATTTACTTCACCAAGTTGGATCTTCGTTTAGGATATCATCAGATCAGAATGAAGACTGAAAACAACATTTAGAACTCATGAGGGTCATTATGAATTTTTGGTCTCGCCTTTTGGCCTTACCAATGCACCTTCTACATTTCAAGGTTTGATGAATTCCATTTTCAAACCATTCCTTAGAAAATTTGTGTTAGTATTTTTTTATGATATACTAATCTACAACAATTCTTGGGAGGATCATGTTCAACATGTTGATAGGGTGCTACAACTATTGGAGGAGAAACAATTACATGCAAAAAGATTCAAATGTTTCTTTGGAGTACAAGAGGTGGAATATCTAGGTCATATTGTATCTCATGAAGGAGTTAAAGTAGACCCTAGCAAAATTAAAGCCATTAAGGAATGGAAGATCCCCACATCCATAAAGCATCTGCGAGGATTTCTCGGGTTGACAAGGTATTATCGCAAGTTTGTTAAGAATTATGGGAGAATAGCAGCACCTCTAACAACATTATTGAAGAAAGATGCATTTTCATGGACTGCAGAAGCAACAAAAGCCTTTGAACATCTTAAAGAGGCAATGTGCCAAGCACCGGTCTTAGCTACACCGGACTTCACAAAAACCTTTATTATGAAATGTGATGCTTTAGGAAATGGAATTGGTGCTATTTTAATGCAAGATGAAAGACCCGTTTCTTTTGAAAGTCGTCCAATCAAGGGAAAGTTTTTACACAAAGCTATTTATGAGAAAGAAATGTTGGCAATACTACATGCACTTAAGAAATGGCGACCTTACCTAATGGGAAGACACTTCAAGGTAAAAACGGATCATGATAGCCTTAAACACTTTTTAGAACAAAGATTATCCTCTGAAGAGCAACAAAAGTGGGTCACAAAGATGTTGGGTTATGACTTTGAAATCATCTACAAAAAAAGGAAGAAAAATGTGGTGGCAGATGCACTTTCAAGAAAGAATGAGGATGTGGAAGCATTGTTGTGCACCATTTCTATTATCCAACCAGATTGGATAAACAAAGCCAAGGGAGGAATCGAAGAATGATGAAGTGTGGGCACTTATTCGAAAGTTACAAGAAGATTCCAGTACATCTGATACATTTAGCTGGAAAAATGATTCATTATGGTATAAAGATCACTTATACCTCTGTAAGAATTCCCAACTCAAACAAACAATTCTTATGGAATTTCACACTTCTCCCTTAAGAGGGCACTCAGGATTTTTAAAAACTTACCACAAGGTTAAGAAAGAATTCTTTTGGGATTTCCTTAAATCGGATATTCAAAAGTTTGTGGCGGAATTTTTGGTTTGCCAACAAAATAAAGTTGAAACAATTAATACCCCAGGTATATTACAACCTTTATCCATTCCAAGCCAATGTTGGGAGAAGGTTTCAATAGATTTTATCATAAGTTTACCCAAGTCTGAGGGAAAGAGTGTCATCATGGTGGTAATTGACAGACTTACCAAGTATGCACACTTTTGTGCATTATCACATCCATTTAAAGCTAGTACAGTTTCTACTGCATTTATGGAAACAATTCAAAAGTTACATGGAAACCCAAATATTATTGTAAGTGACAGAGATCCCATTTTCACTGGAAAATTTTGGACAGAATTATTTTCTTGTCTCAGTACTCAGTTAGCTCATAGCTCATCTTATCATCCTCAATTTGATGGGAAAACTGAGATAGTAAACAAATGTTTGGAAGGATATCTTCGTTGCTTTGTATCTGATAAACAAACACAATGGGTCAAATGGTTGCCTCTAGCTAAATGGTGGTATAACACTTCCTTCCATACAGCAACAAAAATGACCCCATTTATGGCACTTTATGGTATCAGCCACCATCCATCACATCATATTTAAGAGAAAATTCTAAGGTTCAAGCAGTGGAACATCACATCAAGCATCAACAACAAGTCCTCCAACTCTTAAAGGATAACCTCGTGTTAGCGCAGAATAGAATGAAACAACAGGCAGATCAACATCGCAGCAAAAGAAGTTTTGATGTAGGTGATTGGGTATTCCTACGTCTACAACAATATAAACAAATGTCCCTCAAGAAAGCTAAAAAGGATAATAAATTATCACCAAAGTATTATGGTCCGTACAAGGTGTTACAAAAGATTGGTACTAGGGCATACAAATCAGAGCTTCCTGCACCTTCTCAAGTGCACCCAGTTTTCCTTGTTTCATGTTTAAAGAAGGTTATAGGTGACAAGCTCCCAGTTCAAACAATATTGCCAGAACTTGACGAGGAAAGAAAAATTATATTGGAACCGGAAGCAATCATAGAAACAAGAACTTGACAGCTACGAAATCAATCAATTTCGGAGTATATCATCAAGTGGAAGAACTTATCCGCTGAAGATTCCACATGGGAGGATGAGAATTTGATACAGAAGCATCCAGAACTAATCAAGTGTTGAGGACAACACTTTTTTGAAGGAAATGGGCATGTTAGGTCCCTATAATACTAGTGATTACCCATCACTATTGTAGTTGTATCCCTTATTAATATTTTTGTGCCCTTATTGTCCCCATATCGTTATTACTGTACCCCATAGAATCCCTCTATTGTTATTTTTGTGCCTTTATATTATTATTGTAATGTCGGCTGGGTTATATTGTTACTCCTTAGACTCCTATATATAGAAAAGAGGTTTTGTTATTTGAATCATCAAAAAATCATTCCTTTGTGTAATGTAAAGGAGGTTGCCACCTCGAAGAGGCTGAATTCTAAGGCATTGATCTATCTTTTGTATCTTTCTGTGAGCTGGTTTCATAACAGTAGCATAGACAAGTATAAGGCAATATTGGTTGCAAAAGGTTATTCACAAAAAGAAGGTATAGATTATGAAGATACCTTTGCTCCGGTTGCAAAAATGAATACAATCAGAATAATGATAGCATTGACAACTAAATATGATTGGAAGCTATATCAATTAGATGTGAAGTCAGCTTTTCTAAATGGTGACTTAAAAGAGGAGATTTATCTT
Organism: Pinus tabuliformis; assembly: GCA_031772625.1. Taxonomy (NCBI): domain Eukaryota; kingdom Viridiplantae; phylum Streptophyta; class Pinopsida; order Pinales; family Pinaceae; genus Pinus; species Pinus tabuliformis. The sequence goes on from CM062818.1 coordinate 460,529,630, forward strand.
GTTCAACCAGAAGCATTTGTAAAGAAGGGACAAGAACATCTTGTATGCAAGTTAAAAAAAGCCTTATATGGACTAAAACAGACACCCAGATCTTGGTATGAGAAAATTGACAAATTCTTCTTTCAGCAAGGATTTAACAAAAGCAAAAATGATCATAATTTGTATGTCAAGACAGATATAAATGGGGATATAGTATTGCTCTCTATATATGTTGATGATCTAATAATAACAGGGAGTGTTGATAAATTGATTAAAGATATAAAAATGGAGTTATCACAGGAATTTGAGATGAAGGATCTTGGTGAGATGCACTATTGTATAGGTCTTGAAGTATGGAGAGATGATGGAAGAACCTTAATCACACGAAGCAAATATACAAATGAGGTACTAAAGAGATTTCATATGAATGGATATAAAGCAGTGAGTACTCCATTGGAACAAAATATCAAATTAAGAAGTGAAGATGAAACAAAAGAGGTGAATGGAACATTGTATTGACAATTAGTGAGAAGTCTAAATTATCTCACTACCACTAGACCAAGCATTGCTTATTCAGTAAGCATACTTAGTCAATTCATGGCTAAACCTCATGAAAGTCATTGGATAGCTGAAAAAAGGGTCCTTCGATATTTAAAGGGAACTATCAATTTTGGTATTGAATATACTAATGCTTGTAATGTTGAATTGACAGGTCATTCTGATTCTGACTAGACAAGAAATCCAGATGACAGGAAATCCACCACTAGATACATCTTCAATATAGGATTAGGAGCTATATCATGGAGCAGTAAGAAACAGGCAACAATTTCCTTGTCATCAACTGAAGTAGAGTATAAAGAATTATATAGTGCCACCTGCGAAGCTATATGGTTTAGAAGAATACTTGAAGATGTTGGTGAAGGTCAACAAGAACCTACAATGATCAGATGTGATAATCAAAGCACCATCAAACTAGGTAACAATCCAATATGTCATACAAGGTCAAAGCATATAGACACATGATATCATTTTGTAAGAGAAAAGGTCTAATCACAGGAAATTGCCCTAATATACTGTAATACAAATGAGAATGTAGCTAACATATTCACTAAGTCTCTTGGGAAGACAAAATTTAAGTTTTGTAGAAGTAAATTATGTATTGTAGAAAATGGGGATTATGTTGTAAGCTTAGTTGAGATTTATACCAGCAGGCATGACAATTAAGAGTATGTTTACATTGTTTTATGTATTATGCTATAGTATATTTGTCATATGGTTGGAATTAAGGGGGAGTGTTGAAAAGCATTAATAATTCCAACCACCTACATTAAATACACACTAGTTCCTTCTCAAAATTTTAGAAGGAAATCTTCTCGAAGAAGCCACAGTCAACTACTCCAACTACTCCAGAAACGTTTTTCCTTGATGTATAAAAACCCTCTTTAGGGATCACAGTCAACTACTCCAACTACTCCAGAAACTTCTCCTTGATGTATAAAACCCCTCTTTAGGGATCAAATGAGCAAGTCTCTGAGCGTTTGTGTTCAGTTCCGGTTTTGTGTATGCGTTATCTGATTTTGTTTTACCGCGCTGTAGGATTTGCATGGTGCCGCTGGATTTTCCATCTGTAGCAGCCTGGAACGAAGCGACTGGCCGTGGTTCCGGGATACTCCCACGCAAGCACTTAAAGTACAATCGGTATTTCTGTAAACATCAAGTTATTTAATGAATTAACAAGCTACTGTAAATGTTAGATTTTATGAAGCTGAGTATTTGGAAATTGTGAAGCTGAGTATTATGAAGTGGAAATTAACTTAGGAACCGTACCTGCAAATGTCTTGCAACATTCTCTCGTGTAAGACCTTCAATGTTCATGATCTCTAGAATTTTCTTCGGAGCTGCATCTCTATCACAAGAAACTGAAGTATCATTTTTGGAATCTGTCGAGCTGTGTATGTATCACAAGAAACTGAAGTATCATTTTTGGATTCTGTATGCCTGTGACGGAACTATGATGTATCTGTATTACAAGAACCTGAAATATCATTTTTGGATTCTATATGCCTGTGACAGACATATGTGCCATTAGAAATAACGAGAATGATCAATTCTCATCAATTATTAAAATGACAGCGAGAAATTTGAGTAATTTGTTGGCATTTAATTTACTGGGTGAAGTAGCTTGGTCAAGGATTGTGATTGGAAAAGACAGAAATAACTACTGAATGGCAAAATAATTTACACCATTCAAATTGACCATAACAAAAACTAAATCTCGTCCGAGAAGCTTAATTTTGTGGCAATTTTCCTACGCGTGTTACAGTCTCCCATTTCTTTTGAAATCCGCAGACCTAATAAATCAAAGTGCTGCCATCTGGGTCAGATATTAGGGTGAATAGTCAAAAACACCCGAGGGCAAAGGATTTTTTGTTGTGGATTTTAATATATAATAATGGACTTCGCCCCTGCACATTTGATCTAGTTTGACTTCAGCTTCATTTCATTTCATTTGGCTGTTTTTTTCTTTGACTTAGCCCTCGTTCATCTGGGTTTTAAAATTTTTTAAAATTTGAAAATCTAGCTTAAATTTACAAAAAAAATTATCTTCAATTTGAAAATCTGGCTTAATCCTTGTAAATTTGATTTAGCTCAGATTTTCAATATATTTCAAAATCTACAATTAAAATAAAACAAAATGAATGATGTCATTTGAGTTAGCTCTCAATACTATTTGACTTAACTTTTGTTTATCAAATTTTTAAAATACCTTAAAATATATAATCAAAACACAATAAAATGACAGATAAATATTAAAATCAAAATAAATAGCACAATCACATTAGTCACATTAGTAAATGTGGTTGATATGCGTTGATCCTCTTCACATTTACTAATGTGGTTGTGCTAGTTGATGGTGGACATGTGGGGTCCATTTGTTGACCATAATTGAGAATGGTTGAAGCAGGTTGATGAGTTTGATCATAATTAATGAGAATGACCAAAGTTAAATATGGTTCAGCGAAACCAACTAGTAGACATGTGGGGTGGATTCGTTGACCACAATTGAGAATGGTCGAAGCAAATTGATGAATTTGATCATAATTAATGAGGATGACCAAAGTTAAATATGGTTGACCAAAATTAACTAAATTAAAACATGATCAACCATTAATATAAAAGCATATTAATATTACATCAATTAACAATAATAATTGATCAGTAATACCATTTTACTTAACTCCTATTTATCAAAATTTCAAATTATTTCACAATTTACACTAAAAATTAAATAAAATAACAAGTAAATACCAAAAACATAATAACATGGCACAGAAAAATAAAATAAAATAACATCGAGCATTGCCAAAATCAAAATGCTAAAAAAAAAACACCGCATTCAGCACTATCACAATCTAAAAGCTCAAAGCCTAATCTTATAGTAATTTTCCTTGTCTTGTTCTAATCTTTTGTCCTGTTAGGAATCCTGTTTAAAATAAGGAATAGGGAAAGCTAAATCCTGGGCAAAATTCTTGTTCATATGGATGGGTTACATGCGTAGTTCAGACTACTGTTTAACATTTTGGCTCTAAGTCAACCTCATTCTTTGGGCAGACACTATGTTAAAAGATTTGCTACTCGCAAAACAACTTCTGGAGCCTATTTGATAATCCATTTAGCAAACACAAAACACAATCAATCTAAACAATCTGATAAATCTGAATTATCTAGTTAATCTCATTATACCTGAACACTAAATAGCCTTTCTTAGATCTTGTTACGCTAGTCCTCGTTATATCTGGTTGTGCTTTTATATTTTGAGCACAAATGGGAAATGCGAAATGGTTCCATAAAAAATCAAACCATGTTTTCAGCCACGAATATTCCCTGTGTCCTAAATTAATAAGAAAGAACGACAAATTCTGAACATACCTAATTTATTTTTCATGTATGATAAATTAAAAGGGCGTTTGATGTGTGATAAATTAAAAAGGCGTTGTTCACAATTTATATGATAAATTAAAAGGGCGTTGTTGATCGAGGCTACAATTTCACTTATACAATAAAAAAATACGACGGTAAGAGCTTTTGAATTTTTTTTAATGTTAAAAATAGATTTAAGGTATTAAAAAAAACTTAATACACCCAAAGTCCTGAAACTTAATAGCTATAACATAAATTTCCTAAAATTTCTGCCATTATACAGGAATTTTCACTACTTTCCTTGTAAAATTGTGGCTTCCTTAGACAACTGTAATTAAAAAGACAGACATGCAGGGTTACTGGCTACTCCGGTTTGATTGACTGCTTTCACAAACTTCCGATTGTTGGGGATTTTTCTCGCAAAATCCCAAAAACAAAGAAAATAAACTCTACAGAGGCAATGCTCTGTTTCCTCTCCACAGGTTCTTTTTGCACAGGGAAGCTTTAAAAAAAATAACTGAGAAACAGAGTATTACACACCCACAAAATGACTTGTATTCATTAAAAACATAATCCCTGATACATATTCATCCTCTTTTACTGAGAGGGATTCACCACAAAAAAAAACATTCAACAAAACTCTGTCTCCACCTGAGAATTTACTGTGCTGGGTAAAATTCTCATTTACATTCACTGTTGTGAAAACATTTTACTTACTGGTGTAAAAACCTTCTTTTACATACTGCAAAAAAAATTTACACATGCTTACAAAACAAATGCGCTCCTCTGCTTTTCTTTTATGCACTGTTGTGCAAAATTAATTCCTTGCTTCATAAAAATTTCATGCTGCTCCCTGCTCTTTCGCTGTTGCAAGCTTCCATCTCTCCCATGTGCAACAACACAACAACATAGAGCACATTTCACTTGTTATGTTTTCATTACACAATGGTCAACGGCCCAACAAAAAAAATAACACGTTTTTTTTATGTATATTAATATGCCGTATAAGAAAACTAAATGCATTACCTACACCTATGACAATGCATTAATAAAAAAAACTGTTGTCAATCAAACTTAATTTTTCACTCCACGCAATGTAGTTAATATTGACCGTATGCAGGTTTGAAGCAGATCGGACGACGGTGAATGATGAAGCAGGTCGGACGGCGGTGGAGGATTTCAGAATGCCTCTTTATACTGAACTTTACGTCCCGAAAAGTCAGAAATGATGACGTATGTAGAGAGCCACGCGTCAACAGGAGATTGTATCAGGCTCGATTATACGGAAACCACTTGCTGCTAGAAAGCGGTCCGAAATCGTTAAGCGGTTTGAGGTTTCCCTGCGGCGGTTTTAGGTGCAGTACGTATGAACGAACACAGTTGAAATTATATTTCAACACTCCCCTTTAATTTCAACTGCTGGGCATTCAGTCATACCCAGACACTTCCTCAAAAATTCAAAGCTTTTCTGATCCAATGGCTTTGTCAAGATGTCTGCAACCTGTTCTTGAGTCCTGCAATGTTCTAGGACAATTTCTCCATTGTTCACCAATTCTCTGATGTAGTGAAACCTTGTATCAATGTGTTTCGTTCTCTTATGAAACACTGAATTCTTGGACAATGCAATAGCTGAGCTATTGTCACAAAAAATCACTGTCGCTTTTGCCTGCTCTTGGCCTAAGCTCCTCAACATTCTTCTCATCCAAACTGCTTGACATGTTGCTACTGTAGCTGCCACATATTCAGCCTCTGCTGTAGACAATGCTACAATGGACTGCTTCTTAGAAGCCCATGAAATGGCTCCTGAACCCATATGAAAAACATAACCGGAAGTGCTTTTCCGATCATCTACACTTTGAGCCCAATCACTATCAGTGTATCCAACTAAATCTGAATGTTCTGAGACAGTATATAAAATTCCAAACCTTTTGGTACCTTTGACATAACTTAAAATTCTTTTTGCTGCCTGCCAATGTGCCTCCTTTGGCCTCTCCATGAATCTGGAAATTAAACTAACAGTAAACATAATGTCAGGCCTAGTTGCTGTTAAATACATAAGGCTGCCAACAATACTCTTGTACAAACTAGGATCAAAATCCTTGTTGTTGTCCTCTCTGCTGAGTTTTAATCCCATTACTGTGGGAGTGATCGCTGCTTTGCATTCTTGCATGTTAAATCTGCCCAACACTTGATTTACATATCTAGCTTGTGAGATAAAAATTCCTTTTTCATTTTGATCTACTTCTATGCCTAAGAAGTATCTCAAGAAACCCATGTCAGTCATTTCAAATTCCTCTTTCATGACTGATTTAAAATTCTTAATGAGCTGATCATCATTACCTGTGAAAATAACATCATCAACATATAAGACAACAATTAAAATTTTACCATCTTTTTCTTTGATGTAGATGGTGGGTTCTCCTTCACACTTGTCAAATTCATTATCCAATAGATAGGAATCTATCCTGCTGTACCATGCTCTTGGCGCTTGCTTCAGCCCATAAAGAGCTTTCTTCAATTTGCACACTTTGTGCTCTTCACCTTTCTTCTCATAGCCTAGAGGTTGTTCAACATAAACCTCTTCCTTTAACACTCCATTTAGGAATTCTGACTTCATGTCCATTTGGTAAACTTTCCACTTGTTTTGAGCTGCTATAGACATCACTGCTCTCACGGTTTCCATTCTTGCAACCGAGCGAAAGTCTCCTCATAATCTCTCCCATACTGCTGCTTGTATCCTTTGACAACCATCCTTGCCTTGTGTCTTTCTATTTTACCTTCAGCATTGCTTTTGGTCTTGTAAACCCATTTGACTCCAATGACTTCCTTACCTTTTGGTAGCTCAACCAAATCCCATGTTTTGTTTCTCTCTATGGCATTCATCTCCTCATCCATAGCTTCTATCCATTTCCTATCTTTAATTGCATCTTCGAAATGAATAGGATCATCAACATGACAATACAAGGAAAATAAGGAATTCATTCCTTCATCATAAATGTCACTTAGATTTCTAAACTTCTTACCTCGTTCATTTGGTGTGCAAGTGCTTGAAGATGCACTTGAATTTCCTCCTTGTGGTGTGCTTGATGAAGCACTTTCATTTATCCTCAATGGTGTCCCTTGCTGTCCTTGTGTTGGCGCTGCTGTTTGGGGATGCATTTCAGCCACCTCCTCATCATCTTCATCATGAGACAAACAGTTTTTAACATTCACTGTTTTCTCTATGCTTCCATCCCAAGCTTCCTCTTCAATGAATTGAACATCTCTGCTGACAAAAAACTTCTTGGTGGATGGAATATACAACCTGTAAGCTTTGGATTCCTCACTGTATCCAATGAAGATACATTTCTCCCCTTTGCTGTCCAACTTCCTCCTTAGCTGATCTGGAATGTGGGCATAGGCCACACATCCAAAAACTCTCATGTGGGTGACTCCTTGCTTTCTCCCACTCCATGCTTCTTCCGGCACTTTGTTCAACACTGCTTTTGTAGGACACCTGTTCAAAATATACACTGCACAATTTACAGCTTCAGCCCAATAATCATTCGGCAAATGCTTTTCCTTCAGCATGCTCCTCGCCATATCCATGATGGTCCTGTTCTTCCTTTTAGCAACTCCATTTTGCTGTGGGGTGTACCTTGCTGTAAACTGTTTGTGAATTCCATTTTCTCTACAATATCGTAGGAATTCCTTGGAGATATACTCACCTCCTCTGTCAGTTCTCAAAACTTTTATATGCAGCCCGCTTTGGTTTTCCACAAGCGCTTTGAAATTTCTAAATTTTTCAAACACTTCACTTTTGTTTTTAAGAAAATATACCCAAGTTTTTCTTGTAAAGTCATCAATACATGTTAGGAAATATTGGTTGCCTGCTAATGATGGAGCTTGCTTCGGTCCGTCATAAATCTGAGTGGATGATCTCTAAGGGTGCCTTTGCCCTTATGCTTTTCCCTGATGGAAAACTTTCTCTATGTTGTTTACCCAATATGCAACCTTCACAGAAGCTGTCTGGTTTCTCTATCAATAGTAATCCTTTTACCATTCCTTTTCTGCTCAACAAATTAAGACCTCCAAAGTTGAGATGTCCAAATCTCAAGTGCCACAACCAATTTTCATCATTTGGCACGCTTTGGAAAGCCTCTTGGGTGACTGCTGCAATTTCTCCTTTGTTTTTCAAATCTGCCCCTATTCTAAGGGGGAACATCCTGTTCCTTGTCATCTTCACTTCAGCAATGCATCTTTTGCTGGGTGCTATATCCATGATGGTGCATACATCATTTTTAAAGAAAACATTGTACCCCTTATGGACAAGCTGTCCAATACTCAAGAGGTTACATCTCATTCCAGGGACATAGTAGACATCTGCTATGTTTTCTTCTCTCCTTGCTTTGTAAATATTTTTACCTCTCCTTTTCCCATAACAGAAATCTTGCTATCAGTTCCTAGTGTGACTTCTGATTTCACATTTTTATCTAGGGCAGAAAAGAAGGCTATGTTTCCTGTCATATGGTTGCTGCAACCTGAGTCTAAAAACCATATGTCTTCACTGTTTGTTTCAGCCATGTTACAAGCTAACAACACATTATCTTGGCTGATGTTTTCTCTAGTAACATTTGCATTTGATCTATTGTTCATATCATGCTGCTTCTTCCTACATTCACTGGCATAATGTCCATATTTTTTACAATAATAGCATTGGACATTGGATTTTTCATACCTTTGTCCTTGAACATGATGTTGTCCTCTTTGTTGGCTGCTGCCTTGGCCTTGGTTCTGATTTGGATTGCTGCCTCTTCCTTGAGCATTTGCTGGGCTGTTCTTTCCACCTCTGTTCTGGCTTCTGCCTCTTCCTCTCTTGTTTCCTCTGCCTTGACCTCTTCCTCTTCCAAAGGACATCTGGGTCTTGAAGGCTTGCTCTAGAGATGAGTTTTCATTCCTACTCAACCTCTGCTCATGCGTTATCAGTGATGCATGAAGCTCATCAACTGAAAAGTTTGAGAGATCCTTTGTCTCCTCTATGGTGGTGACAATCGCATCAAACTTTGAAGGTAAGACCCTCAATATTTTCTCCACAATCCTCCTTTCTTCAATGGTTTCTCCATGAGTCCTCATCTGTGTCACCAAACCAATCACATGTGTGAAGAATGAGTCAATATTATCTGACTCCTTCATGCTCAGATTTTCAAAATCTTTTCTCAGCAATTGTAGTTTTGCTGTCTTCACTCTCTCCATGCCTTGATAGGCTGTCTTGAGGGTTTGCCATGCTTCATTTGCTGTCTTAGCTGTGCTAACCTTGGAAACACACTCTGGTCTACTCCTAGGTACAACAACACACGGGCTTTTGAATCCTTCTTCCAATTGCTCTTCAGCAGATCCTTCTCTGCTGGAGTTAATCTATTAAACTCATTTTCATCTGCTGGCTCTTCAAAACCATCTTCAACTATTTCCCATATATCTTGAGAGGCAAACAGGGCTCTCATAGTTATTGCCCAATGGTCATAGTTTTTCCCATTGAACTGTGGGAGCTGGGTATTAAACATACCCATGCTAGTGCTTGTGCTAGCCATTCTTTGACTGTGTATTTAAAACAATGACTGTCTCTTCAGCAGTAACAAAAAGAAAACTTTGATGAAAACCTGAATCTTTTGTTGACTGTGTCTTCACTCTGCTGAAGAAGATTTACTGCTGCAACAAAAGACTCCTCCCTTCAGCTTCTTGAACACCTTCAAAGAGCCTAAGCCTGCTCTGATACCACTGTTGGGGATTTTTCTGGCAAAATCCCAAAAACAAAGAAAATAAACTCTACAGAGGCAATGCTCTGTTTCCTCTCCACAGGATCTTTTTGCACAGGGAAGCTTTAAAAAAAATAACTGAGAAACAGAGTATTACACACCCACAAAATGACTTGTATTCATTAAAAACATAATGCCTGATACATATTCATCCTCTTTTACTGAGAGGGATTCACCACAAAAAAAAACATTCAACAAAACTCTGTCTCCACCTGAGAATTTACTGTGCTGGGTAAAATTCTCATTTACATTCACTGCTGTGAAAACATTTTACTTACTGGTGTAAAAACCTTCTTTTACATACTGCAAAAAAAATTTACACATGCTTACAAAACAAATGCGCTCCTCTGCTTTTCTTTTATGCACTGTTGTGCAAAATTAATTCCTTGCTTCATAAAAATTTCATGCTGCTCCTTGCTCTTTCGCTGCTGCAAGCTTCCATCTCTCCCATGTGCAACAACACAACAACATAGAGCACATTTCACTTGTTATGTTTTCATTACACAATGATCAACGCCCCAACAAACAAAAAAAATAACACGTTTTTTTATGTATATTAATATGCCGTATAAGAAAACTAAATGCATTACCTACACCTATGACAATGCATTAATAAAAAAAACTGCTGTCAATCAAACTTAATTTTTCACTCCTAATTTTTCACTCCACGCAATGTAGTTAATATTGACCGTATGCAGGTTTGAAGCAGATCGGTCGGCGGTGAATGATGAAGCAGATCACTTAATTTTTCACTCCACGCAATGTAGTTAATATTGACCGTATGCAGGTTTGAAGCAGATCGGACGGCGGTGAATGATGAAGCAGATCAGACAGCGGTGGAGGATTTCGGAACGTCTATTTATACTGAACTTTACGTCCCGAAAAGTCAGAAATGATGACGTATGTAGAGAGCCACGCGTCAACAGGAGATTGTATCGGGCTCGATTATACGAAAACCAAGTGCTGCTGGAAAGCGGTCCGAAATCGTTAAGCGGTTTGAGGTTTCCCTGCGGCGGTTTTAGGTGCAGTACGTATGAACGAACACAGTTGAAATTATATTTCAACACCGATGGAGTTGATCAGTCCAGTGCACACGGCCTGTCTTGAGGCTGTTCATGTCTTGCACCACTTGACCACTGCCGTGTTTTCGCTTCTTGGAAACTGTCGACTGACACCACACTCTGCCTTCGTGGCTTTTCTCGAGCTTATGACAATGACTTTCTTGTCCATGGCTGCGAACGACGTGCTGCCTTATGGTCTGAACCTCTTCGATTCCGATGGCGCAGGCACCGCCTGTTATGCTTCTCATTACAACATCTGTTTCACTATTTGCAGACATCACTGCACACCCAACCCAAAAGCTTAGGGTACTGAACTGCGACGCTAATAGTGTTGCTATTTGCTTGTCGAACTAAAAATAGCTAAAAAGGTATTCATTCATTGAAGACCGAATCACTTTACTTAGTTATCACGGGCAGGCCAAATCCAATACCGACGGCCTCTAGTAATTTGAAGACATCTGCACTAGGCAGGTAGACGTCGCTCATCACAATATCAAATCTGTCACTGTTCTCCATTACCAAAGAAATTGCTTGGGAAACGCTTGTGCATGCTGTCACTGATACCAACCACAACGCAACAAGCAAACACATGTCGTCTTTCCATGCATTATCCGCTCATGATAATTCTTCTTCTCTTTTTTTAATATGTCACCAATGCATTATCCGCTCATGATAATTCTTCTCTGTGTTTTTTTGGGGTTTTGTCGAACTATTTTAATTCTTCTTTCTGTAACCATTTATTTAGAGGTATTTGACTATATATAGTTTCAGTATCCTGAAAAATGGTCTAGATTTTTGAAAGTTTTGATTTTTTAAAAAATGCATCCATACACAACGATTTTGAATGAGATTGTTATATATCTAATTAACAATTTTGAATGAGATTGTTATATATCTAATTTTGTTGAAGATTATTATATTTTTTTCAGTTTAAATGTGCTTTTAATATACAATTAGATTGAGTGTTTGCAAATATTTGTAAAGCTGTTTTGATTACAAAAATTATATTTTAAAATTATAAATTTAATCACTAGATTTCTAAGGAGCCGTCTTCCAAGGCGGAGGAATTGCCTGAATGACTAAAAGTGGTTGGAATCGAGGAATTGACTGATGACTAAAAGTGGTTTGGTTGGAATCGGACAAAAATTCATAAAAATCTTTAAAAAAAATTCATAAAAATCTTTAAAAAAATCTTCTAGAGACAGTGTTTGAATCATGCTTTTGATGGTGGAAATGGATTCAGCACTATCAAAAACGTCTAAAACACCTAAAATTTTGAAATTTAACAATTATAACTTTGGATTTTTGAAATTTAACAATTATAACTTGGATTTACAACAATCCTTTCTCTAAATATGACTGAGATTTCTGGAATTTCCATAACTTTCCGTCTAAGTAGCAGATTTCTAGCAAAATAACAAAAGTAAGCTTTATAGCAGGAGAATAGACTATTGATTTATTTGTGTCCATTGTTAACGTTTGTGAGTTTCAATCTTGGTGGCTTTCATTGAAAATTTAAACGATGCTGGGGAAATACACCGTCTGTATGAAGATGGTTGTAGAATTAGCCATGATAAGGTTGGTCGAAGATGCAAAATGCTAAATCGTTGGTGACAGTACACAAATCATGACGAAAGTGATGTGCAGTCCAGGGTTTATTACACCCAGAGAATACACTCACCGTTGTAATCGCATTGTAGGAGCATTCTCTCCAAAACAGCGAGGGAAACAGTGTCGTCGTCCACCACCAGAACACGGAGTCCTTTTCGAAATAATTTCTCCTGCCTTCTTTGATTCTCTGCCATTGGAGCAGCAGAGGGAGCAACATCTCCAACAGAAAACCTCAGGCATTGCCTCTGCCTGTTCAACATGATGCTCTCTGCCACTAATGGAGGAATAGCTCAGATGAAATCCATCTTTTAACTCACTCACAACCAGAACTGACTGTGGCTATAGAGTTACCTTAAATGGCAAAAGAAACCCATCTGAGTTTTAGGTCAAACCATTTCTACTGCGGCTTTTCCTATTTCCACCTCTATGGCATTATAAATGCTATCTGACATGCGAGTGGAATATCCATAGAGTGCCTTCTCCACGCTCGCCTCCTCTCTCCACGTGCTGTCACTCAGACCTCTCTCTCCACGTGCTGTCATTCAGAGGCCTCTCCACGCTAACCCTCTCTCTCCATGTGATGTCACTCAGAGGGCGATGGCTATTCCCCTCATGTCAAATAGCATTTATAATATTATAAAAGTGGAAATAGAAAAAGCCTTTCTACTGCTATGCAGACAAACGTCACGCAGCCGTCTGCAGATATTACGGAAACGAACATTTGCCTCCACCTCCCGCCAGTTTCGATTCCTGTTCTAAATTCTCGCCATGTAGCCACCATAAAATCTACTTTTACCATCTTCCGCAGACAAAATATCTGAGCAATATTTTTTTGACTTTTCACGTGTCCGCATGGCAATATCGGAGCCAGGGATTAAGACTCTCCGTCGGTGGGGTTTATTCTCCCTTGGGAAGCATCACGCTCCAGGTCTGTCTTGATAGAGGCCAGCTAATAGGTTTCAATAGGTTTCTGTTTGGATCTTTCCAAATATTTGTGAATTTGTAACCTTCTAGATGGATTTGTAAGATTCTGGGTAGGAATTTGTCCTTTCAATGATTTTGATTTTTTAAAGTGTGTATGGCTTGCCCTCCTTATCCGTTATCCATGGCCAAACATCTGTTACTTCACGTGGCGTCGAGATAATAACTTACACCGCCGTCATTTCAGTGAACTGCACAGGGGCTATCGAACAATTAACACTAAAGGAGTTTGGCAACATCCGCGGGATATTAAAGTCAGGAACATTGAAATTACATGTTTTTTTCTTCCCATGTTGTTGGAGAATTGATAGGAGAAATAATCAGATTTAACGTTATATAGTTTATGTAGCATTCACAAGGTGACATGAAGAAGATCTGACCCTAACACACTTATAAAAATCGAAATCATTGAAATGACAAATTCCTACCCAGAATCTTACAAACCTATTAGCCGGTTACAAATTCCCAAACATATTTGGAAAGATCCAAACAAAACCTATTGAAGCAGACCTGTAGCGTCTTTAAAGGACGCTTCCCAAGGGAGCATAAACCCCACCGACGGAGAGTCTCAATCCCCAGCTCCGATGTTGGCATGCGGACACGTGAAATGTAAAGATCCAAACAAAACCTATTGAAGCAGACCTGTAGCGTCTTTAAAGGACGCTTCCCAAGGGAGCATAACCCCACCGACGGAGAGTCTCAATCCCCAGCTCCGATGTTGGCATGCGGACACGTGAAATGTCTAAAAAAATGTAGCTCAGAATTTCAATCAGTTCGGTACGTTCTACCTTTAATGGGGTTATACGTGCCTGGTGTCCCGTGTCACCAAATCTGTCTTCCCTCGGAGTCTTTATTCGGTGCAGAGCTGTCTCCGGCGGCTTAGGCTCAAGTATAGCAACAAATATGGCAACAGCTATCCAGCCTGCTATAGGGCATTTAATGCACCTCATAGCAGCTTCACGCATACCTTTATTATATGATGGTCATACATTTTGGTGTGTAATGCTTTGTAAATCGCACTTGTATCATCTCCGGGATATATATAGATAGATATTAAGCGAAGAAAATTCAATTTCTGAAAATACAACCAGAATAATTATTATTACACTTTAGTGATTACACAAGTATACTTCATCAGCACACAAAAAACACATCATTCTAATCCAGTAGAGTGTGATACCTTTCTGCAAAGCATTTTAAATTTTATATAGTTCATTGCAGCATAGCAACCTACTTTGAATATCACAATTTGTGTTATCATCCTACTTCAATATCGCATGCATTTTAAACTTTATAGAGTTCATTCCAACTTAGCAACTTATTTGACATATCACAATTTATATCATCATCCTAGTTCAATATCACACGTCGACCTTTAAATTAGCACCCAAAATTAGGTCACAGTAATATTGCTCCCCCTCAAAAGATCTATGTGTACTGCCCCTCGCAATAGTAATATCTATGTGTAGAAGCACATGATTAAGGAAGATCAAAACAATGCATAATATCACACCTCGACCTTTAAATTAGCACCCAAAATTAGGTCACAGTGATATTGCTCCCCCTCAAAAGATCTATGTGTACTGCCCCTCGCAATAGTAATATCTCTATTTGTACTGCCCCTCGCAATAGTAATATCTATGTGTAGAAGCACATGATTAAGGAAGATCAAAACAATGCAGAGAATAGTTGTTCTCAAACAAGGTTTTTCAGCATTAATTTAATGTTTTGGATGTGGCAAGTGGGGATCATATCTTGAGAAGCTATCCTTTCTATAATGCGAACAAGATATCCATTCAATAATGACAACCAAATAATTTATCTTTGTGGACTTATTAAGCGTGACTAATGACAACAAAATAATTATCTTTTCTGGATTTATTAAACATGAATAATGACAATAAAATAATTATCTGTGTGTGGATTTATTAAGCATGAATTCATTAAGCATGACTTCATCTAATGATCAAGGTAAAAAAGGTAAACTATATCCATATAAAATCTTTGTCTTCTAAATGTTAAAATATTAGAGCAAGTCTTTCTTTTATTGTATTTTGTGTAAGCATGTACATTAAGACATGAGAGTATAGAAAAGTTGTAGAATGTATTTATCACAAAGCATTCTGTAAATCACAAACAAAACATGTGTGAATCCAATTCCAAAAACCCTTTATAGTGATAAGTTACTTGAACTTATGTTAGGTTGGTATTACGACTTAAACCCTTTATATTGCATTTTTGTATCCAAAATTTACAAAAATGTATATAAAGAAATGCCTAAGCTACCTTTTTCTTTGGAATGTCATGTCACCAAAACATGTGCTGTTTGTACCAATTAAAATTATAATATGCCATCAACTAACAATTTAATATAAATATAAATGAGTGAGAATCAATTCAGTTTTCAATAGATGGAGAAGAATCTAGGTTTTTGACATTGATAGAATTTTAGAATCAAATAGATTTTTCATTCAAGTTAGGAAAATATTGATAATTTTCTTTTAGGAAATTAAAATGTCCAAAATAAATTGAATAATAATAATTTGAGATAAGTTTTCTTATAATTTTTGAATCACTTGAAAATCAAGCAAGTAAATGTAAGCAAAATCATATTTTAAAAATATTTTGGAATTTGCAATTAATTAGGAGTGATAACAAGATGGGATCATTATGATGGATTTAAAATAAAAAATAAAAATAAAAAAAATCACATATAAGATTAAGTATATATTTTTATCCTACATTGAAATATCATACCTATTATTTATATTTTTGTTTATTGTTCATTATGAATATAAAATCAATTGTTTATTAATATAAATTTTATCTTTTTCTCATGATATTTTTTTAGTTTTAGTTTAACGATAAAATATGGTCAAACCAAATAATATGACACGTTTGCATGTTTTATAATACTTCAAAAAGGTCAAATATATTCAATCATTACTATTGCCAAATTAACCAATGATTTGGTGCAATTATGTAGTCATGATTTATGTGATTTCAAAGATTTTACAAATCATACCAAGCCATTTTCTCAAGTAGCTTCCCCAAACCCATTAACTATAATGTATTTTGAAGAGGAACGTTGATCTCAACTTTCAACATGATGGCTTGGACAACCTTATAAATAGTAAAATAAGTTTAGACCCACTTTTAAATAAGACTTTATAAGTATTAATATTAAAATGCATGGCATGTTTTGTTGAAGAAATCCATAATCTTCCAACTAGTAAAAAAGATAAACCTTAATACTCGAGAAACCCAAACCTAATTACATTTATATTCGAGAGTGAATACATCTAATACATCTAATTTGTTTCAAAGTAATAAAAAATCATTTAAACACTCTTATTAAAAAAAATCACCTAACAAAAAATAACTTTCCGAATAAACTTTTAAAAATTTATTTTTATAATCTGTTACACGCCATTTTCTACATGTTTAATTAGCTTTACAATATCAGTGGCCAATAAATGCATCGAGCTATTGGCTATTTATCAAGAATATGCAATTCCAAAACTTAAACTTAAACTTAGACTTAAGATATAGGTTAATACAATAGATCTGTTTGATTCGCTTTACAATAATTCGCGGTTAATCGAGGCATGGTGCAACGTTTTTGGTTTTATAAATTCTGACACAATATGATTATTTTTCTGTTTTTACATGGTAGTTTATACGAGTTTTGTTGTTATTATGCATTGCATGATACTTGTCATGTTATTAGCCTATATCACTGTTTTTATCATGACGCATTCCATGTTACATTGCATCTTAAAATGTTGAGCTTGTGTGGATGAAAATGGTTTATATAAATGCTACATGATCATATATTTTTGAAATTACATGATTATATGTTTTTGGAAATGGGAGATATTAATTTTTTATTTACCATTTATGGAAGTTCTATATGAAATGTTTTAAATAGATGTTTTAAGTTCTAGTATGTAATTTTGAAATATTTCTATAAATCAATGTGGGAATTTGGCAACTTAACAAGTATTTTTTGGCATATTAATTTTTGGCATATTTTATTATGTTAGACCTATTTTAATATAGTCATGTTTTGAGTTTCTAACTTAATCTTTTAGGAAAGAAAGTTATAGCCTTAAGTAGTTTCTTATGATGATAATAAAAAGGTATTTCACCACTGCAATAATATTTGGAGTTATAACTCCTATTTATATTGTGTTCATTGAATGAGATTCTTAATCATAAATGTAATTTTTATGTGAGTTGTTTAATTATTAATTAGTTGGATTTCACAGATTTCAAATGAGATTCTTAATTATAAATGTAATTTTTATGTGAGTTGTTTAATTATTAATTAGTTGGATCTCACAGATTTAATCCAACTAATATAGCTCCTACTTTGGTGTTTTGTTGAGATATTTTCTCAACTAATTGATTGTGTGGTTAAAATAGAATTTCTATCTTCAAACAATGATTGATGTATTTATATGTGTAATTAATCTAATGTAAAGTAAGTTTTTGTCTGCAATTGGTTTCTCAAATTGGTATCAAAGCCTTTTTAGGCTCAACTCCCTTAAGGGAGGGACCATGGTTAGGCTAGAGTTGTGAGTTACTTATTATTAGTTGTATGCTAGATTAGTATAAGTTTGTGTTTTGAAATTTAAGTGCGATTGTGTTTGTGTGAGATATTTGTCCAAACATCTATGCCCTTCATTGTCACTCAATTTGTGCCCAAAGCTGCAAGATCAAACATAGATTTTTTGAGGTCATAGAATTTTGATAAATGGAGGCACTGAATATCTTAGAAACACCTAGGTAAAGCCAATGTTTTATAAGGTTGTCCAACGTTCATACTTGTTTGTCTTGCTACAACCGAAGCTATGATTAAACATTGTCGGGCAAAGTGGCTACTGAAAACACGACATAGAATAGATATATTCTGGTTGACTTATCATTAAGAATCAGAGTATTTTGACCTGCATGCTCCTGATCGAAATCCTATGCATATATTATGGGGAAACATCATGACCTTTTGGATTTACTGTTGCAGAAAAAGGAAAAAGGGATTGCGAGAATAAGATCCAACCAATGGCAATGTCACTCATATGCAAAGAGATCTATTACAAAAGGCTTCTACAATGCAATATTCTTCGTCTAAAGCGGTGCCATTATTAAGTTCGAACAAAAAGTCTAGCACAAGATAATTTGATGGAGAGTACGATAACCACAACCATGATGGAGGGTTGAATTTATTGTGCTTTTTGTGCTCAGTAAATTTCTGAAACTCTTTCACAAGGTGGGTCTCTACGCTCAAGCAACGTCGGCTTTCTGTACACCCTAGGTATGTCAGATCTTAAAGACATTGATCGGTAAATGAGAATCTGTCTAATTCTGCATTTTTGGACTTTGGACATAATCGATAAGTTCTTAACACTATTTGCATCAAAGGGATTCACTACCAGAGATCATTCTATCAAGCTTCTGCCACTTGACTTGTGTCACACTTGTGGTTTGTGATTTGGTTCCATCGCTAGATTCTAAGATAGAAAAAAAAATTATCCTTAAATGGATAAGCTTCCTAGTAGGGGACCATATACAAGTTGAATTATCCAGAATAAAGCGGAACCTGTGGTGAAGAACCGACTATTTTGGATGAACAATAACAAACCAGCGAGTTTACAGCAAAAGTTTGAATAAGACTAGCTGAAATGAAACACTTTGTTTTGTGCATATGTTATTGCCATTACTTGAAATGTTCTCCAACTAGATTTTCTTATATTTCCCAATCTAATATTCAATTGGTTGTGTGCGTCTAGGGTACTGAAATGATGGAGCGATCAGTATGGCTATGCATTCACACTAGATTCAGATTCAGAAAATGATATTGATTAATAATAGATTCTTTATAAATTATTAGAAGTTTGTTTGTAAATTCAGTGATGATGAATTTCAAAATCAGATAAGGAGATCATTTGTAAAACTAACTCTAAATACATTATGTATCCATATGACTTCTCTATACAACTAGCGAGAACAACAATCGGCACCCATGTATCTTGGTAGATGGGAGCTTATCCATAGAATGACTAGTAGTTCAATTATTGCAAATAGGTGATAGATTGTCTTTGAAGCAACTATTTTAAGAGATCGAGTGGTGTAAAACTCAATATGGATGGTTTTCTAGATAGTTTGGCAGTTGTGGATCTAGGGAAAGATTCCTCATTTGTTGAAGACGTGGGAGTCGTCTTCTTGTGAGGTTATGCAACGACATGGGATGTTGTTCAGTAATTGACTTCGAGAGATCTATGATTCGGGAGTTCCAGAGTGGAACTCAGGAATCTAGTGTGTTGACGGCACCTTTTAGGGTTATGAGACAACAAGATGTAGTTCGCTCTATGTGATTTCAAAAATGTTTAAAGAAGCTAATGAAGACTTTGTAAACAAGAAGCTCAAAGACAAGTATTCGTTAAGGGATTGACTTGGAGATTTAACTCCTACTTGTCTTCTGCTCATTGAATGTGATTCATCATCATAAATATAATTGTTATGTGAGTTATTTAATTGTTATTTAGTTGGATCTGGGAGATATAATCCAACTAATATAGCTCCTACTTTGGTGTTTTGTTGAGATATTTTCTCAACTAGTTGATTGTGTCGTGAAGATAGAATTTCTACCTTCAAGCAATAATTGATGTATTTATATGTGTAATTAATCTAATGTAAAGTAAGTTTTAGCATGCAATTGGTTTCCTAAATAAGTTCTAGTATGTAATTTTGAAATATTCCTAAATTTGAAATCAATGTTGGAATTTGGCAGCTTAACGAAAGCTTTTGGGGCACATTTACATAGAAGGTGTCCTTTTCTAATCTGTTCACTACCTACAATCATCTACACTTTTGATTGTAAAAATGTCACTACTACTTTTGTTTTCTACCGTTGATTTGAGAAAACAACTGTCAAAGGCATGCTGCGAAAATCCAATTTCGAACGATGTCATGCCTTTTGTGCACCATGCAGGACTAGTCTCTATCTGGCGATCAATTTCAAAAATCCAGTTGTGCCATTGACTCTGGAGCTCTACATAATTGTAATGGAAACAAAATATGGACTCCACATCCCTCAAAACCCCTCCAAGATGTTAAGAGCTTTCCTAGTTTCCTAGAACTCAATTTTAGCCATAATATTTACCCAATGGATGCATGTGTCACCCTTCAAATCCCTAACAAAAATGAAGTAGTGTGAAGGTAGGGAAAAAACCTTGAATCATAAGCCCTAAGTAGTGATGCAGGAGCATCCAGCTCACGCACCATTATCGGGTGTCGGTCTCTGCCAGGTCGAAGAGTTGAGTTAACTTTTTATTTGTCTTTATGTTAGTTGACAGAATAGGAGGTAGGATTTTTTATTTTTATTTTAATCTCTAAATTAGTCAAGGATAGGTTTTATCGGTTAGGGTTATTTTTTTTTCTGTTGCTCATAAGTCATGGATTAATAATTGTCCTATTATTTTAAAAAGAAAAAGACAAATGTGTCTAAAAGGAAAATCTTGTCATAAGGACATAACCAAATGACTAATAACCATGTAACTATAAAGTATATAACTGAAAAGCAACTATACAGTTTCATTAACTGGAACCATAAACATATAACTGTAACAACAAAAGTCATGTATGGGGTTCAGTACCTCTCACACTCAAATAATAACAATAACAAAGAAACTAAGTTCTGTCCATCTGTATGTTCTACTGTACTCTATTGTGTTTTCCAATTGATGACTATCTGAGCAGACAACTAACTGTACACATATTCTTGAAATGAACTCGTTTTGTTTTCCTAAGAAATAGAACCAGTTCTCATAACGAGACAAAAGAACATATACAATACGAGGGTTTATAATTCATTTGTAGCAAACAGTGAAGATAGAACAAGAGTGACACAAACAATTTCGGTACAGGTCAAGTACACATGACCGGACGAAAACTTCCACCATACATACAAATTGACAGTCATACAAAATTACCAGCGTATCTACAACGTTCGTGCACGTTCATATAATCACAAGCAAAACTGAAGAATCATAACTGCAATTCAGGCCAAGCATTCGGAGTCAACCAAAAGCAAATGTCATTCAGGTAAATCAAAACCAAATCCCATTATGTTTTCCTGAAGGATTTTTCTTTCAAAATTGCAAAGTCCAGTGTATAACAATTACATAGCAGTACTGTAAAGACCAAGCCATAAATGTTCAAACCATGAATGAAAAACCCTAGGTGAGGGTTTCAAACACCTACTCATACACAGCTATAGACACGCAGACCCTTGAACGACAAACCCTAGGTGAGGGTTTCGAGGGAAAACTGCATCCACATACAGAAGATGGCAGTCAATGAAACAATGGAAGTCCAGACCCCAAAACGATAGAGCATCACTCACAGCGTGAGTCAAATGACAAGCATTGAGCCATAGGACCAGACAGCCTAAACTGAAACCAGACCGAGGACTGAAGAAAATACAAAGAAGCAGAGCCTACCAGACCAGACCAAGGCATACAACACTGAGACCTCCAACTGCAAACCCTCAATACCTGCACAGCGAATGACACACAGGTGTTAGAAAATATATTGTTG
The DNA here is from genome assembly GCA_031772625.1 of Pinus tabuliformis. Classification (NCBI taxonomy): domain Eukaryota; kingdom Viridiplantae; phylum Streptophyta; class Pinopsida; order Pinales; family Pinaceae; genus Pinus; species Pinus tabuliformis. The sequence goes on from CM062818.1 coordinate 460,551,576, forward strand.
TCGAAGTGAAAGTACAAAGCTTGGAGAGAACAACCAATGGAAATTGCATCCACTTTACCTGAGAATTTGCAGTGAGAGCCGAAGACAGACATTCCACCCAAAGTTCCGACTAACTGCAGAGATGAAGGAGAAAACCAGGTTAGAAGTTGTGGAAAGAGAATCACAAATTGAAACAGAGAAGGAAGACTACCTGCGTTTTAAGCCGAGGACGAAAGAATGCCATCGAGTTGAGCCTGGAGACAAGCCAATCACTAAGTTGCCAACCAGAATGAGAAATACCAGCACAAAACTTGAAATACAGTAGCCTGTTGAACCAACAGTAGAAGGAAAACAAACCACAATAGAAGTATCACTTACCCAGGCAGCTACAGGGCAAACCACAACTGCCAATGAACCAAGGTTTAAGAGCAACCACGCACATAGTAAGGAGCCAGTACTGGAAACAACCAGAGGCGCGCCCAAGGCTCGCAGCAAAGCTGCTTACCAAAACTTACAGAGCACAGCGGAGCAAACCCTCGACAAGCCAACAACAAATGACCAAAATGAACGACGAACAAAGGGTTCAGGCATAGGAATGAGTGGGAATACGAAATCTGAGGCAAGTACCCATTCATAATTGTGTAATTGAATGCCACATAATACAAACCCAAAATATCCGACGGTGCATTCCTCCCACGTGTAATCACAACCGAATTATTCAATCAAACATATAAACATCACATAATCATTTTAATTACGACAGACTGTAAAGTGTTGGGCTGGTCCCATCAAAGTGGTATCAGAGCAGGTGAAATTGATTGAAGACATGGAAAGAGGAAGGCGAGGTCGTGGCAGAGGTGTTCAAAGGATAGCAGAGGAAGGACTGAGAGAGGAGATCAGAATTCTTGCTGCCCGTTTGGAGGCAGTGGAGGCAGGGAGAAGAAGAGACCCAGAGGTAGGCGATGACAATGAAGAGGAAACTGAAGCAGCAACAGATGGACCAGAAGGTGAGACCCCAGAAGTGAGACTGTTGAGGTCTGTTTTAGTGGCAAGCAGTAAACCCAAACCAGAACTCCCAACCTATGATGGCAGCCTATCCATAGAGGTTTTATTGGATTGGATCAGCGAGATGGATAAGTATTTCGAGTGTGAGGAAGTCAGCGAAGACTGCAGAGTTAGGTTCGCTGCGACAAAATTGAAGGGACATGCAGCCCTATGGTGGGATAGTGTCCAAACGGAGAGAAAGAGATTGAACAAGATGCCGATTAAAACCTGGTCAAGGATGGTGGCCAAGTTGAAGGGCCGATTTCTGCCGAAAGATTATCAGATTGCACTACACAAGCAAGTGCAGAATCTGAGACAGAAAGGAATGATGGTAAGGGAGTACACAAAGGAGTTCTATCAAGTAAACTTAAGAGCCGGATATACAGAGGATACCGTGGAAAGAATAGCCAAGTATGTAAATGGGTTAAGATTAGAAATTTTAGATGAAATCAGTATTTTATCTCCAAAGAACACTGAAGAAGCGTATAACAGTGCGATGAAAGCTAAAGAGAAAATTACTAGAAGGCAGAATGCTCGGAGAGGACAAGGAGCCCGCAGGGGAAAAGGAGAGTCATATTGCAGAGGGCGGATTGCTAGTAGTAATGAGGAAGGCAACAGTTCCAGAACTTCCGGATCAGCGGACAGAGGTGATAATGTGAGAGGTGGTAGGTCATCCCAGTGAGGCAGGTGAAATGGCCAAGGAAGAGGGGCTGGTTATCAATGTTACAGGTGTCATAAATGGGGACACCGATCATTTGAATGTCCAGAGGCAGATCAAGCTGGACAGAGGGGTGCATATGTTGCACAACTAGAAGAAGCAGCGGCACCTCCCCAAGAAGCAGAAAATGCTCCAGAGACAGGGGAAGCCCTGGTGCTGCACAAGGTGTTGTTAAAACCAGTCAAGAAGGTCACCAAATAGACACATCGAAAGGCTTTGTTTAGAACAGTTTGTAAGTCATGAGGTAAGTGTTGTAAGTTAATTATTGACAGCGGTAGTACTGATAACTTAGTGTCCATAGAGATGGTAGAAAAGTTGGAATTGAAGCACTTGAAACATCCCAACCCTTACAGAGTCTCATGGATGCAAAAAGGCCATCAATTGCTGGTGGATGAACAATGCGAGGTGGAGTTTCAAATAGGCAGATATAAGGATAAAGTCGTTTGTGACATCATGTCGATGGATGTATGTCACATACTGCTAGGCAGGTCTTGGCAGTACGACAGGAAAGTGGTACACGATGGATTGACGAACTGTTATAAGTTTGTCAAGGATGGAATCAAGCATACACTTGTTCCCATCAAAGAAGAAGGGACAGTAGGGACAAGTGAACCAAGAGCATTGTTGGTTAGTGGAAAACAGTTTCTGAAACAAGTTGAGGACAGTGAGATGGGTTATGCAGTTGTAAAGAAAGCAAGGACAGTGTTGTTGCATACAGAGGTATCAGATTTACCTACAAAAATCCAACAGATGTTGCAGGAATTTAGGGATATAGTGGTGGATGACTTGCCAAACAAATTACCCCCCAAAAGGAGTATAAGTCATGATATTTACTTCATACCAGGAGCCATTTTGTTGAACAAAGCGGCATGTCGAATGAGCCCTAAGGAGAATGAAGAGATTAGGAAGTAGGTGCAAGAATTGCTAGACAAGGGATTGATAAGGGAAAGTTTGAGCCCTTGCGCAGTCCCAACGGTTCTCGCTCCCAAGAAGGGAGGAGAGTGGCGGATGTGCACAGACTCAAGGGCTATCAAAAAAATCACCATCCGGTACAGGTTCCCATTGCCACAGATGGATGACATGATGGATTGTTTAAGCGGGGCAGCGTATTTCTCTAAGATAAACTTGAAGAGCGGGTACCATCAGATTCAGACACAAGAGGGGGATGAATGGAAGACAGCCTTTGAGACGACTGAGGGACCTTACGAATCGCTGGTCATGCCATTTGGACTGAGCAATGTGCCCAGTACATTTATGAGGTTGATGAATGAGATGCTGAAGGAGTACATCGGGAAATTTGTGATAATGTACCTGGACGACATACTAATTTTCAGCTGGACAATGGAAGAACACCTTCAACATGTATGGAAGGTACTGGGAAAATTATAGCAGAATAAACTGCTAATAAACTTGAAGAAATGTACTTTTTTGTAGAAGGAATTGATTTATTTGGGCTTTGTAATAGCAGAAAATGAACTGAAGATTGATCCGAAGAAGGTTGCGGCAATAGTTAATTGGCCATCTCCAAAAAATTTATTCGAGGTACGTAGCTTTCACGGACTAGCGAGTTTTTACTGGAAATTCATAAGGAATTTTAGCAAAATTTTTGCACCTATGTTGGACACCATTAAAAAGGCCAGTCAGTCTTTTCGATGGACAGATGCAACAAAGACAAGTTTCCAGTTATTAAAGAGAAAGATCACTGAGAGGCCGATCCTGAGATTGCCAGATTTCAAGAAGATTTTTCAAGTTCGTTGTGATGCTAGCGGTACGGCTATTGGAGCTATACTCAGCCAGGAGAATAAGCCTGTAGCATTCTTCAGCGAGAAGTTAAATGAAATTCGATATAAATATTCATCGTATGATAAGGAGTTTTATGCTGTTATATAGGCATTAAAACACTGGACGCATTATCTATTGGGAAACGAATTTGTGTTGTTTTTAGATAATTCTGTACTACAGTATGTAATGCAACAGCACAAGTTGAACCACAAACATGCCAAATGGGTGGGTTATTTGTAAAGTTTCAACATTGTATTGAAGCATATTAGTGGGTAGGCCAACAACGTGGCGGATGCACTAAGTAGGAGAGCTCTACTTCTGCAGGAAAGCACTATGCAAGTGCTAGGTTTTGAGCACTTAAAAGACATATACGAGACTGATATAGATTTTAGAGAGGCCTATGAGGCATGTCAGAATCCCTTGGTGAGAGATAACAAGCCATGATTGGATTACAACCTCCAGGAGAAACTGTTGTTTAAGGGAGGACAACTATGCATACCTGACTTCTCGATGAGAGAGAATATTATTCGGGAGAAGCATAGTGGAGGTTTGGCTGGACATTTGGGCATGGACAAGACACTTGAGTAGCTCAGTCATTTCTACTTTTGGCCAAAGATGCGGAGGGATGTGCAGCAATTTGTGGCCAGATGTAAAGTGTGCTAGTTGGCGAAACGTCACAGTCAAAACATGGGACTGTACACACCATTACCTGTTCCAGGCAAACCATGGGACTTAGTCATCTTGGACTTTGTCTTAGCTCTACCTAAGACACAGCGAGGTTACAACTTGGTGATGGTAGTAGTGGACAAATTCTCGAAAATGGCACATTTCATCCCTTGCAGAAAAACCAGTGATGCCACTCATGTGGCCCACTTGTTTTTCACAAATATTGTCAGGTTACATGGGTTGCCTAAGTCTATTCTGTCGGACAGGGATGTGAAGTTTACTGGACACTTTTGGCATACCTTGTGGAAGAAAATGGACACACAGCTGAGTTACAGTTCTGCTTATCATCCGCAAACAGACGGACAAATAGAGGTTGTAAACAAGAGTCTAGGAAACCTACTACGAAGCCTGGTTGGAGAGAATTCGCGGATGTGGGATCGAGTGCTGGCACAGGAAGAGTTTGCTTATAACGACTCGCCTAACCGCAGCACAGGCTTCAGTCCATTTCAAATCCTGTACGGCATGCATCCTTGTGGAATGCATGAGTTGTAGGATCTTGGACTACAAGAAAGGCGAAGCGTAGATGGGGAAGATTTCGCTAATGCGATGAGAGATTTGCATGAGCAGGTAAAAATCAAATTACAGGACAACAGACTAATGTATAAAAAACAAGCATATTTGAAGAGAAGGGAAGTACAGTTTAATGTGGGAGATGAAGTCCTCGTGCATTTGCGCAAGGAACGCTTCCCTAGGGGTACATACAATAAGTCAAAGTATAAAAAGATAGGACCCTGCAAAGTCCTTCGGAAATTTTCGGCAAATGCCTATGAGATACAATTGCCACCTGGAATAGGCATTTCACCTATCTTTAATGTATAATATCTGTTTCCCTACACGGCTGACCCAGAAGAGAAGGAAGAAGACAGAATCATGCGGCCTACATGGAATACCCAGGATGGAGGAGAAGTTTGGATGAGACAGATGCCTTACGTTCAGCCTCCCAAGATCGAGCGCATTCTCAATAATTAGGTGGCCAAACGAACTCGGCGGAAGGAGTATCTAAAATACCTGGTCAAGTGGAAGGACTGTCCTATCGAGGACAGTTCGTGGCTTGATGCTAGGCAGATTGAGCAGACAAGTTCTTCAGTTGAGGAGCTCATGGACCGGAGTCATGATTTTCTTTTGCCTCGGAGCCTGATGCAGAAGCATCCAGCTCAGGCACCATGATTGGGTGTCGGTCTCTGCCAGGTCGAAGAGTTGAGTTAACTTTTTTATTTGTCTTTATGTTAGTTGACAAAATAGGAGGTAGGATTTTTATTTTTATTTTAATCTCTAAATTAGTCAAGGGTAGGTTTGATCGGTTCGGGTTATTTGTTTGTCTGTTGCTAATAAGTCATGGATTAATAATTGTCCTGTTACTTTAAAAAGAAAAAGACAAATGTGTCTAAAAGGAAAATCTTGTCATAAGGACAGAACTGAATGACTAATAACCATGTAACTGTAAAGTCTATAACTGAAAAGCAACTATACATTTTCATTAACTGGAACCATAAAGATATAAATGTAACAGCAAAAGTCATTTACGGGGTTCAGTACCTCTCACACTCGAATAATAACAATAACAGAGAAACTAAGTTTTGTCCATCAGTATGTTCTACTGTACTCTATTATGTTTTCCAATTGATGAGTATCTGAGCAGACAACTAACTGTACATAGATTCTTGAAATTAATTCGTTTTGTTTTCCTGAGAAAAATAACCAGTTCTCATAATGAGACAGAAGAACATATACAATACGAGGGTTTATAATTCATTTGTAGCAAACAGTGAAGATAGACCAAGAGTGATACAAACAGTTTTGATACAGGTCAAGCACACACGGCCGGACGAAAAATTCCACCATACATACAAATTGACAGTCATACAAAATTACCAGCGTATCTACAACGTTCGTGCGCATTCATATAATCACAAGCAAAACTGAAGAATCATAACTGCAGTTCAGGCCAGGCATTCGGAGTAAACCAAAAGCAAATATCATTCAGGTAAATTAAAACCAAATCCCATTATGTTTTCCTGAAGCATTTTTATTTCAAAATTGCAAAGTCCAGTGTATAACAGTTACATAGCAGTACTATAAAAAACCAAGCCGTAAACGTTCAAACCATGAACGACAAACCCTAGGTGAGGGTTTCAAACACCTACTCATACATAACTATAGACACGCAGACCCTTGAACGACAAACCCTAGGTGAGGGTTTCGAGAGAAAATTGCATCCACATACAGAATATGGTAGTCAATGAAACAGTGGAAGTCCAGACCTCGAAACAATAGAGCATCACTCATAGCATGAGTCAAATGACAAACATTGAGCCATACGACCAGACATCCTAAACTAAAACCAGACCGAGGACTGAAGAAAATACAAAGAAGCAGAGCCTACCGGACCAGACCAAGGCATACAACACCAAGACCTCCAACCGCAAACCCTCAATACCTGCACAACGAATGACACACAGGCGTTAGAAAATATATTGTTGCCGAAGTGAAAGTACAAAGCCTGGAGAGAACAACCAATGGAAATTGCATCCACTTTACCTGAGAATTTTCAATGAGAGCCAAAGACAGACATTCCACCCAAATTTCCGACTAACTGTGGAGACGAAGGAGCAAACCAAGTCAGAAGCTGTGGAAAGAAAATCACAAATTGAAACAGAGAAGGAAGACTACCTGCGTTTTAAGCCGAGGACGAAAGAATGCAATCGAGTTGAGCCTAGAGACAAGCCAATCACTAAGATGCCAACCAGAACAAGAAATACCAGCACAAAACTTGAAATACGGTGCCCTGTTGAACCAACAACAGAAGGAAAACAAACCACAACAAAAGTATCACTTACCCAGGCAGCTACAGAGCAAACCACAACTGCCAATGAGCCAAGGTTTAAGAGCAACCACACACACAGCAAGGAACCAGTACTGGAAACAACCAAAGGCGCGCCCAAGACTTGCAGCAAAGCTGCTTACCAAAACTTACAGAGCACAGCGGAGCAAACCCTCAACAAGCTAACAACAAATGACCAAAATGAATGATGAACAAAGGTTTCAGGCATAGGAATGAGCGGGAATACGAAATCCGAGGCAAGTACCCATTCATAATTGTGTAATTGAATGCCACATAATACAAACCCAAAATACCTGACGGTGCATTCCTCCCACGTGTAATCACAACCGAATTATTAAATCAAACATATAAACATTACATAGTCATTTTAATTACGACAGACTGTAAAGTGTTGGGTTGGTCCCATCAAAGTGGTATCAGAGCAAGAGAATTTGATTGAAGACATGGAAAGAGGAAGGTGAGGTTGTGGCAGAGGTGTTCGAAGGATAGCAGAGGAAGGACTGAGAGAGGAGATCAGAATTCTTGTTGCCTGTTTGGAGGCAGTGGAGGCAGGGAGAAGAAGAGACCAGGAGGTAGGCGATACAATGAAGAGGAAACTGAAGCAGCAATAGATAGACCGGAAGGTGAGACCCCAGAAGTGAGACTGTTGACGTCTGTTTTAGTGGCAAGCAGTAAACCCAAACCAGAACTCCCAAACTATGATGGCAACCTGTCCATAGAGGTTTTATTGGATTGGATCAACGAGATGGATAAGTATTTCGAGTGTGAGGAAGTCAACGAAGACCACAGAGTTAGGTTCGTTGCGACGAAATTGAATGGACACGCAGCCCTGTGGTGGGATAGTGACCACACGGAGAGAAAGAGATTGAACAAGATGCTGATTAAAACCTAGTCAAGGATGGTGGCCAAGTTGAAGGGCCGATTTCTGCCGAAATATTATTAGATTGCACTACATAGGCAAGTGCAGAATCTGAGACAGAAAGGAATGACGGTAAGGGAGTACACGGAGGAGTTCTATAGAGTAAACTTAAGAGCTGGATATACAGAGGATACCGTGGAAAGAATAGCCAGGTATGTAAATGGGTTAAGATTAGAAATTTTAGATGAAATCAGTATTTTATCTCCAAAGAACACTGAAGAAGCGTATCACAATGCGATGAAAGCTGAAGAGAAAATTACTAGAAGGCAGAATGCCTGGAGAGGACAAGGAGCCGACAGGGGAAAAGGCTAGTCATATGGCAGAGGGTGGACTGCTAGTAGTAACAAGGAAGGCAACAGTTCCAGAACTTTCAGATCACTGGACAAAGGTGATAATGCGAGAGGTGGTAGGTCATCCCAGTGAGGCAGGGGAAATGGCCAAGGAAGAGGGGCTGGTTATCAATGTTACAGGTGTCATAAATGGGGACACCGATCATTTGAATGTCCAGAGGCAGATCAAGCTGGACAGAGGGGTGCATATGTTGCACAACCAGAAGAAGCAGCGACACCTCCCCAAGAAGCAGAAAATGCTCCAGAGACAGGGGAAGCCCTGGTGCTACACAAGGTATTGTTAAAACCAGTCAAGGAGGTCACCAAATAGACACAATGGAAGGCTTTGTTTAGAACAGTTTGTAAGTCATGAGGTAAGTGTTGTAAGTTAATTATTGACAGCGGTAGTACTGATAACTTAGTGTCCACAGAGATGGTAGAAAAGTTGGAATTGAAGCGCTTGAAACATCCCAACCCTTACAGAGTCTCATGGCTGCAAAAAGGCCATCAATTGCTGGTGGATGAACAGTGCGAGGTGGAGTTTCAAATAGGTAGATATAAGGATAAATTCGTTTGTGAGATCATGCCGATGGATGTATGTCACATACTGCTAGGCTGGCCTTGGTAGTACAACAGGAAAGTGGTACACAATGTATTGACGAACTGTTATAAGTTTGTCAAGGATGGAATTAAGCATACACTTGTGCCCATCAAAGAAGAAGGGACAACAGGGACAAGTGAACCAAGAGCATTGTTGGTTAGTGGAAAATAGTTTCTAAAACAAGTTGAGGACAGTGAGATGGGTTATGCAGTTGTAAAGAAAGCAAGGACAATGTTGTTGCATATAGAGGTATCAGATTTACCTACAGAAATCCAGCAGATGTTGCAGGAATTTACGGATATAGTGGTGGATGACTTGCTAGACAAATTACCCCCCAAAAGGAGTATAAGTCATCATATTGACTTCATACCCAGAGCCAGTTTGCTGAACAAAGCGGCATATCGAATGAGCCCCAAGGACAATGAAGAGATTAGGAAGCAGGTGCAAGAATTGCTAGACAAGGGATTGATAAGGGAAACTTTGAGCCCTTGCGCAGTCCCAATGGTTCTCGCTCCCAAGAAGGGAGAAGAGTGGCGGATGTGCACAGACTCAAGGGCCATCAACAAAATCACCATCCGGTACAGGTTCCCATTGCCACAGATGGATGACATGATGGATTGTTTAAGCGGGGTAGCATATTTGTCTAAGATAAACTTGAAGAGTGGGTACCATCAAATTCAGATATGAGAGGGGGACGAATAGAAGACAACCTTTAAGACGAATGAGGGACTGTATGAATGGCTGGTCATGCCATTTGGATTGAGCAATGCGCCCAGTACATTTATGAGGTTGATGAATGAGATGCTGAAGGAGTACATCGGGAAATTTGTGATAATGTACCTGGACGACATACTAATTTTCAGCAGGACAAGGCAAGAACACCTTCAACATGTATGGAAGGTGCTGGAAAAATTACAGCAGAATAAACTGCTAATAAACTTGAAGAAATGTACTTTTTTGTAGAAGGAATTGATTTATTTGGGCTTTGTAATAGCAGAAAATGAACTGAAGATGGATCCAGAGAAGGTTGTGGTGATAGTTAATTGGCCATCTCCAAAAAAATTATTCGAGGTACGTATCTTTCATCGACTAGCGATATTTTACTGAAAATTCATAAGGAATTTTAGCAAAATTTGTGCACCTATGTTGGACACCATTAATAAGGCTAGTCAGCCTTTTCGATGGACAGATGCAACGAAGAGAAGTTTCTAGTTATTAAAGAGAAATATCACTGAGAGGTTGATCCTGAGATTGTCAAATTTCAAGAAGCTTTTTCAAGTTCGTTGTGATGCTAGCGGTACGACTATTGGAGTTGTACTCAGCCAGGAGGATAAGCCTGTAGCGTTCTTCAGCGAGAAGTTAAATGAAAGTCGACAGAAATATTCATCGTATGATAAGGAGTTTTATGCTGTTATATAGGCATTAAAATACTGGAGGAATTATCTGTTGGGAAACAAATTTGTGCTGTTTTTAGATAATTTTGTACTACAGTATGTAATGCAACAACACAAGTTGAACCACAAACACACCAAATGGGTGGAGTATTTGCAGAGTTTCAACTTCATATTGAAGCATATTAGCGGGCAAGCCAACAAGGTGGCAGATGCACTAAGTAGGAGAGCTCTACTTCTGCAGGAAAGCATTGTGCAAGTGTTGGGTTTTGAGCACTTAAAAGACTTATACCAGATTGATACAGATTTTAAGGAGGCTTATGAGGCATGTCAGAATCCCTTGGTGAGAGATAACAGTCCATGGTTGGATTACAACCTACAGGAGAAACTGTTGTTTAAGGGAGGACAGCTATGCATACCTGACTGCTCGATGAGAGAGAATATTATTCGGGAGAAGCACAGTGGAGGTTTGGTTGGACATTTAGGCATGGACAAGACACTTGAGCAGCTCAGTCATTTCTACTTTTGGCCAAAGATGCAGAGGGATGTGCAGCGATTTGTGGCCAGATGTAAAGTGTGCCAGTTGGCGAAAGATCATAGTCAAAACACGGGACTGTACAAACCATTACCTGTTCCAGGCAGACCGTGGGACTTAGTTAGCTTGGACTTTGTCCTAGGTCTAACTAAGACACAGCGAGGTTACGACTTGGTGATGGTAGTAGTGGACAGATTCTTGAAAATGGCGCATTTCATCCCTTGCAGAAAAACCAGTGATGCCACTCATGTGGCCCACTTGTTTTTCACAAAGATTGTCAGTTTACATGGGTTGCCTAAATCTATTCTGTCGGATAGGGATGTGAAGTTTACAGGACACTTTTGGCGTACCCTGTGGAAGAAAATGGACACACAGCTAAGTTACAGTTCTTCTTATCATCCGCAAACAGACAAACAAACAGAAGTTGTAAACAGGCATCTAGGAAACCTTCTACGAAGCTTAGTTGGAGAGAATTCGCGAATGTGGGATCGAGTGCTGGCACAGGAAGAGTTTGCTTATAACGACTTGCCTAACCGTAGCACAGGCTTCAATCCATTTCAAATCCTGTACAACATGCATCGTTGTGGAATGCATGAGTTGCAGGATCTTGGACTGCAGGAAAGGCGAATCGCAGATGGGAAAAATTTCGCTAATGCGATGAGAGATTTGCATGAGCAGGTAAAAATCAAATTATAGGACAGTAGCCTAAAGTATGAACAACAAGCAGATTTGAAGAGAAGGGAAGTACAGTTTAATGTGGGAGATGAAGTCCTCGCTCATTTGCTCAAGGAATGCTTCCCTAGGGGTACATACAATAAGTTAAAGTATAAAAGATAGGACCCTGCAAAGTCCTTCGGAAATTTTCGGCAAATGCCTATGAGATACAATTGCCACTGGGAATAGGCATTTCACCTATCTTTAATGTAGCAGATCTGTTTCCCTACACGGTTGACCCAGAAGAGAAGGAAGAAGATAGAACCATGCGGCCTACATGGAATACCCAAGATGGAGGAGAAGCTTGGATGAGACAGATGCCTTACGTTCAGCCTCGTGAGATCGAGCGCATTCTCGATACTTAGGTGGCCAAACGAACTCGGCGGAAGGAGTATGTGCAATACCTAGTCAAGTGGAAGAACCGTCCTATCGAGGACAGTTCTTGGCTTGATGCCACGCAGATTTAGCAGATAGGTTCTTTAGTTGAGGAGCTCATGGACCGGAGTCATGATTTTCTTTTGCCCGGGAGCCTGATGCAAGAGCATCTAGCTCAGGTAACATGATCGGGTGTCGGTCTCCGCCAGGTTGAAGAGTTGAGTTAACTTTTTATTTGTCTTTATGTTAGTTGACAGAATAGGAGGTAGGATTTTTATTTTTATTTTAATCTCTAAATTAGTCAAGGGTAGGTTTGATCGGTTAGGGTTATTTGTTTGTCTGTTGCTAATAAGTCATGGATTAATAATTGTCCTATTATTTTAAAAAGAAAAAGACAAATGTGTCTAAAAGGAAAATCTTGTCATAAGGACAGAACCGAATGACTAATAACCATGTAACTGTAAAGTCTATAACTGAAAAGCAACTGTACAGTTTCATTAACTGGAACCATAAACATATAAATGTAACAGCAAAAGTCATGTACGGGGTTCAGTACCTCTCGCACTCGAATAATAACAATAACAAAGAAACTAAGTTCTATCCATCTGTATGTTCTACTGTACTCTATTGTGTTTTCCAATTGATGACTATCTGAGCAGACAACTAACTGTACACAGATTCTTGAAATTAATTCTTTTTGTTTTCCTGAGAAAAAGAACTAGTTCTCATAACGAGACAGAAGAACAGATACAATACGAGGGTTTATAATTCATTTGTAGCAAACAATGAAGATAGACCAAGAGTGATACAAACAGTTTCGGTACAGGCCAAGCACACACGGCCGGACGAAAACTTCCACCATACATATAAATTGATAGTCATACAAAATTACCAGTGTATCTACATCATTCGTGCATGTTCATATAATCACAAGCAAAATTGAAGAATCATAACTGCAGTTCAGGCCAGGCATTCGGAGTAAACGAAAAGCAAATGTCATTCAGGTATATCAAAACCAAATCCCATTATGTTTTCTTGAAGGATTTTTCTTTCAAAATTGAAAAGTCTAGTGTATAACAGTTACATAGCAGTACTGTAAAGACCAAGCCGTAAACGTTCAAACCATGAACGACAAACCCTAGGTGAGGGTTTCGAGAGAAAATTGCATCCACATACAGAAGATGGCAGTCAACGAAACAATGGAAGTCCAGACCTCAAAACGATAGAGCATCACTCATAGCGTGAGTCAAACGACAAGCATTGAGCCATATGACCAGACAGCCTAAACTGAAACCAGACCGAGGACTGAAGAAAATACAAAGAAGCAGAGCCTACCGGACCAGACCAAGGCATACAACGCTGAGACCTCCAACCGCAAACCCTCAATACCTACACAGCAAATGACACACAGGTGTTAGAAAATATATTGTTGTCGAAGTGAAAGTACAAATCCTGGAGAGAACAACCAATGGAAATTGCATCCACTTTACCGGAGAATTTGGAGTGAGAGCCGAAGACAGACATTCCACCCAAAGTTCCGACTAACTACAGAGATGAAGGAGCAAACCAGGTTAGAAGTTGTTGAAAGAGAATCACAAATTGAAACAAAGAAGAAAGACTACCTGCGTTTTAAGCCAAGGACGAAAGAATTCCATTGATTTGAGCCTAGAGACAAGCCAATCACTAATTTGCCAACCAGAACGAGAAATACCAGCATAAAACATGAAATACAGCGGCCTGTTGAACCAACAATAGAAGGAAAACAAACCACAATAGAAGTATCACTTACCCAGGTAGCTATAGAGCAAATCACAACTGCCAGTGAACCAAGGTTTAAGAGAAACCATGCACACAGTAAGGAGCCAATACTGGAAACAACCAGAGGTGCGCCCAAGGCTCACAACAAAGTTGCTTACCAAAACTTACAGAGCATAGCAGAGAAAACCCTTGACAAGCCAACAACAGATGACCAAAATGAACGACGAACAAAGGGTTCAAGCATATGAATGAGTGGGAATACGAAATCTGAGGCAAGTACCCATTCATAATTGTGTAATTGAATGCCACATAATACAAACCCAAAATACCTGACGGTGCATTCCTCCCACGTGTAATCACAACTGAATTATTCAATCAAACATATAAACATCACATAATCATTTTAACTACGACAAGCTGTAAAGTGGTAGGCTGGTCCCATCAAGTAGTGAAGAAGAAGAAGATGCTTTGCACCAGTTTAACAACATTGACAAAACCCGCCAAAATAAAAATGGAAGTTGGTGGATATTGTAAGGGAAATATGTCAAGTGGCACAACAATCTCTTCAATTTCAAGATTTATACTTGTAAGAGTTATTTCGAACATTATCCCTAACTCCCCTAAAGTCATCCTTGCTTCATTGCTTGACCTTGTACCTCGTCGTTGTCTTCCTCCTTCGAAGAGGAAGTTTCATGGTGGTCACCTGAGACATTACCATTTGTTGTGGTTGGCTTCTCCGCAAAAATTTAGTTTTCCGAGTCCTAGCAAGTGATGAAATGTGGGAATGACAAGACTATCCTTTTGAGAAACTAGCTTCATGGTGGTCACCTGAGACATTACCATTTGTCGTGGTTGGCTTCTCCGCAAAAAATTAGTTTTCCGAGTCCTAGCAAGTGATGAAATGTGGGAATGACAAGACTATCCTTCGGAGAAACTTGTGTGTTCTCCAAAGTCCCACGAATTCTACTCTTCACTAAAACTTGTGTAGTAACTTAAAATTCCTGCATGAGATGAATTATCAGCATGATTTTTCCTTTTATCCTTGTTTTATTATGTTTAAATATTTTGAGAAAATATTTAAATTAAATCAAAAAACATTTCTAGAGAAAAAAATTATAGTGTGTCCAATGTTAACAACTAAAAACCTATGTTCTAGGTATGTGCATTTGCACACTGGAGTGGTCTGTCTACAAAATAATACAACTCATAAGATTCCAAGTATCCCTTAATAAGTGATCCAATAATTGTATTCATAAATGCGAAGCAACTAGAACTTAACAATCAAACATTCATCAACACTTGTAGAAATATCCCAATATTTGCATTCAGAAATCTCAAATGGCTAGAATGCAATGAAAAAAAATGCACCAACACTTGTTAAACATGTTTCAAATACCTAATAAGCATGGAGTTGAGCCCTAATCATGGTAACCTAAATCCAAACAATTTAACACATTTTTTTGTAGTTCATAATTGAAGTATATGTTCATTATTCTACAAAACCCTGTGTGTCTCCTATTTACGCTCATTTTGTTGTTCTTTTTTTGGTTTGATTTTCATCTTGTCTGTCGTGAAGTGTGAAAACCACTATAGATATTATTGTGAGTTCAGGAACTAGTTCTCTTCAACCTAAAAGTAGCAAATCTCAGACATAACAACTATGATATAGTGAAAAACGACATATTTTGGTAAATGTCCTGAAGTCTTTGGTTGCAAATTTTTCTTATAATATTAAAAAAAAAATAGTAACAAAAGATACTAACATGTATTTCGTCAATAAAAACTTTAAAAGATTTTTCCAGATTACATTTGCTCGAGTCATCATGTTATGTAACTTTACACCCTACAAGATGACGGTAGACAACCATATTAATTAGATGAATACCAATTAAAGTAACTAAAAAATTCCTTGTAAAAGGAAAATTTCATACCTCCAAAAGAAGATGTAAGTTGTACTTAGTCATTTAAGCAATAGTAATTCACTTGCAAATTAACCTTCCATTTCTAAACTCTTGATCAACTTATATTCCATAATATTAAGAAGGAATTACGGAAATGTAAAGTCAATAAGTTGGTTTTGTACTTTTGTACCAAGAGAGGTAGATATAACACAAAACTGAGATCCAATCAAGTTTGTCCATTTTGACACATTAGCAATAAATCTGAGATCCAACCGAGTCTATTCATTAAATCTCAGAGTCACTTGAGGAGAAATGTTGCGAGAAGAGACATCTTTCCAAAATTTAAATAATTCAACATGATGTCAAACCAATAAAAAAAACAAGTTTCACGATATCAAACATATCTGCTTCCACAAAATCTAATATATCTTAGACTAGACATAAACCATATATCATGACCAAAAACGGAATTTATACTACACATCATAAAAGAAACACAAGATTCAAACGAGTAACTTCTAAAAGCCTCAACGTTTACTATGACTCATTCGATCATACCTACCGTTCCAAAAAAGCAACGTTTGGCAAATCAGTTCATTATCCAACATGCTTAAAAATATTTTTTCATACTTAAGCCTAAGCCACGGGAGACAGCTCTGCACCCAATAAAGTCTCCAAGGGAACAGAGATTTGGTGACACGGGACAGCAGGCACGTATAACCCTATTAAAGGCAGAACGTACCGAACTGATAGAAAAGGTTCACACTCCTTATCGGTTATCCATGGCCAAACATCTGTCACCTCACGTGGCGTCGAGATAATAACTTACACCGCCGCCGTCATTTCAGTGAACTGCACAGGGCCTGTCGAACAATTAACACTAAAGGAGTTTGGCAGCATCCGCGGGAAATTAAAGTCAGGAATATTGTAATTACATGTTTTTTTCTTCCCATATTGTTGGAGAATTGATGGGAGAAATAATCAGTTTTAATAACACATTTGATATAGTTTATACAACATTTATATGGTTTGTGTAGCATTCACAAGGTGACATGAAGAAGATCTGACCCTGACACACTTATACAAATCGAAATAATTGAAATGACAAAATCCTACCCAGAATCTAACAGATCTATTAGCAGGTTACAAATTCACAAACACATTTGGAAAGATCCAAACAAAACCTATTGAAACAGACCTGTGGCGTCTTTAAAGGACGCTTGCCAAGGGAGCATAAGCCACACCGACGGAGAGTCTCAATCAGGGGTTAAATTTGACGCCTGTATGCTTGTATTTCTCTTTTTTACCTGTAAAATACGTTTGAGTTTTAAATTTCCATGTCAGGGGCAACTTGCCATTAATTTCCAAAAACGTCATATTGACGGGCAGGTTTAAAAATTAAAAATTTAAATTTTTTTTTTTTTATAAATTTCTTTTATATATATATTTAACCTTATGTCATACCTGTAGGCTGTAAGTTACAATGTAAGTTATAATCTCCGGTCGGGGCAACTGCCAACATGCAACTTGCAAGTTTAGCGTTTACTGATAAAGGACAGTGATCGGATGGCATTCAATTCGCATTCAGATTTAGCGCTTGAGCATTTACCACTGGTCCACTGTAAACTTACCAAGTTTAGCGTTCACTGATAAAGGACAGTGATCGGATGGCATTCAATTCGCATTCAGATTTAGCGCTTGAGCATTTACCACTGTAAACTTACCACTGTACCAGACTACCGCCGCCCGCGTGTCCAAGATATGGAAAGATATGGAAACTTAAGTAACAAGTTACAAGGTGAATCGGTGATTGGATTTTCATTAAAAAATACAATTCTGGGAATGTATGCTCGAGCGGCGACTGCGAGGGCTGAGTTGTCAACTATACTTTTGCACCAGAGATGCTACACAGTGAAAACCAACATCAACCCCAGTCCCCAACAGAGTTCTGGTCGTGTGTCTAGTGCGATTTCTGTTGAGTTTTCAGCTTTTGTCATCAGTTTATATACATCGCCGATTCGCCAGGGCGGAAGAGCAGTGCCCAACTTAAATTTTGCATTGCCAGGTTTTTGAAATCCCTCCCTCTCTCTCTGTACAAATAACAATTACACTGTTATAGCTGCTAATTTCTTGAAGTGATTCATGGATGGGATGATATAATTGTGTGGTGCCACATTTTATTTTTTTGGATGTGCTTTGCTTTAATTCCAATAGACACAGCGTTGATCTTTCAGTGGTATTGTTAAATAACTTTATTCAAATTTAATCACATAGATTCAGTGAAAGTTCTTTGCACCTGCAACTTTTTTTACCAGGCAAGCCAAACAGATTCGGTCAAATTTCCTTGCACCTAGCTTTCTTTCTCTCAGTTTTGTCAGTGTATCATTGATTAGAGAGCCACACCCAGTGCCCTCCAGAATAGGTTAAAATCTCTCCAAGTGAAGCCTTGAAATTTTCAAGTCAGATTATCTATCCTTGTAATCTCGGCATTTATAGTATGTCCATAATTTAGGTGTACACTATGTACTAAATACTTGCATGTTCTTATTTATACATGGTTAAAATTGTAATTTCAAGCATGTCGTTCACTTAAAAAAACCCTAAACTTCCAGAGTGCAATCATTGCGGAAATAGCAAAAAATTGAAGGAATTACAGGTGCAATTTTAAAATTTTGGACAAATTATTGATAAGTAATGAAAAAAATTCTTCAAAATTCACCAATGAAGCATTTCGAGAATTTGCAAAAGTTAAAATACATATTTAAGTTTTTAACCGTGTTTTCATGTTACTCAGCCAAACTGTCCTTATAGAGCCGAATCTGTATATAAGATAAAAATGGTTTCAATGCAGATTGATTTGCTCACCTATAAGCTTGTAAACAGCCATAAATGGATTTGTTTGCTTCTGAGATTTAGCTGAACATCCACTACTGGAAATTGTGGATTTACCGTCCACAATCTTTACATTCGGTGTTGTCGGCCTTCTCAATGTCCACTCATTCCTTCCATGATTAAAAAAAACACACCAGTATTTTTATTTTGCATGCAAATTTATCAGTATCGTGTACACGTGTAGTCAGGGTTTATTGATTTCTGTGTATCCAGAAGCTGACAAGAACTTCTGTCACTGTAAATTGGTAGTGACTCAAATGGAAAACATGATAGCTGTGAGTGAATTATTTTTGTCAAATTTATTGCAACAATATTAACATTCATTATTTTCATGTGAAAGTAATTATGAATATATATTTTTTGACTTCATAATATTATTTTTTGTTGTTTCTATATATATTTTCCATCTATTTTATCAGTATTTCCATTTTAAACAAAAAAGCTCAGAACATTTGAACAATCTGGAAAATTTGCAGAAAAATTTGATCAGCAGGTCTCAAAACAAAGTGTAGCAATGAGACTTGAGCCGAATTGTACAACAAAAAATGAAAAATTTGAACAATTATGAGTACAATTTGAAATTAGATGAAACTTGTACAAATAAATTTTAAAAGTCATATGATGGGCAGTTTAAAAATAAAAACGTCATAAAAAATTCCTTGACGGGTAAGATCACACGTCAAATTTAACCCCCGGTCTCAATCCCCGGCTCCGATGTTGGCATGCGGACACGTGAAATGTCTAAAAAATGTAGCTCAGAAATTTGGTCTACGGAAGATGATAAAAGTAGAATTTATGGTCGCCACATGGCGAGAAATTAGGACGGGAATCGAAACTGACATGAGGTGGAGAAAAAGTTGGTTTACTTAAAGCAGCGCCTAACCAACCTGCCATAGGGCATTAAATGCCCGGGGATATGCAGGCTGGTTAGCCCAATAACATGCGAAAGCCTAAATATTATTTAATGCCAAAACTCCCTGCTCGCGTATTATCGCGTTAACCAGCCTGCATATCCCCAGGCATTTAATGCCCTATGGCAAGCTGGTTAGGCGCTGCCGTTTACGTAATATCTGCAGACGGCTGTGTGACGTTTGTCTGCATAGCAGTAGGGATAGTTTGACCCAATACTCAGATGGGACTTTGCTATTAAAGCTAACTCTATAGCCACAGCAAGCTATGGTTGTGGGGGAGTTAAAGATGGATTTCATCTGAGCTATGCGTCCATTAGTGGCAGAGAGCATCATGTTGAACAGGCAGAGGCAACGCCTGAGGTGTTCTGTTGTAGGAGACGTCGCTCTCTCTGCTGCTCCCATGGCAGAAAATCAAAGAAGGCGGGAGAAATTGTTTCCAAAAGGACTCCGTGTTCTGGTGGTGGACGACGACACTGTTTGCCTCGCTGTCTTGGAGAGACTGCTCCTGCAATGTGATTACAACGGTGAGTGTATTCGCCATGTGTTGCATTGATTTTGCATCCTCAACCTTCTTTGCCATGGCGAATAATAAACCCTGGACTGCACATCACTTTCGTCATGATCTGTGTACTGTCGCCAAAGATTTAGGATCTACAATGACTGCGATCTAAAGTAATTTTGCATGTGGAACAACCTTATCAGGCTAATTCTACAACTATTTCGACACCGCTTAAAATAAGCTAATTATGCCCGGGCATGAAGAGTTCTCTAAAACTTAAGTCGTGTTCTAATTTAGTGTGGGGGTTGTGTGTTAAGTCATAGTTTAATTTAGTCTATAGTTTAATTTATTGTGGGGTTGTATGCCAAATTATTTTAACAAGTTATTCTAAAAAAAATTAAATATTCTTCACTAATTTTATCGTAATCATCTGTTTTATTATAATGTTTTATTGTAATCATAATTATCGTAATCATCTGTTTTATTGTAATCATAATTATGTGATGTGATCAATAGAAAAGCTTCAACCAATGTGTATTAAATTTGTATTTTATCTCTTTTACCTTTCAAACTATACAAATTTCTCCCAATCCAACCATACAAACGATGTAATTCCCCACCATCATTTAAATTTTCAATTGATAAAAGCACGAAAATTGAAACTCACAAACGCTAACAATGGACACAAATAAATCTATGGTCTATTCTCGTCCGAGTATAAAGCTTACTTTGGGCATATTTTGTAATGAATTTTGTTAGAAATGTGGTAATTAAATTTATAATTTTAAAATATATAATCTTTCTAATTGAAGTGGCTCTAATATTTTTCATTAAAAGCGCATTTAAATGAATTTTTAAGAAAATTAAAACTCAAAAAAAAAACTCAAAATCAAAGATTTTCCGGATACTGAATCTATATAGAGTTAAAAATTCAAATACTTCTAAATAAATAGTTAGAGAAAGAAGAATTACAATAGTTAGAGAGGAATTAACGTGAGCATATAATGCATTGAAGACTTATTATAAAAAGAGAGGGGAATTATCATGAGCGGATACTGCATGGAAAGACGTACTGACATGTGTCTGCTTGTTGCGTTGTGGTTGGTATTAGTGACAGCATGCACAAGCGTTTCCGAAGCAATTTCTTTGGTAATGGAGAACAGAGACAGATTTGATATTGTGATGAGCGACGTCTACCTGCCTAGCGCAGATGGCTTCAAATTACTAGAGGCCGTCGGTATTGGATTGGGGGTGCCCGTGATAAGTAAGTAAAGTGATTAAGTCTAAATGAATAAATACCATTTTTCCATTTTTAGTTCTCCGAGCACTATTAGCGCCGCAGTTCAGTACCCTAAATTTTTGGATCGGGTGTGCAGTGATGTCTGCGAATAGTGAAACAGATGTTGTAATGAGAAGCATAAGAGGCGGCGCCTCCAATCACCTGCTAAAGCCCATCAGAATGGAAGAGATTCAGACCATATGGCAGCACGTCGTTCGCAGCCATGGAGAGCAAAATCATCGTCATCAGCTCGAGAAAAGCCACGGAGATTTGTCAGACCACGGCAGAGTGTGGGGTGTGTCGACAGCTTCCAAGAAGCGAAAACTCGGCGGCGGTCAAGTGGTGCATGACATTAAGAGCCTCCAGACAGGCCGCGTGCATTGGACTGATCAACTCCATGGGAAGTTTGTGAAAGCAGTCAATCAAACCGGAGTAGACAGTAAGCCCCGCATGCCTGTCTTTTTTATTTATCACACATCAAAAATAAATTAGGGTATGTTCAGAGTTCAGCAACTGCTGTTAGTTCTTATTAATTTAGCTGTCCGGTGACACAGAGTTTGGAAATTGTTGGGAATATTTCGTGGCTGGAAAAGTGGTTTGATCTTTTATGGATTCATTTCTCATTTTCCATGCGTTCAAAATACAAAAGCATAACCAGATATAACGAGGGAGTAGCGTAACAAGTTATGATAAGGGCTATTAAGTGTCACAAAAGTATAAGAAGATATAATGAGGCATAATGGGACTAAACAGAGATATAATGACATTAACTAGATAATTCGGATTTATCAGATTGTTCGGCGTGATGGTGTTTTTTGGTTTGTTAAATGGATTATCAAATAGGCTCCGTTTCAGGTGTAGCAAATCTTGTAACATAGTGTCTGTTGCAAATTCCCGTAGCAAAGGGACTGCAGTAAACTCTAATTTCTGGGCCAAAGAATGAAGTTGAGCCAAAATGCTAAGAGCAGTCTGAGTTATACATGTAACCATCCGTATATAAGATTTTTTTTTCTGGGATCTAGTTTTCCCTATTTCTTATTTTAAAGTGACTTAGCAGTCTGAACTATACATGTAATCCATCCGTATATAAGATTTTTTCTGGGATCAGATGTTTTTCCTTATTGGGTTAGATTTTTTAATGGGAAGGAAGATTACCATATTACATTGAAAATTATTACAATTATTCAATGAATCTTGTGGTATATTAAATAATGTCTAATAATGCCTTTAATTTGACTACGTATTGGAAAATACTTCTAAAAATCACATTATTTAACCCTCTACCAATATGAATTTAATATACCTTCCCAATTTAAAAACACCTATTTTCATTAAAAAAAATTTATACCCCTTTATATTTTTTCATTAACTTTAAACTCCATTTTTTATATTACCAATATAAAATCCCCTACCCCATATATATCCCCCAATATATTATGTCATTTTTTCCTCAATAAATATCTCCCAATATGAAAATGGTATGATATTGCTCCCTAGGAAAATCCTAATACTACAAGATTAAACTTTGAGTTTTTACATTTTAAACTGAGTTAGATATCTTTGCCTTATTGGGTCCTCTAATCCTGACAAGGGAAGAAAGATTGCACGGGAATAGGGAAAATTATTAGATTAGGCTTTAAGCTTTTAGATTGAGGCAATGTTCAATGTTTGGGATATTTTGGTTTTTTGTGCCTTGTTATTTTGCTTTTGGTATTTATTGTAATTTTATTTTATTTTAATTGTAGATTTTAAAATATTTTGAAAATTTGATAAATAAGAGTTATGTCAAATGGTATTGATTAACATTGTTAAATTGATGTAACATGAGTATATTGTTGTATCAATGGCTGATTATGTTCTAACTCATTTAGTCTTTCTCAACCATATTCAATTTTGGTCAACCTCATCAACCCTCTTCAACTATGATCAACAAATCCACCTCTTATAAGTTGATAGTCAACTAATATAACCACATTAGTAAATGTAGTTGATATAAGCCAACACAATTTCCATATGCCAACCACATTAGTAAATGTAGTTGATATAAGCCAATGCCATTTCCATATGCCCATTGGTAACACCATTTCCATATGCCAAGCACATTAGTAAATGTAGTTGATATAAGCCAACTACATTTTCATATGCCCATTAGTTTATAAAAGGTGGAAAACCATGAGCATCTTCTTAAAACATTATTAATGTCGTTGCGCTAGTTATTTTGTTTTTGGTATTTACCTATCATTTTATGATTGTAAATGATGAGCATCTTCTTAAGACATTATTAATGTCGTTGCCCTAGTTATTTTGTTTTTGGTATTTACCTATCATTTTATGATTATAAATTTTGAAGTATTTCGAATATGTGATAAACAAGAGACAAGTCGAATAGTATCTATCACTAACTAACTCAAACGACATTTGCCATTTTATTTAAATTTTCTTATAGCTTTTGAAATATTATGAAAAATTGAAAAGCAAAAATTAAAAAGCAAAGTCAAATTTACAAGTGCTAAGTTAAATGTTAAGTTAAATTTTCACAAATTATTTTTAGTACTTATTTTTTATATTTAAGAAATCAGATGAACGAAAACAACCCAATGAATTAAAGTTTGGGATTTCAAAATAAATTGAACACTGTAATAAGTTACAAAAAATTATTACAAAACCAATTTAGATTCTACAATTCATGAATCTGACCCACCTCTACAGTAGCTATAATGAGGAAGTTGTAGATGATTCACCCATTTGAGGATCATACGCTAATAGTTGATAAGGTGATGGAGGTTGGCCGAAGGTTCAAGGCTCAAGGATCAAGGGTTCAAGGGTCAAGGATGGGGCCCACCATCAAGGCGGGGGGCGAAGGCTCACTCACTGAGCCGAAAGCTCAATCACTTACCCCTTCGGGGTAAGTTCTATCTTAATTATATATAATAACATACACATTAAATTAAATTTGTTAAATGTTAAATTTATTAAAACAAATTTGTTAGATATTAAATTTATTAAATGTTTTAATTGCATCTTACACATCTATGATTGTGACGCATATAAATCCCCACGAAATTAAGCTTCTTGGATTTAGTTTTGTTAGGTTCATTGTGTAAATTATTTTGCCATTAAGTGATTATTTCTGCTTTTCCCAATAGAACTCCTGACCAAGCTATTTCACCCAGTAGCTTAAACACTAATAAATTATTCAAATTTCTCAATGTCATTTAAACAATTGATGAGCATTGATGGTTCTCCTTAATTCTGATGGCACATATGTCTGTCACAGGCATATAGAATCCAAAAATGATATTTCAGGTTCTTGTGATACAGATGTAGCATAGATCTATCACAGGCATGCATAATTCAAAAATGATATTTCAATTTCTTGTGATACAGATGCAGGTCCGAAGAAAATTCTAGCGATCATGAATATCGAAGGACTTACACCAGAGAACGTTGCAAGCCATTTGCAGGTATGCCTCCTAAGTTTCTAATTTCTACTTCATAATACTCAGCTTCACAATTTCAAAACACTCAACTTCATAAAATCTAACATTTACAGAAAGCATCTTGTAGTTTGTCAACTCATTAAAGAACTTGATGTTCACAGAAATACCGACTGTACTTGAAGAATTTGCGTGGGAGTATCCCGGAACCACGCCCAGTCGCTTCGTTCCAGGCTGCTACAGATGGCAAATCTGGCGGCACCATGCAAATCCTAAAGAGCAGTAAAACTAGTCCTTCATCCTCACCTTTATCAATCTCATCCTCTGCTCTCAAAACATTTCCTTCGATGAGTAAGAGACCTCGACCATGCGACTTATAATTTTCTCTAGCAGGTTGGGTAAAAAGAAGAAATAACTGGACAATTCCACATACCGCGACCTGTCATGGCTCTCATACAACTACAACCTAATCTCAGTGTTATAAACGCTTCTGTATCCATAGCTACCGCATGTACAAAACAAAAATATGCCAAAATAAGGATTGTAATAAAACCAGTGGATGATGGTGCTTGTGGGGAACTTACAGAACAGACGAGAGACTTGCTCAGCCTCAAACAATTTTCTATTTAGTTTTGTTAAAGTTTGTTGGGGATTTTTCTGGTAAAATCTCAAAAACAAATAAAATTAAACACAGAGAGACAATGCTCTTTTCTTTCTCTCCACAGGATCTTTTTGTGCACAGGGAAGCTTCAAAATAAAATGTCTTAGAACAGAGTATTACACCACCATAAAAAGATTTCTATTCATTAAAACAAAATGCCTGATATATATTCATCCTCTTTTACTGAGAGGGATTTACCAAAAATACATTCAACAAAACTCTGTCTCCACCTGAGATTTTACACTACTGGTGTGTAAAAATCCATTTACATTTACTGATGTAAAAACATTTTACATATACTCCTGTAAAACAATTTTTACATGTGCAGTAAAATTTTACATTACATTCACTGAAAAAAAAAATCCTTTACTCACACCATACGCTCTTGCTTCCCCTTCGTTTGGACAACATCCAAAAGCTTACATTTCATTGTTTCGCACTGCTGTGCGGTATTTACTCCTTGCTTCAAACGCTGGTCTTCATCTTTTTTTTTAACACCATGCGTTTTGTGTCATGCTCACACAATGGTCAACACACATTAAAAGACATATTACAAAGAAAACATATGCCAAAAAAAATTACAACGGCAAGCACTTTTCGTTTCACTTGTTATATCATATAACCCCAAAACAAAAAATATATATGATTCGTTGACTTACCCATTATTCCGTGCAAGCAATAAACTATTTTACCTACTATTATGACGGTTTTATTAAATGCCTTAATATCAAAACTGCGGTCAACAAAACTTGAATTTTACTCCACGCAATATTTATTCGTTGCAGGCTCGTATGCTACTTTGGTTGATGGACGGCGGAGAACTATCAAGCAAATCGGACGGTTGATGTTGATTTCGGGAGCCCACTTCATGCTGAACATTAGCGTCCGAAAAGTCAGTTCTGCTGACGTATGTAGAGGACCACGTGGCTGCATTACATTGTATCAGAGTCGATTATACGGAAACCACTCCACACCAAAAGTCGGTCCAAAATCTGACAGGGGTAGTTTCTGGTTTCGCTGCAGCAGTTTGGGCATTGTACGTATGCGCAGTTGAAATTAGATTTCAACACTCCCCTTTAATTTCAACTGCTGGGCATTCAGTCATACCCAGACACTTCCTCAAAAATTCAAAGCTTTTCTGATCCAATGGCTTTGTCAAGATGTCTGCTACCTGTTCTTGAGTCCTGCAATGTTCTAAGACAATTTCTCCATTGTTCACCAATTCTCTGATGTAGTGAAACCTTGTATCAATGTGTTTCGTTCTCTTATGAAACACTGAATTCTTTTACAACGCAATAGCTGAGCTATTGTCACAAAAAATCATTGTTGCTTTTGCCTGCGCTTGGCCTAAGCTCCTCAACATTCTTCTCATCCAAACTGCTTGACATGCTGCTGCTGTAGCTGCCACATATTCAGCCTCTGCTGTAGACAATGCTACAATGGACTACTTCTTAGAAGCCCATGAAATGGCTCCTGAACCCATATGAAAAACATAACCGGAAGTGCTTTTCCGATCATCTACACTTCCAGCCCAATCACTATCAGTGTATCCAATTAGATCTGAACATTCTGAGACCGTATATAAAATTCCAAACATTTTGGTACCTTTGACATACCTTAAAATTCTTTTTGTTGCCTGTCAACGTGCTTCCTTTGGCCTCTCCATGAATCTGGAAATTAAACTAACAGCAAACATAATGTCAGGCCTAGTTGTTGTTAAATACATAAGGCTACCAACAATACTCTTGTACAAACTAGGATCAAAATCCTTGCTGCTGTCCTCTTTGCTGAGTTTTAATCCCATTACTGTGGGAGTGATCGCTGCTTTGCATTCTTGCATGTTAAATCTGCCCAACACTTGATTTACATATCTAGCTTGTGAGATAAAAATTCTTTTTTCATTTTGATCTACTTCTATGCCTAAGAAGTATCTCAAGAAACCCATGTCAGTCATTTCAAATTTCTCTTTCATGACTGATTTAAAATTCTCAATGAGCTGATCATCATTACCTGTGAAAATAACATCATCAACATATAAGACAACAATTAAAATTTTACCATCTTTTTCTTTGATGTAGACGGTGGGTTCTCCTTCACACTTCTCGAATTCATTATCCAATAGAATCTATCCTGCTGTACCATGCTCTTGGCGCTTGCTTCAGCCCATAAAGAGCTTTCTTTAATTTGCACACTTTGTGCTCTTCACCTTTCTTCTCATAGCCTAGAGGTTGTTCAATGTACACCTTTTCCATTAACACTCCATTTAGGAATGCTGCTTCACGTCCATTTGGTAAACTTTCCATTTGTTTTGAGCTGCTATGGACAGCACTGCTCTCACGGTTTCCATTCTTGCAACCGGTGCGAAAGTCTCCTCATAATCTTTCCCATATTGCTGCTTGTACCCTTTGACAACCAGCCTTGCCTTGTGTCTTTCTATTTTACCTTCAGCATTGCTCTTGGTCTTGTAAACCCATTTCACTCCAATGACTTCTTTGCCTTTTGGTAGCTCAACCAAATCCCATGTTTTGTTTCTCTCTATGGCATTCATCTCCTCATCCATAGCTTCTATCCATTTCCTATCTTTAATTGCATCTTCGAAATGAATAAGATCATCAACATGACAATACAAGGCAAATAAGGAATTCATTCCTTCATCATAAATGTCACTTAGATTTCTAAATTTCTTACCTCGTTCATTTGGTGTGCAAGTGCTTGAAGATGCAATTGAATTTCCTCCTTGTGATGTGCTTGGAGAAACACTTTCATTTATCCTCAATGGTGTCCCTTGCTCTCCTTGTGCTGGCGCTGCTGTTTGGGGATGCATTTCAGCCACCTCCTCATCATCTTCATCATGAGACAAACAGTTTTTAACATTCACAGTTTTCTCTATGCTTCCATCCCAAGCTTCCTCCTCAATGAATTGAACATCTCTGCTGACAAAAAACTTCTTTGTAGATGGGATATACAACCTGTAAGCTTTGGATTCCTCACTGTATCCAATGAAGATACATTTCTCCCCTTTGCTGTCCAACTTCCTCCTTAGCTGATCTGGTATGTGTGCATAGGCCACACATCCAAAAAATTTCAAGTGGGTGACACCTTGCTTTCTCCCACTCCATGCTTCTTCCGGCACTTTGTTCAACACTTCTTTTGTAGGACACCTGTTCAAAATATACACTGCACAATTTACAGCTTCAGCCCAATAATCATTTGGCAAATGCTTTGCCTTCAGCATGCTCCTCGCCATATCCATGATGGTCCTATTCTTCCTTTCAACAACTCCATTTTGCTGTGGGGTGTACCTAGTTGTAAACTGTTTGTGAATTCCATTTTCTCTACAAAATCGTAGGAATTCCTTGGAGATATACTCACCTCCTCTGTCAGTTCTCAAAACTTTTATATGCAGCCCGCTTTGGTTCTCCACAAGTGCTTTGAAATTTCAGAATTTTTCAAACACTTCACTTTTGTTTTTAAGAAAATATACCCAAGTTTTTCTTGTAAAGTCATCAATAAATGTTAGGAAATATTGGCTGCCTGCTAATGATAGATTTTGCATTGGTCCACATAAGTCTGAGTGGATGATCTCTAAGGGTGCCTTTGCCCTTATGCTTTTACCTGATGGAAAACTTTCTCTATGTTGTTTCCCCAATATGCAACCTTCACATAGGTTGTCCGATTTCTCTATCAATGGTAATCCTCTTACCATTCCTTTTTTGCTCAACAAGTTTAGACCTCCAAAATTGAGATGTCCAAATCTCAAGTGCCACAACCAATTTTCATCCTTTGGCACGCTTTGGAAAGCCTCTTGCGTGACTGCTGCAATTTCTCCTTTGTTTTTCAAATTTGCCCTTATTCTAAGAGGGAACATCCTGTTCCTTGTCATCTTCACTTCAGCAATGCATCGTTTGCTGGGTGCTATATCCATGATGGTGCATACATCATTTTCAAAGAAAACATTGTAACCCTTTTGAACAAGTTGTCCAATACTCAAAAGGTTATATCTCATTCCAGGGACATAGTAGACATCTGCTATGGTTTTCTTTTCTCCTTGCTTTGTAAATATTTTTACCTCTCCTTTTCCCATAACAGAAATTTTGCTATCAGTTCCTAGTGTGACTTCTGATTTCAAATTTTTATCTAGGGCAGAAAAGAAGGCTATGTTTCCTGTCATATGGTTGCTGCAACCTGAATCTAAAAACCATATGTCTTCACTGTTTCGTTCAGCCATGTTACAAGATAACAACACATTATCTTGGCTGATGTTTTCTCTAGTGACATTTGCATTTTGTCTATTACTCATATCATGTTGCTTCTTCCTACATTCACTGGCATAATGCCCATATTTTTTACAATAATAACATTGGAAATTGGATTTTTCATACCTTTGTCCTTGAGCATGATGTTGTCCTCTTTGTTGGCTGCTGCCTTGGCCTTGGTTCTGATTTGGATTGCTGCCTCTTCCTTGAGCATTTGCTGGACTGTTCCTTCCACCTCTGTTCTGGCTTCTGCCTCTTCTTCTCTTGTTTCCTCTGCCTTGACCTCTTCCTCTTCCAAAAGACATCTCGGTCTTGAAGGCTTGCTCTAGAGATGAGTTTTCATTTCTACTCAACCTCTGCTCATGTGTTATCAGTGATGCATGAAGCTCATCAACTGAAAAGTTTGAGAGATCCTTTGTCTCTTCTATGGTGGTGACAATCACATCAAACTTTGAGGGTAGGACCCTCAACAGTTTCTCCACAATCCTCCTTTCTTCAAGGGTTTCTCCATGAGTCCTTATCTGTGTGACCAGAACAATCACATGTGTGAAAAATGAGTCAATGGTGTCTGACTCCTTCATGCTCAGATTTTCAAAATCTCTCCTCAGCAACTGTAGTTTTGCTGTCTTCACTTTCTCCATGCCTTGATAGGCTGTTTTGAGGGTTTGCCATGCTTCATTGGATGTCTTAACTGCTGCTATCCTTGGAAACACACTCTGGTCCACTGCTTGATACAACAATACAATGGCTTGTGCATCCTTCTTCCTATTGCTCTTCAGCAGATATCTCTCTCCCTGAGTTAAGTTGTTAAATTGATTTTCATCTGCTGGTTCTTCAAACCCAGATTCAACTAATTCCCGTAAATCTTGAGAGATAAATAAAGCTCTCATGGTTATTGACCAGTAGTCATAGTTCTTCCCATTAAACTGTGGAAGCTGGGTATTAAACATACCCATGCTAGTGTTGGTGCTAGCCATTCCTTGCATCCTCAACTATGCTTTAAGTTCTTAACTGTGTGTTTTAAAACATTGACTGTTTCAGCAATAACAAAAGGAAAACTTTGAGGAATACTTGAATCTTTTGCTTGAGACTTCACTTTGCTGGAGAAGATTTATTGCTACAACAAAAGACTCCTCCCTTCAGCTTCTTGAACACCTTCAAAGAGCCTAAGCCTTCTCTGATACCACTGTTGGGGATTTTTCGGGTAAAATCCCAAAAACAAATAAAATTAAACACACAGAGGCAATGCTCTATTTCTTTCTCTCCACAGGATCTTTTTGTGCACAGGGAAGCTTCAAAATAAAATGTCTGAGAACAGAGTATTACACCACCATAAAAAGATTTCTATTCATTAAAACAAAATGCCTGATACATATTCATCCTCTTTTACTGAGAGAGATTTACCAAAAATACATTCAACAAAACTCTGTCTCCACCTGTGTAAAAACGCATTTACATTTACTGATGTAAAAACATTTTACATATACTGCTGTAAAACAATTTTTACATATGCAATAAAATTTTACATTACATTCACTAAAAAAAATCCTTTACTCACACCATACGCTCTTGCTTCCCCTTCGTTTGGACAACATCCAAAAACTTACATTTCATTGTTTCGCACTGCTGTGCGGTATTTACTCCTTGCTTCAAACGGTGGTTTTTTTTTTTTTTTTTTTTTAACACCATGCACTGCTGTGCGTTTTGTGTCATGCTCACACAATGGTCAACACACATTAAAAGACATATTACAAAGAAAACATATGCCAAAAAATGTTGTGCGGTATTTACTCCTTGCTTCAAACGGTGGTTTTTTTTTTTTTTTTTTTAACACCATGCACTGCTGTGCGTTTTGTGTCATGCTCACACAATGGTCAACACACATTAAAAGACATATTACAAAGAAAACATATGCCAAAAAAAATTATAGCGGCAAGCACTTTTCGTTTCACTTGTTATATCATATAACCCCGAAACAAAACATATATATGATTCGTTGACTTACCCATTCTTCCGTGCAAGCAATAAAGTATTTTACCTACTATTATGACGGTTTTATTAAATGACTTAATATCAAAACTGCGGTCAACAAAACTTGAATTTTACTCCACGCAATATTTATTCGTTGCAGGCTCGTATGCTACTTTGGTTGATGGATGGCGGAGAACTATCAAGCAAATCAGACGGTTGACGTCGATTTCGGGAGCCCACTTCATGCTGCCTCCGAAAAGTCTGTTCTGCTGACGTATGTAGAGGACCACGTGGTTGCATTACATTGTATCGGAGTCGATTATACGGAAACCACTCCACACCAAAAGGTGGTCCGAAATCTGACAGGGGTAGTTTCTGGTTTCGCTGCGGCGGTTTGGGCGTTGTACGTATGCACAGTTGAAATTAGATTTCAACAGAGTTAAAGAGGTCATGGCAAACATGGAGGTTCATGAGTAACCCTGTCAACCAACGTGTTCTGCCTCTTACTGCGACTTCAATTTCAATTTTATATTTTATTCGGGAAAAACAGGTTGAATATATAATTGAAAATTATCTATGGCCCAGAGTGGATTAATTGTGCCCACTAAATTTTCCCGAGCTCTATTCTGAATTTCTGTAGCCTTGGCCTGACCAGAGTAAGATGCCACAGTTTTCCAGTTTTTCTTTTCGAACATTTTTGAATTTCAGAAAATGCTCATCCTATATGGTGATGCTCCATTTCACATATAGTTAATTTAAAACTGAAAATTATGTAACAATGTATTTATAAAACTCAACGCAAATTTAAAATTGAGAATTATGTAACATTGTATTTATATAAGTTACTCCTGTCTTAAAAAGCTATAATTAACAACCTATTTTATTATTGTTATTATTTCTATGGTTCATAATTATTATTAGATAATTAAAATAATGAATCTATTTATATAAACCTATAAATTAAATAATAGAAAAATTTTAATAGATATTAATTTACTATAAACATTAAAACACTTCATCATATTAATTAGGTTATAATTTTATTTTATTTTCAAAAATTAAATTTCATTACTTTAAATAAGATATTATAACATTACCCATCATCAATATTCGCAGTACATTATTGTACATTCACTATGTTCTTGGTATCAAATGCTAGTTTATCTGTTTTTTTTTTTCCCTCTTGCATACATCAATCTAACTTACAAATTTTTCAGGATCTGTTGAAGGTGGAGCAATATCATCATTTTTATTGGAGGTTTCCGTTATATTTGTCATTTCTTTTTCACTATGAGTGATTAGACTTGTGGGTTCCTTTTTCTCACTTAGTGCAAACATCATTATCGTTGAAGCTCTTTCATTATTATTTACCGGAAGGGTCTCCTTCGTTGATGGATGAGGTGGTGCCACTGGAGGCGGATATGAATTTGAGAAGCATACTTATATGTATATATCTTCTATTGCTCAAAGTTGTCCCTCTTTTGACCGTTAGAGTTTTTAGATCATTTTGCTTAATTCTCTTTGACTCCTTGGGAAAAAAGCCCCCTTTAAAGAAATACATGTTTTTTTAAGTTGCTGACGAGTTCTATACCTTAAAGCAGTATTTTAGTAATCGAATAGTTGTGAATACTCCCTAATACCCATTTACTGAGGTCCACTGCTGACGAACGAGATAATACCTTTTGAAAGTCTTTCTTGTTTGTTTTAACGAAACTGTCTATTAAATCTCCAATATCTGGTTGGATCAACTAGAAAGATAAGTTAGCGAGTTTACCCAAACTGGGGTAGTCAAAGACTTCATGGTAACAGGGTTGAAATATGGGAATTATGGCTACATCAAAAGACCATGTCGGCCCCAAAATCAGAGTCCCTTATCACAAACCCTTTACCGATCTTCTAGATATTTAAGGATCACCAAAAAAATCTAAATCTATATTTTGGAACCATTTTTGGTGAACCCAATCTTGGAGAGTTAATATGTAAAGCCAAAATCCTTTAAAATGAAAAATGATCAACCGTTATTCATATTTTGTTACCCTTAAGTTGGTAACAGCATTTTTCCACTTAAGTGTTGGGATGTCCATACACTAGCTCACCACAATGCATTTCCCGAAAGATCTTTATGTGTCGAAGAGCTAGGTCCTCGCTTGAGGGGTCCTTGAAAGACATGGGCTTGGAAGCCGAAGGTGCCTCACTGCCCTTCGCACTTCCTTTTAGTCATGCAACGAGAGAGATAGTCATTCTTCTCAATGGCATAATATCTGAGTACATGTTCCATTATAAGTGGCCTTCCCTCGTGAATGAGCCTCATAGAACCCACAAGGATTCCTATCATCTTTTGAAGTCTGGCCGCAAGCACGAAAACTGAATCAACTGTATTTTCCATGATGTAGAGAGACCTTTGAGAAAGAGGCTTCACAAATATTGGGAATTTTAGTAAATAAATATCCACAATTGCCAGCTTATCCAAAGTTTTGGAAGATGACTTGCCCGATGGGGCTTGATCTTCCTTCGCATTCTCAGCATAAATAGCAGTCATTACAGTCCAACAAACCATGTCTTACTTCTGCATTTTGTCAAACACATCATCACATGATGATTCAGGAAATTCATCAAACACATTGCAAACATCCATCTTTCTCTCAGGGCATACCTGTTGGCATGCACAAAATCCATGGTCCTCCCGACGCGAATGCCATAACATGGGAGTCGTCAGTGTCATGATGCAGTGACCACGACATCTGGTGGAAAGGCGAATCAAGACGAAGTTCTGGGAAAAAATTGACGCCAATAAAACCCGTTTTTTCTCGGATGAACTATGGATGCTGGAATGAGTCATTCCTCCATAGGGTTTTGAATAGTTCTCTTATTGATGAAGTAATATGAAGCAACTGATGTTCTAATTTTATACACAATATGCGGATGCAATTAGAAAAACCTAAAACCATGGTTGCCTCCCAATATAAATTAGATTGTTTTATTAACTAATTTATTATTATTATTATTAATTATAAAAATAAGATTGTTTTATTAACTAATTTATTATTATTATTATTAATTATAAAAATAAATAACAGGGTTTTCTTAACTATTTTATTATTATTATTAATTATAAAAATAAATGATATATGAGTTAAATATATATACATTAAAGAAATAAAAACATATAATTTTTTTTAAAATTTGTAAATAAGATTTGTTATAATGCCTTGGGTCAATATTATAGTTTAGGAATACCACATGTCTAAAAATCATTACTCATTTTATATGAAAGTTGTTAAGTTAATATTTTTTTTATTAATTTAATTAAACGAAGAGAAATCACATAACTAATTTTTGAGATAAATGTGTCTTTGATCTATAAATATTCTAGAATATTCCATAGATATTTAATTCCTACCATTCCCCTAATAATTATTGATAATTAAATCACAATTTTGCAAACCCTATTTCAAAATATACATGTATATCAACTTAATTATGTAGATATGCATGCTTATTTTGGAGTAGCGCTTTTAAAATTTTACTAGAATTTCAATTTAATTATTAATATTTACTAGGTGAATAGTAGTGATTTAATGCTTTATCTTAAAAAAATTAAAAATTATTGAGAGACATAAGATCTAATTTTCATTCAAATTTTATTTATGATATTGAACATTTTCTTATTACATGACTTGGTTGATTACTATTCATTTGTTATATCTTTTCATTGTTATATATATATATAATAATAATTATTATTATTATTATTATTAATAAAATTATAATCTAGTTACTTTTATAATATTCTTTTTAAATTTTGACAATTTAAAATGTATTATTAAATAAGTGTTTTGTTTTTTTTGTGTTGATTTCTTATTCCATTGAAAAGAGAAATCGTGTGCAATCAGCAACCTCCACTGTGGGGCTCACCAAAAGGACAAGACCACTCCAATCCATAGAGACGACCAAATGAGAACCCAAAGAGGCAACGCACCAAAACAAACCAACCGTCCAAAACTGACTGTTGGATCCTAAGCTAAAGATCTAGCGGATGAAAAACATATGGGGTGGCCAACAAGCTCACCTTTTAACCAGCACATTGGACCTGATACACCCTGTAACCATAATTTATAATCTTAACAAGTCCATTTTTGGCATAACCAGCGATCATTTTTACTGCTAGAAATCCACCATTTACGGGCGATTCCCATGAGGTCATGCAAACATCTCCAAACATAACGGTTGTATCAGTCTCACCAACATGCACATTCAATCTTGGTCGTTGAATGCCCTCGCTTGATCCAACGGTTTTAAAATTTGTTATAAATTTATGTAATTTTTATTATAAATTCAATTTTAATTTTGATGTCCACTATAATTTGATATCTATAAGTATTTACCATATATTTAATTTATACAATTTTACTAATTTAAATAATTTACAAAATCCTAGTATCTTAAAATTTTATAATTTTATTACTATCACAATTTATATTCCACATATACTTAATTTAAACTTAAAAGTCTATAATAATATAATTATATAATTTACATTAAAATTATATTTCTGTAAGAAGTAAATAATTTTAAAAAAATTATCATTTATCATTTTATATTCCACATATAATTAACATAAATAAATTAAATAATCTACTAATTCTATATTTTTCTATGATATTTTATCACTTCCTTAATTTTTCTTTTAACAACAATGAGTACTCGTTATATTAATTTTGTGTGGGGTCTTAACAAAATAGACGGTGAGTTACATTTGAATTTGCCCATGGGTTTCAATTTGGCCATTTCCAGGGTGATTAGCGGAGCCCAAATGTTCATGATCACTACCAAAAGATAAAACTAGTGCAATACTTATTTGTCTTATTAGTATATATTTGACACATAAAAAAACCAAACATTGCAAGTTGGAGCTAAGAATTAGGATTGGTAGGGCTATTTAAATCAATGCCCGAATTCTAAACTTCAGAAGGGTTTCTTTCTTCTTCCGCAGGAGATCCCGACTTTGACATCTAGAGTTGAAAGTCATCGATCATGGGGCACAATGATTCAACCTCATGCTCAATCTTAGCAAACTGCTTAACTTTGTCATCAATAGTCACTGAATTTTCATAGGTCACAGCCCTCTGAATATACAACAAGTCCTTTATGTATGAGATCTCTGCTTTGATTTATGCGAGCTCATGTGCACACTGCATGCACAAAGTCGGAGTCGGGTATGATAGAAAACTCTGCTGGCGACCCATTTCTTGGCATGATGCCTCCTTCTCTATCACCCATCCAGTGCAAGGGTGTCTTCTTCCCCATGAACGAAGTCATCTTATCAAAATTTCGCTGAATTACGGGACAAGACCGAGAGGTGGTACACCGATATGGATCTTCATGAGTTAACTTCCATTGAGCTTACCAGGGAAAGGTGGATCACTAATGAAAAGGGAGGACGTAAACCCTGCCCCAGAGAAAGATCACAGTCACACACCCTAGAGAGGCTCCCAAGTTCCTCTCATTACGCAAATAAACCCCAATCCAACCCAGAACGAAATTCACAAATAGAATGAGAGGGGACGGATAACTCATATGCTATTTATAATAGTGGCGCCGCAGATGCAAGCCTGAGCGATCAGGTTCCCAATATGACATCATCATTTCCATGGGTGTACCGAGGGCAACCATTATTTACAGACCGGAGCTCGAGCAGTTGGGTTTGTCTAGTCTAGGCCATGAGGAGTACATGTAGCATGGAGAGAGAGGGCTCGCATGCAAACCAACTTTGCATACCTGCAATGAACCTTGAACCTTGAAACCGAAGTGAAGATTCTCATGCTTAATTGGAGTCTCAAATCAAATGGAATCAGGTGGAGGGGATAATGGAGGCCACACGACAGGGGAATGTGGAGGTGTGTCATCACATCAATGAGTGGAGAAGGCCAGTAAGAAATCATCCTACAAACATTTGGGGAGTGACGAGGAATGACAGGGTGACTAAAATATTCCATATGCACCAAGGATAAGGGAGTGACTGTTGGGGAAAATGGGGGGCTAATTATGGGGAAGGTTTAGGGTATAGGGAAAAGGCTAGAGACACCATTTATTTTCAGATTTCCTTCAGATAATTGACATTGTTTTTTTTTCATCATAGTTGCTTCTAAAAATTTGAGGTTTCAGAGGATGTGCTAGGCTTGTGAGCTTTTAAAGGAAGGAAGAATGCTTTGAACATGAAATAGAGTATAGTTTATGTGATTGTGTTAGGAAAGGGAAGAGTTTCTTAGATATATAATAATCAGATAGGAGACACTAAGGATAGTGATGTTTATAACTTCCCTCTTTTTGGCTAGGAGTCCCATATACAAAATAGAGTATAGTTTATGTGATTGTGTTAGGAAAGGGAAGAGTTTCTTAGATATATAATAATCAGATAGGAGACACCAAGGATAGTGATGTTTATAACTTCCCTCTTCTTGGCTAGGAGTCCCATATACAAGCTGTAAACTTCTGCTTGATTTTTGGTCTTGATGCCAAGTCCCCATGCATACTTATCGACTATTATTCCATCGGCATTAAAGAGAAACACCCCCATACCCCCTCCCCCCATCGTGTCACTTTCTCATGTTTTATTGTACATGTAAATATTTTAAACATTATAACAATGTAAATAACAATGTATTTACACCAGTGTAGATCCAGATCCACCCTTGATAATTTTTCATTGTTAGAATTGTATTTTTGAATGTATAAATGAATACAATATTTTGAAAATCCCCTTAATTACATGGATTGTGTAGTTGTAGCTTCCACAAATATTTATTAAATTTCAAATAAAAAAGATTCAAAAATATACCGGAAAATGGGTCAAATTGTAATATGACTACTTAAAAGTTTTAAAATTTTTAGGATAATATTTATTTTTTCAATTGATTTATATAATATATAGATATATAATTATTTTATTTATAAAACACACCCAAAAACAAATATTATTATTGGTTTTTAAATGTTGTATATCAATTTTAAATTAAGAATTGAATGAATTACACGTTTCTGTCTTATTAAGAATTAATTGAATTGTTTACTTCTAATTGCATCTTATTCTGAGACATTGAACTACTTCACTATGGTCAACATGTCTCCCTTCATATATGTGAAGTTCATATTGAAATAAATTATTTAATATGGATATTCAAATAGTTTATTTACATAGTCTTATGTTGAAATATTTATAAGATATAATATAAATTTTGATTGTTTTTTGTTTTGTGTTTTCCAATTACTTTAATTTTCTAAGGTTGATTAAAATTATATAATTTATGTATTCTAGAGTGAAAGTAAAATATTCTTAAGCCCCACAGGCGTAGGCGAGTTGGTAATCACAGTGCGGTGAAGTTGGTAATCACAATGCGGTGAAGTTCCTTAGAAAGGCAGGCTCAGTAGTGAAGGTCACGAGTTGGTAATCACAATGCGGTGAAGTTGGTAATCACAATGCGGTGAAGTTCCTTAGAAAGGCAGGCTCAGTAGTGAAGGTCACGAGTTAAAATCCCCCAGACTTACCCTGGAGCTGTATAGAGGGGCGCGCCCAACTCCCAGTGGTTATAGAGGTAACGGTAAGTGATCAGTGCTATGTTAAGGCACTCATTTATGTGAAGTCACTAGTTCAATTCCCCGCTTGATATATTAGACATGATAAAGAAAAGAAAGTAAAGTACATCTTATTCATAGTGGGTTGTAATATAAGCAATCGATGAATATATATATATATATATATATATATATATATATATATATATATATATATATATATAATGTTTTTTTTGACATATCTCCCTAGTAGTAGGGTATAGAATGAGTGTTGTCTAAACTCTATACATTTTGGAGCTTTTAGTGGGAAATTTGTGATTTTATTTTGGGCTAAATCTTGATCTTTATTGTTTAAAATTAGTTTTTCACTGCATCTATAGATATAACACCCTAAAAATCCCCAAAGCACTTAGATTGTGGATATTTTACAACTCAAACTTGTGATTCCAACAAATTCCTATTTGATTCTCGATAATCAAAAAAATATCTCAATAAAAAACTTCTAAAAACATATATAAAATAAAATATAACTATAACTCAACACAATAAGATAATATAAGTAATTTACCAATTCTATTTTTTACTCTTAAACATAAATGGTAAATATTTTAATTTTTTTAAACCTTTCATTGCATTTAAAAGGTAATTTCTATTACCATTAATAAATTATAATTAGTTTCAATTTTGAGAATCCATTTATTACTCTAGTTCAAAATAAATTATACTTATTCTTTATTTTGGAAATATCTCTATTTTGTTTATGAATTCATTTCTATGGTTAAGACTTTTGAGATTTTTATCACATAAGAATTCATTTCTATGAATAGGAGTTTGCAGATTTTTATTACATTTTTTAGTTTATTTCTATCGTATTAGTTTATCTCTATTATCTTAATATTGTATTTGTCAATTTTTTAGATTTTAAAATTGTAATATTTATATTTAATAATTTTTTTTTATTAAAAATTTACGATATAAAAAAAAATATATATTTTTTTCAAATATTTAAATATAATAATAAATAACGAATAAAAATTAATTTAAATACATTTGTTTTTTCACACTGTGTATGTGTATTAAAGTTCATTTAATTAATCTCTTGGTTTAAGTTGGTTAAGTGATAAGTCCATGTAAAGATACCGTTAACCTCAAATGTACACAATTTTCATTTCATGATTTTAAATAGTAAAGTATTTATTTAAAAAAAAAAATTAATAATTACATGTATTTTTTGTTTTAATTATTTTTATTTCAATGTAATAATAAATATCAAATAAATATCAAGTTTTTTTTTTGATATTTTTTATCAGGTTTTATAGTTAAATCTGCATAATTTGTATTGGTCTAGTTTTCATCGTTAAAGTATTATTGCTATTGAGAGATTAATTTAGCTATTAAAAAATAATAGGTTCAATTTTACTAAGTTCAATTCCCTTGACACATTCCACATAAAACACTATTTTTTTTATTAAAAATTTATAGATTAAATTCCTTTGCCACTTTTTCATCAAGTTCCATAATAAACCTAAAAAAATAATCCCCTTGAATAAACTAAAAATAATCACCCATACTCAAAATACATCAAAAATATATATATATATATATATATATATATATATATATATTTTTCTAATTTTCTTATAATTTATCTCGACTTCAATAATATAGATAAATAATAATAATAATAATTTTCTCTCTAATTTTCTTATAATTTATCTCTACTTCAGTGATATATGTAAAAATACCGTTAACATCCCATATGTTATAAGTTATAAGTTCTCTTTCGTTTTTTCCTTTTTTTTTTTTTTTCGAGAAATTGAAAGTTTCGTGCTTCTTTGTAAAGGCATGTATTTCCTATATTATATTTCTTTCAATAGCTTAAAGTAATTTTAATATTTAAGAGATAATAATAGAAGTTTGGACAAATTTCTAATTTATTTTTTAATCTGAATTGTTTCATTTTTATTCTGATCTTATTATACCCGTCGCAGCTTATTAGTTTTTTCATTGACTTTATATTATTTTAATTTTGATAGATTTTTACATACTTCAGCAATAGTTTAATTTTAATCTTCTTTATTACTATATTCCCATCTTATTAGTGGACATAGTTTATATTTTATTTCTCAATGATAATAATCTACGCTATTGGTACTATTTCAGGCCAATTGATGACCTTTGCAAATCCAAGATAATTAATGTTAAAATAACAGAGTGAAATTTGCACCATTTTTTTCTTCTTCTAATTATCCACCATGTAATAAGTACCTACAACGCAAGTTGTAACACCGGTTGTCAAGCTTCACATCTTGGCCATCCAAATTTATAATTTTAAATCCTAACCGTTCGCAATTAACTTCTTATGCTAATTTTAATAAGCCCAATAATATCATCTTCGTTATCAGCGCACTTTTTGATGAATTTTCCTGTCTATTTTATTAATGGTAAATAGGAAAATAATGGATTATTTATATTTTTAAAAAGGTTGAATATAACAAAATTATAAATATCTTAATATTATAAATAAAATATTTAAAAAAATCAAATTAAAAATCAACTATTTAAAATAAATCATTAAAAAGGTACCATACAAATAAGATACCATATAAATTCATATCCTAGTGGATTACATTAAACATCTTCATATAAATTATTTTATGCATTAAAGTACTGTTGTTGTATGATGTTATATTTATATTAACAAAATAAAAATAAAAATTACAAAGAAATCAATGTAGTTATATTTCAATTTTTATAGTTTACATTAGTTTTTATAATAATAAGGTAATTGAAAGTTAAAAAAAATTGATTCTTTTTAGTATGATGAAAATACAGAATTCTTTCCTCCGGATGCGGGTGGCATGGTTAATGTAAATGCCCAAGCGCGCGAGGAGGGCAGCTGGCGGCCTGGAGTCTGCGGCGATTAATTGTAATGGCAGAGCATTTAAGTGACTTAACTCCTCACTTGGCTCACGGCAGGCGAGGTTTGTTTATCAAGATGGGCAATAGGTTCAGCAAGGCAGCTCCCAGGCATTCGACATTCCTTTGGCAGTGTTCAGGAATTTGTTGTTCCTCCGGCAATTACGCTCCTGCGAGATTTGGTACGCGTGCTCCTGAGGCAGAGGGGCGCGTTTGGAAACCTCCCTGGTTGCATAGGCGCAGACGCTTGGCCAATTTCATCACCTGGTTAACGACGAACACGCTTTGCATTTGGTATGTTTACTATCTGGTTTCTTGGCTTCATTCTGGCATAGCTCACGTCTCTGCTTGTGGGTCGGTCGATTATTTCCAATTTGGACCAAGATTTGAAGGTTTAAGGGGAGAGTTAGAAGTTCAGAGTCTTAATTGTGTCCAATCCTCCGGATACTGGTATATTTGGTGTTTGCTGTGCTTTCGCGCCCATAATCTGGTTCGCCACCCTGCAATGGCTCCCCGACAGCGCGGAATTCCCCGCAGAGGTAGCAATTATGGTGGTCGTGGGGGTAACAGGGGCAGAGGAGAGCCCGTTCCTCCCTGTATAGTCCCGCTCGCCTCCAAATCTCCGTCATCCTCGTCCTCTGAACATTCTGGTCCTTCTCTGCATAGTTCCCTTCACTCCTGTCAGTTCAAATTCAAAAGCAAATTGCACAAACCCACCATTTCTGCCCTGCTCACTGTTATTTTTTCCGAGGAAGAAGAGGACTCCTCAAGCTCAGAGGAATACATCAGGGACAGTCCTCTCTCCCACAGCCCCAGTAATTCTCATGAAAATGAAGCTGGTGACATTCTCAATGCCCCAGACCCGCTTCGGACTGAAGAGCAGCGCGAGGATTCGCCCCTGCATTCAATCTCTGCTAATGATGATATCATTCCTTGCGCTCCAACTTCCTCCTCAGGCAATAGGCTACACATGATGTCTCTGCCGGAGCGCGCAGAACAGGTTCCAGAGGAGAACATGGGGGTCGAATGGGTCAGTTCCACCGGCCGCGACATGGACGCGGATGAAGACATGCCACCTCAGGCTTGAGCAGTCTCAGAATGAAGTTTTTGTTTGAACTTGCGTACAGTGGTTTTCTCCAGTCTTCTCACTATGGTTCACTACTATCTTCCAGCTTATAGGAGTTTTTTTCTAATCTTTTGTAAAAGTCTCAGAACTGTTGTATGGCGGGAAAAGCAGGATGTTCTATTTTGGGGTTATTGTCTTTTGAAAACTGCATTATGGATTGTAATCAGATATTTCAGTGCTGTATGCAGCAGAT
Organism: Pinus tabuliformis; assembly: GCA_031772625.1. Classification (NCBI taxonomy): domain Eukaryota; kingdom Viridiplantae; phylum Streptophyta; class Pinopsida; order Pinales; family Pinaceae; genus Pinus; species Pinus tabuliformis. The sequence continues at coordinate 460,594,906 of CM062818.1, forward strand.
TTTGTGATAGAGGGCTGGTTGTAGCCCCCTCAGAGGTCTATACCTCTCTGTAAATATTTTTTACCTTTTTTAATATAATAGATAGACTTTACTTAGAAAAAAAAAGAAAATACATAATTCTTTCACTACTTAATATAGAGTTAGAAAAATTAAAGGTAAAAATAATATTATTGATATTACATAATGTCAAATTCATTATATGTTTAAATGAAATTTAATATTCAAAACAAAATATATTAATATTATTATATAGCTTGAGTGGGCTTAATGGTTAAGAGCACGCGAGTCCCTTGTCCCACAAACAAGAGGATCTCATACACCAATTTGTTGTGTGGCTTGGCTATTACCTTAAAATTTGATAATAATAATTATTATTATTTAATTAAAAAAAAATATTTTTATAATAAATAATATTAATTACTATTTAATTTTAAAAATAAAAAAAATTAACGAGAATATATTTTTTTTTATACATCATAATTTTATCTTACAATTATTACACTTACCTATATACTCTTAATAATAAGAAGTATATATGCAAAGCCTATATTTAACAAAAACTATTAAATAGTAGCAAACATATGCTATAACTATTACATTTATCTATGTATTAAAATAGGTATGTATATCAAACCTATTTCTAACACAAATTATTAAACATTAACAAACACATGTTTATAGTATTAGTAGTTAATATTTAACCTTATTTATTATTATTATTATTAAAACATTTTAAAGTTACTCAATGAAATTATTGAATTAAGGAGAGAAAATATGTTTTCAATACTTTATTGTTTTTCAGCGTGTGCAAGAAGTTTTAACCTCCATGAATACTAAGGTTTGGAATATTTTTTTTACTGTGGGTAACACTTTAAGTGGGTTGATGAACCTTAAAGATAATGGAATATAAACTATTAATGAAATCTTTGTCTCTATTGTTTTTTACTTTAATTGAGCTATATTTAAACTAAGTAGCAAGGACTAGCTACTATGTAGCATCACTTACTAACATCAAATAAGCATAAAAGAACAAAGATAATAAATAATAAATACATCAAAGACCACTACATTACATTATTTTAGATAAATGCAGTTGTGTAACAAGATAAAATATATAAAATTTTAGTTCTTTATTTTCTTTTTACTTTAATTTATCCATATTTAAACTAAGTAACAAGTACTAGTTGCTATACAAAATTTATTTATGTTTAATATAATTTTAAATAAATTTTAACAATTTTGTATCCCTCTTTATTTAATAAAGTAAAACATTGTTTTATTTTTATTTTTTATTTAATATATTTCACACTTAAAAAATAATAATACATCATTTATTATTTTCATAATTGTTTGAGTGCATACATCATAGTTATTTAGTATTTGTATTAAATATCATGTTAATTCAAATAAGATGTTTTCTTTAGTATAAAAAATGGAAATATAACCATTTAAGCTTTTAACTAATCCAAAATTTTAATGAATTTTTGAATGTCGTTGTCATTTTAAAATGGGACAAAACTCTTTCACGTCACGTTCTAAAATGCATCGAACTTTGGTGAGGATTAATTCATGCTATCTTTGGAATTTTGGTTTGATTAGTTTTTATTTATGGCTCGAAAAGTATTTGTATTTTACAAATTTATTTTATTATGGAGATGAATTTGAATGGTTTAATGTTTTTTTATTTTATTATGGAGATGAATTTGAATGGTTTGAATGTTTTTTTATTTGATGTAATTATGGTAAAGTTATTTTGGTTATTAGAGCAATCTAATGAATTTGTGAAAAAGGTTTTTGCAAATTTAACATATAAAAAATGATGATAGATAAATATTTTTGTTGGAGATATTAGATATTTTAATGTTTCCATTTCTAAGTGTACTTCATGTTCTAAATGAGGTAGATTGGAATGCTACTTATGATGTATGTAAATAAATGAAAACTAGAAAGTCATTTGTATTAGAAAAATAGATTTATATTTTCAATTATGTAAATCCAAATATTTTTTTTTTCTCTACAAATACTAACTTCTATTAAGTGAAAAGCAAAATATTTTTACATATTGTCGAGGCATGGCAGCACTCGACAGAACACAACTGCCCCATTACATCCATAAGCTGGGGAAACCAATTACAAAGTGCAATAAGTCAGAAGAGAAGGACCAATGTTGCCAAGGAGAAGAACTAAGCCGGCATAGACATACAAAAACAAAGCAACCCAGCATATAAGTGTCACCAGGAATCCAACTGGGAGCCAAAAACAGTAGGAAAAAAAGACATAGATACTTGACCACGTGCCTGAACCAGAAACCGAAACAAAAAGAGACAGTCCCAAGTGGCTCTACTTCTCCTGTACTGGGCCACTGTCCTTCTTCTCATCCCGACCAATATCACCAGTCTTCAAACCTTCATTGCCGCTTAAATCATCGTCAGGGATTGTTATGGTGTGATTAGCTTCGCCATGAATCCTATCCTCAGCGTTCGGTCCTGTATCTTCCAGGGGAGGAAGATTGTTAAGACCAACTTCCTGTTCAACATTCTCTTTTTCCCAGATCTCCATACTGTCTTTGTCCGAAGAATTCTCACTGTTTGGAGAAGGATTAGGGGCAATGCAGGCTAGGGGGGTGACAAGATTTTCCTCTTCCGAGAGAATGAGAGTAATGTGGGCTATGACCAGGGGTTGATGGAGATTACTTTGGAACTTGAAGTGTGTTGTTTGGAAAGCGCTATTCGGCAGAGGTTTACGACCAGAACCAGCAAAAGGCCCAGCTTCATGGACGGGAGAGGGATTGAGAGGTTCCAACGCCGTTTCCATGGCGTGACCAACTGGAGGGTGCAAGCGAGTGTCACGACGCCCCTCAGGACAATGCCTCTTACCCGAGCGAACCATGGTGATGGACAGGAGATTGGACAGAGAAGGGCTATAGACGGGATGACCAACAGGCTGGGGTCGAATGAGGCCAGAGGAATGCCCAATAGAGCTAGCGACCGCCACCACAGAATAACAGAGCTTGTAAATAACCACAATATTACAGAGCTTGTAAGCATCCACCAAACTTACAGACAACAACAGAAAGCAGGAGCTCCGAACAGGTGAGAAATTACCCTGGCGATAGATGGCTTGGAGCTCGTGGTCGTGAACGCAATTTAGACCCACACCCATAGCCTCCTCAGACTAGATTCCATAATCTCGCGACTGAACATCAAGCTTGATGGTAAAGCAATGGAGCGTCATGATTATAACAGGGGGAATTTTGCGTCAATTCACGCAAATCTCAGTCTCCCATTAAAACACTTCCCCTGCTCGCATGAGTTAACGTCCCGGGAGGCCACGCTACTCTACAACTGGCAGTACTGGGCATTAACTTCTTGCATGGATAACTCTGGAAGCGGTTATGCCACCCGGATCAGGGATAAATCCAAATACTTTTGAAGATCACCAAAGGAATAAAAAAAACATATATTTACTTTTTTTTTAATAGAATTTGAGATTTTTTTCTTTATTTACTAATAATATTAAAATTTTATAATATTTAATATAGCTACTCTAAATTTTTAAGATTTAAAAAGAAAATATTTTATTATAAATTTTTTTTATAAAAATTTTATTTAATATATACTTTTCAATTAAAAAAAATTCTTATAACTTTTCATCATTAAAAATTAAATAAATATATGCCCTTCAAATGAAATTAAAATTAGACCTTGAAATTTGATGACTGCGCAGCTGCGCGAGACAGCTCTCCACGTAATAAAGACTCGAAAGGAACACAGATTTGGTTACACGGGACAGCAGGCACGTATAACCCTATTAAAGGCACAACGTACCTAACTGATAGAGAAGGTCCACACTCCTTAGTGCTTCCCATTGCAGGTCCGACATCTGTCACATCCGTTATCGATGGCGAGATATCTGTTACGTCACGTTTTGTTGACATATTAACTTACACCGCCGTCATTTCGGTGAACTACACAGGGGCTGTCGAATAATTAATACTAATCGAGTTTGCCCGGGCCACAATAATAGAGGAAGGCTTATCATCCCCGGGAAATTAAAGTCATGAACATTGAAATTACATGTGTTTTTCTTCGAAGGTCCACGATAATAGAGGAAGGCTTATCATCCCCCGGAAATTAAAGTCATGAACATTGAAATTACATGGGTTTTTCTTCGAATGTTTTTCGAGAATTGATGGGAGAAATAATCAGTTTTAATAACACATTTGATATATAGATTATACAGCATTTTCTTCGCTGTCGTGGGAGAATTAATCAGTTTTAATGTTACATGTACCATTGACAAAGTGACATGAAGTGACATGAGGAAGATTTGAGCTGCAGACACTTATAAAAATCGAAATCACAAATTACTACCCAGAATTTTGGAAGCTTTAGTTTAATAATTATATTTTTTTCCTTTAAAATTTATGGAAATTTCAGTTATATTTTGGAAAAATCTGACATAGATTTTTGTAAATCTAAATAAAAATTGTCAAATTCATAATTTTAGGTTTTTTGGAAATTTTTGATAGCACTGAATCTATTTCCACCATCAAAAATATGATTCAAACACTGCGTATACAAAATTTTTTAAATATTTTTACCTAAATTCAAATCACTCCTGCTCAATTCCTGTAATTCCATAAATGACTCCATTCCAAGAGAAACCTATTGAAACAAACCTGGACAGACTTTAAAGAAGCTTCCCAAGGTCGCATAAACCCCACACTCGGAGAGTCTCAATCCCGGGCGGGCTCCGATGTTGGCATGCGGACACGTACCTCATAAATAAAAGGATGTAAACATTGTAGCTCATAAATAAAAGAATGTCTAAACATTGTAGCTCATAAATAAAAGTAGAATTTATGGTGGCCACATGGCGAGCAATTAGGACGGAATCGAAACTGGCGGGAGGTGGAGGCAAAGTTGGTTTACCTAATATGTGCAGACGGTTGTGTGTGACGTTTGTCTACATAGCAGTAGGAATGGTTTGACCCAAAATCTCAGATGGTTTGGTTTTGCTATTTAATGTAACTCTATAGTGTAAGATCCCAAATGGTCAATTTATTATTATTATTTTTTTTACGGAACATGAAAATTGGAATATTGAGTTTGAAAAATTAATTTAATGAATACTAATTTTTAGGTTTTGCTAACAATCTGTCTGCTTTGTTGTTTGCTCTGTTATCTGTTTTGTTGATAATTGTTGCAATTTTTGTCCGACTGTGTTACTAAACGGTCAAGGTTGTTTGCTCTGTTATCTGTTTTGTTGATAATTGTTGCAATTTTTGTCTGACTGTGTTACTAAACGATCAAAACCTTTTTGCGGAACTGCGTATAACCTAAATACTCGGTCTCATAAAACTTTCCAATTGAAGCAATCTAATTTCCTATACCAAAAACGTCAGTATAATCAAGACTTACAGTACCTAGGAATTGCTCTCAACTCTGCTGCCCCCAAAATGATTTTTTCCTTCTTTTATTTCTTCATCCACTGCCTTCTTTTCATCTCCCTGTCAATATTTTGGTTACCTGTAACTTTCTTGAAATCAAATTTCATTTGATTTCGTTGATTTTTTTATTTGGTTACGTAGTTTGAAATAAGATTTATTTATTATTTTTTGAATTAATTAAATTTTTAATTTTTAATTAATATATATTATTATTTTATTAATTTTAAATTGTAAATTTTAATTTGTATTCTAAAATTAATATCTTTTGCTGGTTTTAAGGACTTATCATATATATGATACTGTGGTAAGGTATTATTTTATTATCTTAATTTATATCTCCTCCCCTAGTAACTAGTTTACATATAATGCGATACATGCAAGTCTATGCATATGCATATGTAACTATATATTATAGGTATCGTATGTATGTTAATACTCATAGACGGATCATTACATATAGCACTAGTAAGCTTTGTTGTTGGGAAATTAAAGATAAGCTATTCCTCAGTGGCAGAGAGCATCATGTTGAATAGGGTGTTCTGTTGTAGGAGATGTTGGTCCCTGAACTGCTCCGATGGCACAAAATCAAAGAAGACGGGATAAATTGTTTCCAAAAAGACTTCGTGCTCTGGTGGTGGACGGGGACACTGTTTGCCTCGCTGTCTTGGAGAGAATGCTCCTGCAATGCGATTACAACAGTGAGTGTATTCTCCCTGTGTCTGCATTGATTTTGCATCTTCAACCTTCTTTGTCAAGGCGAATAATGAACCCTGGACTGCACATCACTTTCGTCATGATCTGTCATGATCTATGATTTGTGCTGTCGCCAAGGATTTAGGATCTATGATGACAGATCTAAAGTAATTTGGCATCCTGGACCAACCTTATCGTGGCTAATTCTACAACCATTTCGACTCATGTCAAAATAAGTTAATTATCAAGTACGAAGAGTTTGTGACTTGAGTTAAGTTAAGCCAGCCAAATTAAGTCATAGTTGAATTTAGTCCCCGACCAACCTTATCGTGGCTAATTCTACCATCATTTTGACACATGTCAAAATAAGTTAAATTATTTTAGTCTAATTTAGTGTGGTTGTATGTCAAATTATTTCAAAAAAGCTAACTATTTTTCACCGGTTTTATTGTAATCATCAAAACTTGTGTAATCAATGAAAAAACCTTTATAATCAATAAAAGAACCACAACTCATATATTTTATATGTTAAATTTGTGTTTTATCTCTTTTACTTTTCCAAAAATACAATCTTCCAACGATAAGTAAAAGCCACCAAAATTGAAAGTCACAACCGCTAACAATGTACACTAATAAAGCTATAGTATATTCTCCTCCGAGTATAAAGCTTCCTTTGGCCATATTTTGTAATGAAATTATAATTCCCCAACCTCATTTAAACTCTTGAATAAAAGCCACCAAAATTGAAAGTCACAAACGCAACAATGTACACAACTAAAGCTGTAGTCTATTCTCTTCCGAGTATAAAGCTTCCTTTGGCATATTTTGTAATGAAATTTAAATTTTCAATGAAAGCCACCAAAATCGAAACTCACAAACGGTAATAATGGACACAAATACATCTATAACAATGTACACAAATAAATCTATAGTCTATTCTCTTGTAAAGCTTACTATGGGCATATTTTGTAATGAATTTTGTTAGAAATGTAATCATTAATCGAAGTGGCTTTACAAATTTTTGCTGAATTTTTAAGAAAATGAAAACTCGTAGACGCTAACAATGTACGCAAATAAATCTATAGTCACAAATAAATCTGTAGTCTATTCTCTTCCTATTATAAAGCTTACTTTCGGCATATTTTGTAATAATTTTTAAATTTTCAATGAAAGCCACCAAAGTTGAAACTCACAAATGGTAACAGTGGAGACAAATAAATCTATAGTCACAAATAAATCTATAGCCTATTCTCATCCGAGTATAACGCTTATTTTGGTCCTATTTTGTAATGAATTTATTAGAAATCTAGTCATTAAATTTATAATTTTTAAAAAATAGTCTTTGTAATCGAAGTGGCTTTACAAATTTTTATTAAGAGCGCATTTAAATGAATTTAAAAAAATTTAAAACTTAAAAAAAACTGAAAATGAAGATTTTTAAAAATCCAATACTTCTAAATAAATAGGGAGAGAGAAGAATTACAATAGTTAGACAAGGAAAAAGAGAAAAAAATGCTGTAGTCTAAGTAGCCTGAGGAATTGTTCGGAAAAGTTATGGAAATTCCGGTCATATTTAGAGAAAATTTGGGAAAGATTTTTGTAAATCCAAGTTATAGTTGTTAAATTTCAAATTTTTAGGTGTCTTAGACGTTTTTGATAGTGCCGAATCCATTTCCACCATCAAAAACACGATTCAAACACTGTGTCTACAATAAATTTTGAAATTTTTTTACACAGATTCCAATCACTTTTGACCATCCAGACAATTCCTCTGCCTAGTTAGAGGAGTGGATTATGCATTGAAGACGTATTAAAAATAGAGAAAGAGGAATTATGATGAGCGGATAATGCATGGAAAGACGTATTGACACATGTTTGCTTCTTGTGTTGTGGTCGGTATCAGTGACAGCATGCACAAGAGTTTCCCAAGCAATTTCTTTGGCAATGGAGCACAAAGACAGATTAGATATTGCGATGAGCGACGTCTACCTGCCTAGCGCAGATGGCTTCAAATTACTAGAGGCCGTCGATATTGGATTTGGGGTGCTCGCGATAAGTAAGTAAGAATAAATACCTTTTAGCCATTCTTAGTTCCCCAAGCACTATTAGCGCCGCAGTTCATTACCCTAGGTTTTTGGATTGGGTGTGCAGTGATGTCTTTAGATAGTGAAACAAATGTTGTAATGAGAAGCATAAGAGGCGGCGCCTGCAATCACCTGCTAAAGCCCATCAGAATGGAACAACTTCAACCCATATGGCAGCACGTCGTTCGCAGCCATGCACAGAAAAATCATCGTCATCAGCTCTAGAAAAGCCTCGGAGATTTGTCAGACCAAGACAGAGTGTGGGGTGAGTCGACAGCTAACAAAGAAGGCAAAGATTCATCAAACAAAACACACAACTTAGAATTGAACAAATTGCTTCCATTCATCGATCAAATAGTTATTTATACAGGATGAAGAAGGTTCTGGATATCAATTCGGGCGGTGGCTTCCTGAAGAAGTTTGCCCTTTTGTCAACAGTTTCTAGAAACCACATTTAAAATCTCTGTTGAATGTAGGTTCCAGGTAGTTGGAATTAATTCTAGTTTCTTCCAACACTCCCTTTTAATTCCAACTATATAACAAACATCTGATATGCCTGCTGGTCTAAGTCTCAGTTAGGCTTACAACATAATTTGAATTTTCTACAATGCATAACTTACTTCTACACATTTCAAATTTAGCCTTTCCAAGAGGCTTGGTGAATATGTCAGCCACATTTTCATTTCTATTACAATATGATAAGTCAATTTCTTTTGATTGCAATTTTTCTCTTACAAAATGATGTTATGTCTCAATTTGTTTTGTTCTTACATGATATATAGGATTGTTTTCCAATTTGATGGTGCTTTGATTGTCACATCTGATTACTGTAGGTTCTTGTTGTGTTTCTCCAACATCTTCAAGTATCCTCCTAAGCCATATTGCTTCACAGGTAGCACTGCATAATGCTTTATACTCAGCTTCAGTGGATGACAATGAAACAGTTGGTTGTTTTTTACTGCTCCATGATATCGGTCCTCAACCAATATTGAACACGTATCCACTAGTAGATTTCCTATCATCTAGATTTCCAGCCCAGTCAGAATCAGAATAACCTGCCAATTCAACATCAAATTCATCAGTATACATAATACCAAAATTAAGTGTTCCTTTCAAATATCGAAGGAATTTCTTTGCTGCTTTCCAATAGCTTTCACAAGGCTTAGCCATGAACTGACTAATTATGCTGATAAAATATGCTATATCTGGCTTGGTAGTGGTGAGATAGTTCAGACTTCCCACCAGTTGACGGTACATAGTTCCATTCACCTCTTTGGTTCCATCATCACTGCACAATTTGACATTCTATTCTAAAGGAGTAGATGTTGTTTTACATTCAATCATATTGAACCTTTTAAGGATTTCCCTTGTGTATTTGCTTTGTGTGATCAGTGTCTTACCAGGTTCCCTCCAAACTTCAAAACCTCAACAATAATGCAATTCACCGAGATCCTTCATCTCAAATACATGTGACAACTGATTTTTAATTTCTTCAATCAACTTGCATGCATTTCCTGTTATGATAAGATCATCAACATATACAGATATTAAAGCAACATTCTTGTCTTCATCTTCCTTGATGTATAAGTTAGGATCATTCTTGCTTCTCATAAACCTTTCTCATAAAAGAAAGAATCAATTTTCACATACCATGATCTTGGTGCTTGTTTCAAACCATATAAGACTTTCTTTAACCTGCAAACCAGATGCTCATTTCCCTATTTTACAAACCCTTCAGGCTGTACTAAATAAACTTCTTCTTTTAACTCACCATTCAAAAATGCAGATTTCACATCTAACTGATGCATTTTCCAATTATATTGTGTAGCTATTGCAATCATGATTCTAATTGTGTTCAACTTAGCTAAGGTGCAAAAGTATCTTCATAATCAATTCCCTCCTTTTGTGAATATCCTTTTGCAACCAATCTAGCTTTATGTTTATCAATACTTCCATCAGCATTAAATTTAGATTTATAAAGCCATTTGCATCCTATGGGAACTTTATTTTTAGACAATTCTGTTAATTCCCATGTGTCATTCTTCATTATAGAGTTATATTCTTCATTCATTGCATTTCTCCATTCTTCATATTCTTTAGCTTCATCATAGCTTGAAGGTTCTACAACATTCATAAGATGAGACATTAATGCATAATCTTTATACTTTACAGGTACCTGACTTTGACGTGATGACCTTCTTGGAGTTTTGCTATTTCCAAGTTTCTTTTGGCTTTGCAGAGTCTCCTCTCCTCTCTTTGGAGTGTCATGACTGCTTGATGCTACTTGTTCTTGAACTTGGACCTGTTCCTGTTCTTGTTCAACACTTGTATCTAGTTTGACATAATCATCAATATCATGCCATACACTAGTTTGATTTATTTTATCACCTTCATTTGCATCCTCATGAAACACCACATCCCTACTTGCAAGCAATCTATGAGTACTGGGATCAAACAACTTGTATGCTTTCTGATTATCACAATAACCAATAAATATGCACTTAATTGACTTTGCATCAAGTTTTCTTCTTTCATCTTTTGGAATATGAGCAAATGCTTTGCAACCAAAAACTTTTAAATGACTCACTTTTGGTTTGTACCCATAAAATGCTTCAAAAGGTGTTTTAAGCTCTAAACTTTTGGTTGGACTCCTATTTTTCAAATAAACAACAATATTAATGGCTTCAGCCCAAAAAACATTAGAGATATTTTTACCTTGAAGCATACTATGTGCACATTCAACTAGTGTTCTTTTTTTCCTCTCAGCAACTCCATTTTGTTGAGGTGTATGTGGCACTGTAAATTGTTGCAGAATCCCATTGCTTTTACAATATTGCTTAAATTCTCTTGATTTGAATTCTCCCCCTTGATCAGATCTCAAAATTTTGATGTAATTACCAGTTTGTTTTTCTATCATATTCTTAAATTCTTTAAAATACTAAAAAACATCACTCTTCTTTCCTATGAAATATACCCATGTATACCTAGATCTATCATCCACAAAAATAAGAAAATACCATGCTCCACCAATAGATCTAGTTTTCATAGGTCCACATACATAAGTATGAATTAATTCAAGTATTTCCCTTTGCCTTTTTCTTTATGTATAGTAAATTCCTCCCTATGTTGCTTGCCAAGTACACATGCTTCACATTCAACATGATCATTCTTCAAGACAGGAAGACCTTCAACCATTGTGTTCTTTTGAAGTAGCATTAAATCTTTGTGATTTAGATGTCCATATCTTTGATGCCATAAATCTACTGTTGATATTGTTGTTGATGCCAACGCTTGATGACTTTTCCTGGTCACATCCAACTTATACAAGCCTCCAACTCTGGTTCCTATGGCAATAACTTTGTACTTATCTTGAATGTCTTTCACTACACACTGTGATTTAACAAATTCCACCTTCAAATATTGGTCAGTAATAGTAGAAATAGAAATTAAATTCTTTTTGATATCAGAAACATACATCACATTATGGATCTGTTTCTCTTGTCCATTAGGCAAATTCACACCTATTACTCCATAACCTTGAACTTTAAGTGATCTGTTATCTCCTAGGAAAACATATGTTCCATCAATATTTTCATGATATTCATCAAACCACTCCTTATTACAAGACATATGGAGTGATGCACCAAAATCAATGAACTAAGCATTCTTATCATCATTTTCCACATACAATGCAACATTAGAAAAAAACAATTTAAGATTTTTAAATCCATTACTGATTGAGGTAACTTTGTCCACAAAATTTCCAATATGCCTTTTGTTTCTTTGCCTAGACTCATTATATTTCCTTTTATAACAATCTTTAGAATAATGCCCAGGTTTTCTACAATAATAACACTCATCATTTCTCTTATGGATTGGAAATTTAGACTGTGTCATACCCTTTTTTTTTGCTTGAAACTTGCCTCCTTTGTTCTTGTCCCATTGCTTGCCTTTGTATGGATATTTTCCCTTGGCCACCAATGCCAAATCTGAACTGTTAGAGCCCAAATTAAAGCACTTCATCCTCTCTTCCTCTTGTAGAAGAATTCCTGTCAATTCATCAAATGTAGGGGGTTTCTCTCTAGCTGCAAGACTTGAAACAAAAATTTGATAATCTTGCACTAAACCATTTAATGTGATGGTGACTAAGTTAGTACTAGACACCTTTTCACCAATATCTCTTAACTTATCACTTAAATCTTTGACACGAGATATGAAATTGCTTACACTTTCATTTGCTTCCATTTTTAGAGATAAAAGCTTAGTCTTCAAAAACAAGATTCGTTTGTATTTGTTGTTTCATACAAACCTTTCAGCGTATCCCATGTTTATTTTGATGTCTTGCAATCTCTGATGTGAGGAATAATGTTGTCCTTTATAGACATACGCAACAACACCTTTGCTTTTGTCTCCCTTTTCTCCCAATCTGGAATTGAACCTGCAACAGTGGGTTTGGGCTCATCCCCACTCACAGTGGACCACAAATTATTTCCTTCTAAAATAGTCATTTACTTGAATTTCCAATTCACATAATTTTCTCCATCAAGTTTGGTGGATTCATTCATATAATTATCAAGCAACAGATTTGCCATGATGTAAAAAAAAAATCTCCTCCAATCACCAAAATGATTTTTTTTTTAAGGGACAAATCAAAACTTCTATTGGTTTGAAATCCAACAATAATAGTACGAATGCTAAAATAGCATCATGGAATATTAACGAATAGAGAACTGATAACACTGTAATACCAAACCACTGTCATCAGGGGATACATCCATTAACAAATTGATGCTCCACTTTAATTATTGCCGCAGACAGTCAGAGTTCATAAGACAAGATATAAACTTGCTGTCGCCACTTGTATAAAAGCCTCTTAACTGCCTAATCGGACAAACTCCTAGTTTAACTATGTAAGAAGCTTCAAATAGTAGTAAAAAATTAGACTGTTCCACATTCAATTGAATTTGAATGGAAGAATATCAGAAGTTCGGTGCTGCTACAGAATACCCTTTGAATCCCTCTAATTCTGGCAGAACACGTGTCTCCAGATCCAGTCTTCACTTCAGCAAAGTTCTCCACACTCACCGCACAAACTACGATCCCGCAACCTTCGATCCACATCTGTCACCTGTATGAATAGCAGCAGTGCTCAAGCGCTCACAAACACAAACATTGTCAATGAAATGCAGAAACACTCACAATGCTCTCACACAATCAATATTTCTCTGCAACACAAGGTCTCTCGAACTTCACACAGCGATATTTCACTCACTCTGATCGCTCGACTTGCGCACACATCAGGCTCTCACACTCAGCCCTCAACCTCGCTCTAATACCATAACAGAGAGAGCAGAGACTCATCAAACAGAACACACAACTTAGAACTGAACAACTTGCTTCCATTCATCGATCAAACAATTATTTATACAGGATGTAGAAGGTTCTGGATATCAATTCGTGCGGTGGCTTCCTGAAGAAGTTTGCCCCTTTGTCAACAGTTTCTAGAAACCGCATTTAAAATCTCTGTTGAATGTAGGTTCCAGGTAGTTGGAATTAATTCTAGTTTCTTCCAACAACAACGTCCAAGAAGCGAAAACTCTGCGGCGGTCAGATGGTGCAAGACATTAAGAGCCTCAAGACAGGCCGCGTGCATTGGATTGATCAACTCTGTCGGAAGTTTGTGAAAGCAGTCAATCAAACCGGAGTAGCCAGTAAGCCCCGCATGTCTATCTTTTTTATTTATGACACATCAAAAATAAATTAGGGTACGTTCCGAGTTCAGCAACTGCAGTTAGTTCTTATTAAATTAGTTGTCCGGTGACACAGAGTGTAGGAATTGTTGAGAATATACCAAGATATAATGAGGCATAATAGGACTAAACAGAGATAAAATGACATTAACTAGATAATTCGGATTATTAGATTGTTCAGATGGATTGTGTTTTTTGTTAAATGGATTATCAAATAAGCTCTGTTTCGGGTGTAGCAAATCTTGTAGCATAGTGTGTGCTGCAAATCTCGTACCAAAGGGTCTGCAGCAAACTCTAATTTCAAGGCCCAAAGAATGAAGTTCAGCCAGAATGTTAAGAGCAGTCAGAATTATACATGTAAACCATCCATCCATATATATGTAAAATAATTTCCCGGGAATTAGCTTTCCCTGTTCCTTATTTTAAATTGACTTAGATGTCTTTCCCTCATTGGGTTCTTGGATTCCTAGCAGGGGAAGGAAGATTGCAACTGGCCTTAATTGGTTCTCGTATTCCTAACAGGGGAAGGAAGATTGCAACATGACATGTGAAAATTTCGTGCTCGCTGTCTTTGCTTTACTGGGTTCTCTGATTCCTAACAGGGGAAGGAAGATTGCAATGGGATAGGGAAAATTACTAGATTAGGCTTTGAGCTTTTAGATTGTGGCAATGCTTGTTTGGGTTATTTTGATTTTCTGTGCTTTATTATTTTGCTTTTGGCCTTTATTTGTAATTTTATGTTATTTTAATGGTAGATATTTTATTTTTATTTTTTTTGTTTGAAATTTTGATAAATTAGAGCTAAGTCAAATGGTATTGGTATTGGTTAACATTGTTAAATTTCAAGTAATATGGGTATATTGTTGTATTAATTGTTGATTATGTTCTAAGTCATTCAACCATATTTAACTTTGGTTAACCTCATCTACCATGATCAAACTCATCAATCTTTTTCAACGATGATGAATAAATCCATCCTTTCCATATACCCATTGGTTTATAAAAGGTGAAAAATATTAACATCTGCTTATATGAACCACATTTATTAATGTGGTTGTGCTAGTTATTTTGTTTTTGGTATTTATCTATCATTTTATTTTATTTTGATTGCAGATTTTGGAAATTTGATGAACATAAGCTATGCCAAATGGTATCTCTCAATAACTAATTCAAATGACATCTGCCATTTCATTTTATTTTGATTGTAGCTTCTAAAATATTAAAAAAAATTGAAAAACAAAAATTAAAGAGAAAAGTCAAATTTACAAGTGCTAAGTTAAATGTTAAGTTAAATTTTCAAAAATTATTTTTAGTACTTATTTTTGAATATTTAAGAAATCAAGTAAGTCAAAAGAAACAACCAAATGAAGTTGAGCTATGTCAACCTAAAGCAAATGTAGAGGATGAAAGTCCATTATTAAAATGCATATTTTAAGGATATTAAAATCCACAATAAAATTTCAACACTTTCATTTATTAGGTCTTGGGATTCTAAGAGAAAAGGAACAAGGTAACCAACGATGGAAAATTGCTACAAAATCAGCTTAAATCCATCTTAATTGTGGATCTATCAAACACTGAGAGGGATCAAATCTCTTGAGGTGCAAATCTCTTTTTTGAGTGCAAAACTTGAGGAAAGGTTTGCACCTCAGAGATTTGATCCCTCTTGGTAGTTGATAGATCTAAGGTTAAGATGGATCTAGGCTAGTTATATAATACTATATAATATCTATATTTGTATATGTCTCTTTCTTATTCCCTCTCTCTATCTCACCCGGAACATGCACACTCTCTTCCGATATCTCTCTCTAATTATTATTCCCTCTCTCTATCTCACCCCTGAACATGAACACTCTCTCCCCATATCTCTCTCTCTCTGTTGCCCTTCTCTCCCTCTCTCTCCTCTGTCTTCCCTCCCGCTCTCCTTTGTCCCTCACTCTCTCTCCATCTCTCCCTGTCACCCCCTCTCTCTTCCTTCACGCACTCCTCTCTCCCTCACTCTCTCCATCTCTCCCTTTTCATTCCCTCTCTCTCTCCGCCTTTCTTCGTGTATGTCTTTCTTCTTCCCTCCCTCTCTCTCTCTTCCTTCCTCTCTATGTCATTCTCTCCCACCTCCCTCTATCTCTACCCCCCATAACTGTCTCTCTCTCTCTTCCCTCTGTCACTATCTCCCTCCTTCTCTCCTCTCTCTCCCCTCCATCTATGTGTCTCCCTATCTCTCTCCTCTCTCTTCCCTCCTCTCCTCACTCCATCACTGTCTCCCCATGTCTCCCTTGTCATTCCTCCTCTCTCTCCGCCTCTATCATTCTCTCTCTCCCCCATCACGCTCTCTCTCTCTTCCCTCCATCTTTGTCACTCTCTCTCTCCCTCTAGGCCCCCTTCTCATTCTTAAATTTGATTCCATGATATTATGTTTATGAAAGTTTCTAAATTAAAGAACTCAATTGGTTGTAAAATATTAAACCAATATTTTAGATCAATCATGTAAAAGCAAATACAATAATGAAAAACTTAAAACAATCATGCACTGTCTTTCTTTCATTAGTCAATTTGCTTGCTCCCCTTACTTGGATCCTTAGTTAACATGGATCTATGTTGGTTCTTAATAATATTATTTATATTATATAATTTTCATATTTTTGTATTTAAATGTATTCTCATTTTTAATTTTATTAAAACTGGGTTAATTTCTATGAGAATCTTTATAGAAGTCATGAGCATAAAGAGTTTAGATATATTTGAATAGTTTAGCTTTTTTCTTTTTAGCTTTAATTAAAAAAATGTTATAAAATTAAATCAAAATAAAATATTTATAAAATATTTGGACCCATGGTATTATAACAAAGCTTATTTACATGTTAATAATATCCATGGTAAAGTGTAAAGTGGAGGTGAATGTTAAGAATGGTGTCATATTATTATAAAATATTTTGATTGTAAAAAAAATATGTTTTCTGGCCATGTGGTATTGATAGGTAAAGTGGAGGTGAATATTAAGAATGGTGCCGTATTGTTATAAAATATTTTGATTATAAAAAACATTGTAGTTTTTGGGCATGTGGTATTGATAAGCCATGATATTAACCAAAAATATTGTAACAAAACTTATTCACTAATAACAAAATCAAAATATAACAAATTAACTTTAACTTTATAATCAACATTTAAATGTTTAAATGACTTTATATTACTTTTAACCTTTCATTTATTACTTTTAATGTTTTAGTTTCTTAATTAATCAATACATAAATATTAAATGTTAACACCTACACAACAATATTGACATTAAATGTCAAATATTTAAGCTTAACCTCTACACATATATTAACTGTAAAGCTGGACGGAATTAAGCTTCTTCGATTTAGTTTACTTAGGTTCATTATGATTTTTGTAAATTATTTTGCCATTAAGTGATTATTTCTGCCTTTCCCAATCGCACTCCTTTGACCAAGCTACTCCACCCAGTAGCTTAAACGCTAGTAAATTATTAAAAATTCTCAATGTCATTTAAACAATTAATGAGAATTGATCATTCTCGTTAATTCTGATGGCACATATGTCTGTCACAGGCCTATGGAATCCAAAAATGATATTTCAGGTTCTTGTCATACAGATGTAGCATAGGTCTGTCACAGGCATGCAGAATTCAAAAATGATATTTCAGTTTCTTGTGATACGGATGCAGGTCCGAAGAAAATTCTAGCGATCATGAACATCGAAGGACTTACACGAGAGAACCTTGCAAGCTATTTGCAGGTATGCCTCCTAAGTTTCTAATTTCTACTTCATAATACTCAGCTTCACAATTTCAAAATACAGCTTCATAAAATCTAACATTTACAGAAAACATCTTCTAGTTTGTCAACTCATTAAATAAATTGACGTTCACAGAAATACCGACTGTACTTGAAGCGTTTGCGTGAGAGTATCCCAGAACCACGACCAGTCGCTTCGTTCCAGGCTGCTACAGATGGCAAATCTCGAGGCACCATGCAAATACTACAGCGCAGTAAAACTAGTCCTTCATCCTCACCATTATCAATCTCATCCTCTGCTCTCAAAACATTTCCTTCGGGTTTACAATTAGTAAGAGACCTCGACCATGCCACTCTCAAGTTACTCGAACAATTCCAAGTTAACCAGCACAAACTGACTACGATGAATTAATTACAGAAGATAAGGAGCATACCAACCCCAACTACTATCCGCACCCACCCCACTGGCTGAGACCGCATGTACAAAACAAAAATATGCTCGTCTCTCGTGGAGGGCAAAATAAGGATTGTAATAAAATCAGTAGATGATGTATATTATATGGTGCCTGTGGGGAACTTACAGAACAGACGAGAGACTCGCTCAGCCTCAAACAACGTTCTATTTAGTTTTGTTAAAGTTAAAGAGGTCATGACAAACATGGTGGTTCATGAGTAACCCTGTCGACCAACGTGTTCTGCCTCTTACTGCGACTTCAATTTCAATTTTATATTTTATTTGGGAAAAATAGGTTGAATATATAATTGAAAATTATATATGGCCTACAGTGGATTAATTGTGCTCACTGAATTTTCCCAAGCTTTATTTTGAATTTGTGGCCTTGGCCTCACCAGGGTAAGATGCCACAGTTTTCTAGTTTTTCTTTTCGAACATTTTTGAATTTCAGAAAATGCTCATCGACTATCCTGATGCTCCATTTCACATATAGCTAATTAAAAATTGAGAATTATGTAACAATGTATTTATATAACTTAACCCAAATTTAAAATTGAGAATTATAAAACAATGTATTTATATAATTTAAAACAATGTATTTATATAATTTAAAACAATGTATTTATATAATTTAGGCATGTGTTTTAAGAACCGATAATTAACCATCTATTTTATTATTGTTATTATTTTGGTTCATAATTATTATTACATAATTTGTTATGGTTTATAATTAGCATTTGCCCCAGAGGTTGCAAAGGAAACTCCTTAAGGCATAAATTGAGGAGCAATGGCCACATAGGAATAGGAAATTCTAAATAAGATGCAGAAATGTGCATAAATTGAGGAGCAATGGTGACATAGGAATATGCAAATCTAAATAAGATGCATAAATGTGCATAAATTGAAGAGCAATGACGACATAGGGATAGGAAAATCTAAAAAAGATGCAGAAATGTAACAATCAACATTTGGGGACATTTGTCCCCACATCGCACCTCCTTTAGTAAAAGCTCTATCACGATGGTGCACATGCAAGCCTATACAACTTGTACAAAATTTAGTTCAGGATTGCATTGACAACGAAGAGCCACCTAGAAAAATTCTTTGTTTCTGTTTGAGTTAAAAATGTTTTCATGGCATACACCCAGTTTGGATACCAACGCTCCAGAAGAGCATGTTTCACGGTATTTTCCTTCATTTCCAGTATAACCAGAGTCACCACTCGATTTCACATGGGAAAACAATTCAGTCTCTATCAACGCCATTAAATGCAATACACATATTAGATATAGGTGCACAGTCTCTATCATCTCATGTTGGCAGAGGAAGTAAAAATGGTTTCAATTATTGAGAAGTAAATCAGTCATCTAATCCAATCTAGCACAAAATTAACACTCATGGCATCCATCAACATCAAGGATTGATTAAATGTGCAGGTATGGTCTTCCCATATTCTGCTATTTCATGACCCTTCACAGTTTAAAAAATTGATAGCTTTTTCAAGCTGTAATCTTAGCATCCAATCAAATTTGAAATGAATTAATACAATCAAACATAATATGTAGCCCACATTTTGTCCAAATGCAATTTTCACTCTCTGGATTCATAAACCAAAGGAATTTGTAGGTCCAAAGGAGGCTCTTTGAAAATTCTTCGATTGACTTTGTAAGAGTGTTGATATTCATTTGTTATTGTATTAAAAATGGCTGATTCGAGCATGTGAATCCTCACTTTGGGGGTCATCATGTCTCTTATATATGCAAATGGCAACTGATAATGAGGATTGAAGATTTCTAATTCATTGAATAACAGGCAAGAAAATAGCTTCATTGGAAGGGTGTGCTTTCTCAATATCAGTGCAGTATTAGCCACATCTGTAATGCCAACAACAACACACAAAATCAAAAAAATCAGTTAAAGAGAGAACCAACGTCAAAACAAATCTCAGATGCTATCACACTAAAACTTCACCATAATTAAGCAAGGTTGAGTTCTCATACCACTGCTTGAGTGAAGCTTTTCAGATCTCCAAGGTTGCAAGCCATTGGCACAATAACTGTCCATTTGATACCTCACAGCTTCTTTGCTCCACTTTCTCCATATGACTGTAAAAATGGATTCCTCCATGGTATGAGTATTGTAAGGATGCTTTGAGACATCAATATCAACGTTGTGAGTTACAAGGAGATTTCCCAAAATTAAGAAAGGATCAACAACAAGCTGTAGCTTGGCATCCATCCACATGTTGTAAATGTAGTTTGGGAAAATCTTGTGGGAAAGATACTTGGGTATGATGCCATTCATTACAGATTCCTTGTTCTTTCTGAATCTGATGAACAACAGCTGAGACTGCCATCAACAACGAAACATAGTTTTATGCCATAAGGTAATGTTTCTTGATAGATCTCTCAAATTGTTAAATATGAGGATCTCTGATTACGTGAAAACTCAGAATATAAGTAGCAAGACCGATTCACCATGGCTGTAGCTTTCCTGAGAAAATACTTCTTCGCTCCATAATCTAAAGGGTATTTGAGGAACTTCATTGCAGAATACAATAGAAATTGTATATTAATAACCATCATGATCGAACCTTTCAGGACTCATATAAGCACAAGTGCCCATAAAGGAATTGCATTGGGCCAAAGTGTGAGCCAACACAGTTCTAACACCAAAACCGGGAATCTTGACTTCTCTTATTGATCAGTAAATTGGAGGGCTTTATATCACAGTGAACAATTTTGTTCTGGTGCAGGTATTGCAAGCACTTGAGCACGTGCATGGTAACCTCAGCCAAATAGTGTTCTGGGATTTTCTTGTGGGTTTGAAGAACATACGCAAGTGTTCCACCGTTCATGTAGTCCAACACAAAAGACTCATATATTTGTACTGTCTCAAATCAACATATGTCCCCACATTGCACCTCCTTTAATAAAAACTCTATCACGATGGTGTGCATGCAAGCCTATACAAGTTGTACCAAATTTTAGTTCAGGATTGCGTTGACAACGAAGAGCCGCCTAAAAAAATTCTTTGTTTTTGTTTGAGTTAAAAATGTTTTCATGGAGTACACCGAGTTTAGATACCAGTTGTCCAGAAGAGCACATTTCATTCTATTTTCCTTCATTTCTGGTATAACCAGAATCACCACTAGAATTCACATGGAAAACCAATTCAGTCTCTATCAACTCCATTAAATGCAACACACATATTAAATATAGGTGCATAGTCTCTATCATCTCATGTTGGCAGAGGTAGTAAAAATGACTTCAATTATTGAGAAGTAAACCAGTCATCTATTCCAATCTAGCACAAAATTAACACCCATGGCATCCATCAACATTATGGATTGGTTAAATTTTCAGTTATGGATCCTCCCATATTTTGCTATTTCATGACCCTTCATAGTTTAAAAAATTGATAGCTTTTGCAAGCTGTAATCTTAGCATCCAATAAAATTTGAAATGAATTAATACAATCAAACAGAGTATGCAGCCCACATTCTATCCAAATACGATGTGCAGGCTTTGGATTCATAACCCAAAGAAATTTGCAGGTCCAAAGGAGGCACTTTGAAAATGCTTTGATTGACTTTGTAAGAGTGTCAATATTCATTTGCTATTGTATTAAAAATGGCTGATTCGAACATGTGAATCCTCACTTAGGGTGTCATCATGTCTCTTACATATGCAAATGGCAATTGATCGTGAGGATTGAAGATTTCTAATTGATTGAATAACATGCAAGAAAATAGCTTCATTGGAAGGGTGTGCTTTCTCAATATCAGTGCAGTATTAGGCACATCTGTAATGCCAACAACGACACACAAAATCAAAAAGTCAGTTAAAGAGAGAATCAACCTCAAAGCAAATCTCAGATGCTATCACACTAAAACTTCACCATAATTGAGCAAAGTTGAGTTCTCATACCACTGTTGTAGGGAAGCTTTTCAGAGCTCCAAGGTTGCAAGCCATTGGCATAGTAATTGTCCATTTGATATCTCACAATGTCTTTGCTCCCTCCACTTTCTCCAACTGACTATAAAAATGGCTTCCTCCATGGTATGAGTATCATAGGGAAATGATAAAGAATACCAAATGTAACCAATTACCTGGCCAAAGCAATAAAGGTCTTGTGCGTTTTGGCGTTGAAGGAGAATTGTCAATATGTCAGCTACAAAAAAATCCATCCCATGTTATTAATTTATTTGTGCACACAACTTAGAAACTGATTAGAAGCATATGTTAACAATAACATATACAAACTTTAATGTACATTTTGTTGAATTTAACAATAGTATTGGCTTATTAGATTCTGTTTGGAACAACTTAGCAAATTAAACTAAAAATTTTGGGAGCTTTATATGCCATTTATGCTTTTTATTTACCTTTGTTCTTCTTGTCCATTGCAAGTATTAGATCAAACTCTTTAAAGTTTGTAGGTGATATAGACATTGATATAGAAGTTATCTCTATTCCACATTTCTTGGTTGCATTCTTCATCCTCGGATCTACAGGATCGCCCTTGAAATAATTTCAACATATTAATACGTGATACCTATTTATTGCAATATAATAGACAAAAACACCAATTCAATTAACCTTGACCCATGATAAGATAGAACCTACCTCATGGTAGTCAATAGTTCTAGCAGAGTCAATTTTGCATGCTGATGTCAATGCCCTTTTCTGCATAGCATCACGAAATATGCCTCTGTAGTGGGACTACGAAAAATTTTGCTTCCAAGAACAAGAATAAAAAGATATTATTTTCTTGGAGAGATTAGCAAATATTTTTTCAACTACTTAATATATCTAAACTTGCAATGGTTTTATCAACCGCAATTGCAATAATAGGAGCCAATAACAAATCATTATCCTTGACAAATCAGATAATAATTTTCCCACAACTAATAATCATTATCCTTCTTGACATTGATATGCATCACTGCCCTGAAAAAGCAATCATGAGCATTGAGATATCAACAATAACTAGTTACTAGAATTTCTGCTTTGTAAAGGACTAAAGTAATGCATAACTCTACATGAAATATTTAGTTACCATGAATTGGTAATGATTCTACAAAGTTTTTATGAAGAAGTTTATAGTGGATATTATCTCATGTGATTGTTATTTTTGTTCCATTTTCTACCAAGTTGAACTCATGATTAAATATTAAAAAATGTGTATCATTATAAACTCAACAACTTATGTAAACATGAAGCGGGCTCACGTATTTAAATAAAACTGAAATGCATCACTCAACACTAAAAACAGAACTATGGAAACCCAATCCTTGGCCCTGGATTCCACTAAAATGTTTCAGCTAGATTTAATGACTAAAAACACAAACATTGAGTGCAGAGAGCATAATGAGCCACACTCCTTAGTGATCGGCTTTGTTTTGACATGAAATTGACAACCAGAAACACAAAAAAATAATCTAGAAAATACATACTATGGAGAGACCTTATGGAAGCAGTAAATTGACCATTGAAATTAGAAAGTTTAGGCAATTTTAAGTAGCAAACAAAGTGATCATGTCAAGAGTCAAACCCTTGCTTCAATGGTCCTCCACACACCACAGCCTTTGATTTGATTTCTTCCATAGAATCAAAGGGGCTTATTTGTTAAAGGATAAGCCCTAGTCCATTAAGATTGATCATCAAAGCATCTACTTTCAGGGGTTGTATGATGGGGAAAATAGTTGAGACAAAGCCAAGGCCTTTCTGAGGTGAGATTTCCCTTCCTCTGTCTTCCACATCCAAGGTTGTGCCTTGATGTAATGCTCTAAGTTACCAGAAATAGCTAGTGAAATACTAAATAAACCAAGTATAGAAAGGCAGTGTGGTTTAAAAGTATAATAATGATGAGACACATCTACAGCTTTTTAGAAATAGGAAAATATCTCTCAATAACCAAACTATTGAAAAATCGTCCACAACTGTGTGAGAATGGCTATAATAATCTCTTGTATATAGTAATTAGGCCCTCCTTATTCATGAGGACCCAATTCCCCGTTAATGTATCTTTTCTTTATCTTGTATCATCATGGAAAGTTGTACCCTAGCTAACAACCCCAGCTGCCCCATAGCTTCCACCCAATCAAGAGTTGGCATTTAGCCCCTAGACTCCATATTAATTTCTCTAGCAATTTTACTCAGATATGGTTTTATCGTAAAAACTGCCAGGATTTTGTTAATAGTTGGTCCTAAAACATCAATGAAAATATTTAATAATATTTCTATTCTCGGTATAAATATTTAAGGCTGTTAAAAATATATTATCGTGGAGTTATTGTTTGTATGATTATTACATACCTTGATGGGACTTTGAGAATCTGAAAACGTGTAGAGAACGCAAACTGAAAGCTCTCAGATGAACCAAAAAACATGTCATAGATGGAATGGCAATGGGCATGATAAGCAACATGCCTATTGTGGCAATCAAAGCTATTCTACCTATGAGTTCCAAAATAAATCTAAGCATTGTTGTTTGATAAATCTAGCACCACTAATAGTCCCTGGGCAACTCAATCGGCAGTGGATGTCATATAAAGTCTTATGTAAAGTTTGTGGTCCAAAATGCTTAATTAACTTTGTGGACGGTGTGTGGGAGCGTGCATAGATTCACCTAAAAGTTATAGTGGTAGCAGCCACAATTGAATCCATATCATGCGAGTACAAACCTGTACCCGATTTAGTTGATGATTCCTTTATATATATATATATATATATATATATATATATATATATATATATATATAAAGCAGCTGCTAAAACACTCTGATGATGTATCATGGATCTAACAATGATAGAACAAGGGATAGCCATGCGGGTCTCTGCGTTGCACAAGAACTTCAATAGAATTTAGACAATGAGGCACATAAGGATAGTGCACATCCTTTAGTGTC
This sequence comes from Pinus tabuliformis, assembly GCA_031772625.1. Lineage (NCBI taxonomy): Eukaryota > Viridiplantae > Streptophyta > Pinopsida > Pinales > Pinaceae > Pinus > Pinus tabuliformis. The sequence goes on from CM062818.1 coordinate 460,620,007, forward strand.
TATGTTCTTTTGTATTTTTGACAATTGGATGTTGGTAATTAGCTTAACGGGTTGTAAAGTTATTTAGTGATATCCACTAATTCTGTAAAATTCACAATAGCAAGGTAAGAATGAAAAAATCCCCTTGTGGGCACCTTAGGCTAGTTTGAAAGTCATTAGAGAGATGGTTGTCCAATGATGGACAAACAATGATAAATATGTATTCTGTCATAGTAATATCATCTTGTACAAAAGTAGCTAAATGAGCTATCTTAATTTTGTTGTTGTTCCACAACATTGGTTGTTACCTTGCATTAGACCAGTTTAGCCTAATTGGTGGATTGCATATATTTCTCTAGTAACCATGTACTAAATCTCTTCGGATGTTCAGGAAACTGTACATCCTAAGTTTTAATAATCCTTAAATTAGAGGTATATATTGCAGTCATTGTTTTTCATGTTCGAGCTGCATGGCTTTGAGCTCAAACTTAACTCTTTGGTTATTAGGCACCCACCTTGGCTTGAGAGGTCACACCCATAGCATTAATAGCCTAAGGGGATATCAATTCACTAGTGAGGTTGGTGAGGTGTTAAGTTGTCCCCCAAGCTTTCTCACTGTGCGCTACCCCATCCATATGGCACCAAGGAATGAGGCTAGGTGCAGATCTCAGAGTATTTTAACAGAATAGTTATCCCTTAGACCCGACACCTCAGTCGAAGAATGCAACCTGTCACATCATGTTTCTTCTTGAAACGCTCAAAAGGGTAGAATAAAATTTCTATGTCCTAACGGGATGTTCGCTAGTATTCAGGCATTACTAAAATTTTCTCTTTGCAATCTTTGGGTGGATTGTATGACTGTAAAAATCTCCAGTTCTAGTTTATTATGATTTTTTCTAATAGAAACATAGATGAGAAATTGGGTCAGGGTTTTTAAGAATATAGAAGCTATGAAGAACCTAGCTCCTTTAGTTGAATTGAATAGAACTACAAAATTTAATTCGCTCAAGTCAAGCATGATATAGAGAATTGTGCTTGGCTTTAGGCTTTGGATATTTAGTGTACAATATACTATAATCTTCTACAATTGGATGGCTGACAATAATGGTAGACGTTATGGAAGCATAATCATGAACAATGACCGATACCGAACTCACTCGTTGAATCATTGGATGGATGGTACTCACCAAGGCAAACAAAGAGAATTCCAAAATGCTTGAAGGTTGCAGATGAATCAGATGCCATGGACCTCAATGCTTCTATTCGTCCTCCTAGTCTCCTGCAAGTTCGAATTAAACCTCTAAACTTTTGGCCTGAAATGAGATGATAAGTTGTGCTAAAAATGGGTGAAGGTGCAACAATCTGGGAGGGAGAAGCTTTCAGAGAAGAGAATGAACTGAGAAAGAATGGGCGATGAATGAGGCTGCATACCATCAACTTCATCTACCACCCACGGATTGATAAATCCACGCAGTTCTTTGAGCTAGAGTACATTCCTTTGTCAATGTAGACCCATATTTTGATTATGTTGATTGGTCATTGTCATACATAAACTGATTACAAGGAAGAGGAACTATACTAGATTTCTCAGCAAACCCATATCTTCCATCTACATTGCATTCAAATTCATGATGTTTATCATAATTTTCAATATCAAGATTCACATTAGAGCCTTGGGATTTGCAGTTCTTACCTCTTCCCATATGTTCTTCTTCTTCCACACAATCCGAAGGTGTTAACTGTAGATTATCCTTGCAAAAATCCTCATGAGAAGCCCTCAATTCCTTGGAAGCAACACAAGCACATTTTCTAGATATATCTCCATCTTCTTTCTTTCACTGTATTTGCATTCAACAGGTTTCTTCTCTGACCGATCATGCTTCTTTGGAACAAGGAATTTGTGGGGTTGAGCCTTGAAATTGATCGAACCGCAATCTGGGTAGTTAGAAGCACATCTCCTAGATTTACATGAATGAATCCCAAAGGCATTTCACAGGCCCATTAGATGTTTTCGCACTAAAATTAGGATCACGGTTCTCTCAAGAAATGGTAGCAGAAGGAGAATTGAGCCCATTGCTAATATCCTCTTCTTGAATTTTTCTTCTTATTGCGAGGACTCTTGAAACGAGCATTGGGACTCCCCTGATTTGGGTTTCCAAGTATGGGCATTGAGCAGGAAAGTTTCCTTCAATAGGGAAAGATCTCTTAGCAAACCCATATCTTCCATCTACATTGCATTCAAATACATGACGTTTATCAACATTTGCAATCTCAAGATTCACACTAAGTCCATGGGTTTTGTATTCCTTACCTCTTCGTGTATGTTCTTCTTCTTCTGCACAATCTGAAGATGCTAACTGTAGATTCTCCTTGCAAAACTCCTCATGAGAAGCCATTAATTCCTTGGAAGCAACACAAGCACATTTTCTAGATTTATCTCCATCTGCTTTCCTTTCACTGCATTTGCATTCAATGGGTTCCTTCTCGAGTCGATCATGCCTCTTTGCAACAAGGAATTTGTAAGGTTGAGCCTTAAAATTGACCAAACCCAAATCTGGGTAGTTAGCAACACATCTCATAGATGTACATGAATGAATCCCAGAGGAATTAGCCAACGAAGGTGTTTATGAAATATTGGATTTCAAATACCCGCCAGAGCTTTTCACACACCCATTAGATGTTTTCGCACTAAAATTATGATCATGGTTATCTCTAGAAATGGTAGCAGAAGCAGGATTGAGCCCATTGTTAATATCATCTTCTTAAGACTTTTCATTCCTTTTGTGAGGACTAATGAAACAAGGGATGGGACTCCGCTGATTTGGGTTTCCGAGGAGGGGCATTGAGCAAGAATGTTTCCTTTAGCAGTGAAAGCGTTGGGTTCCAAAGAGGGGCATCAAGCATCGACTGCGCTGGGTTTCTGAGGAGGGGCATCATCCACTGATTTGGGTTTCCCAGGAGTGCCATTGATTTGGGTTTCCGAGGAGTGGCATTTCAACCAAGAAAGATCAGTATGGTTTCAGTTATAACTATATGTTTAATCCAACAATGGCAATTATTTGAATCATCTAACATTTCAATCAGATAGATTATAGCAAGACAGGTGTGACAAGAGGGGAGTTAATTTCATAGGGGAACACCTTATGGAATAATTATTATTAGATAATTAAGATAATTAGTGTATTCATATAAATATATAAATTGAATAATGGATAAATTTTAATAGATATTAATTTACAATAAACATCAAAACACTTTATAATATTAATTAAGTTATAATTTTATTTTATTTTTTAAAATAAAATTTTATTATTTCAAAATAGTATATTACAATAATTAGCCACTATTAATATTGACAATATGTCATAGTACATTCACTATACTTTTGGTATAAAATGCTGAGATGGTTCATCGACATTTTGTTCCCTTTTCTCTTGCATACATCAATCCAGCCTACAAAATTTTCAGGATCTTTTGAGGGTGGAATAGTATCATCATTTCTATGAGATATTTCCATTGTATTTGTTATTTATTTTTCATTATATGAGTGATTAGACTTGTGGGTTCCTTTTTCTCACTTATTGCAAACATCATCATGGCTAAAGCTCTTTCATTATCATTTACCGGAAGGGTCTCCTCTGTTGAGGGATGAGGTGGTGCCATCGGAGGTTGATCTGAACATGGAGAAGCATACTTGTATGTATATATATTCTATTGCTCAAAGTTGTCCCCCTTTTGACCCTTAGAGTTCTTAGATCATTTTCCTTCGAATCCTTCCAACAATGACTAGTTCTCATTGACTCCTTGGGAAAAAATCCCACTTTAAAGAAGGACATGTTTTTTAAGGTGCCCATGTTGTTGACAAGTTCTATACCTTAATTCAATGGTTGTGAATACTCCCTATCTCTCCACTTGAGCATGATTTTGTCTGATAACCATTTACTGAGGTCCACTTCCACTCATACGCTGATGAATGATATAATACCTTTTGAAAGCCTGTCCTTGTTTGTTTTATTAAAACTTCCTATTGACTCTCCAATATCTTCTAAGATATGGTTGGATCAACTAGAGGGATAAGTTATCGAGTTTACACAAACCAGAGTAGTCAAAGACTTCATGGTGAGAGGGTTGAAATATGGGAATTATGGTTACATCAAAAGACCATCTCGACCCCAAAACTAGGGCCCGTCATTGGAAACCCTCCACCAATCTTCTAGACATTTAAATAAAACCACATAAATCCTTTCAAGCAAAATGGTAGATCTATATTCTTGGACCAGCTTTGGTGAACCCAATCTTGGAGATTTAGAATAAAATTAAGAACAAAATTATAATTTATTTACTTTTGTAATATAACAATTATAATTTATTCTAATATAACAATACTTTAAAATAAAATTATAATTTATTTACTTTTGTAATATTCTTTTTAAATTTTGATAATGTGAAATGTATTATTAAATAAGTGTTTTAATGTTTATTATAAATTTATGTAATTTTTATTAGAAATTCAATTTTAATTTTGATGTCTACTATGTTTTGATATCTATAAGTATTTACCATATATTTAATTCATACAATTTTATTAATTTAAATAATTTACAAAATCATGGTATCTTAAAATTTTATTATTTTTACTAATATCACAATTTATATTCCACAAATACTTAATTTAAACTGAAAAGATTAACAATATAATTATATAATTTGCATTAAAATGATATTTCTTCAAGAGTTAAATAATTAAAAAAACTTATCATTTATAATTTTATAACTGACATGATTTATATTGCACATATAATTAACATAAACAAATTAAATAATTTACCAATTCTTATTTTTCTATAATATTTTATCATTTTCTTCATTTTTCTTTTAACAATAATGAGCACTCATTATATTAATTATATGCCCGGTCGCAGTAAAATACACACGTGAGTTACATTTGAATTTGTCCATGGGCTTCAATTTGTCCATTTCGAGCCTCATTAGTAGATCCCAAATGTTCGTGATCACTAAAAAAAGATAAAACTAGTGCAATACCCTTATTTATCTTACTAGTATATATTAGACCAAATTGAGACAACATGATTACACAGAAAAAACCAAACATTGCAAGTTGAAGCTAAGCATTAGGATTGGTAGGGATATTTAAATCAATGCCCGAATTTTGAACTTCCGAAGGGTTGCTTTGTTCTTCCAGAGGAGATCTCGACTTTGACATCTGGAGTCGAAAGTATTTGATCATGGTGCACAATGCTCCAACCTCATCCTCAAGCTTAGAAAACTGGCTAACTTTGGCATCAATAGTCACTGAATTTTAGTAGGCCACCACCCTTTGACTATACAACAAGTCCTTTATGTATGAGATCTCCGGTTTTATTTCTGTGAGCACATGTTCACACTACATGTTTAGAGCCGGAGTCAGGGAGGATATAAACCTTTGCTAACGACCCATTGCTTGACCTAATACCTCCTTCTTCGTTACCCATCTAGTGTGAGGGTGTCTTTTTCCTCATGAACCTGAAGCCATCTTGTCAAAATGTCATTGAATCATGGGACAAGACCAAGAGGTCATGCACCGATATGGCTCTTCTTGAGTTAACCCCCACTAAGCCTACTGGGGAAAGTTAGAGCACTGATGAAAATGGAAGACGCAGATGTAGTCCCAGAGAAAGATCGCAGTCACTCACCCCATTGAGACTCCCGAGTTCCTCTCATTAGGTGAACAAAGCCCAATCCAACATGGAATGAAATTCACAAATAGAATGAGAAGGGGTAGAGAACTCATCTACAATTTGTAGTAGTGGTCTTGCAGATACATGCCCGAGCCACCAGGATCCCAATACGACATCATCATTTCCCTCAGTGTAGAGATAGTGACCATTATTTGTAGATGGGAGATAAGACAGTTGTGTTGTCTAGTCTGGCCCATGAGGAATAAATGGAACAGAGAGAAAGAGAGAGGGCTCACATGGAAACCAACTTTGCATACTTGTAATGAACCTTTAACCTTGAAACCGATGTTAATATTTTCATGATTAATTGTAGTCTCGATTCAAATGGAATCATGTGGAGGGCATAATGGAGGTCGCACAATAGGAGAATGGTGAGGTGTGTCATCACATCAAGCAACAGAGAAGGACAGTAAGAAATCACACTGCAGACGTTTGGGGAGTGACGAGGAATGATGGGGGTGACTAAAATATTCCATATGCACCAAGGATATGGAAATGAATGTGGGGGGGACATTGGGGGGCTAGTCATGGGGAAGGTTTAGGGTATAGGGAAAAGACTAAACACTCCATTTATTTCTAGATTTCCTTTAGATAATTGACATGATTTTTTTGCCATCATATCTGCCTCTAAATTAAGGTTTCAGAGGATGCATTAGGCTTGAGAGATTTCAAAGGAAGGAATATTGTTTTGAACACAAAGAAGAGTCTAGCATAAGTGATTGCCTTGGGAAAGGGAAGAGTTTCTTAGATGTCTAATAATTAGATAGGAGTCACCAAGGATAGTGATTCTTTTAACTTCTTCTTGGATAGGAGTCCCATATACAAGCTGTAAACTTCTGCTTGATTGTTGGTCTTGATGCCAAGTCCCCATGCATACTTATCCACTATTATTCCATCGACATTAAAGAGGATCCTCGCTCCTCCCACCCCCCCTCCTGTCACTTCCTCATTTTTTATTCTACATGTAAATATTTTAAACTTTATAACAATGTATTTATAACACTAGTCTAGATCCATATTAATAATGGATTTATTAAGTTGAGGGGTATCAAATATCTTATGTAAGTATCTTTCAAAACACAAAAGCTTGAAAAAATATGTGCATCTCAAAATATTTAATCTCTTTCCATGCTTGATAATTTTTTTGTTAGGATGGTTATATATATATATGTGTGTGTGTGTGTGTGTATATATATATATATATATCCATATATATATATATATATATATATATATATATATATATATATATATATATATAAAAGTGTATGTGTGTGTGTGTCATGTATAATTTTCATTGTTCAATTGCAATTTTGAATGTATAAATGAATACAATGCTTTGAAAACCCCCTTAAGTACATGGATTTTATAGTTGTAGTTGCTACAAATATTTACGAAATGTGAAATAAAAGTGATTCAAAAATATACCTGAAAATTGATTTATATAATATATACACATATAAAAATTTTACACATTTATCTCGCTTATTAGGAAGTAATTGAATTGTTTACTTCTAATTGCATCTTCTTCTTAGACATTGAACTACTTCACTATGGTCAACATGTCTCCCTTCATATATATGAAATTAATATTGAAATATATTATTTAACATAGATATTCAAATAGTTTATTTACTTAGTCTTATGTTGAAATATTTATAAGATAGAATATAATTTTTGATTGTTTTTTCATTTACTTTATTTTTCTAAGGATGTTAAAATTGTATAAATCTTGTCTTCTAGAGTGAAAGTAAAATATTCTTATAGTCCAGTGGGTCTTGGATACACAGTCATTCCTCTGTTATGACACTCATTGATGTGAAGTCACCGGTTCAATTCCCTGCCCCCATCGGGGTGATATATTGGACATGACAAAGATGTAGTCCTACCAAGCTTACAAAAAAAAGAAAGTAAATTATTCTTATCACATCTTCTTCATATTGGATTGTAATATAAGCAACCAATGGGCATAATGAGAGCGAGACTCTATATATATATATATATATATATATATATATGTTTTTTATTTACATTAAACCTTTACAAATCTCCCTAGTATTAGGCTATAGAATGAACGTTGTCTAAACATTATACATTTTGGATTTTTTCATGGAAATTTGGCAATTATATGGATATAACACCGTATAAAACCTGTAAGGCACTTAGATTGTGAACATTTTACAACTCAAACTTGTGATTCCAACAAATCCCTATTTAATTCTCAATAACTCAGAAAATTATCCCAAGAAAAACCTCTAGAAACATATATAAAATAAACTACAACTATAAAATACACCTCTCAATACAATTAGATAATATAAATAATATAAATAATCTACAAATTCTATTTTTTACTCTTAAAGATAATTTATAATTATTTCAATTTTTTAAAACCCTTTATTACATTTTAAAAATTAATTTCTATTACAATTAATAAATTATAATTATTTTCAATTTTGAGAATCCCTTTATGACTATGATAAACATAGTCAAAATAAATTATACTTATTCTTTATTTTGAAAATATCTTTATTACTTTTAAGAATTCATTTATGTGACTGAGAGTTTTGAGATTTTTAATACATTTTTTAGTTGATTTCTATTTATTATTTTATCTCAATTATCTGAATACTGGATTTATAAAATCCTTAGAATTCGAAATCGTAATATTTTGTATTTAATGTTTTTTTACTAAAAATTTGAATTTCAATTTATTAAAAAATAAATTAAATATTTTTTCTTAAATAAAATAATAAATATTAATAAAAAATAATTTAAATAAATTTATTTTTTCCCACTGGTGTGTGAAAGCTCATTTAATTAATCTCTTGGTTTAAGTTGGTTAAGTGATAATTCCATGTATAAATACAGTTAACCTCAAATGCACTCCACAATTCTCATTTAATGATTTTAAATATTTTTTTTCTCGGTCAAAACTAAATCTATTAAGAGAACGTATAGTACAGAATGAAGTTACAGCCATGAGAAGCAAGAACACAGGCAGATGGAAAGGATAGGCTATCAAACTCGGCTCCTAGCAGAAAAGAGAAGAGAGAAGAGGCGAGCAGAAAGTAACTAGAAGAACTCGGGAGCACAAACAGAGCATAGGATTCTACCCAACATGGGAAGAATCAACTATTCATCATTTTTTCCCTTTCTTTTTACCAACTTTGACCCATTAAGGAGGGCACTGCTGAGCTGTCATGAGTTGCAAACTGAGCTGGGTTGACTGAGAGATTTCCTTATCTGAATCCAAGGTAGAGGATTCATGATTCCTTTTCTGAGAGTTTGGCTGGACAAACAAATCCTCAGGCTCAGCCGAGGGCGGATCCTGTGCCATCTTTGCTTCCACTCCTTCCTCACTCTCCTCCTCTTCATCCGAGCTGAAATCAAAATCGTCCATGGGGGGAGGGTCATGAGGCTTCCAGCTTTTGGATTTCTGCTTAGGATTGGCTTTCTTCTTTTGGGCAGACATCGAGGGATAAGAGCTCTGAAGGTGCCCTGTGTGATGGTAGTTGCAGCAGCGGAAGGCTGTGTCCTCGTAATCCAAGTTCTGAGTCCAATGGAAGTCTCCAATTCTGAGATTGATCTTGTCAGGGAGACCTTTGCTCATGTCTATTTTTGCATAGATTCTGGCAAAGGTGTATAGACCCTTTTCCCGTCTAGAAATGTCTGTGTCTAGAAAGAGGCCTAGAGAATTGTCGATCCCTTGGAATACAGCAAAATGCCAGAGATGCGCCGGGAGATTAGGAAGTCTGACCCAGATTGGGAGCTTGGTGATGATCGTTGTAGATGGATCGAAGTCTGGGAACCAGGGGGTGAGGAATAAACCTGCTGAGCCCCAAAACCATGGCCCTGCTTTTAAGACTCTTTGGTAGTCCTCCTCAAAAGCAAACACTGCAATGAAAAAGCCCTTTGAGCATAACAGAACCTTACAATTGTTGGTCCAATTAGAGTGAATCCACTGGTAGAGGTCTGCTGTGCGTGGCCATAGCCCATTGAACCTGCAAATAATGCCATGCTCTGCAAACTTTTGGGATTGCTCATCCAGCGTTGGATGCACTATTTCAATGGAGGGGGTTTCCTCCAGTTTGTCCACCAGAAAAGGTTTGGGAGCCTGAACTGGTGGAACTGTCTTCTCCTACTTCTGTGCATGGACAACATCTTTGTATGAAAATGCCTTGGCTGAGGATGACTGTCCTACAGCTCCCCCTCTCAAACGAAGGGCAAAAATAATGGAGGCATTTCTCTTAATGCTGTAAAAAGAAAGAGGGTAGAGATCCTCAAGTTGTTTACCTTCGTGGAGAAGTCGTTGAGCTGCAGAGGGTATCCCCAGCTTGAGTTCCAGAGCATGCTTGAGGTCCTGCACTAGATCCGATGAGCTCACCCATTGTAGCAGAGTTTTGCCAGAGATGAGCTTGATTTGGATCTGAAACGAGGCAGAAAGATCAGAGTTCCTCTTTCCTCTGCAGATCTGAGACGAGAGGAGGCAGGAGCTTTGCAGGGCTTTCTTTTTCTGAACTTGCCGCAGGGGCTTGTGAGGAGATGATGGGAAAATCCCATCATTAATGAGTCTGTCGTTGCATTCCGCCCCATAAAGCTTCCAGATGGACCATCCAGGCAGATCCAGGGATCTGAGGGAATTCTGAAGATTAAAAACAGAGTATTGGCTATTCTTGGGGGACAAAGGAGGTAGTAATAAGGTTGAGCAACCTTCCAGATCACAAAATGTCTTCCCAGTAGCCGCCACCTGAGGAGAAGCATGAGTAAAATCTGCCTGTTCGTCCTTAACCATTGCGTTTGCAGTCTGAAGGGGGCGGCGGGTGCGAGAAGCAGTAATAGAGGGCCGCAATCTGGCAACCCCAGAGACCCGAACGGAACAAAAAGGGGAGAGGGGGGCACTCAGAAGAAATTGGAAGACCTGCAGTTCACCGATGAAGGGGAAAGCCAACGTTCCATGACTGTATCGCGCGTCTCCGTCAACAACAGGGCCGAGCAGAGGCCAGACGGCGGCCGAAGGAAGGGAGGCGACATCAAGGATGTTAGGGTTCATCGTTTAGTCGAAAATTTCTTCTTAATGATTTTAAATATTGAAGTGTCTAATAAAAAAAATTAATAATTTCATTAACATGTTTGTTTTGGTTTTGGTTGTTTTCTTTTTTAATAAAAATTTAACAATAATTAGTTAGGTATCACCTTCATATTGAAATGTAATAATAAATATCAAGTTTAATTTTTTTTAGGAGTAGTGATTAAGTTTTTGTTTTGTTAAAATATTTTTACTATTTAGAAATTATAGGTTCAATTCTCTTGATATTTTTTGGATGAGTGTTTATAGTTGAACCCACATAATTTGTATTGGTCTAGTCATAGTTAAAGTACTATTTTTTCTATTGAAAAATAATAAGTTCAATTCTCTTAACAGTTTTGGGCTCAGGCACTACTTTTTCTATTAAAAAATTATAGGTTAGATTCCTTTATCACTTTTGGATCAGACTCCATATTAAACTTGCAAAATACCAGAATAAAGATAATCAACAATCCCCAAAATCTATCTACTAATAATAATAATTTCCTTTTTCTAATCTTCTCATAACTTTGAATTTGGCTTTAGTCATAAATCCATTATAAATCGATGTAAAATACAGTTAACTTCCAATATGTTATGAGCTCTCTTTCGTTTCTTCCTTTTGCGTAACATTAAATATGAAAAGTGTTTCTTCAATGTAAAGAAAATCCTTTTATTTTTATAAATATTTCTTTTTTCGATAAATTCAAAGTTTCGTCCTTCTTCTAATTTAAATAATTGGGTGTGTATTTCCTATATTATATTTCTTTCAGTAGCATAAAGTAATTTTAATATTTAAGAGATAATAATGGGAGCTTGGACAAATTTCTAATTTGTTTTTTAATCTAAATTGTTTCTTTTTTATTCTGATCTCATTATACCTGCCGCAGCCCATTAGTTTTTTCATTAACCTTATATTATTCTAATTTTGATAAATTTTTTATACTTTAGCAATAGTTTAACTTTAATTTTCTTTATTATTATTATTATTTAAATATATATTTTTTTACATTTTAGTAATTGACATAGTTTATATTTTATTTCCCAATGATAATAATTTACCCTATTGGTACTATTTAGGACAATTGATGAACTTGCAAATCCAAACTAATTAAGGTTGATCAGATAAAAGAGGCATCCATACAGGGTGAATTTTGTCCCATCTTTTTTTCTAATTATCCACCATGTAATAAGAGTACCTACGAACGTAAGTTGTAACACCGGTTGTCAAGCTTGACATCTTGGTCATCTAAATTCATAATTTTAAATCTTAACCTTTCGCAATTAACTTATTAGGCAAGTTTCTATGAGTCCAACAATATCATCTTGGTTGTCACCGCACTTTTTGATGAATTTTCCTATCTATTTTATTAATGGTAAATGGGAAATTAATGGTTTAAGTATATTTTAAAAAGGTTTAACGTAACAAAATTACAAATATCTAAATATTATAAATAAAATATTTAAAAATACCAAATTAAAAATCAATTATTTAAAATAAATTATTAAAAAATTATAATAATTTTTTAATTAATTTAAAAAGAAAATTATATTTTTTTTAAATACCATATAAATTCATATCCTAATTGATTACATTAAACATTTTCATATAGACTAATTTATGCATTGAACCATGATGTTATATTTATATTAATTAAATAAAAAATAATAAGTGTAAAGAAAATAATATATGTATATTTTAATTTCTACGGTTTACATTAACTTTTATAATAATAAAGTAATTGAAAGTTTAAAAAAATTATTTCTTTTTAGTATGACAAAGATGCATCATTCTTTCACTACTTAATGTAGAGTTATAGAGACAAAAAGTAAGAATAATATTATTGATATTACATCATGTCAAATTTATTATATGTTTAATTGAAATTTAACATTTAAAACAAAATATATTAATAATATTATACGGCCTGAGTGGGCTTAATGATTAAGAACGCGTGTTTCTGTGTTTCCTTATAAAATGTCACCGTAGATTTAGCATTCAAATCACTACCCCAAAGTGGGTCCCTTATCCCACAAACAAGAGGATCTCATACATCAATTTAGTGTGTAGAGAATATATATATATATATATATATATATATATGTATATGTATACTCTTAATTATTCAATCTATTTAAATTATTTTTTATACATCATAATTTTACCTTTCAATTAAGTATATATGCAAAGCTTATACCTAACAAAAACTATTAAATAGTAGCAAACAAATGTTATAACTATTACATTTATCTATGTATTAAAATAAGCATGTATATCAGACATATTTCTAACAACTATTAAACATTAAAAAACACATGTTTATAGTATTAGTAGTTAATATTTAACTTTATTTTATTATTATTATTATTACCAAATCATTTGAAAGTTACTCGATCAAATTATTGAATTAAGGAGAGAAAATATTATTTTCAATACTTTATTGCTTTTCAACATATGCAAGAAGTTTTAACCTCCATGAATACTAAGGTTTGAAATCTTTTTTTTATCGTGGGTAACATTTTGAGTGGGCCTATGAACTTTAAAGATAATGGAATATAAATTATTGATGAAATATTTATGTCTTTATTGTTTTTTACTTTAATTGAGCTATATTTAAACTAAGTAGCAAGGACCAGCTACTATGTAGCATCACTTACTAACATCAAGTAAGCTTAAAATACAAATATAATAAATAATAAATACATCCAAGACTACTACATTCTTTTGTGTAAATGTAATTGTCTTGTTATAAGATGAGATATATAACATTTTACTTTTTTATTTTTTTTACTCTAATTTAACTATATTTAAACTAAGTGATATGCACTAGCTACTATGAAACATTTGTTTATATTTACTACAATTTTAAATAAATTTTAACATTAATTTTTGTGTTTATTTTTATGATAAAATTTTGTTTGTTTGTTTTAATTTTACTTTTGTATATTGAAAATTTATAAATTTTTCTATTTTTAATAAATTAAAATGTTATTTTATTTTTATTTTTTATTTAATATATTTCAGTTTTAAAAAATAATAATACATCATTTATTTTATACTTATTTGAGTGAATACATCATCGTTATTTAGTATTTGTATTAAATATCATGTTAATTCAGATAACATGTTTTTTGGTATAAAAATTTGGAAATATAGCCATTTAAGCTTTTAACTAATCCAAAATTTTAATGAATTTTTGAGTGTCGTTGTCATTTTAAAATGGAACAAAATTCTTTGAGGTAAGGTTCTAAAATGCATCAAACTTTGGTAAGGATGAATTCATGCTATCCTTGGAATTTTGGTTTGATTAGTTTCTATTTATGGATTTAAAAGTGGGTTTATTTTCTACCAATTTACTTTATCCTACATGGTAAAATAATTTTATTTATAATACTGAGAAATCTTATTTGTTTGCATTTTGGTTGGCCATGCCGATGTGAAGTGATAAATAATATTCTTTAAGTGACCATGAATGAAATAAATTTTAGAAATTTTTGAGTGATCTGCATGTTGTCTTACTTTAGCATTTATTGGGATGCAATTAATGCACAACATGAGTAATCATCAACATGTGCAAGATGTCTTAATACCTCTATCCCATCCCATCTAGGTTTATTTGTTTAAACTATATTTTTTATCCTTACAAAATGGTATGGTCAATGCAGTTTGGGTTTAGTTAAAAAATCTTTCTATTCCCAAATATTACAGGGGATGGTATGTCTCGTTTAATTCCTATGCATTTAGTAGATATTTTTAGTTTCAAATTTATTTATATCTGTTAGATTTTTTTAGCTATGGCTGATTTTCACATTTTAATAATAATTTAGTTTTTTTTTTAGAGATATATGTAATGATAAATTCAAAATATGTTCTTCATGTCATTTAAAAAAAAATAAAATTAATTTTTAAACTTAAATATTTTGTCGTTAAGAAAGTCAAGTCGGCCCTTTATATGATCAAGTTTTGCATCCTTTGTTGTGGCATCTATTCAGGTTCCTAAGAAGTTTATATATGTCATTCAACCTCCTTTTCTTGAAACCATTCGATCTCATAAGACATAACATGTTTTGACTCAAGCGAAGGCAAAAAAGGACAAGAAGGACGAAGACAAATCTAGCATCTTCTCTCTCTAGCTTGAACTCATACCTATGTCTTTCTCTCTATGTTGACTTCACATGTGTGGATGAGTTTCTAGGAATATATGGTAATAGGTCCAAGATTTTTTAAGTGAACAAGGAGGCCAAAATTCAGCCCTAGAAAAGCAGATCACTTATAGTCTTTTGAGTAGCACCTTGAATTGACAAGAAGAAATTTTGACTAGGTTTGACCAAGGTTCTCTTACTGGTTTGTTTGACTTTATTTTGGCTAGAAAAGGATCAGTTCTATCTCTTGTTGAATTGAAGAATTTCTTTAAGGAAAAGGTTGTTGTGCTTTTCACCCAAGTGGATTTCCCTAGGGTAAAGCTTGTGTTGTCCTTGAGTATCATTATTTCATCGTGATATCTATTTTCTTATTGCTTTATGTTTGAAATTCTAAAGTATGATTTCTCAATGATTTACTGGAAGTGCTACATATAATCATCATATCATTGGCAATAATTATTTGTTTCAGAAATAAGTGCTTATATATGTTATACTTGTAAAATGAGCATTGTATCAAAGCTCTGGTAAAGGGAAGAGGACATTGAGATCACTTTTGAATTATTTTACTTCTGCAAATTTAATTCTTGGATGAGATCTATGTCCATGCATTCCTATACTAAGACAAAAAAAGGGGTTTGAAAGTGCTATAAACTTCAGAGGATGGAAAACCAAGATTGATATTATTCTTACAAATAATGATGTTTTGGTTCTTGTGAAGGGCAAGGTTACCAAACCTACAAATAATGAAGGGAAAGTACAGTAAAAGACGAATGACATCACAACCATGAGTATTATTGTGGAGTCTCTCAAAGATCATTTGATTCCATATGTCTAAAATTTTGACACTTCAAAGAAGATTTATGATTCCCTAGTTGGATTATATACCATTAACAACACTAGTCAATCAATGAGTTTGAAGAATGCACCTCGTGACATTAAAATAACAAGAAATGATATTTTGACCTCATATTTCATGAGTATCTCTCAACTAACATATCAACTTCAAGAAATTAATGAAATTATTTTTGATAAAAAAGTTGTGACTACAATAATTAATGGTTTTCTTGACTCATGGGATTTGTTTGCATATAGTATTTGTGGTAGGAAGGAAACTCCAAGTTTTGAAGAATTATGGACCTCATGTACTAAAGAAGAATCTAGATTAATATCAAAGGGAAAGATTCAAAGACCTCTAGATGGTGAATCTCAAGCTTTTATAGCTCATGCAAAAAATGGTAAAGGAAGAAGGAATTTTGGAATATTTCAGAAAAGAAATTCAGGAAGAAGACCTACTCCTAATCATAATCAAACGAATAATTTTTTTTAAATATTCAATGCTTTCATTTCCACAAGTTTGGTCATTATAAAAATCAATGCACTGAAAGGAAGGATGATAAGAAAATAAAGGGAAAACAACATGCTTCTACAACAACCATTGATGATGAGCATCCTAATCAAAAGAAATTTAAGAATGAAAATGAAGATTTTGTTATTTTTTTGTCTCTTTTCGGTACTATTATAGGTAACAATGATATATGGTTGGTATATATCAAGCCTATAGACATATGAAAGGTAACCATAATAGTTTTACAAAATTGGAAGATAATATGTCAACGCTCAAGGTGGAGCTTGGTGATGATTGAAAGTATGAAGTCAAAGGCGTTGGGTCAACATCCCTTCGGCTAGAGAGAGGAGGAAATATTTATTTGAATAATGTATTCTATGTTCCAGGTTTGAAAAAGAACTTAGTATTTACTTCATATTTGGAAGACAAAGGATATAGAATTGCATTTTTTGATGGACAAGTTCTTGTTTAGAGAAAGGTCTTTAGCATATATTCTTCCAAAGTAATTGGTGTTTGAGAAGGAGGTTTTTATAGAATCAGATAATTGGCTCAAGCATTGATACACAATAACACCAATGTATGTGAAATATGGCACCATATATTTCCTCACATTTATTATAATGGTTTGTCAATATTAAGAAATGTTGTTAAAATTCTTCTATAAATCCACGTAGAACATGAAGGAGTTTGCAAATGTTGTGCACTTGGCAAGAATTCAAAGGGAAACTTTCCAAGTAGTGGAAACAAATCTAAGGAAATCTTGGAGCTAATTCATTCAAATACGTGTGGACCAATGACAACAACCTCCTTGAGTGGTTTATTGTATTATGTGACATTGATTTATGATTTCTCTTGAAAAATTTGGCTCTATTTCATGAGGACAAAATATGAAGCCTTTAACAGTTTTCAAGAATTCAAGGTTGAGGTAGAGAACTTTACAAGAAAGAAGATAAAGTCATTCACTCATTAATTTTTGCAAATAAGATGGCATTAGGAGGGAGTTAATATCTCCTTAAAACCCTCAACAAAATGGAATTTTCGAAAGGAAGAATAAAACTATTGTAGAGGCTTCTAAGGAAATGATTCACGATCAATCTTTTCCCATGTTCCTATGGGGAGAAGCATCCAAGACAACAGTTTATGTGCAAAATAGAAGTCGTCATCATATTTTGGAATTCAAGACACCTGAAGAAGTTTTCACAGGTAATAAACTGGAGGTTGGGCATTTGAGAATATTTTGTTGTCCTATTTACATTCATGTACCAAAAGTAGAAGAGGTCAAAGGAAAAGCCTTCTGGAAAGAAGGGAACATTTGTTGGGTATAATGAGACATCACATGCCTATATTATTTATGTTTCAAGACAACGAAGGGTTGAGGTCAACAAAGATGTTATCCTTAATGAGGATGCATCCTTCAGGAAATCCAGGGATGTTGATGTTGATGAAGAACATGATGCTCCTAAAAACGTTCATTTAAGGCCTTTTGAACCAGTGAATCCTTCTTTAGAACCTCAAGTAGAGGCAGAAGGGCCAAATGATCCAATGGACCCTCTGAGGGTTGTTGTTCCATCTTGAATGAAATTGGATGGCTTTGTAATACTTTCTAGTATGTAGAAAGACATGAAACTCCTTGTTGTATGTTCAATAAAAGAAGACGTCATAAGAACTACTCAGGATATGTTGCACTGATGAGTAGTGTCATTGATTCTAAGCCATCCAACTATGAGGAGGCAAGTAATAAATAAGGTGGGAAAGATGCCATATTAGAGGAATGCCAGTCCATCAGGAAGAAGTGTGTGTGGTATATTTTTCCAAGACTTGAAAGGAAGTTAGTAGTGACTTCCAAGTGGATATAAAAGATAAAGGATGTAGTAATTGGTATCATAGATAAGTACAAGGCAAGTTTTTTAGCAAGAGGGTTCTCTTAGAAAGAGGGAGAAGATTATGAAGAAACATTTGCTTCGGTCACCAAGTATAGTTATATTAGAAGTATCATTTCTATTAATTCTATTATGGGTTGGATATTGGATCAAATGGACGTGAAGACAACTTTCCTCAATGGGTTGATTAAAGAAGAAGTGTACATAGAACAACCTCATGTTTTTGAGGTACATAAGAGGGATACTCATCTTTGTACACTGAAGAAAGCCTTGTATGGACTCAAGTAGGCACCTCAAGCCTGATTTTCTCAGATTGATGGATATCTATTGAGTCTTGGTTTTACCAAGAGTGATGTTGATCTAAACCTTTACTAGAAGGTTACTAGAGGTGAGCCGGTGATTTTATTATTATATGTTGATGACTTGTTTCTGATAAGAGCAAAGAATCTCATTGATCAACGTAAGAAGGAGTTGAATATTGAGTTCAATATGAAGGATCTAGGCTTGATGCATTACATTGAGATCAAGAATAATTACATCTAGGACATGGTAGAGAAGGGAGAAATGAAGCTCTAGTAGATCTCTACACATGAGCAAGTTGCTGACATTCTCACCAAGCCTCCACCCAAGGAAACATTTGTATAATTTACGGACAAGCTTGGAGTAGTTGAGAATTCCTCCCTTGTTTAGAGTGACTGTTGATGTTTTATCATAAAGGGGAAGGCATTCCCCATAGGTCAGGATATAAACAGGTAAAAGTATTAACCAGGGGCCTCAAAATGTGGCCAGGGATAATGGCCCAAATAGAATCAAGGACTGTAGTGCTCCATAGGTGGGTGAGTGAGTGCCTTTAGCATTGGGTTGGAAAGTTACAATTCAATCATCATGTAGGAATGGTAATAGCCTAGGGTTTCACGATAGATCACAAGCATTTACTAGGTTCTAAGTGACAACTTTAATAATTGGTGAATAGCTCCAAGTGATCACTTGTTGAGAATGATGTAGATGCAAGATGCTTTCCACCAGTAGTTGATTTAAGAATCAACATGGCTAACTCATTCAACCTTAACTTAGAGAAATTATTCAACAAGAGAACATCTAAAGAAGACATTATGAATACCTCCCTAGCTAAGAGGCAGTGTTGGATTTTTGTAGTTATGGCCATTCTTCATATTTTAGTAATTTAGCCCTTCAAATATACATGTAATGATAAATTCAAGACATGTTCTTCATGTAATTTTTAAAAGAAAGAATTTGAAATTTTAAATTTCAATATTTTGGCATTGAGAAAGTCAAATCGAGCATCCACATGATCAAGTTGGCCCACACTTGTTGTGGAACCCATTTAGCCTCCCAAGAAGTTTATATATATGTCATTCATTGCCCTCTTCTTTGAACCATTTGATCTCACAAGAAATAACATCTTCTGATCTAAGAAAATGAGAAAAAGGACAAAAAGGACAAGGACAAATCCAACTTCTTCCCTCTCCAGTTTGATCTCACACATGTGCCCTTCTCTCTTTGTTGAATTCCCACATGTGGATGAGTTTCTCGTCATATATGGGAGTAGGTTTGAGTTTTTCCAAGTGAAGGAGGAGGCCAAGATTCAGCCCTAGCAGGGTAGCCAAGGGAAAGTCTTTTGAGAAGCATATTGAATTGATAAGAAGAAATTTTGACTAGGTTTGACCAGGGTTCTCTTTCTAGTCTATTTGACTTTATTTTGACTAGAAGAAAGTAGTTGTATCTCTTGTTGAATTGAAGAATTTCTCTAAGGAAAAGGTGATTGGGTTTTTCCCAACTGGGTTTTTTCCAGGGTAAATCTTGTGTTGTCTTTGTGTATCATTGTTTCATTTTGATCTCTACTATCCTATTACTTAATGGTTGAAATTTTGAAGTATAATTTCTTAATGATTTGGTAGAAGTGCTAAACATAATCATCATATCATTGGAAGTAATAATCAATTTTAGAAATAAGTGGTTGTATTTATTGTACTTGTAAAATCAACAATATCTTCACCCAAATGACCAACCTGATGTTTGAAGAGCTATTAGCTATCCAAAAGCATCTTTGGCTCATGAATGCATAATATTATTTCATTATATGAAAATTATTTTTTGGGAGGTGAGATGTTTAGTTTTGAGGTGAGATATTTAGTTTCTAGATCCATCGTATAGCTATACTGCTTCAATTTTCTTAATTATGGTTTTTTGATTCAAACTAGTTTTATTGCAAATTGATTCTTGGGATCTCTAAATGCATATTGTGAGGTTTGTATGAAATAATTTTCAAATTAAAACTATAATTAATAAAGGAAATCATGTTTATTATGCTTTATTGATAGAGATATTTACCAAGTATTCGTAGAGGGGAGAGGTAATTTAGTTTAAAATGTTCAAAATGTGTGTGGTCATGAACTTATAAAATGTACTCTTATTTATAGATTAGATATCATTCTACTATTATTTATCAAAAAATTAATGGAAATTTCATTTACGATGATTAATAGTCATTTATAGAAATTTATTATTTTTTTCAAATACTTTATATCACTAATAAAATTTTGTGGTGTTATATATTTTTGAAGATTTATGTCATAAATTACATAGACCATATCTCCAAAATTATAGTGAATCAATGTCTAAAATGTGAACCATAGGTACATGAATATCTTATATATGTATCATCCAAGTTTCACATTATGAAACATCTAAGAAGAAAGGTTATATTGAAATTCCTAGATGACACATTCAGAGAAAATTTTAATGAACATTCAAGAAGCTTAAATTCCTTAAACTATATCTCTGAAATTATAATGAATCATGGCCTGAAATTCGAACTACAAGTACATGAATGTATTCTATTTATATATTCCAAGTTTTACATTCCAAAACATCCCAAAAACAAAAGTTATAGCAAAAATTCCTAGATGGCTTGTTCATCCCATAAGTCACGTTTTTGCTTTGACCTTTATACTCCAAGAATCACCCCAAAAGTTATTCCTTAGCTCCTCTTGTGACCTCAAATCTCTCCTTTCTTCAAATATGTAAAAATGAACTCATATACCCCTTATTGATAGTGTTTCTACACTCACTTATGGGGATGACTTGTAAAACTGGTTGGGTGAGTCTGCTTGTACCACGGGGGCTCCACTGGGGGAGCAATACCATACCATGTGGGTTCATATTTGGGGATATATATTAAGGAAAAAATGACATAATATATTGGGGGATATATAGGGGGTAAAGGGTTTTTATATTGGAAGGTATAAAAAATGTAGTTCAAAGTTAATGAAAAAATATAAAGGGGTATAAAAATTTTTAAAGAAAAAATGGATACCTACAATATCGAGTGGAAGTAGGGGTTTTTTAAATTGGGAAGGTGTATTGGGTTCGTATTGGTAGGGGGTTAAATAATGTGATTTTTGAGGGTATTTTCCAATATGTAGTCAAATTAAGGGTATTTCTTAATATGCCGTGAACGCACGTGATAGGAAAAAGGTTCATTGAGTGAAGCCCTCGTGGCTTGTACCTTAGTTGGGTCATCTTGAAAAAAAGATTAATATCCTCTTATTATTATAGAATTCAACGGAATGAATATTCTGTTAGAAATATCTTCAAATATATTTCCAACCATATATATTATGCTCACATTGGAACTAGGTAATTGAAGTAAAAATCCCTTCAAGCATAGGGTATCCAAAGGGGGCATCAGAAGTCTAAAAACAATATTTCCAACCATCTTCATTTACAATCTTTATCTTCGACATAAGTATCCTCTCCCTATCTTTGACATCAATTACAACAATATTTCCAACAATTGTCAACCTTTAGGAACATAAAATTCAAGTCAATCTATCCACGTGCTTCCATCAAATGATTTATGTTAGAGACATTGATAAGTCCTACTCAAATGATGGTAATATGGGATTCTTAGTTATGTTCATGAAATTTTATATAGCACTCTAGAGACCTCTCATATGAGCTTAATTTTGGTTTGGGGTTTGGTCATCCTCACTATCCCATGAATGCATGAAACCTAGTTTGATTTTTGAATAACTAGTGAGACGTGTAGTGCATTATGGCTTCAAATTTCTATTTCCATTAGAATTTAGGATATTATGCTCCTTATTATTAGGTGGATGCATACAAAGACAATTCAAATTTTTTTCAAGGTTTTAACTTTGAAATGAACTTTGAATGTTAGTTTTGGTTCTCATTTTATGCTATTAATATTTCTTTCTACCACTATGTAGTGTTCAAGACTCTATTTCCTTTGAGTCGATTGAACTTCGTTTTGTTGTTGGGTTTGAACACATTGACAATTTATTAATTCTATTGTTTACGGAGTTATTGGTTTGAAGTTTCTTTGATGGTGTTGAGGCAAGTCACAATCAAGAGTTCAAACTGATTTTACACTAACAAAGATAAATGTAACTATGTCGGCTACTTAGCATTTTAATTTAAATACTATATATCTTTTGATATTACACATTTATGTTTGGCTTGTCAAGACTTGACTTGCATTTCGAGTAGCTAATAATTTGTACCTTCAAACTATAATGAATGTACTTAAAAGGAACACTAGTTGCTTTTCAAATCACCATGGGCATGGTATATTACCTGGATATCATCCTTGTAATCACCAAGTTGGTGTACATTTAAATGTAAGGCCCAGTACCCACATTTGATTATGGTGCTTGATCTAGTAGGAATATTAAGGCACAAAACAGAGGTAACCATCCTAAGGAATTTATGCCAATATTTCTTACATGAATATCAAAGCATTCAACCATTAAAATAGTGCACTGGGTTATTAATTCTTCGTTTTTATTCAGAAACATAATTAAAAGATTCTTGAATATTTATCAAGAGTGTAAGAAGGAACTATGGAAAGTGTAGGTGAATATTAAAATCCCTTTTTGAAATGAATTATTTTGTGTTACAATGCCAAGTGGGCCTCATATTTCCAAGGGTAGGTGCATTTTGATGATTTAAAATTTCACCTTGAATAACATAGTAACACAAAAATATCCTTGTTTTCATATCTTCTGAAATGTCTCCTACATTTTGAGATTCATCATATTGTTGATTCATCCATAGGTAGTGGCATTAACCAAAATTTTCCATTCTATACTTCCAATGATAGCGTCCTTAAAGAAATTTATTCTCTTAAGCCCAAAGTTTGATGGACTTAAGATAAACAGGATTTTTCCTAGAAAGGAGAGGGCAGGGGCAAAGTATATGATTTCTAATTAGTTCCATATCCAATGGCATCACTCAAAATTTTTCAGTCTACACTTTTGATGATAACCTCCACAAATAAATTTAAGCTCTTAATCTCAAACATTAATGAAGTTACCGGCAACTAGATTTTCCTAGAAACGAGGGGCCAAGGTGCAATATATGATTTATGAATAGTTATAATCATGTTTTATACATTAGGAAATATTGATAAGAAAAAAAGAGCTTCTACATAATTTA
This sequence comes from Pinus tabuliformis, assembly GCA_031772625.1. Classification (NCBI taxonomy): domain Eukaryota; kingdom Viridiplantae; phylum Streptophyta; class Pinopsida; order Pinales; family Pinaceae; genus Pinus; species Pinus tabuliformis. Next base: position 460,643,641 of record CM062818.1, read on the forward strand.
TTTGAATAAAATATCCTCCAAAATTATTAAAGCACTTGTGTCTCATAAGGTCATTATTTACTTGTGTGAATATTAATTTTTCTTTTTTAGGATATTACCAACTATCAAATGTCACTAGTTCTTGAGATTGAAGCACGGTTGAAAAATAATTGTGACAAGCTTTCCGATACCTTCAAGATGGATAAAATTGGTAAGAAAACTATTTTTAAAGAATTGGATATAGAAGGAATGACATTTTTAGTTTGTTTATGAACCATGATATCATCAATTTTCTTTTTGGTCTTATTAATTACAATCACATTCCATATCTCAATTGGGATAGGAGCCAATTCTTCTGAGAGCTTGCGCCTTCCAAAAGGGTCAATTTCATTGGAAGTGTGCTATCATTTTATAATATGCTTGTTGTGAACTCAACATTTCACTTATGTAAATTGAAATTGGGTGGGAAGGATAACAATCATTCCTCACAACCACCAGAGATAAACCCAATTGAAAAATTTCTTTATGGAACTTATAATTAATATCATGATGATTACACTTTTTTCTTATAGCAAATTCACTCTACTCTTTGAATAATTTAAAGCACATTATTTTAACATGGCTAGGAGATAGGTATGGATAACCAGGAAAGGAAGGTTTTGGATTGTCTGGGCCATTTTGATTCTTATATTTCTATTTCACTTCTTTAAATAAAATTACATATTTAAATATGAACTCAATCCAAATAAAACTAAAATAGACAAGCCTAATTATGAAAATGTTTCTCTCTCCACTACCTTGCAATGACATTACTTTTTTGAATTGTACTTAAATTTTAGTGATAATAACCTAGATTTATATATTTATGTTAACACCAAATTGACATCATGGTAAACATACAAATATCCCCATTAAGTATGACCTAAATATGTTCCAAATAATCTCAACTTTAGCTCATGCACGTCGCAGAGTAATTTCTGAGGTGTGAAGTTTTATTAGAGGCACTATTTGTTTGTTTCTTTTGGTTACAAAAAGGGTTTTCTCTTGGTTTGATGTGACTTTCAATTTATCATTTGTATCATGTTTAGAAATGGAAAAGAATAATGTGTGACATTTATCGTGTCGAAATTGATGTTGAATGAAAGGATGTAGAGTTTAGCCAAGCTACATTCTTCTTTGGAAAGGGAGAAGAACATGTTAAAAATCGACCTACGAATACACCATATACAATGTTTGAACACAAGTAATGTATGGATTTTTCTTTTGTAGATATGTTATTTTTCCTTCCCAAGATATCACAACAAGAAAAATATTGATATTGTATGAATTGTTTGAGGACCTCATTAAGGTTTCCTTTTCTGATGACCTACTTGATTGACACCTTCTCATGGCAGGAAGGATTTAAATATTATAGATATAAAAGATAAAAAAAATGTAAATGCCTTCATTTTATTGTTACATTACTCTGGTTTGGGTAGGTTACAGGAAATGGGATTGGTTAGGTTACAGGAAATGGGATTGGAAAAAGGATAGGTAGGCAATGCATAACATGCCTTGGATATGATTCATTTGTTGTTGGAAATCCTTCTGGTACCTGAGCTGTCAACTTTGGAAAAGTTTTTGTTAGGGATTCCTATATTGGTTTTTAATGTTGTAGTTCTTTCACCTTATGGTTATTATGGGCAAGAAAATGCTTTAGGAATGCTAGACAAGACATTGGTGGATAGCTAAACAAATGTCTTATAATTGCAATGCTCATTCCATGATATCCTCTCTTTATTGTTTGATTGTATCTTAAATGTTTCTTTCGATTTTGATTTGTTTTTTAACTATGAAATTGAAAGTACTTTTTATCATGTCCATTTAAAAAAAAAATCCAAAGCTTGAAGATAATTTTAGTATTACACGTTATTAATTGAAATCCTTTTAGTTGTTTTGTGTTAAAATATTTTCATGGCTATTAAAATGTTTACTTTCATGTTGTTATTTGAGCACAGGTTGTCTATATACTTCATGCGTTAGAGAATGAAATGCTGCTGTGAATAAAATGACAAGGGTTAAACATCACACCTCATATTATTTGTTTTAAAAAGGTATCTACAATCTGAGTTTTTAACATGTAACTTAATTGGCATGATTGTGCCTAAGTTTTCTCTGAAGGTTGAATATAACTAATTTACTAAGGTGTTATTTTCTATGGTGATGTTTTATTTTTCTTTTTTTTATACAGGTCATTTGGCCACATAATGGCCACTATTGCTAACTAAATAAAATTTGTTTGGTTTTCTTGCTTTAATGGGGGAAAATGACATTGACATTGTTGATGTTGAGGTACATGTCGTATAAACATTTTATAGTATACTTTGTTTTATATTCAAGTATTCATAACCTTTCATGTATTATAGTTCACATTGTATCTTCTTTCATTTTCAGGAGAGGAACTCAATATTGATGGTAAGAAGCAAGAATTGAAGAAATATATCAACAATAATAGTAGGGCGACAAATGAAAAATGAGGGACAGAAGAGAATGAGTCTAGTGATACCCTTAACGTAAATATCTTGCATAAGATACACACATAAAGGGTTATGGTCAAGTCTTGAGAGTCGGTGAATTCACTTGCAATTCCTTGGCAACATAATGATAATGTTTTGAAATGATCAAAGAATATTTCATGTGTAATTTGTAGTCCAACCAATATTAAGTTGGAAACTCATATTGTAATACTTGACATTTTATATAATAAAATTTGTGGTTGAAATTATTTTTATTTACACTTTATATTATTTGGTCTTGTAATTAACATATTTAACTTTACTTTATCATATTAGATGAACATGCACATTGTATGACATTTTTTTAAATATATTCACAAAATCATACTAATTAATTTATGTTGATTAATAATGAACACATAAAATCAATCTAAAACTACCAAATTAGTAGTTTATATTGATTAATGGTGAACACAAATAAAATGAATATATGACTAAATTAGTCGTTTATAATTATTATGAATGAAATTAAATGAAATGAATAAAAACTACTAAATCATTCATTTATACAATGAATATAAAACTACCAAAAAAGGGTAAATGACTACTACAAATGATAAATTTGTGATTACAAATGATGGCAAAATTTTGCATATACACGACTATTAGTAGCTAATTTATAGTATCTTATAACACGACTAAAATTTAGTCATATTTCATTGGTCATTAATCGGTTTCAAAGGATGACTAAAATTTTCATATATATGACTATTAGTAGCTAATTTAACATATCTTATAACACGAACATTTTGGTCATTTTTCTTTAGTCAGTAATTGGTTTTTTCAGGTAATCATATAATAATATATTTTGTGGTATATTTGGTCATTAATTGCGGTAATTAATGACTAAATAAATCACTAAATTAATGACCAAATTAATGACTAAATATACTACTAGATGATAAAATTGAGACAACCAATTAATGACTAAGTTAAAAACGACTAAAAATTGGTCGTGTTATAAGATACTGTAAATTAGCTACTATTGGTCACCGACTGAAAAATGGTTGTTTATATGCAAATTTTAGTCATTTTTAGTAATTAGTTAGTCGTTTTGTACTAGAGAAAATTCAAATGCTAGTCTAGAATAGTAAATTAATAGATATCTAGAAATTGCAAGAAACAACGAATCTGGAAAATGTAGCGGCCAAAATTACTTTAAAAAAAGGAAAGTTACTTTAAGGAACAACAATTGAATATTTAAAGAAATAAACACAAAACTAAACTACTTTAGATGATCAAGGAATCACCTTGTCCAAGGTAGTGAGCTCAATCGTTGAAGAGTCAGTTCCGCCTTGAAAAACAATTTAGATCAAATTACGAATAAGAGATGTAGAACTCAATGGATAACTTTTTTCATTAAAATATCTGAGAGAAATAATTACATGAGACTGAAGTTCTTAGATTTGCCTCAAATTCAACAATCCTCCCCCTCTCTAATTTTTGTCTTCATTTAAAGATACAAAGAGCAAGGAAAAATTACAACTAATTTGATTACAAAATTATTTCCACTACAATTATATATTGTCCACAACAATTTGATCAACGATATCATTTCTAAAAGATCTATCCATCATGATTCTCTAGAAGTAGTTGAATCTAGTATTGCAATTGGGAGAATTTGGAAAACGACCAGAACAACAAATCTGAGAAAATTGCCTTAAGAGAACCTTGCGTTTTTCTCAATCCAGACTAAAGTTTGGAAAACTGCTCATAAGAAAACTAATTTGGTCCATTTAGCACAAAACCTATGTATTTCAGGTTCAAGATTCATATTCATTTGCCCGAAACATCCAAAGCAAAACTGTCACTTTTTATCCGAATGAATTTCTGAGTTGGAATATTTGATTATGAGATGAAGATCAAATTTGAAATTTGGAAGAGATCTTGGAGGCTAAAAGAGTGAGCGACGTTATAAAAAAATCATTAATAAACCATCATTGGAAAAATCATACATAATAATCTTCAATTTATTAAAAATAAAGGACAATAAATATCACTAATCCATAAGAGCATGAATAATTATAAAATGGAAGTAAATGATAAATTATGATAAATAACATGATAAAATAATGGTGGAAATGGATGAAATATATGTCAAGAAATGGTAATAAGAATGACAATTTAGTGGCCCAACATCTCCCCCCAAACTAAACATGTTGCATGCCCTCATGCAACCCAATGTCTTTATATTAATCATTAATCAAAATGCTCACCCCAACTTATGATATTGATGGAACACAAGAATTCTTCCCAAAAGCTTCTTCAAAACAATGGTTGTTCAATTCTAGAAACGTTGGTGAAGTTGCAACAATTTTTACATTAACTTTCAATAATATGTGTATGGAGTTGCAACAAAATATGATACAAGTAACATTAAAGTTCATTAACGGTTTTCTCAAAAAATACAAACCTGATTTTCGCTGAAATTTTGCAGGAAAATTTCTACTATATTTATCTTCTCCACACCGACAATAAAAGAAATATTATCTACATATTGCAGGATATTAGAAAAAATGGTTGTAAGTAACAGTGCATGACTTCTAGAATTTTACAAACAGGTTTAGCTTGAAATTTTCTAGGTTTGGTCATTTTAATGATACCTTGCTATTTGAAAATCTCAAGAATCCAGTTGATGATTTTAAAGATATACACAAATAAATTTATACACTGTAAAATGAAATTGTTCCTTACACGAGGAAAAGCAGAAAACAATCATCATTCATAGAAACTCCTCCACCAAATTGGAAAATTAGCATGCCCTCATGCTACACTCGAAAACAATTTTGGGTTTTTGTTGCAATTGTTATTGAAATATATGCTTTGTGTAAAACAACATGGAATAATGGAGGTTTTGAGAATGAATAAGGATATTGATGGATGATAAAGAAAATTAATGGAATGGTCATGATAAATAAATTAATGAAAAGCACACTCCCCCAAACTGAAAGATTTTGTGTCTTTAAAAAATAGGAAGTGGTGAAGAAGTGGAACTAATGATTTGAAAATATGAGTAAATAATGCTTGATGGTTTTTCAGGACATTCTGCTAAATTTTTAATAAATCAAAACTTATGTTATTTTACCTCAATTTTAACATCCTTGACAACATGGAATGACATGGATGGAATGATATGTCTTGAAGTTGATGTAGGCTAAGATAATGTTGAATGTGATGCAGAAGGTGGAATCCATGCAAGCTGAAAGAAAGTGATCATAAAGTGTGGCAATGTTTCCTTCCCCAAAACGGATTAGTTTCCCTTTCATCAAGTTTTCTATAACACATCTCATGTGTATCCTCAATCACTAATTCATCACCTCAATTACCTCATTATATATAAAAGTGACATAAGCATGTTATGAATCTCATGGGATAAGAATGGATAAAATGGAATATAAAGAGGGTAAAAATGATGAGAAAAATATGCATTCCCTATACCCATAAGCTTTTCTTGCTATGAGCACAAAAATGGTGAGAATTAGTTATCTTGGTCTTTGCTTCTTAAGATCTGACCAATTACCCGGCATTCACAATCAGAATTAGACCTCTTTATTCTACCCCAAAATAAGAGTAGTGTTGTCAAGCTAGGAATAAATGATGATTGATTGGGAAAAACAATTATCTTTGGTTAAAGATATGAAACTTTGAGAATAAAGGAATGACAAGTTAGATGATACAAAATGTCAAATATTAAATATTTTGAAAGTTTCATCCCTAACATGTAAAGTGAATATTTATAGACAAATAATATATATAAATCATAACCATCATCATCTAAGAACTAATTAAACACTACCGCCTGAACCATGAGTTCTAGCAAACCTTATACATGAAATAGTTGGTTTTATTGGCAATTAGTTATGAGAAAACAAAGTAACCAAGCAGATCATAGTATTGAATTAACTTCTATACCATAGGCATGTTCACTGCTCCCAATAGGTGTCCATAGCCTCGACAGGGATGCCTTTTTGATCCATTGAGATTCTAGTGTCCCATCTATTATAGATAAATACATAATTACAAGAGGATTTCAATTTACTTAGAAGTCTACTAAAGATCACTATTCTGGCTTGGTAACCAGTTAATAACAATTCCATTCATGGGAGCTAAAAAATGTGAACAAGCCAGCTCATGATGAGACCTCTTTTCCTTCAGTTTTACAACCGAAGGCCATTACCCTGGCTTGGTGACTATTAGTGGTAATCCCATTTTATTAGGACCTATGATCATGGCAGATCGGCTTGTGATGAGACCTCCTATCCTTCAGTTGAATATTTATGTTTAAAATTCAACTATGCTTATTGTTAATCAACAAAATATTACTTAATGGATGGGGTGTCAGACCATCTCCTTAAGAGCTAGGGATGCTGTAAAAGGTTTTGTAGTAACTATTTTCAACTTGGCTAACCTTTTTTCTCGAAAAATAATAACCTTAAACTGAATGTTGATAAATATATTTTTCTTTATTAATATTGGGGTTGAGGAAAATTTCATTAGATAGTGATGGAAATATTTAAGTACAATTTTGTGGTAATCATCATAATTAACAAAATTAGGGGCTTGACAAATTAAGAAAGTTGAAAATTGACATGATGAAATCATATTTTCATAATTATTCCTTAAAAATAAGATTATGTTTATAGATAAAGAAAGATAAATTGACTACCCAATAATTATGTGAAATAATACCTATAACATTAAAAGTATTCCCCATTCGCTAAGGAGAAAAAAAAAAAAAAATACCTACAAGTGTTGAATCAAAAGCATGAAATGGCTTAATAACAATAGTTGTGACCGAGGTAACAATGGTCATGGCTTAGATAACAACAACTGTAATAGAGAGAGCAATAGTTGTGACCTAGGAAATAACAATCGTAACTGAGAGAACAACAATTGTGACTTAGGAAACAAAATTTATGACTGAGGGAACAACAACTATGAGTTAGGAAACAACAATTATGATTGAGGGAACAACAATTGTGAGTTAGGAAACAACAGTTGTGACTGAGGGAACAACAACTGTGAGTTAGGAAACAACAATTGTGACTAAGGGAACAACAACTGTGAGTCAAGAAACAACAATTGTGACTGAGGGAACACCGATTGTGACTTAGGAAACAATACTTGTGACTAAGGTAGCAACAATTATGATTCAAAAATTATGTATCCAAGAATACCATTGTTGCGTGTTACAACCTCGAAACTACCCATACCATTTTAATCTTGTGGACATGAAATATCAACCATGACTGTGGAAATTCCTCCCGAAAACTAACTTATTGAGTGATCCTAGAAAGGTGACACGGAAAAGGATTAGTCATCCAAAAATCATAGTCACCTTAAAAAATAACGAGGAATTAAGAGTAAATCATTCTTAACAAGACTTACCATAAGACTGTTTAATATTAGATATGAGGCAACCATATACTTGATAACACTAGGGAACAAGTGGATAGATGTGGAGCAACAACATAAAAATGAAAACTTTGTTCTTTTATTTTGATGAAGGAACAAAAGTCTTCACTTTGAAGTAAATAACACCTGAAACATAAAAACATAAGAGAAATAATAAAAGAAACAACACTTTATTGAAAAACAATAAATAAATAAATAACTTAAGTTACAACAGCTGTGATTTCGGTTGCAGCAATGTTGTTTCCTAAGGAAACAAAAATTTGTCAATGGTGAACAAATGGAAAAATGCTTTGGTAGAAATGACTTGGATCTTCAAATAAATTTTTCATTTCTCTTGTTATGAATCCATCAAGTAATAAAAAAAAGTCTTCACATTGTTTTCTTTGTGTTGGTGGGCAATAGTGGGAACAATTTTGCAACAAGTTCTTACGATCCAAAATATTTTTAGATCTTGGCACCTAGAAAGACTCAAAATCATATGATATTAAATTTCTTAATATATTCTTAAATGAAATTCCATTATTTCATTAACATTGCCTTCAAGTATCACTTGTTCATAAATTGATCTTCTTTATTCTCCTGGGACCTGCAAAAAATGAGCATCTACCTACAATAAAACATGAAATCATGGAAGAAGAGAGGTGTACATGCTCTCTTAATATAAGAAATATGCAAAAAAAATAACAAGTCGTCACTCTATAAAAAAAATCCACAGAAAGAAATAACAGAGTAAAATTTATTTGCCACCTGCAGGAGAACAGTGGTCGACCATACTAACCAGCATTGTTTTAATCATAACTCCTTTGTTTTCCATCCGAATTGAGTGATTCCAAAACCAAATGAAATTAGTTTCTTAGCTTTATCTCCAAGATAAATATGTTTTAGAAATTACATGTGATGATATTTCAAATGTGCTCAGAACGACTTGCATAATAGAGTTATTTTTTATTTCCCAACTTAGACCAATGGTTGATATTTTAAGCATAACATTTTCATTTGATGATGGATTGAACTGGTTCAAATTATATAGTCAATTATATTCATGTATATATCTCCAGTAGAAATATGTTTTGAAGGAAAGAAGAATTGACTGGTCAAATATGCCAAAGAACAACCGAAAAATTGAGGTTTTAAGAATGTTGATTTGCAATAGGCAGTCAATGTTTTGACCATACCTTTCTCATATAATATCAAAATTTAGTGATTAAAATTGCCTTGTAATCTAGATTCATAAAGGAATATACCGTACAAACAAATTTTTAAAATCTAGTCATTTAGGACTCCAAAAGCTAACTGGCCCAACTTTGTCCTTGAGCTGCCTACTAGACATGCTGCCAATGTTCTGGTCATAACATTTTCATTTCAAATCCAAATTGAGTGATTAAAATTGGGTTGGAAAGAATAAATAAAGTAATAATTAAGATAAAAATATGTTTTGAATATATTCCCATTTGATCTCTCGAAACATGACTGTCCCGACGATTTTTTCAGAAAATTTATGAAGCCTGCAAGCCATAAAATATGATAAACAAACATTTTTTCCAAAATGATGGTGAGTGCTTGTAGAAATATGATTTTAAATATAATATGTATGCATACATGAATAAATTAAAATATCTATCATCGATATTAATTTACACATCATATTGTAGCAAACACAACTCTTTTGCATATAAAAAAATATATTTATTTACGTACTTATTTATTTTATTTGCTACATTAACCTACTTTATTTGAAAAATATGAAATATATATACATATAAGAGTACATCCAATGAAACCATTTTCGAAACAAGGACTCAAGTATTTACATACCCAAATTAGAAAAATATACGTTAATAAATACCAAGGTAGGAGAGACCAAGTTCCCTTGAAAATATGGTGCCAAAAATTGCCGAAGTATGGAGTGATGTTGCAAGCAAATGATAGAGTGAAACCAATCTTCAATATAGTCTTTAATTTCTTGATTTCCCATAGTTTTCATATTGTGAAGTTCATGGGTTTATAATTTCTTATTTATCTTGATGACATGTTGATGCACACTAGAAGAAACCTCATTTTATTCGATAACTTTTGTAATTTTTGGATTTGATACCTTCCCAATCTCAATATAATTTTTTTGCAATGGTGCAGGTGAGATAGAATAGGTGGGAAGGGTGGCTAAATTTTGCAGTTAAACATTGTAAATATTTTGTACTTGTTTATTATTATGAGGGTGTGGAATTAGTTGAACAAGAAATTCTATAGGGCATGAAGGATTTTCATGATGTAGTTGATTGGATTGTGTGGCTGATCTTGATAGACAAGAAAGATGCTGTTGAAAATATGGTAAATAATATGGATGATGTGCTTGTGCTACAGGATAAGGGAGAGTAGTCATGTAATCATAAGCCGAGGAATGCCAAGCTTGTGGACAAGATTGGTGGGGGTTATATTGATATTGGCATCGTTGTCCTAATACAAGAGTATTCCATAATGGATTATGCAAGTAAGAAAATGGAGAGGAAGTGTTTTGAACCATACATGTAGGCCATGGTTTCCATGGTTGTGAGCTTGTTGCAACTTCTCGATCTCTTTGATATGTTGTTTTCATCCCAGGTAAGAAAGAGCAACTATCCATGGGATGCTCCTTTCGACACTGAGGGAAAAACACTTCTTCAAATTTTTCTTAACCTGCAAAACATCCAATTGTGAATTTAGAGAGCTAATAAAATAAATTTTAAAATGTTCAAATAAATCATTGATTTCAGCTCCTATATCTCCTACTCTTATAGGAAATTTGGTAAAGAAATAAGAAATTTCTCTAGAATTCTTACAAGACTTGGAGATTCCTCTTGAATACCTGATGCATAAATCAGAAACATCATCATATGATAGATGAAAACATCACCTTTTTGTATCAGATTTAAGAGTTCTGAAAAATCATGTTTGATTCCTTTGAGTAGGAGTGTTTTCAAGGCCTTTTTTACCAACTATTTATAAATTGATTTTTGAAGGTTGTATTGAAATCACTCCACATAGTCCTCCAAGTTTTCATCTTCACCTTGTTTCATTCTGAAAATATCTTCATTGTCCTTATACCATCTCCAAAGTAGTTTTTTAGTTAGGAGTTGGTTGGGAACAGTTGGTCCATGGGCACTAACAGGTGATCAGCAGGTAAAACCCGCGATCTCCGCCCGCAAATAAGGAGTTTTATATTTTTTAAGTGTTTTAATACATACATGCGGGTTGGCTATACACATACCCGCGTATACACGCGTTTAACTCAGGGCAATGTCGCGTATAAGGGATAAAACACTGTTTTTTAAATTTTAGGACCGGGTCTAGAAGGAGGGGTTGCCCTAGGCCATGAGTACAACATCACAAACCATAAGAGTGATATTTGGAGCTATAACAAGTTGCATCATCAAGATCATAATGTTTGAAATTGAGTTTCAGAAGATGCTCAGTTAGTTTTTCATACCAAGCTCACGGTGCTTGTTTGAGGCCATACAAGGACTTCACAAGTTTGCATACTTTATTTTCATGTCCTTTCACAGCAAATCCTTCAGGCTGAGACATAAAAACATTCTCTTTTAGATCTCCATTTAAGAAAGCAATTTCTACATCCATTTGATGGACTTTCCAACCGTTCTGAGCTGCTAGTGAAAATAGTGTCCAGATGGTAGCCCATTTTGTTGTGGGGGAAAAAGTCTCCTCATAATCGACCCCTCCCTTCTGGGAATAACCTTTTGCCACAAGCCTAGCTTTGTGCTACTCAAGTGAGCCATCAACTTTATACTTGTTCTTGTAGACCCACTTGCAGCAAATTGGTTTGGTTCCTAATGGAAGATCAACCAGCTTCCAAGTGTCGTTCTTTATGAGGGCATAATACTCCTTTTGCATTGCTTCTTTCCATTCATCATGAGAAGAAGCTTCTTTGAAGGAATTTGGTTCAAAATATGTAGACAATTTCAATTCAAAATCATAAGAAAAATCCATATCAACAGGTGAATTAGAGTCATGCACATCACCTCCATTTTGCCGGTTTGAATTTCTAGTTGTTGTCTTTCCAACCTCATCAGGATGAACACTTTCAAGTTTCTTTTTCAGCCACTTTGGGGGACCTTTTTCAGATGGTCCAGGCTGCTCTGTTGATTGAGTTGGGACTGAATCAAGATTGAGTCTCCCAATTCTATCAATCACATCACTTAAAGCATCATCCGTTGTTGGAGTTTCATGCGGGGGAGAGTGTTCTTCAGAAGAAGATTCCAGATGTTGATCTAATATAGGAATCCCCCCTTCAAGATGTGGAATTTGATTATCAAATTCTTGAAATGATTTTTCTTTTGCGAACCTATCCAAGCGATCAAGTTGCATATCAACAACATTGTCAATTTTTGATGATTCAAGAAAAACTACATCTCTAGATACAACAAACTTCTGATTTACTTCATCATAGAGACGGTATGCTTTGGAGGTGTTTGAATACCCTAGAAAGATACAATTATGATTTATAACACCAAGTTTGTTTCTATGTTACCTTTGGTATCAAGGCATAACAGGTGGAACCAAATACCCTGAGATGCTTTACCGAAGGAGCATGTCCATACCACATTTCATATGGAATCTTGTTTCTTATAGCATTAGATGGACATCTATTATTTATATATGCAGCACATAGAACAACGTCAGCCCAAAACATTATCGTTACATTTTTTAAGAAGAGCATGGATCATACCATATTTAAGATTGTCCTATTCATTATTTTAGCTACACCATTCTGTTTTGGATTATAAGGCACAGTTGTTTGATGTTTGATCCCATGTTGGTGAATATAGTTTTCAAATTCATTTGATGTGTATTCTTTTCCATTATCAGTGTGAATAGGCCCAATATGAGATTGTGCATCATTTTCAATCCATTCATGAAAATTCTTGAATGTTTGAAAAGCATCAGATTTGTTCTTCAATAAATAAACCCAACACATTCTAGTGTAGTCATCAATAAATGTCATGATATATTTATTTCCATTTATAGAAGGAATAGGCATTGGACCACATAAATCTAAATGAATGAGTTCAATTTTTCTATGTGCTCTTGAATGTGAATCACGAAAAGACTGTTTTCTATGCTTTCCTAGAATGCAAGCATCACATTGCTTAAGTTTCCTAGGAATTGTAGGCAAACCAACAACACCATTTTTCTTCAACAAGCGAAGACTATCATAGTTCAAATGTCCAAATCTAGCATGCCATAATAAACTTGATGGAAGTGTACCTTCTTCATGATGAGAATTGTATGAGAAATGTTGTGCATGAGCAGAGGTTCCTTGCACCTTGAGAAACCTTTCTTCTTCTATTCCCCTCATGACAATTGAGTGGTGAGATGTTTTTCTTACCTCAAGCTTGCTACACCTTTATGCAACATATTTCCCTCACCTCATTTTTTATGCGAGAACTAAATGAAAGGCTCCAAAATATATCTTCCATATACCCAAATGGTAATTTTATATAACATAATATATGCCCATTAAAAGCATCACATATATGGAAAAGCATCACATACCATGTCAGTAACTTCAACGTGTATGCCAAAACTTCTGCATCAACCCTTTCACGTGCAGAAGCTTTGATTCTCACACGCAGGTTATCAAGCTACGAAGCACGCTATCACGCAATGAAGCACGCTATCACACAATGAAGCACGCAGGTGTGCTTTGATTCTCGCATGCAAGTTATCAAGCACGTAGGATTACAATTCCATCTCGAGTAGTTCCCTTGTACACAGTGCCAAATCTTCCCTCACCACGCTTATTCTTACCATGAAAAATTTCTGTTGCAACTACCAACATTTTCATTTCTAAGACTGTGAAAACATTGGACATGCTAGGAATCGGTTGCGGATCTTCTCCAAATCGTGAGTCTTCTCAGGCAAAAAGAAACAATAGTAGGTCACTGCATGGAGCAGCGTTCAGGCTACTGATGAGCCCCAAAAATGGATAATTATATGGGCTCATTCAACCCCCTAATTCGACTTAATCCACCATTCTCATTAGTTTATTGCATGTTTTTGATTATATTTATGCTAATAGAGTGAATTGGGTTAGTCATTATGCCAACAAGTCTAATGTGTGCTTTGTGTAGTCTTTTTGGTCAACTTGGAGACAAAATCAAAGGTTTTAATGAGCACTTGGTAGCCAAATTCGTGGGAGAACAAGGGAGAGGATTTCTAGGAAGGTGTCCCCTTCATTTATGGGCCCTTACCTCGAATTCTCCACCATCAGCTCAGAGTTCAAGGGCCACCAAATCAATTATCACAAGGGCAGTCGAGCAAGTGCTAGTAAAAGTGCTGTTAACTACAAGTTTTGGCAGCTGAGTTCCTAAAGTTTAGGAGGGCTGTTGGAGTCCTCAATTTGTATAAATAAGAAGGCTTAGGGCCTCATTTTGGTTAGCCAGTAGTTAGTCACTTTGTAGGCAGAAGTTAGCTAGCTTGTAGTTCGATTTTAGTTAGTAGATTAGCTTTGCATTTCAGCACATTTTCAAGCTTCCCCTTGTGGACAGTTTTGATGTAACTCTTCTTTTCATGCTCATTAAAGATGAATCCAGCTTTGCACCAGCTCTAAATCTCTCTTAGGAGGCTATAGCTCTTAGGGTTGGGCCCATATCAAGTGCCCAATAGCTCCTTTGTTTATCTTTATGTGTCTTTGCTGCATTCTTAGAATAAAATCTACTATTTAGATTTAAATCTCGTTTTGTTATTTAGGTTTCTTTTGATGATTAAAGTAGTTTTTATGTTCATATTGAGTTGATAGGATAATAACAGGAAAAAGGCTCCAAAAAAGGGTCAACAAACACTTTTGGTTTCACCTCTTCCTTATTGGATCAGGGGCTGGAATTGAAGTAATCGTGCTGTCCCAAACAAAAACACTAGTTTGCTTTACCATGCAATCCTGAGTGTACTGTTTTCATTTGCAGAAGTTGGTTATGTGTTCATATCTCTAAAATGTTTCATTGCATTGTTGATATACATGGTTCTCTTTCAAATAAAGCTGTTGTTCATTCACTTTATTGTTAGTTAGATTAGATTAGCTAGGACTTTGATTACTTGCAAGACTTTGTTGATTCAGTTGAATGTATATGGTGCAGAGCATCTCTACCACTCTTTCATCCACCTAAGCTTAATCAGAGCCATCTGCTCCATCTCCTAGCTAGGTTCCTCATCTCACATCTGTCCTCTTGCCCACGTAACCCTACCTTTTTGTGCAATCATTGTTTCAGCCTTCTTTGAGCCAATTTAGCCATCTACACCTTCTCACCACTCCATCCACCAGTCCCTGGGACATTTCAGACCACTATCCTACCTTCATATCCATTCATGCATCTTCCCTCACTCACCCAACCTCCAAAATCCAATTTTTAAACATCCTGTAGAAATTTCTGAACATCCTGTAGAAATTCCTGAACATCCTGTAGAACCCCTACAGACTTCCTGTAGAAGCTCACAAATGAGGTTTCTTGATAGCCAAACTTTGTGAAACTCTCCGGAAGGGTGTTAGGGACTCCTTAGACCCTCTCTAAACCTTTCCAACCTTTTCCAAGCATTTTTCCTCCTTGATCCACCCCTGCACAGTAAAAAGCCAGTTAAAAGCACATGCATGATAATTCTAATAACTTATTCAAAAATAAAAAAATATGTTTTCTTCAGGTAGAGTTAGTCTAGACACATGTAGTTTACCTTCATAGAAGTAATGGCATCCCTTCTAGTAGTTTGCATTCTCTCCTTTGCATCAGTAGGACTAGCTGGTAGAATTAGGGTTTGCTAGGGTTTGCGTCACTTTTTGGCTTTCAACAAGTAGATTAGCTTCCTTTGAGTTAGCTTTCATCCATCAGTTAAAAAGCTTCTTCTAAGAGCTCATATAAGTTGGCATAAGCCCCTAGCGGACTAGTGCCAACTGACCAAGTGACAGCTGCGGCAAGAGCTAGTACTTGTGCATATAGCACCATCGCTTCCAAGTTTGTTACAACTACCGGGTTGATAAAAGTAAAGAAGGGAGTCCCAGGAGTTGCAGCATTATTGCTGCAATACTGGAGCTCACCACTCTTTTTTGGCGCCATTGCCGGGGAAGCGTCAGAGTATTGGTGATTGCTGCTTTTCTTCTATTTTCTACTACAACCTTCTGCTAAGTAGTTTATTTCATTTCCATTCTGCAATTTCATTTCCGCAAAAGTAGAGTATGCATTTCTTTCTTTCATAGATTAGCATTTCAATTCCGGAATTTTGATCCTGCAGGTGTAGATTATCATTTCAATTCCACAAGCGTAGCTTAGCATTTCATTCCTGCAATTTCATTTGAGCAAAATAGATTAGTCCTTTCCCGCTTTCATTTCATTTCCGCATTTTCATTTTAGCAAGGTAGTTAGTTACAGTTCAATCTATTGTAATTTTGCAGGTACAAGCAGAAAAAAAGAAAAAGTCAACAAAAAAGATTTCATTTCATGCCTTGTAGGAGTAGAGATAAGTTAGAAAAATGATTGCACAACACCCCCATTGCTTCACACAACCTTCTCTCTTCTTTTATGGTTGTGATTAAAGAACCCCTAGGTGGGTAGCAAGACATATTTGAAGAACCTCTAGGGGAGAAGAAGAAGAAAAAATTCCACTGGAGCAAATGGCTACAAGTAGCAATGTTGGGAGAAATACCTTGTCCAAAAATGAATTTGAAAATCAGATGGAAGATTTCAAGAGTGATATGAGGCAGTTTCTTGCCATGCAACTAGATACCTTGCGGATCCAAAAGAAGCAAGAAGAAGCCAAGAGAGCTTTAGCCATTTTTTTTCCTAGGTGCACTAGAAAGCATCCTAGGAATGAATGTCCAATGCACTCTCTAGAAGTGTGTTTCGTCTGTGAAGAATACCATCCTATGAATCAGTGCCCTTTCTTTCCTGGACTTAAAGCTGCATACCAGAGAGCCAAAGGAGCCACTGTATCACTCTATTATATGACCCAAAGAAGGCCACATGGACCCATACCCTACCAACAGGGAATGCAAGGTACATCCCAGACCTATTATGACCCCTATCAAACCACTTCCATACCTTCTTGGGGTCCCCCTGCTCACCCTTCCTGGTTCACACCTCCTCCTTGTTCCTTCACAGATCCATATTATTCCCAACCAGCTGCTCATTCGTTTCACCCTTATGCTCAGCCACAGCCTCAGTGGAATACACCTCAGCAGGGTTGGCGGCCCCAATACAACACTCCTCTCGCTTCTTTTCCTCCACCACCTGCTCATCCACAACCATCGCTTCCTGCTCCACCAAGGTAACTCCAAATGCTTGCCCAACCACAACCACATCCACATCCATCTCAAATATACACCCCCACTCAGCTACCCGTACCACCATTTCCAAAACCATACAATGGAGTAGCTCAACCCAATTGCAAAGCTGAGGCACAACATGTCCAGATGACTCCTATTGAGCTCAACAATCTTCACCATAGCTTCGGAAGAGTGTTGCAAAGCAGAGATTATATTGACAACATTGAAGGACCAAAGGCAAAAGAAGATTCAAAAGAGGAGATCAAAGAACTATGGACTGTACTTGATGAAGAGAAGAGATTAGAATCAGAGATCGAGAAAGCTCCCTCATGGTTACCATCAAAACCTCCATGTAGTCAAGAGAAAAGTCAGCAAAAAGAGGAAGTTGTGAAGGTCATGATAGAAGAAGATATGGAGAATGATCCAGATCAGAAAAAGGACCAAGGATATCAAAGCTATATTGAGACATGGTTCCAGACAGTCACTAAGTTGCAGCAGTACTCTCTTCCTCAGGTATGTTTGATCCCTTCAAAGTCAGATCATTTGGTCTCTAAAATCCGGATAGCTGTCAAAGCATGCATTTCAAGCCTCCACATCATCTTGTCTCTAATCTCGATGTGCACATGGCTCCATTGGAAGTATTCTTATACTTGAAAATAATTTTGTTTTTCAAGTAGGGTAGGGTAGAAAAAAAAAGAAAAAAGAAAAAGAAAAAATGAAAATAAGATGAAAATAAAAATCTAAGGTGAAAACCTCCTCGGAGGCGCCTTAGATTGGCTCATTGATTGAAAACCTCCATGAGGCGGTCAATGGGTTGGAAAGAAGAGAAAATAAAAAGGGAATAAGATCCATGGGTGAAAAGCTCCCTTGGAGGTGCCCAGGGCAGGCAATTAGGGTGAAAACCTCCATGAGGCGCCCTAGTTGTTTTTCAAAAAAAAAAAAGAGAAAAAAAGAAGAAAAATAAAGCTAATTTCCATTGAATAATTGCAGGTTGCAAGAAGGACATTGTAGGTCAGGGAGGATCACTCAAAACAAAGACAAAGGAAGTTTTGTGCCTTCTACAGGAAGTTCTGTGTTTTCTACAGGAAGTTCTGTGTCTTCTATAGGAAGCCTACAAACAAGCAAAAAATGATCCCTGAAGAGGACCTGAAAGCTGGGAATCTATCCGTGATGCCTGCAAGCATCCATGTTTTCATCCCTCACCCCTCTCCATCATTTTTTCTATCTCATTGTGCTTCTTTCCTCAAGACTGTGTGTTCTACAAGAAGTTCATGTAGAAACTACAGGATTTCTACAAGAAACTAGAAATGGATTTGAAAAAGGTATTTTGGCAAACATGATAGCTTCCTCAAGGGTTCAGAAGTCCTCCTGCAATCTTCAAACTCCTCCTCCATCATCTCCATGCATACATCACAACCAAAGCTCAGTTTTTCTTTCCATGCAAAAACTTGCCGAATGCTTTGAAGAAAAAATACATAGAACATAATTTGTTTTTTCCCTAGCTTGAAAACTGTGCATCCATTTGCAAAACTGTTATAGGGGGAGTTGTATAGGGACAATGGAAACATGCCCGAGCAATCTCAACGCATTCTAGTGTACAGTTTCCAAGAAATCCGCCTCCATCACCATCAACCATTTTTGCATTTTCTCCATATCGGTGCATCCATTTCAAAACCTGTTTCATGGGGAGATGCATATGGGTGATAGTAGCCTACCCAAGCAGTTTTAGCTGATTCCGATGCACAGTTTCCGAGAAATTGGTCTCTGAAATCTTCAGCCATTTTCCATTTTTCTCGAAATCTGTGCATCCATTGATCGCAATTTCACTATGGGAGGTGCATAATGATGATAGGAACATGCTCAGCAAGTTTCAGATCGATCCGATATTTCGTTCGGGAGCAATGGCTAAAACAAGTTTTGGTCCGGTGAAAATTCAGCAGCAACAGCTTGAGGGTGCAGATCTGAACGTAAAGCTAGCTCCTACAGCACGGACCCGGCCAGAGGATACCTGCACAAGAAAAATAGCCATGAATCAGCTACCAAGCCCTCATGCAACCACAAAAGCCAATGCATGTAGCAAATGAAAGGCCACAACACCTCACAGGAGCCACATTCGACTTCCAGGTACGTGACTAAAACTCATCCTCTAATTGCATGAATGTAATTTGGAAACTGCATGAGCAATGAGATGGTTGGGATTAAGAAAATTGGTGGCCAGTTACCAGTTCTACAGCGCTCAAGCAAAAATCACGCAGCATACGTGTATGGTCGGTCACGTGAAATTTGAAAAAACACAGGTAGTGGTAGACGTGTTCAACTCCAGCGCACAGGACGTCAAATGATTAACAGATAGAAGAGAACATACAGTCCATAACATCACTGCAGTTCGAATAAAGATAGCACACATTTTTTCCACCTCACCACAAATCACGCAACAATTAAAGAAGGCTCGACTGAAACTCACAAACTGCTGTTCATCTGCACTTTCCGCATCCTCAACTGAAGTATGCACAAAACAATTAACTAGTCATCCTCCATCAGTTTCTCTATCTGTCTTCAAGATTCTGCTGTGTATCATGCTCGCTCAGAGGTACAGGCGTTTCTACAGGAATTCTTCTACAGGAAACACAGAGAACAACCATGCAGAAAGAAAACCTGGGATTTTCGGCGAATTTCAAGCTCCAAACGAGGTATGATCAGGGAAACTTCATTGTGCATGATTTGTTGGTACAAAATGGTGAATTGAACATGGCATTGAATTGAAAAATGAGAGTAACAGTCTACCTGTGTATTCATCAAAATATGAAAGATTGCCTGCATATCTCACTGTATTTTCCCAAGTTCTTTCTCTGCAATCTGAACTCTTCTCATCATCTTTAAATGTAAAGAAGATATATGCTGCAGTAGAGGCCACCCTGTGTGTATGAAAACCTGAATTTACATATGTATCTATGTGTTGAGAAGAGAATGTGTGCCCTTATGCTCAATTCTGCAAAAACAACATTTTCCCTTCAATAAACCGACAGTCGAATTTTGGGTGACAGAAACAAGGGAATTATTGCTATCTGGTATTGTGAGGAACACAAGAGAAACTCCTCCCTGGGTTCAGAAAACACCAAATTTAGTTGTCCTCTGTTTTAGTGATTGACTATTGTTTTCCTGAGCATTTCCTTTTATGATTAAAACATAAAAAGAGAAATTCCACCATGTAATGAGGATTCATAATGGGAGAACACAATTGAACAAGTAAGGGCACACCCAAGGCAACCACAACACAAGTCAAAGAGAAGGCACCCCCAGCCAAGCAAGCCAAGTCAGGGACAACTGGTTCTACAGGAAGCCAACAGACTGTTTCTACAGGAAGCCAGAAAACTACTTCTATAGGAAGCCAGAAAACGTCCAGTACAGGACTTTCTACAGGAAGTCTGGGGAAAGGGCAGCAGAAGGAGAAATTGGTCGAGATTTTAGCTAGGGAGGTAGCAGCTATGCTGGCCACCCTAAGCACATTCCCCAAGCAGAAGGAGAAGCGAAAGAGGGAGCTTCCACTATATTTTAAGGCAAGAAGGAGCATGCTAGATAAGAACTGGCAGACCCCAACCACAGTCAAAAGAGCCAATCACAATTGTAGACACCCCTACCACACCAAGGGAAAGGTCCCCCTCAAAGGCATCCATCACCTATGAACAGGGAAGCCCGAAGACATCCACCTGGAGAGAAAGAATGGAAATGTTGGACACAAAGGCCTCTCTACAAGATGCTGAGACAGTTCTACAGGAAGCTGAGAATTCTCTAGGAAAAGGAGCAGAGGAAGTGGGAAGAAGCAGAGAGAAAAACATGGTTTCATGACCAAGAAGAGGACATCACTTCAGAAGCTTGGCATGACAGGGAGGCCACCAGGGCCATCAAAGATGAGGAGATAGATTAGTTGCTCAGAGGATGAGAAACACCTTTAGTAGGGGGGTGATGATGAGCTCCAAAAATGGATAATTATATGGGCTCATTCAACCTCCTAATTCGAATAAATCCACCATTTTCATTAGTTTATTGCATGTTTTTTATTATATTTGTGCTAATAGAGTGAATTGGGTTAGTAATTATGCCAACAAGTCTAATGTGTGCTTTGTGTAGTCTTTTTGGTCAACTTGGAGACAAAATCAAAGGTTTTAATGAGCACTTTGCAGCCAAATTCATGGGAGAACAAAGGAGATGATTTGGAGGAAGGTGTCCCCTTCATTTATGGGCCCTTACCTTGAATTCTCAACTATCAGCTCGGAGTTCAAGGGCCACCAAATCAATTATCACAAGGGCAACCGAGAAAGTGCTAATAAAAGTGTTGTTAACTACAAGTTTTGGGAGCCGAGTTCCTAAAGTTTAGGAGGGCTGTTGGGGTCCTCAATTTGTATAAATAAGAAGGCTTAGGGCCTCATTTCGGTTACCCAGTAGTTAGTCACTTTGTAGGCAGGATTTAGCTAGCTTGTAGTTCGATTTTAGTCCGTAGATTAGCTTTGCATTTCAGCGCATTTTCAAGCTTCCCCTTGTGGACAGTTTTGATGTAAATCTTTTTTTTTTGCTCAATAAAGATGAATCCAGCTTTGCACCAGCTCTAAATATCTCTTAGGAGGCTGTAGCTCTTGGGGTTGGGCCCATCTCAAGTCCCCAGTACCTCCTTTGTTTATCTTTATGTGTCTTCGCTGCATTCTTAGAATAAAATGTACTATTTAGATTTAAATCTTGTTTTGTTATTTAGATTTCTTTTGATGATTAAAGTAGCTTTTTATGTTCAGATTGAGTTGATAGGATAATAACAGGAAAAAGGCTCCAAAAAAGGGTCAAAAAACACTTTTGGTTTCACTTCTTCCTTATTGGATCAGGGGCTGGAATTGAAGTAATCGTGCTGTCCCAAACAAAAACACTAGTTTTCTTTACCATGCAATCCTGAGTGTACTGTTTTCATTTGCAGAAGTTGGTTATGTTTTCAGATCTCTAAAATCTTTCATTGCATAGTTGATATACATGGTTCTCTTTCAAATAAAGCTGTTGTTCATTCACTTTATTGTTAGTTAGATTAGATTAGCTAGGACTTTGATTACTTGCAAGACTTTGTTGATTCAGTTGAATGTATACGCTGCAGAGCATCTCTAGCACTCTTTCATCCACCTAAGCTTCATCATAGCAATCTGCTCCATCTCCTAGCTAGGTTCCTCGTCTCAAATCCGTCCTCTTGCCCACGTAACCCTACCTTTTTGTGCAATCATTGTTTAACCTTCTTTGAGCCAATTTAGCCATCTACACCTTCTCACCACTCCATCCACCAGTCCCTGGGACATTTCAGACCCCTATCCTACCTCCATATCCATTCATGCATCTTCCCTCACTCACCCATCCTCCAAAATCCAATTTTTTAACATCCTGTAGAAATTTTTGAACATCTTGCAGAAATTCATGAACATCCTGTAGAACCCCTGCAGACTTCCTGTAGAAGCTCACAAATGAGGTTTCTTGATAGCCAAACTTTGTGAAACTCTCTAGAAGGGTGTTAGGGACTCCTTAGACCCTCTCTGAATCTTCCCAACCTTTTCCAAGCATTTCTCCTCCTTGATCCACCGCTGCACAGTAAAAATCCAGTTAAAAGCACATGCATGATAATTCTAATAACTTATTCAAAAATACAAAAAGATGTTTTCTTCACGTAGAGGTAGTCTAGGCACATGTATTTTACCTTCATAGATGTAATGGCATCCCTTCCAGTAGTTTGCATTCTCTCCTTTGCATCAGTAGACTCCTTTGCATCAGTAGGACTAGCTGGTAGAATTAGGGTTTGCTAGGGTTTGCGTTACTTTTTGGCTTTCAGCAAGTAGATTATCTTCCTTTGAGTTAGCTTTCATCCATCAGTTAAAAAGATTGTTCTAAGAGCTCATAGAAGTTGGCTTAAGCCCCTAGCGGACTTGTGCCAGCTGACCAAGTGATAGCTGCGACGAGCTAGTACTTGTGCATACAGCACTGTCGCTTCCAAGTTTGTTACGAACTACCGCGTTGATAAAAGTAAAGAAGGGAGTCCCAGGAGTTGCAGCATTATTGCTGCAATACTGGAGCTCACCAGCTACACAAATAGCAATTGGGATAGACATTAGATAGGGAAAATAGCGGTATGGACAACACTTTTGAATGGAGCAGCACATTGTATGGACAACGCTTTTGAATGGAGTAGGAAATTGTATGGACAATGCTTTTAAATGGAGAGAAGAGGAGCAGAATAGGGAGTTACAATGGACATAAAAGCTCAAAAAGGAGCTGGCTCTAATACCATGTCAGGCCAGGCAGTAACTCCTCACCCAAAAATTGATTTGTATTTATTCCTTCAGGTGGGTCTTCATTAAATACATGAGGAAGAGACTATTTAGTTCATCTCCCGATGATTGTTCATATTATTTATTTATCTATTTACATTATATTCACCCAATCATGAGGATTTGGTGTCAACAATTATCAATCTGAGGAATGACTTTTGTTTCAAGGAAGTATGCAAAATATATGCAAGCAGCTACCAATAGCTAACACTAGCCCTACATGATTGGGTTCTACACTATCAAGCTCATTTGATAAGAAATAAAATATAAGACTTGAAAAGAAAATACTAAATTTAAAAAATAGAAAGTAAATGACAGGAAAAAAATTATTCTAATCACACAGTTTGAATAAATACTAAATTAAACCACACCTTTCTGAATTGGAAATTCAACCTATTAGACCTAACAAAATTCAAATGCTAATGTAGAGCAGTAAATTAATAGAAATATAGAAATTGCAGGAAACAACAAACCTGGAAAATGCAATAGCCAACAAATTACTTTTAAAAATAGGAAATTTAATTTAAGGAACAACAAATTAAATTCAAAGAAATAGCCACAACTAAACTAATTTAGATGTTCAAGGCAACACCACATCCAAGGTAGTGGGCCCAACTGCCCATGAGTCAGATTTACCTTGAAAAATAATTCAGATCATATTACGAATAAGAGATGTAGAAATAAATGGATAGCTTCTTTCATTAAAATATATTAGAGAAATAATTACACGAGAATGAAGTTCTTAGCTTTGCCTCAAATTCAACAATTGTTCCCCCTCCTCTCTGATTTTTGTCTTCATTTAAATATGCTAAGAGCAAGGGAAAATTACAACTAAATTGATTACAAAATGATTTCCATTACAATTGCATATTGTCCACAACAAATTGATCTGCAAGATCAGATCTTAAATATTTCTGCATCATGATTCAACTGGAAGTAGTCGAATTGGGTATGCAATAGGGAGAATTTGGAAAATGGCAACAACAAGAAATATGGGAAAAGTTTCTTCAAAGAACCTTAAGCTTCTCTCAATCCAAACTAAATTTTAGAAAACTTCTCATTGGAAACTATTTGGTCCGCTTTTCACAAAACTTGTCTCATATTTTCAATATTCATCTTCATTTGTCTGATACATCCAACACAAGTTGTCACTTTTTATCCTAGCGAATTTCTGAGTTGGAATATTTGATTATGAGATGAAGATCAAATTTGCAATCTCGAAGAGATCTTGGAGGCTAAAATCGTGAGTGATGTTATAAAAAATTCATTAATAAACCATCATTGGAAAAATCATACATAATAATCTTCAATTTATTAAAAATAAAGGAGAATAAACATCACTAATCCACAAGAGCATGAATAATTATAAAATGGAATTAAATGATAAATTATGATAAATAACGTGATAAAAGAATGGTGGAAATGGATGAAATAGATGTCAAGAAATGGTAATAATAATGAAAATTTAGTGGCCCAACAACCACGTACCTGAAATCCAGAAGAGATAGTGTCACGAACCCACTTATACTTAAAAAATTAAAAATCTATTCACTAATTGTGTGATAAGGATTAATGGCAACATGGTTGCATAGTATTATTGATTGAAATATTTTATTACTTGCTTACATTGAGTCAATGATGTGTTATTTATAAATATGTGACACCCTACTAAGAAATAGCTATCACTATCATTTTAATCATATGTGCATGCTATGTGCTATTGTACCTTTGTCATTTGTATTTAATCTATCCTTTTGGTTCGAAAAGCTAAGGCCACCACACTGTTATATTTCATCTCTTACCCACTATTATAAGTGATGCACCTTGTTTTCATAGTTTATATTTAAGTTCAAAACCCGAAGATGTTGTTATGTTCGTGGGGGTACTCCCTTGGTCGAATGACTTTATCTTTTTTATTTATGTAGTTCACCTTTTTGTTAAAATATGGTTTTTTGGACAAATGTTATGGGTGATTGATTTAATATTATTGATGTGGGTTGGAGTATTAATGATTCCCTTTGATTACCAGAATTAATAAATTACAGGTGCTAGTACTCATCATGTCTTACCTGGACTGTGCTACCCTTGACAGTTATTCTTTCACACCTACCTTCTTCCTCTAGCTCTCTCCACATACCCTAGCCCATGCAATATTGCAATCAGGAACATAACCTCTATCCTCACCAAGGAGATGGGACATCAACGATGTTGATTTGGGGTTTCAAATCTAGAGTGTGCTTTCTTCACCCAAACCCTAATCTTCCACCATGCTTGCTATGCCCTAACTCTGTTTGACGCTCTGCTGATAGAGTGTGAGAGCTCGTTATCGATGGCTCATGCCAAAACCTTTGCTCTATGCTCACTAAACCCTACTATTGTCATTGTGTCCCCTGTCTACTATGGTTGCCACCATCCATAGTCGATATCATGGTCCTTCATGGAGTTTATCTCTTAGGGAACTAAAGGCTTGATTGCTCTCTTGTCGGAACCTACTACCCATCACTAGAGCAAAACAACAAGGAGAAACAATGCCACTTGACAGGATACTTTCATCCGTTCCAAGTAAACCCTTGTTTTAAATCTCAATTTTTTTGGTTTCCTGTGTTCATTTATCCTACAATACTGATGGTCCTTCACATATGCATAGGTATGGGAAAATTTCCCTGGAATCACAGGGAAGGGACTCAATATTCACATTCGCGATTGTTTTCCTTCGTCAAAGAATGGAAGTAAGGTTCTCCCTAGGCATCTATGGTTGCCTAGAAGGCTTCCCTGCGCATACCCACTACTATGCTTCTCCCATTGAATACTTTTATTTATTATCTCTAATTCCCAAGTTTAATCATATCTAGGCCACCTCAATCATGCTCCTTGGTGTAGGTAGGGCTATACTTTCCATGGATTTGTTTTTTAGAGGTACGGGGTATCGTTTAATTATTCTAATTGTATTATGGTTCCCACGAACTAATTCCTCTATCTCTAGTTGTGAACAGGTGTAGGTACTCCTCGACCTCCTATCACACTAATGTGTCATTTTCTTGGTTACCCACATTCTAAGCTCGTGCTCGGCTTCCTCCAAGTTGGTTCTATAGTTCACACCCGTTCTTTTGCGATGCCTTACTACAACTGCAAGGTCAAAAATAAGGGTTTTGTTATGCCTACTGAGTTCATTAGATGTTAAATGTTTTCTTTTTGTTTCTTATGGAATTCCTACCAAGATGGATTCTTGGATCCTTGAAATGGATATAGCCCCGAACCCCTCAAGGTTTTACCCTAATTCTTGTTCTCCATACAAGTTATAGTTTAATAGGTTTCCAAACAAAATGGCCACCGTTATAAGGGTCTTGATGTTAATTGGAAATTTTTTACTTTTGTTCCCTAGGATGTCTCTATGGAATCTGTTGTTGCATTTATAAATTTGTATTACAAACATACGCCACAGGGCAAATTTTACCTCTGCTTGCTATGTATTTACTATCTAGAACAATTGGCTCATGTATCGCTTGTGACTTTGTTGTACTGATGGGTTTTTCTTTTCCTTCATTTATCAGGATACATACTCCTGCAAGTTAAATGAGATAATATTCTCTTTTTATAATTCCTTTTTTGAAATAAATTGTTAACTATGCCTTAATGAATAGAGAATATATGGTTATGCTTATGAAGGTACTACTTGGGTATAGTACTTTATAATTTCCTATACCTATTATGCTCAGGGCGATCATATCAGCAAATGGTTCCACTGTACCCTTAGCAATGTTAGTTTTTTCTTATTATAGTTTTTCCTAACTGTTTAATCTAGTGTTTTAGTATCTATGGGTTCTTCCTACATTTTTGTACATTTCTGTTGTTATCATATGAACTCATTGTTATTTCACACGCAATCTCTATTGTTATCATCTGCAATCTCTATAGTTAAATAATTTAGTTTCCCCTATTTTGACAAATTTATATAGCAGTAATGGAATTGGTTAAGCTATTACTTTGTCTGTATATGTATGTGTTTTGGATGTATACCATACTGCCTTCTGTTATACATAATTTAAAATGCAACTCAATACTACTGATTGTGAAACTTAGCACCTCTAACTTGTAAGTTCTGTTTGTATTTTGTTGATATTATGAGAGGATTAAATTCTGTCGACTTTGATAAATACACAGTACTAAATATGAAATCACTTAATTCGTAATTAATTTAGATCTATTTATTCTATGTACTAATTTAATTGTTGCGTAGAAGTTAAGGTATGTTACATGCATTGCTAATTGTTTAAGATTATTTTACCCTCACCAGTGCATAGAATCTTGTTATTTCAACTGGATTTTCTTCCACTCAAATCCTACTTGCCAGATTGCATTCAAGAAGCGACATGCATGTTTTGCGCTTTAGTTGACCTGTTAAACACTTCTCTGGCTAACCTCATCCCACTTTTTCCATGCATTGGTGAGGTTAAAATTTGTTGTTTCCCTCATCATTAAAAACTAAGTATCCCCGCTCCCCCACCTAATGATTTGGGATAAATAAAGTCTCATTGTTGACTTCCTTTTCTTTTTCACTGACAAGAAAACTTTGTACTACCATTATTCTTGATCTGAGAAGCTAATAAATGCCGACATATAATTTTTTTAGCATACATGAAGCAACCACTTATA
This sequence comes from Pinus tabuliformis, assembly GCA_031772625.1. Lineage (NCBI taxonomy): Eukaryota > Viridiplantae > Streptophyta > Pinopsida > Pinales > Pinaceae > Pinus > Pinus tabuliformis. Next base: position 460,671,891 of record CM062818.1, read on the forward strand.
TAGGGTGTGTGACAACACAACTTCCCTAATTCAACTACGTATTAATGCATGCAATCAAGTACCCCACATACACAGAAATAGTGCTTTCCTACATATACTATAGAAGTCATTAATACATAAGTGTTCATCATACTTTAAGTAAATCACATAAATACTTCTCCTAGTATAAAGTTTTCATTTTCCTCATAATTGAAAATTTTCTCCCTAATTATGTAGAAGTAATAAATACTCTTTGATATTTCAGTTGCTCAAAACATATCGACCATTGTATAGAATAATGATGGAAATAGTAACCCCAACCCAACACTTTTGTCTAGAAAATTTGTATCTCCGAAACACTGATCCACCCAGCCTTGAATCAACTTCCGATTCCCCCCAAGGTAAGATGATTTTGCATAACCTCAATAACCCATACTGATGCTCAATAATGTCTTTTTAACGTTATTCTTCCCACATATTTTTCCTTGACAGTGTCCTCCCTTGTGGGGATCTTTGTCCCCCTTAGCCTACGCTTTTCTTTATTTTTTCCTAAAAAACCTACTTTTATCTCCTACAATTCTTTTCTCGGTCTTTGTCTCCCATCGAGTATGTAAATATAATTTTATCTATTTTTATTTTAGGAAATTTGACTCAAATCTAATTTACTTCAGATTGAGGCAAGCATCTTTTACTCTAGTGTTTCTACTTCCATAATTTTCCAACTAAAAAGATAAATAAAAAATATTCTTTATTTATTTAAATTACTATTCTCGATGAAAAACTCATCGTACCTCATTTTCTAACATAATAATAACAACTACAAAAAAAAAAATCTGCTTTTACCATAACGAGAGTCTTACAACTTCCCCCTTAAAAAAAAATAACATCGTCCTTGGTGTTTATTAACCTTTTTCTTATCACTGAAATAGTGTTGGGTATGCTTATTTCATCATGTATTCTCTTTCCCGAGTTGCTTCCTTAGGAGTAAACTGCCTCCACTCCACCTTAACCTGAGCGACGACTCAATTTTGGAGCATGGTTTCCTTCTGCTCCAGGATGCAAAGTGGCTCTGGAAAGAATTTCCTTCGGGTTCCATCTGCAATAGATTCCAATGAATAACATGAGAACTGTCCAGTACATATTTTTTAATAAGGAGAAATGAAATACATTAATCACTTTAACATGACTAGGTAGAGCCAACCGGTGTGCTATTGGGCCCACTAGGTGCAAAATTTCAAACGACTCGCAAAATCATTCTGCTAATTTATCACAACGGCCTATCTTGAGAGTACCCTTCCAAGGTTTAACCTCATATATACATCCTCTCCAACCTAGAATTCTTTGTGCATCCTCTTTATGTCTGCATAGCTCTTTTTTTGATCTTGGATTGTTTTAATGTTCTATTTAATTTGTCGTACTATCTGCTCCATTTCCTATAAAATCTTTGGTCCAATAACCAACCTATCCTCAAGTTGGCTCTAGTTAAGTGGTGTATGGAATTTCCTGCCATACAGAGCTTTAAAGGGGCTTATCTAAATAGAATTCTAATAGTTTTGCTGTAGGAAAACTCAGTTAGATTAGAAAATCTTCCCACTTCGCGGGCCTATCCATTACGTAGATCTAGAGTATATCCTCCAAAATCTGATTAGTCCTTTCAGTTTTTCCATCCGCCTGAGGATGGTATGCAGTATTGAAGTTTAATTAGTTCCAAAACCCCCAAACAAGGCCTTTGAGAAGTTGGAGGTAAATTTCACATATCTATATGAAATTATGATTTTTGGTATGCCATGTAGTCTGAAAATGTCTTTCATGAAACTATTTGCAGTTTGCTCAATCCCAAGGGTAGACTGTATTGGTATAAAGTGTATAGCTTTAGTTAGTGTGTCTACCACTACCATGATAGAATCCTATTGGTACTTAGTTCTTGGCAAACCTGTTATAAAATCCATGGAGATCATCTCCCACTTCCATTCTAGAATAGGTAGCGGATTCAATAATCCTACCAGGTGTTGGTGCTCCACTTTCCCTTGTTGACACTCCAAACATTTTTATAAATAATCTTCTACCTCCCTCTTCATATCTAGCCAAAAAAATTTCTTTCTTAAGGTTGTTATCATTTTCTAGTGTCTCAGGTGACCATCATATGGTATGTTATGTTGTTCATCCAGAATCATTTGTTTCATTGTTTCCACATTAGGAATATACAACCATTCCTGATAAGTAATTAATCCTGTTAAGAAATTTACTGCATAACATAAATAATTACTGAGAGGAATAAATATAAAATAGCCAGCAACAACCATAAACACATTAAAAAAAATGTTTATCCAGGAAAACCCCAAATCCGGCGAAAAACCCAACCTAATAAGATCTTATTAGCATTGGCCAAAACCATGGCCAATCTGACCAAGTGAGCCTTCACCGCTCACCTCCAGGTCTTGCATTACAATGAAGTCCTTCCAGCCTTTTATAAGCTCCTTTACATATAATACCTCAGGCAAAACACTGTGGGTGCACAATACCATGTGCCCCAAAACCATCACTGTTTGACCTGGTCAACTTTGACTCTATCTTGAGTCAAGTTTACCTAAAAATTCTCCCCTTAAGCTTGACCTGGGGTTCCTTGACTAACTCCAGCAAAACCTGCTAAGTGAGACAATCTCGCTCACTCTAGCTCTTACCCCCCTCAGAGTTTTTACCCTTGGTATTATTAATCCGTCATCCCCCCTATCACCTAGGTCTAGCCCAGACTTTACCGATGATCACCGAGGGGTACACATGCCTTACTAGGTCTTACAGTAGTATGCCCATTTACATGCAATAATTTTGACTTCATTAACTTTTTTTTTTGTTTATTGCTGCTGCGATTCTGATCCATCCTCTCTCAATTTGATGTGCTCAAAAACTTCTATCACATCGCTCCAACTAGGAGCCCTCGTAGATTCCAACACCGACGATCCCTGGCCGGCACTATCTTCTGCACATTCTCCTTGAGGTTCTTCTGTGTAAGATTGTTCCACCATTATTTTTAGACCCAGATCTCTTAAAGAAAGGCTGCATTGATCTCATCAGGCACTATAAACCCCTAGCATCAAAGAATCCCTTTAAAGCCAATATCTAGCTCTGATACCAGTTGTTAAGAAATTTACTGCATAACATAAATAATTATTGAGAGGAATAAATATAAAAATAGCCAGCAACAACCATAAACAAATAAACACAAATGTTTATCTGGGAAAACCCCAAATCCGGGCAAAAACCAAACCTAATAAGATCTTATTAGCATTGGCCAAAATCCTGTCCAATTCGGCCAAGTGAGCCTTCACTATTCACCTCCAGGTATTGCATTACAATGAAATCCTTCCAGCCTTTTATAAGCTCCATTACATATAATACCACGGGCAGAATATTTTGGGTGCACAATACCATGTGCCCCAAAACCAGCACTGTTTAACCTAGTCAACTTTGACTCTATCTTGAGTCAAGTTTGCCTAACAATTCCCCCCTTAAACTTGACTTGGGGTTCCTTGACTAACTCTAGCAAAACCTACTAAGTGAGACAATCCCGCTCACTCTAGCTCTTACCCCCCTCAGGGTTTTTACCCTGGGTATTGTTAATTTGACATCCTCCCTATCACCTAGGTCTAGCCCAGACTTTACCGGTGATCACTGAGGGACACACATGCCTTACTAGGTCTTACAGTAGTATGCCCATTTACATGCAATAATTTTGACTTCATTAACTTTTTTTTTTGTTTATTGCTGCTGCGATTCTGGTCCATCCTCTCTCAATTTGATGTGCTCAAAAACTTCTATCAAATCGCTCCAACTGGGAGCCCTCGTAGATTCCAACACCGATGATCCCTGGTCAGCACTATCTTCTGCACATTCTCCTTGAGGTTCTTCTGCGTAAGATTGTTCCACCATTATTTTCAGACCCAGATCTATAAAAGAAAGGCTGCATTGATCTCATCAGGCACTATAAACCCCTAACATCAAAGAATCCCTTTAAAGCCAATATCTGGCTCTGATACCAGTTGTTAAGAAATTTACTACATAACATAAATAATTACTGAGAGGAATAAATATAAAAATGGACAGCAACAACCATAAACACATAAACACAAATGTTTATCCGGGAAAACCGGAAATCTGGGGAAAAACCCAACCTAATAAGATCTTATTAGCATTGCCCAAAACCTTGGCCAATCCGACCAAGTGAGCCTTCACCACTCACCTCCAGGTCTTGCATTACAATGAAGTCCTTCCAGCCTTTTATAAGCTCCATTACATATAATACCACGGGCAGAATACTGTGGGTGCACAATACCATGTGCCCCAAAACCATCACTGTTTAACGTGGTCAACTTTGACTCTATCTTGAGTCAAGTTTAGCTAACAATCAAGAGTAAAGGGTTATTCTCCCCCTAAATACATGTTGAATTCTCTGATATGCTGAAGAGTGTTGTCCATGCTCCCTGTGAATGTAAGCAAGGTCTGTAAAAAGATGTTCTACAAGAAGAACATGACTCTATACATCATAGATGACCTTCCAATCACCAAAGACTCATACATACATCCATCTCCCAACCAAGTGGTGATATACCAAGATTGTCTCATATACCCAACCAAGTGGGGAAATACCAAATGTTTCTACATGACAGAATAAGAACATTGCATCATTCATCCCATGCAAGTGGGGAAACAAAATAGGTCGTTACATGATGTTGATAATAAAAGATATACAAGACATGGAGACCAAATATCTAAAACAAGACCATGATAGTCATTAGAAACTATCATCAACACTATCTGTCAATCACCATCTAGACTAGCATGCATGATCTCCCACCAAGCCTATTCCACTTGAAACAAAACAATTGTGAATTTGAAGTAAGATCTTCTAAGATAATGCCAACAATGTATTATTATAAGTATATGCTCCCCCTGAACCTGTGCCAAATGATCACTGTCAGACCCACATCAGACCCTTTTCATCCTGAGACTGGCCCACCGATTTTCTTCAAGCCATCATATACGCGACTGTATCCACAGCAACTGGCATATGTAAGTGGATATGCTTCATGAAACTCACGTACAACCACTTTTCCTCTGAAATAGATAAGTTTCAATAGCAAGATGATGCATCAACTACTCCCAGCTTCTTTCTAAGATATTCAAATGTCTCTCTAGGCAGTGGTTTGGTGAATATATCATCAACCTATTCTTTGGAGGGAACATACTCCAGTTTGACCTTTTGTTCAAGCACTTGTTCATGGAGAAAATGATATTTGATAGGTATGTGCTTGTTCTTGGAATTCATGAATAGATTCTTTGAAATACTGATTGCACTTGTATTATCACATAGAATGGAGATGGGTGGATTACATGTGATTTGAATATATTGCAATGTTTGCATCATCCAAAGGAGTTGTGTGCAGCAAAATGTAGCAACCACATATTCTGCTTCAGCTGTAGATAATGCAATTGAACTTTCTTTCTTACTGAACCAAGATACTAATCTGGAACCCATATAAAATGCATCATCACTAGTGCTTTTTCTGTCATCCACACTTCCTGCCCAATCTGCATCTGTATATGCATGAAGTGTAAGATCTATATCCCTAGGATACCATAAACCAAAGTTCTGTGTTCCTTGAAAATATTTGAAAATCCTTCTGATTTCCTGAAGGTGTGATTCCTTTGGATTTGCTTGGAATCTTCCAACTATTCCCACTGCATGCATGATGTCTCGTTGGGTACCTGTTAGATAAAGCAGACTGCCAATCATGGATCTATAGGTTGGTTGATGTATTGTTGCTGATTCATCATTTGAACTGAGACTACATCATGTAACCATAGGTGTACATACTGGTTTAGAATCTTCCATGCCATATTTTTTCAAGATCTGCTTGAGATACTTGGTTTGTGATAGAAAAATACCATCTTTATTTTGTTGAACTTGTAAACCAAGAAAATATGTGAGTTCACCAAGTAGGGACATTTCAAATTCTTTCTGCATTACCAAAGCAAAGTTTCGATCGATGGCTTCTTCATTGCTACCAAAAATGATATCATCAACATACACAACAAGTATTAGCAATTTATCATTGTCAATCTTTGTATATAGATTACTATCAGCTGATCCTTTTGAAAAACCTTATTGATGGAGGTATTTGTCAAGACGATAGTACCAGGCCCTTGGAGCTTGTTTTAGACCATAGAGAGCCTTTCTGAGTCTGCATACAAGTTTCGGATCATTTCCAAGGATGAATCCATCTAGTTGCTCAATATATACTTCTTCTTCTAAGTCTCCATTAAGAAAGGCAGATTTAACATCCATTTGGTATACTTTGAAGTTCTGAAAGCTAGAAAGAGTAAGGAACATTCTTATGGCTTCAAGTCTAGCAACAAGTGCAAAAGTTTCTTCAAAATCTATACCTTCCTATTGAGCATATCCTTTACAAACAAGTCTAGCCTTGTTTCTAATAACTTCATTTTCATTCAGCTTGTTTTTGAATATCCATTTGGTTCCTATGATATTCTTATCATGAGGTCTAGGAACTAATTCCTAAGTATTGTTCTTTTCAATTTGCTCAAGCTCTTCATTCATGGCCTTGACCCAACATTTATCTTTGCATGACTCATGTACATTTTGAGGTTCGATGGTGGAAAGAAATACTAGATAGCTTGAAGCTTCTATAATAGTTCTTCTTGTCTGCACACCTACCTCTTTTTTTCCCAAAATTTGAGTCTTTGGATGATTTTTCTGCACATACCTGGATGGAGTCTTTTCTTCTACCATTATCTGTTCTTCTGGTGCTTCATTGGTTTCTTCTTCAGAACTAGTTTGATTTGATGCAGAAGGATAATCCCCATCTTCTTCATAATCTTTGGTTTTTACTCACTTTGGATTTTTGCCTGCTTCATCAACCACAACATTAATACTTTCAACAATTTTTCCAAGTATTTTATTATAACACTTATATCCTTTACATCGGGGAGAGTAACCAAGGATAATACCTTCATCTGTTGTAGTTTCAAACTTGCCAAGGTTTTCATCAGTCCTTTTGATGTAACATTTGCTTCCAAAAACTTTGAAGTATTTTACAGTAGGAGCATTACCATACCAAAGTTCATGTGGAGTTTGAGTTTTGTTTACCCAAACGTTTGTTTTGTTGAGAATAGTGATGGCAGCAAATGCAGCTTCACCCCACAAGGTTGTAGGAGTTCCAGACTCATCTAGCATGGCACGAGCCATTTATTGAAAAGATCTGTTCATTCTTTCTACCACTCCATTTTGCTGAGGAGTCCTTGTAGTAGAGAATTCCCTTTTTATTCCATGTTCTTCACAAAAGTCAAAGAATTCATCTGAGGTAAATTCCCCTCCTCGATTAGACCTGAGGCATTTGATTTTGTGATTTGATTCATTTTCAACCAACACTTTGAAGGATTTGAATTTTTCAAATCCTTCATCTTCGTGCTTTAGAAGTCCTATCCAACACATTCTAGAAAAGTCTTCAATGAACAATATAAAGTATTCTTCTCCACAGGGTGACGTTTTCCTTGATGGACCACATAAATCAGTATGCACAAGTTCAAGAAGCTTACTAGCTAATCCTTCCTTCTCAGGGAAGTGAGCTCTAGTTTTCTTACCAAATTGACATGATTTGCATATTGTATTTTCTGGAATGCTGATATTTGGAAGATCACGAACAACCTTGTATCTGCATGCTTTTCTTACTTGATAGAAGCTTAGATTCCCCAATCTTCTGTGCCATAGCCAGTGTTCATCATTTTTGCTTAGGTAGCACTGTTGCTATCCTCCTTTGAGTATGTATAGGTTATTTGGATTTCTTATACCTTTGATCACTTTTTCTCCTGTATCAAGCTCACGAACAACACATCCATTTGATCAAAATACTACCTCATTTCCTTGATCACACATTTGACTAACACTCAATAGATTATGCTTTAGACCATGAACATACATAACATTCCCAGCTTTAACCTTTTCTTTTAAGAGAGTAGATCCTTTACCTTTTATGACTATAGGAGTGTCATTTCCAAATGATACCTTATTTTCCTTTTCTAAGGCATTATAGATTGAAGTTTTTCTTTATCACCTGTCATGTGTTTCGAGCATCCACTGTCGATGTACCACTGATTTTCTTGTCCTTCTGCATACAAGGCTATACCACATCTTTCTGTTTGCAGTTCTTTCTTTCTCCATGTTTTAGGACCTAATGAAGTATGCTCCTTCTGAGATGTTTTCTGAAATTTACTCCTACATCCAAAATTTTCATGACCGAAGTTGTTACAAATATAGAATTCTATTTCATTTTCAAGAGCAGAAAAGTTATTGTAGGTCCTTTTCATTATCCCAGTCACATTCCTTTGATTTCGTGCTTCTCTAGTCATGATGTTCTTGTAAGCAACACATTGAGTAGCTTTGTGTCCAAAGTTATGACATGAAAAACATTGGCCATTAAAGAAATTCTTGTGATTATCGAACCTACTGACTTGGTGATTGTAGTTTCCAATGACATTCATTCTTGAAGAAAATTGAGTATGATTTACTTGAGGTTGGTTGTAGCTTCTGTTCATCCTTGAAGTAGATTGAACCTGATTTACCTGGTGATCTGCTTTATGCCTTTGTTGACGATTGCCAAATTGTTCACTTCTCATTTCTGCACCAAGATAGCTTTTGGAGGTTGATGGCTTCTGTGCTTGAGATGCTTCTTAAGCATATCCAAGAACTGTCTTTATCAGAGGAGAACATTGCACTTTGATAATTTCATCTAAAGTTTCTAATCCTTTAGCAAATCTGAGATTGAGAGCTTTTGTTTTCTCAATATCTTTTCTTAGACCCACAATTTCACATTCCAATTTTTCATTGTGTTTTTCCCTTTTAGCAAGTTGGAATGTCAGAGTATCTATAATCATATTCTTTTCTTCAAAACAAATTTTAAGTTTAGAAATTTCTTCATAAATACCATCTTCATCTAAAGCATCCAAGAAATCATCATCTTCAAAAGCCATCAGAAGTCTATAGTCATTACCATGTTCATCTTCGTCACTATTAGATAAACCATCACTATCTTCATGCGTATAATAGTTCTTCTTACTTACATTCTGTTTTATATTCGATTTTGTTGATTCCTTACCTTTATCAAGCTTATCTTTATGAGGAAATTTGGTTGCATAATGACCGACTTTTCCACAAGCAAAGAATTTGAAAGGTAGCTTACCTCTGAATCTTCCAGAACCCCGTTGAAGGTTCTTGACAAAGTTTGCTTCTTCCTCTCCTTCTAAAATATGTCCTGATTCATTGAGTTCTTCTCTTTCTGAAGCTTTGAATGTGGCTTCTCTCATATCTGATGGACCCTCTTTTCTCATTTCGAAAGCAGTTAGGATTCCGTGCAGCTGTGTCATAGTAATACTCTAAAGATTCTGCTTTTCCTCTATGGCAGAAAATTTTGATTCAAACTTAGAAGACAAGGATCTTAAAACATTTTGAACTACAGTAACTTCTGTTATCTCTTCACCCAAGTTTTTCATGCGATTAACAATCTCATCTATATGTAAGAAGTAACTAGCTATACTTTCATCATTGTGCATTTTGAGAGTTTCATATTGAATTCTGAGAGATTGTAGTTTTGCACGTTTTACCTAATTGTCTCTTTCATAGCTTAGAAAAATCTTGTCCCATATCTCTTTGGTGGTTTTGAGCTGCAAAACCTTGACAAATTCTGATTGTGATAGACTCCCCATTAATGTATTGACAACCTTGGCATTTTTTTCATACTGTTTTTTTCTTACCATATCTGTAGGAATTTCTGATGGAGATGTGTATCCTCCTTCCACGATCTCCCAAAAATCTGTTCCAAGATATTGAAGATAGGTTGTGGTTCTTACCTTCCAATAGATGAAGTTTCTCCCATCAAATATTGGTGGTCTAATGGATCCCTCTCTTTTGTGGGTACTCATGATGATAGATCTTCCTTCAAGCGATCAAGCTTCTTCTAAAGGACCTGCTCTGATACCAATTGTTGGAAATAATACTGAGAGGGTGGGGGTGAATCAGTATTAGCAAGTCAATAATATTTCATTTCCATATTCTAATTCACACACGCTACTTCAGTTAATGAAACTTGTGTGTATACGCAAATGTATATAAGGCGACTAGGATATATCTTGCAAACTTATAATTTAGTTAATTCTTCATAAGTTGATCTTTAATCTATGCATCAGAACCATATAAACAGTAGCTAGGAGTAGTAAAAATAGAACAGACAATCACACACATGAACACAAGATATAAGGTGGAAACCCAATGTGGGTGAAAACCACCTGCTGCAATCATCTCTATCTTTGTTTTAATAAGAAACTTCTTTTTACAATATTTTGTACTAGTGCAGTCTTACACCAGTATGTAGGCTTCTACCTGTAGAAGGCTACAAGCTTCTCTCATTCTCCAGCTTCTCCTGGAAGGGAGCTACAACCCCCTAGCTCTTGTACTAGTACATAGGTGCTGACCTATACAAGGCTACAACCTTCTCTTTTCTTCGAAGGACCATGTTTCATAAATTTTTAGATTGGATCCATCAATAACATCAATCAGATTTCAAATATATCTGCATAAACCAATCTTTGTTGTGCCAACCAAAATTGAATCAAACAATCACTTCTCTAAATGTTGTAACTAGAATACAATAACAGTAACCAGAACCCAAGCCAAAACCCAAAACACTACAACAGTAATCAGAAGTAGGTAAAGCATATTTTATGAGGTGTAGGCTAATTCAATGTGATGAACCTACATGCATACGCACTTGTATCAAGGCAAACCTACATATACACACTTTTGAAATGCCAAACTAGCATGTATACGTGCCTTTGCTAAAGTAAACCTGCATACAGATCTGTAAATGATGATTTAAACTTTACAACAATTCAGACATCAATTATACCCAGTTCATAATATTTACATATTAAAACATGTGCCAGATATTTAGATAAGAAATCAAAACCACACAAAGATACTTCTCTCCAAGCCTTAAGATTTTGACCCCTTAATAGAACTTATCCTTCATCAAGTGCTCAGGTTCCTCCTTGATTCAGATCCAGTTGTGAAACATAACCCAATAACCAGTATTCTAGATCTTGCTCTTCATTTGATATTCAATTCATGAGTGCCTTTTCCTAATGATCTTCTCCTCCATTTATAGTCCTAGGCCTTACTCAATACCATGGACCAAAACCACCTAGAATCAATACCTTCGACCAAATACCTGGGGTCAACACTTCAGACGAAATATCATGGATCAATACCAAAATACAATGGATCAAATACCACAGACCAAAATTTAGTTTTCCAACATGTACACGTCTTTCCTTCTGTGAAAGAGTGTGTGTACGTATACGCTCCTTTTGTTTAATGAACCTGTATGTATACGCAGGTTGGTCAAGGTGAACTTGCATATACCTTTCTTTCTTCATTCTATGTGGCCTGAACTATGATCTATCATCTGAGTGATTTGACATTAAGTACAACACCTGTATCATCTATATCATAATACCAACACTATATATAAATAATATATTTTATTGGATGACACCTGTGAAGAGAAAAAATAAGGTTAGCAGTCCCCCTCTATGGGATGGGTTCCTGGCTATCCTCAATATGTTTAGCTTTTGTAGAGTCTCTCTCCTCTATAATGTGTAAAACCCAACAAACAAAATGTTTGACCTCAATGAGAACTCAAATGGAAATGAAAATCGTGCGCGACAATTATAATAATCAGAGCTGCAACAGTGAGTGCAACAATGAAAATGATCAAAAGTGAAGAATCAATGTAAAACCATCCAATTTATAGCAAAATATTAATTTATCCTAGAATAATAGGAAATAATAAAATATTATAAACCAAATGCTAAAATTAACCATTTGGAATATTTTATTATATTTGGTTGGAGGGAAAAGGTATTTAAACTGGTTAAATACTTTTATTTAGAAATAACAAATAAATAAATGATTTATTTATCATCTCAACGAATATGGTTAAGGAATAATAAACAAATAATGATTTATTTACGTATTCCTAGGGGATTTAGTCAAACTTGACAAGGAATAATAACTAATTAGTGATTAATTCACTATTCCTAAAGAAAAATAAGATAATTAATGATTTATATATTTAATTCTCATAGCTCGGTTAAATATGACAAGGAATATTAGTTAAACAATGGTTTAATTAATTATTCCTAGAAGATAATTAAATAAATAGTGGTTTATTTAATTATTCTTCATGTGTTTAATCAGAAATGATTGAACAAATGTTGTTTATTAAGTAATTTCTTTAAGTGAAAGAAATTTTACTGTGGTAAGATTGGCCCTACATGGTGTACTAAGATCCATCTAGTAAATTATGGCTAAATGATCAATTTTTGGTGATAACAACATCATTCTGACCTTTTGATAACAGATCAGTCCCCTCCATCACATATGATTGCGAGCAGTATCCCATGCTTGGAGGAATGATGGTTTTCCCATGGCCATCTTCACAATTGATTAACATAAGTCTCGGCCTAAATCCCACCGGATCTACATATGGTCAGTTATCCTCCCATTCCTTAGATAGTTTGCCCTACCAACCTCTCCGGCGAGCCATATTCACATCGCATATCATAGAAATTTGATACCATATCTTCAAATATTCTACTATATGTCATACTACCTCTACCACATAGTCCCCATGTTTGACTTAGTGAGTGAGGATAGGACTAGACCTCCTCTAGTAGTTCATTCTTGTTTTCCTCTTCCCTTAATTCTTCACGGGGAACCATCGTTCCAAGAAGCATTAAGGCCATCTTTAGACAAGTAAGGCCACTTGCTTGAAAGTCTGAGATCCAAATTCTGATGATTTATTTGTCCACTACGATCTCCATAAGATTTAGGGCCTTCTCCTCCTCTCAAATTGGAGGGAAAATTCCCTTTTATAGGAAAACCCATTTTTTTTTATCGCACATTGCAACTAGATCGTAGCTCCAATTGATGAACTATCAACACCATTGGAAATATCTCACTGAGTACTCTAATAGGCTTCTTTCAATTTTTGGTAAATTGACACTTCACCAGGAAGCCATTTTTTCCATGCCGAGTCACTTTACCACCTCTTAAAATCAAATTTATTCATATGAGTCACTTGTACTTTGGGACCACTTTCCCTTTCCACTTGTCATCTCAAGTGTCAACTTTCATCATGAGTAACCGTTGTTCACTCATGTTTTCATGGTCCCCCTAGGCCTACTTTGTATGGCAGCATCATCGAGTTACCCTTCTTCAGAGCATCCGCAATGAGTCACCCTTGTATCCATGGAGTCTATTTCGAGTCCCATTATGTCCCATTACATTCTTTCATCCATAATTACATCTAATTCATCCCATGTTTGGCCCCTAGTCATACTTCCCACCATCCCCTTTGGAGTTGATTCAGTCGTTGCCAGGTAAACCATGCACTTTATGCTTTGACAAAGGAAGTCGTATGTTTGTCCCTCAGTCCCATTTTCATTATTTTCCCTACTATCAGTCAATCAGTCACATTACTATTTTCCCTCATGCCTTGGTTGAAGATCCTCATTGCCTCACCTATGGCAGGCTGTATTCTGTCGACATCAGCACATCCTTTCTAGAAGAACAAGTTATAGGGCAGTGTATCTTGGTTCCAACTTCCATTGTTGTTCGATGACTCAGATCAAGCAAAGAGAATCATCTTTTCCCTTTGACTTGATTGTTTCATGCTTATGATTCATACACTTGATGGTCCAGTGATGCAGTAGATTGTACCAGTGATTTTCGTGTGCGTGTGTGAGATGTCTCAGACCTCATGAGGGGGTGGCCCTTTAGGTAACCCCCCACTTTCCCGGATGACTTCATATTATGCTACAACCTCAGATGAAGTTCCACAGATTTGATGGGTTTGGTTCCTGCTACTTGCAGCACTCATAGCATGCATGTCTCCTTCAAATGATCCATTTAGTTCTGCAGAGCCCTTTCCTATTCAGTAAAACTTCTTTGGTTGTTATACCCTTCCTCCCACCCATTTTTTGAGGGAAGGGCCATTATGTCTCATGTACCCAGATGTTATTATATTCATTCTTGGATCATGTTTTTATAGGAACATTATATATATGATATACATTGTATTATTTTCTGTCTCGTTTATGCCAATATGTCATGTACCATTCAGCATGTACTTTAGTGCTCAATTTCATTTTTTTGGGTGCATCATTATTCTTTGTATTGAATTATCTCGATGGGTATAGGTATGCCTCCATCACCTCACTAATATTAGGTACCAAACCATAAAAGGAGACTTACATCAGTTAGTTGTTCTCGGCCCCTTAGTCACTATGCTCTTTCGATTCAGCTCCATTGGTCTCTATTTCTCTCTCTGACTCCCCTTTGATGTCTAATGATTGTGTCCTTACAACATACTTCAGTCATACGTTTTTCTCCTAACAATCATATGTTGGGGGGAATCTGTTATCGACAAAAATTGATTATCTAGCCATAATTTACTAGATGGATCGAAGTACACCATGTAGGGCCAATTTTACCATAGTAAAATTGCCTTCACTATAAGAAATTAGTTAATAAACCACATTTGTTAAGTTATTTCTCGTCAAGCCCATGAAGAATAATTAAATAAATCATTATTTATTTAATTATATTCTAGGAATAACTAATTAAACCATTGTTTAACTAATATTACTTGTCATATTTGACCCAGTTATGAGAAATAATTAGATAAACCATTATTTTTCTTATTTTTCTCTAGGAATAATTAATTAATCATTATTTAGTTATTATTCCTTCTAAGTTTTACTAAATCCTTAGGAATATTTAAATAAGTAATTATTTATTTATTACTCCTAAATCACATTCCTTGAGATGATAAATAAATCATTTCTCTATTTATTATTTCTAAATAAAAGTATTTAACCAATTTAAATACTTTTTCCCTCCAGCCAAATATAATGAAATATTTCAAACAACTAATTCTAGAATTTCGCTAATAATATTTTATTGTTTTCGATTATTTGAGAATAAACTAATATTTTGTTTAGATAATCTTCGGCAAAATCACATAATATTTTGTATAATGTTCCCGCCACTTTCAGACCTCTCAATACTATCCGTGGCTCCCTCAGGTCTGTGAAAGACCCGATTGACCCTAAGGATATGAAGGGCGTCTATGTCATTCCTTGTTCATGTGGGACCCCTTATATTGGTGAGACTGGTCGCTCTATCAATCAACGGATCAGCGAGCATTCGGCGGATTTAAGACATGGTAGGACCAAGTCCTCGGCCCTGGCTGAGCATGCTGGGAAGACTATGCATCATGTATGCATAGAGGAGGCTCAAGTCATTGCCAAAGTTACGCAGTTTCACCATCGAAAATTCAGAGAGGCCCTGGAGATCGAGAAAAGGCCAATTAATCTTAATAGGGATGATGGATGGAAGATCAGCAGTTGCTGGGTCCCAGCCTTATCTTCCTAGCCGCCTCATTCCCCTGTCTTTTGGTTTTAGGTTTCTATCTTCCCCTTCCTTTTATTTCCTTTAGCAAATTTGGTCCGATCATTTTGGAGTTTTATTAGAGTTAGGATTCAGTCTCGGGCTTGTCAGTGTATTAACCTTATCCTAATTATGAAGGCATTTATTATTATTATGTTCATAGATTTATTAATTATACCTTGATAATGATCTCTATGATAAATTCCCCTGTTTTAGTATAGTATTATAACAGAATTAACTTTAATATTTTTGAATAAATAAAATTTGAATATTGACTATTAATAATCTTACCTTAGATTTTAAGGTTAAATTATGATTGACGAATGATTTTTGTTATATTCTTAAGAATAATCATTCAACCCTATAAGTAATTATTTATTTTTGAATAGAAAATATTGAACTAATATGGATTATTTGGCCATTAAAGGAATAATACTCTTGGACCTTATCCTTAATTTTGGCTGTTACTTAGGATAAGAAACTGTTTAGTTAGTGAGTAGTTATAGATTATTCAATAAGCATTTATTATAGGTTTAATGACCATTATATTTAAATAATAAAAAACTAACCTACTAAGGGCCATTAAGAAATTATTACCAATTATCCATTGTAACTAAATTATAAATAGTAGCGCATTATTACATAATAATTAGATAGAAATTGAATAATAATAAATCAATATTATATAATGACCATGTAGATAATTGAAATAATATTAAACTAACAAATGAATTCAATTATATATCTTTTATTATTAATAAATATATTATTAATAATAATTATTTAGTAATATAATAGTAATAGAGCAATTAAATAATATATATAATGACCGTTATAATTAAAATATTCTCTTAGTAATGTTATTAATATATCTAATTTTAAATTAATTTATTTATATAATAATTGAATAATATTGAATATATATTATATAATGACCATTAGAATTAAAATATTAATATTATCCTTGAATTAACAAATAAAATCCTTCATTTACCTATTTTAACTATTTCTTGAAATATTAATTAGTTATTTGAGTAGTTTGACCAGGTTCATTAGGTCAAACTAGCCGTTATCCTATAGCCGTTGGAGTCTCTGCACACCCTATTTAATCGAGCTAAGCCTGATTCGATCTTCATCTTGTCCTGACGATGAACCACACTTGTTGGTTCGAAACGCGTCGACAAACGATTGATTATGTGATTTTGCCGAAGATTATCTAAACAAGTTATGGATCACAGAAGTCTAAATTCCTTAAACTAATATTTTGTTATAAATTAGAGGGGTTTATATTGATTCTTCACTTTCTATCATTTTCATTTTTGCACTCACTATTGCATCTCTTATTATTATCATTTTTGCTCACCATTTTCTTTTTCCATTTCAGTTCCCATTGAGCTTAAGCATTTTGTTTGTTGGGTTTACACATTGTAGAGGAGAGAGACTTTACAAAGTTGAAGACATTGATGATAGCCAAGAACCCATCCCATAGAGGGGGACTGGTAATAATATTTTTTCCCTTCACAGGTGTCATCTAATAAAATATATTCTTTATATATGATTTCCATTCGATAATTGGAGTAATTTGCGCTTAATTTCTTATTCCATTTTTTTGTTTAACTATTTCTTTTGCATAGATCAGGACTTCGGCAGGTTTTGTTTCTATCATTTTCTATAGATCCACACTGTTTTACAACCATTTTTTCTGTTAAGGATGTTTTTCATCCACATTCTAAAGTGTTTTCTTTTCGTACACCCTAGATAAGAATTCTACATAACATAAGCAACTTTCTAGTTCAGTGCACTGTCGATTTTCTGAGCTCAATGAGGGTTGCGCAATTTCTAGGCTCAGTGTTGGGTTGTCTTGCATGACTATGCATTTTTTGAGCTGAAGGATCACTAGCATTCAGGACTACGAAATTCCCATCTTCGAGGCTACTTACCTTGAAGTATTGTGTAGTTTTTGGAGGCAAGTACAAAGTTGTTGTCAGACCAAGTTGGGAGATCAACTTGTGACTTAGAATAATCAACTAAGTTAACAAACACGGGCGAAAAAAATAATATAATCCTCAATCGAAGCATGAATACTTGAATCAATGTGAGATTAACTACTATGGATAGTAAGGAAGGCTCCACAATAGAAGCATAGGAAAATTTTTGGATGGTGGTTGTAGCCGCTACAAAATTGGTGACACATTGGTAGAACTCCAACTCTTTCTACGAACCTTGTCTAGTGCAAAGAATGTCTAACTCTTCCAAGAGTATTTTTTAGTTATTTGATCATCATAGCTTCTTCATTTAGCTTGAGTTAAAGATGTAGTCCCTACCATTCTCTTCATCGGGAACACAAATACCAAGCCAAGTCACACTAAGTTGTTTCGATTGGGGATGAGGAGTATATAGATGCACAACTTAAATAGTATCTCAGAGTTTTAGTTTCATATCTGGTGTTGCTCACTGGTAGTAGGCCTCGACAGTACCCTAGCCGAGTCACTTCAAGAACACAAGAATTTCTCTCCTACCAGTGAACCTTGACAGTACCCTGGTGGAGTTACTTGCTTCACCTATCTATACAAGAATCCTTTCTCTTATTTCTCCCTTTATTTTTTTTTATTTCTCAAAGAATTGTGCATAGGCACTTATTAATTTCAAGGGGCGGAAGAGGGATCCTGAATTATTCAGAGTAGAAGAGGTTTTCCCTTCATAGAAGGATATTTATATATACCTCTTACATACATGTTAAGATTTCTCCCCTCTCCTTACTCTACTCGACTTAGTTGGAAAGGGTTAACCAAAAATAGAAGACTGATTAGAGTAGCTGCTACTAGTTAAAAGTGCATGCATCATGATTTCACCGTGACTCTCTCAAAAGGACTGTATTTCCCATCAAAGTATCATCGACTAAAATAAATGTTAGATTCACATAAAGAAAGTAAATATACAGATAACTAAGTGCTGATAGTAGAACAACTTCCTCTTGGACTTATCCTAGCTTTCATAGAATCCAAACACAGTTTCATGCGAAAACTAGCCTATACCTGAAAATAAAACGAACGAAAAAAAAAAGCATTAGGGGATCTTTGAGGTCTAAAATGGGCCTCCTAAGAAAAATGTACAACCAAAATAAAATTTATAAGAACCAATTGGATTTAAGATGATGACGTCAACCATGGGGGATGATTCACCATTTTTGGAGTAAAAAAGTACAAAGATTAAAAATTAATAAAATAATAAAACTACTTTTTTCAACTCATATTTTCAACTTATCTCCCTAATTTTTTACTCAAATTTCGAGCGACAGTACTCATTGGATGCAAAATTTAATTCCTCATCCAAGGAGTACCCATGTTGCATACTTTTGATGGACCCTGTTACATGAAAAAAGAAAAATACATGAAAAACGTGATTTTTCATGTATTTTTCAATAATTCAGGATCGCTCTTCCGCCCCTCGAAATTTGAATAACCCATACGAAGATAAGTTGAAAATACGAGGTGAAAAAATAGTTTCGTCTTTTCTCCCTCTAAAATTTGATGATGTAATCTAATCTTGTTTTTTTATTTCCACTATTATTTTATAATTTCCTTAGGAGACCCATTTTAGACCTCAACTTCCAATGCAACCATCGATGCATTGGCTGACATATGTAGTGAGGGTATGTATGTCAAAAAGGATATACAAGCAAACCAATAAACAAGAAAGATAAGAAAATACAAACCAGAATGTTCGAACCTTGAATACACCTACATAAAAGTAAAAATGGAAAGCGCATGAAAGGAACTTTGTGGACGTATCATGGTGTCCAAACACATTGCGAGTTGATGACAAGAAGGTACACACTTTTGAACTTGAAAATGAGAAAACATGAAGAAAAGAAACTTATGTTTTGCAACATTTCTTGCTACGTAAGACTCCTCCAATGACTGAGTGATTGGATCGTGTGATACAGATGGAGGATGCGAAAATTGTAAACTAGATTGATTTTCAACGTGTACAATAGAGTGATGAGGAGCCTAGAAATATTCAACACATTTCTGATTGGATGTGGAACTGACCTCAAGGATATGAGAACCTAACATAACCATCAACTCGAGCTGAACTTCCTCGACAGCTTGGGGAAGTTCCAATTCATCAGAAGATGGATCATAAAAGACTGGTGGCTTAAAAATATTAGCAATGGAAGAATAAGAATCGTGATCAAATGAATGAACAAAACTATCATGATAGCCATGATCAGAAAGTTTAAGATCAAGAATATAGGCATCCTAATGATATGAAAAATCATAAAGAGGGGATGATGGAAAACGATAAATTTCACCTTGGATGTTCCTCAAAAGGTAAGATGAGAGATTGAGAGGATGAAGCATAAAATATTTGTCCTCTCTGAATTCAAATGATTCCACGTGTTCTGCAGATGATCGAAAGTAGTGACATCAGAAAATGAGTTTTCACAAGATTGAACAAGAATGATGAAACTGTGGAAAATGTCAGGATAATGTGGAAGAGGTTCAAATAGAAGGGGGTCATCTTTCACTATAAATTCTTGTTTAGACTCCCACACATAATAACAAAAAATGATATTTTAGGTTGGTTGTTAAACACCAACTCCATCCAAAACATGATCCACATGAACATCAAAAGAGAGATCCAAAATAGGTGAACACAACACATCAAAATCTAGAGGATCAGAGGGATCGAATGATGGAGGATGAGGAGATAGTATTTCATCACAACCGTTAGGTTCACAGTCCAAATTTGTGCTGAAATTATGAGTAAGTGGGGTAGGAGAGGATGGTGGTAGATCAACACATGAATTCTCAACTTCTCCCACCTCAACCTGCAGAACTAGAGTTGTTTGATGAGAAGGGAATGAACATTCACTTGGAACAACAACCTTCTCCATCTCAGATTCAGAAGCTCTAACTCGTGTGATTTTCATAAATGTGAACAAGTTATAGAAATTTTTCTACCAAGAAGGACATATCAACTTCATATTTAGGAAATTAAAAGCGATAATGGATAAAATGATTGTGAAAATCCTTAAAAGATTCATCAGGTGCTTTTTGCAATTTCAAAATTTTCTTATTAGGGGATTTTCAGTCATAGAGATCGAAAGCATGACATGACTCTATGAAAAGTTGTTCGAAAGAGTAAATGGATCCATTAGGCAATGTGATACAACATTCTTTCACATGCCCTTCGAATGTGAGAATGAACAGCCTAAAACCAACATTCTCATGGTGGTTATTGTGCTTTGTGAAGAAATCAAGAAATTGTGCAATGTGGTCAAATAAGGTTGTTTCACCCTGGCCATTAAATTTCATATTGGAAAATTCATCGATAATTCTCGCTGACACTTTCATATTTGCATGTCTGGAAACACATGTTAGGGTTATTATTTGGTGAGAAGTCATTAAATGAGTGAAGAAATTCAAAACACACTTCAAGGGCTCAGATTGTCATCTGGCCCTCTTTCTAGCACTAGAAATGTTGATAGTGATGGACCTGCCAACATTCAGGGGATCTCCCCGATATGAAGTCCCAACTAGAACTCACATCGTTTGGAGTAGAAGTTCGAGCAGTGGGTGGTAATGTTATGCCTTGACCACAAAAACAGGAAAAGGGAGGTATGATAAATTTGGGTGAGAGAAAGTGTGAGACCCTGCGAAGAATCATATGTGATGCATTAAGGTTCCAATAAGCGAAGGGAAACGAGAGTACTCCTGTTGGAATTCATGAGAAAAATGACATCACAAGCTAAGATGCAGAATAGTTCACAAGTTAAGTTGATGAGTTAATACAACAACACACATTCAACAAGATTCATACAAATGCAAACCAAATAGTTCATAACCATATGTGTAAGTTAAATAACATAATTGCCAATACAACAAGAATAGTCCTACTATATTAACAACATATGCATGAAATCATGTTGGCTTTGTGCTTGTACAATCCTCTTTTGAAACTCGTCAAATTATAGATTGTATGCATCCATTACTAGATCATCATCAAGAGAAGAGCATCTCCTTGCTTACTCGGGGCTAGATCTGCTGCTGGAGGAGGTGGAGACTAAGGGATGACCTATGGTGATCATGACATCAAGTCAACATCTTCATGTTGCAGCTCCTGTTCCAAATCCATGTTTGTCACTTTGATGAGTTTCTCAATTTGTTGAGCAAGCTCATAATCCTGCATTTGCTCACCTTCATCCTTAGTTGTTGGTTGTACCTATTCTTCAACCTACATCGGTGTTGTTTTCTATATCATTTCTCCTTGTGTTTGTTCTTCTTCCTACTTCTTCTTCTATTCTTGCTCTCTCCTTCTAAATTCCAATTATTCCTTTAGCTTATTATTTGTCTCGTGCAACTTCATTTATGATTCTTGCAACCTCTACTTTTCTCTCTTCCTCCGCTCTTATCTTTGTATCCTCTGCTTCCTCTTTGCTTCTACTTCCAAATCTTCTTTCGTGGCAAGAGGATTTTCTTTTATTTTACAACTTTTTTCTCCCTCTAGACTATCAACAATCTTCCTCCTGGCCTTTTCCTACAAAGGATTGCTTCCTTATGTTGTTGTTGCTTTTAGAGTTGCCGCTATCTGTGGAGAAGCCTTTGAAGTACTTTCTAAACTAACCGCTCATTGAGTCTGGAGGCATTGTAGCAGTGCCTCCAAGGATCCTCCTATGGCCAATGAAATTTTCCACTAATCCACAAAAATTAAACTCTCATATAGTGGTCCTTGCAAATAATATGGGGATCATATGGATTAATTTCCTTAGTGCCGAATTCAAATTTCATAATCTCCTTAGCCTTGACACCTGTGACTTTCGAGTTCTTTATACCATATAATCCAATATGCAAAGGAAGAGTGGGATATGGTGCTTTCTTCTTCCTATGCAGTGCTGCTGACAACCATGTAGTGAGATGGTATGCTAATTCTCGCATGATCAGTTTGTGAGTGGCATACCTTGGTAAGACATGAAAATGCTTCTCTCTGCCAAACACTCTAATGAAGGTGCCACGTGTTGAGGCATACCAATATGTGATGTCTACAATCACCTCCATATCTTCTCATGACACGCAACGTGGATCTTCTTCAAAGATAAACATGTATGGTGGGATGATGAAGTGGCCAGTTAGCCACGCCATTACTCCTCAATAATTGCATTGTAAAATAAACTTGCAATAGATGTGCATGATATGTTCTCTTGGCGTCCATGTCTAGTTCATGCCATGGAACTACTATTGTACACAGATTGCATCCAGTAAGTATGCAAACATATAAACCTTTCTCTCTCACCCTTGGGAATTTTTCAAGCCTGTGCTACATGAGCCTTCAATTGTTGAGCAAGATGTGACCAGTTGAACAACCTCCCATCATTCTCCAACTAGTGCAATAAGATTTCCCACCCTTCAAGAAAGGGTTCAGTTCTCTCTTTACCATGGATTCTAGAAGAAAAGATGACCAAGAGTTGGTAAGCCTTCCTTAGGGACTTTGTCTTGTAGACATGGGTGGGTGTCTGTCAAAACTTTGATGGCAATTGTTCCCAGCATTTGACAATGTCTCTTGTGTTGACATAGTTTTAGTTAGCATAGAAGAGTTCGTCCATGCGCTCTACTAGCTTGGGCAAGTGATACATTTTCTGAATGTCTTCTGCACCAAAGGTGGTAAGATTTTTCTCGTTGGAACTCCTCAATGTCATGGTCTTATCATCCATGTGTGAGACAATCCAACTTATGATATCTGCACATTGGGAGGCAAGATACCTACATGCAACCTTATATAGCCGTGAATGTCAGATGTTGAGATAAAACTATTGTTCCTCTATGTTTTCCTCAAAGTCTATTCCAAAATCATCCTTAATTTGTTTCCATATCAGTGATGATCCTCTCTCTATAAACAATTGAGTATCTATATACACTAGAAAATCAATTGATGTTTGCTCAACCTCTTCCGTAGTAATTCTCTCAGTGGTTTACTTTGATGTATCTCTCTTATATTCCATGGTAACAGTGACTGCTAGAGAGGTTCTCAACAAGTTTTCTACCCATGGGACAGAAACGACACTTATGAGAAGCAAATGCCAGTTTTAAGAAAAAAACTTACAAGGTTAGTTCAAGAAGCAAACCAATCACTGTATGGAAAGGATTGTACAATTTTATCTAACAAGAGGGACTTGCTACCTATGAGAACCCCACACACCTCATTCCCAATAGCCAAGATGGAAGCTTGATGGTTTAAATTGCGCAGTGCGCAGTTCAGTCTGGTAAAAGGCCTGGGAGAGACTACGCATTACACAGTATTAATGGCCAAGGATGATAGGATGGCTCTAAGAACTACGAA
The DNA here is from genome assembly GCA_031772625.1 of Pinus tabuliformis. Classification (NCBI taxonomy): domain Eukaryota; kingdom Viridiplantae; phylum Streptophyta; class Pinopsida; order Pinales; family Pinaceae; genus Pinus; species Pinus tabuliformis. The sequence continues at coordinate 460,695,790 of CM062818.1, forward strand.
GTGCATATTTGGAGCCAACTTGGACTATGCACTGTGAAATTCTAGATGCTAACCTTATGGCTTGAGCCTCAAGATTGCATAGTGCAGCTGGGCAAAGTGAAAACCAGCCAAGGGAAAAGTAGATATGCCCAAGGGAAGTGTGGAAAATGAGTAGATATGAGAGATAATGTGAGCATGAGTGCACATATTACTGAGTGTAGATATATTCATGGGAATCAATGTAGCAATTAATTAAATATAAGGAAAACGAAGTATGTGAGGAGAGTCGCTACAATGGTGACCATTGGTGGAAAAACGGGAAAACTAATGCAACACTTGGGAAAGATAATCTAAAACTTAAAAAAATAATTCTACAAGATAAAACAATTCTAAAATCCAACAACCATGAAGATAAACAAGAGAAACAACACTCACACATGCCAAACAACAAAAAGTGATAGAAAAAGCGACAAAAGATGATAAAATATAAACTCACCTGGAAAAGCATCGAGGATCGCACCGAAGGTTCCTCGATCTCCTTGGGAATGCTAGAGCTCCAAGATTGAATGTGAAAATAAGCTCTAGAAGTTTCTATTAAATATGTTCAGACAAATTAGGGTTTATTATGTGCATGGCTAAAATCAAGGAAAAAATGACACTTGGCAGAAGTTTCTAAAAATGCTAAAAATAGATCCCTATTTTTTATGGATTATTTATTATTTTTATTGGGGGGGGGGGGGGGGGAGTTACCATGCACAAATTTGAGAAATAATATGGAGTTCTAGGGAACTGGGCAACTTTCCAGCTCAGTGCACTACTTAGTTTCTGAACTCAGTGAGGGTTGCGCAATTTTTGGGCTTAGTGGTGGGATGTCTCCCATGACTATGTAGTTCCTAAGCTCAAGGCTCACTAACAGTCAGGACTGCATGAATCATGTCATCAAGGCTACTTTCCCTCAAGGATTGGGTAGTTTCTGGAGGCAAGCCTAGAACTGTTGTGAGACCAAGTTGGGAAATCAACTTGTGACTTAGAAGAATCAGCTAAGTTAACAAACACAAGAAATAAACAAAACATAAATCATAATCAAAGCATTAATCCCTAGATTAGTGTGATATGAGATGCTGTGGATAGTAAGGAAGGCTCCAAAAATCAAAGCCTAGGAAAAATTTTGGAGGGTGGTTGTAGCCGCTACAACAATTTCATTGGTTGCCAATTGTGTAACTACTTAGCACACCTTACATTGATTATTTATTTCTTTAGAAACCATAGGTCGTACTAAAATAAGGAATCCTTATTTTATTTGAAGTTGTACTTCACTAAAACAAGGGAAGTTTACTTAGGTGACCATGGTAATACTTCTAATGTTGCACTAAAGTAAGTACCTTCTAGAATTTTTACTAAAGTGCTATATTTTTTTATTTCACATCACTTAAGTAATTTGAAATTATATGTTCACAAGATGTTCAAGTTGCAAGTTTTTTTTCTCAAACCAATCCTTAATATTATATGGCATACACCATCTTCCTATATGCCTAATCACTAAAATGGTGGGGAGAAATGGAGGTAGCACTTTTACTAGTACCTTCTCTTTCCACCCATGTAGTAAAGGGAGGAGTTGATCTAACTTATAGACTTCTCTAAGTAATTTATAATCTCGAGGGTCACATGTTTGGTGTGGGAAATATTATGCACCCAATGATGCATGTGAGACGGTAGCCTTCTAGTAGTGGATTAGGGAAGATATGCAATAACATTATCACTTTAACTACAAGAACTTTACAGATAGAATCCCAAGATGATAAGGAAATATTACTTCCCCATTCCTAAAGTTATAGAGAAAGGGAGCTCAGTTTTCTTTTTTTTTCTAGTTTCAATATTTAAGACTCTAAATATGTAGAAGAAATGATTTCTTTGTTCTTTGGTTTACCTAGGCCAACTTTATGAGTAAGTGATAAGAAAAGAAATTAATTAATCGTGACCATAATTGTATTTATGTGAACAATGCAACTGTTTGTTTAAAGGAAAATCTACTAAATGGACCCACCACCACATGTGCACATTGGCATAAATATATTAAATAATGTTTTGTCAGTATGAACATTTAACATTATCTACATTACAATATGCCTTAGTACGTCAAGGAAAAAAATAAAGAAAAAAAAATAAAATAAAAGTGTGAATTCGAGAGGGAAAACTTACTATCTGCAAAGTTAGTAACAATGGTTGTTTTGTCTTTCAAAGGCTCCATAAAAATCTCAAAACCAAGACCAAGAAATGGAAACATCAACATTTTCCTTCTACCAAACTCTTGTTTGGTAAATGGTTCCTTGGCCATATTTGACAAATAAGAATACTTTTAATAATTTGGACATTCAAAAGGCAAAAGAATATGTACAAATTAAATTCTCAATCCAATCAACCTCAAACTAGTTAGCATTCTATATGTTTTCTTGCCAAAGAAATGATTGCCAAATGACAATAATAACATGTATCAAAAAGATTGTAGTATTCTATAGATTTTGGGTTTTGGAAGGTTTAAGGTGATGATAAGACTCCATCACACATGGGAAAAAATCTTAGAACCTCGAAATAACTCATGATCACACAATATGAATAAGGTTCATAGTAGGAACTGGATCTTAGTGTTTCTTGATCATCACCATTTCTTGCCATGAAATTTTCACTAGAGATCATGGCTATCAATCATGAAGCCTATTTTTAGATCTAAATACACGCGCCCATGTTATCTTCTGATAAACAAATTAAATTAGAGGAGATTAGGCAATTTTCAGTGCGTAATGACACTGCATTTTTAAGGCCCCCTGAATTCTTTGAGGCCACTAGAGGTGAAATAGGGTGGATTCTATTAGACAATTATGAATTGGGTCAACCGTCTTCAGTTAGATTAATAACAGTCACTTCCCAAGAATCAAACATTGATGTTATTTCAATCCAAACAAGCCAACAATCCTTGCAATTTGTAGATACTTTAGACTGACTAGATTGCATAAGGAAAGTCTAATGTATAGTAAAAAATTATCCAAAAGTGAAATCTATTGTTCAAAAATAATATTCAGTCCCCAATTGAGATTCCCCTCCATGGTTTCCACCCATAGAGAATGGAATGCATCGACTGATTTAAATGCAAATAGTATCCATTACTACAAAGAACTCAGCACAACGCCCATATATTAAGATCAAAGGGTCATTTCTTTGGGTCTCTCTAGCCAAGGGACTAGGAAACCTAGGATGTTGCCATGATGCTAGTTGCATGGAACAGTTACTATTGAACTATTCAAGTTCCCTAGAATACAACGATGTTAAATTAGCTTAAGAAAGAATGTGGCTTCTCAACAATATAACATCTGCTAAAGGAGACCATAACTATAGATTCACTTCTTGTTTGCTCAGGGAACTCATAGCAGGAGCTACAAGCATGGGTAACTTGAATATGCTCAAGGCCATGGCTTCTACAACAGACAATTTGCATGTTGTGTACACCAAGAGATTTTCAGCCATTGAGCTTGAAGGGTTTGTAGATCATACTCCATGGCATAGATTTTTACTCTCTTCCTGTGGTTCCATTGTAGAAGCAATGGACAAGTATTCAGTAGTTGATATTCTAGAATTTGTTATTTCCCATTGCATGCAATTGCCTATGTTGATTGATAGTATGTCCAAAATACCAGAGGGGCCTCCATACATTAGATTAATAGTTTCTTTTTCCATAACTCAAGTTCCTCCATTTCTTAATATGTCCTATGAGGAATTAGGCATCGTCCTATCCAACATTTCCTGGTCAAGAAATGTGCCCTTTGAGTTTAGGGCCATCCCTCCAAACCATAATGAAGAATTATTAGTGTTGGATCAACTTTAGCCATCAATACTGGATTTAAGAGAAGGTGAAGCTTTGGTCATAAATTGTCAATTTAGATTGCACTACATATTTGATGAAACAATAGATCAACAAAGCTCTTATTCATCCTCATCCTATTAACGAAATGAATTTTTAAGAATCATTAGGAGCTTTGAGACCACAATCATGAGGATTCCAATATGAATTCAAATAGTTTAGTCTCAAGGTTGAAATATTCTTTTAGCTATTTGTCAATCCCCTTTGATGCATTATATACTTTCCTTCCTAGGGACAGTAAACAAAGACAACAATATGAAAGTGATGATGGAAGCAAGATAGAGAACATGATTTCATTTGAGGGACACCATAGGGTAGAGAGGATGGATTCCAAAGCTAAATTTATGTAAATAATGAGAAAGGAATGTTTCCAAAGCTTTTATTTTAGTGAATACATAATTGTAGAAGTGAAGGCTATGCTAGATGAGAATGTTGTAGAATGGGTCTGAACAAAGAAGATGACTTGTTGCTCACTTGGAAAGGTCACAATTTCGCTTTTGCTACAACTTGGGTACCCTCCCATTTGTAACAATATTAAAGCTTGTCGGCTTCATGTATACCTTGCATTATGCTCTCACTATCCTTTTGAATTCGGACTTGTTTTGAGTTTAGTGAATGATTGCATACCAATGAAAATTTTCTCATTGTTAAAGTAGTTGGGTTCAATTGTTGATGTTTTATAATACTAAATTATGGAAAATTTTACAGTGAATGTGATCATTCAGACAAAAATTAAATAACGGAATCAATATTAACCAAAACAAGTGCAATTGTTGTGTTAAGAGGACCTGATTCTCTAACAAATAAGAATGTAGTTATTAGCTGTGAGAGTGTTTTTTCTGAACCATGAGAACAAATGGTAATAAATGTGATGACATGGAGGTTATGGGAGAGGTAGAACATGGGCTACCCGTAAACACAATTTTAACAATGTAGGAATATTTGTTGGAAACATCGTTTTAAGTGTAGTAGGAAATTCTCTACTATTAGTGATAGGAATTATGAGACATGCATGACTACAAGCAATGTTGAGAATCAAATTGGACATGAGCACATACAAAAACTAAATATTTCTTTCAAATGGTTATTTTTATCAACAACATAAAATAGGTTATGAGCAGAAAAAATAGGTTATACATTAAAGCACATAGAAATATGTATATGCACAAGATAAATTTTAGAAGGTTATATATATATATAATCAATTAAAATACCAGTGCAAGGGGGGGAATTATTAGTATGTATTGAGAAAATTAAGTTATTATTATACTGCAAGGTAAAAAACACATAAAATAATAATTCTATCTGAAGTAAAATATGTATAGGATGTTATTGCATAGTAATAAATTAAAAAAATAAGCGTACTATAATAATGGGAACTATTATTTCAAAGGTATTAGTAAAGCCCCTTATATGAAAGAAGGATATAGTATACAATATGTATTGTTTTGTATTAGCACAAATTTAAACCCAGGTGGCTATCACTAAATACGTTGAGATATGGGTATCAAGTTATGCCATATTTAATTACCATAAGATACATACTCTCAACAGGAAGCATCAAAGACACAAGAAATTGTTTGTATAGCTAAATAGAAATTTAAAAGTAAAAGGGATTTAAGTACCCTATAAATATTCAACATAGTATATGCAATATAGAATATGATGAATTCAACAATTAGTCTGCTTAAGTATATGTAGTCATAGATTGTATGAATTGTCCAGTATATAGAAATAAATGACAAGGAAATACATGTCGGTTGGAGACATTACTATAGATAATTGTTAGAGGATACCTTAAGTTCAACACTTCAACAATGAGGTGTTTATATCAAACAACTCTACAAGAAAAAAACGGTAATAATTTGCCACAAACATGGCATTATCTCCCATACACCTATAAACATAATATGGTACTATGGGAGAATCATACCAAAAACAAGTAACTTTATCGTATTGTTGTGGAAGACCTAAAAATAGGATATGGAAGAAAACCTAGTACATAAAAAATGAGATCAATGTTAGTATTTATTTTAAATATAAAAGTTTGTATCTAACTAAAATTATGGATAACCATATTACCCGAAGGGTACTCTCGAAACGGTGGCTCTAAGTAATCTAGAGAGAGGAAGTAATAAGCATTTAAGAAAACTAATCATATATATATATATATATATATATATATATATATATATATATATATATATAATTATGAAGGGTTTTTGTAGAGGAATATCAAGAAAATAAAAGTAAAATATGAGTCCAAATTTCTAGACCTAAAGGTCCTAAGACTTTCCTAAGAGTGTGAAAAATTCTATGTCAAAAAGGGTTGCAAAAACCCTTACTAAAAGTCAGATATATTCATTTTCAATCGAAATAAAGAAATAATGATACTTGGTCATGGTTCTTTTGCCAAATTCGAGCTTTAGGATAAGAGGAAACATGAGAAAAAAAAAAACATGAAAAACACATAAAAATAAATTTTAAGAGTCAGGGTCATCTACTAGAACTCAGAGAGTGGGAAAAAGCTAAAGGAATACATACAAGATGAGGAAAACTTAAAAAAACACTAGATATTATAGCTATGGAACTATCCACCGATATGAATCGGGAAAGAGCTCCGTTGTATGAGAAAACCCAAAAAATTACTACGATTAGTATCATGGTTTTGGGGAACACCTCGAGGAACCCTCCGCTGGACCCTAGTGCATATACAAATTCGTGTTATGCATAGGAAAATGGGATTAAATATATAGTTGAGAATGAACCTGTTAAAATTTTTAGACCCTCGTAGTGACCAGGGTTTCGATGGAAAATGTTGGTATCACCAAATGACTGGTTTTCCACTATAATTAACTTCTTGTGGAAGCCCCTTAAACAATAGAATGAAAGGGGTCACACACTACTCTCCATTAATGATCCCCATTTCCATGAGACTCTTACCAAAAACCTCGACCAATTACCCTAACTCAACACATCAGATCAGCCATGCCATCCCTCTTATTCTACCTTTTGTTACAAAGCTTCTTCAAGGATCACTGAATCTCGAACTTTGATAGCATTTGGTTTCAAGATTAAATTCTTACTCATCAGTGGAGAACATAGGAGCAAAGAGGAGGTTACACTAGAAAATTTCCCAGTGTGATGGTAAAGGCATCTACATGTACATGAAATATTGTACCATAGTCTGAGAAAACTAGTCGAAAAAAAAGTAAATCCCTGTGTCTCCAATTACTTTTTACATAGTGTAGGTACTAAAAACCCGATATCGACTAGTGAGGAGTGAATTGTAATGACCCCTCCAACATTTACACAAATTCACAATCTCGCAAGGGAAAACATGTGATGAGTGTCACTATGACATGACCCGACCTCCAAGTTCTAGTTATGAAACTCGGGCTAACATATCAGCAACTTACTGACACCCCTCAGGGAATACTTGTTGATTTTTGGTAGCATCATATGTGGTCTAGATCTAAATTTTTTTTCATGATCTATAACACATAAGTTCTCCAAGACCCAAAAATCATTTGGATAAATTCTACTCGGATTGTGAGTTATTAAAATAATTAATATTTTTAATGGGGTTATTGATTCTAAACTTAAGAAAATAAAAATATTAATGGATATTAATAAAAATATGGTTGAGAAGCTTTTAAGAGATGAGGATCAAGTCTATTTTAATCTTAGCCATTGATTAGGGACTTAATCTCAGTCGTTGATTCATCAACAAGAAAAGTATAAGAGGAGGATTGAGGATCAATTGGAGACACACCAAGTTGATCAGTTAGTTCGATTTTTCTGGGGCATGGTTTGTTGAGAAAATCGAACAAGTGATCTGAGTTGCAGTATGGGGGCAGAAGTAGATATTTTGATCAGAAAGGAGTTCAGAGACAAAGAGTATGTGGAAAAGAGGTAGCAGTAGCAACATAGAGGTAGCATAGAGGCCTACAGAGCCTAGGAAGGGGCTCACACAATGCTGACATAGGCCAGGAGGGTCTCTTGCAATGGCAGTGTAGAGTATGCGTCAGAAGTCTGAGATTTTGTCAGAGAAGCAAGGTTCTGAGCCAAGAAGGATGAATAGTATTCTTCCTCCAGCAAATCAATCCAAAAAAAGGGGTGACACAGTCTTCTAGAGGCAAGACACTGGCCCAAACAGTGATTGCACTAAGATTTCACAGTGTTTGCCGGAGTTAGGTCAATCAGTGGATCAGTTGTGACTTGGAGAATGAGGTAAAACCTTGTATGTATTTCTTGCTATCATGATTTCTCTGAAAAGTTAGCCGGTGTGAGAGGCAACTTGTTGTACTCAGATTCTACTTTCTTAATAATACAAACCCTCTATCTCTTGCACCAGTTTTTCTACATTGGGTTTTTTTGCGGATGTGTTGTCGAAAAATAACAGTGTCCCTTGTGTGCTTGTCTCATCTATTATTTCATTTTATTATCTCTATGTTAATGTATTTTGCACTAGTGTTTTTTATCATTGTTTATAACTAAATAACTTGTTGAATGAAATAACAAGTAGGAGATGATAAACAAGTGACTACAGTAGGAGTTATGTTTGTATAGATTCAGAAATTTTCACATGGTATCAGAGGGATTGCAGATCATAGGAAATTGAAGCCATCAGTTGGGAGATCGAGCAAATCTACTCTAGAGAGGCATCTATCTCAAGCGACATTGTTGTTTTAGAGCTAGAGGAACAATTGAAGGAGTGATGCAGTACCAGAGGAGTGATGCAAAAGTTCAGGCAGTGCCAACTTCAGCTTTTCGAGCTAGGAGGAGGAGACACAGTAGCCAAGAGGATCTCACATAGTGATTGCGTTATCTCTCTAAGCTATCGCAGAGCCTGAGGGGCTTAGATCAGTCAGTTGTCAGGGCAATACGAGCAATGCAGATTCAATTTGTGGTGTTGGTGGGATGTTGTCGTTGTTTCAGGAGAATATTATTTGTGGAGACGAAACCAAGGTAAAGGGAGTCACTACCTTAATGAATTTATTACCAAACAAATCTAGGTTCGAGTTGATGAGCAGTAAGAAAGGAGGATTGGATAAGGAGTGATTCAAAATTATTTGGCGAGAGGATTTACAGAGGGAGTCTAGTAGGAAATTGTTCCTTAGAGGATTCCTAACACCAAATAAATCCAGATCTGAGTCTCGCTGGGGCAGCAACAACAGAGGGAGAAGAGAACCTATTTTATACCTGTTTGAGTAGAGATGGCAGTGAATGCACTGATGGATTAGGCCAAATTGGATGGAGCATCCAACTTTGTCATCTGGAAGGCCAAGATCCTGGCAGTCTTGGACAAGAATCGCATCAAGGAATATGCCTTGAAAATAGTTGTTGTTCCGATCGATGTCAGTCCTCTTGAGAAATACGCGGAGGCTCAATAAAAGGAGAAGTGCATGATCTTGGACATGGTCAAGGATCGTGTGATCCCACATATTGCTGAAAAAGAAACAGCAAGGGAAATGTGGGAGCCCTTAACCATCTTGTATGAGGGAACTTCCATTCAATGGAATATGTTGCTTGAGAACTAGCTTAAACAGTATCAGATGAAGAAGGGAGAATAAATAAATCCCTTCCTTCTCATATTGCAAGGGATTTAAGACCAACTGATTTCCATGGGGTCTACACCAGATCTTGAGTTCATGGTTAGGAACACCCTGAATGCAGTCACTGAAGAATGGGAGACCTTTGTCCAGAGAATTTTGGGCAGGGCTTCTCTTCTCAATTGGGAGGATATGTGGGTATCTCTTCGATAGGAAGATATCAAGTGGCTAACCAAGCAAGGAAGTAGCGGAAAACGAGTAAAAGTCAAGAAGGAGGAGGAGGAGGATGCAGCTCTTGCATCATCGGGACAACAAGGGAAGAAAAAGGGGAAGAAAAAGGATATAACCAAAGTCACATGCTTCAGGTGTGGGGAACTAGGACATTTTGGTACTTGTGCCTTAGAAGAAGAGCAAGGAAGAGAAGTTTGACTCAAAGTCTACTCCAAAAAAAGCTAACAAGGAGGACGATGATGAGGATTGTGCCATGAGTGCTCATGCACCTTTAGAGAAAAGGTGGGGTGACATAGAGCTGTAGTCAAGAGGATTACATAGGGGCAGGATCCTTGAGGTGCCCAAACTCTTGGATCACATACTGCTACACGAGCCCTTAATGACAATAGTAGAATGGTGGGAGTTAGTTGGTGTGAGGGATGATGGAGCAACAGGGGCCGAGATAGAGTGCCAAAGTTTGAAGCAATGCGGTGGAGTGTTGCAGCAGTGCGGGAGGCACATAGAAGATACAATAACAACATAGTAGCATTAGGGGGTCAACATAGATTAACAGCAAAGGTAGCTTCATCATCCAAGGACATCTGACTAACCAGCATGTCAACTTTTCGGTGACCTTTTCAGTTGCTTACTTCTCTGCAACTGAGTTGCAATGCAACAATTAGCAGTGGCAGTGTTATGAGAAACATGATGCAACATATTGAAAGGGAGTTGTAGTACCAATGTAGCAGTGAAAGTGGTAGTGTCATGGGATGAAGTACAAGATGTAGCAATGCAGTGGATGAAGGGCAGTAGGTAAAGCATCAGCAACACAAAGGATCGATGCCATGGATCAGTGTAATGCTTCTATTGGGGAGTATTGCTAGAGCACATTCCTCGCTAAGAGGGAGTGTTCATTTTGGGTAGCATCGGATGTGCTCTAGATCCAAAATTTTGTGGAGGGGATAGAATACATAAGATCTCCAGGACCCCGAAATTGTTTGGAGAAATTCCACCCTGATTGTGAGTTATTAAAATAATTAATATTTTTAATGGTGCTCCTAAGTCTAAACTTAGGAAAATAAAAATATTAATGGGTATTAATAACAATATGTGTGAGAAGCTTCTAAGAGACAAGGATCAAGTCTGTTTTAATCTTAGCCATTGATTAGGGACTTAATCTCGACCATTGATTCATCCATAGGAAAAGTATAAGAGGAGGCTTGAGGGTCAATTGGAGACACCAAGTTCATCAGTTAATTCGATTTTTCTAGGGCTTGGTTTGCTGAGAAAATCAAACAAGTGATATGAGTTGCAGTAAGAGGGGAAGAAGCATAGATTTGGTTTAGAAATGAGTTCCAAGCCAAATAATACATGGTAGAGAGGAAACAATAGAATCAGAGAGAAAGTACAGAGGCCTACGTAGCCTAGGAAGGAGCTCACGTAGTGTTGACGTAGGCCAGGAGGGTCTCTTGCAGTGGCAATGTAGAGTATTTGTCAGAAGTCAAAGATTTTGCTGGAAAAGCGAGGTTTTGAGCCGCGAAGGATGAACAACAGTCTTCCTCCAACAAATCAATCTAGAAGAAGGGGTGATAAAGTCTCCTAGAGGTAACATGTTGGCCAAAGAATTGATTGCATTGGGATTTCATAGTGTTTGATGGAATGAGGCCACTCAGGGGATCAGCTGTGACTTGGAGAACGTGGTAAGCCCTCGTATGTATTTCTTGCTTCCGTGATTTCTCTAAAATGTTAGCTGGTATGAGAGGAAACTTGTTTTACTTATATTCTGCTTGCTAAATAAGACAAACCCTCTATCTACTGCACCGATTTTCCTGTGTTGGCTTTTCTAGGGACGTGTTGTCCAAAAATAACGGTGTCCCTTGTGTGTTTGTCTCATATATTGTTTTAGTTTATGATCTATATGTCATTGTAGTCTGTAGTATTTTTTTAATCATTGTTTTTAATTAAATAACTTTTTGAATGAAATAACAAGTAGGAGATGATAAACAAGTGACTTTAGTAGGATTTCTGTTAGTATAGATTCATAAATTTTCACACTATTAACCACTCAGGAGCCTACAAACCACCTCAGGTGATCAAACAATGAGTTAGATCTCTTTTCACTAGGGAAGCTCCTCAACCACACCCATAACACAACATTGATGTGGTTATGGATTCCTAACCACCTACATAGGCCTCCTTCCATGCGGTTATGACCTAAAATCCCCAATTTTGTGCCAGTAGTTTTGAGATCTCATCCACTTTTTTAGGCTCGCCTCAATACCACTACCCAAAACAACCTGTAACTTTTTAGAAACATAAACTAGAGGATGAAAAGTTCAACCAACCAAAAATCAAGTAGGAACTTTACCTAGACATGCCTAATCCATGATATACATTTCATAAAAAATATGGTAAACATGTGAGCTACATATTATCAATGCATATCTAACCATAAGCTGATAATTTTCATCTAAGAATCGCCAAGAAGACTCTATGCGCTCTTTAGATAGTTACAATAACATTTTTTATCCCATGCATTCATCAACCATTTAATAACTTAACAAAAGATATCAAAAACCATATAGAATACATCATATAACTAACATATAAAAAGAATCGAAACCATGGAAAATCAACCATAAAATCACCAGCATAATCACTATAAATGCTTACAGATCACAATGGGAAAATATCTCAAATTAACATATTAAAATGTTAACCAAGTTAGGGAATTCCATGTACCACCCAACAATAGATTGGGTTGAGCCAAATCTCTCTTTCAACTAATCACCCATGTTACATATTCCAAGAATGAATATGGGATCATAAGAGTTAAAAAAAAAAAACCAACCAGGGCTTCCAGATGTTAAACCACCTCAACCCTCAATCATAATCATTTCACCTATATGGTCTAGAAATCACTAACGTCAACCAAATCAGTCTTTATCCAAGCTATCCAGGGCTCTAGGAACTAGTAACATAACCCATAGCCTTCCAAGGCTCCAAAATGTTTGTTCCAACCCATGGCTTCAAGGACTAGTAACTCAACCCACAAGTTTCCAGAGCATTTGTCCGAACCCATAGGCTCTAGGAACTAGTAATTCAAACCAAGTTGTTCTAGGGCTCCAGAAAAATTGTTCCAACCCATAGGCATAGGGAACCTATGATCCAATTAGAAAAGCAAGTGGGAAACCCACAACACCATGGTTATCTAGGAGATGGCAAGACAAGTTTGAAACCACTATCAATCAAGGGAAAGCTCCATGCCAATGAAGTACATAATGAAGGAACCACATTCATATACCATGTATCCAAAAACTAACAAGGAAATCACATATGCAACCTGCTACCTAGAAAGAAATCTAGTGGTAACTGTTGATCCAACTATCTCCTTGTGTTGCCTTTCTTTCGTTCACCTTCTTTCAAAAAATCCAAGTGAATGCTAGAATTCTCCAAGGATACTCCAAGAATTCTCGAAGTGTACAAGAGTATGAGAGAATGAGAGTGTGCTCAACTCAAAATTGTGAAAAAATTGTAAATGACCAAAATCTATGAATTGATTCTACAATGCCTTTTTATTATTGATGTCTCATGTTTTCTTCATTTTCCTTCAATTTTCCTCTAATTTCCCTTGCATGAAAATTTGTCTCTTCACCTTCCTTTTCTCCATTTTTCCTTTATTTTCATAATTAAATGCTAATTATTTCCTCTTTCCCTTTGAAAAATTCCATATCCATTAATTAATCACAAGTGATTGCCACTATAATTTTTTTCCCACCATTCAACTTGGAATACATGTCCCATGACCTTGGTCTTATTTTATTTACATGAAAAAACAACCAAGGATTGTTAAAAACCCTTGCCCTTGGGGGAACACCATCTTTAGTGTTCAATGACGCTTATAACCAGCAAAACACATGCTTTCCATAGAACTTTATAAGACAACTCGATAAAAAGTTTACAACATACCAACTACCATACTGATTTTTGGAGCTTTATAACATAACTTATTGCAATATATACAATACACACACACACAACTATGTGTGTGTGTATATAACTTAAACACATATATGAAACACATATTCTCAACCAACAAATAAAAAGATATAAATCCTGCACCTAATTAGTCAATTCCCATGTAGCTTCATCTGCCTCAAAGTGCTTCCAGTGCACTTTAACTTGTTTGATTGCTCGGTTCTGGAGCATGAGTTGGTTTTACCGTAAAATTCAGTAAGGTTTTGGATGGAACTCTCCCTATGATTCCACCTACAATGCAGACCAATCAATCACATGATCAACATCCTAGACATATATATTACGTAATGAAACATGGAAAACATCATGGACTTTCACTTTTGGTGGAAATTCAGGTCGGTAGGACACTAGTCCAATCATCTCAAGTATCTCAAAAGGCCCACAATATTGAGCAGTCATCTTGGTACATGACCAAATCCTCAAGGACATCCTCTTGGGATTGATGTACAAGTACACATCCTCCCCAATATGAAACTCCTTGAATGCTCTCTATTGATTTGCATAACTCTTTTGTCAGTCATGTGTTTCCTTTAAGTTCCTCTAATTAACCTGCATCTCTTGCTCCATCTCAGCCACCATATGAGGTCCAATCAGTAGCCTGTAATTCAATGGATCACTCCAACTGGTAGGAGTATTACAACTCCTCCAATAAATAGGCTCAAATGGACTCATCTTCAAGGATTCTTGATACCCATTATTATATGAAAACTCTACTAGTGGAATATACTCCTCCCACTTTCACTACTGGTGCATGACATATAACCTAAACATATCCTCAAGAATATTCTTGACCCTCTCTGTCTTTCCATTTTTGTGTGGATGATAAGTTGTACTAAAATATAACTCTATCCCCAAGCTTACAATCAAGTCCTTCCAAAACTTGGAAGTAAACTTGGTGTCTCTAGCTAATATGATCTTCTCGAGAACACCATGCAACCTCACTATCTCCCTAATGAAGATCTTATCTACCTCGCTAGATGAATTCATAGACTCTACTGCAACGAAGTGAGTTGCCTTACTTAACCTATTAGCCACAACTATGATGGAATCATGATTCTTCAATGTGCTCGAAAAACTTGTAATGAAATCCATGGAAATGACCGCCCATTTCCATTCTGGAATGGAAATAGTCTAGAAAAAACCAATTGGATTCTTACACTCTACTTTCACCTATTGATAACCCAAACATCTCGCAACAAACTCAACCACCTCTTTTTTCAAGTTCAACCAATGATAGAAATTCTTAACTATTTTGAAGGTCTTCTAATATCTCAAGTGACCTAAATACAACTTGACATGAAAATACCTCAGCATAAGCTTCTTAAGCTCACTACTATCTGACACATAACTCTTGTTCCTAAATCTGATCAAGCCATCTGTCATGAGGTGATACTCCTCACCTCTATCATCTTCACCCTGCTGCTGCAACCTATACTTCACCTGCTTGTACATGTCATCATGATGCCCTACATGCAAGATCTTCTCTTGTAAATATATCCCATATGAACTCAGCTGAAATGTGATTCACCTACACTCTTATACTAATACCATATGCAACCCTATTCTCCTTACCATTGATGTATTTGGTCTCATAGTCAAACTCACTAAGGGTACCCAACCAAATAGCTTTCATTGCATTCAAATTAGGTTGGCCAGACAAGTACCTCAGTCAACTATGATAACTCATCAAAACATCTCCACATCTTCAATGCGTGAATGATAGCTTCCAACTCAAGATAATGAGTAACATAGTTCCGCTCATGCTCATTTAGCTTCCTTGACTCATAGAATACCACTATTCCTTTCTGCATCAAGACTTCACCAAGTTGTTCCTTGAAAGCATCTATACATACCACAAACTCTTTATCAGGATCTGCATTCTTGGATATTGAAGAATTTGTAAGAAAATAATTGAACTACCCAAACATAGTTTCACACTCCTCAGTCCATTCAAACCTATTCCCTTTTCTACAAAGATGTAATATGATAACCAATATGTGATAAGTTCCCAATGAACTACCTGTAATAACTTGCTATTCCCATGAATAATATGACCTGAACTGCATTCCCAGAATCTAGCCACTCCATGATATATTTGATCTTTTCCTGGTCTACTATTATACCCTTCCTGGAAACAACATGTCCCAAGTAATGAATCTGTTACTAAAAGAAATTTCTCTTGCTAATCCTGGCATACAACTGATGTTATCTCAGAAATATCAACATTGTTTCCAGGTGCTTTGCATGCTCCTCCTCATTCTTTGAATATATCAATATATTATCAGTAAACATTATCACAAAAATGTCCATATAAGGACGTGTTGTGGCCAGCAACAACCCCCCTTTTTATTTAGTGTTATTCCTAATACTAAATAAGTGGGGACCCTTAGTTAAAAATCTAAGAAACCAAAGTAGTGGTTAAATTTCCTTTTTAAATAAAATTACCATCATAAGCTTAGGAAGCCCCTTGGAAAATCTAAAAAGCTAAGCTTTATGATAAGGTAAAATGAAAATCTTTCCTTAGGAAATATCACATCGCATAAGATAGCGGGATACCACCTTACAAGCACAATTCCAACATCTGCGAGATCATGATATGCGATAATAAACAAATATCACATCGCATTCAGCACAACTTACATTGAAACACTTCAATTTGCCGATATGCGATGACGCCGATCGCAAAATCGCATTTCGCAGAAAACAGGTTAACAAAGATTGTCATACATAACATTTCTGCGATCTGCGATATTGAGATATGGCGATATTGCGATATTGCGATCTTGCGATACAACAATAAAGCGATAATGCGATGTCATGAGCTATCAACTTTGCGATTCTGCAATTTTGCGATGTTGCGATCTGCGATGTTGCGAAGCAAATCGCAAAATCGCTTCATCGCATATCTTTCGGGCGCGTTATTCAAGAAAAGTATTTTCCTTAAGCTGACACCTGGTTATGCGCTTTAATGCTAATAAATGAGGTAGTTTCTAGTTATTAATGGAATATGGGATCGTGTTTATCGAAAGAATCATTTCACGTAAGGTGGTATACTTGATGTGTCTGCGGCATTTAAAACTTTCCCATCACCCTTCCTTGTCATTCATTTTCACTTCACTTGTGAATTGCAGGAATGGAGAGCAGAGGCCAATACGAGAAATACACCGGATAAAATGGGAAAGAAAAGCAAAGCCCCGAGCACTGAAGAAAAGGAAATGGCGCCCTTGTATACAGACACGACCTGTAATAGAGATGCGGGAATAGCTACGTGGGAAGGCATGTATAATCTACTCGAAGAGGAGAATCCCAGAGTAATGGAAGTAGTTGCTACCACGGGCTCAAATGGTTCTTCTGAAGCATCCCTTACAGAGCTAGCTTGCTCATTCTTACACTAGATAGCAGTAAGACCCAAAATTCTCCCATACACAGACATGGTGAAGTGGATACTGGACAGCACAGATATCAGAAATAGATAGTTTAAAACTTAGGGTCAAGAGCTTACGGAACTGTTATGTTTACAAATATTGAACTTTATATCTGCTGGAAGGAAAAAGCGCAAAAGGCAGAAAAACGCATCAAGGAAACCTGGATCAAGAAACGGAGGCAGTTTCCGATGCGTGATTAGTGCCTAGCGCTAATTGCACATCGCTGAGGAAAATTTCTTGGAAAGGAAAGCTGTTGGTTGCCCAGTCACCTGCAAGTCCTGAAAATCGCAAGAAAGTAGCGCTACAGGCAGATTGGAAGTAGAGAGCTCAAGAAAAGGAAAAAGCAATCCAAGGGTTAACCAAGTTGAATTGGGATTATTACTGGGCATACTTGGTAAAGCCACATAGCCAGTGGATGACTGTTAAGTGTATCACTAGTTCAGCCAAAAAAATGGCACTAGCTCTTGTCGATTCTGTTTTCTCAGCTCAGCTAAAAGCAGAAGTCAGCCAACCGACTCTTCTCAAATAGATGTTGCATGTGTGCGATTTCAAGGACCAAATATAGAAGTAGTTTAATTTTAGATTCAATTTTAGCTTTAATTTTGTTTTATTTTCCTGAAAAGAGGACAGTCATTTAAACCACATCCTATATTTTTGTAACAATTTATTTTTAGAATTAGTTAGTAGTATTTAAACCCTTCTCATGCATTTAGAGAAGGGTCCTGAAATTTATCAAAAACTTATCCCCAGAACATAGACTTTTGTACCCTCTAAGGAGGTTTTGATGAATGAATGGAACATGATTTATTGCTGTTTGCATTTGATATCTGCTACTGATGTTGCACTTTTGTACTCTTAGTGGATTTGATCAAGGAGAAATAAATTGTTATCGCTTGAAGCTCATGAGTAGGACTAGTTATAAATGGTATTTCTATCTCTTAAACTATTTCTGCCTTGTTTTAGAGTGATTTCCAGTTCAGTTATTTATATATTAATGTATGAATGTTGAGTTATCATTTGGCACTTTTGTACAGTGATAGCTATTTATTTATGCTTAGTGTATAAGTAGCTCATTATGCGATATGTTTTTCACAACTATTTCGTCTAACTTTTTATATGAAGTGGTTCATCTTTATTGAATTCTTTTCTCATAATAGCTGAATGATCTTTATTACCAGCTGTTGTTTGAAATCATTTTAGATCGCATAGAAGAAAGATCACACCCCGTGTTAGCGTAGATTTACATATTTCTGTTTATTAGAATATATTTTCCTTATTATTAGATTAGAATTAGAGTAGAAGTATTCCATTTAGAAACTGTTAGAAACCGAAATATTCATCTTTCTCACACACACACCCAAATTGGGAAACTGGTCCCATATCCCCAGTCGAACCTGCTATACCAAATGGAAAAGTAGCTGCCAATCAAGGTCCGGACCGGGCGGGTATCCCCCTTCTTGTAGACCCGATTTTCAGGGCTTCAACAGGATGCAACACATTTTTCATCAAACACATGAAAGTAGCTAGAGAATTTGTAAGACCAAAAAAACCACCACAAACTCATAATGCCCATACCTAGTACATAATGTGGTCTTGTAAATGTCGTCTTATATGATGTGAACTTGATGATATCTCAGTCTTAGATCAACCTTCAAGAACATTAGTGCTCCCTTAAAATAATCAAACAAACCATCAATCTGTGGTAATGAATACATGTTCTTGATAGTGAATTTGTTCAACTTCCTGTAATCAATGCACAATATGAAAGTACCATCCTTCTTCTTTACAAACAATATTTTTGCACCCCAAGGTGACATGCTTGGCCTTATATATCCATTATCAA
Source organism: Pinus tabuliformis (assembly GCA_031772625.1). Taxonomy (NCBI): domain Eukaryota; kingdom Viridiplantae; phylum Streptophyta; class Pinopsida; order Pinales; family Pinaceae; genus Pinus; species Pinus tabuliformis. The sequence continues at coordinate 460,714,753 of CM062818.1, forward strand.
GCATTTCCTTAAGCTATAACTTCAATTCCACCAACTTCAGAGTGCTCGTCCTGTAAGGTGCCTTAGATGTTGGTGTTGCTCCCGACATCAACTCAATAGAAAATTCCACCTCTCTGTGAGGAGGTAAATCTGAAATATATGTAGGAAACACATCCTGAAATTTCTACAAAATAGAATACTACTTCTAGACTTCATCATCCTCATCTTCCTTCCATTTTCCACTCGAAATATGAACTGAAAACAAAATTCTTTCCTCGAATTGTGCTTTTCCTACATAGTTTTAACCATTCTCACTGATGCCGAATTCTTCTTTCCCTGGAAATTTCTCCTTTCCCTGTCATCATCTAGGCACTCAATAGCCTTATCATAGAATTCCACTTTAGTCTTGTGAATGAACAACCAATCCATGCCCAAAAGTATATTGTATTAACAAAAAGGAAGCACATTTATATGTGGTGATGTAGGCATACCATTCAACTCAAATTCACAAGATCTCACCCAATGATGAACTCTTCTCTTGGTCCTTGTAACCAACCGCACCAACCAAGATTTTGCATGCACTTCTTTATTAAAGCAACACTTATCCACCAAGTCAAGATTGATATAACTATAGTTAGATCCAGGATCAATCAAAATAGAAACAAATTGATCAAAAATCTTACCTTCCATATTAATAATGAATGTATGATGATCAGCCTTCCTATTAACCACTGGTGCATAAATCCGAGGAATAATCTTCCCAACATATCTAGTAATTTGTGCCTCCTTGGCATTGTGAATTTGAGGTTTGTCACCCTAATGCAATGGAAAATATCTCCTATGATGCTTTCCACCACAATTCCAGCACTACAAATTCTTCATTCCATCACCCTTATTCTAATCAAATTGAAATCGATGTCCTTTTTCAACTGCATTGAACTTCTTATATGGTGCCACATTCTCCATATCGTCTACATCTTGAGGCCTTCCTCTCTTCTTATACCACATTCCTTTAGTCTTTTCATTACCTTTCTAATCTTGCTTAGGCTTAGACTTACTCTTAGACTACTCATAACAATGCTTCATCTTCCAAATAACTTCCTCGAATGACGAATGATCATCATACTCAATTTGATCTTTAAATGCTAAATGCAACCCAGTGATGAACCTTTGGACCCTTTTATTCTCATCCTTAACGTATGGCACATACCTAAACAAATCTACAAACTTAGTTGTGTACTCTTTATTGGTCATAGAACCCATCTTCAAATCATAGAATTTGTTAGCCTTTCCATCATAATGTCTCTTAGACAAGTACTTCTTCCTAAAGAGTCTTTTAAACTCATGCCAAATCAACTCTTCGACCTTGATTCTTCTGACATGCTTCACATCTTCCCACCAGATATCTTCTCTTCCCTTGAGACTGATGATTTCTTTCTTGGCTTTAATATTCTTTGAATAATCATGCAATTCAAAGAACTTGTTCATCCCAACTAGCCATGCTTCCGCGCCTTCTGGTTTCTTTGCTTCTCCATCAAATGTAGGAGCCTTGGATTTCTTGAAATCTTCTGAAAAATACTTCTTCTGACTCCTCTTGTAAGGATCCTGGCGGTAATGATGGTGATGTCTCTCAAAATTGGAACTAGAATATAATCCATGAACACTACCTATCCTATCAAGTGCATCCAACCATGTGCCACCTCTAACTGTATCATCCTTGTCAAACATGTACTCTTCTCGAGACCTACTACAATATGGCCCATTAGTCCTTTCCTCCTATCCATGACTAATCCTTAGTTGTCCCTTATTTTGAAAATCTAAAAGACTCTGAAGGATCACTGCATTAATCTCTGCTTATTTTGAGCTATGGAAAGTATTTCGTGTGACTCAGTCAACCTATTATTGTATGCATTACAACTTATGATTTCTTCCTTCAAACATATCAATGCATCTACTAGATCAAGAGAATAATCATATCCTTTCTACTTAGATGATCTCTAAGGAGAGTCACATGAACTGTAATCCACCATTATGCTCGTGATATCTGAGTCTTTATCTCTTGAAAACATGCCATGTTAGATAAACCATATATATTCATAATCAAAGTCATACCTCAACGAAGTTCATGGGAGGCTATCTCATCTACAAAATCAATCTAGATTATTGTAATGTATATACATAATGCCACAAACATCATCATGATGAAACAATCTGTAAGAATGACCACCATGATCCATGTCTAGCCTACTATTCATGACAACCATAACAATCACAAAACACATTAACAACAAATATGCATGCATGATGAACACATAAACAATTGACATGCATGCATTTTAACCCATCTAGTCTAAGTGTTTGAACCTGGAATATCTTATACCAATCTGTAATGACCCTTCCCACATTTATCGAAATTCAAAAGCTTGTCAGGTTAAACATGATACGAGTGTCACTATGGAAACCTAACCTCTAAGTTCTAGTTATGAAAGTGAGGCTGACATGCAGACAACTTAACGACATCCCTCATGGACTACATCCCACTGAAGAGCCTACAAATAACCCGAGGTGATCAAACTCAGAGATGGAGCTCTTTTCACTAAGGAAACTCCCTAACCACACCCAAAACACAACATTAGTGTGGCCATGGGATCCAAAATTCACACATAGGCCTTCTTCCATGTGGTTATGACTTAAAATCCTGAGTTATGTGCTAGCAGTTCCAAGATCTTAGCCACTTTTTGAGGTTAGCATCCAAACCACTACCTAGAATGACTTGTAACATTCCAAAGACATAAGCAAGAGGATGACAAAGCCAACCAATAAAAACTAAAGAAATAACTTGACCTTGACATGCCTAATCCATGATAGACAATTCGTCAAACATATGGTAAACATGTGAGCTACATGTCATGAATGCATATATGATCATAAAACAATAATCTTCATTTGACAATCACTACGAAGGTTTTGTGCCCTCTCTAGCTAGCTACAATAACACTTTTTAGCCCATGCATTCATCAACCATTCAATAAATTAACAAAACACGTCATGATCCATAAATATAATACATCATATAACCAACATATAAGTAGAGTGGAAACCATGCAAAATCAACCATAAAATCAACAACATAATCACTACAAATTCTCATAGATAACAATATAAAAATATCTCATATTAACTTATGAAAATTCCAACCAGGTAAGGGTCTTCCATGTACCACCTGACCATAAATTGGGTTCAACGAAATATCTCTTTCAACTAATCATCCCCATTCCATATTCCAATCATGAATGTGATATAATAAGGGTTTTACCAAAACAAAACCAACTAGGGCTTCTAGAGGCCAAACCACCTCAATCCTCAATCATGGTGATCTCACATATACGGTCCAGAAATCACTAACATCAACTATATCAATCCCTACACAAGTTTCCTAGGGCTCCAGGAATTAGTAATTCAACCGATAGCTTTCCAGGGCTCCAAGAGTTTGTTCCAACCCATGGATCCAGAGACTAGTAGCTCAAGCCACAAGGCTCCAAAGTGTTTGTCCCAACCAACAAGCTCTGGGAACTAGTAACTTAACCCAAGTTGTTCTAAGACTCCAAAGTGTTTATTCCAACCCAAAACCATAGGGAACCTAAAATCTAATCATAGAAACAAGAGGGAAACCCACAACACCATTGATATCCAAGAAATGACAAGGAAAGGCTGAAAACATTGTCAATCTAGGAAAATCTCCATGCCAATGATAATATGTAGCTAAGGAACCACATGCATATATCATGCATTCAAAAACCAGCGAGTAAATCACACATGCTACATGTTACCTGTAAAGTAATTAGACTGTAGTTGTTGACCCAACTATCTCCTTTCGTGCCCTTGATTTCCATTGTCTTCTTTCTTCATATCGAATTGAATTATAGAATGCTCCAGGCATTCTCTAAGAACGCTCTAATTGTGCAATAGTATGCGAGAATGAGAGTGTACTCAACTCAAAACTGTCAAAAAGTTGTAAATGACCAAAAGTTGTGCCAAAAGCTATGAACTAATTCTTTGGTGCCTTTTTATTATTGATGTCTCCTTTTTTCTTCATTTTCTTTCATTTGTCCTCTAATTTCCCTTGCATGAAAATTTGTGTCTCTTCACCTTCCTTTTCTCCTATTTTCCTTTATTTTCATAATTAAATGCCAGTTATTTCGTCTTTTCGTTTTCTAATTCCTTTGCCAATTTCCATAGCCATTACTTAATCACAATTGATTCCCACTATAATGTTTTCCCACCATTTAGCTTGGAATATGTGTCCCATGACCTTGGTATTATTTTATTTACATGGAAAATCAATGAAGGGCTATTACAAGAAGTGAACATTTCCTCACATATTCAAGAAACACCATGTGGCTAAATGTGCATGTGATCATCATAGGTGTTACGAAGGTGCATCGAACCCTCCCTCCATAATGGTATATAAGGATAAAGATGAGATGCTTAACGTAGGAAAAATTGAATCACTTCCGCCTTTGAGGAAAGTCACCTAAACACTCACTAAAATTTGTGATGGAGGAATGAAGGCAGAAGTCATGAGCCTCCAAATTAGGGTAATTTTTTTTTCTAACAAAATTACATACAATTTACTTGAACCCGGCCGATGGGAAAAAGATGGTTTTTCATTTTGTATTAATTTAAGACAATTACCTAATGAGAAAAGCTAGTTTTTTGTTTTGTCTTATTTTAATAAAATTAAAAAGTTATTAAAGATTTTAAGAATACATTAAAATATTGTCTTCAATAAATGACTTAAAACACCTCTTCATGTAAAAGTGTTTTTGTTGGCTTATTGGGGCCTGTCCCAGGTTCGGAAATGTTTTAGCCAAGAAAATCCTACACTACTGGCCCTTTTAGCAACAATCGACGGAGCGCGGACTGAAGTCTCACCCGAGGTAGTATGGGAGGGTGCTGGAACTAGGTTTTCGTACCCTAGGGATGTCTTGATGAGGTCTAGAGGGGTCACAAACCGATTATGCCTTCGCGCTATTCTGCACAGTTGTCTGGTCCTCGCATAGCTCTGTGCTGAGATACTTCCTAGATTCCTTATTATTATTATGTTTATTAGAGATATGATCTAATTATTAAGGTTTTTAATCAAGCATTAACAGTTATAACCGACGCACGCAATCATAGATCTTAAAGTCATGCATAAAACCATAACATAAGAATAACATATAGATTTGCGACCAGATGCACAATAATTCAAAAACACTTATCTTTATTGATCTTCTATTCAGTACAATCAAATTCCACCCTGCGCACTCAGCTACAGGGGTCCACGCACATAGTTGCAGACTTTACCATGCCTCTGTGCACATAGCCACAGAGCCTACTCTTACTACTACCAAACTCGACTCAGAATTACCGACTCAGAGTGAACAACCCATTACCTTCACATCTGATCAAGAATTATAAAAAACTGAATTCTAAACCTAGGTCCCTACTCTTATACATTTCGATGGTCCACAGACCATGGGCAGGCTGACTCGCTTTCTATTAATTTACAATATTTCCAGGCGGACAACCCCTTGACTTGACCCATTACAATTTGTGCTCCACACACTTCGTGGAGCCTTTACAATACTGTTACCCAAAATTGTGGGCTTTAAGCCCCAGAACCATTACGTGAGGCCTCCCTTGCCCAACAGGCCCCCAAAATAATCATCGTGACTCATCCCGAGTCACTCTTTAGGTGCGTTGATCTTCGCACAGAGCTCATCCAACAAATTCTGCACTTCGCTTACATTCGCAACACATTCTTTTGCCATCTACTGTACCTACAGTGCGCGAGCCTCTGGTGCCTTATTATCAGTTTCCCTTGCTTGTTTGAGTCCGTATACATCCCGCATTTGTGCTAGCTTTCCTACGATGTTGGCAGTTATTGCAAATGCCTCCTAAAGCCAAGGTTGGATGCGTTCTTTAAGCACAGCTTCTTTCTGTCGAATGGAATCGACTTGGGCCTCCTTTATCCTGGACAATCTCTGAGTAATGGTAACTGTTTGCACAGTCCCTCGAACATTGTCATAAGCTTGTTTCAACTCCCGTACTTTTGTCTCTACCTGATGCAATGTTGGGTCTTCCTGCAGTGATGTGAGTGTGAAAAGGAATTGATCCAACAATCCCGTGCAATCCTATATAGCGTGCTCTATCACTTCCAATCCTACTTGAAGAGCTTAGCGGTGCTACTCTCTGACTTCTAGTGGTGTAAGGGGCGGCGCTTTCAGCCTTAGTTGCGTGATCTACAATTTCAATTCCCACTGAGCTTTGGCAGCATCCTCTTGGGCCTTACGGAATCCTGCAACAATGTGATGAATCTTTTCAGCTGTTGGGAGTTTCGTTGGCATAACCAATTCTGGTACACTACTACAGACCTTCGACACAACCTGTTCCAATTCTTCGTTGTGTGCGACCAAGTCATCGTGTTGTAGACTGACCTGCTCCAGATTTCCCTTTTTCTCCATTAAGACCTAGAGGGTACAACCTTCCCTGGCGCGGAGGTTAGTGGTTACCCCATCCTGCAGCTAGTATACGGTCTCTCTAGGAAGGGCGGCCAAGTTCAACCCCCAACTCCTCATGTCACCTTCGGCTTCAGTTAGGACGGTGCTTGATGGTAACACTAAAGTGTTCATTGTGTGGGAGTGCACTATCTGCTCAGCTGCAGGTGTATCTTCCACTCGGTTCAGTATCATCCCTCCTGGGGGTCACACCTGTAATGCCTGCAACTGCACTCTAAGCGCCCAACACATTTGTTTGCTATGTCATCAATTCCTCTAGAGCACCCTTAGTGATATCACACACTGGTTCGCTGATGGAAAGAAGATCTCCCTCCAAATTCCTTGTTTTCTTCGTCTTTTTGCGTGTAGGTGGCTGCTCCTAGACATGCGGCCTTTTAAGTTGGGTTGATGTTGTGGCCAGGTCTGTGCATTCCTGTGTCTTCACTTCCCCCTGTATGTCCTACTCCATGGACATTTCTTGAGCCTCCACAATCTCTTCGGCAGCCACACTCATGGGTTCTTCTACTGCCTCGGTCGCCTCCCACTGTGTGGATGCTTTCTGTTCCTGGTGTGTTCTTTCTGGCAACTTTGTGATGCGTAACCTGATTTAATTCTTCTGCTACTCAGTTGCAATCTTTTCTAATTCGTCCAAGTCAGGAGTATGCCACTCTGGAGGCCATGCCGCCATTGCCTTGAAAATTGCATCATCCATTGCAATGAATGGAATATTTACCCATTTTAGAGTTGGATCCTTTCGCACCCGAATATACAGATTATGTATATCTGCCTTGAACTCAGCCATGCTTTACGAACTGTTGTATACTGTCAGGGACAACTGTTGTCTGTGGTTGATATGTGTTTGGATACTCACCTCCATAAGTATCCAAAACACCTTGATCTCACGAATCCTCATGGCATATTTTGTAGCCCAGAGCGAGTGTTATGCTCATAACCTGCAAAAAGATACTCAAATACAGAATATGTGAAGAAATATACCTAGAACATAGAATAGTGAGAGACAACAAGAAATATTTTATTATTCAAAAAGCAATGTTCACTGGCCTCTTCGAGGGGGCAACCTCCAATAGAGCAGAGCTCGATTCAAAAATAAGACATGATGCTCCTCGCAGGGAGTCTCTATCCTTTATATATGACTCATACATGCAATACCATGGATCAATACCATGGGTTTTATTAATACCATCTATCTAATACCATGGCCAATTTGCAACTAACTGTGGTCCCGTCATTAATTTTGGGTTAACCACTTACAATTATTAATATGGGCTTTATTGACTTTTTACTATGACTCGATCCCATTACATAAATAAGGGGGTTAGGGTGGGACCCTAACATGCCCTCCCCCTTAAAAATAGCCCCATACTCAAGGCTGAAGCTGCGAAAACTACTGAAGAATAGTGGCTGGTTCCCAAGTTGCATCTTCCGGAGAGGTGTCTTTCCACTTGACGAGAACTTCCCTAATCAAGTGGCCACGCAGATGCCTTTCTCGTGTGTCGAGGACCTATTCAGGTTGGAGCCAGATTGACCCTTCCTCATCCAATTCAGGTAGACTGGATTGAATTCTGCAATTGTTCCCAATCACTTTCTTGAGGCATGAGACATGGAAAACTAGATGGATTTTTGCAGTAGGCGGCAAAGCCAGCTTGTAGGCTACTTCTCCAATGCGCTGAAGTACTTGATATGGTCCGTAGAATTTTGGAGATAGTTTCTTACAACCCTTGTCTTTGATTGATGTTTGCTTATATGGTTGCAACCTCAAAAATACCTGGTCCCCTTCTTGAAATTGGTGCTCTGAGCGATGTTGGTCTACCTATTGCTTCATGCGGTTTTGAGCTTGATGAAGATTCTCTCTAAGATGGGCGAGCATGGTTGCGTGGTTTTGTAGGAGTTGATCCACTGCTTGTACTTTTGAGCCCCCCTTGATATAAGAAGTAGGGGAAGGAGGGAGTTGACCATATACTACTTCATAGGGAGACATTTTGGTGGTGGCATGATAGTTGGTGTTATACCACCATTCAGCTAGAGGTAACCGCTGTGCCCAAAGATGTTGCTTTTCTGAAGTGAAACACCTAAGTTAGGCTTCCAGACATTTGTTGATGGCTTCCGTTTGACCATCCGTTTGTGGATGATAAGAAGTACTAATTTTTAGTTGGGTGCCTTGTAGCTTGAAGAGTTCCTGCCAAAAATTACTGGTGAAGATTGGGTCGCGATTGGACACAATAGAAGTGGGCATGCCATGCAATTTGAAGATCTGATTCATGAAAGATTGAGCGACCAAAGTCAGTGTAAACTGGTGGGGTAGGGCACAGAAATGAGCATACTTTGAAAGTCTGTCACAACCACCATGATGACTGACTTGTTTCTTGACTTTGGAAGACCTGTAATGAAATCCATAGAAACCTTCGTCCATATTGTTGCCGGGATGGGCAATGGTTGTAATGTGCCCTTGGTGGAATTTGGATCCACTTACAATTGAGAAATGAATTGGGAGAGCTCGGGATGTGAAAACCATTCCCTACGAGCCTCTTCAATCCATTCTGGAATGGGAAGGGAAATTTCTAGCAGGGTACTTCCCTCCTCAAATTGGTGAGATAGTGCATCTGCTACACTATTTTCTTGCCCTTTCTTGTAAATGATCTCATAATCATAGCCCAGCATTTTGGCGAGCCATTTATTTTGTTGTGGGGAGGATAGGCATTGCTGCAAAAAACATTTAAGACTGTGATGGTCTGTGCGGATTTGGAAACGTCGCCCCAATAAGTAAGGTCACTAGGTCTCTACTGCATGTAAAATGGCCATCATTTCCTTCTCATAGTTAGATTGGCCCAGATTCTTCCCACTTAGTTGTTGGCTTGTGAAGGCCAAAGGTTGCCCTTCCGGCATTAAGACTGCCCCAATACCCATACCCGAAGCATGACATTCAATGACAAAAGATTTGGTGAATTCAAGTAGTGCTAAGACTGGAGTGGAACACATGGTATTTTTGAGAGCTGTAAATACTTGTTGTGCATCCTCATTCCAGAAGAATGAATTTTTCTTTAGGAGTTGAGTGAGGGGCTTCGCTATGCGACCATAATTGCGGACAAATTTGCGATAATAGCCTGTGAGACCCAAAAATCCTCTCAGGCTCTTCAAGGTCTTAGGTTGAGGCCAATCCTGCATTGCCTGGATCTTTTTGGGGTCCACCTTGACACCTTCACGCCCCACAATGTGGGCCAAATAATCAACTTCTTCCATGCCAAACGAACACTTAGACATCTTGACAAGTAATTTATGCTTGCGAAGCAATTGCAAGAGTAGATCTACATGTTGAAGATGTGCGACCCAAGTGCAACTATAGATGACGATGTCATCGAAGAAGACGAGGACAAATTTCCTGAGATATGGTTTGAGAAGGTGGTTCATAAGGCTTTGAAAAGTAGATGGGGCATTACAAAGACCGAATGGCATGACCAGGAACTCATAATGGCCTTCATGAGTTTGGAAAGCAACCTTTGGAATGTCGACTTCCTTCATGCGGATTTGGTTGTAGCCTGAGCGAAGATCCAACTTAATGAATAATTGAGCCCCATTGAGTTCATCCAGCAAATCATCAACCACTGGGATGGGAAATTTATCTTTGAATGTCAACTTATTTAGGGCCCTGAAGTCTAGACACATCCACCACTCCCCATCTTTCTTTAGCACCATGAACACCGGTGATGAATAAGGACTAATGCTGGGACGAATGACACTTGCTTCCAAAAGTTCCTTGATTATTTTTTCTATTTCATTCATTTGGGTGAACGAATATCTGTATGGGCGCACATTTGGAGGTTGGGCTCCTTGAACCAAGGTGATACTATGATCATGTTCCCCTCTCGAGGGTGGAAGCTCATGAGGCTTGTTAAAGATGGCAGGTGGTTATTTAAAATCTGTTGCATCTCAGGATGAATCAGCAGAGACTTGGTTTCGACTGCCTGGATGGCATTAAATTGAGCTATAACTCCATGATGGCCCTTTTTTAGCAATTTTTCCATCCTATGCAAGCTGATGATAGAGGGAGCTCCCGCCTGGAGTCCACGGAGGGTATGTGTGGAGTTTTTCTGCTTAAAACTCATATATAACTCCTGGAAATCCATTGTGATTGGTCCAAGAGTGCGAAGCCATTCAGCATCGAGGATAATGTCGCACCCTCCCATGTGTATGGAAAACATGTGGGTCTTCAAATAATAATCCCCCATTTGAAGTTTGACATTTTCACAGTGGCCTTCACATTTCATTGTGCCCCCATTCGCAATTTGGACTTGGAAGTTAGAAACTGCTCGTACAAAACAATGCACTACTTCCACGACTTTTTGATGGATGAAATTATGTGTACTTCCACTATCAATTAAGACTACTACTCGGCGATGTTTAATAAAACCTCTGATTTTAAGAGTTTGAGGTGAAGAAATCTCTGCCAAAGCATGCTGCGAAATAACTGGTTCGTCAGGGACATTGTCCTTTTGGTTGTCCTCTTCTACCGCCTCATTTTGCTCCAGTGGTGGATCTTCCTCCGATGAGCTGTAATCAGTGGCATCAATTTGAAAAAACTTGGGCTCCTTGCATTTATGACCTGGGGAGTATGTTTCATCATTGTAGTAACATAATCCTTTCTTTCTTATTTAGGCCATTTCTGCAGGTGACACCTTTTGAACCTTAAGTGTTTGAGTCATGCTGTGAGCCTCTGGGGGGCGACCCTTAGCGGTGAAATTTGGGCAACTGTACTAGGCTGCTAACACACGTTCCACGTTACGAGCTACATTGCAAGCCTCCGTCCATGTGGGAAGGTGGTGTAGTAGGACGTGGGCTTTTATGGTTTCTTTAAGACCACTGATAAAACATTTTGTGTAGAACACATCTGAGAGACCCCTAGTGCAGAAGGCTAAGGCTTCAAAGGTTGTAATATATTCATCCACTGTGCCAGTCTGTTGGAGCTTAGTAAGATGACCCAAAAAAGAAGATTCCTGGTCAAAGCGTTCTGTAAGGGCTTTTTTGAAGGTGGTCCAAGTCACAAAAGTTCCATTGCAACGTTGATGCCATTCCCACCACTGCCACTTTTCATTGTCCAAGTACATGCTCTCCACCATAAGCTGAGTCTCATTATCTAAGATGTTATTCAGATTGAAATACTGCTCCATTTGTGCTATACATGCTGCCGGGTGAGAACCATCAAATTTATGCATATCCAACTTGGGAGGTTGCGGATGGGATTGTTGGTGGGGCCCCCAGAGGTGAACAGAGTGGCTAGACTCACCCTCGCTGTGTCCATTTCCAATATACGCCTCCTCATGGGCTTCCTCCTTGCCCTTCGGGATTATGCTCGAGATTATGCTAGTTAGTATGTCAAGCTGAATTTGGAGGGATTGCAAGGATTGTTCAAGTTTGTCCATCCTCTCATTGGCCATAGCTTGAGCTCGAGTTTCTACCATGCACCGACCTGATGTTCTTGAAATTTGGGACCGCCCAAAAAAAAAAATTCACTAAGAATTGAATGGTACCACCGTGCTCAACTCGTCGTTCTAATTCTGATGGGCTATATCAACAATAAGTGCCCCTGGAGATCTCAAACCTTTTACTCCTTAGGAATACTGTAGTAGCCAAATCCTCAAAATGTGAATGCTGCCAAAAGTACTACAAAAATCATGCCCCGTTATAGGAACCCCACATAACTACTTAGATCAAGTGGATCTGAGAGATCTGAATGGCAGATCGGATAGCATTGAGTGGTGGAACATATTGCTGCTCCGGATCTGATGGATCTAATAGGTCGGAATGGATGGTCTGCTAACTCGGAACTGCGGGACTGATGTCTGCTGCTGTTTCTCCCCTTTGCACGAGCGGATCTGGTAGAGATGATGCGTGATCCAAAGATAGAAAAGGGAACTATGGTCTCGAGGAGTGTCAGGTGCTACAGAACGCAATATACATAAGGGTCTGACAGTAGTACTCGGTGTTACACAGTAATTTGTCACCATCCCGGTTACTCCTCTTGTCGTACCTTGGAGGACCCATCCCGGGAGTTATAAGAAGTGAAAAAGGCTAAAAACACTTGCATTATGTTCCCCTGAGTATGTACTCCATGTTCCCTAAAGACACCTTCTGCAGATCATCCCTAAAAAGTGCTATTTTTCCATTGGCGCAAGTCCACAGTATTCTACCCGCGCCAATGGTGGAGATCCTCAAAAGAGGGCGCGACCATTGGTGCTCTGTCTTAGAGAAATAGTCGCGCCAACCAAATTTAGTCGTGCTTTTTGCCTTAATGCATGTCCGGCTATTGTTTCCTTCATTACATGGAGCTTTTCTGAGGATAAAAAATCAGTCTTTTGTCGAGCTTTATCCATCTTTATGGCTTTTGCTAAATCCGCGAAAGGTGTCCCGGTTCATCGCATCCTCCTCCCTCCTTCATCTATATAAGCTTGTCATTATGCATTGGACAGGAAAAGGGGGTGCTGGTGTTAGTGTTATGCTAGTGATTTGGTGATTGAGTGATAGTAGTGATGATTATTGGTCATGGAGTGTTAGATGTTGAGTTCTTGGAGAAATGCTAGTGAGTGCTAGAGAGGTTATGCTGCCGGAGAGGAGATGCATGTCAAGACACATATAGTTACTCGCCCAGCCAGGAAAAGGGTCGACGTCAGAACAATGGTTGTAACTTTTCCTGTTTATTAATTGATGAGCGACTGCTATTATAGTTCCAATCTCATTATCTATCATGGTGATATGTTGATTTATTTCCTTTCTGACTGAAATATAGTTGTGCCTTGGTAGTTTTTATGTTGGTATCTGTCTCTTCCTTTGCATGTGCAGGTATTCGTTATGATCTGTTGGAGCAAGGGAGCGAGGATATCAACTTTGCTTCAATCATAGCGTTGGACTCCAGGTTAGTCTTCTTGATTCACCTTTGATGCATAACTAGGAACTTGCGTAGCAGCGTGGTTTGTTTGTGGCTAGTTCTGTGATAGGCTAGTGGGTTCGCCTCTGTCCGCAGAGGGGATTTACCTTACCAACAAATTGGCAACTCCACTGGGGAGTAACCCTTTGATTTTTGTCTTGCATGTTAATTTTCTTCTGCTTGCTTGAGTGCATGAGCTTCCTGAGTCAGTTTTGAGTTGATTCTTTACTGTTTGACCCATCTGAGCACTGTCAACCCGACCTGAGGTCGTATCTTTTATCTTTTTAGTTGGCAAGCTTAATTGGCGCGGTTATTTCTCTGACAGTCGCGCCAGTTGGCGCATGTTGCTCAAGAGCAACTCGCGCCAATTTTGTGGTAGCGCAAGTTGCAGGCTGACAGTCGCGCCAGCTCTGTAAATTTTTCCTGTGTGTGGGTGGAAAGCTCATTCAGTCTCTTTATATATCTCTTCCAGCCTCTGGAACTGTGTTGAACCGCTGCTTGACTGGTCTTAGCCTGTATCCCTCAGCTGTTTGCTTATTTCCAGTGACTTTGCATGTCTAGCCTTCTGTGGGAAGTTTCGGTCTCTTGATCATCCAGTCAGCTTGTTGATTGTTCTACACTTATCCAGTGATTTGTTAAAGCTTGATCTTCTATACTCTGAATACTTCACTTCTATCTTCTTTGGATTTCACTAGTTTTTGTGTTTTTCCTTGCTTGCATGGCTCATTTTGTGTTTTAGGATTGGTTCTATTTCATTGACTGAACTTGGATTGTGCATATCTCTTAGAATTTGTTTACATGCATCATGCCATCTTAAAGGAAAGAAAAACAAAAAATCTCTTGCATCATAGTAGTTAGCAATTATTGTTATTTGTTGCTATTAAAAAGAAAAGGACAAAATTTCGTTTCTTGTTATTAGATGCATTAGGATCTTTGTTCTTTGTTGAAGTGATCATTTCGTTTGTGGAAAAGATCTCAACCCTCCTGTAGATAGAATTCATTGAATCAAATGATTTAATTTCGGCATATAGTTTGCATGTAAGAAGTTTTCGAGATATCACATACGGTAGGACCAAAAAACTGAAACATAATCAAATATAAACTTTAAAATGAACCAAATGAACATAACAATGCATTGGAACATAACGCAAACACTCTAGAGGTCTAGGTTAGAGACGTGTTCCGGCGTCGTTAAACCTGGTAGTTTATCGTCGAGTGGTTGGGTGATTCCTCCACGGTGAAACGATAGTTGCTAATACGGACTGTGCTCCCACGTACCGTCGAGTATATATTGGGAGACCCCTATAGGAATAAAGTCTTTATCCATAGGAAGCCGTGTCAGCCGCCCTACGATTCGCAATGCAGTAAACACAACATTCACGAAGATCGACCACCTGTACCCTAAAAAGTATTCTGTGGTTTTGCGAAAAGTTTGGCACACCCTCTACCTAGAATTCCAGAGCAGTCACTTTTGATCCTTTTCGGACTCCCTAAACGAAAAGGTGCCTGTGAGCGTCTTGTCACTTCGTGCTCATTAAATATTCGAAGGAGACTAGAGTCATCTTTTACCCTTTTCTCGACTCTTAAAAAATGAAAAGGTTAAGTTCAGTGTCTTAAAAATTATTGGCCACGATAACATTACCCAATTAGATTTTGTTTGTGTTAGCTTGAGTAGGGTTATTTCTCGTTCAATGGCAGCCTTTCTGGTGCCCACCGGCCAAGGTGTTCCTCCGATGGGAACCCTCGCCCATTTCCTTCTGTCGGAAATGTTGGCATTCAGTATATCGCAACATTGTCTTTGCCTGGGTTAACCATTGGTTTACCCGTATGGTTGTTTTCAAACTCGGTGGTCTCAAGTGTGATGACTCCTGTCCCACCACCACCTCCTCCACCCGAACAACACCATGTTGATTCTAAGGTGGACCCCTTCCCTTCTTCGCCTATTGCTGCGTCCTCATCTTCTACTTCGCCTGGTGAAACCTTGGATTTCACTTACCAGGTGACTAAGAAGAAGAAGAAGAAGACCAACAAGAAGAAGTCTTCTAAGGGGAAGGTCGTATCTACCACGAAGCTATCAGAAGTGGAACCACCTTCTGCTCCTCCGCGGAAGCTTCGGTCTCCTTGTCGATTATGCAAAGGGGACCATTTTCTTTCTGATTGTCCTGGCATTCCCAGGATCCTAGATATATGGTCCCGTGACCCGACTCGCCCCTTGCTGTCGCAAATTGACGATACCTTACTAGTTGGTAACAGAAAAGGGAAGGTTCGTTTCCCTTGTCGACTTTGTGAAGGTAATCATCTGCTTCGCCTTTGTCCACTTATGGATGAAGCTTCCCGTCTTTTGGCAAGTCTGTCGGATTCCTTACCCCAACTACCCGCTGGATATCAGCGCCTTTTTACACCTGCAGAGCGTCTCTCCACTAACCAAGTGATCAAACATGATTCCTTTTTGGTCCAACTTTCTCTTCCTGAACCTACCTGTGCTCCGCCTGCTCCAAACCAGTCCCTGGTCGGAACAAGTGATTTATACTCATCATCTATGCACTACTTGATCATCAAAGATGAACCCCCTGAGTCCAAACCAACCGAAAGTCCACAGTTCCAGCTTACAAGTAACCCGGTCTTTCAAAAGGTCCAGCTTACAAGTGACTCGGTTTTGTGTACAGAAGTTCCATCTTTAGCTACTCTTATATCTGAATCTAAACCAGACGAAAGTCAAAAGGTCCGGCTTACAAGTGACCTGGTTTTACTTTCAGAACTTCCACCCCTAGATGATCCTACATCTGAATCCAAACTAGACAACAGTCAAACGGTCCAGATTACAAGTGACCCGGTTTCGCCTTCAGAAGTTACCACCTCAGATGATGGTATCACTGCCAAGAATGAAGAACCCACCGTCCAAATTCTATTCATTGACATAGACGTTAATGATCAGGTGAGCGTCCCTCTCATTTCTTCACACCAGGAAGAAACTCCATTAGAATCATATCCGGCTGTCTATCCAGTCCCACCTCCAAGCAACCTAGTTGTTTCCTTTAATTGGGATCAACTAGTCAATCCTCGGTTACCAACCGCCATACCATTTTGAATCATAGTTCAAGTCTATCGCATGGTTATGGCTGGTACAATTATTGATGAAGGATCTCCTGTGAGTATCCTTTCTTCAACAGCTTGGGAAGCACTTGGTTCCCCACTGCTTCTGCCTGAGATGAGAAGCCTTGTAGGTTTCCATCGAAAAATCACTCGACCTTTAGGAATTCTTCCCAATGTACCTATCACGTTAGAAGGGAAGACTATCCAAATGGGTCTCATGGTAGTCCAAGGTCCGTTAGATTACAATTTACTCCTTGGACGAGACTATATTTATCGCATGCGTGCTATTGTGTCCTCACTCTTCAGAGTGATGTGTTTTCCGCATGAAGGAAGAACGATCAAAGTCGTAGACCAACTTTCATTCCTCGGTTCACACTTCACATATAGCCATTTGCCATTCCTAAATGGTCTTATTTCCACAGGAAATGCCCCAGCATCCACCCCGTCATTCTGATGACGGCAGCTCACCCGGGCGCGTGACTGAAGCCCGGGGGCATCCTCCAATCGAGTCTTTCCAAGTAAACCTTCATTCCATCCACTCCGTGAATGCCATGAAGCTTGGGGGGCATGTACTTCGATTGGTATAATCATGCTGGGGGCATGCAACAATTTTTTTTTTTTTTTTAACAAGCAAAGTTCTCCATGGTTCAAGCTTGTGTAAAAATGAACCCATTTACATCCCGTGATTGCCTTTTATCCGCTAAAATTCTGCTAGATGAGCCTTGGTTGTTTCATTCCATCGCCACCATATTTTTGGCCGATCATATGCTTTCACTTGGTTGTTTCTCCTTTCCTGAGGAACCACAACGATGAGTGGTCTTATTAGCCAGCCTCTTAACCTCTACGTGTTTCAAGTAAAGTTCCACCATTACCGGAACCAGTTGCTATCCCTTATACCACTCGTTCCTTCAGGACGAGTCGCCTTTACGCTCTTTTCTGACTCGTAAAATATGAAAAGATTGCCGAGTATTTTTCCTTTTTTGACTTGTTAAAGAAAATAAAAATGGAGGTCCGCTTTCAGCTCTTTTCTGACCATTTAAAGAGGAAAAGATTGCCGAGTCCCTCCTCTTGACTCGTTAAATGGTGATAAGGGGTGGTCATTTTAAGTTATTTTTGTCGACCGTTAAAACATAAAAAGATTACCGGGTTTTTGTCGTTTCAAACTCGTTAGTGGTTACGAAACGACGTGGTTTTGACCGCTTTTTTACTTTTTCAGGTCAAAGTCACTAATCATGAAAAGTACTCCTCGATCGTAATGATCGGGCGGTTCTTTCGGGTATTATTTTATACTTTTTCGGGCTTGAGAGACACAACTTTATGAAAAAGGACATCCCTGGAGTTTCCTTTTCTGCTGTCTTTTCAAACTCTCTAAACATGAAAAGACGCCGAGTTCTTCCTTTGTCAGACTCGTTAAAACTTAATGACATCGGATTTTATCACAATACAAGCATATGCTATCCCCGTCAAGCTTGTTAAAAATAACTGGGGTACTCCCCAGAAATGGTGAGGGGAAAAGAAAATTTTGAACCATAGTTATTACCGTAAAGGCAGTATGTCGCTCTTGAACATGGCACTTTTTGCTTTCATGTCCGGGGTGGGGATATTTCATGTCATATCTTTCACTTTCTTCCATGGACTTGGGTACCCTATTTGACCTCTCATTCACTCATTGCCTCGTCATAATGACCTTTGATACATTGATGTCGAATACTGCCAATTCCGTTAATGTGCCGCCGATATGTTCAAGAGAAGTTGACCTCTGAAAAAACAACCTCCCTCTGATAGTTCGCACAATCTTGATTCACGACATTATCTCTCTGTCTCATGTCGATGATGTGGGAAACATTATGGCCCACCTTCGATCAAGGTCACTCCCTGTCGACTTCAGCTCATTATCCAGGAAGTTGACCTAGAGACTTCCTTCCGGTGCCTTGGAGCCTGCATGCCTCAATGGCAGGTTCTTCGTGTTCGATGTGAGGTTTTCATCATTGGCCTCCGATCGAATGATTCTACGGGTGTTCGACTTCAGCTCATTGATTCACACGCTGTAGATTGTACCTATAGTACCTTGAGGGCCATTTTCATTATTGGTGGTACCTCTCGCGTCTGTTAACAGTTCCCACCATTGACTGGTAATCAGACGATGTTCATGCATGCTCGACTTCAGCTCATATATTCACATGCTTGAACTTGTACTCTTGTTCGGGTCGAGATGGAGCGCAAGACCCTGGATTGTGTCTGTTGTAATCCAGGCGTGATTCTTGGTACTTGACTCATTCACTGGATGGCTGCGACCATACCTGAGTCAATTCATTGATCCTAACCAGATGGCTGCGTCCATACTATGGATCTAGATTATTTATGTACTCTCTTATGGATGGCTGCGACCATACCACGTACATCTTGTAATTGAACTATCAGTCATGTCTCTTAATACGGCTCCTCGGCGGCAGTAACTATATGTGCTCTTATGTGCTCTTATGTGTGTTCTTGTAAAGCATTTCACCCCTCTCCACCTCTCGGACTTCATGCTTTAGGGGGCATCTGTTACGCAGTAATTTGTCACCATCCCGGTTACTCCTCTTGTCGTACCTTGGAGGACCCATAACGGGAGTTATAAGAAGTGACAAAGGCTAAAAACACTTGCATTATGTTCCCCTGAGTATGTACTCCATGTTCCCTAAAGACACCTTCTACAGATCATGCCTAAAAAGTGTTATTTTTCCATTGGCGCAAGTCCACAGTATTCTACCCGCGCCAATGGTGGAGATCCTCAAAAGAGGGCGCGACCATTGGCGCTCTGTCTTAGAGCAATAGTCGCGCCAACCAAATTTAGTCGTGCTTTTTGCCTTAATGCACGTCCGGCTGTTGTTTCCTTCATTACATGGAGCTTTTCTGAGGATAAAAAATCAGTCTTTTGTCGAGCTTTATCCATCTTTATGGCTTTTGCTAAATCCGCGAAAGGTGTCCCGGTTCATCGCATCCTCCTCCCTCCTTCATCTATATAAGCTTGTCATTATGCATTGGACAGGAAAAGGGGGTGTTGGTGATAGTGTTATGCTAGTGATTTGGTGATTGAGTGATAGTAGTGATGATTATTGGTCATGGAGTGTTAGATGTTGAGTTCTTGGAGAAATGCTAGTGAGTGCTAGAGAGGTTATGCTGCCGGAGAGGAGATGCATGTCAAGACACATATAGTTACTCGCCCAGCCAGGAGAAGGGTCGACGTCAGAACAATGGTTGTAACTTTTCCTGTTTATTAATTGATGAGCGACTGCTATTATAGTTCCAATCTCATTATCTATCATAGTGATATGTTGATTTATTTCCTTTCTGACTGAAATATAGTTGTGCCTTGGTAGTTTTTATGTTGGTATCTGTCTCTTCCTTTGCATGTGCAGGTATTCGTTATGATCTGTTGGAGCAAGGGAGCGAGGATATCAACTCTGCTTCAATCATAGCGTTGGACTCCAGGTTAGTCTTCTTGATTCACCTTTGATGCATAACTAGGAACTTGCGTAGCAGCGTGGTTTGTTTGTGGCTAGTTTTGTGATAGGCTAGTGGGATCGCCTCTGTCCGCAGAGGGGATTTACCTTACCAACACTCGGCCCAATGTTTCAGGGCTCTAACTAAGGAGGATCAAACGTACCCTTAGCCGTACAACCCGACTACCCTATCGTACGGGCAAGTAATCTCTCCGAGTGTTGTTATTGGTGTACTATAGCAGCAAGATGACCAACGATTTATCTATGGCTAGGTTGTACAGGAGCTAAGGGGCTTCCGATATACCCAGAAGGTACTTGGAAGACATTCCGTACGTAGTTCCGCTTAATGCACTACTACTCGAAGGGGTACCCACAGGGGTTACAAGGGAGTCCAAAAAGCGTGACAACCTCTTTTATTTCTTGTGTGCATGCCTCCCCAAATCCGCAGGTTTATGCGCTCAATGATAGATCTTGTGGTTTAAAGACGTCGGAACACGTCTCTAGCCAAATATTTTTTTCTAAGAAATGGAGATCCCACCGGCCCTGGAAAGTGCTCTGATACCACTTGTTATGCTCATAACCTACATAAAGATAACAAAATACAGAATATGCGAAGAAAGATACCCAGAACATAGAATAGTGAGAGACAACAACAAATATTTTATTATTCAGAAAGCAATGTTCACTGGCCTCTTTGAGGGGGCAACCTCCAATAGAGCAGAGCTCGATTCAAAAATAAGACACGATGCTCCTCGCAGGGAGTCTCTATCCTTTATATATGACTCATACATGCAATACAATGGATCGATACCATGGGTTTTATTAATACCATCTATCTAATACCATGGCCCATTTGAAACTAGTGGTGGTCCCGTCATTAATTGCGGGTTAACCACTTACAATTATTAATATGGGATTTATTGACTTTTTACTATGACTCGATCCCACTACATAAATAAGGGGGTTAGGGTGGGACCCTAACAGCGAGTTATACCACACGACTTCAGGTAGGTTCTTCTCACTGTTGGGAAACTGGCTGCCCTTCGGCAACTCTCCTATAACCAGTAGAATTGATAGGAAAAGCCATGCATAATGGAAAGCCTTACCTTGCTCTTGGGCTTCCCTACAATTCATCAAAAGTTCATCGTAGAGAAACTACGCCTAGTTGATCTGAATCCCTTCTGCACATTGTTTTGTGAGCGCAATGACAGAGGCTAGCACCTTGTCTGTGCGGAATTTCCTCATGAGCTTACTGGCCAGTAACTAGGTGGAAACACACACCCCTTGGTCTTTGATGCTTTCTATTACATACCCTCGCTTCCGCTTTTCCAGCTTATATTTAGCCTTCATGGCTTCTGCGAGGCCCACGTCGCTACTCATTCCAGCTATGGCTGCAGGATCATTTCCTTTAGTAGGTAGCTAGGAAATTCACTGTATTAAATCGGCCGTGATGGGAATCGGTTCCTCTAGCCAGAGATACCCATCATGTAGTAGACATAGTAACTGTTGGATAACAAAAATTGTGATGGCTGCATGGTGATAATGGGGTATCCACCTCAGATTGAGTAATCCCACCTTCTCCACACCTCGTAACCATTTTTTCTATAGTAATTTCTCTGCATCCGATTGGGGGAACTTCTCACTATCCGCGAGATCCCAATAATTGAACTTGATATTCGGTACCCGACCCAGCGGCAGACCATCAAACCTTATTTCATGTAGAAGAAGTGGGGCCTAGATCGTACTCTTCGTGGCCTCCAAGTCCTTCAGTATCTTGGTCGTCCCTTTCCACGGAGAGATATATGGTGGTAGCGTTATCGCTAAAGGTACTTGGGAAACATTTTCCTCTTCCTCATCCTGTGCTTCATTATGAGAAATCGGGGCTTGTAAATCTTCCTCTTCCTCCTCGAGTTCAGTGGTGACTGCTTTGCCCTTTTCGTCCATTGAGAATTTACTGAACCTTAGTGATACCCGGACTGGCCCCATAGTCTGCTTGTCTTTCTGGGGTCACAATGTGCGTGGGGAATTTGGAACCTCTGGGGCAACGACCGCCTCTCCCGGCTCCTTTTGAGTCAGATAGGGTTGTTCTGTGAACCTTACTCTGGTTCTAGCAGCTAACATGGTTTCTATCCTAGATTTGCTGAGGTACGTACTTACGGATGGCCAAGTAGCTAGGTGCTTGCTGCTATGTACTGGCTCGAATCTCAAATATCCAAATGTTGTTTGGGGGCTACCCCAAGGGGTTTTATAGGAATGTTTCAATTTTAATTTGACCATTCCCTCCTCTTCTGAGTTATGAATATCTTCTTGGTGGCAGATCTTTTCGTATCTAGCTCTGAATTCTTATCTTAATGACCTGTTGTATGCTCCTCTTTGCTGTAAATCGAACTTCCTTTCATGAATAGTGACATCAATGGTCACCTCCAAACCTTCCCATGCGACAGTGAAGCCTCTTATGCACGACCGCAATCTTGATGACCGACTGGCCCTGCGTGGAACCTCCTTTCTATGTATCTCTCCTACAGACTTGTTTATAGTCCCACACCTTCTTTTAACTGCTTGGAGTGCTAAGACTATGCTTTCCAAAGATAGCCAGGTGGTCGCACCCCACATGCGAGCCTTCTGCTTCCCTACTAGCCCATGCTGCAGGCACCCTTCAAGTACGTTTGTGTCCCATAGCGCATTACATTCTCCACTCCCTTGTTTAGTGAGCTGTGGTCGCAGCCATGATAGTAGGGTCACAACTTGTTCCACTGCAGTAGTAGGGCCGACCAGGCCTGGTCCCCTTATTCTTAGTTCCACGCGACCCACTTGTCAGACTCCGATGTTCAGTTTGTTGATTTCTTCATCCAATATGATGCTTTTTCTCCTCAGCCATGCCCATTCTTCATCGAGTTCGCAAAGTTGCAAGCCCTCACATCAAATGTCTTCCTGTAATTGTCGAATTTGTTTACCCCAGTCCTCGTGTCATGTCCGAACTACAGGGGCTGTGGTCTGGGGAGTTTCCTATGTCCTCCTTATTTCACCTTATCTCTTAAATGATAGGATCACCTTCACACTCCTCTTTTTTCTTATGGTCCTATAGGCCCATCGAACCCTTGGTATATGCAGGTTCCCCTTGGTATTTTTTATCTGGTGAACTATGTTCATGATTCTGCCTACTTTTCCGATTGCTTTGATGCAAATGCCTAGCGGAATGCATCATTATTCCTGCTATTGTGGTGGATTCTAATTTTTGATTCTGAGTTGGGGAGGTGGTCTCACAACATACATCTACATATTTTTCCACCGGTGGACGCTCCAACTGCTTTTTCCTTGAAATCGTACACGCGATCGGCTTCTACATCCATGCCAATTCCACCTAGTCTTCTAGCATGTACTCCACCCTTGTGCAAATTTTGCGCGCAGCGTCCCTATTTTCGTATCATACTGTTTCTATTCTAGTATCACCATTTCATAGCAGTCTATAGATTCCTCCACGTTTGTTGCGCCCCCATCTATCGGCAGTTCCCTTGCTTCGGTCGTCATGCGTCGTAGTGATCTAACCATCATATTACAATTCGACGTTGTTACTTCATGCAATTGGTTCTACCACCACTCTATTTCTTCATCTAAATCCGACATGCAGGAACTATCACACTCCCATGAGATTCGCTCGTCCGGTGTCGGATTCACTGAATCCTGCTCTTACGTTTTTGTCTGGTAAATGCAGTCCAGTTCATCATCACTATCCTCATCACGCAAAAGTTCGATGTAGCGTGCTTCTTCGACTGGATCGAGCAGAAGTATTACATGTAGAGACTTTTTCTCGAATATCATTTTTCTTTTGTTTAGGTTGATGACTCCATTCTTGTCTGTGGCCCAGTCTATATCTAGCAACGTGGGGTATGGATTACTATCATCAAAAATTTATATTACCTCAAAGTCTGTTTGCGTACTTACACCTTCAATCTCCACTATCATCCCTTGCAACCTCCCCATGGGTAAGATATTTTGTTGGTTTGCCATCCGTAATTGAATAAGAGACCACTACAGCGTGGGCCTACCCATGCTTTCCCACGTCTGATTTGGTAGCACATTCGCATCTGAACCCAAGTCCAAGATAACTTGATCCATCTCATACTCACCAATTTGTGTTGTCAATTACATTTCCTGCTCAGTGCGCAAAGCATGTTTTCCTAGTTTTCGGACCATGCACAGCTCACCTGACCTTGCGCACCTAGTGATCAACTCTTGTAATCCCTTAACTGCCTTAATGTTGCGTAACAGTTTCGTACATGTCTCTAAAAAGGTAGTAAGCATAGAAGGATCCATTCCTAACTCAGGTTGATCCTTACTACATGAAGTAGAGGCCTCCATGAAGCTCCTCTTAGCTTCCTTAAACGTTTCCTTCCCGCGTTCCAACTTAGACTTAGGTTCTTTTGTAGGAGCCTTGTGAACCCACAAATCTTCTTTGGGCTACTTCCTCTAATCTTCTCCTATAGTTGTGTCGCTTCTGAGTACCATGTTTACGCTGTGGTCTTCTTCGCAAGGTTCAACCCTCATCATTTGGATGTTCTGGGTCAGAGTGGGCAGTAGTACCCCTTTTCACACATTTGAGCGATCAGCGTAGGACAATTTACCATCTCGTGATCAAACTGCTCACAGTACGGATAAGATATTCTGGTTGGGTTTATACAGTCACGCGCGCAGTGCCCATGTCCTCCACAATTGTAGCAGATTAACTGTCCACGGCCCCGTCCGGGTCCCATTCCTCCTCGTCCCCGTACTCGTCCTTAGAACCCACAGTGCGCTATTGCGGCGGGTGGATCCTGACCTTGTGCCTTAGTTTGCATCCTGTAGGTAGGTGTTCGATCCATCAATAGTTCATAACTTCGATAGTTTCATTCATTGTGGCCCATCGATCTACAAAAATTGCAAAATAGTTGTTGGGGGGTCTGTGTAAACTTCTACAATAGATGGCAGTTGTCTGTTGTGTGCTTTCCTCCCACCTGATAGATCACGCACCAGAGCATAGGCACCGTACTTGGTCCTGCCCGCATCTCTGGTCTTAATGACATTGGCCCCCCTTGCCAAATAGTTCGTGAATACTAGACAATGATCCTTATCGTGGCCCTGGCTTCTACATTTTATGCACTACACCTCTTCTCGCGCTTCTGGGTGGGCTGCCCTATCCTATTTAAAACTCTACATCTCTAAGCATAGGTTTTGTAGTTGTGCGTGGATTTGTTGAACTCCCAACCCAAGATCTTATATTGGAGTTTCATGCAATCTCATCGCTATCTCTAATGCTTCAGCTTGGGTTGAGATCTTCTGTTGTGACAGTGTCATCCTTAGGTGCGATGTCAGGAACGCCACAAAACAGGCATGGTTTTGCGCATCTAAAAGCATCATATTAGCCTCACGGATCGTAGTCTTTAGGCACTGATCTAGATCCCAGGGGGTCTCGCCTGGAAGCATCGCGATCTCCTTGAATCCGATGATCGACTGTGTCTCCGATTTCGGTCGGCTAAACTCTTTGTTCAAGGCATTTTGGATCTCCATTATTCCGGCATTTGGGTGATCACTGGAATGCTTGATATACCATGTTAACGTGTGATCCTGTGGACTGCTCACCAATGGAGCCTTTTTAATGTTATTATTTGTAACTCCTTGGGCTTCCCATACTGCCTTTACCATGAACTAGAAATGATCTGGTTCCTCATTTCCTACCCCTTTAAATACATGCAGCTTGATTGCACTCACCATCCTAACCCTTGGGGTTGACAGAGGTGGGGTGGGTGAAGATGGGGTGGATGTAGGCGAAGTGGGTGATTGCGTGGATGGGGGTGGTAACTACGAAATGTGCTTCTTTATCAATTGGACCACACTTCTTAGGGAGAACCGAATGATGTCCTACTTGCTCTCTTGTGAAAGTGAAATCAGGGGACTGTTCTCTAATCCTTCAATCCCAGGGTAACCTTTTCTGCTCTACATTATCCCAGATATCAATGGACTCACATAACCATTTTTTCACATATCAACATTTTAGTCTAGGTATTCAGGGATTTGATGTACCTACCTCATAGTCCCTTGAGAAAATGCTGCTCAGGCTCATTGTAGCTCACGATTGTGTCTATTGTGAACTAAGTGATAAACCCTCCTATTATCCGATCCAGCCAATGATCTACTGCGCGTGCGATTTTATCTTCTGATGCCTCTAGCCTGTGCAAAAACTCTAGAGTCCACACTATTAGTCAATCAAGTTTACACCTTCCTTGACTGTCAGCTAACCTCGCGATCCACTCATACAGTTCTGATGGCAAGGATGTGAAGAAGATTTCATGGATTTATATGTATATGTAGTGATCCAACGACCTCTTCTCAGATATCTACGGAGTTTTGTTTTCCTATACCACGAACTCGTGAAGCTTCTGATCCAACCAATCTTCAATCTCTTTCTTTATAGGGTTCCAGTGTTCCAACATCAGAAATCCTTTAGGCAGATCCCGGTCCCGGCAACAGAACGATTTGTTGGCTTATTAGGGCCTAACCCAGGTTTGGAAGTGTTTTAGCCAAGAAAATCCCACACTACCAGCCCTTTCAGCAACAATCTACGAAGTGCAGAATAAATTCTCACTCGAGGTAGTATGGGAGGGTGTTGGAACCATGTTTATGCACCCTAGGGATGTCTTAATGAGGTCTGGAGGGGCAACGAACCAATCTACGCCTTCACGCTATTCTGCATAGCTGTCTGGTCCTCGTGTAGCTATGCGCTGAGGTACTTCTTAGATTCATTGTTATTATTATGTTTATCAGAGATATGATCTAATTCTTAAGGTTTTTAATCAAGCATTCAACAGTTATAACTGGTGCGCACAACCATAGATCTTAAAGTCATGCATAAAACCATAACATAAGAATATCATATAGATCTACGACCAGATGAACAATAATTCAGAAACACTTATGTTTATTGATCTTCCATTTAGTACAATCGAATTCCACCCTGCAAACTCAGATGCAGGGGACTGCGCACATAGCTGCGGACTCTACCAGGCCTCTCGCACACATCTGCAGAGCCTACTCTTACTATTACCAAACCCGACTCTGACTTACAAACTCAAAGAAAACAACCCATTACCTTCAGATCTATTGAATAATTATAAAAAATGAACTCTAAACTTGCTTTCTATTACTTCACATTATTTTTGGGCAGACAACCCTTTGACTTGACCCATTACAATTTGCGCTCTGCACACTTCGCAAAGCCTTTACTGTACTAGTACCCAAAATTGTGGGCTTTAAGCCCCAAAACATTACGCAGGGCCTCCCTTGCCCAACAGTTTCCCTCAACTTTATGTTGAGAAATAAATCCTTAGAGTTTGATTCCTCTTTCTTGATAATTACTTGTGATTAATTTTGGCTTATTTTACTTCTTTATTAGTTTATCTTTCATCAAGAAATTACCAAATAAAATTTATATGAACATTAGAAGAATGAGAGACACAAGATGTAGGCACTTAGCCATCGCAAAACCCCTCTAAGGGGAAAACCTAGTCCAATTCTTCCACTAGTAGATTCAAATAAAGATGAGACAATCCAAGACCCTTTATACCTAGTTAAATACCTCCTTCAATCATCAATTCAACCCTTCCTCCTTGTAAATAACCCCTGCCAAAGTCTCAAAGTTTCAGGTTCCTAGTTTCAGCCTCAATCCAAAATTTCGTCCCCCAACTAAAAAAATTTCAAACTTGCAGGAGATTCAGAATTTCATCCCCAACTATAGCCCAAAAAATTCAAATGTGAGAGAGATATATTTCCCAAGAAGTCGATTTAGGTCTTCCCAACTTCTTCCTTCCTTCTACTGGAACTTCTCTCTTCTCTTCTACTTCTTTTTCTTGTAGATCGAACTTGTTGAGTGAGTGCTTCAAATAGGTTGAGTTGCCTCTCTATTGTTAGAGAAATTTTGCGGTATAAAATGGTTCTCCTTAGGAATATTATAAAGTAATAGTGGAAATAATAAAATAATATTATATTACATCATCAAATTTTAGAGGGAAAAAAGAAAAAAACTATTTTTTCAACTTATCTCCCTATGGTTTTATTCAAATTTCGAGTGGTAGAACTCATTGGATACAAAATTTAATTCCTCATTGAAGGAGTACCCATGTTGCATACATTCAATAGACCCCGCTACACAAAAAATGATAAATAACTGAAAAGATGTGATTGCAACCACGTTTTTCATGTATTTATTATTTTTCATGTAGTAGAGACCATCGGAGTATCAAACATGAGTACTCCTTGGGTGAGGAATCAAATTCCAAATCCAAAGAGTACTCCCGATCAAAATTTGGGTACAATAAGAGGGATATAAATTGGAAATGCAAGTTCAAAAAGTGTTATTATTATTTCCTAATATTTTTACTTTTTTACTCCAAAAATGTTGAATCATCCCCCATGGTTGACATCATCATGTTAAATCCTATTGATTTTTATAAGAATGATCTTTGTTTTACATATTTGATTTAAGGCCCATTTGAGACCTGAAAATTTCTCTAATGTTATAGCCTTTCTACTGGGTCGAATATTCCTAATCCAAGCCGACTTCATGAGGACAATACAGACTTACTTTGGAGGTGACAAATGACATTTTTTACTCAAAAATAACTATTTTTACATGATAGAAAAGCCCAAGAAGTGTCTAATAAAAATTGAAATGACTCTATTGACTGAGGACAAAACTTGGAAGCCTTCAATGGAGGCTTTGACATAAAAATCATTGACCTAGGCATGAAACCCATGCTTTAATAAGTCAATTTCTTTAACAAATTTTTTTTTTGACAAACATAATTATGAAGACTGGCACTAATTACATTATTCAATACCCCCTCTTAACTAAGGAGGTATTCATAATTACATACATACATAGGTACATGGAAGATCTAAAAATGATATGAACTATGAATATTTTTAGCACACACAATGCTATAGATTAGAGACCTAACTAGGATATTCAAATCAGGTGGGACTAATGTGTACTCAATATTTAGCCTCTCTAAGTACCATCAAGATTTTAATCTCTAACACCAACCCAAGGATCTAGGTGTGTATCCAAGGTTGGAGCTCCATGACCAACACCACCCTCCCTACTTGGGGATATAAACATCAACACATAGGTCAACTAAATGTCCTCCCAAGCATCTTGTTTCCATATGATGCTTGATCTCTCCCTATCAACTAAATATGTAACATAAACCAATCTAAGTATGCTTATAAAACATTCAAACTTATTATTTGGAAGAGATTGTTTCAACATGTCATCTAGCTATTCATTTGCCATAATATAATATAGCTTCGTGATCCCATCTTATACGAAACTTATAATGTAATGGTACTTTTTATTGATATTATTTTTCCTTGCATGAAACATGGTCTCTTCAAACATCTTGATGCTCCTTTGATTATCACAATTTATCACTGTGTGGTCTAGAGGCTTTCCAAACAAATCTGAAAAGAGTTTTCTTAACCAAATTTCTTCTTTTCCTATTTCACATGCAATAACATATTCAACTTCAACACTACTTAATGTAATCGGATCATGTTTTCTACTCATCCATGAAAGTATTGTAGATACCAAACTGAAAAATCCATCAATAGTGCTTCTTCCATCAGTCTCACTTCCACCCCAACCTGAATTGGTAAATTTTTTTAACTCAACTTCCTTTCCATCATATTCCAGAAAGTGATGATTTTTTCCATGTAGGTATATCAATATATGCTTGGCAACTATCAAATGGTCATCACAAGGCTCCGATTGAATTTGACTATGAATGTTTTACAACAACGAGACTAGAGTTAGAGCTTCTCAACTTCTTGATATTTGTGATCATGGGAGTACTCATAGGCTTGGAGTCCATCATACCAAACTTTTGTAACATCTTGATCATGTAATTTCCTTAACCAAGATATATCTCACCGAGTTTCTGCCAAACTTCCAAGCCCAGGTAGTAACTCATGAGTCCTAGATATTTCATTTCAAGTTATGTTTCCAACATTTCCTTGCATTTTAGAATTATCTGTTACACACATATAATCCATAAATCATCCCCATATAGTATTATAATGACTGATTCATTTTTCAGTATCTTGATGTAGAGGTTTGCATGAATAAAAGTTTTGACGAACCCAATCCTTAATAAATATGCATCCATCCTCACATGCTAAGCCCTAGGAGCTTTCTTGAGACTGCAAACATGAGTATCTATACTATTTATTTCAAAGCCTTCCAGTTCTTTAATATATACTTCTTCATCAATGGTTCCACTTATAAATTTTTTTCTGACATCCATTTGATGGATATTCCATCACATAGTAGTAGCTAGCAAAACCAAATAACTTATAGTAGTATATCTGGTAGCGGGAGCAAAGGTTTCTTCAGAATCTACTCCTTCGTTTTGAGAGAAACCCCTTGCAACAAATCTATCTTCGTATGTTTCTATGTTTCCATCAATGGCATGTCTGATTTTGTAAATCCATTTGGAAGTGACAATTGATTTGTCACTAGGTCTAGGAATGATTTCCAAAACCACATTCTTCATGATGGATTGATATTCTTCATGCATTGCTTTCTTCCATTCTTCTTGATGAGAAACTTCTTCAAAGGTAGTTGGTTATACTTTGATTAACTTCGTCATATAAGATGAATATCTTGAGTATATTTTTGGTCTTTTTATTTCTCTGAAGGATCCTCTAGTTGCTCCATGACATTTGACATCTTCAAGTGTAGCTTTTAACCAATTTTTCCTCCTCTTTGTTTCTAGAATGATTATAGGTTGAATAGGCTGAGTTGGTGCTTCTTCTTCTTCCTATTCTTCTTCTTGGTTTGTAGGTTCCTTGTCATTTTATTGTTCTTCTTCAAATAGAGGTACATATTCTTCATCAAATTTGATTGGTAATATCCTTGGATATTTTGTAGGCATGGTTTTCATCAAATATAACATCCCTGCTAACTTCGATTTTTCTTCCTTCGTAAATGTATATTTGATAAACCTTTGATGAAAGGCTATAACCAATGAAGATATCGTTTATACTTTAATATTCTAACTTATATTGCTTGTATTTTGGAACATGGATGTATGTGGGACACCCAAAGATTTAGAGATGGTCTACACATAGCTTCTTCCCTATGAATGTTTCTTTTAGTGTCATATTATCAAGGATTCTATGAGGAATTTTATTTTGTATATATAATGTGGTCATGGCTACTTCTCCTCGTAGAAAGTTTGGTAGATATTGATCAAATATCATAGTCCTCATGCATTCTTAAATGGTTCTATTCTTCCTTTCTGCTACTCTATTATGCTCGGGGTTGTAGGGAACAATGAGATAAATCTTAATATCTACTTCTTTATAATATGCAGTAAATTATTTTGAAGTGTATTCTCTTCCATTGTCAAATCTCAAATTATTTATCTTTCTTCTAGTTAAGGTCTCAACTACATATCTAAATTCCTTGAGCTTTTCAAATACTTCATCCTTTGTCTCGAGAATATATAGCTATGTATATTTAAAGTGATAATCAATGAAGTTCACATAGTAAATATGGCCTCCGACAGATTTATTAGACATGGGACCAAACATATCAAAATGAATCAGGTCAAATATCTCCTTACACCTTATGTCACTTCCTGTAAAAAGGTTTTCTAGTTTTCTTTCCCAAAGCACATCCCTTTCACATTCTTTCATGATATTCCTTGATGTTGGGGATTCCCTTTACCATGTGACTAAGAGAGGGTGTTATCTTGTAATGAATATTCCCATATGTTATATTCCAAATTTCAACAGGATTGATCTCCATGTGAACCAGGGCTTGAGGATATGGTGTTACAACTCTATATAGTCCTCCTTCATGAACTCCAATAATGTTTCCTTTTCAATACTTGAATCCTTTCCTCAAACAAAACCTTACCATCAACAAAACAAAACCTATCTATTTTATCTTCAAAATAAGAAATGGAAATTAGACTCTTTTTCAAACCTAGAACATATAGGATGTTGTTGAGGTGTAGGTTTGCTATAATTTCCATCTTCAATGGCGTAGATCTAATGCCCTTCACTGCATAACTATTATTGTCCTCTATCTTCACTGCATGTGATGATGATTATGTTAATATAGTATGAGTTTTTCCACTTTCTCTCATCATATGTCTTGAGGGTCCACTATCAATGATCCATGCATTTTAATCATCAAGTGTACCTGTAAGTGTAGCTAATAATACTTTGCTCTTGACTCTACTAGATAGATTGTAGATCCTTCCAATCCAACTTCCCGCAATTTTCTTGATATTTATTTCCATCTTCAAATAACTTGCCTTAGATGGAGTAAACTTTCCATCCAATATTTCTTTTCCTTTCTTCAAATGATAGTCAACAAAGTGATCTTCAATGATTCCTTCTTTCACTTTAGCTCTGATACCATGTTGAGAAATCAATGCTTAGGGTTTGATTCCTCTTTCTTGATAATTACTTCTGATTTATGTTGGCTTCTTTTACTCTTTATTGGTTTATATTTCATTAAGAAATTACGAAATAAAAAGTATATGAGGATCAAAAGAACAAAAGACACAAGATGTAGGCACTGAGCCGGGAAAAAACTCCTCCAAGGGGAAAACCTAGTCTAACTCTTCAACTAGTACATTCAAATCAAGATGAGACAATCCAGCACCCTTTACACCTAGAAAAAACCTCCTTCAATAACCAAGTCAACCCTTCCTCCTTGTAGATGGCCCTTCCCAAAGTCTCCAAGTGTCATCTTCCAAGTTGTAGCTTCAATCTATAATTTCACTCCCTGGTTATAGATTTTAGTCCCCCTGCTACAAATTTTCAGACCTATAGTAGATTCTAAATTTTGACCCCAACGATAGCTGAGAAACTTCGTAACTATGAGATAGATATTTCCCAAGAACTTGATTTACATCGTACCTTCTTATTCCTTCTTTTACAACTTCTCTCTTCTTTTATGCTTCTTTATCTTGTAAAACAAACTTGTTTAGTGAGAACTTCAAATAGGTCAAGTTTCCTCTCTATTTATAGCCTTTTTGCTAGGTCGAATAGACCTAATCTCGACTGACAAAACAGGGCCAAATTAGTGTGGAGGTGACAAATGACCTTTTTAACTCAAAAATATTTATTTCTACATGATAAAAAAGCCCAAGAAGGGTCTAATGAAAATGACAATGACTCTATTGACTCATGACAAAACCTATAAGCCTTCAATGGAGGCTTTGACCTAAAAATCATTGATCCAAGCATGAAATCCATGCTTAATAAGTCATTTTCTTTAACAATAACATTTATTTTGACAAATACAATTATGAAGAGCAACAATAGCTAGATTCTTCAACACTTGATTCCCTAACGGTTAACCAATTATATGTAATATTTTTTTAGAATGAGTTACCTAAATGTTGACCTACATTCACTTCTTGCATGTCATTATTTAGTCCTCTCAATTTTGCTTGTATTTTTCCCATCCTATCCTTAGCCTTTTGTCGCACTACATCTTAATTAGGTCATTGACAATCATATTTCCTTGCGTGCTTTCTTAATTTTCCCATTATAAAAACTATGCACATTATTTTTCTATTCTAATCATTGGAAGTTAATATGTGGTTTCACACAATTTTTTGTTGTTGCGTTTTGACCGTTACAAATAAGGATATGTGAATTCGAATGCTTTCTTTCTTTATTTCTTTTTTCTTCCTATATTATGTGATATTTCATCTTCTTTTTTTAAGGTACTTTTGTTATAGTAAATCCTTTATGAAGATTTTATGTCAGTCAATCATTTTCATTAACCTAATGATGCAAGGTTGAATAAAGTCTTGATCATAGTTCTTTCAAATTGTATCAAAATAAAATAATCAAAGATCCATCCATAAAATGTGTGACGAAAATATGAATGAAACACATATTTATTTGTGGTAATTTTCAAAATATTAAAAAGTTGATCATCTACACCTAGAACCTTTGCTCTTCAATTATTTTTCAAAGGTACTTGCAATATTCTAGCCAAGTTGATAATGATGAAGTTATGTTAAAAACTAGGGTTAATGAAAACAATGAAATTTTCTTTATGAATACATCCATGAAACTATAATCCTTATTTTGGAAATGAACCGTGTATCTAAGTATATATTATCATATTCTCCATCTAACGATGTCTTTATCTATTCGTAGTTAAGTCCATTTCCCCATATGTTACCCTCATCCTTTAAATTAGGAAGTATATATATTGTATAAAATTGGATCTTTAAACTTCATCTATTTTATGTATTCTTCAATACCAAGTCCATCACCATTTTATATAAAATACATCTCATTTTCCAAATCTTCCAAAATAAAGTCTTGAAGCACCATGAAAAAAACAAGACTATAGAGAGAAGAACCCTTGATGGACAGTAACACTATTGAATACTAATGGAATGAATCGCTCCACAAGCAATGCTTGCTACAAGACAATACAATTTAATACACGTAAAATACAATGATACACATGTTTTATAATATCTCATGAGTGTTCCTAGAGGTCTTATACCAAATATCTCTTATTATTATATGATTCATTTTCATTACAAATGGTGTTCATCACATTATTATGGCCACATTATGTTCATTATTCCCTTGGATACCTCCCTAGGTACCCCATTTTATCCTACCTAGGTACATTAAAAATATTTATCATCAAAACCTTCTTTTATGTCACATGACCTATTATCTTCTCTTGGCCATAGTATAGGTCTTTAAACCCATCCTATTAACGTAAAGCCACCTAAATTCTTGGCAGACCACTTAAATGTGAAAGAACTTATAAAACAGGAATGTAAATGGTTGGAGACCTTGTTCATATTACTTGAGGCTCTATAAGGTTTATTTTCTTATGCATGACCCCTATTTTAGTTTTGACTATGGTCTAGGGTCCTAAACTCGTCATTACTACCCAAAAAGAATTAATGATGGCTATATCCCAGATAGAAGAAAAATATCCCATAGAAAGGTTCGATGTGGTATTTCAATTCCACTTACATGATACTTGACACTAGGAAGTTTTTTTGAATACATAAGGACCTTTGTATCCTTCCTTAACTATTTTTAAAACATATATACCCATCAATCTTGCTAACATAACCATAATAGCCCTTAGTAAACCAACGATACTTCAAATATCCTAAAATAAAGGATTGTTTGTGGGTTATGTATGTTTCTCATGGTGGTTGAGCTTGTTAATATTCATTTACAACACTAGAACCTAATTTTTCTTTCCCATCCTTCATGAAACCTTGAAACTCGTTTTTAATTCGCATCCAAAGTAGTCATTATCGCCATATCCTTATTTGAGGTGATTAATACCATACAAAGTTGGTTCAAAGACTCATCCAAGCACTTGACAATGAGAATTAAGGTTAAGGGATGAATATTCTTCTTTCCATCCCCTACATATGTTTAAGAACTTGAGTCCCATTCATGACACCCAAGTTCTTGTAATGGCACCTCTATTCAACTCAAATCCTAAAGCCTTCCTAAATAGGCCTTTTGCCATGGCCTTTGTGAGTTGTTCATAGTGCTTAAGGTAATTAAGGATAAATTAGGCTATAAATCCATTTTTTCCCTTTCAACCATGTTCATGCATCAAAACCCATTTCCAATGCACAAAACCTACTCATGGAACATATATCCAACTTAAAGGCTAAAGACACCCTACAAAAGTTCAGTTGAGCTCAAGAAGTTTCAAAAACTGCCTAAGGAGCTTAATTTCATTACTTAATAATGGTGAAGGCATCACATCTCATTTATGGTCCATAGAACCTTCTAATGGCATCTATATCCAAGTCTAATGATAAATATCCCCTAGAGAGGCTTGGTTCCATGTTGTCTCTCATGGTTCTTAATTATGATAAGATTTACTTAGGACCCAAGGGACTTGTACTCCTCCATTGCCATTCCCTAGACATTGAGAACCATTCTTGGTGCTCAAGACCTAGATTTATTATGCCCATATTTGTCTAGTAAGTTAAATATACCCTATTAGGGCCCTGTGTGTTGGTTTGGGGATGCACTCATGATGCTTGACCCTAAGAAGCCACACTTTGGGACTAAGGCTATTGTCTCCCTTCTTAAACCATGGTGAAGCAACTAATACTACAACCATGCTCAGTGCCCCAAAAGTCATCTATGGCTTGTAAAACATCATAATGGAGTCCATATCCTATTCCTATTTCAAATATCTACTAGTGAGGGATCATGTCAAGGTTTCTAGGTGTTTCTCATGGCATTTGAGGTTAAGAAGACTCAATTAGGGATTAGTGCCCTTATGTTCCCTTTTGACCATTTTTAGGTTTCAAGACCCATTTTTAATACTTAAAAAATACTTAAGGTGCCTATATCTCACTCAAAGCCATTAAAATAATCCCTACAAAATCCAAATATTGGTTCATGGCCTCATTCAAATATCTTGATGCCAATAAGATTGTAATATACTAAGACACATGTTTTCCCTCCTTAACCATAATCATGGAACCATGACCATCCTTAGTATGTAAAAATTATTAATCACATCCACATATAACATTGATGCCAAACACCCTCTAGACAATAGCTAAGTTTCACTTTGCGAGTGTTTTTCATGGTTATTAAGGCTAAGAAGCTACATTTAGGGCCTAATGCACTACTGTTTTATTTTCTTAACTATTAAACCTAAACATAAAAAATATAATTTATAGATTAGGCACCTTGTTCCCCCATTCACGATATTTAGGAATCAAGATGCATTTCCACTACAAACACCTACCCATGGAACTTGTATCCCACTTGGATGCTATCAAATTGTAATCGTGTCATTGAGAAATATTCTTGATATGGGATTAAGAGACATTCATATTTAGCTCATATATTGTGGCTTAATCAGGTTTCTCGTATTTTTCTAATAAGCTAATTTTTCCCTACAAGGGTTCCACATTATAGTTGCAAGATGTGCTCATCACAATATATCTTTAGAACCTTCATAGGTTTTAGGTGTTATTAATGATGCCTGATATTGAGAAGTTATATTTAGGGAATTAGGCTCTAAGTATCCTCCCCTAAATTTCGTTAGAGATTCAAATCCATTCTTCATCCATAGCTAACCTAGTGGTGACAGCCATATCTCACTTAGAGCCAAATGAGAGCCCATAGAGGTTATATGAAGTGGATAGAAAACTTTTCTATGGTGCTTGAGCCTTAAATGAAATTCTGATGGCCATAGAATCTTTTGCACCCTTGACAATTCCCAACGACCTAATAACATCCATGATTCCCAAGACCTTGTAATGGAACTTATATTAGACTTGCGTACTAAGGACTCCTTAGGGAACGATAATTTCATGGTTTCTAGGTGTTGTTCATGGCACTTGAACTTGGGAAGGTTCACTGAAGTATCATGTCCCTTATTTACCCCCTTGTCCATGTTAATATCTTAACAGTCATTTCTAATGCACATAACCTAATGATGATAGATGTATCCCACTCAAAGGCATATAAAGAACACATATGAATGATTCATGTCTTTGTTCAAGTACTTATTCAAATCTCTTGAGCCTAAAGGTATTCAATAGTATCTTCAGGCACTTGTTTTCCTATCATGATCATGGTCAAGGCCCCCATGACCCATTCTTCGTGCAAAAGGTTTCCTTGTGTTGTCAATATCCAAATTTAATTCTAATCACCCCATAAATAGTGCACGTGGTGTGGTTTGTAGGTGATTTTCTTAGTGATGGAACTTGAGAAGTTATGTTACAAGCCTAAGGTCCAAATTCTCTACTCTCCTACCTATAGTTCGTGAGTTTGAGAAGTTTTATTTAGGGTTTAATACCCTTTTTACCCACTAAGCATGTTTTGGCCTCAAGACACATTTCCATTGCATAAGCATAAAAATGGCACTCAAATCCCACTTAGATGTTAATGAATGTGACCATGGATCTAAGTACCATTCTTGATGTGGGCGTAATATACATTCCTATATAGGGTTTGTGTTGTGGTTTAGTAATGGAATTTGTATCCCTCTATTAAGATGGAGATACCTTACAAGGGTCTTGTGTGATTGTTCAAGGTTTTACTCATCAAATTATATAGCCTCAATAGTAATATGAGCTATAGATTAGGTTCATGTTGTTTGGGCCTCAGAAGCTTCCTTTAGGTCGCAAACCTTAATTTTTTCTCCCTTGACCTTCATTACATATTGAGACTTATTACTTGGTTCATAATTAACTAAGTCAATATGACAATATCCCACTTAGGTTTGAATGACACCCTAGAGAGGTCTTATGTATTTCCTTGATTACTCATCCATAATACCTGAGCTTGACACGCATGTGTTAGCACTCAGGGCTCTTGCTTCCCAAGACTCATCCATGGTGCCCATAAACCTCACACTGGAACCCATGTTCAAATATTTAGATGTTAAATAGTCCTTGGAGAGAGCTCATGTTGTGGATTTTAGGTGTTGTTTAGGATGCTTGAGATTAAGAAATTTCATCTAGGGTTTAAGGTATGTATTTCCCATATAAACTTGTTTATGCCTCAAAACCCATTTCTATTGCACAAAACCTAGTCATGGTACTTCTATTCGACTCAAAGGCATACAAAGAACTCATATAGAAAACTTGTGCATTGGTTGAAGGACTCATTCGAGGTTCTTAAGCTAAGATGATTCAAAACTATCCCAAGGAACTTCTTTTCCTTCATCTAGCATACTAAAGCTCCTGCGAACCATCCTTGGTGCACATATCCTCAAAAAAGAATCTATATATGTGTTTGACGACAAAGATACCCTACAAAGGGCATGTGTTGCAATTTGTAGGTGTGGTTCATGGTGACCAATCCTAGGAAGCTACATTTAAGAGTCGAGGACCAAGTGTTATCCTACCTTAACCATGGTGTTTGAGCATAAAAGTGTTTATTTAGGATTTAAACCCCTTATTCCCCAACCTTGTTTAGGCCTCAGGACTTATTTGTTTTTATGCAAGGAACACATGTATGTGTTTGGGAATGAGTGTGCACTTTTATAACATATTACATAGAGAGAAATGTGGAGGAATGCTTGGAATTTATCCAAGCATGAAGCAATTCAAATGAAAATTCCTATTAGTTCTTAAAATTTTCAATAAACATGCAATCTCATTGTAATGATATGAGAAAACAACTTTATGCACCCACTCTTTAACTATTACTTAAAACGAACTATAACATATCCTAGCTAATAAACTAAAGCCATAGAAATTAAACCAAACATACTAAACATGTAATATAATCCACATAAAAAATACAAACAAAATACACTAATTTAATTTATATATTAACTTATAATAAATATTATATTTATTTTTATAATTTTAATAAAAATAAATATAATATAATTGATTATATACGAAATATGACATAATTGTATAACTTACAAAAACTTACAAATGAACAAAAACTTCCCCACAGATTAAAATGAACTAAACCTAGATAAAAATTACTGTGTACATCCTTCCTGATTAACCTAAACATGAATAACGATGAAATTTGAAATAACTCTAGTGATATTTAAGATTGTAAAATGTAATTATAACACCTAAAGTAAAAACAAAATATATAATGAATTTGGAGTCACTGCCTAGCACACTTATCTTCTAAGCCAGTTGCTCAGGTTAGATTCAAGCAAACCATTGTTCATATCTGGTTTCTAAAATGTTGTCAATATAAATTTAATAAGATTAAATTTAACCAGATTAAATATTAAGGATAATAATATGAAATTTAACCAGATTAAATATTAAAGATAATAATATGAAATGAGGATAGTGATTAAGTAAATTGTTAAGGTACTTTTAGACAAGTCACTAAAATGTTGTCCATATAAATTTAACAAGATTATATATTAAGGATAATAATATGAAATGAAGATAGTGATCAAGTAAACTGTTAAGGTATTTTTAGACAAATCACTAGTTTAATTTCCATTGTATTTAGATGTTATTCTTAAACTTAAACACGATCAATATGACCATACCTTAACACCAAATTATACAAAAGAGAAAAAAACAAAATAACATTTAAAGAGTCGTGTGAATCCTGGCAACAAAATAACATTTAAAGAGTCGTATGAATCCTGGCAATCCTGG
Source organism: Pinus tabuliformis (assembly GCA_031772625.1). Classification (NCBI taxonomy): domain Eukaryota; kingdom Viridiplantae; phylum Streptophyta; class Pinopsida; order Pinales; family Pinaceae; genus Pinus; species Pinus tabuliformis. The sequence goes on from CM062818.1 coordinate 460,754,972, forward strand.
CAGAGAGAAGGAAAATCCTCTATTCTCATTGTAAAGGAAGTATCTCAGTAACTATTTGAAAGATTCATCATTCTCAAAAAAAATTCGGTGGTCTATTTTAATTCGAAGTTAGTGGTATCACACTTAGATGTGTTAGAGTAACGTTCAAAGTTTAAAGCAAACGGTGTACAATGCGTTTGTGTTTAAAAGTTCATTACTCGTCCACTGCATGCATCCACTGCCATGGTTTGCATGTCATCTCCTTTACCTCCGGGAAAAAATGAATTAGCACATCAATTGAGGCCAAACAATTCTCTCTACTGTTTTGCCATTTCTCGGCAGGCACCGTAATTTACATATCTGCTGACCTACTGATTTACTACAATCTTTATTTTAGCGTCCACGGAAGACTCCTCTTTATTATATTATAATTCTTGTTTTGGACATGCAGCAGCTACGAATACAGAAGCGCTTATAACAATGACACTCGTCGGCTATATCTGTATGGTCGCGCAAGTAGCAGTTTCATGTTATGGCATATCAAATCGTTCGGTGATTTCTTCTTACTAACAAGCCTGCGCAAGAAAAGCAACCCAAGCATAAAATATTCTTGTTATAGATCGCCAGCAGCAACAATCAGGGTAGACATCTGATTATCATAATCAGTGGGAGACTTGTAGACATGAACAAATAGGCATTAAATAAGTTTACTTTGGATTTTGACAAGTTATTTTACTGTGGGTATATACAACCTCCAACCCCAGTTTATTTAATGTTTATTAGCAAACTGTATATTTGTTATATATTTGTTGCTCACATTAGTGGGTCTGCCTAGGTTGATAACATTTTTTTTTAAATCTCCATTGCAACAACTTTAACAGATACATAATCCTGCTAGGAATTGGATCACACAGACCTCTTAACGCTTGCGCCGCATTACTGACGGGTTTCTGGTTTTAAGCATCGATTTTTTCAGGCGATTTGAGTGGCATGATCCAGGTCTCTTAACTCTAAACGCGCAGAAAATGCTTTTAGCGCAAAGGATGAGCTTGATAGCGATGAGGATAAAAGAGTAATTTTACTACGCTGTCGGAATTCCATGGTCCGTCCGGCTTCGCAAAGTCTCGCAGCCTGCAACGAAGCGACTGGGTACAGCTCCTGGGTACTCCCACGCAAGCGCTTCAAGTACAGTTGGGGTTTCTGTAGAAATTAAGTTATTTAATGAATTTACAAGCTATAGGGTGTTTTTCTGTAATTGTTCGTTTGAATATTGATAAGATATTATGAGCCATACCTGCAAATGGCTTGTTACATCACTCGTGTCCTTGACTGTTCCGTATCAGAAGAAACTGAACTATCATTTTTGGATTCTCTGTCATTAATTCATTCATATGATAGACCTCTCTGCCAGAACTAGGCGAAGATTATCGACCCATCAGATGCTCGGAATATTAAAGTACAGGGTTCCTTGCCTGTACTTCTCGATTCAATGTTTCAGCTTGACAGGATTTCTAAGAGGCGGATAAGGTTTTTGCAACCGTTATGATAATTTTAAGTCTGAGGGGTGGATAAGGATTTTGCAAGATTATTATCTTCAAAAATTGTAATAAAAAACACATAAAATATTGGTAAGTAAATTGTTCTCTTGATTTTCCACATTGATGTTAGTCTATAAAAGTCAAAAAGAGTTGGTGAATTAGATACCCAGACTATATTGATTGAATTTTGATTGCATCAACTGCATTTATGTCATTTTGGAGCCTGTAGAATAATATTTTATGCATTACTCCATTTTGGAGCCTGTGGAATAATATTTTATGCATTACTCCTTGATTGCATTGTTTATACTCGATAATTATAGAAAAATGACTTCAAACCACAAATTCTCCAACTAAGTCCATTACACATGAACATCTAAATCTACCAAAGGTAATAATAATGTGTAAGCTATTACTAGTGAGTTGCCACCCGGCAAAGACAAACTGCAGCAATTTGGACACTTTCATTTGAGAAACAACTCAATGAATTACAACACTAAGCCCATTGACCTGCATAACTAGTCCACCGAAGACATAAAAAAAATACAACTTTCAACAGGGAAAATTTTTGGGTGTCTTGGACTATTTCTATACAATGATTATAAGTCATCTGGTTCAAATTCACATGCACTGTGAAGTTCAAAAAATAATTTGGAATAAATATATCATTGTAAATCCAGATTTAAACTAATTTAATTGAATTTGAATCAAATTTATATGCTCAACTTAATTCACATGCACTGTGAAGTTCAAAAAATAATTTGGAATAAATATATCATTCTAAATCCAGATTTAAACAAATTTAATTGAATTTGAATCAAATTTATACACTAAACTTAAACAAATTTATTTGGCCATGCTTTTAATTTAGTGAATTTCCATTTTGAAGGATTAATTACAACAAACAAGGTGGCTAAGCCCTAATTAAATAAGTCTAAGTGTGGAGAGAAACATGGGTTTGTGGACAATATTGCTCATTATGGAGTTATGCTACTTGGAATGTATCTACATGGACAAGCCTCAAGATATTAAATATATGAGAAAATAACTTGTTAGATAACAAATCGAAGTTCAGCTCAGAATGTAAGTAGACATTACTTTGACAAGCCTAAATATATTAAATACATGATAAAATAACTTGTAGAACAACAACTCTCTACAATAATAGGTAGGGTGGGATGGCTCATCCCTATTTGTGTTGTATAGATTAAAAACAATCAGGTATGTTACACATTTCCATCTACCACTATCACATCAAAAATTTTGGATTCAAGATGAAAATATGAGATAAGATAGTTCTAGCTTTACCCCATCCAACATTGAACTTTAATCATGAGATCTTAGTAGAAATAAATTTTCAATAAAAAAGTCAAATGCCTTTTGTTTTAGAATTAAGGAGCCTTTCGAAATCCATGGAAAATGATCTATGCTAATATTCACCCTCTTCACTACTTTTTTGCTTTTGAGATTTGAGGGTTCAAATCTATAATAGTGTGATTGAATGCCCTTACGATTTCCATGGTTGAAATAAAATGTAAAGACTAGCATGAGTTTACCGCTTATTTGGATTTATAAGTTTATGGCCCTTTCTGTTGCGGGTTCTAGAAACGGGTGTAAATAAATGTAAATGCAACATAGATGGAGTAAACTTTCCAAGTCAACCCTTCCTCCTTGTAGATGACCCTTCCCAATGTCTCCAAGCGTTATCTTCCTAGTTGTAGCTTCAACCTATAATTTCACTCCCTGGCTATAGATTTTAGTCCCCTGCTATAGATTTTCAGACCTATAGTACATTCTGAATTTTGGCCCCAACTATACCTGAGAAACTTTGTAACTATGAGAGTGATATTTCCCAAGAACTTGATTTATGCCTTCCCTTCTTATTCCTTCCTTCTTTTACAACTTCTCTCTTCTTTTATGCTTCTTTATCTTGTAAATCGAACTTGTTTAGTGAGCACTTCAAATAGGTTGAGTTTCCTCTCTATTTATAGCCTTTTTGCTAGGTCAAATAGACCTAATCCAGACCAACTTAATGAGAACAGGGCTAAGTTATTGTGGAGGTGACAAATGACCTTTTTAACTCAAAAATATTTATTTTTACATGATTCAAAAGCCCAAGAAGGGTCTAATAAAAATGACAATGACTCTATTGACTCATGACAAAACCTAGAAGCCTTCAATGGAGGCTTTGAACTAAAAATCGTTGATCCAAGCATGAAATTCATGCTTAATAAGTCAATTTCTTTAACAATAACATTTCTTTTGACAAATGCAATTATGAAGACTAACACTAGTTACATTCTTCAACACTTGATTCCCTAAAGGTTATCCAAATATATGTAATATTTTTTTAGAATGAGTTACCTAAATGTTGACCTACATTCACTTCTTGCATGTCATTATTTAATCCTCTCAATTTTTCTTGTATTTTTCCCATCCTATCCTTAGCCTTTTGTCACACTTCATCTTAATTAGGTCATTGACAATCATATTTCCTTGTGTGCTTTTTTCATTTTCCCATTGTAAAAACTATGCCCATTATTTTCCATTCTAATCATTAGAAGTTAATATGTGATTTCACACAATTTTTTGTTGTTTACTTTTGACCGTTACAAATAAGGATATTTCAATTGGAATGCCTTTCTTTCTTTATTTCTTTTTTCTTCCTATATTATGTGATATTTCAACTTTTTTTTTATAAAGCTACTTTTGTTATAGTAAATCCTTGATGAAGATTTTATGTCAATCAATCATTTTCATTAACCTAATGTGACTTTGATGCAAGGTTGAATAAAGTCTTGATAATAGTTCTTTCAAATTGTATCAAAATAAAATAATCAAAGATCCATCCATAAATTGTGCGATGAAAATATGAATGAAACACATATTTATTTGTGGTAATTTTCAAAATTTTAAAAAGTTGATCAGTTGCACCTAGAACCTTTGTTCTTCAATTATTTTTCAAAGGTACTTGCAATATTCTAGCCAAGTTGATAATGATGAAGTTATGTTAGAAACTACGGTTAGTAAAAACAATGACATTTTCTTTATGAATACATCCATGAAACTATAGCCCTTGTTTTGGAAATGAATTGTGTATCTAAGTATATATTATCATATTCCCCATCTAACGATGTCTTTATCTCTTCGTAGTTAATTCCATTTCCCCATATGCTACCCTCATCCTTTAAATTAAGAAGTATATATATTGTGTAAAATTGGATCTTCAAACTTCATCTATTTTATGTATTCTTCAATACCAAGCCCATCACCATTTTATATAAAATATGTCTAATTTTCCAAATCTTCCAAAATAAAGTATTGAAGCACCATGAACAAAACAAGACTATAGAGAGAAGAACCCTTGAGGGAGGGTAACACTATTGAATACTAATGGAAGGAATCGCTCCACAGGCAATGCTTGCTACAAGACAATACAATTTAATACACATCAAACACAATGATACACAAGTTTTATAATATCTCATGAGTGTTCCTAGAGGTCGTATACCAAATATCTCTTATTATTATATGATTCCTTTTCATTACAAATGGTGTTCGTCACATTATTATGGCCACATTATGTTCATTATTCCCTTCGATACCTCCCTAGGTACCCCATTTTATCCTACCTAGGTACATTAAAAATATTTATCATCAAAACCATGTTTTAGGTCACATGAACTATTTTCTTCTCTTGACCATAATATAGGCCTTTAAACACATCCCATTAACATAAATCCACCTAAATTCTTCTTAAATTCGAAAGAACTTATAAAATAGGAATGTAAATGGTCGGAGACCTTGTTCATATTACTTGAGGCTCTATAAGGTTTATTTTCTTATGCATGACCCCTGTTTTAGTTTTGACTATGGTCTAGGGTCGTAAACCCGTCATTACTACCCAAAAGGAATTAATGATGGTTATATCCCAAATAGAAGAAAAATATCCCATATAAAGGTTCGATGTGGTATTTCAATTCCACTTAGAGGATACCTAACCCTAGGAAGTTTTTTTGAATGCATAAGGACCTTTGTATCCTTCCTTAAGTATTTTTAAGACATATATACCCATCAATCTTGCTAACATAGCCATAATAGCCCTTAGTAAACCAACGATACTTCAAATATCCTAAAATAAAGGATTTTTTGTGGGTTATGTATGTTTCTCATGGTGGTTGAGCTTGTTAATATTCATTTACATCACTAGAACCTTATTTCCCTTTCCCATCCTTCATCAAACCTTGAAAATCGTTTTTAATTCGCAACCAAAGTAGTCATTATAGTCATATCCTTATTTAAGGTGATTAATACCATACAAAGTTGGTTCAAAGACTCATCCAAGCACTTGAAAATGAGAATTAAGGTTAAGGGATGAATATTCTTCTTTCCATCCCCTACATATGTTTAAGAACTTGAGTCCCATTCATGACGCCCAAGACGTTGTAATGGCACCTCTATTCAACTCAAATCCTAAAGGCTTTTGAAGTAGGCCTTATGCCATGGCCTTTGTGAGTTGTTCATAGTGCTTAAGGTAATTAAGGATAAATTAGGCTATAAGACCATTGTTTCCATTTTAACCATGTTTATGCATCAAAACCCATTTCCAATGCACAAAACCTATTCATGGAACATATATCCAACTTAAAGGCTAAGGACACCCTACAAAAGTTCCATTGAGCTCAAGAAGTTTTGAAAACTACTTAAGGAACTTATTTTCATTACTTAATATTGGTGTAGGCATCACATCTCATTTATGATCCATAGAACCTTCTAATGGCATCCATATCCAAGTCTAATGATAAATATCCCCTAGAGAGGCTTGGTTCCATGTTGTCTCTCATGGTTCTCAATTATGAGAAGATTTATTTAGGGCCCAAGGGGCTTGTACTCCTCCATTGTAATTCCCTAGACATTGAGAACCATTCTTGGTGCTCAAGACCTAATGCACTATTGTTTTATTTTCCTAACTATGAAACCTAAACATAAGAAATATAATTTATTGATTAGGCACCTTGTTTCCCCCATTGACGATATTTAGGAATCAATATGCATTTCCACTACAAAAACCTAGTCATGGAACTTGTATCCCACTTGGATGCTATCAAATTGTAATCGTGTCATTGAGAAATATTCTTGATATGGGATTAAGAGACATTCATATTTAGCTTATATATTGTGGCTTAATCAGGTTGCTCGTATGTTTCGAATAAGCTAATTTTTCGCTACAAGGGTTCCACATTATAGTTTTAAGATGTGTTCATTACAATATATCTTTAGAACCTTCATAGGTTTTAGGTGTTATTCATGGTGCCTGGCATTGAGAAGTTATATTTATGGAATTAGGCTCTAAGTATCCTCCCCTAAATTTCGTTAGAGATTCAAATCCATTCTTCATCCATAGCTAACCTAGTGGTGACACCCATATCTCACTTAGAGGCAAATGACAGCCCGTAGAGGTTATATGAAGTGGTTAGAAAACTTTTATATGGTTCTTGAGCCTTAAATGAAATTCTGATGGCCATAGAATTTTTCGCACCCTTGACAATTCCGAAGGACCTAATAACATCCATGATTCCCAAGACCTTGTAATGGCACTTATATTAGACTTGCACACTAAAGACTCCTTACGGAGCAATAATTTCATGGTTTCTAGGTGTTCTTCATGGCACTTGAGCTTGGGAAGGTTCACTGAAGTATCGTGTCCCTTATTTACCCCTTTTTCCATGTTAATGCCTTAACACTCATTTCTAATGCACATAACCTAATGATGATATATGTTTCCCACTCAAAGGCATATAAGAACACATGTGAATGACTCATGTCTTTGTTCAAGTACTTATTCAAATCTCTTGAGCCTAAACATATTCAATAGTATCTTCAGGCACTTGTTTTCCTATCATGATCATGGTCAAGGCCCCCATGACCCATTCTTGGTGCAAAAGGTCTCCTTGTGTTGTCAATATCCAGCTTTAATTCTAATCACCCCATAAACAGTGCACATGGTGTGGTTTGTAGGTGATTTTCTTAGTGATGGAGCTTGAGAAGTTATGTTTCAAGCCTAAGGTCCAAATTATCTACTCCCCTACCTATGGTTTGTGAGTTTGAGAAGTTTTATTTAGGTTTTAATACCCTTTTTACCCACTAAGCATGTTTTGGCCTTAGGACACATTTCCATTGCATAAACATAAAAATGGCACTCAAATCCAACTTAGATGTTAATGAATGTGACCACGGCTCTAGGTACCATTCTTGATGTGGGCCTAATATGCATTCCTATATAGGGTTTGTGTTGTGGTTTAGTAACGGAATTTGTATCCCTCTATTAAGATGGAGATGCCCTACAAGGGTCTTGTGACATTGTTCAAGGTTTTACTCATCGAATTATATAGCCTCAATAGTAATGTGAGCTATAGATTAGGTTCATTCTGTTTGGGCCTAAGAAGCTTCCCTTAGGTCACAAACCATATTTTTTTCCTCCCTCGACCTTCATTACATATTGAGACTTATTACTTGGTTCATAATTAACTAAGTCAATATGATAATATCCCACTTAGATTTGAATGACACCCTAGAGAGGTCTTATGTATTTCCTTGATTACTCATCCATAATACCTGGGCTTGACAAGCATGTGTTATCACTCAGGGCTCTTGCTTCCCAAGACTCATCCATGGTGCCCATAAGCCTCACACTGGAACCCATGTTCAAATAATTAGATGTTAAATAGTCCTTTGAGAGAGCTCTAGTTGTGGATTTTAGGTGTTGTTCAGGATGCTTGAGATTAAGAAAGTTCATTTAGGGTTTAAGGTATTTATTTCCCATATAAACTTGTTTATGCCTCAAGACCCATTTCTATTGCACAAAACCTAGTCATGGTAATTCTATTCGACTCAAAGGCATACAAAGAACTCATATAGAAAACTTGTGCATTGGTTGAAGGACTCATTCGAGGTTCTTAGGCTAAGATGATTCAAAACTATCCCAAGGCACTTCTTTTCCTTCATCTAGCATACTAAAGCTCCTACGAACCATCCTTGGTGCACATATCCTCATAAAAGAATCTATATATGTGTTTGATGCTAAAGATACCCTACAAAGGGCATGTGTTGCAATTTGTAGGTGTGGTTCATGGTGACCAATCCTAGGAAGCTACATTTAAGAGTCAAGGACCAAGTGTTATTCCCCAACCTTGTTTAGGCCTCAAGACTTATTTGTTTTTATGCAAGGAACACATGTATGTGTTTGGGAATGAGTGTGCACTATTATAACATACTACATAGAGAGAAATGTAGAGGAATGCTTGGAATTTATCCAGCATGAAGAAATTCAAATGAAAATTCCTATAAGTTCTTAAAATTTTCAATAAACATGCAATATCATTGTAATGATATGAGAACACAACTTTATGCACCCACTCTTTAACTATTACTTAAAATGCACTATAGTACATCCTAGCTAATAAACTAAAACCATAGAAATTAAACTAAACATACTAAACATGTAATATAATCCACATAAAAAAATATAGATAAAGTACAATAATTTAATTTATATATTAACTTATAATAAATATTATATTTATTTTTATAATTTTAATAAAAATAAATATAATATATTTGATTATATACCAAGTATGACACAATTCTATAACTTACAAAAACTTACAAATGAACAAAAACTTCCCCACCAATTAAGATGAAATAAACCTAAATTTATCATAAAATTTGAAAAATCTAGAAAAACATGAATAATGATAAAATTTGAAATTTGAAATAACTCTAATGATATTTAAGATTGTAAAAAGTAATTATAACACCTAAATTAAAAACAAAATATATAATGAATTTGGAACCACTGCCTAGCACACTTATCTTCTAGGCCAAAAGTTGCTAATGTTAGATTCAAGCAAACCATTGTTCATAACTGGTTTCTAAAATGTTGTCAATATAAATTTAAAAGGTTGTCCATATAAATTTAATCTTAAGAAGATTAAATATTAAGGATAATAATATGAAATTTAACCGGATTAAATATTAAAGATAATAATATAAGAGGAGGATAGTGATTAAGTAAATTGTTAAGATACTTTTAGACAAGTCACTAAAATATTGTCAATAACAAGATTAGATATTAAGGATAGTATAAATCTAACAAGATTAGATATTAAGGATAATAATATGAAATGAGGATAGTGATCAAGTAAACTGTTAAGGTATTTTTAGACAAATCACTAGTTTAATTTCCATTGTATTTAGATGTTATTCTTAAACTTAAACACGATCAATATGACCATACCTTAACACCACATTATACAAAAGAGAAGAAAACAAAATAACATTGTGAATCCTGGCAACAAAAAAACATTTAAAGAGTCATATGAATCCTGGCAATCCTGGCACAGAGAAGGAAAATCCTCTAATCTCATTGTAAAGGAAGTATCTCAGTAACTATTTGAAAGATTCATCATTCTCCAAAAAAAAATTCGGTGGTCTATTTTAATTCGAAGTTAGTGGTATCACACTTAGATGTGTTAGAGTAACTTCGAAAGTTCAAAGCAAACGGTGTACAATGTGTTTGTGTTTAAAAGTTCATTACTCGTCCAATGCATGCATCCACTGCCATGGTTTGCATGTCATCTCCTTTACCTCCGGAAAAAAATGAATTAGCACATCAATTGAGGCCAAACAATTCTCTCTACTGTTTTGTCATTTCTCGTCAGGCACCGTAATTTACATATCTGCTGACCTACTGATTTACTACAATCTTTATTTTAGCGTCCACGGAAGACTCCTCTTTATTATATTATAATTCTTGTTTTGGACATGCAGCAGCTACGAATACAGAAGCGCTTATAACAATGACACTCGCCGGCTATATCTGTAAGGTCGCGCAAGTAGCAGTTTCATGTTATGGCATATCAAATCGTTCGGTGATTTCTTCTTACTAACAAGCCTGCGCAAGAAAAGCAACCCAAGCATAAAATATTCTTGTTATAGATCGCCAGCAGCAACAATCAGGGTAGACATCTGATTATCATAATCGGTGGGAGACTTGTAGACATGAACCGACTGTATATGTTTACTTTGGATTTTGACAAGTTATTTTACTGTGGGTATATACAACCTACAACCCCAGCTTATTTAATGTTTATTAGCAAACTGTATATTTGTTATATATGTGTTGCCCACATTCGTGGGTCTGCCTAGGTTGATAACAATTTTTTTTAAATCTCCATTCCAACAACTTTAACAGATACATAATCCTGCTAGGAATTGGATCACACAGACCTCTTAACACTTGCGCCCCATTACTGACGGGTTTCTGGTTTTAAGCATCGAATTTTCCAGGCGATTTGAGTGGCATGATCCAGGTCTCTTAACTCTAAACGAACAGAAAATGCTTTTAGCGCAGAGGATGAGCTTGATAGCGATGAGGATAAAAAGAGTAATTTTACTACGCTGTCGGAATTCCATGGTCCGTCCGGCTTCGCAAAGTCTGGCAGCCTGGAACGAAGCGACTGGGTACAGCTCCCGGGTACTCCCACGCAAGCGCTTCAAGTACAGTTGGGGTTTCTGTAGAAATTAAGTTATTTAATGAATTTACAAGCTATAGGGTGTTTTTCTGTAATTGGTCGTTTGAATATTGATAAGATATTATGAGCCATACCTGCAAATGGCTTGCTACATCACTCGTGTCCTTGACTGTTCCGTATCAGAAGAAACTGAAGTATCATTTTTGGATTCTCTGTCATTAATTCATTCATATGATACACCTCTCTGCCAGAACTAGGCGAAGATTATCGACCCATCAGATGCTCGGAATATTAAAGTACAGGATTCCTTGCCTGTACTTCTCGGTTCATTGTTTCAGCTTGACAGGATTTCTAAGAGACGGATAAGGTTTTTGCAACCGTTATGATAATTTTAAGTTTGAGGGGTGGATAAGGATTTTGCAAGATTATTATCTTCTAAAATTGTAATAAAAAACACATAAAATGTTGGTAAGTAAATTGTTCTTTTGATTTTCCACATCGAGGTTAGTCTATAAAAGTCAAAAAGAGTCAAAAAAGAGTTAGTGAATTAGATACCCAGACTATCTTGATTGAATTTTGATTGCATCAACTCCATTTATGTCATTTTGGAGTCATAATAATATTTTATGCATTACTCCTTGATTACATTGTTTATACTCGATAATTATAGAAAAATTACTTCAAACCACAAATTCTCCAACTAAGTCCATTACAGACGAACATCTAAATCCACCAAAGGTTATAATAATGTGTAAGCTATTCTAGTGAGTTGCCACCCGGCAAAGACAATCTAAATCCACCAAAGGTTATAATAATGTGTAAGCTATTCTAGTGGGTTGCCACCCGGCAATAGAAACAACTCAATGAATTACAACACTAAGCCCATTGACCTGCATAACTAGTCCACCGAAGACATAAAAAAAATAGGGAAAATTTTTGGGTGTCTTGACTTATTTCTATACAATGATTATAAGTCATCTGGGTCAAATTCACATGCACCGTGAAGTTCAAAAAATAATTTGGAATAAAGATATCATTGTAAATCCAGATTTAAACTAATTTAATTGAATTGGAATCAACTTTATATGTTCAATTTAAACAAATTTATTTGCCCATGCTTTTAGTTCAATGAATTTCCATTTTGAAGGATTAATTTCAAAACATGGGTTTGTGGACAATATCGCTCATTATGGAGTTATGCTACTTGGAATGTACCTAGCCATTACATTGACAAGCCTAAAGATATTAAATACATGACAAAATAACTTGTTAGACACCAATTCGAAGTTCAGCTAAGAATGTAAGTAGACATTACTTTGACAAGCCTAAATATATTAAATACATGACAAAATAACTTGTGGAACAACAACTCTATACAATAATAGGTCGGGTGGGATGGCTCATCCCTATTTGTGTTGTATGGATTAAAAACAATTAGGTATGTTACACATTTCCATCTACCACTATCACATCAAAAATTTTGGATTCAAGATGAAAATATGAGATAAGATAGTTCGTAACTTTATTAAGTAAGATAGTTCTCGCTTTACCCCGATCCAACATTGAACTTTAATCATGAGATCTTAGTAGAAATAAGTTTTCAATAAAAAAGTCAAATGCCTTTTGTTTTAGAGTTAAGCAGCCTTTCGAAATCCATGGAAAATGATCCATGCTAAGATTCACCCTCTTCACTACTTTTTTGCTTTTGAGATTTGAGGGTTCAAATCTATAATAGTGTAATTGAATGGCCTTATGATTTCCATGGTTGAAATAAAATGTAAAGACTAGCATGACTTTACCACTTATTTCGATTTATATGTTTCTCGCCCTTTCTGTTGCAGGTTCTAGAAATGGGTGTAGCATGACTTTACTGCTTATTTGGATTTATATGTTTCTCGCCCTTTCTGTTGCAATTTCTAGAAACAGGTGTAAATAACTGTAAATGCAACATAGATGGCACTTCTTTGTTTACTTATAACATCTTAATCCATTTATCTTAGAAATCTAGATGTGCATTCATTCATAAGAACTTAATGAAAATTATATCAACATAGCATATAGTTTACAATTCAAAATATGCTAAATTTTTCATAATTTCAAAGGTATTGAAGGCAAGAAACCTCTACATGCAGATTCTATTAACATTGAAAATATGTATTAACGTCAAAGGTACTGAAGGTGAGAAACCTCTAATACACAAATTTTATTGACATTGAAAATATATGTTAACGAACATCAAGGAAATTGATGAGGGTTTCTATTGTCAAACATTGAGCTCATATTCTTCTCTGGTGGCTACTAATTTGTCCACAAAGGAAAGGAATTTATTGACTAATCTACTCACTTTTTGCACACAGCCTATGACCATATCCTTAACACTCCCTATCGAAGGTTGAAAATTGTCAAGACAAGAGTCCTCATTAGCGATGGTCACGCTCATCCACGTTTCCACATTGCTCATCTAAGCCTTAAACATGTTCTACCTCAAGTGATTCAACTCCATCGAATATTGATAAATATATCCCATGGTGTGTAAGATCCCATAACTTAAAAAAATTTAACAAATCTAGCACACTTTAGTGTTCTGATTAAAATTAAACTCCAAGAACACAGAGGAATATGAAAAATCAACCACTTTATTCAATTAATAACTGCGAATAATACATGTCAAAGTGATTGGCATAGAAACACTTTCCAATGGCATGCAAGGTTGCCCATCAACAAACTTGAATAACTGATCTTTGGAGCACACTTGTGGACCCCTGAATGGATCCACCAAGCAAACACTTTGTGGGGTTTTCATCCCCAGATCAAACTAGAACTGACCAAGCTGAGTTCTCAATAAAACACAAATAGATAGACAACTCAGGATGATCCAAACGCATAACTACTGTCCCCTTTAATAGGCTTGATGGACTCTTTAGAAATTTTGTTTTATTATTTTCCCTCGAAAATTGAAGGCAAATACCATGGGCATATCGTATGGGAAAATCCAATGGTAAATACCATAGGTTAATTCTGTCCATTTTTACCATATCAAGAAAAGGGATTATCACATGGTGTCCCTGAAATCCTCAATATCTGCGAGAGATTGATAAATATCGCCTATGGTGTCCTTGAAATCCTCAATATCCACCAGAGATTGATAAATCTCGCCCATGGTGTCCTCAAAATCTTCAATACAATCCTTCAGCGTTGTTTTTTTCTTTAATACATTTTAGTTGTAAGACTCCCGATGGTAAAAGAAGTTGTTTTTCTTGTAATTTGTATTATTATGCTTGACAATGAGCTACGATGACCTCTTCATTGAGAACAAGAATATAAATAAATAAAGAATATTTTTTATTTATCTTTTACTTGGAAAATTGTGGAAATAGAAACATTGGAGTAAAAGATGCTTGCCTGAATCTGAAGTAAGTAAGACTTGAGTCAAATTTTCTAAAATAAAAATATAAAAATATATCTACTTACATGGTGGGAGATAAATACCGAGAGAAGCATTGGAGGAGATTAAAAGAAGATTTTCTAGGAAAAACTAAAGAAAATCCTAGCCTAAGGGGGACACAGACCCCCAGAAGCCACAACGCTGCCAAGGAAAATTTTGTGCAAAGAATAATGTTAAAAATACATTATTGAGCATCAGTAGGGGGTTAGTAAAGCTAGGCAAGATCATCTTGGTTTGAGGGGAATCAAAATTTGATTCAAAGTTGGGCGGATTGATGTTTTAGAGATATGAATTTTCCATACTAAACTGCTAGTTTGAGGTTACTATTTCTATCATTATTTTGTACAGTGATCGGTATGTCTTGAGCAACTGAAGTATCAGAGAGTATTAATTATATCTACATCATTAGCCAAAAAAATTCCAATTATGTGGAAAATGAAAAATTTATACTAGGAAAATTCTTTCTGTGATTTAATTAAAGTATGATGAGCACTTATGCATTGTTGACTTCTACAATAATGCAGGAAAGTACTATTTGTGTGTATCTGGGGTACTTGATTGCATGCATTAATACGTAGTTGAATTAGGGAAATTGTGTGGTTGCACTCCCTATATAAGTGGTTGTTTCTTGTATGCTAAAAAAATTATATGATAGCATTTATTAGCTTCTCAAATCAGGAATAGTGGTAGTAAAGAGTTTTATTGTTAGATAAAAACAAAGGAAGTAAAAAATGAGACTCTATTTATGCTAAATCATTAGGTGGTGTTGGGGGGGGGGGGGGGTGTGGGTGGGGAGTGCATGAATGATTAGTTTTTAATGACAAGGGGTGAAACAAATTTTAAGCTCACCAGTGCGTGGACAAAGTGAGATGAGGTGAATCAAAGAAGCGTTTAACAGGTAAACTAAAGTGAGAAACTTGCATGTTGCTTCTTGACTACAATAGACTGGCGAGTAGGATTTGAATGGAAAAAATACAGTTGAAATAATAGAAGTTTGTGCAAAGGTGAGGGTAGAATAATATTACCCCATCAACAACACATGTAGCATAACTTAAATTCTACGCAACAATTAAATTCTTACATAGAATAAACATATATGAATTAATTACGAATCAAGTGATTTCATATTTAGTACTATGTATTTATCAAAGTTGACAAAATTTCATCCTCTTATAATATCAACAAAATACAAACAAAGCTTATGAGTTAGAGGTGGTAAGTTTCACAATCGGTAGTACTAAGTTGATTTCTAAATTAAGTATATATAGATATATAGAAGGTGGTATGCTATACACCAAGAAAGCATAACTTTCACGTTATGGAAAAAGTCTATTTTACGCATAGCATGGAAGTCCAATTATATAAATATCAATGACAAAGTAATAGGTTAACCAATTCCAATACTACTATATTAATTTCACAAAATAGGGGAAATTAAATTATTTAACCACAAAGATTGCAAATGATAACAATAGAGATTGCATGTGAAATAACAAGGAGTTCATACAATAATAACATAAATGTACAGAATTGTAGGAAGAACCAAAAGATGTTGAAAGACTAGACTAAACAATTAAAAAAAACTATAATAATATAAAGCTAACATTCCAAAGGGTGCAGTGGGACCATTCACTGATATGATCGCGGTGAGCATAATAAGTATAGGAAATTATAAAGTACTGCAGCAAAACTATAAATACTCAAGTAGTACCTTCATAAACATAACCATATATTCTATATTCACTAAGCCATAGTTAATAGTTTATTGCCAAAAATGACTTATAAAAAGAGAAGAGTATCTCATTTAAATTGTAGGAGTATGTCCCCTTATAACCGAAGGAAAAGAAAAATCCACCAGTATAGCAAAGTCACGATTGATACATGAACCAATTGTTCTAGGTAGTAAATACATAGTAAGAAGAGGTAAAGTTTGCCTTGTGATGTATGTTTGTAATGCAGCTTTATAAATCCAGTAGCGGATTCCATAGAGACATCCTAGGGAACAAGAGTAAACAGTTTCCAATTAACATCCAGACCCTTATAATGGTAGCCATTTTGTTTGGAGACCTGCTAAAGTATAACTCGTATGGAAAGCAAGAGAAGTCTCATGACCTAGAAGTAGGGTAAAACCCTGAGGTGGTCAAGACCGTATCCATTCCAAGGACCCTGGAATCCATTTTGGCAAGAATTCCATAAGAAACAAAAGATAAACATTTAACATCTAGTGAACCTAGCAGGCGTAATGAAACCCTTATTTTCAACCTTGCAGCTATATTAAGGCATCGAGAAGGAAGGAGTGTGAACCATAGAACCAACTGAGAGGATCCAAGTGCAATTTTACAATGTGGGTAACCGAGATAAATGACACACTTATGGAATAGGAGTTCGAGGACTACTTGTACCTGTTAACAACCAGAGACAGAGGAATTAGTTCATAGGAACCATAATATAATTAAAAGTAATAAACAATACCTCGTAACTTCAAGAAAAAATCCATGAAAGGTATAGCCATACCTGCACTAGGGAGCACGACTGACGTGGCCTGGAGATGATTGAGCCTGGGCATCAAAGATCATAAATAAAAGCGGTCAATGGGAGAAGCAGAGTAGTGGGTATTCTCAGAGAATATTGTTGGGAAACCATAGATGACCGAGAAGAACCTTATCGTCATTCTCTAAGGGATGACAATGACCAAAAATAGGACTCCTCAGCCCCCACCCCGTGCTTCCAGTGAAATCTTTCTCAGACCTATGCATATGCAAAGAACTGTCAACGTTGTAGGAATAAATGAACACACGAAACCAAACAAAAATTGATATTTAAAACAAGGCTTTACCTAGACCGAATACAAAACCGTTGTTGAGTGGCATTGTTTCTCCTTGTTGGTTTCACTCTAGTGATGGGTAGCAGGTTCCGATGGTATGCTAGTTGGACACTAGGAGAAAAATGTCATGGATTGTGGCAACCATGGTAGACAGGGGATAGGGCGAAAATAATAGTGTTTGGTGAACAAAGAACAGGGGTTTTGGCATGAGCCATCAAGAACGAACTCTCACCCTCCAAAAATAGAGAGTTCAATAGAGTGAGGGAATAGAAAGCACAGTGGGAGGTTAGGGTTTGGGTGAAGTGAAGCTCACCATAAATTTGAAACCCCAAATCGAGACTATTGATGTCCCATCTCCCTAGTGAAGACAAAGGTTAGGTGTATGAGTGCAATAACACATGGGATAGGGCATGTGGAGCAACTTGGAGGAAGAAGTTAGGTGCGAAAGAACGAATTTAAAGAGGTGAAGAGTCTCAATAAGACATGGTGAGTACTCATGCCTCAATGGTATTAATTTCGGTCATTGAAGGGAAGTGTTAATACTGCAACCCACAACAATAGTGATGAGCCTCATATTGGGTAGTTAAATGGGCCTTAATTCACCTCCTAGCTTAGTCAAACCATCTCTTCTCACAACTTCTTACATGTTTTGATTATATTTTGTTTAATGAGATGAGTTAAAGTGAGATATTATGCCTAGTGGACTAATATGAATTGAATGCAGGTTTGGAAGAGAAAATCAAGGAATTTTGGGAAGTCTAAGGTTTGAAACTCGGATGGGACAAGGGAGAGAGATTGTAGGACGTACATCCTCCTCATTTACTCATCCCCAATTCAAATATTCCTCTATTAATCCCACCATCTCGGACTGCAAGCAACCAAGTCATGAAAATTAGAAGGCAGCCGAGCAAGTGATAGACAAAGAGTTAGTTCATCTCACGTTTGGGAGCCTAGCCTCCGTAAATTTAACAAAGTCATTAGAGACTTCAGTTATATAAGTAGAGAGGCCTAGATCCTCATTAGGATTCAAATCTTTGTTGTAAAACTCTAGCTATTTTTGAGCTCAGACCTGTGGAAGACTTTGATGTAATTTTCTGTTTTGGTAATAAGAATGAGATTTTTCTTCATTTAGTACTGAGTTAACTCAGAGGGCTGAAGCTCTTGGGCTAGGCCCCAACCGTAACAACAAAGGATCCTCTTCTTGTATCTTTATTCTTATCTTAGTTTCATAGATTCATGGTTAAACTGTTTTTAGAAGTATTTCATTACAAGTAGTGTAGATTTGATTAATTGTTTATTAGTTTGCTTCCATTTGTTCCTTACTTCAGTAGCAGGTTAAAAGGGATAAAACAGGAACCACAAAGCTATCAGTAGGTGTCTTGGCCTCACTTCTTCCTTTTGGGATCATGATTAGAGGAAAAGGCCCTTATGCAGCCCAAAAAGACGGATTTCCATTTCTTTCATGATATTTAGAGTTTGTTATACTTAAACTAGCATTTAATTAGTTTTGTAAAGTAGGATTTCATTTCCATCTCTTATATCTTCATTCTTGTAGTAGATCTCATCCATGATTCCATATTATTCATAAATTTCTTCATGCATAAGGTAGACAGTTGGTTCATTAAATTCTGCTTTTCTAGCTCATGAGAATTCTTCTTGTTTATATGAATTTTTTTGAAATTACACATATTTGATGCAGAACAGATGCTTCAGAAGTAGACAAATATCTCATAGAGAGAAACCACCTTCGAACTTCATCCACCCATAGGCATCACATGTTTTCATCAAAACCTTCACCAATTTCATCATTTTACGTAGAAATTTCCTCAAGCATTTTGAGGAATCCAACCATCTCCTAAACTTTGTTTTGGGTGCTAAGTGATCCTAGGTCTTTCCTCACTCCATTCCACCCATCAACCACCTTCCCTAAGCCTTCCATGACCTCCAACACCCATCATTTTTCTCATGGATGTATCCTAGTGAAATAGAGGGAATCCTGTAGGTTTCTAGTACATCCTGTAGGTTTTCCTGTAGTGGAATGTTTTGAGGCCGAATTGAGGGAAAACCTCTAGGAAGCCTCCCAAGGTCACCCAAGCGTCCCCCAAACCTTCCAACCATCTCCTGAACCTTCTAGCCATCCACCAACATCCCTAAACCACTTGCCACGTCACCAAAAGAGATTAGTTTGCACACTTGATCTTTCATGAAAAGCATAAAAAGGCAAATTAGATTTATTACAACCTTTTAAATGCATAACAATTTTGTTTGATGTTTTTAACTCCCATTCTTAGGATAGTAGCATTTTTTTCATGTTAATTTAGCATCATTGCAAAGCATAGCTCTTAGCAGTTAATTAGGAAATGGTGTGCCTTAGCATTGAATTTTAGTCTTTTTCATTGTTGTAGTAGATCAACTCTCTCTTAAAGTAGATTCTATTTCTTTCATCAAGGAACCAAGCTCCTTTCGAATCCATAGAAGTTTCGCTCGAAAACCCTAGTGGTCTCTCGCCAGTTGAATAGTGACAAAAGGCAGAACCATCACTTTTACTTGCCTATATGGCACTATCACCTCCAAGTTTGTATGAATCCCAGGTTGATAAAGTAAAGGTAGTAGCCCAAGAGTTGCAACATTATTGCTGCAATATTGGTGCTCATCACTTTTTGGTGTCGCTGCCAGAGTCTGAGTAATATGTGATTACTTCTTTCTTTCTTCTATTTCTTGTTTCTACTAGTCTGCCATTAGTTTCATTTTTGCAAAAGCAATTTAGTTTGCTTCCTTTTCATTTTGCATTCTTTGCTTTCCTTTTCGTTTTGCAAGTTAGATTTCAATCAAGTAGTTAATATTTTGATTTAGTCAGTAGTTTTCATTCAATTTTGCAATTTCAATTCTACAAGTTAGATTTTAATTAAACAATTAGTTTTTCATTCAGTCAGTATTTTTCATTCAATCTGCAATTTTAGTTCTGCAAATTAGTTCCAAAAGTTGGAAAAAACATAAAACCAAACCAAAAACATTTCCTTTCATGCCTCATAGGAATAGGGATAACTTAGAGAATTTTTTTCCAAATACCCCCACTGCATCAAACAGCTAACCTTCCCTCTTCTTTGGTGGTTGTGAACTGGAGGAACCCTTAGGTGAGCAGCCAGACATATTTGAAGAACCTATAGGGGAAGAAGAAGAACCCATTCCTACTGAGCCAACGACTGAAAACATAAATGACAGAGGGAAGAAGAGAGAGTTGAGGGTGCCTTCCCCATCATGGAAACTAATGGAGACATTAAGATGAAAAATATAAGCCCCTCTGCCCTTCCTCATTTCCATGGCCTAACCATAGAAGATCCTGACACTTTCCTATTTGAGTTTGTTGTTATATGTCAAACCTAGGACTATATAGATGATGAGAAGAAGTTGAATCTATTTTCGTCTACCCTCAAGGATGCAGCTTAGCACTGGTTCATGGGTTTACCTGGGAATAGCATCACAACTTGGGGTCAAATGCAGCAAGCCTTCGATAACAAGTATCGAGACTACTGTAGGTCTAAAAATACTAAAGAAGAAATTTTTAGGATGACCTTAGGTAATGATCAATCCCTAGAGGATTATGAAGAAATATTCTAGTGTAGTTACAAAAGGGCCAGGTGCACACTTGATCCTAAGTCACTTAAGCTACTCTTGCTTAGAGGAGTATGGGAAGACCTTTTGGATACCCTACTCTTGTTAGCAAGAGGAGATATATACCAGTTACCCTATGAGGATATGAAGACTATCTTTAGAATCCATTCTAGGGTAACTAGGAAAAGGGGTAGGCGAAGACAACCTATGGTCATCAAGGGTGAAATTAGAAACATGCTGGAAGATTTCAAGAGTGAGATGTTGCAAACCCTTGCCTTACATATGGACACTATGCACAATAGGAGAAGGCAGGAGGAAGCAGAGAGAGCCTTGGCCATTTTCTATCCTAGATGCACCAGGAGGAACCCTAGGAATGAATGCCAATTGAATTATATTGAAATTTGCTCAGTCTATGAAGAAAACCACTGTTCAAATAACTACCCTACTTTGCCTAGACTCAAAGCTATATATCAAGGAGCTGAGGGTGTTGCTGAGAAGCTTTGCTACATAAACCAAAGGAGACCTTGTGGGCCTAGGCCATACCAATATGGCATCCAAGGGTCATCCCGTGCATATTTCAACACCAACCAGACCACATCCATACCTTCTTGGGGACCCCCTGCTCATCCTTCCTGGTCTACACCTCGTACTTGGTCCTTTGCATCTTAGTAGCATTCCTAGCCAGCCAGCCAGGCATTTCAACCATATGCTCCACTACAACCTGAGTGGAATGCACTGCCCCAGGGGTGGAGGCCCCATTACAACAATGTTCCTGCTTTATTGCGTTCACCACCTGCCCAACCACAGCTATTACACTCTGCTCCACCTAAACAACCCCATATGCCTGCCAAGCCAAATCTAAACTGGAACAATAGACAGGCACAACAAGTATACAGTGGAGAGATATCATATCCAGCTTATGTTGTGGAGATCTAGGAAATTAACTGAAGATCTGGGAGAGTTCTCCCAGATAGAAAACCTCCACCTCCACCTAGGGAGGTTGAAGAAGAAAGAGAGGAAAGAATTCTTAAAGTAAGTCCACCCTTTCCTGAAGATTAACTCAACCACTCCAGCTTACCCCACAAGAGACTGAACTTCTGGGAGATTTGAAAAACCTATGTGTCAAGGTTTCACTTCTCCAAGCCATCAAGGATGTACCTATTTACAAGAATTTGATTAAGGAGAAGCCTTTCAAGCATCCGGAGAGGAAAAAAAGAGATGCCCCTACCATTAATGTCATTGGACAATTGTCTGACTTAATGTTGGGGCAGCTAATCTGTCCAAAGTATTTGGACCCTAGAAGCCCTATGGTAGATGTGCACATGAATGGCCCCATTGTCCCACACTCTTTGATCGATCTTGGGGCTGTCATTAGTGTGATGACCAAGGAAACCATGCTCAAGCTCAACCTCCAAGGTTCATTGAGAAAGACCACAATAGTCTTACAACTTACAAACCGCTCCACAGTGACCTCTGAGGGGATTGTGGAGGATGTGATGGTCTCCACTAACGCTTAGGAGTACTATACAGATTTCCTTGTTCTCCAGCCTAAGACCAAGCTTACTGGTTACTCTCTCATCCTTAGGAGGCCCTGGTTGGCCATTGCCAATGCTTACATCAACTACAGAGCTAGGAATACGACCATCAAGAATGGGCATATATCCTAGAATTTAGTCCTATACCCTCCTGCTCGGCCATCTATAAAGCATGATTTACCTTTATGGCTAGAAGAGGAGTCCAATAAGATGAGGTTTATTCTGCCCAATTGTATACCTTAGAAACAACCATGCGAGGAGGACAATAGGATGAAGATGAGTTGATTGAACACCTACTCCAAAGTCAAACTCCTAGTACATTGTCCCTAGAAGAAGTGGTAAAGGAAACCTAGAACAACCATCCAATTGATCTGTACTTGGCTGATTCAAACCCTTTCCCTGTCAAAACCATAGAATTCGGTCCTGAGAGAACTTTGATAATCAATCCATCTCTTTTTGTTCTCTAAGAGGATAAGTTGTGCAACATGCTAAAGGAACATCTAAATGCCTTTGCTTGGAGTTACATAGGAAGGAAGGGAGTACATCCCTCAGTGTGTACTCACCACATTTACATCAAAGAAGGTTCCAAGCCAGTCTGGCAACCCCAAAGGAGGATGAATCTAGCTCTTAAAGATATAGTCAAAGAAGAACTACGAAAAATGTTGGATGAAGGATTCATTTATCCTATCTCTGACAGTGAGTGCGTCTCTCCTTTGGTGTTAGTTCCAATGAAAAATGGTAAGTGGAGGATTTGTGTCAATTATAGGGAGTTGAATAAAGCCACCAAGAAGGATCATTTCCCTCTACCTTTCATTGACCAAGTGCTAGATGGCCTGGCAGGGAAAATGTTTTTCTCTTTCTTAGATGGATTCAATGGGTACAACTAAATCCAGATTAGCCTAGAAGACCGGGATAAAACAACCTTCACATGTACTTGGGGCACTTTTATTGATAGGGTCCTTCCTTTTGGCCTATGCAATGCTCCTGCCACTTTTTAGAGAGTAGTCCTGAGTACCTTTGCTGAGTTGGTCCATGATGCAGTAGAAATCTACATGGATGATTTCACACCTTATGGGGGTGATTTCGAGGAGGCTTTGTCCAACTTAGGTAAGGCACTACATAGATGCATTGAGACGAACCTGTCTCTCAGTCTTGAGAAATGTGAATTCTTGATGACTGCAGGGACTGTGCTAGGTCATTGAATATATCAACAAGGACTATAGGTGGACCCAAACAAAATAGCTATCATCCAAAGGGTCCCACCTCATCAAATGCAGAGAGATGTCAGAAGTTTCCTAGGATTAGTTGGATACTACTGAAGGTTCATAAAGTACTTCAACAAGTTGGCCTCTCCTTTATTTGGGTTGTTGGCCAAAGACTTTGAGTTTATATGGTCAAAAAGTTGTTAACAGGCCTTAGACATCCTGAAGATCAAGTTAACCGATGCTCTGATCCTCCGAGTCCCAAATTGGGCCCTTCCTTTTGACATTTATGTTGATGCCTCACTCAAAGCCATAGGATCAGACCAAGGTCAAATACATGAAAAATTTCCTTATGCCATTTACTTTATCAGTAAGAATCTCTCAAAGGCCAAACTTAACTACATAGTGACAAAAAAGGAGCTCTTGGATATTGTGCATTCATTGAACAAATTTAGGCATTATATTATAGGCTATCAAACATTTTTCCATACTGGCCATGTTGCAATCATATATTTAATGAATAAACCCGATGTGAATGCTTGTATTATAAGATGGTTACTTTTATTATAGTAGTTTGATCTAACTATTGTTGATAAGCTTGGTAAGGAAAATGTTGTTGCAGAATTTTTGTCCAGATTAACTTTGCCTGTAGGTGAAGAGGGAATGGTTGATGACCAGTTACTGGATGAGCACTTGTTTGCCATTTCAGTTCTCTCTCCATGGTTTGCTGACATAGCAAACTATTTGGTATCTGCAAAGTTCCCACCAAACTTTTCCTCTAAAGAGAAAAACAATATTATAAGGAAGAGCACCCCCTTCACTTGGATTGGGGGAAATCTCTTCAAACTTGGCCCAGATCAAATCTTGAGAAGGCGTGTTAGGGAGGAGGAAGTCTTTGACATCCTTCTGACCTGTCATGATGGACCTTGTAGAGGTCACTTTGTAGCAAAGAGGACAACATTCAAATTGTTACAAGTAGGCTATTATTGGCCCACTTTTCATTAGGATGTGAAAATATATACTTGTCAGTTTGATTGGTGCTAAAGGATGGGAAAGCCTACTCCAAGGGATGAAATTCCTCAGTAGCCTCAAGTGACTTTCAAGCCATTTGACAAGTGGGGCATGGACTTTGTTATCACCTAGTAATCTAACGTTAAGGAAAGAGATCATCAGGGTAACCAAAAACCAACTTTTAGGCTTAGGCTCTAGCCAACCTAAGTCCAGAGAGGGCTCTCTCTATATGATTTAGCTTTTTTTGATGGGATATTAGGCTAGTTATGGAAGTTCAGGGGGGTTTTGATTTGTGTTGAAGATTGGGTGGTGGAATTCTTGGAGCAGATGGATAGAGCTAGGTCTTCAAGCCATTGGGCTATGGAGTCAACAAATGGATAGCATAATTGGACTAAATCAATAAAGGGAATGTTCAAAGGGTAGGCTAGCAAAGTAAAATGCAAATATTTAGACCTAATGGGTGAAGTGATTCTAACCAGGGTGAAAGGGCACTTAGGAATCCTTGCACCAGGATGAGAATGAAGAACATATGGTGATCATGAACAAAGGGCTATTAAGAATCCTTTTCTATAGATTAGAGGAGAAACTACAGAAGCTAAGGAGTAGTTAAGAATTCCATAGTTAAGATAATTTAGTATAAAACATTCAGAATGTAAAACAGTGAAGACAAAGTGCATTTAAGCGATTTATTAAATATCATTCCTTGTTATACATTTAGATTTTAGAAATTTACACAAAATATTATGGAATAAAATAAGGAAAATAACATTTGAACATAGGAGAATACTTATTTGTATTTTGCTTTACACAAGAATCCTGTAAAATATATGATCTTTATTGCTTGATCCAGGAAGCCAATCCAGTCATTGATACAATAGAACTTTGATTTGAGAGAAAACGTCTATAGAAATGTCTTGGAATCCACCCAAAATACTTCAAATGAAGAAGTATTTATACAAATTCTAAACTGAGATATCTTGAAAAAATATCAAGATTGGTTTTATAAATATCTCAAACTGTTTTACATTAATAGAATTTAAATAAAGGACACTCAAAACTAATGAATCTATTTGGCACTATATTTATGGATTGAGGTTGAAAAAGAATAGAAAGTCGAATTTGATAGCAACTCTTAATTGATGATGAGGCATCCAAGTCACCAATTGCATCCTTTCTTTGTGCATTTTGCCCCACCAATTCTGCAAACTTAGGGTCCATTGATACCTTTGTATAGCTCAATCTGAGATAGATATGTAAAAACAGAAAGCGATTATTGTATATAAGTATGTTTTCCATATAAACCTCTCTTAGTTTCCCAAAATTTGGCTCCCACTGTTCACAATTTTCTCTGCAAAAAGATGTCAAAAACAGTACTTTGCATAGTCCGAAAAACAGGCTATGAAGACATGCAATTATCTCACATTTGGTAGTACCTGTGTAAAACGTGAGATAGGTTTTTGTATATTAGCCTTTCAGGAACACCAACCTCCTCTAGTTTCTCAAAATTCATCTTGGATTGGTTGAACTAGTTTCTGAAAAACTATGACTTAAACAGGAAATTTCTGAAGAAAGTACTATTTCTGCTTCGATTTCATCTTTTAACATTAAATTTCTTTTCACTGTTTTTCACTTTTACTTTGGATAAACTTCAATGTTGCTGGTGAAAGTTTTTTCATCTCTATTTAACCCTCACTGCCTCTATGTTTACTTTTATTGTTTACTTTTACCACTCTATTTACTTTTAGAGCTCTGTTCTTTCATCTATCTTCACTTTGACATGAATCTATATGCTTTGTAACTATCTTCCCTGTTATTTATCTTCATGCTAGCTACTTTACTTGACCTGTTCTTCAATCTGATACTCTTTAATCCTGATACACTTTGACTATTCTTTACTGTGTCTTTTTACCTTCACTGTATATTTTAGGTTCTTGCTGTCTATTTCAATAGTAAATCATTTAATTCCATGTTTCCTTTGCTTGTCCTTTAATTGTATGTTTTATTTTCCATCTCAGTTTGAATATATTTGATAACAATCTTGGAGTAAATAGGTCTTACGACTAGTATTAAGACTATTTATCCAAGGCTGTGGTCTTTTGATCTCCTGTAAAATAAAACAAACTGTTAGGAAAGCGTTGGGTTGACAGGGAGGGTCATTAATGGCTTTATCGAGCTTTATAGGTCTATGGAGTGAGTCCAAAGTGATTTCGAGAGGTAATCCATGCTTGAATTGGTTAGCAGAGGCTTCAGGTGGCATAGAAGGGTTACATAGGGTTTTACTGCAAAAACAGGCGAAAACGAGCAAAACTGGGATTTTTGTGTTTAAATGGGTAAAGGATTGATTTTTTTGAATTTTGGAACAAAGTGAATAGTTGATGGTTTTTTCATTTAGTGAGAGGGCAGTAAGCAGTTTATTTGGCACCACTTTTGTGGTCTTGGTCATATTCGAGAGGGGTCAATTGATTCCATTCCTTGAATGACACGTAGCATTGGCGGCCGGGCGAAAAACCACTTTTCGAGCAGTTAAAGGGCGGACATCGAGTGTGGCCGATATGATTATGGGCCATTGGATGTGGGGGGGACAATCAATGGTGATCGGGAGGTGAAGCTACACGGGGATAAATGATGGGAGTTAATGTGGGGCCCGGGGATTTAATTGTGGTGGTTTCAGGATTAGTTTAAGGACTAATCCAGGGTTAGGGGATCAGGCCGGTCTGTAATGAGGAATTAGGGACTGAGGGTGGGGTTTTAGTTTATTTAGTGGGATATAGGTAGTAATATAGTTTATAAATAAACTAAGGGGTGGGGTTAATTTATATAAGGGAGTTAAATATATGCGGGCAAATTGGTTTTTGAGGATTTTTATATATTTAATTAAAAGTGTTATTATGGGGTGTGATGAGTGGAATGGGTGTTTTTACTTAGGTATGAAAAATATTATGCGCATTTCATACACTTAGTACTTAAGATAAATGTATTTGTATGGTTTTGCACATAAAACATGTTTATAAAGGGGTTCTCCTAGGCAAGAAAACTTAACCTTAGGAAAAGGAGTTTTGTGAGGGGAATGAATGATTTATAAGGGAATTTAACACCTTTGCTCCATAAGTCATCAAGCCGAGGTTCTGGTCCCACCATAAGTTAGAGAAATGCTCTAAGCTTCTTTCACTTAAAGAACTATAGGTATTAATATTTTTATTGTGAAAGGGAAGTTAGTGAGTGTCATAGGGGTTAAAATGAATGAGAGGATGGAAAATAAATCACATTGTGAACCAT
Source organism: Pinus tabuliformis (assembly GCA_031772625.1). Classification (NCBI taxonomy): domain Eukaryota; kingdom Viridiplantae; phylum Streptophyta; class Pinopsida; order Pinales; family Pinaceae; genus Pinus; species Pinus tabuliformis. The sequence goes on from CM062818.1 coordinate 460,782,927, forward strand.
TGCATTCACTTTGTCTTCTACTTATGCATCTTGGAAAGATTCATTTAAAGCAATGACATAGGTGCTTTTATGTAATCACATGATATTTTTGCAACCTTTCTACTACTTACCCACTTACACATCCTACTAGTTTTTATTCACTTTATTTGGGTGCATTTAGGCTAGCAAACCCTTATCCATTTTTTTTTAAAGTAGAAAACTATCTAATTCCAACCTTATATCATCCAAGGGCTCAGATTAAACTAATGACATCCTTTTATTTACTCTACCTATCTAATGATCTGCCAATATTAAGCAGTTTGGTTAGATTTTATTCTCTAATTATTAACATGAAATTTAAAGCATGGCATAATCAAGATTAAATAGTTTGATTACCATGAATTGTGGCATGAATAGCAAGCACACACAATCATTATTATGCATAAAAGTAAATAGTAGTGGCATTTTTACTTGCACACTTTCATGGTCTTTTGTTTTTGGGGTTCATATTTTTCACTTTTTTGGACCTTTTCTTATCCTTTTTTGTCATTTGATTTTTCTTTGAGGACACACCCTCTTTTCATTTTTTGAGTTTTCAATATGGAAAACATTTGCAGAAAGCAAAGGTATGTACATATTACAAGGCTTAACCTTAGCCATTCAAAATTATGACTCCTATTGGTATAGGAACCTAACAGTGGCTCCACTTGGGGATGGCATTTCCTTGTGAAATGTCAAGAACACTATCCAATAGTAACCTAATCCATTGGGCCAATCCCACACATGTATATGCTCTGTTGTAAAAAACTTTTGAACTAAAAATACACCTTTTTCTGCAAACTGAAATGTGATCTAACATAAACTTGCTTCTGAAAACTTAATTTATTCAACTGAAATCCTACCTACTTACTCTAATCAGCTTGATGACTACTTGTTAGGTAAAATGAAATAGCCAATGCAACCATTCAAGCATCATATACATTGGTGAATTTTGTTGCTTGTGCTTTTCTGTGATTAAAACTGAGATTCTAAAGCCACTTATAACCTTGTCAACAAATGAGAAGACAAGGAAATACTTTCTTTCCTTTGTTGACTCTAGAAACTATACAAAAGGATCTTCCAAAATATACACACTATTTTTGAACTGATTTAAGCAACTGTACATCTGTTGTGGATGGCCTCTAGGCCATGAAACTAAAATATCACTTTCACCTTTATCACCCTGCATATTTTCAAACAAGCTTTGTGATGATATTTTTTCGGATTGAAATGTTTGACTGATGAAATCTTTATCATCTTGATCTTGAATCTAATTGTTAGTTAATGAATAAAAATTATGATTGCATTCACTATCCAACCCATCAGTTATGGGATCATGAAAAACTTGGAAGGATTGCTGCAACTTATTACTCATAGGTCCGAATGGGACTTCACAAATTTCTACACACTGCTCATCCCTTTCTTTAGAGTTTTCATACCACATTTCTTTCAAAAATTGAAATGATTCAAAACATAGTGGTATAAAACTTTCTTGTATTATTTGATCAGGTGTTTCAATGGAATTTGACAACTGTAATTGTGAAACTGAAGGATCTTGATCAGGAATTTCATTGTCTTTTTTGTTGTTAATGTCAATACCTAAAGATTGATGATTTTTTATTTCTTTAAAGTTTTCTCTGATGAACTAAAATGAAGCAAAACAAAGAGTAAAAGAAGCTTCACTTGTTTCCAAATTTTCTACACTTTCTTCCTCACTTTCATAGCTGATATGAATAAGATGATCACTGTTTTCAAGTTGATGAAACTGAATTTCCTTATTCCCTAAACTAGTTTCTGATTGCTCTATAAAGTCAGTTTGTATTTGAAAAACAAAATTATCATCATATTGATCATATTTAGGCAAATCATTAAAAGAAGTAATGTCATCAAACATACGCATTAGATCAGTAGATTTCTTCTCCACATGTTGCTCTGTAAATCTATCTTTTGGTCTATGGTAGTTGGAATTAGTAGGAATTTGTTCATGGCTATCAACCTCTTCTTTTTGTGAAATAAATGTGTCATGGTGATTTTGAGCAAAAAAATTATCTTTCATGGTGATCTTCTGTATCATTTCCTCTATCTTTCTTAACAAAATGTCGTGTTTTATCTCTGCATTGTTGTTTTCCTCTGCTTTTGCTTTCAACTTTTCTCTTCTAATTTGCAGATTAACTTCTACATCTACTGCAATGTTCTACATTTTTTCCAGTGTTGAGGGGTTTCTTTCTCTTAACTAAAATTCTATCTCTGGATCAAATGCTCTTGTGTAATGCAAAAAAGTTGAATCAGGGGGAGGTATTATATTTGATGGCATTGAATAATAGGCTTAGTTAAATCTGTCTAAAAATTGTTGTATTGTTTCATCTGGCTGTCTTCTTAACTGACTATATTCTTATATGATTACAAGAAGATTGACTTTGATTATCCATCTATGAAGGAAAATTTTGATAAACTATTAGAAATTTGAGATGCTTGGAATAGGTAAATTTTTGAATCAATTGTCTACTCTACTTTGCAAAGAAAGAGAAAAAGGCCTGATAATAATATCACCTTCATCAATTTCAAATAAGTCTAGATAATTCTCAAAACCTTGAGTATTTTTTTGAGCAGTGATACCATTCTCTCCATCAAACCTAGGGAGATGCTTGTAATAATTGTTTGGGAAAGCATGGAGTGTAGGAGGTAAGATGAGTGGCTTGTATCTATGAGGAACCTTGTGAGGTACTGGAATATGTACAGGGATTGTATGATTAGTCTTGATTCTTTGATTCTCCTCCATGGAAAATGATCTTCATAAGAGTAATAAGACTATTGTTCAAATGTGTAAGGAGAATTTATATGTACATTTTTCAAAGGGAAATAATAAAACATTAATCTAAAATCTTCTCTAAAATACAATATACATTGAAAATATTTATCAATGAGAAAGAACATAATGTCTTGATAAAAATCCAAGTTAAAAGCCTAATCTTCTCACATAGTTCTTTTAGGTTCATTCCTCCAGCGGAGTCTTGATTGTGAAATTGATTTGGAGTCACCAGGTGGATGATTTTAACCTTTGTGTGTCTGATCACTGTCCACCATCATAGATTAGATCTCAACTTGTAAAAGATTTTTGGAGAAAATGTTAGTTCTCTCTAGTATGGTCGCCACTATGTTATCACCCAGTAATTTCCCAAGGTTAAGGAAAGAGATCACCGGGGTAACCACAAACCACGTTTTAGGCTTAGGCTCTAGCCAACCTAACTCCAGAGAGGGTTCTCTCTATATGATTTAGCTATATTTGATAGGATATTAGGCTAGTTATGAAAGCTCAGGGGGTTTTGATTTGTGTTGAATATTGGGTGGTGGAATTTTTGGAGAAGATCGATAGAGCTAGGTCTTCAAGCCATTGGGCTATGGAGTCAACAAATGGATAGCATAACTGGACCAGATCATTAAAGGGAATGTTCAAAGGGTAGGCTAGCAAAGAAAAATTCAAATCTTTAGGCCTAATGGCTGAAGTGATTCTAACCAGGTTGAAAGGACACTTAAGAATCCTTGGATCGTGATGAGAATGAAGAACAGAGGGTGATCATGAACAAAGGAAAATTAAGAATCCTTTTCTGTAGATCAGAGGAGAAACTATGGAAGCTAAGGAGCAGTTAAGAATTCCCTAGCTAAGATAGTTTAGGAGAAAACCTTCAGAATGTAAAACAGTCAAGACAGCTTGAATTTAAGCAATTTTTGAAATATCATTCCTTGTTATACATTTAGATTTTATAAATTTACACAAAAGATTATGGGAAAAACATAAGGAAAATAGGAGAATACTTATTTGTATTTTTCTTTAAACAAGAATCTTGTAAAATATTTGATCTTTATTCCTTGATCCGACAAGCCAATCAAGTCATTGATACAATAGAACTCTGATTTGAGATAACAAGTCTATAGAAATGTCTTAGAATCCACCAAAAATACTTCAAATGAAGAATTATTTATACAGATCCTAAACTAAAATATCTTGAAAAAATATCAAGATTGGTTTTACAAAAATCTCAAACCGTTTTACATTAACAAAACTTAAATAAAGGACACTCAAAACTAATGAATCTATTTGGAACTATATTTATGAATTAAGGGTGAAAAATAAGAGAAATTCAAATTTGATAGCATCTCTTAATTGATGATGAGGAATCCAAGTCACTAACTGCATCCTTTCTTTGTGCATTAATCCCCAGCAATTCTGCAAACTTAGGTTCCATTGATACCTTTGTATATCTATATCCAAGATAGATATGTAAAAAGTGAAAGAGGTTATTTTAGATAACAATTCATTTGAGATAAACCTCGCTCATTTTCCTAAAATTTAGCTCCAGACGTTCACAATATTCTATGAAAAAAATGTCAAAAACAGGACTTTGCACAGTCCGAAAAATAGGCTATGAAGACATGAACTTATCTCACTTTTGGTAGTACCTTTGTAAAAAGTGAGATATTGTTTTTTATATTAGCCTTTTCGGAACGCAAACCTCTTCCATGTTCTCAAAATTCATCTAGGATTGACCGAACTAGTTTCTGAAAAACTATGACTTAAACTAAAAATTTCTGAAGAATGTACCATTTCTGCTCCGATTTCATCTTTTAACCTTAAATTTCTTTTAACTATTTTTCACTTTTACTTTGGATAAAATTCATTGTTGATGTTGAAGGTGTTTTCATCTTTGTTTAACCCTTACTACCTCCATGTTTACTTTTACTGTTTACTTTAACACTCTGTTTACTTTTACCGCTCTGTTTTTTCATCTATCTTCACTTTGACATGAATCTGCATGCTTTGTAACTATCTTCCCTACTATTTGTCTTCATGCTAGCTCCTTTACTTGACCAGGTCTTCAATTTGATACTCTTTAACCCTGATACACTTTGACTATTCTTTACAGTGTCGTTTTACCTTCACTATATATTTTAGGTTCTTGCTGTCTATTTCAATAGTAAATCATTTAATTCCATGTTTCCTCTGCTTTTCTTTTAACTGTATGTTTTATTTTGCATCTCTGTTTGAATAGATTTGATAACAATCACAGAGTAAACAGGTTGTATGACTAGTATTAAGATTGTTTATCCAAGGCTGCGATCTTTTGATCACCTGTAAAATAAAACAAACTATTAGGAAAACATTGGGTTGACAGGGAGGGTCATTAATGGCTTTATCAAGCTTTATAGGTCTGGGGAGTGAGTCCAAAGTTCTTTTGAGAGGTAAACCATGCTTGAATTGGTTAGAAGGGGCTTTAGGTGGCACATAAGGGTTACACAGGGTTTTACTGCACAAACAGGCGAAAATGAGCAAAACTAAGGTTTTCGTCTTTAAACAGGTAAAGGTTTGATTTTTTTGAATTTTGGCGCAAAGTGAATAGTAGACAGTTTTGTCATTTAGTGAGAGGGCAGTAAGCTGTTTGTTTCACACCACTTTTGTGGGCTTGGTGGTATTCGAGAGGGTCACCCAATTCCATTCCTTTAATGACACGTAGCATCAAGGGCTACGAGGAAAACCACCTTTTTTGGTGGTTAAAGGGCGGACATTGGGCGTCGCCGATATGATTACGGGGCATTGGATGTGTGGGAGGGGGGAGTTGGGGGGGGACGATCAATGGTGATCGGGAGGTGAATATGCATGGGTGTAAATGAGAGGAATTAATGTGGGGCCCGGGGATTTAATTGCAGTGGTTTCGGGATTAGATTAAGGACTAATCCAGGGTTAGGTGATCGGGCTAGTATGTAATGAGGGATTAGGGACTAAGGACGGGGTTTTAATGTATTTAGTGGGATATGGGGTAGTAATATAGTTTATAAATAAACTAAGGGGTGGGGTTAATTTATATAAGGGAGTTAAATATATATGGGCAAATGGGTTTTTCAGGATTTTTATATATTTAATTAAAAAAGTTAATATGGGGTGAGATGAGTAGAAGGGGTGTTTGTACTTAGGTATGCGAAATTTTATGCACGTTCCATACACTTAGTACTTAGGATAAATGTATTTGGTGGGTTTTGTACATAAAACATGTTTATAAAGGGGTTTTCCTAGGCAAGAGAACTTAACCTTAGGAAAAGGAGTTTTGTGAGGGGAATGAATGATTTATAAGGGAATTTAAAGCCTTTCCTCCTTAAGTCATCAAGCTGACGGTCCGTTCCCACCAGAAGTCACAAAAATGCTCAGAGCCTCTTTGACTTAAAGAACTATATGTGTTAATGTTTTTATTGTGAAAGGGACGTTATTGAGTGTCATAGGGGTTAAAATGAAAGAGGGGATGTTAAATAAATCACATTGTGAACCATTACCTTCACTTTGTCCTCTACTTGTGCATCTTGGAAAGATTCATTTAAATCAACAACATAGGTGCTTTTATGTAATCATATGATATTTCTGCAACCTTTCTACTACTTACCCACTTACTCATCCTACCATTTTTTCTTCACTTTATTTGGGTGCATTTAGGCTAGCAAACCCTTATCCATTTTCTTTTAAAGTATGAAACTATCTAATTCTAACCTGATATCATCCAAAGGCTCAGATTAAACTGATGAGTTCCTTTTATTTACTCTACCTATCTAATGATCTGCCGAGATTAAACAGTTTGGCAAGATTTTATTCTCTAACTATCAACATGAAATTTAAAGCATGGCATAATCAAGATTAAATAGTTTGATTACCATGGATTATAGCATGAATAACAAGCTATACACAATCATTATTATGCAGAAAAGTAAATAGTAGTGGCATTTTGACTTGCACACTTTCATGGTCTTTTGTTTTTTGGGTTCATATTTTTCACTTTTTTTTACCTTTTCTTATTCTTTTTTGTCCTTCGATTTTTATTTTAGGACATACCTTCTTTTCATTTTTTGATTTTTCAATATGGAAAACATTTGCAGAAAGCAAAGGTATGTATATATTACAAAGCTTAACCTTAGCCATTCAAAATTATGACTTCTATTGGTATAGGAACCGAATAGAATTCATTGGACCTATTCACCCTCCTTCCAAGCAAAACCAGTACATCATTATGTGCATTGACTATCTGACTAGGTGGGATGAAGCAAAGGTAATTAAGGCAGAAATAGAGGAGAAGGTAGCTGAGTAATTAAGGGAGAATGTATTTGACAAATTTGGGTACCCTAGAGAGATGGTCACTGATCAAGGCACCCAGTTTACCTCCAACATGATTGAAGACTTGCTTAAGTAGCAAAAGATCAAGCATAGGACCTCCACTCCTATCACTCACAAGCTAATGGGCAAGTGAAGGTGAAAAATAGAGCACTAGAGGGCATCTTAACCAAAGTGGTTAACAACAGCAGGAAATATTAGGCATATAGACTAGTTGAGGCCACCTGGGCCTATAATACCACCTAGAAGACCACCACTATATTCACACCCTATGAGCTGGTCTATGGAAAAAGGCCCTATTGTCCATTGAGTTTGAATATAACACATTAATGATGGCAAACCAACTATATCTAGATCTCAGCAGTGCACAAAAATAGAGATTGTTTTAGTTAAATGGTTTAGATGAGTTTAGAATGCAAGCCATTCTACACACAGAGGTAACTCAACTTCAGAGGAAGATCTAGGAAGATAAGAACATCAAGGATAAGTAATTTCAAGAAGGTGATTGGGCCTTGTTATATGATTCCAGATATAAATACTTTAATGGAAAGTTAAGGACATGATGGCTAGGACCTTATGTTATGGAAAGGTCTCATGATAATGGTTTAGTGCATATCAGAACCATAGATGAAGAGGTCATTCCTTTACTTGCTAATGGACACCGATTTAATTTTTAAAAAGGACCATTGTCAAAGAAAGGGTTCATTGATGGTATCAATAAAAAATTGATTGTGGTGGAGCAAGTTTCAGCTCCTGCCTCATCAAATCACTGAAAAAAAAGAAAAATAAGGACTCAGGTGAAAACCTCCATGAGGTGCCTGAGTCCCACTATTGGGTTGAAAACCTCTTGGGGTGGCCCAATGACATAAAAAGAAAGGAAATAAAAAGATCACTAGGTGAAAACCTCTCTTGAGGCTCCCAGCGAAAAAAAGCTAGGATGAAAACATCCTAGAGGCAGACTAGTTGTTTTAAAAAAAAAAAGAAGAGAAAAATCTCATGAAAAATTCTATTTGCAGGTCAGCAAGGAGGACGATCAAAGAACAAAGGAGGATCAAAAGGGGACCTATTTCACTCACATTTTTATTTTTCCACTCATTTTCATTCATCACTCAAGCATTTCTTTCATTTTTTTTCTCCTTTGCTTCAATTTACAAGTGGATTGTGTTTTCTACAAAATCCCCTGTAAACCTACAAGGTCCCCTGAAAACCTATAGGATGATCCTATAGGAATTACAGTGCCCCAAGAATCTGACAGGAGGTGACCCTAGCACGCAAAAATGATATTCCATGTCAAAATAATGACATCCCTACATCACAACTTCATTACCATACTTGCCTCCACTTTCATCACCCCTCCATTCACCATAAAAAAAAAAAAAAAACAGTTTAAAAAAATATATATTTTTCACAGTTTTCAGGAGAAAACACATAGAGAAAAAATGAAATAGAGAGCATAAGGGAGAATCACCTGAGTATTTCTTATTATTCAACACTCCTAATCTTCCTCTCAATCCATGTCACCATCCTCAAAATCCCAGTAGAGTGTATGATTAAATGTTCTGAGGGAGAAGCAGCTATAGGACATCCTGCAGGAAATCCTATAGCAACCTATCCCACAGAATGAAAATCATGAGTAGCAGCAAGCTTCCAGCATGAAGATGCAAGGGCAGAAGGAGCTCCAAAGTAGCAACAACACCATCATCTTCAACACCAGGTACCTGCACATCAAATGAATCATCAGAGAGTAATAAAAAAAGGAAGGAGAAATATCATACAACCAACACACAACAAGCACCTTAGGTCTTCAACAACTGCAGCAAGGTATTAGCACGACAGGTAAGTATCTTGCTTCACTCTCTCATTTGCATAATGTTGTCAAAACATGTAAAGGTTATGAGTAAGTTCGTTTATAAGTGAAAGGTGGCCAGTTAACTTTGCCACCTTCGATTAGTCGATGAAGACAAAACAATTGGTCCTCCCACATATGGCAGCAATCAAGTAAAAAAAAGAGAAGAGAAGGACAAAAATAGTTAAGTCTATTGAGGCATGAACTCGGAGTTGATTATGAGGAGAGGGGAATGATGAGGTGGTAGTGGGGACTAATGGTTCAAAAATAGAAAATGAAACTATGTTTCCAGCACACCACCTCACATAACTCGGCCATAAGAGGAAATACTCATCGATCCCCATGCACTCATGCATTAATTTCCTTAAGGCTCACTCTAGCAAAGTCACTCTCATACCCAGGAAAACTGCAGAAGAGGAAAATTCCACCTGTTTCCCGTACAGGACTTCCTATAGGATTACACAGGAAATCCTATAGCATCGCACAGGAATCCTACAGGATATAGACAGACAATTTACAGGATTGGTGGAGAGGAGTTTTAGAGGGGAAAACACGGTGTTGGGATACAACAAACACTATGAAGAGGTAGGCTCTATAATTACTTCCCTTTGTCAAAGTCAATTGAATAGACAATCCCCTAGTAGTGAGTGAATTTGGTAGTTGTGTAAGGGAATTGTCTCCATAGTTCTTTCAGTTATTTACTTATGCATTCAAAAAATTGTGTCAACCATCTTAGCTCCTCCAAATTCACCAACAAAATGATAGGGGGATTTAATAGAAGGGAGCCCATTAATACTGTGAGAATCCACCAACACCCTTAGGTGTTAGAAATCTTCATAAAGCATAATTGGATGGGGTATTTTGAAGAATTAAGAGGGTATGATGATGAAGTGGCCCGAGATTTTGCTCTCTCCCTCATTCCACTGACCAGAATTCATGCCATTGTTGTGGTGACAGGCCTCACCATAGAGCTCACCCCTGAACTCCTAAGAAGAATTACCACACTTCCCCTAGGAATGCCTTGGAGAAAGGAAGACAAGGGAGATAGCTAGATTGCCAAGGAGAAGTTTTTTTTAGAGGGAGAAGAGCCCATTGAGGACAAAAATGAAGGAGAGCGAGCCTGCCATACCCATGGAATGAGGTGAGCTACCACCTTATCAAATACATATTATGTGATGGTAGGTATAGTGTGGTTTATGGGTATCACTTTAGGCTTCTTGAATAATTGATATTTAGATAAGAAACACCTCCTCACCACAGGCTCAGCATACCATACTTCCTCCTACAATCACTGATAGACATAAGCATAAAAGTGCAGGAAGGAAACCACGAACAGTTAGCCCACCATTGGTTAACTAGAATCATCATAGAAGATTCCCTCAACAACCACAAAATTCCTATCCAATGGGAAATTTTCAGAGACATGCAGACAAAGGAGGATATTAAAGCCCTCACATATGACATTAGTCCTATGTTATCAGTGAACAAGATGAGGAAGAAACTGAAAAAGATGGAGAATAAGTAGAGAGGGATGAAGATGACACGGATAAGAAAGAAGAAGAGGATAAAGAGAAGGAAGGTTATGAGGAAACAGAGGAAGATTTCAAGGAGGAGACTGATAAACAAGATGAGGATCTAGAACGAGGAGAAGAGGGGAAAAACGTAGAGGAAAATGGCAATGGAAAAGGGGAGGCAGAGGACAAGGAGGAGTCACCTAGGTTGTCTCCAAAACCCACTGAGAGAGAAGCAGTAGCTGCCCTCACTGCTCTTAGCACCCCTATCAAACAGAAAGGAAAAACATAAAGGTAGGCCCCTTTATATTTCAGGACAAGGAAAAGCACAAGGATAAGGTAGGGGAAACCCCAAACTCCAACCAAAATTCCCACTGTAATTGAGGAATCACCTAAACAATAGGAGAAAATTCCTCCACCTAAGTCTCCTATCACCTATGTGAGAAGGCCCATAACTAGATCCACCTCATCCAAAGGAAAAGAAATCCTACACGATACACAATAGAACCCATACGAAGCAGGAGAAACCATACAAGAGACTACTAAATCTACAGGAGACTCAAAAATTGGATAAGGAGGGAAGCCTACAACAAGAAAATAAAGAAGAAAACCAAGAGCTAAGGGAACTTAGTCCCCAACCTATCCTTGACTGCTACTACAAATTTATTGAAGGGGGCAAGGTCATTCCATAAAAAATTTCTATTCCATTATTCTTTGAGCTTGAGAAGGAGAGAGCCAGAACTCATAGATGGATGTAGATTGCCAAGTCCAATGGCGTGGAGGACATTGGTCACATGGAGGAGAAGATCAAGGAGGTTGGCAGAGAACTAAGTAGCTTGAGGGACAGAGAGGCCATAATGAGAAACCAGTTAGAGATAGAGAATGAATGGTTGAAAGGACAACTGTAAGAAAGAGAGAACCAATTGGCATGCATGGCCAATCTCTCTTTGGAAGAAATCCAATGCAATATTCCAGCTAAATCCTATGCCCTATACCTTATGGAATAGTGGTTGTAGTTCCAAATCAAGACCCTAGCATAAAGAGGCACTATCCCATTTTAGGATTAAAGACAGTTCATTGATCTTTGTGATCAAGTTACATTGGAAGACAGGGCTAAGATGTCTGAGTTTTATTTGCATAATATGGCCTTAACAAACATGAATGTATGGGACCCTAATGCCAAGTTAGGAGATTTATAGTTGATGGATTTGGCATCATGGATGAAGAATGAGGAAGCAAGGGCTGCAGAAATGAAGAAGATATTAGCGAGAGAACAAAGAGAGCCTCTTATGATTAGAGTTGAGCAGTCCAACCCAATGGCCCTCATCAGTACACATAATTTAGTTGCAAATGATCCTTAGCTTGCACCCAAGTATCTTGCTTCCTAAGAGAAAGCACTTTCACATTTTTAGGACATGTTCAGGTTGTTAGGGCATGATAGTATGCAAGCTTTCCTGAGGAGATGGAACACATTCCCATATAGTTTAAAGATAAGAGAGTGCCATTGTCCTCATAGAATGAGAGAAGCACTGAATAGGACACCCATGTACAAGTAATCTATGAAAAGGCTCAAAGTCAATTGGATTGGTTTGAGACTCAGTCCACCACTTCTCTTAGGAATTCTAGAATGAAGGAAGGAAGAGGAAGAAAGGAGGCAGTGGGAGGAGGTACAAAAGAAAGTAGGTTTCTATGAATAAGAAGAGGAAACCACAACAGAGGCATGGGATGTCAGGGAGGCCACTAGAGCTATGAATGACATGGATATTGATTCAGTTTCTCAGAGGATGAGTGACACTTTCCGTAGGGGGTGATGATGAGCCTCATCATTGGGTAATTATATGGGCCTTAATTCACCTCCTAGCTTATTCAGACCAACTCTCCTCACAACTTATTACATGTTTTGATTATATTTTGTTGAATGAGATGATTTAAAGTGAGATATTATGCCCAATGGACTAATATGCATTGAATGCAGGTTTGAAAGAGAAAATCAAGGAATTTTGGAAAGACTAATGTTTGAAACTTGAATGAGACAAGGGAGAGAGATTGTAGGAGTTAAATACTCCTCATTTACTCCTCCCCCATTAGAATATTTCTCCATTAATCCCACCAGCTCGGAGTGCAAGAAGCCAAGTCATGAAGATTAGAAGGCAACCGAGCAAATGATAGACAAAGAGTTAGTTCATCTCGAATTTGGGATCTGAACATCCCTTAATTTAAGGAAGTCATTGGAGAATTTAGTTGTATAAGTAGAGGGGCCTAGAGCCTCATTATGATTCAATGTTTTGTTGTAAAACTCTAGCTATTTTTGAGCTTAAGACTTGTGAAAGACTTTGATGTAATTTTATGTTTTGGTAATAAGAATGAGCTTTTTCTTTATTCGGTACTGAGTTAACTCAGAGGAATGAAGATCTTCAGTTAGGACCCAACCCTAACAACAAAGGCTCCTTTTCTTATACCTTTATTCTTAGCTTAGTTTCAAAGATTCATGGTTAATATGTTTTTAGAAGTATTTCATTACAAGCAGTGTAGATTTGATTAATTATTTATTATTTTGCTTCCATTTGTGCCTTACCTCAGTAGTAGGTTAAAAGGGATAAAAGAGGCACCACAAAGATATCAGTAGGTGTCTTGGCCTCACTTCTTCCTTATGGGATCATGATTTGAGGAAAAGACCCTTATGCAGCCCAAAAAGACAGATTTCCATTTCTTTCATGATATTTAGAGTTTGTTGTACTTAAAATAGCATTTGATCAGTTTTTCAAAGTAGGATTTCATTTCCATCTCTTCTATCTTCATTCTTGCAGTAGATCTCATCCATGATTCCATGTTATTCAGCAATTTCTTCATGCATAAGGTAGACAGTTAGTTCATTAAATTCTGCTTTTCTAGCTCATGAGAATTCTTCTTGTTTACATGAATTTTTGGAAATTACACATGTTTGATGCAAAGTAGGTGCTTCAGAAGTAGACAGAGATCTCATAGCAAGCAACCACCTTCCAACTTCATCCACCCATAGGCATTCCTTGTTTTCATCAAAACCTTCACCAATTTCATCATTTTACATAGAAATTTCCCCAAGCATTTTGAGCGAATCCAACCATCTCCTAAACTTGGTTTTGGGTTCTAAGTGATCCTAGGACTTTTCTCACTCCATTCCACCCATAAACCACCTTCCCTGAGTCTTTCATCACCTCCAACACCCATCGTTTTTCTCACAGCTATATCCTCGTGAAATATAGGGAATCTTGTAGGTTTTAGTACATCCTATAGGTTTTCCTGTAGTGGCCTGTTTTGAGGCAGAATTGAAGGAAAACCTCTAGGAAGCCCCCCAAGGTCACCCAAGGGTTGCCCAAGCCTTCCAACCATCTCCTAAGCCTTCCATCCATCCACCGATATCCCTAAACCACCTTCCACATCACCCAAAGAGATTAGTTTGCAACCTTGATTTTTCATGAAAAGCATGAAAAGAAAAAATAGATTTATTATAGTCCTCTACATGCATAACAGTTGTGTTTGATGTTTTTAACTCCCATTCTTAGGATAGTAGCATTTTGTTCATGTTAATTTAGCATCATTTAAAAGCATAGTTCTTAGCAGTTAATTAGGAAATGGTGTGCCTTAGCATCGAATTTCAGTGTTTTTCATTATTGCAATAGATCAACTATCTCTGAGAGTAGATTTCTATTTCTTTCATCAAGGAACCAAGCTCCTTCTGAATTCATAGAAGTCTTGCCTGAAAACCCTTGTGGTCCCTCGCCAGTTGAATAGTGACAAAAGAGCACTGTCACCTCCAAGTTTGTATGAACCCCGGGTTGATAAAGTAAAGCTGGTAGTCCCAGAATTGTAGCATTCTTGGTGAAATATTGGTGCTCATAAAATAGTATAAAATCAATCAACCATAGTATTTTTCCATAAAACTATATTGTAATTATAATGTGAACTTTGTAAATAAAAAGATAAAGCCATTCGACGAAGGCAACACCCCCACGAACATAAAAACATCTTCGGGTTTAGAACTTTAATATAAACTATGATAACAAGGTTCATCACTTATAACAGTGGGTAAGAGATGAAATATAATAGCAAAGTGGCCCTAGCTTTTCAAACCAAAAGGATAGATTAAATACACATGAGAAAGGTACAATAGTGCCTATCATGCACATAGGACTAACATGATAGTCATAGCTATTGCTTAGAAGGGCGTCACGTATTTATAAAGAACACATCATGGACTCAATGTAAGCAAGTAAGAAAAGATTTCAATCATTAATACTGTGCAACCATGTTTCCATTAATCCTTATATATATATATATATATCTATAAGTATAAGTATAAGTGGATTAGTGACAAGTGATATCAGAGCCTAGATTTCTGCACTCAGTCTGAGAAGAGGACCCATCACTAGTTACTGTGTGTGTTTGATTACCATTAAATGAGGATTTTGTAATATTATTTGGGTTATTTTGTAGGAAATAGGGTTTAAGTTGGGTATAGTGCAATCATGGAGAACTCTCCTCCAGCTATTACTAGTGGGGAATATCTGTACATGGAGCTAGAGGAAGGTAGCACTATATTACCTTCCCAGCTTGTGAATCTAGTAAAGAATCTACAATGGGAAATAATTCAGATCCAGAATAGGAATGGGTGGATCTTTAGGGAAAGTTAGGAGAAAGAAAGGTTGATTAGGGACTAGACTGAGAAATCCAGTCATAAAAGTGTAGAGATAGAGGGGTTAGAAAAGAAAAAGTATGGGACAAAATCTAAAAATTTTGAGAGTGGAGAGGAGGTGGATCATATCTCCCCAAAAGGACATAGGGGAAAGAAGAAAATGGAGTTACAAAGGGAATTTAGGAAGATCAAACCCCCTACATTTCATGGGGAAAAAGAGGAGGATGCAAAGGCATGGTTGCTGAATATGATTAAGTACTTATAAGTATATGAATATGAAAGTAATTTAAAGACACTCTTAGCTATTTATCAGCTTCAAGGAAAATCTACTCTATGGTGGGAGGGGGTGAAAAGTGTGCAATTGTTAGAAAAAAGAAAGTTTCTTGGGAGGAATTCCATAAAGAATTCAAGTCATGCTACCTTAATGAGCACTACTATGACCACCGGGCTAAATAATTACATGAATTAAGGCTCGGACAACTGTCTATGGATGAATTTGTGGCTAAGTTCACAAACCTATTGAGGTATGTACCATACCTTAGGGAGAAGATGGAAAAAATACAATGGTTCTTAGACTATTTACTAGCTTCATACAAGGAAAGAATTGAGCTTGATCATCCAAATGCTATGGATGAAGTGGTGAAGAAGGCTAGGTTATGTTATCAACAATTCAAGATTAAAAGTGAAAGTGACAAATCATGGAAAAGTAAAGACAACACCAAAATGGGAGGGGGCATGAAAAGATGAAAACCTTACTACCTCAATAATTTCAGTAAGAATCATCAAAAGAAAAAATTGAACAAATGGAATGCACCCCCACTTGCACAATCATATATAGGCTCGAGAACCACTGAACTGAACAACAAGGAAAATAACAATGGGAAAGAAAGGGAATCATTGAAATTTTGGGGCTACGAAGAGCCACATTTGCTTAGGGATTGCCCACACAATACCAACTATGTTCAGAACATTCAGGTTGTTCATGAGGCAACCACCGTGAATGACATTGCCCAGAATAATCCTAGAATTACCACAACTTTGGAGAACCGACAAGCAGAGCACCAATCTACTATCCTGGAAATTAAAGGTAAGATACTAAACCAAGGTGTGTATGTTTTAATTGATTCGAGGGCTATTTTAAGTCACATCAGCCCCTAAATTATGGAAAAGTGTAAGTTGGAAACTGAAAAATTCATAAATGCATGGCTACTTCAGTTAACAACTTGAACCAAAAGGAAAGTAAGCAGCCAAATAAAACAATGTTTGTTAAATTTAAATGGGTATCCTACAATGGCATATTAAAATATTCTTCCTTTAGGATCCTACGATCTGTTAATAGGCATGGATTGGTTAGAAAGGCATGTCATTGTTATAAACTTTCCCGAAAAGATAGTTACATATGTTAATCATGATAGACACAATAGGGTAATTAAAGGAAAGCCAAAACCAATGTTCAGTTCAAAAAATTTCAGCCTTGTAGCTCAAAACAAGTTCCAGAAAGGTTTCCAATTGTACCTAATATAGGTGGAAACCAATGGTCAACTAACTAAAAATGGAAGTTTAGAGACCTTACCAGTCATTAAATAATTTTCAGATGTGTTTCCGGAAGAAATTCTAGGTTTACCCCCACAATGGGACATAGATTTTACTATTGAGTTAGTACCTCGAGTTGCCCCTATGTCTAGAGCCCCATATTGTATGAGTACCACAGAGCTGCTAGAATTGAAAATGCAGTTATAGGAACTATTATGTAAATGTTATATCAGACCCAGTGTTTCACCTTGGGGGGCACTTGTTGTGTTTGTTAAATAAAAATGGCATATTCAGAATGTGCATTGATTATTGGCAACTGAACAAATTAATCATTAAAAATAAATACCCCTACTGCAGAGTGATGATCTATTTGACCAAGGTGGGGGGGCAATGATTTTTTCAAATATTGATTTCCAAACTAGTTATCATCAGTTACTCATAACAGATGAAGATGTTCGGAAAATAGCTTTTAGAACTCTGTATGGTCATTATGAATTTGTGGTTCTACCTTTTGGTCTCACCAATGCAACTACAACCTTCATGTGCCTGATGATTAGCTTACTTCACAAGTTTCTTGACCAATTTGCATTAGTTTTCATTGATGATGTTTTAGTATACTCCAAGAATGAACAAGAACACTAGGAACACCTCATAATGTTGTTACAAACATTAAGGGAACATCAGAGGTATGTGAAAAGTAGTAATTGTGAATTTTTTAAAACCAGAATTTAGTGTTTGGGACATATTATCTCCAAAGAAGCATTGGTGGTGGACCCTGAGAAGGTTAAATCCATTATGAATAGGCCAATACCAAAAGATGTATTAGAAATTCACTCATTTATGGAGATTGTTGGGTACTACTAGAGATTTGTAGAGGGGTTTTCAAAACTATCTTAACCCATCACCTCCTTGTAGAAGCAGGGAGTAAAGTTTGAATAGACATACAAATGCCAAGAGAGCTTCAATAAGTTAAAGAAAATGCTAACAACAAGTCCTATTTTAAAAATAGAAAATCCAAATACAATGTTTACGGCGTGCACAAATGCTCATTTAGAAGCATTAGGAGGTATGCTACTACAAGACAATGTAGTTATAGCCTATGAGTTAAGAAAATTGAAAAACATAAGCAAAATTATGCAATGCATGACCTAAAACTAGCGGTTGTAATACATGCCTTGAAAATGTGGAGGCAGTATTTACTAGGGATGAATTTTTTTTTGGCAACTGACCATATCGGTCTAAAGCACTTCTTTAGTCAGCTTGATCTAAATGCAAGGAAGGCCAGATGGTTAGCATTCCTTAGAAAAATTGAATTTCAAATCAAGCATATTAAGGGAAAATAGAACAATATTGTTGATGCATTAAGTAGGCATGCCCATTTCTTGGTAGCTAGTGCCGGGAGCAGCATAAAGATAAATTTTGAGAAACATGTGCAACTAGTGATGCATCGAGACCCTAGGTATCAAGAAACACAAATGAAAATACAATAGGAAGGAAGTTCAGGGTATGCTTTAAACCAGAAAGGATTAATTACTTATCAGGAATGGTTGTATATTCCTAATGTGGAAACAATGAAACAAATGATTTTGGATGAACAACATAACAGACCATATGATGGTCACCCAAGACACTAGAAAATGATAACAACCTTAAGAAAGAAAATTTTTTGGCCATATATGAAGAGGGAGGTAGAATATTATTTAGAAAAATGTCTGGAGTGTCAACAAGGGAAAGTGGAGCATGAACACCTGACAGGATTATTTAATCCGCTACCCATTCTAGAATGGAAGTGGGAGGTGATCTCCATGGATTTTATAATAGGTTTTCCAAGAACTAAGTAATAGTAGGATTCTATCATGGTAGTGGTAGACACAATAACTAAAGCGCCACACTTTATACTAGTACAATCTACCTTTGGGATTGCACAAATTGCAAATATTCTCATGAAAGACATTTTCATACTGCATGGCATACCAAAAATCATAATTTCATATAGATATGTGAAATTTACCTCCATCTTCTCAAAGGCCTTGTTTGGGGGTTTTGCAACTAAATTAAACTTTAGTACTACATACCATCCTTAGACAGATGGAAAAACTGAAAGGACTAATTAGATTCTGGAGGATCTACTCTAGATGTACGTAATGGATAGGCCCATGAAGTGGGAAGATTTTTTGCATATAACTTAGTTTTCCTACAACAAAAACTATTAAAATTCTATTTAGATAAGCCCCTTTAATATGGAAAGAAATTCCATACACCACTTAGTGGGAGCCAAGCTGAGGATAGGCTGATTATTGGACCAAAGATTTTACAGGAAATGGAGCAGATAGTAAGACAAATTCAGTAGAACATTAAAACAACCCAAGATCGAAAAAAGAGCTATGCAGACATAAAGAGGATGCGCAAAGAATTCCAAGCTTGATAGGATGTATATATGAGGTTAAAGCTTGGAAGGGTACTCTAAGGACAGGCCGTTGTGATAAATTAACACCATGAATCTATGAGTCATTTGAAATTTTGGACCGAGTGGGCCCAATAGCACACCAGTTTGCTCTACCTGGTAAAGTGATTAATGTATTTCATGTCTCCTTATTAAAAGATATGTACATGATAGTTCTCATGTTATTGATTGGAATCTATTGCAGATGGAACCCGAAGGAAATTTTTTGCCAGAGCAACTTCGCATCCTGGAGCGGAAGGAAACCATGCTCTGAAATCGAGTCGTTGCTCAGGTTAAGGTGGAGACGAGGCACTTCACACCTAAGGAAGCAACCCGGTAAATAGAATACATGATGAAATAAGCATACGCAACACTAATTCAACGATAGGAAAAACGTTAATAAACACCAAGGACGATGTTATTTTTCATTAAGGGGGAAGTTGTAAGACTCTCGTTATGGTAAAAGTGGATTTTTTTTTGTAATTGTTATCATTATGTTAGAAAATGAGGTACGGTGAGTTTTTCATCGAGAATAGGAATGTAAATAAATAAAGAATATTTTTTATTTATCTTTTTAGTTGGAAAATTGTGGAAGTGGAAACACTAGAGTAAAAGATGCTTGCCTCAATCTGAAGTAAATTAGATTTGAGTCAAATTTCGTAAAATAAAAATATATAAAAATATATTTACATACTCGATGGGAGATAAAGACTGAGAAAAGCATTACAGGAGATAAAATTAGGTTTTTTAGGAAAAACTAAAGAAAAGCGTAGGCTAAGGGGGGACAAAGATCCCCAGAAGGGAGGACACTGTCAAGGAAAAATATGTGGGAAGAATAACATTAAAAAGACATTATTGAGCTATCAATAGGGGTTATTGAGGCTATGCAATATCATCTTCCCTCGGGGGGCATTAGATGTTGTTTCAAGGTTGGGTCGATTAGTGTATCGGGATTCGGAGATACAAATTTTCTAGACAAAAGTGTTGGTTTGAGGTTACTATTTCTATCGTTATTTTGTACAGTGGTCGATATGTTTTGAGTAACTGAAATATCAAAGAGTATTAATTATTTCTACATAATTAGTGAGAAAATTTTCAATTATGAGGAAAATGAAAACTTTATACTAGGAGAAGTATTTCTGTGATTTACGTAAAGTATGATGAACACTTATGTATTAATGAATTCTACAGTATATGTAGGAAAGCACTATTTCTTTGTATGTGGGGTACTTGATTGCATGCATTAATACGTAGTTGAATTAGGGAAGCTGTGTTGTTGCACTCCCTATATAAGTGGTTTCTTCATGTATGCTAAAAAAATTATATGTCAGCATTTATTAGCTTCTCAGATCAAGAATAGTGGTAGTACAGATTTTTCTTATCAATGAAAAAGAAAAGGAAGTCAACAATGAGACTTTATTTATCCCAAATCATACGGTGGGGGGGGTGATACTTATTTTTTAATGATGAGGGGAACAACAAATTTTAACCTCACCAGTGCATGGACAAAGTGAGATGAGGTTAGCCAGAGAAGCGTTTAATAGGTAAACTAAAGCACAAAACCTACATGTCGCTTCTCGAATGTAATCTAGCGAGTAGGATTTGAGTGGAAGAAAATCCAGTTGAAATAACAAGATTTTATGCACTGGTGAGGGTAAAATAATCTTAAACTATCAACAATGCATGTAACATACCTTAACTTCAACGCAACAATTAAATTAGTACATAGAATAAACAGATCTAAATTAATTACAAATTAAGTGATTTCATATTTAGTACTGTGTATTTATCAAAGTTGACAGAATTTAAATAATATCAACAAAATACAAACAGAACTTACAAGTTAGAGGTGGTAAGTTTCACAATTGTAGTACCGAGTTGCGTTTTAAATTAAGTATGTATAGATATACAGTATGGTATACATCCAAAACACATAACTTTCATTTTATGGAAAAAGTTGATTATGTGCATAGCATGGAAGTCAAATTATATAAATATTAAAGACAAAGTAATAGCTTAACCAATTCCAATGTTGCTATATTAATCTGTCAAAATAGGGGAAACTAAATTATTTAAGTACAGAGATTGTAGATGATAACAATAGAGATTGCATGTGAAATAACAATGAGTTCATATGATAACATCAGAAACGTACAAAATTGTAGGAAGAACCCAGAGATACTAAAAGACTAGATTAAACAATTAGGAAAAACTATAATAAGAAAAAAAACTAACATTGTGAAGGGTACAATGGAACCATTCACTGATATGATTGCCTTGAGCATAATAGGTATAGGAAATTATAAAGTACTGCAGAAAAATTGCAAATACCCAAGTAGTACCTTCATAAGCATAACCATATATTCCCTATTCACTAAGGCATATTTAACAATTTATTTCCAAAAAGGAATTATAAAAAGAGAAGATTATCTCATTTAAATTTCAGGAGTATGTACCTTGATAAATGAAGGAAAAGAAAAACCCATCAATACAACAAAGTCACAACCGATACATGAGCCAATTGTTCTAGATAGTAAACACATAGCAAGCAGAGGTGAAATTCGCCCTGTGGCATATGTTTGTAATACAAAATTATAAATGCAGCAACAGATTCCATAGAGACATCTTAGGGAACAAAAGTAAACAATTGCCAATTAACATCAAGACCCTTATAATGGTGGCCATTTTGTTTGGAGACCTGTTAAACTATAACTTGTATGAAGAACAAGAGAAGTCCTGTGACCTAGAAGTAGGGTAAAACCTTGAGGGGTTTGGGGCTGTATCCATTTCAAGGACCCAAGAATCCATCTTGGTAGGAATTCCATAAGAAACAAAAATAAAACATTTAACATCTAATGAACTTAGCAGGCATAACAAAACCCTTATTTTTTACCTTGCAGTTGTAGTAAGGCATCACGAAGGAATGGGTGTGAACTATAGAACCAACTTGGAGGAAGTTGAGCATGCGCTTAGAATGTGGGTAACCAAGATAAATGACACACTGGTGCGATAGGAGGTCGAGGAGTACCTACACCTGTTCACAACCAGAGATAGAGGAATTAGTTCATGGGAACCATAATACAATTAAAGCAATTAAACGATACCCCGTACCTCTAAAAAACAAATCCATGGAAATTATAGCCCTACCTACACCAGATAGCATGCCTGAGGTGGCATGGATATGATTGAACTTGGGCATTAGAGATAATAAATAAAAGTGTTCAATGGGAGAAGCATAGTAGTGGGTATGCATATAGAAGCCTTCTAGGAAACCATAGATGACTAGGAAGAACCTTACTTCCATTCTCTAACGGAGGAAAACAATCACGAATGGGACTCTTGAGTCCCTTCCCTGTGCTTCCAGGGAAATTTTTCCTCGACCTCTGCATATGCAAAGGACCATCAATATTGTAGGAATAAATGAACATAGGAAACCAAAAAAAAATTTGAGATTTAAAATAAGGTTTTACTTGGAACGAATGAAAGTCTCCTATCAAGTGGCATTGTTTCTCCTTGTTGTTTCGCTCTAGCGATGGGTAGAAGGTTCTGACAAGAGACCAATCGAGCCTTTAGTTCCCTAAGAGATAAACTCCATGAGGGACCATGAGATCGACTATGGATGGTGGAAACCATAGTAGACAGGGGATACAAAGACAATAGTAGCATTTAGTGAACATAGAACAAAGATTTCGGCATGAGCCATCGATAACGAGCGCTCACACTCTATCAGCAGAGCGTCAAACAGAGTTAGGGCATAAAAAACACGGTGGAAGATTAGGGTTTGGGTGAAGAAAGCACACTCTAGATCTAAAACCCCAATTCAACATCGTCTATGTCCCATCTCCTTGGCAAGGACAGAGGCTATGTTTCTAATTGCAATAGTGCATGGGCTAGGGTACATGGAGTGAGCTAGATGAAGAAGGTAGGTGTGAAAGAACAACTGTCAAGGGTAGCACAGTCCAGGTAAGACATGATGAGTACTAGCGCCTGAACTTTATTAATTCTGGTCATTAAAGTGAATCATTAATACTCCAACCCACATCAGTAATATTACGTCAATCACCCATAACATTTGTCCAGAAAACCATATTGTAACAAAAAGGTGAACTATGTAAATAAAAAAGATAAAGTCAATCGACCAAGGGAGTACCCCCACGAACATAACAACATATTCAGGTTTTTGAACTTAAATATAAACTATGAAAACAAGGTGCATCACTTATAATAGTGCGTAAGAGATGAAATATAACAGTGTGGTGGCCCTATCTTTTCGAAGAAAAAGGATAGCTTAAATACAAATGACAAAGGTACAATAGCAGATAGCATGCACATATGATTAAAATGATAGTCATAGCTATTTCTTAGTAGGGTGTCACATATTTATAAATAAGACATCATTGACTCAATGTAAGCAAGTAATAAAATATTTCAATCAGCAATACTATGCAACCATGCTGCCATTAATCCTTATCACACAATTAGTGAATAGATTTTTTATTTTTTTAAGTATAAGTGGGTTCGTGACACTACCTCTTCTGGATTTCAAGTATGTGGTTGTTGGGTCACTGAATCATCATTATTATTACCATTTATTGACATCAATTTCATCCATTTCCACCATTCTTTTATCACATTATGTATCATAATTTATCATTTAATTCCATTTTATAATTATTCATTCTCTTGTGGATTAATGATGTTTATTCTCCTTTATTTTTAATAAATTGAAGATTATTATGTATGATTTTTCCAATGATGGTTTATTAATGAATTTTTAATAACATCACTCACTATTTTAGCCTCCAAGATCTCTTCGAGACTGAAAATTTGATCTTCATCTCATACTCAAATATTCCAACTCTGAAATTCACTAGAATAGAATGTGACAGTTTGTGTTGGATGTATCAGACAAATGAAGATGACTATTGAAAATATGAGACATGGGTTTTGTGAAAAACGGACGAAATAGTTTCCAATGAGCAGTTTTCAAAAATTCAGTTTGGATTGAGAGAAACATAAGGTTCTCTGAAGAAACTTTTCCCATATTTCTTGTTGTTGCCATTTTCCAAATTCTCCCAATTGCAATACCCGATTCAACTACTTCGAGTTGAATCATGATGGAGAAAAATTTCAGATCTGATCTTGTAGATCAATTTGTTGTGGACAATCTACAATTGTAATGGAAATCATTTTGTAACCAATTTAGTTGTAATTTTCCCTTGCTCTCTGTATATTTAAATGAAGACAAAAATCGGAGAGGAGGGGGAAAATTGTTGAATTTGAGGCAAAGCTAAGAACTTCATTCTGGTGTAATTATTTCTCTAAGATATTTTAATGAAAGAAGCTATCCATTTACTTCTACATCTCTTATTCGTAATCTAATCTGAATTATTTTTCAAGGCAAAACTGACTCCTAGGTAGTAGGGCTCACTACCTTGGACATGGTGCCGCCTTGAACATCTAAATTAGTTTAGTTGTGGCTATTTCTTTGAATTTAAATTGTTGTTCCTTAAATTAAATTTCCTATTTTTAAAAGTAATTTGTTGACTATTGCATTTTCCAGGTTTGTTGTTTCCTGCAATTTCTAGATTTCTATTAATTTACTGCTCTAGATTAGCATTTGAATTTTATTGTTTTGAGGCTTTTGCGATCAGTGCTTTGTGTGTTGTTTTCTTCGTGAGTTTTCGCATCCATGATTTGTTTGCATCCACGTTTCAAGCCCTCCACGGTGGTTCATCATCAGGATAGATCAGTAATTGTGTAGGAAAGATCTCCTTGGTTTCAAAAAATAGGGATGAGAGATGCACAGGGAATGGAAGCCGACTTTGTTTTTTATAAAATAATAATTTTAAATTGAGTTTGAAATATTTAATTATGTAATTGAATTGTTTAATTTTAATTTTATGTTTATATACTTTGATTAATTAATTAATTTTATTTATTTATTTATTTTTAGAAATGTTTAATTATGTAATAGAATTGTTTAATTTTTTAATTTTTATTTTAATTATATGTTCAAATAGTTTAATTAATTAATTTTTGTTTATTTATTTATTTATTTTTAGAATTGAGTTAGAAATATTTAATTATCTAATTGAATTGTTTAATTGTTTAATTTTATGTTTATATAGTTTGATTAATTGATTAATTAATTTTATTTATTTATTTATTTTTAGAAATGTTTAATTATGTAATAGAATTGTTTAATTTTCAATTATATGTTCGAATAGTTTATTTAATTAATTAGTATTTATTTATTTATTTATTTTTTAATTAATTAATATTTATTTATTTATTTATTTTTCTATATTAGTATCATAATTGAATTGTTTAATTTTATGTTTATATGGTTTAATTAATTAATTAGTTTATTTTATTTATTTATTTTTAGAAATGTTTGATTATGTAATAGAATTGTCTAATTGTTTAATTTTATGTTCAAATAGTTTAATTAATTAATTAATTATTTTTATTTTTTTTCAATATTAGTATCAAAATGAGTTTTTAATTTATTTTTATTTAATTGAATTTTTGGGTCCAATAGGTTGAATTTCCAATTTAGAAAGGTGTGGTTTAATTTAGTATTTATTCAAGCTATGTGATTAGAATAATTTTTTTCCTGTCATTTACTTTCTATTTTTTAAATATAGTTTTTTTTTTTCAAGTCTTAGATTTTATTTCTTGTCTAATGAGTTTGATAGTGTAGAACCCAATCATGTAGAGCCAATGTTAGCTATTGGTAGCTACTTTCATATATTTTGCATACTTCCTTGAAACAAAAGTCATTCCTCAGATTGATAATTAGTGTTCAGGTGATAATTTTTTTTATTAAGAAATTAATTTCCCCAACATTTTGCAATGTTGTTGAGGAGGCTATAAAATAGCACTACCACACTAATATTTGGTTGTAGATGCATGCCTGAGTCTAAGAGGGTTGGATATTAAATATGAAAGGAAATAACCTGTGCATGCACCCTAGATAAATTATAGTGAGGTCTGTCGTCTATAGGTAGTTTTAGGTCATATAGCATGCATGGAAAAAAGTAGGAAGTTTAGAGGTATACTTTCGAAAGAAAGGGAAAAAGTATGATTTCACTCAAGTGGTGTTGTAAGCACCACCCATTTCACTAACCAATTGGCAGGAAGATTCGAAATAGGAGCCTTGAAGTAGCAGATGAAGAACATCTTGTATTCTGGTAAGAAATGACACACATTTCTACTTTTGAATTCCCTATCAAAGGTCTAGGAGGAGTGACACAAATTCACACCACTCCCCCATATGCTCTACCATATTTTCATGGTTTGGAAAACGATGATCGAGATACATTCTTATTTGAGTTTGAAGTACTTTGTAGAGGATATGATTTTTGTACTAATACTCAAATATTGAAAGTGTTTCCTCTTAATCTAAAAGGAGAAACTCTCTGATCGTTTATGAGCCTTGCAGGGAACTACTTTCAAACATAGTAGGAGACGAAAAATATATTCTTGAAGAAGTACCAAGATTGCTATAAGGACAATGAAGATATTTTCAAAATGAAATAAGGCGAAGATGAAAACTTGGAGGACTATGTGGAGTGATTTCAATACAACCTTCAAAAATCAATGTATAAATAGGTAGTAAAAAAGGCCTTGAAAACACTCCTACTCAAAGGAATCAAACATGATTTTTTAAAACTCTTAAATCTGATACGAAAAGGTGATGTTTTTCATCTATCATATGATGACGTCTATGATTTATGCATCAGGTATTCAAGAGGAATCTCCTAGTCTTGTAAGAATTCTAGAGAAATTTCTTCTTTCTTTACCAAATTTCCTATAAGAGTAGGAGATATAGGAGCTGAAATCAATGATTTGTTTGAAAATTTGAAAATTGATTTTATTAGCTCTCTAAATTCACAAGTGGATGTTTTGCAGGTTAAGAAAAATCAAGAAAAAATTGAAGAAGTGTTTTTCCCTCAATGTCGAAAGGAGCAACCCATGGATAGTTGCTCTTTCTTACCTGAGATAAAACCAACATATCAAAGAGATTGAGAAATTGAAATAGGCTCACAACCATGGAAACCATGGCCTACATGTATGGCTCAAAACACTTCCTCTCCATTTTCCTACTTTCATAATCCATTATGGAATACTCCTGTATTAGGACAACGATGCCAATCTCAATATAACCGCCACCAATCTTATCCACAATCTTGGCATGCCTCAGCTTATGATTACATGACTACTCTCCCTCATCTTGTAGCACAAACACATCATCCATATTCTTTACCATATTTTCAACAACATATTTCTTGTCTATCAAGATCAGCCACACAATCCAATCAACTACATCATGAAAATCCTTCATGCCCTACAGAATTTCTTGTTCAACTAATTCCACACCCTCATAATACTACACTAGTACAACATATTTACATTGTTGAACTGCAAAATTTAGCCACCCTTCCCACCTATTCTATCTCACCTGCACCATTGGAAAGAAAATATATTGAGATTGGGAAGGTATCAAATCCAAAAATTGCAAAAGTTATGAAAGAAAATGAGGTTTCTTCTAGTCTGCATCAACATGTCATCAAGATAAATAAGAAATTAGAAACCCAAGAACTTCACGATATGATAGGAAATGCCCTACCTCTGAGTGCGGTTTGAATTATTAATTTACGTGATCGGAAGCAACCGATTGGGTTTATAGCGAAACCTATAAATCTATCACTGATCCAACTAGGACACTTTTATGGGACGAACCCCAAAGGGAAACTGAGGATAAATGATAGCAGGTGATTGGATTCAAAAATTGTTCATATCGGATCATTGGTTCCGAAGATATAATAATATGGAGAGGACCTGATTGTTTGTCCGAAGCATGAACAAAATGGGATAGAGGGTGAGTATTTTTTCAAAATGGGATTTGTTCAAAACATATATGCCCTGGTTTTTTACCTCTGCATGGTGTAAATATATTGAAAATATGCTTTTAGATACTCTTTCGGAGATATTACTACATGGCAGTAATCCATTTGTATCTATTTTGCAAAATATTAAGCATAATATTTTGCTTAAACGGAATATATTGTGGGAACTTTATCATCCATTATGGGAACCTATACAATGTAAATTGAGAACGAATCTTATTAATAAGTTTTGATGGGAAATCAAGAAATTAAAGACTATATTGAAGATTGGTATCACTCTGTCATTTTCTTGCCACATCACTCCATACTTCGACAATTTTTGGCACCATATTTTCAAGGGAACTTGGTCTCTCCTACCTTGGTATTTATTAACATATATTTTTCTAATTTGGGTATGTACATACTTGAGTCCTTGTTTAGAAAATGGTTTCATTCGATGTACTCTTATATGTATATATATTTCATATTTTTCAAATAGAGTAGGTTAATGTAGCAAATAAAATAAATAAGTACGTAAATAAATATATATTTTTTATATGTAAAAGAGTTTTGTTTGCTGCAATATGATGTGTAAACTAATATCGATGATAGATATTTGAATCTATTTGTGTATGTATACATATTATATTTAAAATCATATTTCTACAAGCACTCATTGTCATTTTGGAAAAAATGTTTGTTTATCATATTTTATGGCTTGCAGGCTTCATAAAATTTCTGAAAAAATATTCGGGACAGTCATGTTTCGAGAGATAAAATGGGAATATATTCAAAACATGTTTTTATCTTAATTATTCCTTTATTTATGCTTTATAACCCAATTTTAATCACTCAATTTGGATTTGAAATGAAAATATTATGACAAGAACATTGACAACATGTCTGGTAGGCAGCTCAAGGATAAAGTTGGGCCAAACAGCTTTTGGAGGCCTAAATGACTAGATTTTGAAAATATGTTTCTATGGTATATTCCATTATGAATCTATATTACAAGCCAATTTTAATCACTAAATTTCAATATTATATGAGAAAGGTATGGTCAAAACATTGACTGCCTATCGCAAATCAGCATTCTTAAAACCTCGATTTTTCGGTTGTTCTTTGGCAATTTGACCAGTCAATTCTTCTCACCTTCAAAACCTATTTCTACTTGAGATATATACATGAATATAATTTACTATATAATTTTAATCAGTTCAATCCATCATCAAACGAAAACGTTATGCTTAAAATATCAACTGTTGGTCTAAGTTGGGAAATAAAAAATAACTCTCTTATGCAGGTTGTTCTAAGCACGTTTGAAATATTATCACATGAATTTTTAAAACATATTTATCTTGGAGATAAACCTAAGAAATTAATTTCATTTGGTTTTGGAATCACTCAATTCAGACGAAAAACAAAGAAGTTATTATTAAAACAATGCTGGTTAGTATGGTCGACCACTGTTCTCCTGCAGGTGAGAAATAAACTTTACTTTGTTATTTCTTTCTGTGGATTTTTTTTATATAGTGACCACTTGTTATTTTTTTTTTCATATTTCTTATATTAAGAGAGCATGTACATGTCTCTTCTTCCATGATTTCATGTCTTATTATAGGTAAATGCTCGTTTTTTCGCAGGGCCCTGGAGAATAAAGAAGATCAATTTACGAACAAGTGATACTTGAACTCAATGTTAATGAAATAATGGAATTTCATTTAATAATATATTAGGAAAGTTAATATCATATGATTTTGAGTCTTCTTATGTTCCACGATCTAAAAATATTTTGGATCATAAAAACTTGTTGCAAAAGTGTTCACACTATTGCCCACCAACACAAATAAAACAATGTGAAGACTTTTTTTTATTACTTCATGGATTCATAACAAGAGAAATGAAAAATTTATTTAAAGATCCAAGTCATTTCTACCAAAGCATTTCTCCATTCATTCACCATTGACAGATTGTTGTTTGCTTAGGAAACAACATTCTTGTAACCAAAATCACAGTTGTTGTAACTTAAGTTATTTATTTATTTATTGTTTTTCAATAAAGTGTTGTTTCTTTTATTATTTATCTTATGTTTTTATGTTTCCTGTGTTGTTTACTTCAAAGTGAAGACTTTTTTCCTTCATCAAAATAAAAGAAAAAAGTTCTTCTATTTTATGTTTTTTCTCCACATCTATCCATTTGTTCCCTAGTGTTACCAAGTATATGGTTGCCTCATATCTAATATTAAGCAGTCTTGTGGTAAGTCTTGTTAGGAATGATTTACTCTTAATTCCTCGCTATTTCTTAAAGTGACTATGATTTTTGGATGAATAACCCTTTTCTGTGTCATCTTTCTAAGATCACTCAATAAGTTAGTCTTCGGGAGGAATTTCCACAGTCATGCTTGATACTTCATGTCCACAAGATTAAAATGGTATGGGTAGTTTTGAGGTTGTAACACGCAACAATGGTATTGTTGGATACATAATCCTTGAATCATAATTGTTGCTACCTTAGTCACAACTATTGTTTCCTAAGTCACAATTGGTGTTCCCTCAGTCACAATTGTTTTGTCTTGACTGACAGTTGTTGTTCCCTTAGTCACAGTCATTGTTTCCTAACTCATAGTTGTTATTCCCTTAGTCACAATTGTTGTTTCCTAACTCACAGTTGTTGTTCACTCAGTCATGTATGTTTTTTCCTAGTTCATAGTTGTTCCCTCAGTCATAAATGTTGTTTCCTAAGTCACAATTGTGGTTCTATCAGTTACAATTGTTATTTCCTAGGTCACAACTATTGTTCTCTATATTACAGTTGTTGTTACCTAAGCCATGACCATTGTTACCTCAGTCACAACTATTGTTATTAAGCCATTTTCATGCTTTGGTTCAACACTTGTAGGTATTTTTTTTTTCTCCTTAGTGAATGGGAGATACTTTTAATGTTATAGGTCTTATTTCACATAATGATTGGGTATTCAATTTATCTTTGTTCATCTATAAACATAATCTTATTTTTAAGGAATAATTATGCAAATATGATTTCATCATGTCAATTTTCAACTTTCTTAATTTTTCAAGTCCCTGATTTTGTAAAATTTATGATGATTACCACAAAAGTGTACTTAAATATTTCCATCACTATCTGATGAAATTTTCCTCAACCCCAATATTAATAAAGAAAATATATTTATCAACAGTCAGTTTAAGGTTATTATTTTTTGAGAAAAAAGGTTATCCAAGTTCAAAATAGTTACTACAAAACCTTTTACGGCATCCCTAACTCTTAAGGAGATGGTTTGACACCCCATCTATTGAGTAATATTTTGTTGATTAACAATAAGCATAGTTGAATTTTAAACATAAATAGTCAACTGAAGGATAGGAGGTCTCATCACAAGCTGACCTGCTATGATCATAGGTCCTAATAAAGTGGGATTACAACTAATAGTCACCAAGCCAGGGTAACGGCCTTCAGTTGTAAAACTGAAGGACAAGAGGTCTCATCATGAGCTGGCTTGTTCACTTTTTTTAGCTCACATGAATGGAATTGTTATTAACTGGTTACTAAGCCAGAATAGTGATCTTTAGTAGACTTCTAAGTAAATTGAAATCCTCTTGTAACTATGTATTTATTTCTAATAAATGGGACACTGGAATCCTAATGGGTTAAAAAGGCATCCCTGTCGAGGCTATGGACACCTATTGGGAGCAGTGGCCATGCCTATGGTATAGAAGTTAATTCAATACTATGATCTGCTTGGTTACCTTGTTTTCTCATAACTAACTGAAAATAAAACCAACTATTTCATATATAAGGTTTGCTAGAACTCATCGTTCACGGGGTAATGTTTAATTAGTTCTTAGATGATGATGGTTATGATTTATATCTATTATTTATCTATAAATATTCACTTTACATGTTAGGGATGAAACTTTCAGAATATTTAATATTTGACATTTTGTATCATCTAACATGTCATTCCTTTATTCTCAAAGTTTCATGTCTTTAACCAAAGATAATTGTTTTTCTGAATAAATCATCATTAATTCCTAGCTTGACAACACTACTCTTATTTTGGGGTAGAATAAATAGGTCTAATTTTGATTGTGAATGCTAGGTAATTGGTCAGATCTTAAGAAGCAAAGACCGAGATAACTAATTCTCACCATTTTTGTGCTCATAACAACCAAAGCTTATTGGTATAGGGAATGCATTTTTTCTCATCATTTTTACCCTCTTTATAACCCTTTTTTATCCATTCTTATCCCATGAGATTCATAACATGCTTATGTCACTTTTATACATAATAAGGTAATTGAGGTGATGAATTACTGATTGAGGATACTCATGAGATGTGTTACAAGAAACTTGATGAAAGGGAAACTAATGCGTTTTGAGGAAGGAAGCATTGCCACACTTTATGATCACTTTCTTTCAGCTTTCATGGATTCCACCTTCTTCATCACATTCAACATCAACTCAGCCTACATCAACTTCAATACATATCATTCCATCCATGTCATTCCATGCTGTCAAGGAGGTAAAATTTGAGGTAAATTAACATAATTTTTTATTAATTAAAAATTTAACAGAATGTCATGAAAAACCATCGAGCATTATTTACTCATATTTTCAATTCATTAGTTCCACTTCTTCACCACTTCCTTTTTTTAAATACACAAAAGCTTTCAGTTTGGGGGAGTGTACTTTCCATTAATTTATTTATCATGACCATGCCATTAATTCTCTTTATCATCCATCAATATCCTTATTCATTCTCAAAACCTCCATTATTCCATGTTGTTTTACACCAAGCATAGATTTCAATAACAATTGCAAGAACAACCCAAAATTGTTTTTGAGTGTAGCATGAGGGCATGCCAATCTTCCTATTTGGTGGAGGAGTTTCTATGAATGATGATTGTTTTCTTCTTTTCCTCATGTAAGGAACAATTTCATTTTTATATAGTGTATAAATTTATTTGTGTATATCTTTAAAATCATCAACTCGATTCTTGAGATTTTCAAATAGCAAGGTATCATTAAAAAGACCAAACCTAGAAAATTTCAAGCTAAACCAATTTGTAAAATTCCAAAAATCATGCATTGTTACTTACAACCAAATTTTCTAATATCTTGCAATATGTAGATAAGATTTCTTTTATTGTCGATGTGGAGAAGATAAATATAGTAGAAATTTGCCTGCAAAATTTCAGCAAAATCGGGTTTGTATTTTTTGAGAAAACCGTTAATGAACTTTAATGTTACTTGTATCATATTTTGTTGCAACTCCATACACATATTATTGAAAGTTAATGTGAAAATTGTTACAACTTCACCAACATTTCTAGAATTGAACAACCATTGTTTTGAAGAAGCTTTTGGGAAGAATTCTTATGTTCCATCAATATCATGAGTTGGGGTGAGCATTTTGATTAATGGTTAATATAAAGACATTGGGTTGCATGAGGACATGCAACATGTTTAGTTTGGGGGAGATGTTGGGCCACTAAATTGTCATTATTATTACCATTTCTTGACATATATTTCATCCATTTCCACCATTATTTTATCACGTTATTTATCATAATTTATCATTTACTTCCATTTTATAATTATTCATGCTCTTGTGGATTAGTGATATTTATTGTCCTTTATTTTTAATAAATTGAAGATTATTATGTATGATTTTTCCAATGATGGTTTATTAATGATTTTTTTATAACGTCGCTCAGACTTTTAGCCTCCAATATCTCTTCCAAATTGCAAATTTGATCTTCATCTCATAATCAAATATTCCAACTCAGAAGTTCGCTCGGATAAAAAGTGACAGTTTTTCTTTGGATGTTTTGGGCAAATGAATATGAATCTTGAACATCCAATACATGGGTTTTGTGCTAAATGGACCAAATTAGTTTTCTTATGAGCAGTTTTCCAAACTTTAGTCTGGATTGAGAAAAACGCATGGTTCTCTTAAGGTAATTTTCTCAGATTTGTTGTTGTGGCTATTTTCCAAATTCTCCCAATTGCAATACCAGATTCGACTACTTCTAGATGAATCATGATGGATAGATATTTTAGATATGATATTGTTGATCAATTTTTTGTGGACAATATATAATTCTAATGGAAATAATTTTGTAATCAATTTAGTTGCAATTTTCCCTTAATCTTTGTATATTTAAATGAAGACAAAAATTAGAGAGGGGATGAATTATTGAATTTGAGGCAAATCTAAGAACTTCATTCTCATGTAATTATTTCTCTGAGATATTTTAATGAAAATTTTATCCATTGAGCTCTACATCTCTTATTCATAATTTGATCTAAATTGTTTTTCAAGGCAGCATTGACTCTTCAGCAATTGAGCTCACTACCTTAGAGAAAGTGAATCCTCAAACATCTAAAGTAGTTTAGTTTTGTGTTTATTTCTTTAAATTTCAATTGTTGTTCCATAAAGTAAATTTCCTTTTTTTAAAGTAATTTATTGGCTCCTACATTTTCCAAATTCGTTATTTCCTGCAATTTCTAGATATCTATTAAAATGACTAACTAATTACTAAAAAACAACTAAAATTTGCATATAAAGAACCATTTTTTATTCGGTGACCAATAGTAGTTAATTTACAGTATCTTATAACGCGACCAATTTTTAGTCGTTTTTAGCTTAATCATTAATTGGTTGTCTCCATTTTAACCTCTAGTAGTATATTTAGTCATTAATTTGGTCATTAATTTAGCAATTGATTTAGTCATTTATTGCTGCAATTAATGACAAAATATACCACAAAATATACTATTATATGATTACTTGAAAAAACTAATTAACGACTAAAGAAAAATGACCGAAATGTAGGTCGTGTTATAAGATTATGTAAATTAGTTACTAATAGTCATATATATGAAAATTTTAGTCATCCTTTGAAACCAATTAATGACCAATGAAATATGACTAAATTTTAGTTGTGTTATAAGATACTATAAATTAGCTACTAATAGTCGTATATATGCAAAATTTAGCCATCATTTGAAATCACAAATTTATCATTTGCAGTAGTCATTTATCCTTTTTTGGTAGTTTTATATTCTTTGTATAAACAACTGATTTACTAGTTTCTATTCATTTCATTTAATTTCATTCATAATAATTATAAACGATTAATTTAGTCATGTATTCATTTTATTTGTGTTCACCATTAATCAATATAAACTACTAATTTGGTAGTTTTAGGTTGATTTTATATGTTCATTATTAATCAACATAAATTAATTAGTATGATTTTGTCAATGTGCATGTTCATCTAATATGATAAAGTAAAGTTAAATATGTTGATTACAAGACTAAATAATATAAAGTGTAAATAAAAATAATTTCAACCACAAATTTTATTATATAAAACATAAAGTATTACAATATGAGTTTCCAACTTAACATTTGTTGGACTACAATTTACACATGAAATATTCTTTCATCATTTGAAAACATTATCATTATGTTACCAAGGAATTGCAAGTGAATTCACCGACTCTCAAGACATGACCATAACCCTTTATGTGTGTATCTTATGCAAGATATTTACTTTAAGGGTATCACTAGACTCGTTCTCTTCTCTCCCTCATTTTGCATTTGTCGCCCTACTATTATTGCTGATCTATTTCTTCAATTCCTGCTTCTTACCATCAGTATTGAGTTCCTCTCCTTAAAATGAAAGAAGATACAATGTGAACTATAATACATGAAAGGTTATGCATACTTGAATATAAAATAAAGTATACTATAAAATATTTATATGACATGTACCTCAACATCAACAATGTCAATGTCGTTTTCCCCCATTAAAGAAAGAAAATTGAACAAGTTTTATTTAGTTAGCGATAGTGGCCATTATGTGGCCACATGACCTATTTAAAATAAGGAAAATAAAACATCACCATAGAAAATAACACCTTAGTAACTTAGTTATATTCAACCTTCAGAGAAAACTTAGGCAAAATCATGCCAATTAAATTACATGTTAAAAATCTTAGATTGTAGATACCTTGTTAAAACATATAATCTGAGGTGTGATGTTTAACCCTTGTCATTTTATTTGCAACAACATTTCATTCTCTAACACATGAACTTGGTCAAGTATATAGACAACCTATGCTCAAATAACAACATGAAAGTAAACTTTTTTAATAGCCATGAAAATATTTTAACACAAAACAACTAAAAGGATTTCAATTAATAATGTGTAATACTAAAATCATCTTCATGATTTGGATTTTTTTTTTTAAATGGACATGATACAAAGTAATTTCAATTTCATAGTTAAAAAACAAATCAAAATCAAAAGAAACATTCAAGATACAATCAAACAATAAAGAGAGGATATCATGGAATGAGCATTGCAATTATAAGAAATTTGTTTAGCTGTCCACTAGTGTCTTGTCTAACATTCTTAAAGAATTTTCTTGCCCATAATAACCATAAGGTGAAAGAATCACAACATTAAAAACCAATATAGGAATCCCTACTAGAAACTTTTCCAAAGTTGATAGCTCAGGTACCAAAAATATCTCCAAAAACAAATGAATCATATCCAAGACATGCTATGCATTGCCTCCCTATCCTTTTTCCAGTACCATTTCCTGTAACATGCCCAATCCCATTTCTTGTAACCTGCCCAAACCAAAGTCAAGTAACAATCAAATGAAGGAATTTACATTTCTTTTATCTTTTATATCTATAAATTTTGAATCAGATTTGTTTTAGGAACATATTAATTCATATTTAAATCCTTCCTATCATGAGAAGGTGCCAATCAAGTAGGACAGCGGAGAAAGCAACCTTAATGAGGTCCTCAAACAATTCATACAATATCAATATTTTTCTTTTTGTGATATCTTGGGAAGGAAAAATAACATATCTAGAAAAGAAAAATCCATACATTACATGTGTTCAAACATTGTATATCGTGTATTTGTTGGTGAATTTTTAACATGTTCTTCTCCCTTTGCAAAGAAGAATGTAGCTTGGTTAAACTCTACATCCTTTCATTCAACATCAATTTCTACAGGATAAATGTCACACATTATTCTTTTCCATTTCTAAACATGATACAAATGATAAATTGAAAGTCACATCAAACCAAGAGAAAACCCTTTTTGTAACCAAAGGAAACAAACAAATAGTGCCTCTAATAAAAATTCACACCTCAGAAAGTGCTCTGCCATGTGCATGGGCTAAAGCTGAGATTCTTTAAAACATATTTAGGTCATACTTAATCGGGTATTTGTATGTTTACCGTGATGTCAATTTGGTGTTAAAAGAAAGATATAAATCTTGGTTATTATCATTGAAATTTAAGTACAATTCAAAAAAATAACGTCATTGCAAGGTAATGGAGAGAGAAACATTTTCATAATTAGGCTTCTCTATTTTAGTTTTATTTGAATTGAGTTCATATTTGAATATATAATTTTATCTAAATAAGTGAAATAGAAATATGAGAATCGAAATGGCCCAGACAATCCAAAACCTTCCTTTCCTGGTTATCCATACCTATCTCCTAGCCTTGTTAAAATAATGTGCTTTAAATTATTCAAAGAGTAGAGTGAATTTGCTACAAAAAAAAGTGTTGTCATCATGATATTAATTATAAGTTCCATAAAGAAAGTTTTCAATTGGGTTTATCTCTGGTGGTTGTGAGGAATGATTCTTATCCTTCCCACCCAATTTCAATCTCCATAAGTGAAATGTTGAGCTCACAACAAAAATATTATAAAATGATAGCACACTTCCAATGAAATTGACCCTTTTGGAAGGTGCAAGCTCTAGGGAGAATCGGCTCCTATCCCATTTGAGATATGGAATGTGATTGTAATTAATAAGACCAAAAAGAAAATTGATGATATCATGGTTCATAAATAAACTAAAAATGCCATTCCTTCTATATCTAATTCTTTAAAAATAGTTTTCTTACCAATTTTATCCATCTGAAAGGCATCAGAAAGCTTGTCACATTTAGTTTTCAATTGTGCTTCAATCTCAAGAACCAGTGACATTTGATAGTTGGTAATATCCTAAAAACGAACAATTAATATTCACACAAGTAAATAATGACCCTATGAGACACAAGTGCTATAATAATTTTGTAGGATTTTTATTAAAATAAATTGTGTAGAAGCTCTTTGTTTCTTATCAATATTTCCTAATGTAGAAAACATGATTATAGCTATTCATAAATCATATATTGCACCTTGGCCCCTCGTTTCTAGGAAAATCTAGTTTCCTGTAACTTCATTAATGTTTGGGATTAAGAGCTTAAATTTATTTGTGGAGGTTATCATCAAAAGTGTAGACTGAAAAATTTTGAGTGATGCCATTGGATATGGAAATAATTATAAATCATAGACTTTTCCCCTGCCACCTCCTTTCCAGTAAAAATCTCGTTTACCATAAGTCCATCAAAATTTGGGCTTAAGAGCATAAATTTCTTTAAGGACGCTATCATTGGAAGTATAGAATGGAAACTTTTGGTTCATGCCACTACCTATGGATGAATCAACAATATGATGAATCTCAAAATATAGGAGACATTTAAGAATATATGAAAACAAGGATATTTTCCTGTTACTATGTTATTCAAGGTGAAATTTTCAATCATCAGAATGCATCTACCCTTGGCAATATGAGGCCCACTTGGCATTGTAACACAAAATAATTCATTTCAATAAAGAACTTAAATATTCACCTAGACTTTCCATAGTTCCTTCTTACACTCTTGATAAATATTAAAGAATTTTTTAATTATGTTTCTGAATAAAAAAGAAGAATTAATAACAGGGTGCACTGTTTTAATGGTTGAATGCTTTGATATTCATGTAAGAAATATTGGGATCAATTCCTTAGGATGGTTACTTTTTGTTATGTGCCTTAATATTCCTACTAGATCAAGCACCATAATTAGCACCGATAGGTTTATGTTGGATACCATTTATGAAATGTAAGAAAGTACTCGTTGGTTTTCCTATGAGATCTTACATGGAAAAAAGAAAGAATGTGAATTAGTAGACTAAAAATGTTGGAAATAATACTGAGAGGCGGGGTGAATCAGTATTATCAAGTCAAATATTCCTTTTTCAAAATCAAATGATATATGCTACTTCAGTTAATTAAACCCGCATATATATGCAACTATGCAGAAGGAAACCAGCGTATACAAGGAAAACTTTTAATTTACTTTATCTTTCTGATGTTGATTGTTAATCTGTGTTTTCAGAATTAGATAGCCAGTAACCAAAAACAGTAAAATAGAGCAGAAAGACAATCGCACACAAGAACACAAGATATAAGGTGGAAACCCAATGTGGGTGAAAACCACCTGCTGCAATTCATCTCTATCTTCCTTTAAATTAGAAACTTCTTTTACAATGTACTGGTGCAGTCCTTTACCAGTACGTAGGCTGCAACCTGCAGAGAGCTACAACCCTCTCTCGTTCTCCAGCTTCTCCTGGAAGGGAGCTACAACCCCCTTAGCTCTTGTACTAGCCAAGATACTAGTACGTAGGTGCTGGCCTACAGAAGGCTACAACCTTCTCTTTCTTCTAGGGACCACGTTTCATAAATTTTCAGACTGGATCCATGAACTTCAATCAAACATCAAGAATTTCTGCATCAAAGAATCTCCTTTCCACCAATTAGAACTGAATCAAGTAGATACTTCTTTGATAGTTGTACCCAAAACACAGTAACAACAACCACACACCAAATTCTGAACCCAAAACACTGCAGCAATAAACAGAGGCAGCTAGATCACAACTCAAAAGATATACGCTACTTCAATAACCTGAAACCTGCGTGCATACGCTTCTGCGTATGGAACAACCTGCGTATACGTTGTTTTAATTCACTGAACCAGCGTGTATACACGCCTTCGCTTCACTGAACCTGCATGTAGATCTATAAAGGATAATTCATTCCTTCAGATATTCAAACACTAATTAACCTAGATTATCAGATTTATAGATCAAGCAAGCGCCACATATAACAGATCAAAATCATACAAAGATACTATCATTCAAGCTTAAAGATTATGATCCATCAATAGAACTTATCCTTCTCTTTTGCGCTAA
The DNA here is from genome assembly GCA_031772625.1 of Pinus tabuliformis. Taxonomy (NCBI): domain Eukaryota; kingdom Viridiplantae; phylum Streptophyta; class Pinopsida; order Pinales; family Pinaceae; genus Pinus; species Pinus tabuliformis. The sequence goes on from CM062818.1 coordinate 460,823,111, forward strand.
GGTTCCTCCTTCATTCAGATCCAGATCTGCACCATAACCCAATTACCAGTATTCCAAATCTAGCACTTTATAAGATATTCAATAATAATTCAGATGATCCTTTGCCACATGATCTCCTTCCTCTTTTATAGTTTTAGGCCTTCCACAATACCACAGTCCAAAACCGTAATAAACAATACCAAGGACCCAATACCTGGGGTCAACACTTCTAACGAGATACCATGGTCCAAAACCATAGGTTCAAATACCAAGGACTAACTACCACAGACCAAAAGTAAGTTCTCCAACATATACGCACTTTTCCTTGCATGAAAGTGTGTGTACACACATACGCGCCTTCGTAACATCTAACCCACGTGTATACGCGTCTTTGTCTAGATGAAACTGCGTATATGTCTTTTCCTTCATTCTGAAAGCTTGAACTGAGATTTGTTACCAAAGAGTTCCCATCAAGGGCAACACCTGTGCCATAATGCCAACAATCTCCCCCTTTGGACTTGATGGCAACCCCACAATCCTCAAGGTCATTCTCCCCCTTTGTCATCAAGGGTAGAGGGTTGTGCTCCCCTTGAGTACATGCTGAAATCTCTGCCCTGCTATGCTGACCATGCTCCCCCTGACTGTAGGCAAGATCTGGCAAAAGATGTTCTTCAAGAAGAATCATGACTTATACATCATAAAAGACCTTTCTATCACCAAAAGACTCAATACATACATCGATCACCCAAAAAGTGGGGATACATCAGAAATTTATGACAACCAAGTTCTTTACATGTTCATCCCAGGCATAGTGGGGAAACCAAAATAGGCCGTTACATGACCTTGACACCATAAAGAGATACATGATATAGAGACGAAATATCTAGAACAAGACTTATGAAAGTCACCAATAACTGATAGCAGCAGCATCTGTCAATCACCATTCAGATCAGCAACCAAGAATTCCTTCAGTTCTCCTTCTGCCTTTGTTCCACCTGAACCCAACAACACTTGAGAACTAGAACCAAAAGCTTCTAAGATAAGGCCAAAAATACATCATTAAAAGATTATTTGCTCCCCTTGAACCTGTGCCGGATGGTCTCTGCCAGACTCATATCAGAAAATCTTCAACCAGAGCGTGTCCCTACTGATATCCATCAAACCTCCATATACGCGACTGTCTCTGCACAAACCGGCGTATGTACGTGGATCCTCCTCAGGCAACTCGCGTACACCCATTTTTCTCTGAAACGGACAAGATTTAACAGCAAGATGATGCATCAACTACTCCCAGCTTCTATCTGAGGTATTCAAAAGATTCGCTGGGCAGTGGTTTAGTGAGAATATCAGCAACTTGTTCCTTAGAAGGAACATACTCCAATTTGACCTTTTGTTCCAACACCTGTTCCCAGAGAAAGTGATACTTGATTGGTATGTGCTTGGTCTTTGAATGCATGATTGGGTTCTTTGAAATGCTAATTGCACTTGTATTATCACATAAGATGGAGATAGGTGGTGTACAAGTGATTTCAAAATCCTGCAAGGTCTGCATCATCCAAAGAAGTTGAGTGCAGCAAGATGCAGCAGCCACATATTCTGCTTCAGTTGTAGATAAAGCAATCGAACTCTATTTCTTGCTGAACCAAGATACCAATCTGGAACCCATAAAGAATGCACCACCACTTGTGCTCTTCCTGTCATCCACGCTTCCGGCCCAATCTACATCTATATAAGCATGAAGTGTGAGATCTATATCTCTAGGATACCATAAGCCATAGTTTTGAGTTCCTTGAAGATACTTGAAAATTCTCATTACTGCCTGAAGATGAGTTTCCTTTGGATTTGCCTGAAATCTTCCAACTATTCCTAATGCATGCATGATGTCTGGTCAGGTACCTGTCAAATAAAGTAGACTTCCAATCATAGATCTATAGGTTGGTTGATGCACTGCTGCTGACTCATCATTTTCACTGAGGCTGCATCCTGTAACCATGGGGGTACATACTGGTTTTGCATCTTCCATGCCATATTTCTTCAAGATCTTCTTGAGATACTTGGTTTGAGACAAAAAAATACCGTGTTCATTTTGTTGGATTTGCAATCCAAGAAAATATGTCAGCTCTCCAAGCAAGGACATTTCGAATTCTTTCTGCATCACCAAGGCAAAACTTTGACTCATAGCTTCTTCATTGCTGCCAAAGATGATATCATTTACATACACCATGAGTATTAGCAATTTTTCCTTTTCAATTTTTATATAAAGATTTCTATTTGCTGATCCTTTTGAAAAACCTTGTTGATGAAGATATTTGTCCAAACGGTAGTACCAAGCCCTTGGAGCTTGTTTAAGACCATAGAGAGCCTTTTTCAGTCTGCATACAAGATTTGGATCATTCCCAAGAATGAAACCATCTGGCTACTCAATTTATACTTCTTCCTCTAAGTGTCCATTCAGAGAGGTTGATTTCACGTCCATTTGAAATACTTTGAACTTGTGAAAGCTTGAGAAAGAAAGAAACATTCGGATGACCTCAAGTCTTGCAACAGGAGAAAAATTTTCTTCAAAATCTCTTCCTTCTTGTTGGGCATACCCTTTACAAACAAGTCTGGCCTTGTTTCTAATTACTTCCCCATTTTCATTCAACTTATTTTTGAAGATCCATTTTTTCCCTATGACATTCTTATCTTTTGGTCTAGGAACCAACTCCCAAGTGTTATTCTTTTCGATCTGCTAAAGTTCTTCATCCATTGCCTTGACCCAGCATTCATCTTTGCATGCCTCTTTTACATTTTGAGTTTCAGTGGAGGAGAGCAATGCCAAATAGCTTGAGGCTTCTGCAATTGTTCTTCTTGTTTGTATACCTGCCTCTTTCTGCCCCAAAATCTGAGATTCTGGATGATTCTTCTGAACGTGCCTGGTTGGAGTCTTCTCTTCTATCCTTATCTATTCCTCTGGTGCCTCTTGATGTTCTTCTTCATTATCAGTTTGATTTGGAGAGTAGTCTTCATCCTCTTCGATATTTTCATAATTTACTTGCCTAGGAATGTATCCTTTTTCATCAACCACTACATCAATTTTGTCAGCAATTCTTCCAAGTCTTTTATTGTAACACTTATATGCTTTGCTGTGGGGAGAATAACCAAGGAGAATGCCTTCATCTGCTCTAGGTTCAAGTTTGCCAATCTGTTCATCATTATTCTTAATATCGCATTTGCTTCCAAAAATTTTGAAATGCTTTACCGAAGGAGTCTCACCATACCAGAGCTCATGAGAAGTTTGAGTGCTGTTCACTCGGACATTTGTTTTGTTGAGAATAACAACCGCAGCAAACGCGGCTTCACCCCAGAAGGTTGCGGGATTTCCAGACTCATCAAGCATAGCACGAGCCATTTGTTGGACCATTCTGTTCATCCTTTCCACCACTCCATTTTGCTGAGGAGTCCTAGTTGTATAGAATTCCCTTCTTATTCCATGTTCTTCAAAGAAAACGAAAAATTCATTTGAGGTAAATTGCCCACCTCTTTCGGACCTGAGGCACTTAATTTTGTGATCTGATTTGTTTTCAGCCAAGTCTTTGAAGGATTTGAATTTTTCGAATGCTTTGTCTTTGTGCTTCATAAGTCCTAACCAAACCATCCTGGAGAAGTCGTCAATGAATAATATAAAGTATTCTTCTCCTCGAGGTGACCTTGTCCTAAATGGATCACATACATCTGTATGGACTAGCTCAAGAGGCCTGCTAGCTGATCCTTCCTTCTCAGGGAAGTTAGTTTTGGTTTGCTTAGCAAACTGACGTGATTTTCATATTGTGTTGTCTGGAATTTTGATATCTGGAAGACCACAAACTGCCTGGTATTTGCATGCATTCCTTATTTTTGAAAAGCTTAGATGCCCCAACCTCCGGTGCCATAACCAGTGTTCATCATCCTTGCTCAAATAGCATTGTTGTTGTCCTTCTTCAAATATGTATAAATTATTTGGAGTTTTCTACCTTTGATCACTGTTTTTCCTGTATCAAGATCACGAACACTACATCCATTTGATCGAAATATTACCTTGGTTCCTTGATCGCACATCTGACTCACACTCAGTAGATTATGCTTCAAGCCATCAACATACAAAACATTTCCAGCTTTGACCTTTTCTTTCAACTGAGCAGTGCTTCTTCCTTTTATGACTAGAGGGGTATCATTTCCAAAGGAAACTTTCTTTCCCATGCTTCAAACATCCACTATCGATGTACCATAGATTTTCCTGTCCTTCTGCATAAAAATCTATCCCCACATCTTTCTGGTTGTGGTTCCTTTATTCTCCATGTTCTAGTGCTTGAGGCTTGTTCCTTTGCCTGCCGACAACTGCTCCTACATTCAGAATCTTCATGACCGAAGTTATTACAAATATAACATTCAATTTCATTTTCAAGGGCCGAAACGTTTTTATAGGTCCTTTTCATAATCCCAGTCATACTTCTTTGTTTTTGAGCTTCTCTAGTCATGATTGTCTTATAGGCAACACATTGAGCTGCTTTGTGACCAAAGTTATGGCAAGAGAAACATTGGCCATTGAAGAAACTTCTGCGGTTATCAAATCTACCAGCCAAATGATTGTAGTTTCTATTGTCATCCATTCTTGAAGCAAATTGAGAAGTTTTTACCTGTGGTTGGTTGTAGCTTTTGTTCACCCTTAAGATGGATTGCCCTTGGTTTACCTGGTAGTATTTGTTTATTCTTGATGTAATTCATCCCTGTTTTACCTGGTGATCTCCATTGGGATTTTGCTCATTTCTCCTTGCTGCATCAAGATAACTCTTTGAGGTGGATGCTTGAGGTGTTTCTCCATTATAACCCAGACCTGTCTTGATTAGTGGAGAACGCTGTACATTGATAATCTCATCCAGAGTTTCAGATTCTTTAACAAATTTAAGATTAAGAGCCTTTGTTTTCTCAATTTCTTTTCTAAGGCCAACAATTTCACATTCTAACTTCTCAAGAGATTTTTTTTTCATCAAGTTGGAATTGCAGAGTATCAATGATCATATCTTTTTCTTCTAAACATGTTTTGAGTCGAGAAATATCTTCATAAAAACCATCTACATCTATAGTGTCCATGTAATCATCATCTTCAAAAGCCATTAAAATTTTATAATCATTACCTCGTTCAGCTTCGTCACTATTTAATAGGCCATCACTGTCTTCATGAGTGTAGTAACTTTTCTTAGTTGCACTCCGTTTCTTGTTCCATCTAACAGGTTCCTTCCCTTTGTCAATCTTATCCTCATGAGGACACTTGGTAGCATAATGACCGACTCTTCCACAAGCAAAGCATTTGAAAGGTAACTTACCTCGGAATTGTCCAGCACCCCGTTGAAGATTTTTGACAAAATTTGATTCTTCTTCTTCTTCTGACACGTGCCTTGAATCATAGTACTCTCCTTTGCCTGAAGCCTTGAAGGCAGCTTCTCTCCTGTCTGATGGACCTCCTTTCCTCATTTCATAAGCAGTTAGAATTTCATGTAGCTGTGACATTTTAAGGTTTTGTAGATTCTCTTTTTCTTCTATTGTAGAAACTTTAGATTCAAACCTAGGGGACAAAGATCTTAGAACTTTTTCAACCACAACACCCTCTTTTATTTCTTCACACAATTTTTTCATACAATTAACAATCTCATCTACACGAAGAAAATAGTTAGCCACACTTTCATCATTGTACATTCTAAGATTTTCATACTGAATTCTGAGGGTTTGAAGTTTTGCTCGTTTTACCTGATCATCTCCTTCATAGCTCAGAACAATCTTGTCACATATTTCTTTTGCAGATTTATACTGCATAACATTGACAAATTCTTATTGAGATAGACATCCTAATAGAGTATTGAACGCCTTTACATTTGTTTCATATTTCTTCTTCTCAGTCGGATCTGTAGGAGTTGCTGATGGAAAAGTATACCCTATATCTATGATATCCCAGACTTCTGTACCAAGAGATTGAAGATAGGCAGTAACTCTTACCTTCCAATATACAAAGTTTGTCCCATCAAAAATCGGTTGCCTGATTGATGCTTCCCTCTCATAGTTGCTCATGATGAAAGAACTTCCTTCAAGCGATCAAGCTTCTTCTGAAGGACCTGCTCTGATACCAATTGTTGGAAATAATACTAAGACGGGGGTGTGAATCAATATTATCAATTCAAATATTCCTTTTTCAAAATCAAATGATATACACTACTTCAGTTAATTAAACCCGCGTATATACGCAACCATGCAGAAGGAAACCAGCGTATACAAGGCAAACTTTTAATTTACTTTATCTTTCTGATGTTGATTGTTAATATGTGTTTTCAGAATCAAATAACTAGTAACCAGAAACAGTAAAACAGAGCAGAAAGAAAATCGCACACAAGAACACAAGATATAAGGTGGAAACCCAATGTGGGTGAAAACCACCTGCTGCAATTCATCTCTATCTTACTTTAAATTAGAAATTTCTTTTACAATGTACTAGTGCAGTCCTTTACCAGTACGTAGGCTACAACCTACAGAGAGCTGCAACCATCTCTCGTTCTCCAGCTTCTCCTGGAAGGGAGCTACAACCCCCTTAGCTCTTGTACTAGCCAAGATACTAGTACGTAGGTGCTGGCCTACAGAAGGCTACAACCTTCTCTTTCTTCCAGGGATCACATTTCATAAATTTTCAGACTAGATCCATGAACTTCAATCAAACATAATTTTTTTTTGCATCAAACTATCTCCTTTTCACCAATTAGAACTGAATCAAGTAGATACTTCTCTGACAACTATACCCAAAACACAGTAACAACAACCACACACCAAATTGTGAACCCAAAACACTGCAGCAATAAACAGTGGCAGCTAGATCACAACTCAAAAGATATACGCTACTTCAATAACCTGAAACCTACATGCATACGCTTCTGCGTATGGAACAACCTGCGTATACGCTATTATTAATTCTCTAAACCAGCGTGTATATGCGCCTTCGCTTCATTGAACCTGCATGCGGATCTATAAAGTATAATTCGCTCCTTCAGATATTCAAACGCTAATTAACCCAAATTATCAGATTTATAGATCAAGCAAGTGCCACATATAACAGATAAAAATCATACAAAGATACTATCATTCAAGCTTAAATATTATGATCCATCAATAGAACTTATCCTTCTCTTTTGCGCTAAGGTTACTCCTTCATTCAGATCCAGATCTGCATCATAACCCAATTACCAGTATTCCATATCTAGCACTTTATCAGATATTCAATAATAATTCAGATGATCCTTTGCCACATGATCTCCTTCCTCTTTTATAGTTTTAGGCCTTCCACAATACCACGGTCCAAAACCATAATAAACAATACCAAGGACCCAATACCTGGCGTCAACACTTCTGATGAGATACCATGGTCCAAAACGATAGGTTCAAATACCAAGGACTAACTACCACACACCAAAAGTAAGTTATCCAACATATACGCGCTTTTCCTTGCATGAAATTTCGTGTATACGCATACGCGCCTTTGTAATGTCTAACCCACGTGTATATGCGTCTTCGCCTAGATGAAACTGTGTATATGTCTTTTCCTTCATTCTGAAAGCCTGAACTGAGATCTGTTACCAAAGAGAGTTGCCATCAAGGACAACACCTGTGCCATAGCTCCAAACCTGTGCCATAATGCCAACAAAAAATATTTAGATGGAAAGAGGGCAAGGTCCCACATGTGGCTATAATTTCCACACCAAGGATCAAGTTCCAAACCAAGATTTTTTTGTCACTTCCATGGAATCTCCAACAAATTCAAGCTTTGAACATGAAAGCATTGGTGATACTAGCCCTCATAGTGAGGTCTCATCACATGGAACTCATCCTAGACATAATAATGATTGCTTTGTGAGGAAAATTTTAGAAATCTTAGAAGTTAAAATATGCAATCCATCCCTAAGGCAACTCTAATGCAAAAGGCCTCTCTCTTTACAAAGAAAAACATGATAAGGAAATTTATAGCACAATTTTCAAGCTATGGATTTCTTGAGCTCTCAAGAAGAATATCAATTTCAAAAAATTACAGGTCAATAAATTTCTCCCCCTATGGCCAAAATTAAATAGCCTCTTTATTAAAGGAAGAAAAACATTTGATCTCTCATAACAACCATGTGAAAATTATCTAAGGAACACTACATGGATACAATAATATACCCTTTTCCATTGTAATCCTAGTCAAAGATACCATAGATTTCAACCTTTCCCAACTATTATAACCTCTACCAAGGCCTAGTTTAAACAGGGAAGATCTAGCAGTACACGTCCAAAGATATCCATTAGCTATCACCGTCAAGGAAACACGATTATATATAATGAGCTATTTTTTCTCACAGATTTGGGATTTGGAGATGACTTAACATCATCAATATATTTAATTTTATGACAAATTGTTAGCGGTGAGAAAGGCTTCCCTTCAAAGAGAATGACATTCTTAATGATTCATACACACTAAAGTAAGAAAAGATGCTTCTTTCCATTTCCACTTACTTCAAAGTAAGATAAAAATTGTTTTCCCATACTTCTTTAATGAAGGATAAATCCATCAAAATGTGCCATGAGGATTAAATGATGCCTTCCGCCACTAGCAGGATTTTCCTTTCTATTCCAAAAAACTTTTTGAATATCTAGTGTTGGTTGTGCAGTCTCCATTAGCAAGAATTTTGGACCATATCATTGTATCCTTTTTTCTAACTCAACCTCATAAAAATACTCTAAGATTCTTGAATGAAGAGATTCCATTGCTCAGCTTTATGCCCATCTAAATATAGAAATCCCTCATTATTCCCACACTGTTGACATAATTAATTGTGGTCTAGATTTGTTAGTAGTTACATCTGCTAAGATTATAATATCTTGTTGCAACATACCTTAGATACTAAATCAAATTTTTTGACAAATTTTTTTGGCCATTAACCACCCAAGGCTCTATTCTCAAATCAAATACTTCTCCCATTTACAACTTTCCAACATAACCAATTCTGTACAATGGGGAATGCCAAGATTAGTGCTCTCCAAATGATAGAAGCATGACATAGGTTTGATTGGAAAATGTGTCCAATATTCTATAGAGAGAGAAACGATTTATTTGGTTTGCATTACTTATTGCTCAAGCCCTTCTAGTTTGATCATCCTCCATAGGCTATTTGTTGCAAGGTTTTTTTCCCTCTTTCTCCATCCTTCATATCACATCTCGTTTAAACATATGATCACACACACACACACAATTTAAACAAGGACATATGTTAGTTTTTAGGAAACTCTAATATACAATGCAAAAAGTGATGACTAAATGCCATCTTACTTAGAAATGTATACCACCAACATTCCTATGTACTTTAAGCACTCCAAATGTGTCAGAACAGAACACATCTAATAACAGAGAGCATCCAAGCATTCCCATTAGGATTTTAAAATCATAAGTCTACTTATTTGTTCATCTCTTAATGTGGTCTTCTAGGTCCATTACCTTATTCATCTCCTAGTGTGGTCTCACAGTGCCACTTCCATGGAAAGATTCTTACTCAAATATAATTCTCTTAGGGGTTTTAGTTACAATAGACTCATGCCTTGCAAAAAATGTGTCTAAAATTCAGAATACACGGTACTGTTATTCACTTATCCTCCTATCTAGGAAATTTTCAAAGCATTGGATATGGTGGGTGAATTCACATAGACATTTTTCCAGCTACTACTTCACATCATCTCGCAACCCACCTAGCCCCAGGTTTATCTGGAAAGATACTTCCACCTGATGTGAAAACCTTAATACGATTGGAAAAAACTTGGGTGATGGTTGCAGTTTACTCTGCTTTTCTCTTGACGAAAAAATGTTCACCTTTCACTATAAAGAGTCTATGTTGAATTGCCACTATGTTTTTCTTATCAATGGATCTGGATGGGCAAGTACGTTACTTATTTCAGGCATTGGTTCTTACAATTGAATAATAAATATTACCTTAGAGAGAGTAATATTCAATAAGAATAACACGTGGGGAAGGAATAAGAGGGAAATGTTGATCCAACCACCACACATGATCCTCTGCCCCATCCATATTTTTGATTTTATTTGTCTAAAAGCCACTACCTGGTCATTGTTGTCAATTGATAATTGTAACATAAATAAAAGGATTTTCTGTGATGGATGTAGTCTGCTATATGTCTCCCACTTAATGAAACAATATACTAAAGAGTCTATACCAAATGGCCTCTATATTCCCTTTTCACATTGTCTAACTAAGCATGTTATTTAATTGTTCACAACCATTGGTTCCTCTAATAGAATAACATATACAAGCCCAAGCAAAGAAATATTTAGTGAGAATAATGCTTGAGGAGGGATAAGGTTGTGATTTATATATAATTTTTTCCATCAACCCTTTAGTCTGCACTCTTTAGTGGATAATTACCCTCATAATCTAAATCCATGGGGGCAAGTTCTCTAAGAAATCTTCTGCCATCAAAATGGTGTTGGACCTCCATCTAGGAATACTTAGGTACTTCTAAATGGATTTGAGGGAAATGTTGATCACGATCTGGGAAAGTCATCTAACAGACCTTAATGGATGGAAAAATAGGGAGATTAGAATTGGTTAAGGATGTTTCTTCTTTAGTTTTCCCATGCCTTAACATAATCATGGCATGATGTAATCATGGAAATTTTCCCTTTTTATCCTCATAGGTTTGTGTGCTCCCTCTAATGTTCTTAGTAAGGGGTGTAAACACCCACTCTGTCTCCTCCATATACTAAGATTTCCCAATGAATTCATGGAAGTGGAAGGATAAATTTCTGCCTCTACCACCATTTAGTCCTTATAAATCCTTTACCTAGATAGAATTATGTCATTCTCTGGTAAATAAACCTCCCAAATTTGGTTTTTTGTAGCTTGCATCATGCTAAACCCTCAAAGGATTATAAAATCAGCCTAATCCTCATTGTTCACACACATAGTTTTCTTACTGAGACACTTAAAAGGGTGGAGAGAATCGGTAGAGAATCCCACACATAATTAATCTACTTTTTGTTAATCTTTTGGAAAAGGACAAGCCCGTAGAAGATAGCAATACGTTCAACAATTTTGTTTGCTATCTTCTATCATCGTCAAGATATATTATGGATGGCATTTCTAGATAGGTTGCAAGTGGTGCCTCTGCCACCTGTAGGTCCTATGTTCCCCTTGGACATTCCATCAAAAAGTTGTTCCCAAAGGGTATGGATAAAATTACTTCTACGAGGGATACAGGAGATACAAAGTTGTGGGGTTTTGGAGCCAATATCACATTTGTAGGCTTCAGATTCCACAGACCTGTCCTTCCCCATTAAAAAATGGATTTTAACAAATTTATCTGGAGGGACATGAAATACCCCAAGCCCTGGGGCCTTGGAGCCAATCATGCATTTGAATTCTTTAGAAAATATAGACCTATCTATTCCTTTTAAAATTAGATTTTAACAACTCTCTTAGCAGGGAAACTGCTTGGGCTATGATTTTGTGAGCTGGTTCCATGTCATAAAAAATTAGTTTATTTCTATCTTCTTAGGTTTTCCTTTGATTAAAACTAGTCAATCGTAATGCTAGGCCCATAAGAGAGTACTTCAGTCAGTGGTTTCCCTTACCTCATGTATGTTCGGATCCTTAAGAAATTTTCTCCAAGCTTTGATAGATAATGGACAATTTAAAAAAATGGCTAGAGTATTGATCATCAAATCCACACATCAAAAATTCCATGTAATTCCATGTAATATTCAAGAAGAATGGAGCTTAAAGACATGAGACCGTGCACAATGATCTATTGTTGAATAATTTCAAAAAAAAAATCCCACCTCGAATCCTCCATGTTAACGATGACTCTTACCAATAACATTATATGTTGTTATACATCTAATGTAATGTCAAGAAAAACAATATCTTATGTAATTTCAAGTACAAAAATACCATATTTATTCTTATTTGTAGATATGAATCATTGTTTCCTGAAAAATATCTTTGGGGAAAACCACCCCATCTTCTCTAGAATTTCAAGATGAATCGCGGGTCAACTATCAACAGAAGATGTAGACAAGAGGCTTTCTAATCAACAAAAAACTTCTTACAAGTTACAATTTTGAGTTGAGGCTTCACTCACTACCTAATCACATGAAGGTGAAACTGCACTAAGTATCTTTTTTAGTGGCATAGTAAATTTCTTTAGAAAATACTTAAGTTATAGAAATAGTTTTCCAAGGAATATCTTGCATAGGCTATAGTATTGATGTTGTCATGGAAGAAGCATGAAGAAAAACAACTTGGTATTACATTAGCAGATGATTTTTTAAGTTTTAATTTATGCTAGGTTGAAATTTTAAATACAAATCCATGCTTATTGATAAGCACTAGTATTGCAGCAAGAATGCTGCAACTCCCAAGGCTACCAGCTTTACTTTATCAACCCCGGGTTCGTAAAAACTTGGAGGTGACAGTGTTGTATACAAAAATAAAAGTGATGGTTCTACCCTTTTGTATTGTTCACCTGGCGAAAGACCACTAGGGATTTTCAAGCCAGAGTTCTATGGATTCAAAAGAAGCTTGATTACTGAGGAGGGAAAGAGAAATCTACTCTAAGAGAAAGCTAGTTTGCTGCAATAAGGGAAAAGACTAAAATCCAATGCTAAATTCACACCATTTTCTAACTAACTGCTAGGAGACTATGCTTCAGAAAGAATGCTAAGTTAACATGTATGAAATTCTATTGTCATAAGTATGTAAGTTCAAAACATCAAACATTACTACTGTGCATGTAAATGAGTAGAATAAATCTATTTTTCTTTTATATTTTTTATGGAAGAGTGTGAAAGCTAATCCATTTTGGCGATGTGGTAGGTGACTTAGGAATGTTGGTGGATGGCTGGAAAGTTTGGGGGACCCTTATGTGACTTTTTCTGGCTTCCTAGAGGCTTTTCCATCAATTCGGCCTCAAAATAGGCCACTACACGAAAACCTATAGGATGTCCTAAAAACCTATAGGATTCCATGTATTTCTACTAGATACATTCGAGAGAAAAATGATGGGTGTTGTAGGTGATGGAAGGCTTAGGGAACGTGGTTGGTCAATGGAATGAAGCAATAAAATGCCTAGGATAACTCAAAACTCAAAACCAAGGTTGGGAGATGATTGCATTTGCTCAACATGCTTGGAGAAGTTTCCTTGTAAAATGATGAAATTGGTGAGGGTCTTAGTGATAGAAAGGAATGATCATGGATGGATGAAGTTTGAAGGAGGTTGTTGGCTATGAGATCTCTCTTTGCTTTTGAAACACTTGCCCTACATCAAGCATTGATATTTTCCCAAAAATCATGTAAACAAGGAGAATTTCAATAAGCTAGGAAAACAAAGTTTAATGAGCTAGCTGTCTACTTCATGCATGAGGAAATCTTGCAAGATAATATGGAATTATTGATGAGGTATACAGTAAGGCTGAAGATGGAATAAATGTTGACTAGGTCCTACTCTTGCAACTTGATCAAATGCTGGCTTGAGTACAGAAAACTTTAAAATCTATGAGAAAGTAGAATTCCATCTTTTTGGGGCTGCATAAGATTCCTTTCCTCAAATCATGATCCCTAAAGGGAGAAGTGTGGTCAAAACACCTATTGAAAGATTTTTTATGGTTCTTTATCTCTTCTAAACTACTGCTAAAGTAAAGCACAAATGGAAGCAAACTAATAAACAAACTAATAAAATCTACACTACTTGCAATGGAATTCTTCTAAGGACAATTTAGCCATGAATTTATGAAATCAATCTAAGCATACAGATACAAGAAGAGGATATTTTTCTACTAGGGTTGGGCCCTAACCCGAGAGCTTCAACCCTATGAGTTAACTCAGTACTGGATCAAGAAGAATCTCATTCTCATTATCAAAACAAAAAATTAAATAGCAATGTCTTCCACAAGTTTGGAGCTCAAAAATAACTAGCGTTTTTACAGCAAAAAATTGAAACCTAATGAGACTCTAGGAATTTTTATTTATACAACTGAAGTCCCAAATGACTTCCTTAAATCTATGGAGGCTCGGCTCCCAAACTCGAGATAAAATAACTCTTCGACTGTCGCTTACTTGGCTACCTTTTGATCTTGATGACTTGGTTGCTTGTACTCCCAACTAGTGTGATTGATGGAGGAATATTTGAATGAGGGAGGAGTAAATGAGGAGGATGTACCTCCTACAATCTCTCTTCCTTATCCCATTTGAGTTTCATCCTTTAATATTGCCAAAATACCTGATTTTCTATCACAAACCTGCATTCAATGTACATTAGTCCACTAGGCATAATATCTCACTTTGACTCATCGCATTAAACAAAATATAATCAAAACATGTAATAAATTATGAGAAGAGTTGATTTGACTAAGCTAGGAGGTGAATTAAGGTCCATATAGTTACCCAATGATGAAGCTCATCATCACCCCCTACTGGAAGTGTTGATCATCCTTTGAGCAACTCAATCAATATCCATATCTTTCATAGCCCTAGTGGCCTCTCTGACATCTCATGCCTCTGTTGTGGTTTCCTCTTCTTGTTCATAGAATCCTACCTTCTTTCCTATCTCCTCCCACTAATTTCTTTCTTCCTCTTCCTTCGTGCCTTCTAACATCCCAAAGAGTAGTGGTGGACTGAGTCTCAAGCCAATCTAATTGACTTTGAGCCTTTTGATGGTTTGCTTATACATGGGTGTCCTGTTTAGTGCTTCTCTCATTCTTTGAGGAGATCGGTACTCTCTGATTTTCAAACTATATGGAAAAGTATTCCATCTCGTTTGGAAATATTTCATGTTTTCATCCCCTAACAGCCTGAACATATCCTCAAAATGTGTAATTGCTTTCTCTTGGGTAGCAAGATACCTGGGTGCAAGTTGAGGATCATTTGCAATTAAATTATGTGTGATGATGGCAACCATTGGATTTAACTACTAAACTCTTATAATGAGAGGATTTGGTTGTTCCCTTGCCAATATCTTCTTCATTTCCTCAGCCCTTGCTTCCTCATGGTTCATCCATGATTCCAAAGCCATCAACTATAAATCCCCTAGTTTTTGTTGGAAATAATACTGAGAGGGGGGGGTGAATCAGTATTATCTAGCAATTTACCAAATCTTCCTTATTTGATCTTTTGAAATATTCTTGCATATCAGTACCATAAAACAATGAGCATGAATAAAGAAAATAGACAGTCACACCAAAGAACACAAGATGTAAGGTGGAAACCCAATGCGGGAGAAAAACCACCTGCTGCAATATGTCTCTATCTTCTTTCAAGAAATTCTTTTTACAATGATTTTGTACTGGTGCAGTCCTTTACCAGCACGCAGGCTGCAACCTGCAGAGAGCTACAACTCTCTCTCGTTTTCCAGTCTCTCCTGGAAGGGAGCTACAACCCCCTACTTCTTTTCATGAAGAATCAAATGATCAACAAGTATACAACAGATACAGTCTACTACAGATATCAGATCAGTAATTACAGAAACAACCCAGAATACCTTATGGACAGAAATATACAGTCAACAGATTATCTTAAGACAGGGACGCATATTTTCTTTCTGTGGCCTGCGACTGGACGCAGTGTACCTTATGCTGTTCTGCGTGCAGACGCACTGTTCCTCTTTGCTTTTCTGCGACCGACGCACACAGAAACACTATCGCGCCGCGTCTTTCGCTTCAGAGACGCACTCAATACCACAGTCGCGCCGCGCCCTTTGCCTCAGAGACGCACCTGAGCCTTTACTGTACTGCGTCCCGGCGCACTTTCCCTTCACTGAATCTGCGTCCCTTCAGATATAGAAGATAAGAGGACTTCAGAACCAACCCAAACACTCAGATCCACAGATCTGATCATGCGCCATATAGATCGTAGTCCATTAGAAGATTCGCCCTTATAGATTTGGACTAGATCTCACCAAGAGATATTCAACCAAGATGATAATCAATCCAAATGAACTCCTTTGCTTTATATAGGCAAACTTCTCCCCAAAGCGTGGAACAATACCACGAGCCGACACCATAGAAACACAAAACCGTCGGCTAGATACCACACAAGAAACCCCCACGTGCTTTTCTCTGCCTTGAAATGTGTGCACTGGGCGGACGCACCTCCTGAACGGCTGGCCTGCGGCCCTGGACGCGAGTTCTGCATAGTCTACCTGCGGGGACGCACTTGCTGAACATATTTTCTGCGTCCTTCTTGATTTATCACCTGAATGAGTTTGCCATCAAGGACAACACCTGAATCATAATGCCAACAAACTCCCCCTTTGGACTTGATGGCAACCACATAAACTTCAGCTTACATAATCTTCAGCTTCATCATTCTCCCCCTTTGACATCAAGGGCAAAGGGTATGCTCCCCCTATGCTCATGCTTCCTGTAACCAGAAATCCATCATGAAGGAGACAGAGACATATTGCAGCTATTTCCAAGATCTCCTTCTCCATAATGCCAACAATGCATTATGTGCTCCCCCTGAGCCTATACCATCAATAGGCAGATGATCAACAGTGAGATGATGCATCAACAACCCCCAGCTTTTGCCTGAGGTATTCAAAAGTGTCCCTGGGCAATGGTTTGGTGAAAATATCAGCAACTTGTTCCTTAGAAGGAACATACTCCAACTTGACCTTCTGTTCAAGTACTTGTTCCCGGAGAAAATGGTACTTGATTGGTATGTGCTTGGTTTTTGAATGCATAACCGGATTCTTTGAGATGCTGATTGCACTTGTGTTGTCACATAAGATAGGAATAGGAGGTGTACAAGTGATTTGATAATCCTGCAAAGTCTGCATCATCCAAAGAAGTTGGGTGCAACAAGATGCAGCAGCAACATATTCCGCTTCAGCTGTAGACAAGGCAATTGAACTCTGTTTCTTGCTGAACCAAGACACCAGTCTGGGACCCATAAAGAATGCACCACCACTTGTGCTTTTCCTGTCATCCACGCTTCCGGCCCAATCTGCATCTGTATAAGCATGAAGAGTAAGATCTGTATCTCTAGGATACCATAGGCCATAATTTTGAGTCCCTTGAAGATATTTGAAGATTCTCTTCACTGCTTGAAGATGAGTCTCCTTTGGATTTGCCTGAAACCTTCCAACTATTCCAACTGCATGCATGATGTCTGGTCGGGTACCTGTCAAATATAGTAGACTTCCAATCATAGATCTGTAGGTTGGTTGATATACTGCTGCAGATTCGTCATTTGCACTGAGACTACATCCTGTGACCATGGGTGTACATACTGGTTTTGCATCTTCCATGCCATATTTCTTCAAAATCTGCTTGAGATACTTGGTTTGAGATAAAAGGATTCCTCCTTTCTTTTGTTGGATTTGCAAACCAAGGAAGTATGTCAGTTCTCCTAGCAAGGACATCTCAAATTCTTTCTGCATGACCGAGGCAAAGCTTTGACTCATAGCTTCTTCATTACTGCCAAAAATAATGTCATCTACATACACAACAAGTATTAGTAATTTGTCATTTTCAACTTTTATATAAAGATTGCTATCCGCTGAACCTTTTGAAAAACCTTGTTGATGAAGATATTTGTCCAACCGGTAGTACCAAGCCCTTGGAGCTTGTTTGAGACCATAGAGAGCCTTTTTTAATCGGCATACAAGATTTGGATCGTTTCCAAGAATGAAACCATCTGGCTGTTCAATGTACACTTCTTCATCCAAGTCTCCATTCAGAAAGGCTGATTTCACATCCATTTGAAATACTTTGAAGTTCTGACAACTTGAGAGAGCAAGAAACATTCGGATGGCCTCAAGTCTTGCAACAGGAGCAAAAGTTTCTTCAAAGTCTATTCCTTCTTGCTGTGCATACCCTTTACAAACAAGTCTGGCTTTGTTTCTAATTACTTCTCCATTTTCATTCAATTTATTTTTGAAAACCCATTTTGTTCTGATAACATTCTTATCCTTTGGTCTAGGAACCAGCTCCCAAGTGTTGTTCTTTTCGATTTGCTCAAGTTCTTCATCCATTGCTTTCACCCAACATTCATCTTTGCATGCCTCTTTCACATTTTGTGGTTCAGTAGAGGAGAGTAATGCCAAATAACTTGAAGCTTCTGCAACTGTTCTTCTAGTTTGTATACCTGCTTCTTTTTGTCCCATGATCTGAGATTCTGGATGGTTCTTTTGAACATATCTGGATGGAGTCTTTTCTTCTATTCTTGTTCTTTCTTCTGCTTCTTCGTGAGGTCCTTCTTGAGATTGTTCTTGCGGTTCTTCTTCTTCATCATTCTGTCTTTGAGGGTAGCTTTCATCTTCTTCAATGTCTTCACGATGTATTTGCCTAGGAATGTATCCCTTCTCATCAACCACTACATCAATGCTGTCAACAATTCTGCCAAGTCTTTTATTGTAGCATTTGTATGCTTTGCTATGTGGAGAGTAGCCAAGAAGAATTCCTTCATCTGCTCTAGGATCAAGTTTGCCAAGCTGCTCCTCAGTATTCTTGATATAGCATTTGCTCCCAAAGATTTTGAAGTGCTTTACCGAAGGAGTTTTACCACTCCAGAGCTCATGAGGAGTTTGAGTGCTGTTCACTCGGACATTTGTCTTGTTGAGAATAATAACTGCCGCATGTGCAGCTTCACCCCAGAAGGTTGCAGGAGTTCCTGATTCATCAAGCATAGCACGAGCCATTTGCTGGATTGTTCTGTTCATTCTTTCCACTACTCCATTTTGCTGAGGAGTTCTAGCTGTAGAAAATTCTCTCCTTATCCCATGTTCATCACAGAAATCGAAAAATTCATTTGAAGTAAATTCTCCACCTCTGTCGGATCTGAGGCACTTAATCTTGTGACCTGATTCATTTTCAACCAAAGCTTTGAAGGATTTGAATTTTTCGAAAGCTTCATCTTTGTGCTTCATAAGTCCTAACCAAACAAACCTGGAGAAATCGTCAATAAATAATATCAAGTATTCCTCTCCTCTAGGTGTTCTTTTTCTGAATGGTCCACATACATCTGTATGTACTAGCTCAAGAGGCATGCTGGCTGATCCTTCTTTCTCTGGAAAGTTAGTTCTGGTCTGTTTTCCAAACTGACATGATCTGCATATGGTGTTGTCAGGAATTTTGATATCTGGAAGATCGCGAACTGCCTGATATTTGCAAGCTTTCCTTATTTGTGAGAAGCTTAGATGTCCCAACCTTCGATGCCATAACCAGTGCTCTTCATCCTTGCTTAGATAGCATTGTTGTTGTCCTTCATCAAATATGTATAGATTATTTGGAGTTCTTTTTCCTTTGAGAACTGTTTTACCTGTATCAAGATCACGAACAAGACATCCATTTGATCTGAATATAACCTCGGTTCTTTGATCACACATCTGGCTTACACTTAGAAGATTATGCTTTAGTCCATCAACAAACAAAACATTTCCAGCCTTAACATCTTCTTTTAAAGGAGCAATACCTTTTCCTTTTATAGTTGCAGGAGTATCATTTCCAAAAGAGACTTTCTTTCCCTTTTCTAAATTAGAATAAGATTCAAGTTTTTCTTTATCACCTGTCATATGCTTTGAACATCCACTGTCAATGTACCATAGATTTTCTTGTCCTTCTGCATAGAAAGCTATCCCACATCTTTCTGTTTGAGGTTCCTTTATTTTCCATGTTTTGGTGCCTGAGGTTTGTTCCCTTTTTTGTTCTTGTACCTTTCTTTCCGGAAACCTGCTTCTGCATTCAAAATCTTCATGTCCAAAATTATTGCAAATAGAGCATTCAACTTCATTTTCAAGAGCTGAAAAATTGTTATAGGTCCTTTTTGTAATCCCTGTCATACTTCTTTGTTTTTGAGCTTCCCTAGTCATGATTGTTTTATACGCAACACATTGAGCTGCTTTGTGACCAAAGTTATGGCAAGAAAAGCATTGTCCATTGAAGAAGTTTCTGCGATTATTGAATCTACCAGCCAACTGATTGTAATTTCTATTTTCATCTATTCTTGAACCAAATTGGGAAGATTTTACCTGTGGCTGGTTGTGGCTTTTGTTCACCCTTAAGCTGGATTGCCCCTGATGGTTTCTGTTTGACGTTTGTCCCTGCTTTACCTGATGATCTTCCTTGTGTTCTTGCTCATTTCTTCTTGCTGCATCAAGATAACTTTTTGAAGTGGATGCTTGAGAAGTTTCTCCATTATAGCCCAGACCTGTCTTATTTAGTGGAGACCGCTGCACACTGATAATCTCATTCAACGTTTCGGATCCTTTGACAAACTTGAGATTAATAGTTTTTGTTTTCTCAATTTCTTTTCTAAGACCAACAATTTCACCTTCTAATTTTTCAAGATGTTTTTCCTTTTCATCAATCTGAAATTGTAGAGTATCAATAATCATGTTCTTTTCTTCTATACATCTCTTGAGTCTAGTAATTTCATCATAAAGGTTATCCACATCTACAGCATCCTCATAATCATCATCTTCAAATGCCATTAACAATCTATATTTGTTACCTTGTTCATCTTCATCACTGTTTGATAAGCCATCACTATCTTCATGGGTGTAGTAGCTTTTCTTATTTGCACTCTGTTTCTTGTTCCATCTAACTGGTTCCTTTCCTTTATCCTTATAAGAGCATTTTGCAGCATAATGACCTACTCTTCCACAAGCAAAACATTTGAAAGGTAGCTTACCTCTGAACCTTCCAAAACCCCTTTGAAGATTTCTGACAAAATTTGATTCTTCTTCCTCTTCTTCTGGAACATGACTTGCTTCATAGTGATCTTCTTTGCCTGATGCTTTAAAAGCAGCTTCCCTTCTGTCTGATGGACCTCCCTTTCTCATTTCATAAGCAGTTAGAATTCCATGCAGCTGAGACATAGTGAGAACACGGAGATTTTCCTTTTCTTCTACTGCAGATACTTTAGATTCAAACTTGGGGGATAAAGATCTTAGAATCTTTTGAACTACTATAGTCTCTTTTATTTCTTCACCCAAATTTTTCATACAATTAACAATCTCATCTACCCGAAGAAAATAATTAGCCACACTTTCATCATTATACATCTTGAGAGTCTCATATTGAATCCTGAGAGTTTGAAGTTTAGCTTCTTTTACCTGTTCATCTCCTTCATAGCTAGTGATCATTTTGTCCCATATCTCTTTTGCTGATTTGAAGTGCATGACCTTCATGAACTCTGTTTGAGATATACTTCCTAATAGAGTACTGACTGCTTTTGCATTTGTTTCATACTGCTTTTTCTCAGCTGGATCTGTAGGAGTAGCTGAAGGAAAGGCATAGCCTGATTCTACAATGTTCCAAACTTCTGTACCAAGAGATTGAAGATATGCAGTAACTCTTACCTTCCAATAATTGAAGTTTGTCCCATCGAAGACGGGTGGCCTGATTGATGCTTCTCTCTCGTAGTTGCTCATGATGAACGATCTACCTTCAAGCGATCAAGCTTTTCTGAAGGACCTGCTCTGATACCAATTGTTGGAAATAATACTGAGAGGGGGGGGTGAATC
Organism: Pinus tabuliformis; assembly: GCA_031772625.1. Lineage (NCBI taxonomy): Eukaryota > Viridiplantae > Streptophyta > Pinopsida > Pinales > Pinaceae > Pinus > Pinus tabuliformis. Next base: position 460,844,651 of record CM062818.1, read on the forward strand.
AGTATTATCTAGCAATTTACCAAATCTTCCTTATTTGATCTTTTGAAATATTCTTGCATATCAGTACCATAAAACAATGAGCATGAATAAAGAAAATAGACAGTCACACCAAAGAACACAAGATGTAAGGTGGAAACCCAATGCGGGAGAAAAACCACCTGCTGCAATATGTCTCTATCTTCTTTCAAGAAATTCTTTTTACAATGATTTTGTACTGGTGCAGTCCTTTACCAGCACGCAGGCTGCAACCTGCAGAGAGCTACAACTCTCTCTCGTTTTCCAGTCTCTCCTGGAAGGGAGCTACAACCCCCTACTTCTTTTCATGAAGAATCAAATGATCAACAAGTATACAACAGATACAGTCTACTACAGATATCAGATCAGTAATTACAGAAACAACCCAGAACACCTTATGGACAGAAATATACAGTCAACAGATTATCTTAAGACAGGGACGCATATTTTCTTTCTGTGGCCTGCGACTGGACGCAGTGTACCTTATGCTGTTCTGCGTGCAGACGCACTGTTCCTCTTTGCTTTTCTGCGACCGACGCACACAGAAACACTATCGCGCCGCGTCTTTCGCTTCAGAGACGCACTCAATACCACAGTCGCGCCGCGCCCTTTGCCTCAGAGACGCACCTGAGCCTTTACTGTACTGCGTCCCGGCGCACTTTCCCTTCACTGAATCTGCGTCCCTTCAGATATAGAAGATAAGAGGACTTCAGAACCAACCCAAACACTCAGATCCACAGATCTGATCATGCGCCATATAGATCGTAGTCCATTAGAAGATTCGCCCTTATAGATTTGGACTAGATCTCACCAAGAGATATTCAACCAAGATGATAATCAATCCAAATGAACTCCTTTGCTTTATATAGGCAAACTTCTCCCCAAAGCGTGGAACAATACCACGAGCCGACACCATAGAAACACAAAACCGTCGGCTAGATACCACACAAGAAACCCCCACGTGCTTTTCTCTGCCTTGAAATGTGTGCACTCGGCGGACGCACCTCCTGAACGGCTGGCCTGCGGCCCTGGACGCGAGTTCTGCATAGTCTACCTGCGGGGACGCACTTGCTGAACATATTTTCTGCGTCCTTCTTGATTTATCACCTGAATGAGTTTGCCATCAAGGACAACACCTGAATCATAATGCCAACAGTTTTTGATTAGGGTCCCATACATTCAAATCTTTCAAGGCCATGTTATGAAAGTAGAACTCATACATCTTAGCTCTATCCTGCAGTTTTTTATGGTCACAAAGATCAATGAACTATCTATAATCCTGGAATGGCATAGTACCTCCCTATATTAGGGGCTTGATTTGGAGCTGCATCCATTGTTCGTTAACGTATGGACTTAGCTGGCATCCTGCACTAGATTGCCTCTAGGGATAGTCTAGCCATGGTTGCCAATTGATTCTCTCTTTCTTGTAGCTATCCTTCCAACCATGCATTTTCTGCCCCTAACTGAGGTTTCATTATGGCCTCTGTGTCCCTCAGGCTACTTAGTTCTTTGCCCATCTCTTTGATATTTTTCTCCATGTGGCCTATGTCCTCCACCCCCTTGGACTTATAAATCTGCATCCATCTATGTTCTTTCTCTTTCTTTCTAAAGCCCAAAAAATAATGGAATGGAAAATTTTTGTAGAATGACCCTACCCCCTTCAATAAACCTATAGTGGGAGTCAAGGTTAGGTGGAGGACTAGGTTCCCTTAACTCTGGATCCTCCTTCTTCGTTTCTTGTTGCATACTCCCTTCCTTATCAATTTTTTAGTTTCCTGTAGGTTTAGCATAGTTTCCTATAGGATTTTCTTTGCTTCCTATAGGTCCTTCTCTGTATCTTGTAGGATGTGTTTTCCCTTGGATGAGGTAGATCTAGTCACAAGCCTTCTTCCATAAGTGATAGGAGGCTTAGGGGAGGTTTGTCCTGAGGATCATTCTCCTTGAGTTTGTATAAGAGGAGAAATATTCTCTTGCTGTTTAGGTGAGTCTTCAATAATAATGGGAACCTTGGTGGGAGTTTGAGGTTTTCCCTGCCTTATTCTTGTACTTTTTCTTGTTTTAAAGTACAAAGGAGTTTGTCTCTATATTTTGCTTTTTTGTTTGATAGGGGTGCTAAGGGTAGTGAGGGAAGTTGTTTCCTCTTTCTTGGTGGGTTCTAGAGACACCCTGGTTGATTCTTTCTAGTCTTATGCCTCATCTTTTCCATTACCCTTTTCATCTTTGCTTTTATCCTCTTCTTCTCCCTCGAGTTCCTCACCTTGCTCATCAGTTTTCTCCTTGGCATCTTCTTCTATTTCTTCACCACTTTCCTTCTCTTTATCTTCCTCTTCTTCCCTCTCTACTTCTTCTTCATCTATTTCAGTCTCTTCTTCATCCCTTTCATTGGTAGTAGGAATATTTTCATATTCAAGGGCGTTTATATCCTCTCTGTTTGCATGTCTCTAAAAATTTCCCATGTGATAGGAATTCTAAGGTTGTGGCAGGCATCTTCTATGATGAGTCTAATTAACCCATGATGGTCCAATTGTTGGTAGTTTCCTTCCTTCACCTTCATGCTCATATCTATCAGTGATTGAAGAAGGAAGTAGGGTATGTTGAGTCTATGGTGAGGAGGTGTATCTACTCCAAACCTCAATTCTTCAAGAAGCCTAAAGTGGGATCCATATGACACACTATACCTACGTTCACATGATATATAATTTATAAGGTGGTAGTTTATTTCATTCCAGGGGTATGGTAGGCTTTCTATTCTTACTCCATTTTTGTCTTCTATGGCCTCCTATCCCTCTAAAAATAATTTCATCTTTGCAGTTTGAATATTGCCCTTGTCTTCCTTTGTCCAATGCACTCTAAGGGGAGTGTGGTAATTCTTCTGATGAGCTCAGGTGTGAGCTCTATGGAGAGGCCTCTCACCACAACAATGGTATGGGTCCTAGTTAGTGGAATGAGGGAAAGAGAAAAATATTTGGATACTTCATCATCATACCCCATTAATTTCTCAAAGAAACCCATCCAATTATGCCTTGTGAATATTTCTAGTGCAGGAGGGTGTTGGTGAATCCTCACACTGTTGATGGGATCCATTCTATTAAACTTCTTTGTCATTTTGTCTGATGAATGGAGGAGTATATATGCTTGATACAAAATTTTAATGGAGGAAATTGAATTCAAATTTCTGTGGATACAATTCCCTTTTACTGCAATCAATTTCAACAAACTAGAGGATTTTTTGTTCCTTTCACTTGGAAAAAAACAAGGAAATGTAGAGCCTACCTCCTTACAATGTTTGATGTAGCCAACCCCTATTTTTTCTCCCTCTAAAATTGCTCACTGCCAATCCTATAAACTGCCTAACTATATCTTGTAGGATTCCTATGGGATCTTGTAGGATTCCCTGTAGGATCCTATAGGTGGTACAGGAAAAAAATGAAATTTACCTCTCTTGTAGATTGTTGGACGGCCAAGAGCGAGTTTTATATTGTGAGCCTCAATAATGTGAATGCATCAATGCATGGGGATCAACGTTTATTTCCTCTTATTGTTGATTCAAGTGAGGTGGTGTGTTGGAAATCGAGGTACGAATATCTATTTTTGGACCGTTGGTCTCACTACCACATCATCATCCTCCTCACCTCATAATCAACTCCCGCTTCGAGCATCTATAGTCTTAACTGCTTTTGACCCCACCCCCCTTTTCCTTGACTAAATGTTCCCACGTGTGTGAGGACTAACTATTTTTTCCTCGTTGACTGAACAAGGGTGGCCAAGTTAACTGGAAACCTTTTGCTTATAAACCAACTCGTCACAATTTTTACATCTCTTGATCACATTATGCAAATGAGAGAGTGGAAGAAAGATACTTACCTGTGGTAACAATAACTTGCTACAATTGTTAAAGAAATGAGGTATGTGTTGTGTGTTGGCTGCACGTGATTTCTCCTCTCTCTTTTTTTATTGTCTTTTGATGATTTTATTTGATGTGTAGGTACCTGGTGTTGATGATGATGATGTTATGGCTAGGTTGTGGAAGAGATTCTTCTACCTTTGGATATCTATGCTTGAAACTTGTTGTAACCTATGATTTCTGTTTTGTGGGATAGGTTGCTACAGGATTTCCAACAGGATGTCCTGTAGTTGCTTCTGCTAAATTTTTTTTAATCATATTCCATTGCTGGGACCTGAGGATTATTATCATGGGTAGAGAGGAGGTCTAGGGGTTTGTGAATGGTAAAAAAAACATTTAGGTGTTTTCCCCTTGCTCTCTATCTTGATCTCTTTCTCTGTGTTTTTTTCTTGACAACTGTAAATTTTTTGAAACTAATTTGTTTTTTATGAATGCAGGGTGATCAAGGTGGTGATAGGTATGGTAATGAGATGGTGATGTAGGAATTTATTTCTTTAACATGTGCAAGTAATTTCCTTGATCTAGGGTTACTTCCTTTAGGATTCCCATGCCACTGTAATTCCTATAGGACCATCCTGTAGGTTTAATGGGGATCTTGTAGGTTTATAGGGAATCCTATAGAAAACACATAACCCTTACAAACTGAGGCAAATGAGTGAAACAAATATGAGCTGAATAGGTCCCTTTTGATTCTCCATTGTTTCTCTAATCATCCTCCTGCCAATCTGCACACAACATTTTCATAATTTTTCTTTTCTCTTTTTTGTCTATATATATTTTTTGAAAAACAACTAGTCTACCTCCAAGAGGTTTTCATCCTAGCTACTTTCCCTTGATGCCTCAAGAGAGGTTTTCACCCAGTTATATTTTTATTTCTCTCCTTTTTTTTTGACACCATTGGGCTACCTTAAGAGGTTTTCAACCGAACAGTAGGACTCAGGAACCTCATGGAGGTTTTCAGTTCAGTCTCCTTAATTTTCTCTTTTTTTCCTTTTTCTCAGGTACTTGATGAGGTAGGAAGACTTTTTCCACAACCATCAGTATTTTGTTGATACCATCAATGAACTCTTGCTTTGACAATGGCCTTTTGTAAACTTTCAATCTGTTCCCATTAACAAGTAAAGGAATGGACTATGCACTTATGGTTCTGACCTGTAATGAACCGTTATCATGAAATTTCTCTATGACATAAGGCCCTGACCATCTAGTCTTTAACCTACCCTTAAATTATTTATATCCGGAATCATATAACAAAGCCCAATCACCTTCTAAAGATTGCTTGTCCTTGATGTTCTTGTCATGCCAAATCTTCCTCTGAACTTGAGTTACCTCTGTGTGTAGGAGGGTCTACATTCTGAACTCATATAACCCATTCAACTGGAGAAATCTCTCTTTCTATGCACTGCTGAGATCTACATCTAGTTGCATTGCCATCCTCAATGTATTGTACTCAAACTCAATGGACAACATGAACTTTTTCCCATAGGCCAATTCATAGGGTGTGAATCCATTGGTGGTCTTCCAGGTGGTACTATAGGCCCAGGTGGCCTCAACTAGTTTATATGCTCAATCTTTTCTACTGTTGCTAACCACTTTGGTTAGGATTCCCTACAACGCTCTGTTGGCTGCCTCCACTTTACCATTATCTTGTGGGTGATAGGGAGTGGAAGTCCTATGCTTGATCTTGTGATGGCTTAACAAGTCTTCAATCATGTCGGATTTAAACTGGCTGCCTTGATCACTAACCAAGTCTCTGGGGTACCCAAACTTGTAAAAGACATTTTCCCTTAAGAACTCAACCACCTTCTCCTCTGTTGGTACCTTGATTTCCTTGGTTTCAGCCAACTTAGTGAGATATTCATTACACACAATGATGTACTGCTTTTGCTTGGAAACATGGTCAATGGGTCTAATGAAATCCATGCCCTATTTGTCAAATGGATTGAAAGTCACTTGAGGTTGTAGAGGCATTTCATCCTTTGGAGTAGGCTTTCCCATCCTTTGGCACCGTTCACACTGACTAGTATATCTTTTCACATCCTGATGAAGAGTGGGATAATAATAACCAACTTGTAAGACATTGAATTTTGTCCTATTTTCTACAAAGTGACCTCCACAAGGCCCGTCATGATAGGTCAGAAGGATGTCAAAGAATTCCCCCTGCCTGAGACATCTTATCAAAACTTGATTTGGTCCTACTTTGAAGAGGTTGCCCCCAATCCTAGTGAATGGGGCGCTGTTCCTCATAATCTTGCTTTTCTCTTTGGAGGACAAATTTGGTGGGAACTGTGTAGATACCAAATAGTTTGTTATCTCACCAAACCATAGAGAGAGAACTAAAATGGCAAATAAGTGTTCATCCGATAACTGATCATCAACCATTCCTTCCTCACGTACAAGTAAAGTTAATATGGACAAAAAATATGCAACAACATTTTCCTTGCCAGGCTTATAAACAATGGTTAGATCAAATTGTTGTAATAAAAGTAACCATCTAATAATCCAAGCATTCACATCATGTTTATTCATTAAATATTTGATTGGAGCATGGTCAGTATGTACAAATGTTTGGTAACCTGTAATGTAATTCCTAAATTTGTTCAATGAATGCACAATAGCCAAGAGCTCCTTTTCAGTCATTGTGTAGTTCAGTTCGACCTTTGACAGTTTCTTACTAATAAAGTAAGTGGCATAAGGCAATATTTCATCTTTCTGGCCTAGAGATGCTCCTATGGCTTTGTATGAGGCATCACCATGTATATCAAAAGGAAGGGCCCAATTTCGGCCTTGGAGAATCAGTGCAGTGGTTAACTTGTCCTTCAAGGTGTTCAGGGCCTCTTGACAACCTTTTGACCATACAGGCTCAGAGTATTTGGCCAACAACCCAAATAAACAAGAAGCTAACTTGCTGAAGTCTTTTATAAACCTTCTATAGTATCCAACTAACCCTAGGAAACTTCTTACATCTCTCTTCTTTTTCACAAGTGAGACCCTTTGGATGATAGCTATTTTGTTTGGGTCCACCTACAGTCCTTGCTAGGATATTGAATGACCTAGCACAGTCTCTATAGTCATTAAGAACTCACATTTTTTTGGACTAAGAGAGAGCTTCATTTGAATGCATTTCTTTAGCACCTTACCTAAGTTCGACAGAGCCTCCTAGAAATCACATCCATAAGGTGTAAAATCATCCATATAAATCTCCACTGCATCATGGACTAACTCGACAAAGATACTCAGGACTGCTCTGTAGAAAGTGGCAGGAGAATTGCATAGGCCAAAAGGAAGGACCCTATAGGTGAAATTACCCCAAGGAAAAGTGAAGGTTGTTTTATCCTAGTCTTTTGGGCTATCTGGATTTTCTTGTACCCATTGAATCCATCTAGGAAAGAGAAAAATTTTTTCCCTACCATGCCATCTAGCACTTGGTCGATGAAAGGTAGAGGGAAATGGTCCTTATTTTTGGCTTTTTTCAACTCTCTGTAATTGACACAAATCCTCCACTTACCATTTTTCTTTGGAACCAACACCAAAGGAGAGACCCACTCACTATCGGAGATAGGGTAAACAAATCCTGCATCTAGCAGCTTTTGCAATTCTTATTTGACTATATCTCTGAGAGCTAGATTCATCCTCCTTTGGGGTTGTCGGACTGGTTTTCAACCTTATTTGATATAAATTTGGTGAGTACACATCGAGGGGTGCACTCCATTCATTTCTTTGTAACTCCAAGCAAAGGCATCCAGGTGTTCCTTTAGCATGTTGCACAACTTTTCTTCCTGCTGAATAGAAAGAGATGGGTTGATTTTCAAAGTTCTCTCGCAACCAAATTCTATCATTTTGACATGGATAGAGTTGGAATCAGCTAAGAATAGATCAATCTGATGGTTGTTTTGGGTTTCCATTACTACTTCTTCTAAAGACAATGTACTGGGAGTTGGAATTTTGATTATGTGTTCAATAAAATCATCTTCATCTGGTTGTTCCCCTCCCATGATTGTTTCTATGGTATAGAGTTGGGTAGAATAAAATTCATCTTCTTCCTCCTCTTCCAACCATAATCGTAAGTCATGTTATAGAGATGGCTAAGCAGGAGGAGATAGAACTAACTGCTTGGACATATTCCCATTCTTGATAGTCATATTTCCAGCCCTACAACTAATGTAGGCATCAATAGTGGCTAGCCAGGGCCTCCCAAGGATGATAGGGTAACCAGTAAGCTTGGTCCTAGGCTGGAAAACTAGGAAATATGCAGGGTATGCCCAAGAGTTAATGGAGACCATCACATCCTCCATAATCCCCTCAAGGGTCACTATGGAGAAGTCTACAAGTTGCAGGACTATTGTGGTCTTTCTTAATGAACCTTGGAGGTTGATCTTGAGCATGGTGTCCTTGGTCATCACATTAATGGCAGCTCCAAGATTAATTGAAGTGTGTGGGACAATGGTGTCATTGATGTGAACAACTACTATAGGGCTTCCAGGGTCCAAGTACTTTGGACATATTACCTACCCCAACATTAAGTCGGATAGATGTCCAATGACATTAATAGTAGGGGCATCTCTTCTTCACCTCTCTAGATGCTTGAAGCACTTCTCCTTGATTAACATTTGTAAATAGGTACATCTTTTATATATTGGAGAAGTGGAATTTTGACACATAGATTTTTCAATTCTCCCAGAAGTTCAGTCTCTTTTACGGTAGGCTAGAGTGGTTGGGTTAATCTCTCAAGAAAGGGTGCTTGATTTACTTTAGGCATACTTTCCTCTATTTCTTCTGCAACCTCCCTAGGTGGAGGTAGAGGTTGTTTGTTCGAGAGTACTCTACCAGATCTCAGGTAGATTTCTTGAATTTACACAACATAAGCTAGATATGGTGTCTCTCCACCATATACTGGTTGTGCTTGTCTATTGTTTGGGTTCGAATTTGGCTGGGCAGGCATCTGGGGTTGTTTAGGTGGAGAAGGGTGTAAAATCTGTGGTTGAGCAAGTGGTGAAGGCAGTGAAGCTAGAGCATTGTTGTATGGGGTATCCACCCCTGGGGTAGTGCACTCCATTGAGGTTGTGGTGGAGCATATGGTTGAAATGACTGGCTGATTGGCTAGGAATGATACTGAGGTGCAAAGGACCAAGGAGGATGTGAAGATCAGGAAGGATGAGTAGGGCCCTAAGAGGGAATGGATGTGGTTTGATTTGGGTTGTAGTATGCATGTGATGATCCTTGCATGCCCTATTGGTATGTCCTAGGCCTATTAGGTCTCGTTTGGTTTATATAGCAGAGTCGTTTGGTTACCCCTTCAACTCCTTGATATACAAGTTTTAGTCTAGGTAGAGAATGGCACTTGTATGTGGAGTGGTTTTCTTCACAAACTGAGTAGACTTCAATTGAATTCAATGGACATTCATTCCTAGGGTGCCTCTTGGTGCACCTAGGGAAGAAATGGCTAAGGCTCTCTATGATTCCTCCTGTTTTCTCTTAATGTGCATAGTTTCCATCTATAGAGCAAGGGTCTGCAACATCTTACTCTTGAAATCCTCCAGCATGTTTCCAACTTCACCCTTGATGGATGCATTGGAAGAGGATGAACTAACCATAGGTTGACTACCCCTACCCTTTTTCCTAGCTACCCTAGAATGGTTTCTAAAGATAGTCTTGATATCCTTATAGGGTAACTGGTAGATGTCCCCTCCTACTAAAAATTTTAGGGTATCGAGAAGATCTCCCCTTACTCCTCTAAGCAGGACTAGCTTCAGTGACTCAGGGGTCAAGTGTGCACCTAGCCCTTTTGTAGCTAACCTAGAATATTTCTTCATAATCCTCTAGGGATTAATCATGCCCTAAGATCATCATAAAAAATTTCTATTTAGTGTCTTTAGACCTATAGTAGTCTTGATACTTGTTGTTGAAGGCTTGCTGCATCTGAGCCCAAGTGGTGATGCTATCCCTAGGTAAACCCATGAAGCAACACAAAGCTGCATTGAGTGGATGGGAATGTTTCAACTTCTGCTAATCATTGGTGTAGTCATAGGTTTGGCATATGACAAAAAATTCAAATAACAAAGTGTCTGGATCTTTTGAGGTGAGGCCATGGAAATGAGTAATGGAAAAGGGGCTTATATTCTTCATCTTAGTATCCCCGTTAGTTTCCCTAATGGGGAATCCACCCTCAAATATTTCTCTATTCCCTCTGTCATTTCTATTTTCAGCCATTGGATCAATAGGAATGGGTTCTTCTTCTTCTTCTTCCCCTATAGGTTCTTCGAATATTTCAGGTTTCTCACTTAAGGGATCCTCCAATTTATAGCCACCAAAGAAGAGGGGAGGTTGGTTGTTTGAAGCCGTGGGGGTATTTGGAAAAAAATTCCCTAAGTTATCCTTATTCCTACGAGGCATGAAAACAAATATTTTTGTTTTGTTTTGAGTTTTTTTCAAACTTTGAAAGTGATTGCAGATTTGAAATTGCATACTAAATGAAAACTAACTGACTGAATGAAAACTAACTAGTTGAATGAAATCTTACTTGCAGAATGGAAAGGAAAGAAACTAAATTACTCTTGCAGAATTGAAACTAATAGCATAATATCAAAAACAAGAAATGGAAGAAAGAAAGAAGTAATCACATATTACTTAGACACCTCCCCAACAATGACACCAAAAAGTGATGAGCACCAATATTGCAACAAGAACGCTACAACTCCTGGGGCTACGAACTTTACTTTATCAACTCAGGGCTCGTACAAACTTGGAGGTGACAATGTTCTAGACACATGTAAAAGTGATGGTTCTGCCCTTTTGTCACTATTCAGCTAGCGAGAGACCACTAGGGTTTTCCAAGCCTAACTTCCATGGATTCAAAAGAAACTTGATTACTGAGGAGGGAAAGAGAAATCTTCTCTAAGAGAAAGTTGGTCTACTACAATAAGGAAGAAGACTAAAATCCAATGCTAAAATCACACCATTTTCTAACTAACTGCTAAGAGACTATACTTCAAAAAGGATGCTAAGTTAACATGTATGAAATTCCACTATCCTAAGCATGTAAGTTAAAAACATCAAACATTACTACTGTGCATGTAAATGACTAGAATAAATCTATTTTTCTTTTTATCTTTTTTATGGAAGAGTGTGAAAGCTAATCCCTTTTGGAGATGTGGCAGGTGTATTAGGAATGCTGGTGGATGATTGGAAGTTTTGGGAGACCCTTAGGTGACCATGTCTAGCTTCCTAGAGGCTTTTCCCTCAATTCGGCCTCAAAACAAACCATTATAGGAAAACCTACAGGATGTCCTAAAAACCTACATGATTCCCTGTATTTCTACTAGATACAGCCGAGAGAAAACTGATGGGTGTTGAAGGTGATGGAAGGCTTAGGGAAGGTGGTTGGTGGATGGAATGAAGCAAGAAAATGCCTAGGATCACTCAAAACCCAAAACCAAGGTTGGGAGATGGTTGGATTTGCTCAACATGCTTGGAGAAGATTCCTTGTAAAATGATGAAATTGGTGAGGGTCTTAGTGAAAGCAAGGAATTATCATGGATGGATGAAGTTTGAATGAGGTTGTTGGCTATGAGATCTCTCTTTGCTTCTGAAACACCTAAACTGCATCAAACATTGATATTTGCCCAAAAATCATGTAAACAAGGAGAATTTCAATAAGCTAGGAAAACATAGTTTAATGATCTAGCTGTCTACTTCATGCATGAGGAAAACTTACAAAATAAGATGGAATCATTTATGAGGTGTTTTGTAAGGCTGAAGATGGAAGAAATGATGACTAGGTTCTACTCTTGCAACTTGATCAAATGCTAGTTTAAGTATAGAAAACTGTAAATTCTATGAGAAAGTAGAATTCTATCTTTTTGGGGCTGCATAGGAGTCCTTTCCTCAAATCATGATCCCTGAAGGGAAAAGTGAGGCCAAAACACCTATTGATAGCTTTTTGATGGTTTTTTATCTCTTCTAAACTGGTGCTGAAGTAAAGCACAAATGGAAGCAAACTAATCAAATCTATATTACTTGCAATGAAATTATTGTAAGGACAATTTAACCATGAACCTATGAAATCAAACTAAGAATATAGATACAAGAAGAGGAGCCTTTGCTGCTAGGGTTGTACCCTAACCCAAGAGCTTCAGCCCTCTGAGTTAACTCAGTACTGGATCAAGAAGAATCTCATTCTCATTATCAAAACAAAAAATTACAAAGCAATGTCTTCCACAAGTCTAGAGCTAAAAAATAACTAGTGTTTTAACAACAAAAATTTGAATTCTAATGAGGCTCTAGGCCTTTTTATTTATAGAATTGAAGCCCCCAACGACTTCCTTAAATCTAGGGAGGTTGGGATCCCAAACTCGAGATAAACTATCTCTTTGATTGTCACTTGCTCAATTGCCTTTTGATCTTCATGACTTGGTTGCTTGTACTTCGAGCTAGTGTGATTGCTGGAGCAATATTCGAATGAGGGAGGAGTAAATGAGGAGGATTTACCTCCTACAATATATCTTCCTTGTCCCATTCGAGTTTTAGCCTTTAATCTTGCAAAAAGCCCTTATTTTCTCTCAGAAACCTACATTCAATGCACATTATTCCATTAGGCATAATATATCACTTTGACTCATCTCATTAAACAAAATGTAATCAAAACATGTAATAAATTGTGAGAACAGTTGATTTGACTAAGCTAGGAGGTGAACTAAGGTCCATATAGTTACCCATTGATGAGGCTTATCACTTATTATACCACTTCTCCATGGATTTGCAGGTTCATGGACATAATGGATAGCCCATGTGTAGAAAAGTAGTTAAAAAGAAGTAAAGATGACCTATTTGGCAAAGGATGGTGCTACCAACTTGAAATGGATTTCCACAATGACACAAAATGGCATTAGAAAAAAATGAATGAAATGCATGGCAAAAATCACATCGACATTGGGCGAGTACAAATATCAATAGGACATACGCCTTTCAATATGGATACTTTGATGTATGTACTATGATTTTGGATGATGTCCTAGAATGAGGACACAAAGTTTCTAGAATGAAGTCCATGGATATACCTATTATTCCATATGATTTCAGATGTCCAATCTCACTTTATTTGATGAGAGACTATTCATTGTTTTCATTGGTCAAACATATAAGCTAGCACCCATTACCAGATAGATAAAAAAGGAGATTCTACTTGTCCGAAGAATGGGCAGAAGCTTTTGCCAAAAATATTATTGTAGACCATGCTCTCCATGGACTTATTCAGTGTTGTGATGCACATAATAACCCCTTTAAAAAACCTTGAAACAACAATAAACATTCTTTAATGGAAAGAATCATGAGTATCAAGGAAGCTTTAGAAGTTGTAATGGCTGCAAAATTCCTTATAGAAAAGCTTGCTACAGCTTTTGAAGAGAAAAATAAGGTTTCTTGTGAACTCGAACTACATGCTAAATACACCATGACCAATAGAGCTTTCATGGAAGAGACAGGAGCCATTCCTTTTCTTGTATCATTGCTAACTTCATAGGATCACAAAGGTTAAGAAAATGTTGTAATTGTGCTCCTAAATTTATCTATTAATGAGAGGAATGAAGATAAAATAATGCAATCTGGTGCATACAACCGATCATCAATGTTCTAAAAAATAGATCCAATTTTCTTCAGCTTTTCCTCTATTGGTGAGTACAAGAAATTAATTGGAAAGAGGCTCGATGTCATTCCATCCTTGATAAATATTCTCCGGGACAGAATTGTCAAAGGCAAGAGGGATGCAACTACTGCCTTATTTAATGTTTCAGTTTTTTATTGAAGTGCTTCAGAGAGAGTAGCAGTTGGTGTAGTTCCTCCATTTATTAATGTTTTGACATATAACACACTAGGTCTTACAAACAATGTAGTTTTTTCTCTTGTTGTTCTTGAGAGACAGCTATGATTGGCTCCTACTTCGCTTAAATGCAAGGAGAATACTGTGGCTAGTTTTCCATCGTTGTGATGCAATGGAAGTGACAAAAATTGTAAATAACTTGTTGATATCACAATCATTATCGCCTCATCTATATAATATTCTTACATCTGGTACTCCTAGAAAAAATGCTAGATTTCTTCTCAAAATCATTCATAGTGGGGAAACTTCAAGAACTCTGCAAACAATGTTCTCATACGATACTAAAATTTTATTCAATAGAGTTCCCTAACAATTGGATATTTTGGTACACTTTTGTATTCTTTTTGTCAATTTTTAAAAAGAATTGTTGTTCTTCTATGTTAAGCACCTACCACAAATTCATGAAGGTGCTCAACTTTTATTGGCATAGTATATTCTTTTAGTTTGGTAAGCAAGAATGAAAATAAATTTAAGCATTCTCTTGTTTAGACATGGTAATATCTTGTCCTTTTTAATTTGTAAACACAAGTGGCAAAACTCAAACTCTATCAATCTGCAAAGCCTTGGATAAGTCCAAGTGGACGACATGTAGATCAAAACTAGTTGAAATGGGAAAAAATGTAGGTATGAAACAGTTTGAACATACCCCTTACTGCTATGAGGATATGGATTAGATATTAGAATAACAAAATCATGTGAATGAATTCAGTTTGTGTGCATGGATTACAAGAACCCTTATCCCTTCGTTGTAAATTTCTCTACCATGAAGCTTAATCTACTAATGCCCTAAAACCCTAAACCATAGATTTCCTTAGGGTAAAGAAACAAAGAATTATTTGGAAAACAAGTTCATGAATGGGGCAAAGAGAAACCTTTTCCTTGAAGTGTAGTTGGATGAGATGGAGGATGAACTGAACAAACTTGACCTCACATGGCAATAGACTATGTTGCAGAGCATCTGGAAGCCACACCAACCTAGGAGATACAACTAAGTGAATTGAAAGTAACTCCCAAAATAAAAACTCAGATTTTACATAGATGTGAATCCACTGGATTAATCTCCACCAAGCACTTTATAAAAAAATTAATATTACACAGATTTATCATTTCACACGCCCTAAAAAAAAAGCTCCACAAATCCTCAGGTGTGAGTTTCATACTATTGCATGCCCGCGATACCCTTGTACCAAACCTTTGTAATTCCAGACAATCTATCCCATTGAGACATATATTCATTTAGAACACACGGGCTTCTACTTAGATTGAACTAAGAATACATTCTCCTAAGCCATTGGTAAAGAAGATGCATAATTATGTATACCCAACCAAGACATAATACCATGATAATGGAGTGTACAATGAGCAGTTCAAATGCTATCAACATGAGCAGAAGAATATGTGTATCTACCCATAATAGTATTTTTACCATCTTTGTATCAAAAGGGATATTCCTTCTAGGTTTTTTTTCCATAAAATAGAAATTAACCTAATTTCCTAGATATTTTGTCAAAAACTAAGTTTCATTTATTATTAAGAATTTCGTTCATTAAATGTAATCCCTAAGAGATACTAGCTCACTCGAGTCCTCAATTTTTATTTTAATTAAATTTTATCTCAATAATAGAGTTTAGGCTTCTGTGATCCATATTAATTTAGAGAAAGATTTCGGCGAAAATCACATGGAATGTCATTAGTCGACGCGTTTCGAACCAACCAGTGTGGTTCATCGTCAGGACAAGTTGAAGAACAGATCTAGCTTAGCAGATCTAGTATTTTAATAATAATTGACCTTTATTTTTTGATTATTTACTGATAAACTAGTATTTTGATCCTGGTCCTTTGGTCAATATTAGCGGTTGGTCAAACTAGCCGTTGGAGGCTCTGCTCGGTCTATATAACATGCTAAGCTAGATCTGTTCTTCAACTTATCCTGACGATGAACCACACTGGTTGGTTCGAAACGCGTCAACTAATGACATTCCATGTGATTTTCGCCGAAATCTTTCTCTAACTAAATTTTATCTCATTAAAAAATGTTTATTCACATACAATAAAGAGATTATGCCCTCTTTATGAAAAAGAAAACTAGTACACCCAATTGCAAATTCATGAGAATTCTAACCGTCATCAACAATGCTACTCCTTACAAATTCATGAAGATTTTAGTTTATTAAATCATATGTAATTTGTTGAATGGTCTGTACCTCCAACAATAACACACTCCCCACCACCATAACCAATATGTTATTAATACTTTCTCCGTACCTACATAATTACATGAAAGAGCTAGGTTTTATCGTCTCAACACTTTAAGTTTCATTCTGTTAGTGAAACTAGTAACGAGTTATGAGGGTGGGTACTCTTGTCCGTGTTTATTCGAAATATTCTCAATGGAAATACTACCTCGTGTTAAATCTATATGTAAAACATTGTTCATACATTTGATTTTTGTGGATGAATGTCTCTTTCTGTAACTGCTCACTTCTCTTTCTGGTGGCTAAAACACTAATGAATTGAAGTCGCTTGGTAATTTGGGGTAATAAGTCATGATCATGAGAAGGAGCATGTGGATGAATCTCTAATATATAACTATACAGCGCCATCACTCGACACCTGGACATGGGTCATGGTTATGGCATACAAGGGACATACATATGGTTGAGCTCAACATATATACACATTTCCTAGATATCGGTCGTGTACACATCTCCCTCTATTTTATAGAAAGGAAATACTTGAAACATTGCTTAGGCTTAGCGTGCAAAGAAGAGCTTGCTTAGTGGGTTTGTCTAGATTTGTTGGCTATAGGGAGAATCTAGCACCCCTATAAAGAGAAGGCCAGGTTCATTAAGTCTAGATTCCCATCCCTGTACGCCAAGTTCACAGAGAATAATTTACCAATTTGGGTTCCTTCCAAATATTCTAAATGGAAATAATGTCTCTTATCAAATCTATATGTAAAACATTGTTCTCAAACTCAGTTCTCTTGAATGATTATTATATTTTTTTTTAACAGAATTCGTTTTTGCTCCCTATTTTCCACCAGATCAACCTCAGAAATTTTCAAATGTCCATAAAGTATTCAGAGCCGGCAACATGATGAAGGTTTTTAACGAATTACATCCACACCAGCATGAAGATGCGGTTAACTCCTTAGCATATGAAGTAAATGCTCGACTGCAGGATTCAGTCTTTTTTATTCCTAGAAAAAAATGCTTTCCATTTAAATTGCAAATGAGTTATTTCCATGTAAACTGTAGAATCTAGTCTACAAATGCATGGAACTTACTTTCCTCCTTAGCGTATGAGGAAAATGCTCGACTGCAGATCTAGTTTATGGATGCCTGGGAGTTATTTTCCTCAGTGGAGTTATTTTCCTCAGTGTATGAGGCAAATGCTCAGCTGCAGATGAGGCAAATGCTCAGCTGCAGATCCAGTCTACGGATGTGTGGGGGTTATTTTCATCTTACAACATTAGCTTAAGCAATTATAGGTTGATTCAAGCAATGTTCTCTCAGAGCTCTTTAAATAGATAAATGCAGGGATCACCAACCCTTTACTTGCAGGCCCTACTTCAAACCTAGGCATCGGTATGGGATTACTGGGAACTTCACGAGAGAACATTTTTAGGGACAAAATGATGGTTGCAGATTACATGCTAAATAGTTTTCTTAAACGTGTTTTCGCATTAGCACACACAACCCAAATGCTTGCATTCAAAATGAGTATACACCATACAGAAAATCGAATTAATTAGGAAAAACGCACTAGACATCAAGTCCATCTACGCAAACAAAAGTAGAAGAAAAGCTTACCTTACATGTGGTAAGTTCACGCCTATGATATTTGGCATTTTATGCAAAAAGGCTAGCATGCAACATCGGTGTGTAAGAAATAGTGGCCCCGTACTTTCTGCAGAGAATTCTGAAAGGAAGTTTTGATTGATCAACCATGGGTACGACTATCAATTTGGGCTCACCCAACCTCCTCCAATGCCTTCACTCCCTTTCTATTAGACACCCATCTGGCATACTTTCATCACTTGAATCAGATACGGAGTGTCTAGAGTCCACGCGAGGTGAGAGGACTGAACAATCTATGGCTCCAAAGGTATTTTCAGTTGTACCTTTGAAGAACCATGTGATGATTCAAAAAGAGTGAAATCCCTGATTTTGGAACACGGGAAATTGTTCGCGTCCTCTTCGACCGCTATTGTCGTTGGACTAGCAAAGAGAAGTGAAATTGTATTAATATCCAGGATAGAAAAGGAAATGACGGACCACTAGAATATTGATTATCTATGCTTGAAATCGATGAGAGGCGTGCAAGAGAAGCCTTGTATTCATTGTGAGCCATCTAGTTAGTTGGCCTCTTTGCTCATTGGCAGCACACTAAACATCAAAAGAGCTAAACATAAAAAAGAGGTCTTTTATAAACCCCTCCTCCAAACTTAAATATTCGTTAAGTCTCCGTTAAGTATAGCCAAAATGTTGTTAACTTTTTAGGGAAAAACAATATTTTCTTTAAATGTATTTTGGGTTTGGTTTAGTTAAATGTTGGTTCGGGGTAATTTAATTCTCAATTTTTTAAAGAATAGTTTGATTTTCAATAATTAATTATTTTTTATATTAATTTTTTTTAAATATTTCATTAATTAAAAACCATTTTATTGTAGGTTTTCAAATTAAATGTATTTTTAATATTTATCAAGAAAATTAAAGTGGCCCTTGGATGGAGTGTATTGTCAATATTGTTTAATGTTCATGTATTTGAAGGATATTGCCAATTGTGTTTGGCGTTCAAGTTAACGTAATAGAATGAAGAATTATTAACCTCCATTCTAGGTGTTGGTTGTTAGCCGTTAAGGTTGGATTCTCTGCCCTATCTATTTATTGTGCTTAATGAGATCTGCTCATTCAACTTGTCCTGACTATGAACCACACTGGTTGGTTCGAAAAGTTTTTTTATATGATTTTCGCTGAAGATTCCTCTACAAAATGAGAAATCTTATTAGAATATGCCAAAATAGATCAATTAATATGCAAACAAACCAAAAGGTTAGGCATCATTACTCACCTACAATGTCGTGATCCTCCTATAAAATATGACAAATGTATTCACATCTCCACAGATACATATAACAAAAGGAAATGAGAGAAATGCAGGAAAATATATATCTAACTAGGATATAAAAGATGTATTTGGTATTTGGTAGAAGGATATCAATCTCACTCCTCAAAGATATAATTGAAGCATTCCTTTGAGGTGATAATTTAAGGATATGATCAAACAAACTGTGAAGAAAGTATGATTCTCAACACTCAAATAAGCATGTGAGTGCAACATGCCACAATAGGCTTGAATATAATCCTTTCATTATTTATAGGCCTTGGCAATAGAATGCAACTCATTGTTATAGGTTGGGCATCTACGAAAACAATCATAGAGTGTCTGGCTATGATATACCATCAAATGTTTGTGACCTGCGGGAACTACATCAATGACATGAATGATTAACTCATATTAGGGTCCCTATTTTGTAGCCATTTATCGACAAAAACTACTTCCCCGATGGGATAGAAGTGAAAACTGGTAGTTGCAAAGGTAGGAATAATGGTGTCAGAGGTAATATTGTTTTGATAAATAAGAGAAGCAAAAACAAGCTCATGAAAACCATCAATATATATTGGAGGTGATACAATGAAAGAAATAATGAATACAAAAGTTGTGTTCAATATGATATCGATCATCAAGATTTTGAACCATCTAATGTAAATGTTGTTTTCAGTGCTAGTGATCTAGTCACAAAAAAAACCTTATTAATTTGCGCTTTGGGATACCCCTGGGATTCAATATAAGTAATGCATAATGAAAGGATTTGTTGCTAAGGTGATTGGTTCCATATCAATAACCATTGTGTTTAGCTCGAACGTTTTAATAAAGCTATTGTGATATCCTTTCGTATCCTTATATTGTAGCACCCCAAGGCATCTATTTTCCATCATGTATGAGAATTCAAGTAAAGCGAGACAAAGAGTAGTTCTTAAATTTTCCACACAACTAAGGTATTACTCTTGAAATGATAGTTGATTATCAACTTTACCAGTTCACTTTTAGGAGTCAACAATGGTCATCACAATTAATGCGGACAAGAAATTATAGATATATTTATATATCTATTTTAAATTTTTCATAATTATTAAAGAGTAAATAAGGTATAAATATATTTATAGGTGTTTTTGTTTTTTGTTTTTTTTTTTCAATGTTAAATTAGGTGTTAATCTAATATTGAGGAATATGGTTTGTTTTACTAGTCTCCATAATGTATTCTTCTCCTTGCAGGTATTCTTCATAATGTATTTGACTCAGTTGTAAGCCTTTGAATTTAATTCCTTTTGAATGTGATCAAATGATACAACCTTGAAGGTTCTAATCAACTCCATAACTCTAATAATGTATTGATCCAATAAAGAAATGTTCAAGGAAGTATAACCTTTCAGCCAATTTATAACAATCTTTGAATCCCTTATCACTTGTAAGTTCAGATTGTTGAATTGACATAATTAAAATGACTAACATAAATGACTAATTTGTATTATTGCAGTACTTTTTAAGTACTTGTATTTTTGTTCCTAAACTAAATTATTCATTCACATTAGTCATTTTTAGTTGCATTACTTATTATCTAGTTGTATATTTTAACCTGAGACTAAATTAGTCATTTTTAGTTGTCACTTAAGATTGTTCATTTTTTGTAGTATTTCACTAGGAAAATTTGTGGTGACTAACTTTTTTAGTCACCTGGTCACTAATTTCATCATTTTCTACTAGTGTTTGCTGGATGCAATAGGTTAAATTTCCAACTTAGCAATGTGTGGTCTACTATAGTATTGATTCAAACTGTGTGATTAACATAATTCTTTTCTTGTCATTTACTTTCTTCTTTTTAAATTTAGTATTGCTTTCAAGCAATACATTTTATTTGTTGTCGAATGAGCTTGATAGTGTAGAACCCAATCATGTAGAACCAATGTTAACTATTGGTAGTTGCTTGCATATATTTTGCAAATTGCCTTGAAACAAAAATTCGTTCCTCAGGTTGATATTTAGTCTTCAGGTGATTAGTTCCTTCTATATTAAGAATTTAATTTCCCCAACAGTGGCTTAGATATAAATGTAGTGGGCATTAATGAGGTTGATCATCATGACTACCTTCACAACATCACTTTTCTTATCCCTCAAAGACACTAGGTAGGAAGAGAGCGATGAAAATATGTGATTCAGGTACAAAGTCACATTTCATAAAGTCTTGATAAATTTCATCTGTCTTGTATGGCCATGGTCAAACGGATTCATGTCCTTTGTTTCTGCTGAAGCTGGTATAACAAAAATTACAATAAAATAAAAAGTAACAGTGGACGTATCTATGGTCATTCGACCTCAAGACGTACTCATAGAGGACATATATGGAAGTTTCTGGCTCTACTTTGCTTGCTTCAAGGAGAGTGAGGAGATTATCATTGAAAGGCCATGCTTAAATTCTAGGAGGAGTATTAGTTTGAAGTTGCTTCATTTCTCTCTGTTGAGTCAAGCTCTTTGTGTTTGTTGTGAGACAAACTACTACTAGAACCTTAAATGTGTATTCCCTTTGATAATTAAAGCCTACAATGAATTTCTTAATCGAACCTCTCATCTCAAGCTGCTAGTGAAAATTGCATACAATGCTGACATTGTGCTTTGGTATTAGGAGCCATAGTTGTGCTTTGGTATTAGGAGCCATAGTGGTAGCAGCGGGGAACGTTAGCCTAAGAAATCCTAAAACCCAAAGTTCAACTATGTAAAAATTCAAAACTTTTGAAGCTTTTTTATGTACGGTTAAGATTAATACTCGAATATACTCCAGCATGAAAACTATATATCACCGCTATCGCAGTGACATAATACTATATTTTTCACCACTTTAAAATAAGCTAAATTTAAATTGTTCATTATGATTCTACTAATTATTAATGATTATTTATTATATAGAATAAAGATGCGAAAGAAATGACCGATAAGAACTAAAAGTGGCAAAAATGAATAATGAAGTGGGACAGGGAAAAAAAGGTGTAGGTTCACTTGTTTTCAATTTGATTTTTTAACCCTTTTATTGCTCTTGGCAAAGGGGAATTAATGAATAAAATACATTATTATTATATTAATAGATATATAATGAAAATTTTAATTTAATTATCAATATTTTAAAGGTGAATAATAAGGATTTAATATTTATGAAATATTTTTATTAATAATTAAGCATAGAGGATTAAGTATACTTTAAAGGTAGTTATGCTTTTCAATTTAATTTAAAAAATGTTGTTCGCAGGGCCTTAAATAGACGATCAAGTCCATGTCAAACCAGGAGATCTTACACGTCTCCATCTCCATTATTTTAAGTATCGAGCTAATAAAATGTTTTAACTATAAACATTCATTTCTTTCTTTATATATATATATATATATATATATATATACATTTCTCTCTCTCTCTCTCTCTCTATATATATATATATTATTCAACATAGCAGCATAAATATTTGATTTATATATTTATATTATTCACATTGATTTTTTTTTGTTATAAATGTATTTTTAAATACATGTCTCTTAAATTCATATATTTCATATTGTGATATTGAAGTATTTTATTTAAAATACTTTACATAATGTTCTTATTCAAATATTTTAGTTTTGACTCTTATTTGACCGTTATTTAAATATTTATTTCCAAATTTAAGGACAAATTTTGAGAGGGGTAAAAGAAACTAAGGTATTAGAAGGAGGGGAATGGTGTTGGTATATCTCCAAAATACCATGGAATAAAATAATTTGTTAGTTTTGTGATACTAACGAGGTTGAAGATGAAAAGAACTTTATCTTGGATTGTCTGACTCTCACATCGATTCATATTTTTAAAACATCTACCACACTATCAGCCTCTGCTATACTGCCAACCTTCTTGACTCTCACATCCATTCATATTTTTAAAACATCTATCACACTACCAACCTCTCTGATACCATCAACCTTCTTGATTTGTTTAGTTAACAAAACTATAGAGATATAGGAGCTCTTCTCTCCCTTCTCTTCGATCATAAAAAAAATAACTATATGGATATATGAACTATTCTCTCCCTTCTCTTTAATCATAGAAAAAAATAGCTATAAAGATATAGGAACTCTTCTCTCGCTTCTTTTGGATCACAAAAGAATAAAAATGAATAAATAAATAAAAATAATAATATAAAAAAATATTAAAGTCTCACTTAATCTCTTTATTTCTTAAGTTCAGATACACCTCATTTATCTCAACGGATGTTAATCATTATCATCATTAAAATTGAATAAATTACACATCTTTTATTAAAAAATACTTCACTTTTTTAAATTCAATTATTATTTTATTTAAAGTAAATATAAAAATATTTTATCTATAATCAACCTTATTTATATTTAAATATTTAAATATTTTATATCAAACTTACATTAACAATTTTCAAAAATAAAATAATTACGAACATCACATCTGCTATTCTGAATTCTAATGGGTGAGAGTAGAGCACAAAACTAATTGGCTAAGGGACAGTGTTATGTATAGATGGTGTTTTATTATTAGATAAATTTAATCAGAGGATAGATGGTTTTTGACCCCTAATATTGGTGATTTACAGATCATGATATTACATGTAATGATTTTTATATAAAGCATAGAGATGAATAATGAATGTAAAACGTACTTTTTCACTTGATGTAACCACACAGTAATCAAAATTTCTTAATTGGTTCCCACAGCATTTTTAGTCCTAACCCGAGGCCAATTTTATTCTCATAAAATACTACTTTTTTATTCTGACAAATTTAACTAAACCTCTCCATTTAACAGTTAAACAACATCGTTAAGACTAAGTATTGATGAAGTTGAACATTACAATGCATCTGGGTTGTACGGATATTGTTTGATAACGTTGAAAATAATTAGTTTATTAAATTTTGATAGGTTAATTATTCAATAGTAAACATACAACATTAACAAACTATATATTTATTGCCATTTGATAACTTGAAAGCGCTTGTTTTGTAATAAGACGAAATCCATCTTTAACTTCCTAACCGTTGCTGACTCTGGCCATAGAATTTCCTTAAATAATGAAACCGGCCCTTCTCCGCGTTGGGTCAAATCATCTCCACTGCTATGTAAACAAATAGTTAGTTTCTGCACAATGAAAGCGTCCCAGGGGTTTTTGAGGGTGCTGAATCCAAATATGCAGTTAAAAAACCATTTTAACTGCAACAAATCAAGATTTAACCTCAATTTCTTCCGCCGAATTCCATCACCAGAATCTCCAAAAAATCGCATTATAAACAACTCCGATTTTAAGTAGAGGAGCTGTGACGCATTCAGATCATTAATCAATAAGTTGGTGGCTTTAGTTATCTCAACCTCCCGCGAGTTTGGATTCGCGATACTAATTTCTCTGCGACTGGCCACCATAATTTCTACTTTTATGATCATTGGCAGACAAAATTTCTTACTCACGTTTCATCATGCGACACGCTCTCCTTGCTAATGCCCGAGCCCGGACGTCGGGATTCATGCTCTTCCTAGGTGAGCTGCGACATTTTTATAGTTTCAGGTTTGAAGAATATTATAAACACAAAAACTTATACTTGAAATCAAACTTTAAAAATCAGGTAGTTATTATGTGTCGTTAGGGTCCGTTAATTCTTTTACGGTACTGGTTACTCGGCAACAATTATCTAATCGAATCGTCTAACAAAACGGAAGAATTACCCGCTAATGAGTAGTGCCGTATATGTCACGATAAATATGCATAACCCATTAACTGATGCGCAAAAAGCTAGATAATTATTGCCTTGTTATTTTCTGCAATTTAATCACAGCAGCTCGAGTTTTTCGCTTGACCCCACTATCGTTAGGTGGCCTGCCCGCAAATGGGAATCGTTGGGCGTGTCGACATTCTATCTATCAGTTAGGTACGTGTCGGCCTTCATTCGGGTGAACGTGCAGTGCGCGCTTCATTGCACGCTGTCTTGTTTCTCCATATACTCGTTTCCTCATCTTCGTTATCCATTATGCCGTAGTCTAATTGTCTACAAAGTTATGGAAATTCCAGTTATATTTAAGGAAAATTTGATTGTAAATCCAAGTTACAGTTTTTAAACTTCAAAATTTTAAGTGTTTTAAACGTTTTTGACGGTGCTGAATCCATTTCCAACATCAAAAACACGATTCAAACATTGTCTCTACAAGATTTTTTGAAGTTCTTTTTTCCTGGATTCCGGCCACTTTTGACCATCCGGCAATTCCTCTGCCTCAGTAGATGATTCCATCGATTATTCTCATGGTTTTGCTCGATTCTCCAACGGGTGCCAACTATTTGTCATTTTGATTTAGGGTTAACGAATAAAAAACATAAGTTTTGGTCATATGGTAAAAATGAAAGTATTTAAATTAATTAATTTATTTTATTTATTATGTATTTAATTAATTATGTTTTCTAGTAATTTGACATAAATATCATTTGGTTAATGGTTATTTGTTTTTTATGTTAAGGTGTTAGAGAATATAATTCTTATTTGTTTTTGGTGTGTTTATTAATTTTAAAAGAAGTATGTTTTTATTGGGGTGTTTTCCTATTTCTATAGCTTCTCTAAAATTTTTATGGTGATAATGGTCGATTTTGGCGACAACACAGGAGTTTTGTTATGCAAATGTGATTATTTTTTAGAGTGTTCGACCAGAGCTGAGGTTTCAGAACAGTTATGTTTGATGTCAGCAGCATGTTCTTGAATCCTAGTCAATATAGAACAACCTATTTCACCAATGTAGGATTTGCCACATGAACACATAACTAAATAAACCCCTTTGTGGTGTTTAGGATCAATGGGATCTTTTACCTATTTCAGGCATTTGTCGATCATATTCAAGGGTTTGAAAGTGGTTTCTATAATATTCATTTTTAAAATGTGTGAAATCTTATGAGTTGTGCCTAGAATGTAGGGTAGGTGAACCTTGCCTGCACTATCATCCATTGGTTGTTTGTTTTTAGGATTCTCTGCTTTTTTGAAAGCTTTGATTCCTCGGAATCTTTTATCTCCATTCTTTTCAAAAAAATCCAAGAGGTGGTTCTTTCCTTGATGAAAATGATCATGATCTGAAATACGTACCACCCTTGTAACTAGAGTGTTGAGCACTCCAAGTTTCTGAGCAGGGTGATGATGAGAGTTGGCATGCACGTAATGTTCTACATGGATTTTCTTGTGATAGACCTAGTGAGATATTGATCCATCTTGGTTTCTCTTGATTAGGATGTCAAGGAAGGAAAGACTGTCATTCTCTTCCACTTACATTGTAAACTTGATCGATTTTGATTGATTGTTAAGGTGCTCTAGGAATTTGTCCAATTTTTCTTTTCCATGAGGCCAAATGACGTAAGTGTCATCGACAAATCTTTTCCAAAGTTTAGGTTTTAAAGGGGAAGACTCAATGGCTTTGGCTTCAAAATGTTCCATGAACAAATTGGCAATAATGGGGATAGAGGCGATCCCATGGCCAGACCACAAGTTTTTTCATATATATAATCCCTAAAGCTAAAAAAGGTGGATTTGAGACAAATCGCTACTAATTTAGTTTTGTCAGGATCAATGATTTTGTGGACTACTTCCATGGCTTCGTCTATGGGGATATTGGTATAGAGATTTTTTACATCAAAACTCACCAAAATGTCACTATGGTCGAGTTTTATGTGTTTGATCTCATTAATGAAATGATTGGAGTCCTTAACAAAGGAGTTAGTGTTCCCTACCATAGGTTTAAGCTTCTTAGCTAGATGTTTCATGAGATCAAATGGGGATACCTTCCTTGTGAATTTTAGGGGCTCCATAATTACAATTAATCAAATACCATGTAATATTATAATATTGGTAGAAATGATTAGGAAAATACACATACAAGTATAACAAATATTGTAGAATTCATAGGAAGAATATAAGGCAAGGCATGATCAACATAGAATAGAGAAGTCATTTAAGGTGGATGACATAGTATGGTTATAGTTGAACAAGGAGAGGCTATAAGATCTTGGTAAAAAAATATAGTCTCTATAGTATTGTCCCTTTGAGATACTTGAAAAGGTGGGAGATAACACTTATAGACTCATTCTACCCCCAAAGATGTGTGTTTATTCAGTTGTGAATGTAGATAATCTAATGTTAGAAATTAAATAATAGAGCGATGAAACTATTGTGGAAACACAAATATGAAAAAGAATAAAGGAAGAGAGACACATATATATGTGGTTCGCCCAATTTGGGCTACATCCGTGAAGAAACAACTAATCCTTCCTTTTTTATTATCTAGAAAACTGAAGGGATATAACCTAGAAAGAAATTGTTGTAACTTCCTCTCAACTCTCACACAATCTCCTTTCTTTTTCTCACATAGAATCATACATAGCCATGATACAATTCCCTCATATAAACCAAGGGTTTCCTTCTAGGTCAAAGAAAACTAAATTACCCTAAATTTTACTATTAGATCCCTTTGGAAACAATAGTGGGCAAGGGGGGGCGTAATCCCTCACATACCCCCCAATCAGGGATTGGGATCTAAATGCGAATGAAACAGGACCTGTGAATCAAGAAGATAATCAATCTCCACACCTAATAGTACCCCAATTGGAGACTAATTATACAAACTCCACCACTACTTCACTTGTTGGACAATGCTTCCTCTTGGACCTGACTATTTCTCACCATTACCATCATTATTGAAGACCAATTGAAATTGAGCATAAACTTAGTTTCTCCCTAGTTACCACCATTGCTAACATATATGCAGGACTCTAGCTAATGTGTTTCTTTTCCAACTTCAAGTGTCCATATTCCAAAACTGACTATATGAGATGGTTTGTGACTTGTGTATGTTTAGTCTTAGAATGAAATGTTCGGTTATTTGCAAGATGAATGACACTATGGATATCACTATATAACCTAGCAAAATCCTACTTCTATTGTAAACAATGTTAATATTGAGAGGGGGCATGATTAAGTATTAAGGCTAACTTTTAATATTTTATGCCAATTATTAATTTTGACATTTAAACTTGGCAACCATTCATGTGATCATAAATAGTATATCATTTGCAACAATATGAATAAATCAATGTAGACACCATGAGCAACATACACATCAACACCGAGGTTTAACATGGAACCTCTTCTGAGAGAAAAACCACCAAAGCTTGTTTGTTATAATGATGTAAATAAGAGTTCCTTCTCTATTACATCAAACTGTTTATGAGCCTCCACTCACAAGAAGGATCAAATCCATTTACCTGTTTTCTAGCACCCACTAGCACGAAGCACTGGATTCATTCCTTTGTAGACACTTGATCATTGTACTAGAAGCACCAACTGAAGAACCAAATTCATGGATTTGTTGCAAGCACTAACTTGCATCTCCTTGGATTTATGCAAGCACAAATTTTTAGGAGGCACCGACCCCCAAGCTCTACTTAGATATCCTCTAAGATTGAAGCACCAACTCCTCATATGTAGGCTCCAACCAACACTCAATAAAGCAATCTCTTCTCTATGGAATTCGAAGCCACTCTCCTTAACTTTAGTTGTATGTTATCCTCTACCTTTGGCCCTATAATTTTCTCAACAACCTTCACTCTCACTCAACAACATACTCTCATACTTGACCCTTGCAACACTTTGCTCAGTACTCACTCTGCTCATTCTACAATCATAGTCATTTAGCTCTTCGATCCTCAACACTTCTGCAACATACTTCAACACTCTATTCTCTACTCTTGGCCCTCTTCCTCAGGCACTCTCAACCTCTCATAGTAGAAACCACTCATAAAAATCTCTGCACATTTCTCACTCAACTATGTTTCATTCCTCCCAATTCCACAACTACAATACTCGGTTTTGTTCCTCTGTTGCACAAGGAACAATGTTGTCTCTATCAGTCATCACTCTGCCATCTACACTTCCCAAGAGCATACTCAAACACATGGTTTTCCTTCTTGTTGTGGCATAAAGTTTTTTAAACATTGAAGTTTCCTTAAGCATAAAAATGGGTACATGTGTGATTCTTCATACTGAGAATTAATTCTCAGTCAAACTATAGGCTACATAAGTAATCTCCATTCTTCTTAATTTCTTCACAAAGATCAGAGTGTACTGCAGGCATGAACCTATTCTACTATGATCAAATATTCTATGATCAACATTCTATTCACTTGGATTACTCATGGTGTGAAAGGAAGAACAAGAGTGGCTAATCCTGTTTCAAGATAGTCTCCATTAATTTTCTCCTATGCATCATGGTCCTTCACTGTCTTGAATCAGAGCTCTCGGTATTCACCATTGAATCAATCAACAATTTTGCCCGCTGACACATTGATCCAAGTGATGAAGCACTTTGATATAAACCCATAGGCCTTGCCAACATTGCACTACCAAATTAACTTACCTCGACCCCTTTTATTTTATTAAACAATGCTGCCAAAAACCGTCGAAACTAGCGTTAAGCACCTTTCACTCTGACACTAGTCTACTTTCCCACCATTGGACCAATTGTGGTAACCTTTTCTAAAGCCTTGAGGTGTTTATTCCTTTTTAGGCATGCGAGGGCTTAATTCCCTTTGTTCACTACTTCGCGCCCTTAGTTCTCTTACCAGCATGAGCCTTCGTGTTCTTCTAAGCATGTAGCCCTTCTATCCTGATGGTTTTCTCAATAGATTTTTCTTTTCCATAATGCCTTTTCACCTCGATGCATACTTCTCGGCACTTCCTTTCTACACACCATTAAAAACCATCGAGATACCCTCTATAGGTTGATATGTCCCATGGGGTCTGTCATTACAACTAAGATCCAATTGCATTTTTGTCGAGCTTAGTCAATCGCCATGTCTGCCCAACACTCAAGAAGCCCATCACTTCCCTTAGTGCTCCACTTTAACCTTTTGGGCACGAACCAATGTGATGACCTCATGCTAACATCAACTCATGCCATGTGGTTACTCTAGAGTGGTGACATGTCTCATCCACATTTGGCCCATTAGACCACCCAAAAATGACAAATTCGCTTGCCACCTGTCCCTTTGTACCGACATCCTGCTGACATCACCTTTTCCAATCCAATGTTGCCGCATGCCTACTTCGAGGAGGGAGAAAAGAGTCCTAGGCCTAGCATTTGGTAGCAAATTCCTTTGTTAAATTTTCAAAGGGGTCTCAACCATTTCTTTAATATTTCTCGCTCTCTATTAGTACACTGCTACCATGTTTCCTAATGATATCCTCCCAATGGTTCTCATTATAAACCTCCGAGCTCCTTTTTGAAGGTTGCGCAGTCAGGTGGGGTCTGCCCACTCTAATTAGAGCCAATATTATCATACATGGGCTAGACTTTCCAAGCTCCCTCTGTCGAGCATGCATCATTTTCTAGCATTATCCCGCTCATTCCTTTGAGTGTTGTTTATGGTCTTGTCGAGGTATTACCATCGAGTAATCTCCATAGGGTGGTCTCCACCATGAGCCAATAGGGAGGCTCTTCGAATGCTCTACCTTTATTCGCTCAATTTCCTTTGTGCTCCTTTATACTTTCATCGAATTCACCCGCCAGGGTAGTTGTTGCGGGCTTATGCATTTGGTGAGACCTCCACTAGCCAATGAAAAAGCTTTCCATTGTACCTCTGTCTTCCCATGTTCGCCTGACACATTTTTTACAACTTCTCTAAGGAGCTCCGTCGTATTTGGCAAAGCCTCCAAACTAATATGTCACTTAAGAGTCCTCTTGATGTTTTTATAATCACAACTTTGACCATCAATAACTTTCGATCTAGGAGGTTATTTCTGGACTTCCACATACTGTTGGAAAAATCTTTCCGATCATAATCCAACTATGTCATCTTCAAGATCATTTGAGCTAATCTCATGATGTAGAAATTCCTCCAAATATTGGGTCTCTGTAGCCATCATAGGTACAACATTTTAGCTTCTTACCTCATTCTGCTACTATGATGGTTCTCTACTGGAGACTGCAGCAACCATGGGACTCCCCCTAAGCTTCAAACACTATGCACATCAATGTTAGCCCCAGTTTCCATCAAAGCTAGTCTAGTGGACATCAATGTCGACATCTATTGACACCAACCTCAATCCTAACCTAGCTGACATCAATGCCAACACACTTACTTCCACTAGCCATCTAGGCAATGCCAATTGTCCAACAACCTCCCCATTCATAATTGATGATAACACCTCATCACTTCTCCACATTGATGGCCATTCCTCAAGTTGCTTCCACACTTTATCCTTGCATGAGCCACCAATGGATTTCTCTCCTCCACTTGGGCCATCACAATTTATTCTCCAATAAGCTTCTCGCCCTCTTTGACATTAATGGAAAAGGGCTACAATTTTCTTCTTTTCCCCTTACAATCACTTCCTGTAAATAATATAGGGTCTAGATACTGATGTACATTCTTCTTTTCATAATTCTTCTTACTGAGGAACTTGAAGTTTATCATCCAAGCTTAGCTACGAATATCATAAAAAAGGATATCTGCAAGACTAAACACCCAAAAACCAAGTCCTTGGACCTCTCTTGCAGCTAATGTTGCTCTATAAAATGGACATACGTGATATGCTCCCTTTGAACATATACTACCTATTCTCTAAATGCTCATGTAGTTCTCGTCACCTTATAATTATTGGTACAGTACTCTATATTCTAATGCATTTTTTGTATCAATCATAAGAAACCTGATACCAATTAAGATTTCTCGTGGTATTGTTATTGTTGCAAGTACCAATAGTTAATGATGCATTTCAACTTTTTGTTCAATGCTAATGTTGCTACTGAGACTGCACTCACTTCACTTGAGCATCCTAACAATTGTCACTACTCCCCCTAAGTTCTTGCTACTTCAAATATGGACTACTACTTAGATGATACCAATTACACCAAAAATTTGATATAGATAGGAAAATGTATCAGGAAAACTCTTATAATTCCTACTAAAAAATAAATGCCCATTTACACAAAAAGGTTCCTCCATATTAACCCATATCACCAATTATCATAGTGATACTAATTGAAAGCTAAGGGATATTCAAAGATTATATCAAGTGTGTTCATGAACACAAAATTTCTAGGCACAATCAAACTCGCAATCTTAAATGAAATAAGGGTATATCACCCAAGTTGCAAACTTTACATTTCCTATGCAATATTTCTTCTTGAGGATGAAAATTGTTGCCTGCCACTGCTTACTTAAGTAGCTCCCCCTAAGCCAATTATTTATGATCTCTAACATCTACCTTCTTGCATCTACATGGGGACTGGTCTTATGGATTTGACGCAACTATGGGCGTCTTGTCATTCCATACATTTGTTGCAGCTCATCTTCTTCTCACTTTGTGACCTCCCACAATAACCAAATTTTTTTCACTCTCTTCTTTCTTATAATGGTGATATATTTGAAATAAACCAATTTATTATTTAAATCAGCAAGGGGAGCTCAACCATACCTATAACCTTCATATGCACTTTTGATCATTCTTTTTGGATTGATTGCATTTGACTTGTTTGACCTCTCTTGAGCCTATTCTCTTATTTTAATGAAGAGAAATTGAGGATCTACTCTATCTGAGTAGAATGTCCTCCTTTTTCTTCCAAAACTTTATTGGTTGGGTCTTAACAACAACATTTCTTTCCATCATCTCCTTTTCTCATGTTTGGGCATGTTCTTAGTTTTTCATAGCTACCGTGCACTCTTCTTTCTTCACCCAAATCTTCTTGAAACCTTTATGCTTTGTTAGCAAGGGAGAAATAATTGGGTTGTAGCTCCCTTTCCTTACTTGAAGCCTGCACTCATTACATTTGGAACATGGAAAGGTTTTTACCATAGGAATCTGAGAATCATCCCATTAAATTTTTCTCTGATTTTTCTTCAAAGAAGAGTCAGCTTCTTGATGATTTCTCCTTCCATTGTTCAACATGCCTCCTTTGCATAGAGCACTAAAGACATACTCATAATAATTTTCTCTTTTATTTCTTCTCATCCTAAATGGTTGAATTTCTTCCTTTTGCTGCATCATCTGAGAAGCGGGATATGTTCTATTGTATTTTCATTCCACTGCCTTTTGCCCAAAATTGTCATAGATGTAGCATTCAACAGGGCTCAGGAATGAAGCCAAAATTAAAGGTTGCTATTCTTGGCATCATTCCTATCAAAACTTGCTTCATAACCAACATGCCTTCTTCTATACACTTTGTGTATTCTTAGGTTGCTTCCACCCAACACATTTTTTTTCTCTTGCATGCCATCTATAGTTTATGGCCTTATGCCCAAAATCAATGCAAGAAAAAAAAATTACCATGAAAAGACTTTTTAGGACTGAAGATACCTTTTCTTTGCAGGATTTTTTCTTGAGGGGGAACAACCTCTGTTAGTTCTTCATGTGCCTTCCATGGTTGTCTAGATTGTTGCCTTGTATTATTCCTTGCAACTTCCTAGCTCTCTTGTGCTACTATCCTCGTTGTTTCTATTTAACATACTGGTATTGTCTTTCCTTCTCTTATTGTTGTTTCTTTCCTCATTGTTACTTTTGTCCAACAACTTATTTTCCCTTGTTATTGTTGGAATCTTTAATTACCATTGTTTGGGTTTTTGACCCTTCATCCTTTCCTTTCTTGCCGCTTGAATATTCTTTGATCCCCTGTTACACTTCATTTTGTCGCATTACGAAAAATACCATTGGTTTGGATATTTTGCTACCCACAAATGTGTCCCAAGAGAATTCCCCTGCAAAGTTAGAATCTAAATCATCCCAAAGAAAGTGGAATTCCTAGATCCCATCGTACAAAAACCTTGTTTTGGCTACCTACACAGTTCCCTAGTTACTTTCTTCGCATACGCAAAGAAGACTATTAAGAGATTTTCATAAGTACGCACCATCTTACACTATGACATGCGAACATGACTCAATGAATGTAAAAATAAAAAGTAAATTCTAAAATCATTGTTTGTATCATATATCCCAACCAAAAAGCTTTGAATGGGTGCCTATTAAGCCCTGATCCCTCACATCATGGAGAAACTCCCCTTCCTTTGTGGAACCCCTATCTCACTATTAGTGGATCTCATCCCTTGGAGAATGGATCCACAAATTCCCATTCTTGGTTTATAAAGGTACTACAAGTTTGGGGATTGGGGGAGGACTGTTGGAAGTAAGTTTATGCTACTAGAATAACATTGGAAGGATATTCTTGCAAGGCAGAGGGTTGGAGATTATATAAGGTACTTGCAACATCAAGGCTATATGGTTATAAGGCTTTTCTCGAGTTTTTTAATATAAAATAAATTGTTCTTTGTCAATTACATCTTTGTTAATCGAATTTCTAGGATTCCTTGATCACCTTCATAGATTGCGATTTCATATTGATTAGTTTATGATATATAATTGGTTAATTATTCCATTTATCTCTTTGATTATATGTTGGATGCTTTGATCTCTTATTTTTGTCTGTCTATGCAACTCTCTTGTAGGACATTATGGAGAATTTGTGGGGAGTGAAGAGAGGATCTCTAAAGAATTGAGGATCTTCACTTGCCTTGATGAGAGGGGATATTTACATGGAAAACATCTCTTCCAAGGCCTTCCTGCTCTCCTCAAGCTTCTTATACTGAGACAAATCTTTACTTTCCATTTTTAGGTAATGTCTCAGTGAGACTACTTCATCTTATAGTCTTTCACAATGAGCTTCTCTTTCATTTAGCTGATTGGTTAACATCACATTTAATATACTCTCCTCTCCTCATTGACAATTTAAATCTCCAATTATTTTTCTCAACATCTCATTCTCAAGCTCATAATCATGCAATTGCTCCTTTTTCTTCAGATTTTCCTTTGATAGGTCCTTGATCTCCTTTAGAGAAAAGACCAACTTCTTTCTAAAGTAGATCCTTTAATTGATATAATTTTCTTCACTATCAAAAGTGTTAGCTGGGTTACCACAGAGATCTAAATTCCTCTCTATATCCATGGAGTCTTCCATAGGTCTAAGGAGTATCCCTTCTTCATCACTACCATAGGTACACTCATTTTCTCCTATGGATGGGCACACTTGGGATCTGTATTCTTCATCAATGGATCCTTCATTTTCTATTGATATTAATGTAGGTCTATCTACATCACTACTTAATGCATTTCTATCTTTAGAACCTTCACATGAACATATTGAAGATAAATGATCTATATTTTTATAGTTATCACAAATAAATAACTTACCTTCTGAGCAACATGGTCTCTCATATAAATCTTCATCATCCTCTAAAGAGCGATGAGTAGCAGTTCATGCATTAAGAGGAATATCTTCAATCTTATTAACATATCTTTTTTGGGGCGCCCTCTTCTTCTTATCACCAACAGCTACATGTTCTGGTTCACTACTTGAGCAACAAGGTTCTTTGGCCATCTCTTGAGCCACATTCCTAACTTCCCCATGTTGATACTATAATTTGTCTAGCATTTCCTTTACTAACTCACAATTCCTTTGGCAACCCCTTCATGATAATCCTCTTGGCTTCTATATTAAACCCATTATTCTCTCGATATACCACAAACAACCAAATATCTTCATTGATTATTATCAAATAGGCTTACATTCTAATCTTCCATATCTCATAGTCTAATCCATTAAAAAATGGAACTCCCTCTGTTGTTGGCCAAACTTGATTAGCCATTGTTTCCCTTTGATATACCTTCAAGTGGCTAAGCAATTCCTGAAGGAACCAAGCTCTGATGCCAATTGTTGGGAACACTGTTAATACTAGGGGGGGGTTAATCAATATTAAGGCTAAGTTTTAATCTTTTATGCCAATTATTACTTTCACATTTAAAATTGGTAGTCATTCATGTGATCATCAACAATATATCATTTGTGGCAATATGAATAAATCAACACATGAATGCACACACCATGAGTAGCATACACATGAACACTGAGGCTCAACATGGAAACCCTTCTAGGAGGAAAACCACCAAATCTTGTTTTATATTATGATGTAAATACCATCTCCTACTCTATTGCATCAAATTGTTTGTGAGCCACCACTCACTTGAAGCTCCAGCTCCCTTTGATTTTTTGCTATCACCCACTAATAGGAAGCACCAACTCCACTATTGTGTAGACAACTGATCAACATACAAGAAGCACCAACTTCATGGGTTTGTTGCAAGCACCAAATTTTAGCTCCTTGGATTTATGCAAGCACCAACTTGTAGGAGGCACCAACCCCCAAGCTCTACATAAATATCCACTAAGATGGAAGCACCAAGTTCCTCTATGTTGGTTCCAACCCACACTCGATAAGGCAATCTCTGCTCTCTGTAATTGAAAACCACTTTTCCTGATTTCAACTCTTTGTTCTCCTTTTCCTTTGGCCCTCTGTTTTTCTTAACAACCTTCACTCTCACTCAACAACATACTCTCATAACTGGCCCTCGCAACACGTTTCTCACTACTCGCTCTTCTCATTCTACAACAAGAATCATTTAGCTCTTCAGCCCTCAACACTTTGTTCTGTGCTCTCGGCCCTCTTCCTCAGGTACTCTTGGCCTCTTACAATAGCATCTACTCACAGAAAGCTCTCCACATATTCACTCAACTATGCTACATACCCTCCAATTACACAACTACAACACTTAACTTTGTTCCTTTTCAGCACAACGAACAATTTTATCTCTGTCAGTCATCTCAATACCATCCACATTTCTCGAGAGCATACTCTAATGCCTATTTTTCCATGTTGTCATTGCATCAAGTTTCCTGAACATTGCAGCTATATTAAGCATAAGAATGGGCACCTGTGTGATTCTCCATACTGAGAATTAATTCTCAATCAAACTGCAGGCTATAATAGGGCTTTCCATTCTTCTTAACTGTTTCATGGAGATCGAACTGTACTACAAGCATGGCTCTATACTTCTATTATTAAATCTTCTTCACTTAGCAGTCTATTCACTTGAATTCTTCTTGGCACGCAAGGAAGATCAAGAGTGGCTAATTCTATTTCAATACAGGCTCCATTAATTTTCTCTGGCACATCATGGTCTTTCACTGTCTTAAATCAAAGCTCTTGGAATTCACCATTAACTCAATTAACAATTTTAGCTACCGGAAAATTCATCTAAGTGCCCAATCACTTTTCTATAGACCCACAAAGCTTGCCAAAATTGTGCAACTAAAGTAAATTACCTTGGCCCCATTTTATTTTATTAAACAATATAGATAAAAACCACAGAAACTATCCTTAAGAACCTTTCGCTCTAACACTAGTTTGTTTTCTCACCATAGGAATGCGTGTGGTGACCTCTGCTCAAGCCTTGAGGCACTTATTTCTTTTTAGGCCTATGATGACTTAATTCCATTTGTTAATTGCTCCATGTCCTTGGTTATCTTACCTGCATGAGCCTTTGTTCTTTACTAAGCATGTAGCCATTCTATCCCAACAATTTTCTCATTGGTTGCCAATTTTCCATAATGCCTCATCAGCCTGATTCTTACTCCACGATGCTTCCTCTTTGCACACCATTAAAAATTAACAGGCTTCCCTTTGCGGGCTAAGATGTCTCTTGGGGTCCACCATTGCAATCGATGTCTAATAGCATTTCTGCCAGACTTAGTCAGTCGCCATGTCTTCCTAACATTCAATCAACCTGACACTTCCCTTAGTGCTTTGTTTTTGTTAGAAAATTATATATTACGGAGCAATGGAACACATAAAATATTGCAGAAATATAAACACAGAAAACGCACAAAACAAGAGAGACACAGATATACGTGGTTCACCCAGTTTGGGCTACGTCCACCCCGAACAGCCAGTCCTTCCTTTTTATTATCCAGCAAAATGAAGAGACACAACCTACAGCAAATCCGCTGTAATATCCTCTGTTTTCTCTCACAGTCTCACCTCTCTGTTTCTCGCTCACAGAATACACATCTATCACACAGCCTCAAATACAATACCCTCATACAAAGAGAGGGGTTGCCTTCTAGGGCAAAAAACCCTAAACTAATCATAAGTTCTACCATCAGATCATCTGCCTAATGAATGGCCCAGATTGACTAGAAATTACTATACTTTTACAAGGCGATTTTACAGTTGTTTTTAGCTTCGGGGGTGCTGCCCCCGAAACCCCCCGCCAAGCGGGGCTCCCAAAGGTCGCAGCCGCCCCCCCTGGACCTCCCCTGCAGCGAATATTTTACGGGCGGCAACGAACTGGGGTCCTATGTGGCGATACCTT
This sequence comes from Pinus tabuliformis, assembly GCA_031772625.1. Classification (NCBI taxonomy): domain Eukaryota; kingdom Viridiplantae; phylum Streptophyta; class Pinopsida; order Pinales; family Pinaceae; genus Pinus; species Pinus tabuliformis. Next base: position 460,882,834 of record CM062818.1, read on the forward strand.
TGAATATAGAAGATAATCAGGCTCCACACCCCAACAGTTTTAACCTTCTAAGAACATACCAGAGGGATGATGTCATGCTGATGTCACTCATGCCATGTGGAACCTCTGTAGTGGTGACATGTTTCATTTGTATTTAGCCCATTAGGAAACCCAAAAATGAAAAATTTGCTTGCCACATGTCCCTTTGTACTGACGTCATACTAACATCACCTAAGCGAATCTAATGTTGCCACATGCCTGCTTCGAGGAGAGAGAAAGAGACCTAGTTCTAGCGTTTCATAATGAATTCCGTTTTTTATTTCTCAAAGGGATCCCAACCATTTATTTAATACTTCTCACTCTCTATTACTATGTTTCTCCCACATTGGCCAACACTATCCTCCTGACGGTTCTCTTTGTAAACCTCCATGCTCCTCTTACCGGGTTGTGCTGTCAAGTGGGGTTTGCTTGCTCTCATCACAGCCAATAGTATCACACTTGGGCTAGCCTTTTTGGGTTTCCTCCTCTGGGTATGCATCATTTTTTGGCATCATCTCATTCATTCCTTTGAGTGTTGTTTAAGGTCTCGTTGGGGTATTACCATCGGGAAACCTCCATTGGGTGGACTCCACCATAAGCTAATAGGGAGGACCTGCTCAGTTGAATGTTCCATGTCTTCCCACTCAATTTCCTTTTTGATCCTTTATAATTTTTTTGAGAAGCATCCCCTAGGGTAGTTGTTGCAGGCTTATGTGTCTTGTGGGTCCTCCACTGGCCAATGAACAGACTCTCTACTCCAACTTTTTCTACCCACATTCTCCTGGCACTTTGTTAACAAATCTACTTAGCAGCTTTATCATATTTCGAAAATCCAAAAAACTAATATGCCACTTAAGAGTCCTCTAACTATTTTTAGCACTGCAACTTTAACCATCAATAAATTTCAATCCAGGAGATTATTTCTAGACTTCCAGATACCGTTGGAAATCTCATTCTAATCACAATCCAACTATGCCATCTCAAAGAGCATATTAACTAATCACCTAATTCAAAAATGGTTCCAAATCCTTGGCCTCCCTAACCATCATAGGTACAATATTTTAGTTTCTTACTTCATCCTGCTATTATGATGGTTCTCTACCAAAGACTACACCAACCATGGGACTCCCGCTAAGCTTGACACACTATGCACATTAATGCTAGCCCCAGTCACCATCACATCTAGGCTAGTGGACATCAATGCCAACATCTACTGTCACTAACCTCAATGTTAATCTAGTTGACATCAATGGCAACATACTTGTTGCCACTAGCCATCCCGACAATGTCATTTGTCCAACAACTTCTTGTCCAATTCATCCATAAACCTTTATAACCCATTATTTTATTTATTAGCCTATGTAGAAGAAACCTGCTCCGCTTTCATTTCTGAAAGTGCAATAATTTTTTGCATTTTAGAAACCAAAATAATTATTGTCCCACCTACAATAAACGCATACCCTATGGTTCTAGTCATGTTATCTCTATCACATGCCATATATGAATCAACATATCATTGTAGAATAGTGTTTGAACTTCCAAAACATAATGCTTGATTAGTGGTACCTCTCAAATACCTGAGAATCCACTTTACTCACAATGTTCTTTTCCTAGATTGTTCATATACCTGCTCACAACTCCCATTACATGTGCACTATCAAGCCTTGTGCAAACAAATGAATACATTATGCTTCCAACTACTAATGCATATGGAACTTTAGACATATAATCTATCTCTTCCTGTGTCTTGGGACACATCTCCTTACTTAGGTTGAAATGGATAGTGAAAGGTGTAATAACTAGTTTTGCATTCTACATATTAAATCTTTCCAACACCTTTTCTATGTACTCACTTTGAGACAATGTTAATTTAAAATTTTTCATGTCTCTAGTTATTCTCATACCAAAGATTTTCTTTGCAACACCTAAATCCTTCATTTCTAATGAATTAGCTAATTTTATTTCGAGCATATTTATTCCCTGGATGTCAGACCCTACAACAAAAATTTCATGTACATACAATAGCAATATTATAAGATTCCACCATTTTTTTCTTAATATAAACACAGTGGCCGGAATGACATTTAGTATACACTTGTTCAGATATAAACCTATAAAATTTTAAATACCACTTCCTTGAAGCATGTTTTAAGCCATACAAGCTCATCTTTAACTTGCACACTGATTTTAGATACCACTTCCTCGGAGTCTATTTTAAGCCATACAATTTCTTTTTTAACTTGCACTTTGATTTCTCCTTCCCTTTGATCTCATACCTTTGTAGTTGTATCATATAGATCTCTTCCGCCAAATCCCCATAGAGAAAGGTGTTGGGTTGTGTTATATTCTTTCTATGACTAGCCCACGTAGTTATCCCAGGGTTAGAGGGGGAGGGTCACATGGGGTTTGAGGTGTACCCGTAACCCCACTTTATGGGGTCCATGGCAGTGCCCTGGAAAATTTTGGTTTTGGATCCTATGTTAGGTTGGGCAGACCCGCCTATGGTTTTGTGCATGATTTTTGCACATGTTTTTTGGACGCGATAGTTTTCGGTCCATGGTATTAGGCACGATGGTTTTTGGTCCATGGTATTGGATGATTTGGAATGTATAAATATGTATTGTAACATTGAAAGGAACATAATGAAAAATCAAGCTGGTAGTCCCGGTTTTGGGATCCAGGGGAAAATCCCTATGTATATGTGTTTTATGTGTTATGCTCTCACATTGTTTATTTTCTGTGTTTTAGAATTCGTATGCAGGTAATTTATGTATGGGGTTAAAACCTACATTTGGTATCAGAGCTATTTTGGCTTCAAGGCGACGCCTTTGTTGCTTAGGGGTTTTGCTCGAGCCTGTGGTAGACCTTGTTCAGTGGGAGATCTATGAGATCGATTCTAGTGGTGAAAGAAGATGGTGAGCAGTGGAAAGATAGAGATCGAGAAATTTAATGGTCAGAGTTTTGAGTTGTGGAAACTCAAGATGAAGGATCTTTTGGTGGATAAAGATCAGTGGATCACGGTAGATCCAAGTACTAAACCAACGGGTGTGTCCAATGAAGAATGGAAGAAGTTGGATCGGAAGGCAAAGAGCACAACAAAATTATGTGTCTCAGATTCAGTATTGTAGAATGTATCAGGGGAAGCTACAGCGAAAGCTTTGTGGCACAAGTTAGGGACTTTGTACCAATCTAAGTCTCTGATGAATAAACTATTCCTGTGGAAAAAGCTGTATAACCTGAGGATGAAAGATGGAGACTCGGTGACAGAGCATCTGAACGCATTGAATACTGTGGCAAGTCAGTTAGCATCTGTTGATATTAAAATTTCAGATGAAGATAAGTGCATCAGTTTGTTTTGTTCTCTACTAGATTCGTGGGATAGTCTAGTTATTGCAATAGGTAGCAATGCATCTGCCTTGTAGTTTGATGAAATATTCTCACTCTTGCTGATGGAGGAGATGAGATGGAAAAATATGGAGAGCCAAAATGGTGATGCCTTGTCTGTACGAGGACGGTCCTAGAACAGAAACAAAAATAATTCATTGAGTGGGAGATCTAAATCTAGAGGGAGATTTAAATCTCCAGGAAAACCTATAAAGGTGGTGTGCCAGAAATGTGGAAAGGAAGGCCACTTTAAAAGGGACTGTAAATCTAAAGCTCCTGACAAAGGAAAGGGATCTGATGAGGCTCCTTCTACAGAGGCGAAAACCACCTCAGATGAAGGTGGTGATGTGTACTTGGCTTCTTCAAGTACACACGTAGATCATGAGGCATGGTTGATTGACTCAGGTACATCCTTTCACTTCACTCCCCATAGAGAGTGGTTTTGCGAGTATGAGAAATATGATGGTGGTGATGTCTTCTTGGGGGATGATGGGAAGGCTAGAATCATTAGTTGCAAAAAAGTAAAGTTGAAGTTGCAAGGTGGAAGGGTTAGAACGCTTCCAGGTGTTCTACATATTCCTGCATTAGCCAGAAATATGATTTCTATAAGCAAGCTGGATGATGCAGGTGTAAAAACAATGTTCGAGAAGGATACCTACAAAATGGTTTGGGGAGCATTGGTATTGATGCGAGGAGTTCGGATTGGAACTCTGTACAAGCTGCAAGGTAGCACTGATGTTGATGAGTGCAACAGTTTCGTGGTTCCTAAAAGTGGAGCAAAAAATCTAGTGGTCTCTGGAGAAAATACCATGCTGTGGCAACAAAGGCTTGGACATATTGGAGAGAAGGGCCTTCGAATACTTCATGGTAAAGGTATGGTAGAAGGTATGAGTAATAGCTCTCTGGATTTTGATTTTTGTGAAAATTGTATATACGGGAAGCAGAATCGGGTGAGTTTCCCCTCTGGTGGTAAGAGGTCGAAACATATATTAGAGCTTGTGCACAGTGATGTGTTTGGACCTATGAAGGTTCCATCACTGGGTAAGTCTGTGTACTAATTATCATTTATAGATGACTTCTCAAGGAATACATGGATATATTTCTTTAAGAAGAAATCTGAAGTCTTTGATAGGTTTAAAGAATTTAAGGTTCTAGTGGAAAACAAGATAGAGAAGAAGATAAAGGTGCTGAGGATAGATAACGGTGGAGAGTTTTGCAGTAAGGAATTTAAAGAATTCTACAAGAAGTGTGGTATAGCATGGCAGAAGACTACTCCATATACACCTCAGCAAAATGGAGTTGTAGAAAGAATGAACAAGAAGTTGATGGAAAGGGCAAGAAGCATGCTCAGTGGTGCCGGGTTAAGACAGGAATTCTAGGTAGAGGCAGTGGATACTGCATGTTACCTGGTCAATAGGTCACCTTCATCAGCGTTGGAGGATAAGACTCCATAAGAGGTATGGACTGGTAAGAAACCCTCTCTTTCACGTCTAAGGGTATTTGGATGTGATGCATATGTACATGTTCCAAAAGAGGAAAGAACAAACTTGGATAGTAAATCTGAAAAGTGCATCTTTATTGGGTATAAGGATGGTTTAAAGGGTTATAAGCTTTGGAACCCAGTAACAAGGAAGGTTATGTACAGCCGAGAGAGAGGTGAAAGATGTTATTAAACATGAAGTCCAACCAAAGGAACCTGAGAAGATAGAGTTTGAGCTAAAGGAGGAAGAATCAGACTCTACAGCAGAGGAGGAATCAGAGGATGAAGAGCCACAAACTCCGGCTGTGAGAAGATCAATTCGAGAAAGAAGGAAGCCAGAAAGGTATAGTCCATCTGCTTTCTATTCAAATTTTTCTTTGTCTATTAGTAATGACGATGCCAGAATTGTCAAGGAAGCAGTGGATTTAGAGGATGGAAAACTCTGGAAAGAGGCCATGGTTAATGAAATGGCATCTTTGCACAAAAATGAGGCTCGGGATCTGGTGGAGTTGCGAGCTGGAAGGAAACCCATTGGCAGCAAATGGGTGTTCAAAAAGAAGACAAATGCAAAAGGAAAAATGGAGAAATACAAAGCTCGGTTGGTAGCAAAAGGTTATTCCCAGGTGCCGAGAATTGATTTTGGTGATATTTTTTCTCCTGTTGCCAAGGTAACTTCAATTAGATTACTTTTATCTGTTGCTACTGCTTTTTATTTTGAGGTAGAACAGATGGATGTGAAGACAACATTTCTTCATGGGGATCTGGAAGAGGAGATCTACATGAAGCAACCTGAAGGCTTTGTGATGAAGGGTAAGAAAGAACTGGTATGTAAGTTAAAGAAGTCTCTATATGGGTTAAAACAGTCACCAAGGATGTGGTATCAGAAAATTGATACATTTATACAGGGACTTGGCTTCACCAGAAGCAAAGCAGATCACTGTGAGTATTTTAAATTAATTGGTGACCGTGTTATTTATCTGGTCTTGTATGTGGATGATATGTTTTTGGTTGGAAATGACAAAGAAATTATCCAGGATTTGAAGACCCAATTGTCCTCCAAATTCGACATGAAAGATCTTGGTGCTGCAAACTATATTTTGGGCATGAAAATTAAAAGAGATCAGGAAAAGAGGAAGCTCTGGTTAAACCAAAGGAAGTATGTCGAGACAATAATGCAGAGGTTTAATATGTAGGATAGTAAACCAGTGAAGGTTCCTATTCCTATAGGTGTGAGGTTATTTGTTGGACAGTGTCCCAAGACACAAGAAGAGGAAGAGGACATGTCCCGTGTTCCATATGCAAGTGTAGTCGGTAGTCTGATGTATGCAATGGTTTGTACTAGACCAGACATTGCACATGCAGTGGGAGTATTGAGCAGGTTTATGTCAAAACTAGGGAAGGAGTATTCGACAATAGTGAAGCGGGTTTTCAAGTATTTTCATGGCACTAGTGATTATGGTTTGTGCTACCAAGGAAGACCAAGATTGGACAGAGTGTTGGATATTCGTGGCTTTGTTGATGTAGACTGGGCTGGAGATCTAGATCAGAGAAGATCTACAAATGGGTATGTGTTTAACCTATTTGGAGCTGCAGTCAGTTGGATGAGTAAGAAACAATCTGTAGTGGCACTATCAACTACAGAGGCAGAATACATGGCAACCACTCATGCAAGTAAGGAAGCAGTTTGGTTGCAGAGATTGTGTTCAAGTATGGGGTTAGTACAGGAAGCTATAAGGATAGACTGTGACAACCAAAGTGCAATTTTCTTTGCAAAGAACCCTGCATATCATTAAAATACAAAGCACATTGATGTTTATTATCACTTTGTGAGGGATATGATAGAAGACAAAAAGGTGTTGCTGGTGAAGGTGGACACTTTGAAGAATACTGCAGATGCACTGACAAAATCTGTGAGCTCTGAAAAGTTCTCTTGGTGTAGAGAAACAATTTGTGTTGCAGGGCTGGATAAATGACTAAGCTCTCTTGTGGCCCCTTGTGGAAAGAAAACAACAGGTGGGAGAATGTTGGGTTGTGTTATATCCTTTCCATGACTATCCCACGTAGTTAACCAGGGGTTAGAGGGGAGGGTCACATGGGGTTTGAGGTGTACCCGTAACCCCACTTTATGGGGTCCAGGGTAGCACCCCGGAAAATTTTGGTTTTGGACCCTATGCTAGGATGGGCAGACCCACATATGATTTTGTGCATAATTTTTGCACATGTTTTTTGGACGCGATGGTTTTCGGTCCATGGTATTGGATGCTTCGGCATGTATAAATATGTATTGTAACATTGAAAGGAACATAATGAAAAATCAAGCTGGTAGTCCTGGTTTTGGGATCCAGGGGAAAATCTCAGTGTATATGTGTTTTATGTGTTATGCTCTCGCATTGTTTATTTTCAGTGTTTTAGAATTCGTATGCAGGTAATTTCTGTACGGGGTTAAAACCTACAAAAGGTTTTCTTTACATCTAACTATTGAAGATTCAAATATTCTACTAACACTAGAATTAAAATAGTTTTGATTGAATTCATTTTAACAGCACGAGAAAAATTATCATCAAAGTATATACTTTTCTTTTGGGAAAACCCCTTCATAAAAAGTCTATCATTATATCTATTTTTTCCTCCATCTTCTTCCTTCATCTTGTAAACCTATTTATTTTGTAATGTTGTTTTACCTACAGGAAACTTGAATAAGTCCCAAGTCTAGTTATGTATCAAGGAGTCCATCTCTTCTTTCATGGTTTGCTCCCACTTATTTCTAGTTTCCACCAACATTATTTCTTCATATCTTTCTTGTTCACAATAATTAATCAACAATACATAATATAATGAAGGAAAGTATCATTCAATGGGTCTACTTAAACTAGTACATCTTCTAACAACACTTGCAAGAATTTAAGGTTGTTGTTGTTGTTGTTATTGTTGATCATTATGGTTTCTTGTCACCTTTGAATTTTCTTTTTCTGTGATGTCATCAAGCACTACAGATTCTGTGTTTTCCTTTTAATATTTCTCTCTCTACAATTGATTTTTGTATAAGACCGTTTCATTGAATACAACATCTCTACTCCTAATGAATTTATATTTTTCATAATCATATAAGTGATAACCAAAATAATTAACACCATATCCAATAAAAGTACACTTCTTTTATTTTTCCTCAAGCTTTTTTTTGTTTTCTTTATTAATGTGGACAAATTATTCACAGCTGAAAGTCTTTAGAAATGAGTAGTTTACCTTCTTGTCTATTCATGCCTCCTTTGGAATACCATGATCCAAGGAACTTGAAGGCCCTCTGTTTAATAGATAAACAATAGTATCTACAACATCTAACCAAAATTGTAATGGTAATCTGAGATGCAATCTCATACACCTTCCACACTCCATGATTGTCCTACTCATTCTTTCTAACACACCATTTTTTTGTGGTGTTCCTGGAACTATCTTCTCTTTATAAATTTCATGGTCTAAATATAAATGATCAAACTCCTTGCTACATTATTCACCTAAAATATCCGATTTGAGACACTCCAACTTCTTTTCTATCTCATTTTCAACCAAAGCTTTCAATTTCATAAAAGTATTAAAGACATCAGATTTATTTCAAATACAATAAATCCAAGATTTCCTAGTTGCATAATCAATAAAAGTAACATAATAATGAAAGCCGAGGAGAAATGATACCTGAGCTAGTTCCCATACATATGTATGCACAAGCTCTAAATTTTTTCTCTTCTTTTTTATCTGTCCCCAGATTGTTCTGGTAACTAAGAGAAATCTGAGAACACATTCTCTCATGCTTTATGTTAAAAGGGTTGGCCTCCCTTCACCTCAAGGGGTATTCCCTATTTACAATTTAAGAAAATATATTCAATAAGAAAATAAATCTAAGGCCAGATTAATGATGTGAAATAATGAAAAGTTTTAATGGTCCAGCTTTAGGGAAAGAACCTTATATGAAAATGTAGGATTGATAGCTTGAATGATTAATAAAGTACACAATTTGAACAAATAACTCAAATATACCTTGAAAAAAAGACACAAATAAGATAAACAAATTAAAACATGAATAAATTAAACATTATAATACCTTTATATCTTGAGAGTAACACTTTTCATTTAAATGCAAGAATAAGGTAATTCAATATCAAGTATTGAATTGCTTACAAATAATACATAAAACAAATAACTAACACATTTATTCTACCAACAATATATATTTGCAAATGAATGAGTTTAATAAATATTGCCATAGATTAATATAGATTATATCAGTTATCAACTTATTACCAATTATCAATATATATATATATATATATAACACAGTAAAAAAAATAAAGGAAAAAAAAGAACTAGTATGTAGTGATATTCAAATTGAATGCCCAAGTAAAGCATAGGTAGAAAGTATCATTATGACTTCAATCTACAACATATCCTTCAATGGTCCGAATTTCAAATCATTATATTTTTTCATCCATCTCAATGCATTTTGAGTGGAAAAAGTGGAGGAATTAGCTCACATGACAGTTTCTACCATCGGGACGCACTTTGGCAAAACAGGGTGTGAAGCCTTCTGGGAGTATTTTGAGGCATCAAATGACATTTTTTGGGGGTGAAACTTTGTCACTATAGCACATCTTTTCATGTTATTCTACACAGAGAGACCTTTCCAATGCTACAAGAAGCGTGTCAATCACAATATGTATGCAAGCGTTATGCCATTCAGAAGTTGACCTTCATGTTTTCACACCTATAGTTAGGAAGGATGCCGCGTCAACCCCCATTATTCATGGAAAAGGGGCTAGCCATGTGTTTGTGATGTAAAATACTCTAGAAGAGTGTATTTTGTAACTCTATTTAAGAGTTGATATAGTCAAAGTTAACCACTAGTAGGCTATCAGTTGTGTTATAATCGAGCCACTAGAAGGAAGCAACATTCCATTCTTTCAAGACAATTTTGTTCCATAGTTGAGCAAAGATAGCTAGGAGAGATAGGAGGTAGAGCACAGAGAGAGGATTTGTGCATTGTAGCATCCCATGGGCCACATACATTACTTCTTTGTACCTGGAGCCATACTTCCAGACAAAGAAAGATAGTGAAGCGGCCGCACTTTCCAGGTTCTTATGTGTCTGTGAGCTTATTATGTCATTCTCTAATTTTTTCCATAATTTTCATTTGCATGCATGCACTAACTACAGTAAAATCTAAAAATCTAGAAAGTAAATAAAATTGTAATAGTGTAGAATCTCAAAATTTTAATATAATATTGTCAAATCTGTTGCGACAAACTGTCTAGTGGATTATGCATGACAATTTTATAGATCATTCAAATCTGATTCAAACCCTTTAAATAATATGTATTTAAAGGCATTAACTCAGTTTATGCATGCAAGATTTGTTGTGTAATCAAGTTAAATCAACAATCTTGCATATTTTACTAGCAAGTATGAATCCTAAATAAACGAATACACATAGAGAGAGAGAAACAAAATGACTATTCTGATTTATGTGATGTTCTTTATGAATTACTGAAAATAAATAATCAATGTTATGCACTCGTGCATTTAATTAAAAATAAATGAAAGAATTCTCTCCATTTGAGTGTTTTAGATAGTAAGCCTATCCTGAAGAAAAACAAATCAAGTAACAACTAAGTGAATAACAATTTGATCACGCCAAACATATAAATCACCACGTTAGATCATAATATTCAACAAACAAATTTAAAAAAGAATGAACATAAATAAAGAGAAATAACAAAATTATTTATTTAAAACTACATATTTTTACATCATAAGTTCCTCGTAAATCTGAACCATACAACATGTGTAGTCATACCTGTCCAAAGCATGAATCCTTTTCTCCCATAAGCCTCCTAAAATTCCCCCTTTCTAATGTGTAATTAAATTCCTTTAATACTCATGGGAATTGGATCCCCATTTAATTTTCCATAACTACTTTAACTAAAATATGAATTACATTAATACTTCTTTCTCCTTAAATGAAATACATAATCCCTTCATTTAATTATTGTTGCTAAAATATTTAACCCCATAAGGTTTTTAAATAGTATTTATTTATTTTTCCTACAAAAATGATTCGTAGATTATAGTGGATATTCTACTGGACAATTCCTCACAACAAATCTGATAATATTATATTAAAAATCTGAGATTCTACGCTATTATAGTTTTATTTAATTTCTAGATATGTAGATTTCATTGTAATTAGTGCATGCATGTGAATGGAAATAATGCAAAAAAAACAAAGAATGAAAAAATAATCTCACATGCACATAAGACACAATATATGCTCTTTGGGAAACCCTTTTAAGAGAAAACCCAACTGGAAGGTGATGTTGCTTCGCTCTCTTTCTTTGTTTGGAAATATGGCTATAGGTACAAAGAAGTAATTCCTCTGGCTCGTGGGCTACTACAGTGAACAAATACTCTTTTTTTTTCTCTAATTCCTATCTCTCCTGGATATCTTTGCTCAGATTTGGAACAAAATTATCTCAAAATACTGGAATGCCTCTTCCACCTAGTGGCCCGGTTATAACATAGCTCGATAGGCTACTAGTGGTTAAGTTTGACTACATAAATTATTAACTAGAGTTACAAAGTAGACTCTTCTAGAGTATTTTACATCACAAACACGTGGCCAGCCCCTTTTCCATGAATAATGGGGGCTGACACGACATTCTATCGAACTATAGGTATGAAAAATAGGAAGGTCAACTTCTGAGTGGCATAACTTTGGCATACATACTCTAATTGATGCACTTTTTGAATTGTTGGAAAGGCCTTTGTGTGTAGAATAGAATGAGAAGGCGATGTGCTGAAGCAACAAATTTTTAGCCCGAAAAACATGATTTGATGCCTCAAAACGCTCCTCGAAGGTTTCAGACCCCATTTCGCCAAACTGGGTCCCGCCAGAAAATGGTCTTGTGAGCTGATTCCTCCACTTATCAACTCCAAATGCATTGAGATGGATGAAAACAATATAATGATCCAAGTCAGATCACACCTCCCAATTTTGGGAGGCTTTTGGTCCCCAAAATCATTTATTGAATGAGGTGAGGAATTTTCTTCTCCACCTTATCTTTGGTGTACCATTTAGCCTTGCCTGGAAGTTGTCCCTTCAACCAGATCTGCCAAAGATCATGCTGCCCTTGCCTTGTAGTTCTAGATAGCTTCTACAAAATTGTATCTTTTTTCAACTCTTCCTGAGCGTTTAGTGCCTAATCCTCCTCAAAAGGTATGACATGTTCCTTTTCCTGATCTAACATGGAAAGCTTATAGAGTTTAAAATTCTCTACATTCACAACTGAGTAAATGCATATATATGGCGGTTAACTAAGTCAATACAAATTATCACCCACCTTTCTAGTATCTCAAAGGTACCATACCTTAGAGCCTTGATTTTCTTACCAAGCCCCTACAGCCTTTCCTTGTTCAACTATAGCCATACATTTTTTCCCACCTTTAATGATTTCTCTATTCTGTGCTTATCATTCCTGGCCTTATACTTCTCCTTTGACTTCTATAGTGTGCCCTATACTGGTAGATAGATCTGCCTAGTCTTCTCTACAATTTTTTCAGCACTCAAAGCATCTCCTATAAGATATTACCTGACTCCTCCTTGCTGCCCATATGCAATGTCCAAATATGAAGGTGGAAAATATCCAAAAAAAGTCTCAAATGGGGACTTTCCTGTGGAAGTGTGGACTTCTTTGTTATAGGAATGTTGTATATATACCAAATTTTTGTCCCAAGTCTTCAGATACTTCTGGTTGTATCCCCTCAGAAGCTACACCAAATTCTTGTTGACTATTTTTGTCTTCCCATCTATTCAGGGATGGAATGTTGTAGATCTCTTCAACTTTGTGTCCATATTCTCCCACAATGTAGTCTAGATGTGCTGAGAAATCTTGCGTCCTTGTCTAAAATGTTGCTCCTTGGTATCCCAAAGTGCACCCAAACCTATCCAAATAAGAAGTTTATTT